>CM057347.1:59884642-62284642 GCA_030015575.1 Agapanthus africanus
ACTTGTAAAGAAAACACACTCTACTACTTGGCAAGAGGTAGAGGATGAAGAAATAGGAAGTGGGTAGACTTTAGAATTGGATTTCTCACTTGTTTTCATCAATCACCATTGATGAAGAATGGTTTTCTTCTTGAGTTCAAGGAAGAAGAAGAAGAAAATGATATATGATAAGTTAATAAAAAAAGAATAGAAAAACAATCCTTATCATAATTGTAACTATGGTTATGTGTAGAGAATTGACCAAGGTTAAAGGAATGGTTAGGGTTAAGGTTTCATGAAGTTTCCACTAAACAACAAAAAAAGCCACCATTCTTTTCTCCTTTTTCCATCTATTTTCCAAAATCAATAAATAGATAAATAAATGAGAAAAGGATATAAAACCCTAATCATAAGTTTAACCATGGTTTAATTCTTTACACTTAACCAAGTAAACATGTATCATCAAACATGATACAAGCATGTGCACAAAATCATATCACATATATAATGCGCACATCCGAGTGAGAATATCCATCTAAAGTGAACCAATACTAGTTAATGCAAAGTAATATATCAAATATATAATTATACATTAAATCATTAAATCAACACTTGATTTAACGATCCGGTCATATCGCATATAACCGACTAATATCAATGTATCGGCTTATCGAATCAACGCTTGAATCGATAACTAGGTTATATCGCATACAACCAATTGATACATTCATCGCGAGAATAGAATACGGTATCACATACACGCATTATTCTCGGTCCCGCACATATCTCATATGCGCTCCTATTTCGTTTTGCTTGAGCCAGGAAACCTCTTTGTAGGACTCTAAAGACTCGTCAATACGCCGGCAGCAGGTGATGATAATATCAATCACCCACAAGCCGCAAGCGGTCTGCTAAACGTAACGGCCACCCGGGTATTGAGCGATCTGAAGATCGACGAGCAAGCCCGCTCACACTCCAGTGAATCCGACCAGTAACACTACCGTACAGTCCGGTCTGATCGTCTGATATGTCGCATATCTCGCCTAGGGGTGGTAAACGTCAGACCCCAATAGCTCGATAAGTCGTGTCGATATGAGGTCTATAACAATTTGAGAAACTACTGGTAACACTTACCAGTAAATCTCAGCAACCCTGGCCAGGGATTTCCTGTTATAGCCAATCGAACACAGCGCAACATCAACTCCCTATACCAGGAGAGACAAATCCCCTCCTATCGCTCATTGCCTCCATGTGACTCGGGACTGTACCCAAAAACCACCGTTTTGCACGCCCTCTTGGACGTGGTAAGATGGAAATCAAAGCACAGTGGGAACCACACAAGACTCTATGACGATCTCGGGTCAACAGACTACTCTATACCAGTGTCACCTGAGAACTGCCATCTGACGTGAGGTATAATACCATCTGGGAGTTCTCGGCGAGTCCGTCCAGTGTACCCAGTCTCTACTGAGCACCCGTATATCATCTCTGATGTCAAACACCGATGGATATGGGATCATCCATCGCCCATCTGTATGGGTCGAGAAGGTATACGCTAGTCTACTCTGGTATATCGATGCCCCGTCTCGATACACCCACGACTAGGGAATTTGAAGGATGTACTTATGGACTACCATGTCCCCACTAGTATGATCCGCATCATAGTCCAGGTAGTCAAGCACACATCCTAAGGGCTTTACCAACATGTAACAGAGAGACAATCAGTATACACGTTAAGGTAAAGTTCAACCAAATAGCATACTATCATGTCGAGCAAGAAAGTCCTCCCTATATATGTCCCAGCATCCACTACAATATACATCCTATGTACAGTAATGGCCTCTAGGGCATACATATAACTAACAGAGCAGCACCCCGTTAGAAAAAATTTTCCAACGGGGGACGTGTTTTGGGTATGGAGTGCATGGGAAATGAGGTGTGAGAAGCGTCTTAAAGACGCGTGCATGGCACTGAGCGCTAGACTTGGGCATGGGCCCACTTGACCTGGGCTTGGGCCTACTTATTTGGGGTTAACTTTGACTTTGACTTGGTCAACCGGGGTGTAATTTTTTATCCCAACACTCCTCCTGACATCTGTGTAGCAGGACATTTCACACCGGAAGTATGAGATCTGCCCTTCTTCTTCACCACTGCCTCATAACGTCGGGCAGCCTTCATATCAAGTTCATGGGTTGGGACATCCCCTGTAGCAAGTGCAGCTTGGATTTCCAGGTCCAACCCTTGCTGAAATCATCGTGTCCGGATCTCAGCGGTAAGAATCAGGTATGCAGTGAACCTGTTACGACCTTGTGTTAGCAGTGTAATGAGTAAAATCAAGAATTTGAATTTAAGACAATATCTTACCTGCTAAGCATGGTAAACTCAGCATCATATTCATCCACAGACTTGACCCATATCGAGCCTTGCTGTAGATGAATGAACTGCTGGTCCATGTCAAAATGGGCAGTCTCAGGGAAGTACTTCGCATCGAACAGATCGCGAAATTTCTTCCACTCGATCAGTTGTCTGAGACGGCTTTCTTCAGCCTTCTACCAGATTCTGGCGTTGTCTGTCAGTTGAGCATCGCAACTCTCACCCAGGAAATAGCTAGCACTTGTGCTGCTGCCAGATCATCTTCAACTGATTGAGCCCATTCTTCCACCAACAATGGGCTCTCTTTCCCTAAGAAGTGCTTTAGATGCAGTTCCCGGAATTGTTTGACTCCGGATGCCTCGGCTTCGCGGCGGTGCATGAGGATAGCAGTCTGCTGCTGCTGACCCTCCAGTAGGCTTTTGATAGCCTCAAGTAGTACTGTTTGCTCATTGATGGGAGCTACAACAGTAGGTGGTGGTGGTAGACTAGGCGGTGGAGTGTTGCCATTGACGTCCGTGCTGGTGTTGTTGGGAGAATCCATGACCTTGACAGAAAAGGAATGGTTAGGATAGATTTAAGAAATTTTAAAATGTAAGGAATGTATAGTTGTTGATTCTTATAATTCTTGTGATATATTGCTTAAGATTTCATGCAGAACTGGCCTGCATAGGCCGCCAACAAAACATGTCACGCCCTGTTTCCCAGTAGACGGAAACGATGACGTGGTAGGCCGCAACGTATTTACTAAGAAATAAATACGTTAAGCATAATTAAGCAATATATAAAATATACAAGAATGACAAGAGTATTAAAATAAATAGCAACTTTATTTACATTCTTCTTTATATACAACTGTTTAAAAAAGAAAAGATACAATGATAATAAACAGTGTCTAAACAATGGCATACAGGAAAAGTAAGTACAAGGAACTAGAAGTCAGGATGTTCCGCGAGCTGATCCAAGTCCTCCTGTCTAGGCTCGATCTCCTGAGAGTCCAGTCATCCAAACGAACATTCCAAAGAAAGAAATAGAAAGGAATGTCGTCAGTGAACTAGTGCCCGGTAAGTCCCAAAAGAAGAAAGAGAATATAACAAGTACTGTGAAAAGAACAGGTGAGTTGTACAAGAATATGATTGTTATTCTAACGTGGTTGTTTGTAACTTGGTACAGAAGGTACTCACGTATACGAGAGGAGTCCATCTTACCCCCATGGACTATGGTAACATGTAGTACAAGGCCCTGTCATAACCCACGGGACAACGGCACGAGAATTCATGTAGGTGTATTTCAAGTGACCTCTCCTGCCACGATATACGTTTCGTACCAATCTACCCCTTTAACCCCGCATAATGTATTATATAGAGTTTGTTTTCAAGTCTTGCCGAAACCATGTATACAATTTGTTCAAGTAGTCATGTTCAGAATGTAAACAAGTAGTCAAGTCAAGTTATAACCATGGCTCGGTCAAGTCAAGTCAAGTATACATGTTTGATATTGATATTTGATTCAAGTATACATGTTCATGTTCAAGTATTCAGGTGTTGATTTTTGGATTCAGGTTTGAATTAGATTCAGATTTGAGTTTGGACTCAAACTGAGTCAGACACTTGTAACCAGATTTAGCTCTTGAATTAGATTCGGGAGGCATCGGTAATTGCTGTACATAGACGGCAGGATTTGTGTCTTTTTCCAAGACAATTACCATTGATAACTCCGTTAGGTTGTCTACCTTAAATAGGCAAGCACTCACTTTTTCCGGATCCCTGGGGCTCAAGAGAATTGATCCCGCTTAAACCTATATTTACTAAAGTCCTTAAAATATTATTTCTATATAACTCGAGGGATTTTTATGAAAAGTATGTTAATATAGTTTCAAAATAAATCTCGAGGTATGATTTATATTATTTAGGGTTTTCATGAGCATGAGTTTTAAGGATTTAGGGTATTTTGATGATAAACACTTAGCATATGAAAGTTCATGGTATTTTATTGAAAACATGTATTTTTGGTATCTGATGGTATTTTATTGAAACTTGTTAAGCTTTTCATTTTTTAGAAAAAATGTAAGTTTACGATATTTTGAAAATATGGATTTGTAATTTTATATAATTAATTATAAAAATAATTTTATTTTTATTTAAAAAATTTGTATTTCTTAAAAGAACGTATTTAAATTCTTTCGAGATCAAATGCTCCGTGAGGAGATCTGCATCTCGTTATACTAGCCCAAGGATGTGCGATAATCCGCACCATCCATTAGCGGGTCCTCTAAAGAGGGATGTAGATGCATAATCGCAAAAAATATGAAATAATGTTTTAAAAGAAATTCAGTTTTTAAAGTTAGGTGGTATTTTATTGTAATATTTTCTTCGTATCAAAAATTCATACTACAAAGGTATCGTGCTATGGATCCAAGTGTGCGTGTGGGGTAGATCGTTACCCCGTGAAATTTTCCTAAAGGTATTATTAAGCAATATTATCGAAATATGTGATTATAAAGTTTAAGGTATTTTAATGTAAAAGTTAAATTCTGATTGTTTTACAAGAGATTCTTGGATAAAATTTATTCTAGACATTAGTAGTAAGATTATAAGTGAAGTGGTAAAAATTAGTTTGATCAAAAGGTAAAAGGAAATGGAGTTATAGAGTTTATAAAAGATGATAACGGTATAACTCCACTTTTACCGATTTTGATTAGAAAGGAAATTCAAGGAAGAGAAAGAAAGTTTGGGAGGGACTTACTATCTAGAAAACTCAAAGAGAGGTTGAAGAAGAGGGGATGAGCTTCGTGGCGTTGCGGGAGCTCCGGAATAGACTTCGTTCTACGCCGAAAGTTACTAGCTTACTAACTCCTCTTTACTCCACTTGTACTTAAGAACTTTTTGAGAGAATTTTTGCTATAATTTTCAGAATGATGCTGAGCTAAGGTAAGGGATGGTATTTATTGTAACAACCTAGTTCATTTATACTAGTTCTTTTAGGTATTTCTTTATTTATGGTTATTTCTTGATTTACTGTGTTTTGGGTGCGAATAGTGTAGTTGGTATCTGTGTTTGCATCCGACCCGACCCGCTGCTGGAAATTCGTCTTGATTCTTGTTTATGATTTATCCCGGCTAGTTATGAGAATCCGTGCACTTTCCTATTTTATCTCCTGTTCATATGCATTACATTTTTTCAATATAACATTTAAAATCAAAAAAAATATTTTAAAAATATTTAGCATGGCCTGCATGATACCCCTAAACCTGTGGTAGCATTCGTTCATCGTGTTCTCGTTCCGTTCAGTGAAATGGGCTCGTTTGGATAGCTTCGTGCACGCTACGTGTATCCGTTCTTGGAGGTATGCATTTTCGTTACCCAGATATTCTATTTTAATTTGGTTGACACGTATATTATTAGTATTTTCAAATCGTAATTTTAGACCCAACTCGGGCGTATTTTAGAACAATTTTGTATTAGCCAAAAACTCAAAATTAACTAATATTATATTTTTTTAATATATATATCATACTGTTATTATAATTATACGTTTAAAAATTTTTTATAACCAAAAAGATTTTTAAAATCAAATTGTAACAGACCTCTTTCTCGCTCCCCCTCTCATGACCCTCTCCCCCCCTCCCCCCCCCCCTCTCTCTCTCGACTCTCTCTTTCTCTCCTCTGCTTATAATTTTCTTTAAACCTATATTTTTTAAACCTTTGCACCCACGTCTCCTTCTCTCTCCCCCTTCTCGTTTCTTTTCCGCCGAACCCAACAACTCAAAACCCTAACCCTAACTCGCGCTCGCCGTCACCTCTCGCCACCACATTCTGCTACCCCTCTCCTCTCTTCTCCTCCACCTTTGCTTGCGTCCCCTGTACATCCATCGCTCCAAACCACAACGTGAACCCCCAACCGAGCAACCCATCACTTCCCATCGCCTCTGACCCTGACGACGTCCGTTCTCGTTGTCAACCTTCCCTCGTCGACACCTTCTCCCCTGCAACCGAGCCCTCTCCCCTGCACAAGAACCTGATCCCGACCTCTTTAACTTTGATACCCGCCTTGCCGTGAAACCTCGCCGAAAAACCCACGCCTCTCGTCGTCACCCCTCACCTCTGTCCGAGAACCCCAGAATAACTCCCGTACACCCTGCAACCACCACGGCCCTCTTCTTTTCTTCTTCTTCTTCTTCTTTCCTTTCTTTTCTTTTTGTTGATCCGTGTTTTCCGATCATCGCAGTAGCCGTGCCGTAGTTGATGATCAGACCGACCCAGTGGACGTTCCCAGCCAGCGTGGTCACCTTCTTGCTTTGCCTGGACCTGTCCCGTGTGCGCATGTGTACATTGCGACGTTTACCCGACATCGGACGTTGCGTATACACCCCGTCGTGAGATCCGTTCAGGCAAGTTTTTCTTGCTACATGCTATGATATATATTTTGCATCCATATGAATAAAAATATCACATGTTGACTGCATTGTACATCCATGTTACTGTTTTACAGTTTTTTCGATACCCGTACGCATCCATATCATTAATTATATATCTAGTTGCATGCCATGTCACATTATTTCATGTTACTGTTGTATTAACACCCCATACTTGATGATGTACATCCTACGTAATCATGGAGTTGTAGATGTAATCCCTGATAGATATTTGTGCACCCGTGTTTTACTGTGCATCCGTACTTTTATCGTGCATCCGTACTTGCTACAGTTTATTTAAGAGCATACGTGTGATACATATGCACTACCTGTCATGACCTGTTGCACCACTACTTGACCTGTTACCTGATCCTGTTTCTAATGCCGACAATCCTAACTTGACGTCCCGATGGACGTATCCTGTTGTCTATATAGACAAAACCTATACCTGCTTGTTCCTGTGTTGGCATTAGCTCAAGATTTATCAATACCTGACTTGAACACATAAGCATAGGGGTAAGGGGAAATCAATGATGAAACCTGACTTGTAACTCGACAGTTCGATACTTATACTGATCAGTTTTACGGGCTAGGCCAGCCACGGGATGATGCTGCTGACATCATTCATCTGTATATGTTACATGTTTACTGCCTAGCGGCACATCTTGGATTCAGCCCGAGAGTCTTGATCGTGGTCCCGGGCATGCACGGGATACTATTGAGTTACATCAATGATTCATTAAATTGATTTCAAAGACTTGAGAGTAATTAACCCAGTAGCATAGATTACTCACCACATGCACATACACTTCACTGTTCCATATTCGTGTTACTGTTATATACTCATTACTGTTCATGCTCATGCCTGCATATCATGTTACCTCCTGATTATATTTTATTGTTTGATATTATGACGCACTGACGTCTGGGTTTTGCATGGCCCAGATCCTTTATCTCTTTCGTAGGCCGACCAGGAGTACTTCAGTCGACAGGCCGAACAGTGAGGAGCAATTTGGTATTTAGTTTAGTTTAGTTTTCTTTCAGCATTTTCATTTCCTGATGTGAACCCGTATTTGGGACGTACTTTCTAGATGTTATTGTTTATTGGATTAATTGCTTCCGCATATTATTTCTTGACTCGTTTATTCTGGCATATGGTGTAAGTCTACGGTAGCACCCCGGCCGTCAATCTGAGGCCAAACGCGGAACAAAAACTTTTACAACTGGCGCTATCGCATACTATAACCCGGATCTTGCCATTAACGCTAAACTAAATAACTGTAAAGAGGTTGAAAGGCTATACCGATCGATCCGTGTCCTTCGGTCTTTAGCCATCATCCTACGCTCCTCGCGGCATCTCCAATCTCTTGTCTCCTCGTCAAGGTGGCACCACGTCAACGGATCTTTATACGGGCTCCCGCCTCTAAACCGAGGCAACTCGGACATGAAGTTTGCTAGCCGACATGTCCAAGATTGATGTAGAGATAGTGTAGAATACTTTGTCTCAAGACACCCAAGCCATTGGGTGAAGGTAAATTGAAGTTGCCAATTGGGGTGATGAATTGAGCTTTGGATTTTACAAAATGAATCACACAATTCACAAAATGGGGCTCGGCCATTTTATGGGCTGAATTGTGTGGGGCCGGCCAATGAGGTGGGGGTGAGCATAAGGTTTCAAGTGGTGAGGCTAAGAAAATATCAACAACAAATATCCAACAAAGATCTTAAGCTTGGACAAAAGACTTAATGCAAGAATGAGTCACTTAAACACCTCATCCCACATGAAGAGGCCAGAAACTACTGGAGCCCCGAGCACCACAAAAAAAAACCTCCCTTTATAAATGTAGCATTTGCAGGAAACCCCCTCACAACAAGAAATTCAGCCAAGAATGATAGAAAGGAAAATGGCCAAAACGAAGATACAAACTGGCAACTTCAAAAAGCGATCTCGTAGCTAATTTCGGGATAACCCCAATGCAGTATATACATACCCGCATTTGTATTCCGACCGAATACAAAATACAAAGAGACAAAAATACTACTACACAATATAATATTAGAATCCGGCTTAAACCAAAGCCTACTAGTATTATCTGTCCGAACCATGACACGTGCACAAGTGCGCGTGCATGTTCGAACCCTGCCATAAAACCATACGGCCTCTACAACGTTTCGCCCGAACTTTGGAAATAATCTGTGGGGGACTCTAAAGACTCGTCAATACTCTGGCAGTGGGTTTAACCACAAGCCGTCAGTGGTACTAGCTGTACGTAACGACTGCCCATGTATTGACAGAAAGGGAAGCTGATGAGCGAACTCATCCTGAAACCCTATTGAGCCTATCAGTGACAATATCCATACAGTCCAGTCCATTCGTCTATGAGCATCGCATATTGGGCCTAGGGTGCTGGTAACGTCTGACCCCCAAAAGCTGTATAAGTCGTGTCGGAGGATAGCCCCGAACACCTTGAGAAACTACTGGAATATCTACCAGTAATTCTCACCTGCCTTGTCTAAGGAATTGGTATAATGTCTTTCCTAGACACAGCGCGATCTCACCCCCAATACCGGGAGAGACGAATCCCCTGCCGATCCGCCCACTGCCTCTATGTGGCTCGGGACTATACCCAACTAAAACATGTTTGCACGACTCCTTTGAGCCGTGGTAGGGTAGTAATCTAAGCACAGTGGGAACTCACACGAGACAAATGACAATCTCAGGTCGATGAACTAATCTGTACACATGTCACTAGGGAACTGCTATCTGACGCTAGGTACAATACCAACTAGCAGGTTCCCGGCAAGTCTTGTCCGGTGCACTCATAACCCAATGAGCACCTGTATATATCTTAGGTGATCCAAATGACACCAATGGCTTATGAGACCGGCCATCGCCCCTCGTCGGGGTCTCGACTGTATACACTAGTCTACTCCGGAGTATCGATGCCCTGTCTCGAAACTCCCACGACTAGGGACCACTTTTAAGGATGTGCTTATGGACTACCCAACTCTCACGTATATGATAGCCATCATACTGCTGGTAGTCAAGAAAGAATCCTAAGGGCTCTATCAACGTGTAATAGTGATCATGTCACCTAAAGCTGTACACGATGATAAAGTTAAACCAGATAGCATACTATCATCTCAAGTAAGACTGTCCTACCGGTATAGGTCCTCCTCAATCATTGCAATCACGTGCCTGCGATCCAATAATTGACTTTGAGGGCACTACATCCAACATATGGACATGTACTAGATAGTTTATTTTTATTTCTACTATTCTTGATATCTTATAGACAGCCGTAATATGACTATGGAGAGATGTTTTCTAACCACAGGTAGCATGGTTGGCTCTGTCACGTGCCGATCTTAGCGCACTCTAGGACGTGGGGTGTGACAGGGTTTGTTTGGTATCAGAGCCATAGGATTTAGGTTAATCGGTTTTGATTCTTTTGTAGTTGGGTATTGGACCCAATACACGAATCAGAAAACCCGTAATTAGGAACATGTCCTGCCATATTGTTGTCGTGATTCTTGAATCTTATCTTTCTCTTGATACTTTGCCTTGATGATATGCAAACAACTTTGCATATTAACTTGAAACCTTCTGGTTCCCTATTGTTTCTTTCTATCCTGATACTAGGATTTGGGCGACTTGAACGGAGTTATGTGATTGTAACTATGAACTGCAGCATGGTTACAATGCGATACTCTATTTAAGTAATTTGGAGTCCTAGTCTTGATTCACTTCCTTGTTTTATGGTCATTATATTACCTTGCTTCTCTCGGCTTCATTGCTTACCAGTTTATATTTTATCGCAAGCATGAATCTTCTTTACCGTGCTTATCTTCTTCAGTATCTTGGTTTCAGGTGAAGTCATTTCAGGTATCCTGCTTGTTCATGATTTTCCCGCATTAGCATTATTCGATTCTGGTGGATCCCATTGTTTTATGTCGTCCAAGTTTATTGCTGCACACTCGATTTCTTGCACGGCCCTGTCTTGTTGTTGGGACATACACACTGGGAATGGGAAGATTATATCTTGTAGTGAATGCAAGGATTGTTCTGTTGTTATTTGCGGACGAGAGTTATTTGCAGATTTTTTGGTGATCGATACTGGCAGTAATGATGTTGTCTTGGGAATGGACTTTCTCGGCACTTTCCACGCTGTAGTTCGAGAGTTCATGGATGTGTTCGAGGACATCTCGGGTTTACCCCCAAAACGAGATGTGGAGTTCGCGATCGATCTTGTTCCTGGTGCAGCGCCAATCTCAAAGGCGTACTATTCGATGGCACCAGTGGAATTAGAAGAAGTAAAGAAGTAGGTTACTGATGAAGAGTTGCCCTAGTACCCCGTCCAACTTCTGTGGTTAAATGCGGAACAAAAAATTTTAAACGATCGAAAACTTGGCACTAGAATAAAACTTAACCGGATCATTAACCATAAACCTAGTTAGCTAAAAGGAGTTCTATCTATTATGATAAAGGATTCTCACCAAACGAACCAAGTCTTTCGGTCTTCGTTCTTCGTCCTTGGCTCCTAGTAACCACCTTGAACTTGCATGATCTCCAATTCTGGCTCCATCGATCCTCCGGGATCGAGCTTTTTCTCCGGCCTTGCTTTGTCGTAGATGATCCACCGAGGGAATATGATCCATAGCTCTAGCTCCTAATCAAATGACTATAAGGAGCAACTAGAGAACTTGGGTTACTAAACCAAGTGGTATAGGATGTAGTGAGGGTGTCTAAGTGTTTGCTATCTCTTTTCTAACCTCTTCACTTGTTTCTCAACACATGAGAATGTTAGTGAAGAGGAAGAAGAAAAGATGGAGGAAAGCAAGAGGAGGGAGGAGCTTAGAGAGAAAATGGAGCTCAAGAAAATAATGATCAAGCATGAGAGAGAAATTCACACACAAGAGTTTTGTATGCTGATTTCTTTCATTAAACAATAGCAACCATACTTCAATAGTAAACACAAAATGAATTATAAATTCATTTGTAAACTATTGAAGCATGGTCAACTCCATACCACCATCACCTCTCACTTTACACCTCATTTCCATTTATCAAATAAATGGAAAATCCAAAATGAGGTGGCCACCTTCTAGAAGGAAATCTATAATAAATACGGATTTCAGTCTACTGTACATATATACCGACAATCAGATAAAAATCCGAACGCCCAAAGAGATAAAATAACACGAAGAACGTAATACTAGAATATATATATCGAAATACATATACGTAAATTATTAAATCAATACCTGATTTAATAATTCAGCTCAAACTCGAGCCGGCTAGTATTACCAACTGTCCGATCGAAAGTCCGAGTACAAAGTACATCAATCGATCGAACCCTGCACGTATCCAATACGGCTACTACATCATTTCGCCTGAATCAGGGAAACCCTCTGTGTAGGACTCTAAAGACTCGATAGTACTCTGGCAGTGGGTTTAACCACAAGCACGTCAGCGGCACTAGCTGTACGTAACGGTTACCCAGGTACCTGTCGAAAAGAAGGCCGATGAGAAAACTCATCCGGATCTCCTACTGAGCCTATCCATGACAATATCCGTACAGTCCGGTCTCTTCGTCAAAGAGTATCGCATATCGGGTCTAGGGGATGGTGAACGTCAGACCCTAATAACCTGATAAGTCATGCCGATGTGGCTCAGGACCAATCCGGGAAACTACTAATCAACCTATCAGTAAATCCCAAGTGCCTTGGACAAGGTCTTATGGTCCTGACCAATCGAATCACAGTGCAATATCGACTCCCTATACCGGGAGAGACGAATCCCCGACAATCGCTCACTGCCTCCATGTGGCTCAGGACTGAACCCAACCAAAACCTGTTTGCACAACTCAGTAGAGCCATGGTAGGGTAGTGATTAAAGTTCAGTGGGAACTCACACGAGATAAATATCGATCTCGGGTCCAAAGACTAACCTGTACACATGTCACCTGAGAACTTTCATCTGACGATAGGTATAGTACCACATGGAAGTTCTCGATGAGTCCGTCCAGTATACTCACACCCAGTGAGCACCTGTGTACGATCTTAGATGCATCAGACCAATGGCTGCGGGACCAACCATCTCCCGATGGGGCTAGAAACGTACACACCAGTCTACTCTGGAGTATCAGTGCCCAGTCTCGATACTCACGCGACTAAGGACCATTTAAAGATGTGCTTATGGACTACCCTGCTCCCACAAGTATGATCGCCATCACAACACAGGTAGTCAAGCAAGATCCTAGGGGCTTTATCAACATGTAACCGTAATATGTAATAACGAGTATGACATATGCCATGTTAAGATAAAGACAAACCACAATAGTATACTACCGTATCGAGTCTTTATCAATATGTGCAAACCAGATATAACAACAATATACATATCCCGATAAAGACAAGTCAAATAATATACTATAAAACTGAGCAAGATTGTTCTGTACATACATATCCCTAGTATCCATATGTATACATATACAATACTGGCCTCTAGGGCATATACATCCAACAATCTCCCACTTTCACTAAAGGCCAGTGATTGGCGTACCGAATACCCAACGTCTGCTCTTAGGCCAGCTGCTGGCGTACCGCATACCCAACATCCCAAAAAGTTGTTCGAACTGTGCTTGAGGGAGGGCCTTTGTAAATGGATCCGCCATGTTGTCTTTTGTATCCACTCTCCGGACCTCGATCTCCTGGCGATCTACGATCTCCCTGATCAGGTGATACCGCTTTAAGATGTGCTTGGATTTCTGATGGGACCGTGGTTCCTTCACTAAAGCTATAGCCCCATTGTTATCATAATACACTATTATTGGATCAACAATGGACGGAACCACCTGAAGTTCAGCTATGAACTTCTTCATCCAGACCGCTTCTGTTACGGCATCGCTTGTAGCAATGTATTCAGCCTCCATCGTTGGGTCTGCGACAGTATCCTGTTTGGAACTCTTCCAGCATACCGCCCCTCCATTGAGGGTAAGCACAAAACCCGAGACAGACTTGCTGTCATCCTTGTCACTCTGAAAGCTTGAGTCGGTAAAGGACTCGACCCTGAGGTCTCCATTACCGTAAATCAGGAACATCTCCTTAGTCCTTCTCAGGTACTTGAGAATGTTCTTTACTGTTGTCCAGTAGTTCTCACCTGGGTCTGACTGATACCGGCTCACCACACTCAGCGCGTAAGCTACATCTGGTTTCGTACATAGCATCGCATACATTATAGATCCTACCGCCGAAGCATAGGGTATAGTGCTCATGCGAACCCTCTCCTCGTCAGTCTTGGGAGACATCTCCTTGGAGAGGGTGATTCCGTGCAATGCGGGTATGTTACCGCATTTGGAATCTTCCATACTAAATCTCTTTAGTACGGTCTCTATGTACCTGAACTATGAAAGTCCCAATAGTCTCTTGGATTTATCTCTATAGATCTTGATCCCCAGAATGTACGAGGCATCACCTAGGCCTTTCATAGAGAACCTTTGTGATAAGAATAGCTTGACCGACTGTAGCATAAGAATGTCATTTCCTATCAAAAGAATGTCGTCCACGTACAAGACTAGGAACACGACAGTTCGTCCTACAATCTTCTTATAAATACATGGCTCATCTTCGTTCTTGATGAAGTCAAAGTCCTTGACTGTTTCATCAAAACAGATGTTCCAGCTCCACGATACTTGCTTCAATCTATAAATGGATTTGAGCAGCTTGCATACCTTCCCGCTGCTCCCACTGTCTACAAAACCTTCTGGCTGATCTATATAAACGCACTCTTCTAAACTTTCATTTAGAAAAGCCGTTTTTACATCCATCTGCCAGATCTCATAGTCATGGAAGGCAGCAACGGCAAGCAGGATCCTAATGGATTTGAGCATAGCCACTGGAGAAAAGGTTTCGTCATAGTCTACTCCTGGTCTTTGACGAAAACCTTTTGCAACAAGTCTAGCCTTATAGGTTTCCACCTACCCATCTACACCAAGTTTCTTCTTGTAGATCTATTTGCATCCAACGGGTTTTACCCCAGGTAGAGCAACTTCTAGGGTCCACACTTTATTGGTATACATGGACTCCATTTCAGATTGCATAGCATCCAGCCACTTATCAGAGTCCCTACTGATAATGGCCTGCCTGAAACTAGTAGGATCATCTTCTTCCAATATGCAATCCTCTCGATCCCCATCTATGAGAAAACCGTAGTATCTCTCGGGCGGAAGAGAAATCCTACTAGATCTGCGGAGTGGCTGAGGTTCGTCGGGTATAACTGAATCTAAGGGTTCTTCTAAATCTTCTGCTATAGTTTATGGTTCCTGAATTTCTTCTAATTCTACCATACTCCCACTAATTTCTTTTGCAAGAAATTCCCTTTCTAAAAAGGTAGCGTGGCGAGATACTAACACCTTCTGTTCCTTAGTGTGGTAAAACAGATATCCCTTAGAATGCTTAGGGTATCCCACAAACTTGCATAATACAGACCTTACCTCGAGTTTATCTGGATTCTGCTTTTTAACAAAAGCAAGACACCCCCATATCTTAATGTAATCAAGACATGGTCTTTTCCCAGTCCATACTTCATATGAAGTGGTAGACACTGATTTGGATGGCGCTCTATTCAATATGAATGCTGTTGATTCAAGAGCAAACCCCCAGAAAGAAAGAGGTAACTCGGCATTACTCATCATGGAGCGAACCATATCCAATAGGGTACGGTTCCTCCGCTCCGACACGCCATTGTGTTGTGGTGTATACGGAGGAGTAAGCTGAGGGAGAATGCCATTCTCTTTTAGAAAATCCCAGAATTCCGTACTTAAGTACTCTCCCGCTCTATCAGATCGGAGGATCTTGATACTTTTTCCAATCTGGTTCTCTACTTCGCTTCTAAATTCTTTGAATTTCTCAAAATCTTCAAATTTGTGTTTCATGAGATACACATATCCGAACCTGGAGAGATCGTCAGTGAATGTGATGAAGTACGAGAACCTACCCCGCGCATGTATAGACATTGGACCACACACATCACTGTGTATGACTCCCAAGAGCTCTCCTGCTCTTTCTCTATGTCCGGTGAAGGGAGATTTGGTCATCTTTCCTTTGAGACAGGATTGACAAGTTTCATAAGATGAAAATTCGAACGTGTTCAAATATCCATCTTTATGTAACTTACTCAGCCTTTTCTCCCCGATATGACCAAGTCTACAATGCCACAAGTAAGATTTGTTCATCTCTGAACTCTTCCTCTTGCGTGTGTTTTGTATACTGAGAACTGTGTTTTGATTAAGAACATAGATACCATTACACAGTGTACCTTCTGCAACCAATACCTGATTAAGGTAAATGTTCATGATATTTCTATCAAGAACAAAGTTATATCCATCTTTATCAAGTAAAGAAACTGATATTATGTTGCATAACATGGAAGGTACATAGTAGCAATTGTTCAAAATCATAGTATTGCCATTGGGCAACACTAGGTGATATTCACCGACAGCCGCAGCATTAACTTGTGCTCTGTTCCCTACTCTGAGGGACATATCACCAAGTCCAACTATCCTACTTTTTCTCAGTCCCTGCAATAAATTACAGATATGAGATCCTGATCCAGTATCTAGTACCCAGGAGGTAGGACTGACCGAAAAGCAGTTCTCAACTACAAGAACACCTGAAGAAGACGCAACAGTATGTTTCTTCTTTGATGGGGTCACTTCGGAATTCAAACAATCCTCTTTCCCATGCTCATACTCATGACCGTTGTTATAATTTAGAGCCGAACCGACGCTCCCCAGCCCCGAATAAGAATTCGGATCGGTCAAGCGATACATTTTATTATCTTGATTAGGGTGTGAAATGGTTGCTACTTGGAAAAAGAGGGAAAACACTCAGCGTGCGCTCTTGCAAGATTAGATTGGTTATTAATTTATCTAATCAGGATGGCTCCCACTGTTTCCTCAAATTCTTCTTCAAACTCTAAAAGAAGAACTAGTCAGGATTAATCGCACGTCACAATACTTGCTTAACCTTTCGGTCAGGCCGGTGTTGGTACTTCGAGGGAGGTTTTCCAACGCTTTCACGAAGTTCATTAATTACATAACCTCTTTTCCCTGGAGGCATAGCCCCGCTAACACCTTTCTAGACACCTACTTGGTTTATAGCATTGATTGTTAAGTGTGATAATCTCCCGAGAGTAATCCTACTCATCAGTGGGATCGGGATCCAACTATCATTGTGTGATGCACTAGATGGAATCCACTCTAGTCACCACACTCCAAAAGGTATGCTAAATCTGGAAGTTTCCTGTATATTTGAAACTCCCGATGTGGTTTTTGCCCCAAGCGCTTATGACCTTGACTTTGGCCAACAAATCATAACGCGCAATTCAAGTTCTACCCGTCATTGTCCTGATTGATTTAGACCCACCCGCACATACCCTTGACTTTGGCCAACAAGATGGTATGACTGTCCTAAACCAATGCATTTTATCTATGCTACGGATAAGAAACATACAGCTACCATACACGATGCCTTGACTTCGGCCAACAAACACCGCATGAATACTATGTGTTTTTATCCGAAATGACGGCGGGCTACAGTTAGGTTTTTGGCGAAAAACCCGTTAACGTAATGACCTTGATATCGTTGAAGGAACCTGAGTAGTTTTTAAAATATATAATGGCGAAAACCTTTGCTAAAGAGGTCACTCCCTGTGAAGGGATCTCGGCTCTTTCCTCGTCGAATGAGGTGCAGGATATTCCAAACTGAATACCACGATGCAAAGCAAAAAATAATTGACTATATTGAAGTTATTACGTTGACATAAACTTTTACTCAAGGGGTCACTCCCAGTGAAGGGATCTCGGCCCTTGCCTCGTCGAATGAGGTGCTAGATATTCCAAACTAAATACCACTGTGCAAAGCAAAAGAGAACGTCTATAATGTCAGTTTTTAAAGTTTGGTTCCAACAACATCTTTTAGGTTTATTATCTTGCAATAATCAAAATTAATGCGGTCCCATCAATTTGTAACCTATCACACCAGAAAAGAACGAAAATATGATGTACGTATATGCCATCCGCATTCGCCACTGGGCCCCGTCATCACCCGTTAGGTTACTTAACTAACGACAAAGCAGGGGCTGGACTAGCGCAGGTGCAAAACATATACAACATCTACTAGTATATATATAAGTATATATAACATTCATCCCAGGCATGATAATAAACAACATCACAGATAACAATACAGAATGGTGGATAACCTTGGAGCCCCGGGTTTCATTTGAGCCGCAAATAAAACCTGATGTTCCCGGTCGTGTGGATAACCTGTGCAATGAAAACCTGTACCCCCTACGAGTGCGGCGAATAGCCCACCAATTCTAGAATAAAGCCCCCTCCGTCTCGGTGCCATGAGATGCGGGCTTGTTGCTTTCTAGAATCCGGCTATACATACACTCCACCGCGGGGTAATCCTAATACAGAAAAAGAAAATAATATATACAAGCGGTGACATCGACCTCAACCCGGTCGTGTCCCAAAATAATATACAACCTGGCAAAGACGGCAGTCCACGTGTCGGACGCTCGTCCCGCAACAACAAATATACAAATGAATTATAAACTGTATTTCTAACATTGCATCCTATCCATCATGACTATCCAACCACAATCACAGCACAACCACAAAACATCAACGCGAATGTCACATTCGCAAAACCCGTCTAAAAGAACATATAGCAATCAGACGAGTTTTACCGATCGAGTGACATTCCCGATCGCAGATAAAAGTGAAAGTATTGTAAACTGTTAAACAGTGTTAAATTTAACGACTTCAAAACACGCCAAATTTCCCCATACAGAAAACTACAGAGAATCAAATTTGGGCAAAAAACAAACAACACCAGAAAACCAAAATCCTAGAGATAAGTGCCCAGAATAAAACTCACTGCATTCTTCCCCCACAAAACCGAGGAGGCCGGAAAAACAAGCCATGTGGCCGGCCAAAAGTTTGTGAAATTGTCTCGTTTTTATTCTGGGTACATATCTCTATGTAAGGATCACTCTATACTTAGTTATAAAAAAATTCGGAGACCTTTTTGAAAACAACAGAAACTGCAGATGTAGGTTTTGGTTTTGTGGAATCGTTTCGGTTTCGTAGTTTCAACATTGTTTAAACTGCTACTCTATGGTTTATAGACTGGCTCTGATACCATGAAGGGTTACCCTAGTGCCCCGGCCAACTTTCCTGGCCAAATGCGGAACAAAAATTTTAAAACGATCGAAAACTTGGCACTAGAATAAAACTTAACCGGATCATTAACCATAAACCTAGTTAGCTAAAAGGAGTTCTATCTACTATGATAAAGGATTCTCACCAAACGAACTAAGTCCTTCGGTCTTCGTTCTTCATCTTTGGCTCCTAGTAACCACATTGAACTTGCTTAATCTCCAATTCCGGCTCCATCGGTCCTCCGGGATTGAGCTTTTTCTCCGGCCTTGCTTTGTCGTAGATGATCCACCGGGGGAATATGATCCATGGCTCTAGCTCCTAATCAAATGGCTATAAGGAGCAATTAGAGAACTTGGGTTGCTAAACCAAGTGGTCTAGGATGTAGTGAGGGTGTCTAAGTGTTTGCTATCTCTTTTCTAACCTCTTCACTTGTTTCTCAACACATGAGAATGTTAGTGAAGAGGAAGAAGATGAAGATGGAGGAAAGCAAGAGGAGGGAGGAGCTTGGAGATAAAATGGAGCTCAAGAAAATAATGATCAAGCATGAGAGAGAAATTCACACACAAGAGTTTTGTATGCTCATTTCTTTCATTAAACAATAGCAACCATGCTTCAATAGTAAACACAAAATGAATTATAAATTCATTTGTAAACTATTGAAGCATGGTCAACTCCATACCTCCTTCACCTCTCACTTTACACCTCATTTCCATTTATCAAATAAATGGAAAATCCAAAATGAAGTGGCCACCTTCTAGAAGGAAATCTGTAATAAATACGGATTTCAGTCTACTGTACATATATACCGACAATCAGATAAAAATCCGAACGCCCAAAGAGATAAAATAACACGAAGAACGTAATACTAGAATATATATATCAAAATACATATACATAAATTATTAAATCAATACCTGATTTAATAATTCGGCTCAAACCCAAGCCGGCTAGTATTACTAACTGTCCGATCGAAAGTCCAAGTACAAAGTATATCAATCGATCGAACCCTGCACGTATCCAATACGGCTACTACATCATTTCGCCTGAATCAGGGAAACCCTCTGTGTGGGACTATAAAAACTCGACAGTACTCTGGCAGTGGGTTTAACCACAAGCACGTCAGCGGCACTAGCTGTACGTAACGGCTACCTAGGTACCTGTCGAAAAAAAGGCCGATGAGCAAACTCATCCGGATCTCTTACTGAGCCTATCCGTGACAATATCCGTACAGTCTGGTCTCTTCGTCAAAGAGTATCGCATACCGGGTCTAGGGGATGGTGAACGTCAGACCCTAATAACCTGATAAGTCATGCCGATGTGGCTCAGGACCAATCCGGGAAACTACTGATCAACCTATCAGTAAATCCCAAGTTCCTTGGCCAAGGTCTTATTGTCCTGACCAATCGAATCACAGTGCGATATCAACACCCTATACCGGGAGAGACGAATCCCCGACAATCGCTCGCTGCCTCCATGTGGCTCGGGACTGAACCCAACCAAAACCTATTTGCCCGACTCAGTAGAGCCACGGTAGGGTAGTGATCAAAGTTCAGTGGGAACTCATACAAGACAAATGCCAATCTCGGGTCCAAAGACTAACCTGTACACATGTCACCTGAGAACTTCCATCTGACGATAGGTATAGTACCACATGGAAGTTCTCGACGAGTCCGTCCAGTGTACTCACACCCAGTGAGCACCTGTATACGATCTTTAGTGCATCAGACCAATGGCTGTGGGACCAACCATCCCCCGACGGGGCTAGAAACGTACACACCAGTCTACTCTGGAGTATCAGTGCCCAGTCTCGATACTCACGTAACTAAGGACCATTTAAGGATGTGCTTATGGACTACCCTGCGCCCACAAGTATGATCACCATCACAACGCAGGTAGTCAAGCAAGATCCTAGGGGCTTTATCAATATGTAACCGCAATATGTAATAAAGAGTATGACATATGCCATATTAAGATAAAGACAAACCACAATAGTATAATACCGTATCGAGTCTTTATCAATATGTGCAAACCAGATATAACAACAATACAAATAAATACACATATCCCGATAAAGACAAGTCAAATAATATACTATAAAACTGAGCAAGATTGTTCTGTACATACATATCCCTAGTATCCATATGTATACATATACAATACTGGCCTCTAGGGCATATACATCCAACAACTGAATTGCTAGAGAAGGGTTGGATTCACAGTTGCAATTCATCCTAGGGAGCTCCAGTTCTTCTAGTCAAGAAGAAAGATGGCACAAGGAGAATGTGCATCGATTATCGAGAATTAAACCGGGTGACTATTAAGAACAAGTACCCGATCCATCGGATTGGCGAATTGTTCAAGAAACTCAGTGGTGCGAGGGTATTCTTAAAGCTAGATTTGCGATTCGGATATCATCAAGTTCGAGTTAAATCAAAGGATATCTGCAAGACTGCATTCCGAACTCGATATGGACATTACGAGTATTTAGTGATGCCATTCGGAGTCATGAATGCACCGGCGATATTTATGGACTTGATGAACTGAATCTTTTCACCGTTCTTGGACCAGTTTATAGTGGTGTTCATCGATGATATTCTGATCTACTCGAGGAGCCTAGAAGAGCATGCAGAACACTTGAGAATCGCACTGCAGACATTGAGGCATGAAAAATTGTATGCAAAGATGAGCAAGTGCGAGTTTTGTATTGAAGAAGTGAAGTTTTTGGAGCATGTCGTATCTGGAGATGGAATCGCCGTTGACCCTGAGAAGATTGCAGCAGATCAAGATTGGCCGATTCCAAGGAATGTAGCGGAGATCAGAAGTTTTCTGGGACTTGCAGGATACTACAGAAGATTCGTGGAGAATTTTGCTCGATTGGCTGAGCCTTTGACCAAGCTTATACGGAAGGAAGTACCGTTCGTATGGACGTATCGTTGTGCGTCAGGTTCTGAAGTGTTGAAGCAAAGGTTGATAACCGCTCCTATTTTGACCATACCAGACGGTTCCGGAGGATTGGTGATTCACAGCGACGCATCTGGGAAAGGTTTGGGATGTGTTTTGATGCAGCATGGGAAGGTTATAGCCTATGCATCGAGACAGTTAAAGACCCATGAGAAGAATTACCCAACTCACGATTTGGAGCTTGCAGCAGTGATTTTCGCTTTGATGATTTGGAGACACTACTTATTGGGCGAAAGGGTCGAAGTATTCACCGATCATAAAAGCCTAAAGTACGTGTTCACACAGAAAGAGCTCAACATGAGGCAGCGTAGATGGTTGGAGCTGATGGCTGACTATGAACTTGATCTTAAGTACAAACCGGGGAAAGTTAATGTAGTGCCGGATGCGCTTAGTCGGTTGCCAGCAATTCGGATGTTGACTACACAGAAGGAGCTTATCGAGGATTTTCGGAGATTCGAGTTGGAGATCGTGCTACCGCATGCTTCAGGATAGTTAATGCAGCTGCAAGTACAGTCATCATTGATCGAGAGTATTAAAGCAGCGCAATCACAAGATCCAAAGTTACAGAAGTTTCGAGAACAGGTTGAAGCGGGACTTCAAACAGACTTGTTAATTCATGAAGATGGTTCGTTGCGATACGGTAGCCGTTTGTGTGTGCCAAAAGGAGACATTCGTGAAGAAGTTATGAAGGAGGCGCATAGTTCCGCATATTCTGTACATCCAGGAAGCACAAAGATGTACCTGTAGGGTTCCTAGGCACACTAATGAGGTCTCACAAGTGATCAAACATGCCCAATTCAAAATTTTTTATGTGCCTACAAACCCTAATACGGATCGTTAACTGGATGTATAGGCGATGCAATGCGAGTTAACTACTTTAACTAAGAGGGAAGTGATTACAACCTTTGTAGATCCGGTCCTCCACCTCTCTAGCTCCGTGTTGACGACCCTCCGCTGTACCCTTCGAATCCCGGACTCTCGCGGTGGTTTCATCGAAGAATTGATCGGGCTAGGTCGTCGACTTCGATGCCGAAGATGATCTACGTCGAGGCATCACAAGATCAAGCTCCCACTTCACCAAGTCATGAAACTTGTGAAGAAAATACCCTATACTACTTGGCAAGAGGTAGAGGATGAAGAAATAGGAAGTGGGTTCACTTTAGAATTGGATTTCTCACTCTTTTTCTCAAGTTGCCATTGATGGAAGCAAGGTTTTCTTCTTTGTTGAAGAAGAAGAAGAAGAAGAAGGAATATGATAAGTATATTTCAAATAGAAAATAAAAATGAATACTTATCATATAGCAACCATGGTTAAGTGTAGAGACTAAACTAGGGTTAGGTTGAATGGTTAGGGTTAAGCAAACAAACAAAATGGTCAAGCTTTCAACACTTCATGAAGCTTCATGAAAGAAACAAAATAAGCCACCATTCTATTTATCTTGCAAAAGTGAATAAATAAATAAAAGAAATAGATAAGTAAACAAAACCCTAACCATTCATATAACCATGGTTTAATCATACACACAAACTCAAGTTAGCATGTATCATCAAACATGATACAAACAAGTGCACAAAAGTATATCACATATACAATGTGTATATCAAGTGAGAAAATCCTTTTTAAGTGAACCAATACTAGTTAATGCAAAGCAATATATCAAATATATAATTATACATTAAATTATTAAATCAACACTTGATTCAATGATCCGGTCATGTCGCATATAACCGACTAGTATTCAATGTATCGACTTATCGAATCAATCCTTGATTCGATAACTAGGTTATATCGCATACAACCAATCGATACATTCATCGCGAGAATAGAATACGATATCACATACACGCATTATTCTCGGTCCCGCACATATTTCATATGCGCTCCTATTTCGTTTCGCTTGAGCCAGGAAACCTCTGTGTAGGACTCTAAAGACTCGTCAATACGCCGGCAGCAGGTGATGATCATATCAAACACCCACAAGCCGCAAGCGGTCTGCTAAACGTAACGGCCACCCGGGTATTGAGCGATCAGAAGATCGACGAGCAAGCCCGCTCACACTCCTGTGAATCCAACCAGTAACACTTACCGTACAGTCCGGTCGCATATCTCGCCTAGGGGTGGTAAACGTCAGACCCCAATAGCTCGATAAGTCATGCCGACGTGAGGTCCATAACAATCGTGAAACTACTGATAACTCTTACCAGTATATCACTGCAACCCTGGCTAGGGATTTCCTGTTATGGCTAGTCGAGCATAGCGCAACATCAACCCCCAATACCGGGAGAGACGAATCCCCTCCTATCGCTCATTGCCTCCATGTGAATCGGGACTGTACCCAAAAACCACCTGTTTGCACGACTCAGTAGAGCTGTGGTAGGGTGGAAATCAAAACACAGTGGGAGACACACAAGACTCTATGACAATCTCGGATCAACAGACTAAGCTGTACCAGTGTCACCAGAGAACTGCCATCTGACGTGAGGTATAATACCATCTGGGAGTTCTCGGCGAGTCCGTTCAGTATACCCAGTCTCCACTAAGCACCCGCATACCATCTCTGATATCAAACACCAATGGATATGGGATCATCCATCGCCCATCACATGGGTCGAGAAGATATACGCTAGTCTACTCTGGAATATCGATGCCCTGTCTCGATATTCCCACGACTAGGAACATTGAAGGATGTACTCATGGACTACCCAGGCCCCACTAGTATGATTTGCATCATAGTCCTGGATGTCGAGTACACATCCTAAGGGCTTTATCAACATGTAACAGAGAGACAGAAAGTATACATGTTAAGACAAAGAGCAACCAGATAGCGTACTATCATGTCGAGCAAGAAAGTCCTACCTATATATGTCCCAGCATCCACTACAATACACATCCAATGTACAGTAATGGCCTCTAGGGCATACATATAACTAACAATCTCCCACTTGCACTAGGGCCATCTGTAGCAGTGGTTGCAGTATCACATACTCAACCATCCCATATAAGTCTCTCTCTGGGAAAAAGCCTTTGTGAGTGGATCCGCCGTGTTGTCCTCTGAGTCTACTCTCCTAACCTCGATCACCCTGGAGAACATCTATCTCCATGATCAGGTGATACTGCCTCAGAATATGTCTGGGTCACTGATGGGACCAGGGTTCCCGGGCCAAAGCCACACTTCCATTGTCATACAATGGTAGGAACCTAGTTCATCTTATGAACCAATATACACCCAAACTTCCTCTTTGGAAGTATCTTTAATAGCGATGTTACCAGCCTTTATCGTCTAGTTTGCCACGGTATCTAGCTTGGAACTCTTCCAACATACCATCCCTTTACCGAGGGTAAAGACAATGCCTGCGACTGACATTCAGTCGTCCTTATCACCCTGGAACTTTTCCAGTGATTCTCCCCAGGAGGAGGTATTACCTTTATCCTATTTGGAGAATCCTTATGACAAGAGGAGATTGACCGTGCGTAGTATAAGAAACTCCTTCCCTATCAAGAGTATGTCATCCACGTACTCTACGAGGATCACTACCATACTCCCTACTACCTTTTTGTATATACAAGGTTTATCTACCATTTTGATGATGTCAAACTGTTTGACTAACTCATCAAAACAGATGTTCCAACTCCGCGATGCCTGCTTCATCACATAAAACATCTTACACATGTTTCCGCTGCTCCCACTGTTTACGAAGCCCTCTGGCTGTGTTCTTATAGACGTTCTCTTCTAAATCATTATTTAGAAAAGTAGTCATGGCACCCAACCACCAGATATCGTAGTCATGGTATGTAGCAATGGCAAGTAGGATCTGGATGGACTTAAGCATAGTCCCCTGAAAAGATTTCATCATTATCCACGCCTGGTCGATGACGAAAACCTTTAACAAGTCTAGCTTTGAAAGTATCAACCTTTCCATCTACACCAAGTAATCTTCTCAAGATATACTTGCTCCTGATGGGGATTTAACCCTTCAGATATAGCAGCCAAAGTCCATACTTTGCTGGTGTACATGGATTCCATCTCAGATTGCTAAGCATCCAGCCATTCTTACAGAGTCCCTACTCTCGATGACCTGCTCGAAACTAGTTGGGTCATCATCTTATGATGCATTCCTCGCTCCCACTGTCATCGAGAAACCGAGGTATCTCTCAGGCGGATGAGGAACCCTACTAGATTGGCGGAGAGGCTGAGGTTCGTCGGGAACTATTGAATCATTTGGTTCTGTCAAATCATCAGCTGCAGTTTTGTATAGCTGGAACCTTTCCAGTTCTACAGAACTGACTTTGCCTCGATCTTGTCCGGATTTTGCTTTAGACATAGGTCGGACAACCCCAAATCTTAACTAACTTAAGAAATAGGCTCTTCCCATACCATATCTCATATGGAATGGTAGGCAGCGATCTGATTCGAACCTAATTCAATAGGTATGCAGCTTCTCAAGTGCATAACCCCTTTAAAAGAAACAGGTAACTCGGTAATACTCATCATAGAGCACACCATATCACATAGGGTGCTATTGCTCCACCCTGATACACCGTAGTGCTGTAGTATATTCAGAGGAGTAACACTGAGAGAGAATCTCATTCTCCTTTAGAATAGTCCAGGAATGCCATGCACAAGTATTCTCCTCCCTGATCTCATCATAGGACATAATACTTATCCCCGTATTGGTTCTCTACTTCTAGCTTATATTCTGTGAATATCTCAAAAGGTTCGGACTTGTGTTTCAACAGGAACATATGTCTGAATCTTGAGAGATTATCAGAGAACGTAATGAAGTATAAAGAACCAGTCCTGGCATGTGTAGACAGGAGACCTTACATACATCATCATGTATCAGTCCCAAGAGTTCATTAACTCTTTCTCTGTTTCCAATAAGCAGAGCTATGGTCATCTAATCTTTGTGACATGACCGGCAAGTTTCATAAGATGTAAATTCAAACTGATTTAAATATGCATCTAAAAAGTAACTTCAGCCAGTCGGGTCGCATTGATATGACCTAGTCTACAATACCTCAAGAAGGATTCGTTTATTTCTGAACTCTTCCTCTTGTGTGTGTTCTGTATACTAGGAACTATAGTTTGATTTAGAACGTCAATACTTTTAGATGACGCGCCTGAACCGATCAACTTTTGATATAGGAAATGTTCAAAACATTATCCATCAATACAAAATTATATCCTTCTTTACTAATAAAGAGTCTGATATGATTTTGTATATCAGGTTCGGTATCTAATAGCATTTGTTCAGAATCAATGTACTGGTAATACAGGGTGACAGTGACTAACAGACTTGGGGGTATGCTCGGTACGTCTTCTTCCTTCGCATTCATTTGTACATATTTTTGCATTTGCATACTTATTTGAAAACCCATAAAAATTTGAAAATTTTCAAAATTATAAAAATTATTGTATTCAATTTTGGCTAATTGACTTGAGTTTGACAGATAGGTTAACTGGCTAGAAACAACTAGATCTTAGACTTAGTAAATTAAAAACTCTAAAGATAACCTTCCTTAAAGTTTAACGGTAGAAAGTATATGCCTTTGTAGTTTATTTAGAAATAGGCAAATTTTGGGTTCACTTCTTGGGCTAAGTCGAAACGAAGGAAAAATATTGAAGCTTTTATTAGAGTATAAGTTTGAAAAATAGTTCCTAGCTTAAGTCTAGATTCTGAAAACGTATACCCTACAATTTGCACAATCACGCACCTTGAAACTTGGAATAGTAAAAGAGACCTTGAAATGCTCTTGTCTAAAGTCCTTAGTACGAAGAAAAAAAATATACAAGTGTGAATAAAGAATAAAAAAATGAACACTGGTTTTTGTAAATACTTGAGGTTGCAAAAATAGAAAAATACTTAGCGAGGGTGCTTCATCACCTAGTGCCTTAGACCAACTGGTTTGGGAGTCGCTGCTAAAAGCCTTGGGTGTTGCAAGACTAGGAATTACGCTTAAATGTGCAAACACATCTTGTAATCGGTTGTTGGTACCTCAAGAAGTATTAACGGTCGCATGAAGGATGTGTAAGCAAAATTCAATTAAATATCCACCTACTAATAAGTGCTTTGGACAATGGACAAGAGTATGATTGCTTGATTTGAATTTCCAAGTGTAGGGGTGATTTATACACACACGTAGGGGTATGTGATTGGAGTTTAGATGAGAGAAAGGAGTGAAGAATAGAACTTGTATCTTTAGTAGAGTTGATAGAAATTCCTAAGTGAAGATGGAACCCTAGAAGGAAAACTTAGGAAATGCCGAAAGCTAAGTAAGTCTATAGAACATATATAATCTTAAGTTAAATGATAAGGAAGTGTGAAGAATATGGGTGGATAATTTGCGGATCGATGATAATAGAATTCTTAGTTAGAAAACCTAATTGGAGAACAAAAGTCAATAGGCCGAATTGATAGGATTTTGTGGGTGTAATCCGCTGAAAACCCTCAGGAGACAACACTCCTCCTACTAGGGACACCTAGAGGTTTAACGGCTTGTTGCACGTGCTCAGTGCAATCGCGTTTCTCTGCGAAAGTGCGGTTAGGATTTTAGTGAATAAAAATAAGTTTGCTCGAGGACGAGCAAAAGATAAGTTTGGGGGTATTTGTTCAGACCATAATATTGCATTATTATATTCCCCATTCCTATATATTTTACAAATAAACGGGTGCTTTCGACGCATGTCTGCTACATGTTACAGGTTACAGGTTCTTGGACAGAAAACAGTGAAAACGATATAAAGACGATAAAAAAGTGGACTTTAACCAATGAACAGAAGATCTTGATCAAGCCTACATAAGAAACAGTTCACAAAGCAAGATTCAAGATATCGACTCAAAGCGAAGGTTTAAAGTTCACTACAAATTGTTCACTGGAGATCTGGAACCAACCTAGCCCAAATGGAAAAGGACATATAGAAACAGGAAGACAAAGTCACCAGAAGACAACACAGGAAATTCCAGCATCTAAAGCCTCTTGTTGACCGCGGAACCGCGGCCAAACAGGGCCTCGGGCCGCTGTTCCACAGCCATGTTAAGGAATTGAAAAATAAACTTTTTAGCATAATTTTGGTGCGGCGCTGACTAGTCAACCTAAGGGCTGTTTTTGTAATTTCAGACATGCGAGTCATTGTAACCCTAGGGTTTCCTATTCTTTATAAATAGGAACTCTAATCATTGTAAACTTCATGCCTCCTTTTAATAAAAAATTCCAGAACTCTTTTGGAGAGCATCGGTGTTTTCTTTTCCATTCAGAGATTCAGATCTGACAAACCTGCATGGATGATTGGAGGGATGCATCTGTAAGTAGATTTAATTTCTCGCCCTAGTTTAGATTTCAATTCTTTGCCCCAGGTAGATTTAATTTCATGCCCTAGAAACTTGTTTAGAGTTTAGCTTTGGGGAAGGATTTTGAGAGATGAGATCTCTCATCCCTTCTTACCCACCAAATATTTACAATAGGACTCCATGCATACACGCACATACCGCGCCCTACGGCATCCTACCCCTCGAGGTACCGATGACACCGTAGTGTAAAAGCCCGGTTGCGCGCGTTTTCCATGGAGGTTAGGGTAAGGATCTCTAAAGGAAAGACAAGAACCTAGAGGAAGGAACACCTTCCCGAATGGATCTAATCCCCTTTATTGATAATTACCATAACTCCTCACAGATCTTCATTCGGGTATAGAAAGCGTTGAGATTTAATTGCATTTCCAAACCATCCCTAAACCTAACCCTAGCAAGAATAGATCTAGATAATTGCCCTAGGTTAATTAAGTTTTTAGATTTAATAACAACTCCGAACACCCTTCGGAATTAACTCGTAAGAACGAATCGGAGATTCACAACATCCCTGTGGACCGACCCGTACTCACCGGCTAGCTTCATGCGACGCCGTTCTTGATTGCGGTTACAAATATTTTTGATCTATCTTTTAGAAAGCGCAAGCACGCTAAATCATTCAATCAAATGGCGCCGTTGCCGGGGATGGCGTAGAAATTTCCTTTTCTTAATTTCGTGTTAATCAAAAAAAAATTTAAAAAAATCATAAAAATCTGAAAAATCCCAAAAATTATAAAAATATATCAATTGTTATTTTTGGAAAGGATACTTTGTTGTTTGAATTTTTGCAGGATATAAAAAATCGGATCTGGAAAATTCCAGAAAGTGAAACAGAAAACGAGATATCGGAACAGAAGGGATTTTAAAAAAAAGAAGAGCACAAAAATTTTGGAGACACAAATCCCCCAACCCGCCGCGATTCCGCGGCCAAAACCAACCTTAGGCCGCGGAACCGCGGCCGTCTCGTCGAATCAGCGCACCAAAATTTTTCTGGGGATCTGCGCCGCTTAGACCGCCGCCCTTCCGCCGCGGTAGACCCCCTTTGACCGCGGAAACGCGCTCTTTTGGTGACATCATCCTTTGCAATTTGTGCTGTAAGCTCCTCTGTTATTTCTTCTCTGCAAATTTTAAGATATTTTCTGAAAAATGCCTGCAGGATTTTGTGCACTTTAGAAATATATTCCCTTCCAAATAACGATCTTGTGCAGGATTTTTGCGCCCCGCTTAAATTAGAAATAAATTGCAAGTAATCTTTTTTGTTGCATATCTTTTCTCGAAAATCTTTTTTGCAACAATTTTCAAATAAAGAAAAAGAAAAAGGAAAATTAGTAGTAGAAAACTTGCAAACTTTTGCCGCTAATAAATCCTTGCACCAACCAGCCTTCTTTCTTTTCCCCTTCTTCTAACATGGGTACCCCACATAATAAATCATTAGCCGAACTTTGGTATCCCGAACCTAATTTTGCGTCGTACGTCAATTTGTTCGGTCAATTTAAAAACGATCGTTTCTTGCCTAAAATATCTTTGAAAGATCAAATAGAAGCGTCTAGGAGAAACAGTTTGACTTTGCAACCTACTTTGTGTCAACCAAGTCAATCTTTACCACCTCCATATGTTGATACCACTTTTTCAAGTCCTTCTGTTACTCCTAAGCCGATGTCCATTGCTGAGCATATTGCTCAATCTCGCAGCCGATCTTTCACCCCTCTCCACTCATCTAGTTCTAGGGATCCACACGACTTTTCACCTTTTTATCCAGATGTTGACCCTACCCCTGTCCTACCACCCACATCCTACCAGTCCTATCCGACTTTCCCACCTTCACTAGACACTATTTCTACACAGCCATTAGGGAGTTTCATATATCTAACCAATTTTGAATCTTTTACCGAAACCCCCTTACCACCCAAGTCTAGTTTGGAAGAGTCGTTGGAGGTGTATATCACAGCAACAAATAAAATGACTAGGAATGTGGAAGCGTCCGTGGCCGCCCTTATGCAACCTGCTGAACCGGTAGCTAGTTTTCCGCTAGCTCCAAATTTTTCAATGCATAAGGAGGCGGTTGGACAGAGTGAGATTGTGAGAGGATTTTCAAATCAAACCTACCCTTACCCAATTGAAGCCAACAACTCCTGTTTTCCATCGATTGCCCTACATAGTTCACCTGTTGAAAATAAAAATGAGTTGTGTGATTTTGTAGTGCTTGATTTGCCAAATTGTGAAGAACCCCTTTCGAGTGAAACCACACTTAATCCTTTCGACCTTTACACCTCCACTCTAGAACCTAAATCGATACATATCCATGCTTTTGATGAGGTGTCTAAAGAAATTAATTTTCACTTGATTGAGGATATAGACGCCGGGAATATTTCGGATGATGAACCTGTCGATTTGATTGAAATTTTATGTTCAAATCATCATCCCGAGTTATTAGATGTCTCTCCCGAATCTCATATGCGTCTTGACTTTGATGATAATGGCATGGATGAGTTGAATTTTGAGGAAAATTATAAGGATAATATTGAGGAGAGCTTTGAGGATAATATTGAGGTTGAACCATTTTTGTTTAATGTGTCGGATTTTCCAATTCAGCCTCCTGAACCTTTGACTGTTATATCACCCTCCCTCCTTCCTATTGTTCCGACCGTGCAAGTGACCGTTACGCTTTCATCTCAAATACCAAGTTCGGCGTACCCATGTTTTCTTGCGAATCTTGAGAGATTTGATCCCATTTCTCGACGAGTTGATAGGTTAGCGCAATCGCTTTTAACACATCTGTCATCACAAATTGCGCTAATTTATTCACTCGATTTACACCCTCAAGATCGTACTCTCCTTCTTTCTCTTTTCCGCCCTTCTTCTCCCCCACCGAGACCATATTCTGCCATTCTTCTTTCCACACGGTCTCGCGTGTTTCTCATTTCTTTTCTTTCCACCGCATTATTTCATCAACTCGGGCATTACCACGATAAGATCTTTGAATGGTTGGTGCAAACCGTTGGCTTATGTAAGGCCAAGTTTAAGTTTGGGGGAAACCTTGCTGTATATATGTATATATATTTTTTGTTTTCTTTTTCTATAAAAAATATTAAAAAAATTCAAAACATTAAAAAAAAATTTAAAAAATTATTTTGTAAATAAATAAACAGGGGAGTGCCGACATTTTGACCCTCTTGGTGTAGCATGACAGTGAGGACACTGTCAAGTTTAAGTTTGGGGGTATGCTCGGTACGTCTTCTTCCTTCGCATTCGTTTGTACATATTTTTGCATTTGCATACTTATTTGAAAACCCATAAAAATTTGTAAAATTTCAAAATTATAAAAATTATTGTATTCAATTTTGGCTAATTGACTTGAGTTTGACAGATAGGTTAACTGGCTAGAAACAACTAGATCTTAGACTTAGTAAATTAAAAACTCTAAAGATAACCTTCCTTAAAGTTTAACGGTAGAAAGTATATGCCTTTGTAGTTTATTTAGAAATAGGCAAATTTTGGGTTCACTTCTTGGGCTAAGTCGAAACGAAGGAAAAATATTGAAGCTTTTATTAGAGTATAAGTTTGAAAAATAGTTCCTAGCTTAAGTCTAGATTCTGAAAACGTATACCCTACAATTTGCACAATCACGCACCTTGAAACTTGGAATAGTAAAAGAGACCTTGAAATGCTCTTGTCTAAAGTCCTTAGTACGAAGAAAAAAAATATACAAGTGTGAATAAAGAATAAAAAAATGAACACTGGTTTTTGTAATTACTTGAGGTTGCAAAAATAGAAAAATACTTAGCGAGGGTGCTTCATCACCTAGTGCCTTAGACCAACTGGTTTGGGAGTCACTGCTAAAAGCCTTGGGTGTTGCAAGACTAGGAATTACGCTTAAATGTGCAAATACATCTTGTAATCGGTTGTTGGTACCTCAAGAAGTATTAACGGTCGCATGAAAGATGTGTAAGCAAAATTCAATTAAATATTCACCTACTAATAAGTGCTTTGGACAATGGACAAGAGTATGATTGCTTGATTTGAATTTCCAAGTGTAGGGGTGATTTATACATACACGTAGGGGTATGTGATTGGAGTTTAGATGAGAGAAAGAAGTGAAGAATAGAACTTGTATCTTTAGTAGAGTTGATAGAAATTCCTAAGTGAAGATGGAACCCTAGAAGGAAAACTTAGAAAATGCCGAAAGCTAAGTCAGTCTATAGAACATATATAATCTTAAGTTAAATGATAAGGAAGTGTGAAGAATATGGGTGGATAATTTGCGGATCGATGATAATAGAATTCTTAGTTAGAAAACCTAATTGGAGAACAAAAGTCAATGGGCCGAATTGATAGGATTTTGTGGGTGTAATCCGCTAAAAACCCTCAGGAGACAACACTCCTCCTACTAGGGACACCTAGAGGTTTAACGGCTTGTTGCACGTGCTCAGTGCAATCGCGTTTCCCTGCGAAAGTGCGGCTAGGATTTTAGTGAATAAAAATAAGTTTGCTCGAGGACGAGCAAAAGATAAGTTTGGGGGTATTTGTTCAGACCATAATATTGCATTATTATATTCCCCATTCTTATATATTTTACAAATAAATGGGTGCTTTTGACGCATGTCTGCTATATGTTACAGGTTACAGGTTCTTGGACAGAAAACAGTGAAAACGATATAAAGACGATAAAAAAGTGGACTTTAACCAATGAACAGAAGATCTTGATCAAGCCTACATAAGAAACAGTTCACAAAGCAAGATTCAAGATATCGACTCAAAGCGAAGGTTTAAAGTTCACTACAAATTGTTCACTGGAGATCTGGAACCAACCTAGAAGCCCAAATGGAAAAGGACATATAGAAACAGGAAGACAAAGTCACCAGAAGACAACACAGGAAATTCCAGCATCTAAAGCCTCTTGTTGACCGCGGAACCGCGGCCAAACAGGGCCTCGGGCCGCGGTTCCACAGCCATGTTAAGGAATTGAAAAATAAACTTTTTAGCATAATTTTGGTGCGGCGCTGACTAGTCAACCTAAGGGCTGTTTTTGTAATTTCAGACATGCGAGTCATTGTAACCCTAGGGTTTCCTATTCTTTATAAATAGGAACTCTAATCATTGTAAACTTCATGCCTCCTTTTAATAAAAAATTCCAGAACTCTTTTGGAGAGCATCGGTGTTTTCTTTTCCATTCAGAGATTCAGATCTGACAAACCTGCATGGATGATTGGAGGGATGCATCTGTAAGTAGATTTAATTTCTCGCCCTAGTTTAGATTTCAATTCTTTGCCCTAGGTAGATTTAATTTCATGCCCTAGGAACTTGTTTAGGGTTTAGCTTTGGGGAAGGATTTTGAGAGATGAGATCTCTCATCCCTTTCTTACCCACCAAATATTTACAATAGGACTCCATGCATACACGCACATACCGCGCCCTACGGCATCCTACCCCTCGAGGTACCGATGACACCGTAGTGTAAAAGCCCGGTTGCGCGCATTTTCCATGGAGGTTAGGGTAAGGATCTCTAAAGGAAGGACAAGAACCTAGAGGAAGGAACACCTTCCCGAATGGATCTAATCCCCTTTATTGATAATTACCATAACTCCTCACAGATCTTCATTCGGGTATAGAAAGCGTTGGATTTAATTGCATTTCCAAACCATCCCTAAACCTAACCCTAGCAAGAATAGATCTAGATAATTGCCCTAGGTTAATTAGGTTTTTAGATTTAATAACAACTCCGAACACCCTTCGGAATTAACTCGTAAGAACGAATCGGAGATTCATAACATCCCTGTGGACCGACCCGTACTCACCGGCAAGCTTCATGCGACGCCGTTCTTGATTGCGGTTACAAATATTTTTGATCTATCTTTTAGAAAGCGCAAGCACGCTAAATCATTCAATCACCCGCCGGTTTTTAGCCTATAATGGTCGGTCGATCTTAAGGCTCTAGCCTCAAGATTCGTGTCAGCTGATTAAATCTGTTTTTAAACCCTTTTGCACATGTTTGATTTTTCTGAACTTTTCATTTACCCATGTATTGCATGTGCAATCTTTTGGGCTTCCAAAAATTTTTTAAAATTCAGAAAAAAAAATAATGTGTCTGATGGGAATCGAACACAGGGGCTACGTCACAACAGTGCAAGGACTTTACCAGTGAGCTACAAGTTGTTCTTTGCTGTTATTTAACAAAATTAACTATAACTCAAACTCAGACTGTAAAACTCATTTCTTTTATATTAACAGTAAAATTTCCGTACAAGATTTTAGAGTCGTTACAGAGATATAGTTAGAAACATATTAGCGGATCCACTCACTGAGGCTATTTCTCAAACACAGTTTGCGAAACTATTAGTAAGAAGTTGGGTATACTGTAGCACATGAGATGTGTGTCTGCGATACCGCAATTATTGGCCTTGAGTGCAAGTGGGGGATTGTTGGATATAGGTGCCCTCAAGGAAATTATCGTAGTTGCAGGAATGCAATTACTGAATTCAAAGAGGGGAACAGTCTTACTCAAGATGATGGTGTGTTATCTGGTTTATCTTTATCTGTCATATGAATGCGCTATACTAGTTATCACGTATCGCAAATACATGAGATAAAGCCCATAGGATCTTTGCTTGACTACCAGGATTATGATACAGATCATACTAGTGGGGCCTGGTGGTTTATAAGCACATCCTTAAATGTCCCTAGTCGTAGGAGTATCGAGACTGGGTATCGGTACTCTATTTTGGACTAGTGTATACGTTTTATAACCCTGTATGGGGCAATGGCTGATGCCATAGCCATTGGTGTTTGACACTGATGATTGTATACAGGTGGTCATTTGATGAGTAACACTAGACGGACTCGCCGAGAACTCCTAGATGATATTATATCAATGTCAGATAGCAGTTCTCTAGTGACATGAGTACAGGGTAGTTCTTAGACCTGAAATCGCCACAGTGTCTCGTGTGTGTTCCCGCTGTACTTAGATTACTACCCTACCACGGCTCTACTGTGCGTGCAAATAGGTTTTAGTTGGGTACAGTCCCGAAGCACATGGAGGCAGTGAGCGGTCGAAAGAATTCGTCGCTCCCAATATTGGGAGTCAATATCACACTGTGCAGGACACGACTATAGCCAGAAGTCCGTGGCCACGGTGGTAGAGATAAACTGGTAAGTATTACCAGTTGTATCTCTTTGGTTATGAGTCCTCTGTCAACACGACTTATCGGGTTATTGGGGGTCTGACAGATTCCACCCCCTAGACCCGGAATACGATACTCTTTGACGAAGAGACCGGACTGTACAGTGACTGTCGCTTATAGACTTTGTTAGGTCTGGATGAGTTCGCCCGTCGACCTGCCTTTATCTTGCTCATACCTGGATAGCCGTTACATACATCTAGTGCCACTGACAAGCTTGTGGGTTAACCCGAAAGGGGGTTGAATCTGAAAGTGTTTCAGATTCAATCGGATACAATCCTATATAACCTGCTGCCAGCGTATTGACAGGTCTTTAGAGTCCCGCAACGAAAGTGCCTGCCCCAGCAAAACGCGATGTGACGTACGTATAGGGATACGTACATGAGTTCGGTAAAACATGTATATTGGATATACATGTTCAATCGGACAACTGTTATACTAGCCGGTTTCATAGCCGGAATACCAAGTCAACTGTTGACTTGATAACCATATTAATGATACGGTTTCTAGTATAGTGTATATAATACACACACACACTCTACAATATATGATACTGAGAAGATATTGATGGCATTTCGTGTATGTGATACATAATGTGTACGTGTATAAGATACATGTACTAATACTTATTTTATATATATATATATATATATATTTGATATATATATTAAATCCCACCAATATAAATTAAGTATATATATATATATATATATATTAATGTGTGTATATATTATTATCTATTTAATATATTTAATTAAAATGGTGGGGGCCACCCTCTCTCTTATGTGTTGACACACACATGAGAGAGAGTGGAAAGGGGGTATGTATCATGGTTGATACATGACATGGCAGAGAGAAAAAAGTAGACACAATTCTTTTCACATAACAAGCTATTCATTTTTTTCACGCATCTTGTTCTTCCTCAAAAAGAAAAGAACTCAAGCTCTTTTAAAATGGGTAAATGTTGCCATGGTGAGGGAGTGTAAAAAGTATAGAGTACCCATCTTTCGCATCACCTTCCTCTACACCTAGCAATCCTCTGGAGAAAGTTACTCCAACCGGTGATAGAGTTATAGCTCGGGCAGCCTGCTTTCAACGCAGATCATCTACGGCGGGGCAGTCGGTGTGCAGACGCATTCGGGAGCTCACGGAGTTTTGACAGGGTCTTCCGAAATTAGCAGGATACGCTACAAAGGTTGTAGCACCTCTGAACTTTTCTTCATGCTCTTTATTTTTAGCTAGAAACTAGTGCTTGGACGATTTTGGCGTACGGTCGATCGCACTACAACGGAATTTTTTATTTTCCGGCCGTTCCTTCTTCCACTGTGCGCAAGCGCGGGACGCGTCCGACCTTACAATATAGTGATATATATGATATATATATATATATATATAAATGATATAAACATTTTTCACTCGCGCTAGCCCTGCCCCCGCCCTGCCATAAGTTAAGTAATCTTACGGTAAAGACCCGGGGCCCCGGGGCGAATGCGGATGGCGTATATGTGCATTCTATTTTCTTTTCATACTTTTCTGAGATTGTATGAGAAGATACTAGGTAATGTGATTATCTATTTGATGGGATTGCATTGATTAGGATTAATGCAACGATAATAAACCTAAAACCCATAAGGATAAGAATATCCCGCACCTCATTCTACAAGGAAAGAGCCTAGATTCCTTCACAGAGAGTGACCTCTTTGGCAAAAATTTGTGTTATTATAGATTTGCAAGTTGAATAGCCGTAGTTTTTTGTTTTGCATCAAGGTATTCAATTAGGAATATCCTGCACCTTATTCTATGTGGTAAGAACCTTGATCCCTTCACGAGGAATCCGCACTTAAGCAATAATCTACGTAACTATAAATTTGCAAAACCACTCGGTTCCTACGATGAGATCGGGTTCATTATGTTAAAGGTTTTCTTCAAAACCAGCCGCAGTCCTCTATCATTTTAGGAAGTAGAGTACTTAGTATTCGTGCTGCGTTTTTTGGCAAGCGTCAAGGCATAGTGTATGGTAGCTAAGTGATGTCTTTCTGTTAGTGTGTGATGCGATTAGCCGGAACAGTCGCACGGTTTTGTTGGCAAGCGTCAAGGGCTTGTGTGGGTGGATTCGAGTTGATCAAGAAATGACAGGTAGAACTTGACTATCGGCCTATGGTTTGTTGGCATTCGTCAAGTTCATATGTTGTTAGGGGTAAAAACCGATATCGGGAGTTTCATGTGTTGAAACATTGTAATGAGATTGTATACCTTTTATGAAGTAAGGTGACATATTGGCATTCGTCAAGATTACCACACTATGATAGGTTGGATCCCGATTCCCACTGTGAGAAATAGTTACTCTCGGGATATGATCCCGGCTAATTCTCCTTTTAGGGTTTGAAGGAGGATTCGACGGAACAGTGGGAGCCATCCTGATTAGATATATATACCAATCTAATTCAGGTTAGAATGCACGACGAGTGTTTCTTCTCTCTCTCTCTCTCTCTCTCTCTCTCTCTCTCTCTCTCTCTCTCTCTCTCTCTCTCTCTGTGGCAGTGTCCTAAGACTAACCTTAAACCAAAACTCATAAACCAAGTTAATCTAACCTTGGAATGTCATGATTGCCTTATTTCACAACATAGTCGCATATGTCCTCACCCTTCCCACTTCCCATTTTGCTTCCTCCATAACACTCTGTATCTGATACAAAGATCCATATTGCTTGGAAGGTCATTGTCACGCCCCGCTTCCCGGTGTACGGGCAAGGGGACGCGGCGAGGCCCGCTACGTATTTACTCCGAAATAAACACGCTAAGCGTATCTAAGCAATATAAAGTAAAATGTATACAAGAGACATGAATATAATGAACAGCAACTTTATTTATTAAACATTCTTTTACAGGTACAACTGGAAATGTAAATACATGGATGTAAAGCAATGCCTAGACAATGGCATGAACTGAAATGAAAAATATATACAAGTGACTATAGCTCGGGGTCTTCAGTGTACTGCTCAGGGGTCTGCTCCAAGTGCTCCTGGCTGGTCTTGAACTTTTCAGAGTCGGGTCCTCCTGACAACATTCCAAAGAAGAAGAGAAATAGGAATGTCGTCGGCGAAAAATCGCTCGGTAAGTCCCAAAGAAGGAGAGAAGTAGAATAGACAGAAAAGAGAATATATCTAGAATAATGTTTGATTGTTATGTTAACGTAGTGTTTGTAGCTTGGTACAGAATATGCCAGTGTATACAAGAGGAGTCCAACTTACACCGTGGACTTTGGTAACCTGTAGTATAAGGCTCCATCGAAAATACCACAAAACAACGGTATGGATGTAATTACTTCTTTTAGTGACCACCTTGTTCCACTTTTAACATGTTTTGTACCAGTCTACCCATTTATAAACCCTGTAATGTTTATTGTATTAATTGTATTAATTGTACTGATTATATTGTATTGTCTTGTAGTAAATGGAAGACTTGCCGAAACCATGATATCAGTAAACGGGATGGATATAAATGGATAGTCATATAATTAGAGTATATCCATGGTTCGGTTCGGTCATGTTCATATTGTTATAGATTGTATTCTGGCATGTTGTATTAATGTTGTATTGCAGTTATACTTGAATTGGATTCAAGTCAGATTGATTTAATATTAAACGGAGACTCTGTCTGAATCAGACACTTTAAAAGAAGTTGAAGTCCTAAATTAGTTTTTATGTTATCGGTAACTGCTGCACATGGACGGCAGGATTTGTGTCTTTTTTCAAGACAATTACCGTGTTGATAACACCGTTATTAGGTTATCTACCTTAGATAGGCATGCACCCACATTCTCCGGCTCCCTGAGGCTCAAGAGAGCCGGTCCCGCTTAAACCAATATTTACTAGAGTCCTTATTGTAATTTAATATAACTTGAGGGGGTTTTATGTAAAAATAGTTTTGATATAATTTCAAAATACACCTAAAGTATTTAATTGTCGTCTTTAAGGTTTTCATAGATGTATATTTTATAGAAGTGAAATTTTCTAGTGGGTAGAACCTAGTTTTCATTGTATATGCTATTTTAATGAAATATTGGAATTTGTATTGAATTGTAATGGTAGTTTTATGAAATTGTGATTCCTTTAATTTAGAAAACATGGAATATTTATATAATATATTTTGAAATAGATCTTTTGATAATATATATATATATATATATATATAATAAAAATAAATTTTATTTATTTTGTAGAAATCTCATTTTCTTAAAAATTGCATCAAAAATTCCATCGAGATCAAATGCTGCTTGCGGAGGTCTGCATCTCGCTCTACTAGGCCCGAGGATGTACGATAACCCGCACCATCCCGATCGGGGTTCCCCAAAATGGGTTGTAGAGGCTTAATTGCAAGAAATTAGATAACACACTTTTTAAAGAAAACGGTTTTGTAAGTTTAGGGTATTTAAATGTAATGTCGTATTTTGTCCCAAAAGAATGTTTTACAAACCATCGTGCTATGTCAAAGATGAGTGTTGTGATGAGGTAGGTCAATACCTCGTGAGTTTTCTAAAGGTAATATAAGGAAATATGATGAATTGTGTTGAAAGTAAAGTATATGGTATTTTACCGTAAAAATGCGATAAAAATTGCATAATAGATTCTTTTGAGATGAAACTTGTTCTAATGTGTTTTTTAATGATTTCTAAACAACCTATTAAAAATTTGTTGGTTTGTTATTAGGAAAAATTAGATTTTTAAAGAAAAGAGATTCGGAAGCCAGAATAACTCCGCTTCCGACGAGTTTTGAAAAAGAGAATTTTTAGAATAGCAAAAGAGAAGGGGAGAGAGAACTTACAGGTTATAAAACAAGAGGAGAGAGAGGGGAAGCTCTCAGAACTGTCGGGGCGTCGTTTCGTCGTCCGATTCTCCTCGAAACGTCGTCGGAACTTCACCTCTTTGCTAACTCCACTTGTACAACTTGGGACTTGGAATTTTGGAGAGTTTTTGTAATGGAATTCTAAATGAGGAGAGGTGAAATCTGGTGTGGTATTTATAGAGAAAATTAGGGTTTAGGGTAATGAATTGGAGAATTAAAAATGCATTTAAAAATGGATTAAAGAGGTGAATTTAATCCCCCTGTAAATGTGCAGAAAAATCAAACAATATAGGGGAAGTGGGGTAGGCCAAAAGGTGCCAGGGTAGAAAAATTGAGGCATTAGCCACGGGGGGGAATGGAGGTGCTGGCCTCAAGCCCGATCTCACCGATCGTTTGGTGGGGTCGAGGGCTGGGATGCTCGCCACGTGTTGGTGTCTGTTGTTATAACTCAGTGCACGTGTTTGATTACTGTGTGACTCTTCATTTTTACATGTAATGCACGTGTAAACCCTTGGGCTTCTAAAAGTTTAAAAGAAAATATAATAAAAATAATATGTGGCTGATGGGATTCAAACACAGAGGCTACGTCACAGCAGTGCAAGGCTTTACCAATAAGCTACAAGTGTTTTCTTGTTGTTCAAAAGCAATTCAAATTTATAACTTGTGCTCAGGTTTAGGTACTCCTTTCTGTATTTTGAAAAAAAAATTGTATTGAAAGTTTAGGGTTGTTACAGTCATCATATAGTTATATACGAACTCGAAGAAATTGTTTCAGTCGATGATGACAGTGGGTTCTGAAAAAAGTAAATTGTATATGATACAATTCATTTGTATCTCCTCTCCACCTTATCTCAAGTATTGAGAGCTCCTTAAATAAGGAGAATATACTAGTTATGCTTGTTGGATTGTCTTCTTCCAATCTCGATACTGAAGCTGAAAGGAAGGGAAAGAAGAAAACCAACTAGTATAAGTTAGGTATACATAATATAAGAAAGAGAGATAACAATAGGGGTTGAAGTGAGCGGAAAGGAAAATGCAACTGTTGTTATGACTATGGGACATGAAAGAGTCATTACTTGGAATATCTGGACACCACTTGAAACATTTTGATATTTCATATTTTCTATGTGGTTGTAATTGAAAACTGTTTTCCAATTAATTCTGACTCCTTGGTATATAGATCCCGAATTAATATCCCACATCTGTAAGTTGTTACAGATACTGAGAAGAATTAGATTATTATAAAAAGGTGATTTGATCCTTAATGTCAGATATCGGAGCAATTGTTGCCATTAGGGAAACACCTGGTTTTGCCTTTCGGCAAATTTTTGGTTTTGAATATCTGTTATTATGTACCGACTTTTATAAACCGATATATACGTCTCTTTATTTGATAAAGTAGGATATAAATTTTCAAAAATTATGTTATGAATTTTTTCCTTTATCATTTGATGATTGGGTAAGGTGCATTGAATAACGGGATATACATTTTTAACCAAAATACAGTTTTCAAATTATAACATATAGAGTATGAGTTAGTGAACTCATAGGACTTATACATAATGATGTATGTTGTCCAATATCGACACGGACAAGGGGTTGGTACTCATACTTTGTTCCGTTTTACTATGAGTTCTCTGGTTTTGGACACGCATTCTTGTTGAAATTCAAAGTCCAAACATTTTGAGAAGTTCATAAGATATAAGAATAAAGTAAAGAACCAATTGTTGGAAATATCATGATTCATCGAAGTGTTCGAGATTTGGATACTTATGCTAGGTATTCCGTAATAATATAATTGAGAATTTAATTCTTTCTCAGATTACTCATCCGTGGGTGCGCTCCATGATGAGTAATGCTAAATCGCCTTTTTCGATTAAGGAATGCACTAGAAATAGATGCATATCAATTGATATCGATTCCACCTAAATCAGTGCCTCAGATTCTATATTTGATATAGAATGGGTCATCATCTTAAGATTGTTAAGATGTTGGGTTGTCTGGGTTATGCTTAAAACCAGAATCCAGATAAACTCAAGGTACATTTCAGTAATAGCAGTTTATGGGTTATCCCAGGCTTTGATGAGGGATTAACTTTATACCATTTTTGGGATTAAAAGTTGTTTTATTCTCAACACGCTACCTTTTTAGAAAAGGAAATTCTTGAAAAATAAATTAGTGGGAGTATGGTAGAACTGGAAGAGATTCCAAAACCACAAATGGTTACTGAAAATTTAGTAGAACCTGAAAATTCGATTGACCATGACAAACCTTAGCCTACTCTGCAGATTTGGTAGGTGACCTCAGCCATCTGAGAGGTACCACGGTTTCCTCGTTAACGGTGACAAGGAAGCTTGCATCATGTGATGATGACCTTACTAGTTATCAGCAGGCCATGCGAAGTGGTGACTTCCAACTGATGGTTGTATCCCTAGATATCCTAGTTGGACTCCATACACTGCAATAAAGTATAGACTTTGTTGGGTACTCCAGAAGGGGTAAAAGCCATAAGGAGCAAGTAGATCTTACGAGATTAGTGCAAATGGAAAGGTATTGACCTAATAAAGCCAGACCTATAGTAAAAAGTTTTCATCAAATACCCGTTGAGGATTGTGATGAAACTATTATTTCAGTGTTTGTGCTGAAGTCCATACGGATATGACTTGCCATCGTTGTTTTTCATGAATGTGATATTTGGCTGATAGATGACTATAACGTCTTTATAAATTGGATTTAGAAGTGTACATGTATATGACTCTGCTAGAGTGTTATCTTAGTCAGTGGGAGCTGTTGGATATATGTATGCCCTAGAGGCCATTATTTGTATAGTGGATGCTTGGACATGTATATATAGAGAGGAATTTCTTGCTCGACATGATAGTATGCTATCGGGTTGATCTTTATCTTAACATGTTCACTTGATTATGTTTACTGTTCATTTGATACATGTTGATAAAGCATTTAGGATATCAACTTGACTACCATGATTATGATACAGATCATACTAGTGGGACCCGTGTAGTCTACAAGCATATCCTTAACTGTTCTTAGTCGATGGAGTATCAAGACAGGGCATCGATATTCCAGAGTAGACTGGTGTATATGTTTCTTGACCCAGCCTAGGGGGCAATGGATGATCATATATCCATTGGTGTTTGATATCAAAAATTGTATACTCATTGGAGACTGAGTACACTGAACGGACTTGTCGAGAACTCCTATATGGTATTATACCTATCGTCGAATAGCAGTTCTTTGGTGACACTTATACAGGTTAGTCTGTAGACCCGAGATCGTCATGGAATCTTGTGTGTTTCCCACTGTGCTTTGATTTCCACCCTACTACGGCTCTATTGAGCGTGCAAACAGGTGGATTTTGGGTACAGTCCCGAGACACATAGAGGCAGTAAGCGATAGGAGGGGTTTCATCTCTCCCGATATTGGAGTTGATGTTATACTATGCACGATTGGCTATAACTATAAGTCCCTGGCCAGGGCTGATGAGATTTACTAATAAGTGTTATCAGTAGTTTCTCAACTTGTTATAGGCCATACATCGGTATGACTTATTGAGTTATTAGGGCTTGACGATTCTAACCCTAGACTCAATATGCGACATATCAGACGAAGAGACTGGACTGTACGGTAAGTGTTGCTTGTTGGCTCTACGGGAGTTTAAGCAAGTTTACTTGTTGTTCTTCTGTTCGTACAATATCTGGGTAGCCATTACATCCAGCTAGTACTGCTGACGGCTTGTAGGTATCTGATATGTGTTAGTTATATGTATGCCCTAGAGGCCATTACTGTACATAGGATGTATATTGTGGTGGATGCTTGGACATATATAGGGAGGAATTTTCTTGCTCAACATGATAGTATGCTATCTGGTTGCACTTTATCTTAACATGTACACTTGTTGTCTCTCTCTCTCATATTGATAAAGCCCTTAGGATGTGTACTTGACTATCAGGACTATGATGGAGATCATACTAGTGGGGCCAAGGGTAGTCCACAAGTACATCCTATAATTATTCCTAGTCGAGAGAGTATCGATACAGGACATCGATACTCCAGAGTAGACTAGCGTATACGCTTCTTGACCCATATGATAGGCGATGGATGATCACATATCAATTGGTGTTTGACAACAGAGATGGTATACGGGTGCTCAGTGGAGACTGAGTACACTGGACGGACTCGTCGAGAACTCCTAGATGGTATTATACCTATCGTCGGATAGTAGTTCTCTGGTGACACTGGTACAGGTTAGTCTGTAAATCCGAGATCGTCATAGAGTCTTATGTGATTCCCACTGTGCTTTGATTTCCACCATACCACGGTCAAGAGAACGTGCAAAAAGGTGGTTTTAGGTGCAATCCCGAGTCACATGGAGGCAATGAGCGATAGGAGGGGTTTCGTCTCTCCCGGTATTGGGAGTTGATGTTGCGCTATGCCCGATTGGCCATAACAGGAAATCCCAGGCCAGGGTTGCTGAGATTTACTGGTAAGTGCTATCAGTGGTTTCTCGAACCGTTATGGACCTTACATCGGCATGAATTATTAGGCTATTGGGGTCTAACGTTATACCACCCCCCAGGCTGTGATATGCGACATATCAGACGAAGAGACCGAACTGTACGGTAGTGTTACGGATTGGATTCATAGGAGTACGAGCAGGCTTACTTGTTGATCTTCTGATCCCTGGGTGGCCGTTACGTTTGGCAGACCGTTTGCGGCTTGTGGGTGTTTGATATGATCATCACCTACTGCCGGCGTATTGACGAGTCTTTAGAGTCCTACACAGAGGTTTCCTGGTTCATGCGAAACGGAGTAGGAGAACATATGTGATATGTGCGGGACTGAGATTAATGCGAGTATGTGATACCGCATTCTATTCTCACAACTTATGACATCGTCGGTTATATATGATATAGTCAAGTTATCGGATCAAGAGTTGATTCGATAAGTTGTTACATTTGATATTAGTCGGTTATATGTGATATAGCCGGATTATTAAATTAAGAGTTGATTTAATAATTTAATGTATAATTATATATTTGATATATTACATTACATTAAATAATATTAGCTCACTTAAGTATTCATTTTTCTCACTTTTGATACATTGATATATGTGTGATATATGTTAAATGTATTGTTTTCTTTTTGCACACAAAATATATATGTGATATATATTGTTGTGTCATGCTAGGTTACACTTGCAACATGTATGTATGAGACTCACATCATGCTAGGTTAAAGTTAGGGTTTTATTTGTTTTAAGTAATTCAAATAACTTGGATAATGAGTCATGGCAAAGCTTGTAGAAGCTTGTAGTTAACATTGACTTAGTCCACTCGTTTGTCTAGCTTAAGATATTTCTTAATCCAACCCTTAAATCATAGCTATGGTTTATTCTCTATATGAGTTAGGCATGACACTAACTCACCCATGGTTGCAATTCTAACCTCACTCTCTCATTCATTTTCTTCATCGATTCTTCTTCTTCCTCAAGAGAAAAAAGATTGCTAGTTTTTTTTCTAAGTTATGAAAAATTGTGAAAAAAATAAATCTAAAGTGAGCCCACTTCTTAATTCATCATCTTCTACTATTAGCCATTTAGTTTAGGGTGTTTTCTTCACTAATTTCACACATTAGTGAAGAGATAGCATGAGCTCGAGTCTCCTCGACGTAGATCATTTTCGGCTTCGAAGACATTGAGCAAGCTTGTTCGTTTCTTCAAGTGAACCCTCTCTAGAGTCAGGGAGTTCACCATCGCAGTGAAGGGACTACTACATGGAGCTATTGAAGTGAAGGACCGGTCTACAAAGGTTGTATTCCTTGTTCACTTCATTGCAAAGTTGTTTACATATCGATTCATCGTATTTTCTAGTTTCGATTCTAGGGTTAGGGTTAGCTAGAACGGCAAAAATTTAAATATGGCATGGACGATACCACCCAAAACCTTGTTGCCATGCTAGACAACCCTTCAGTGGTATCAGAGCCGTGCTAGAAAATTAGACGATGTTTGCTAAGATTACGAAACCGAAACTACTCCGAAACACCCGATACGAAAACTTGGTTTCTGTCGAATTTAAAAAGTATTCAAAAAAAATTTTAAACTACTGCAGAATGTTGTATGAGATATGACATGAACACCATGAAAATTTGAAGGGGTTTTGTGCAAATATGACCGTCCACATAGGTAGAAAAACCGGCCTCCTCGAGTCAAAATTGGATTTTGGGCTTCAAATTTTCAGGGTGTTCCAGTCTCTGGGTTTTAGAGTTTCAGGTGTTGTTTGTTTTTACTAAATTTTCATGTGATGTTAACTTTTTGCAAAAGCAACTCAGACCGTTTCGCAGTCGCAATTCTAACATGTATTCGGGTTATTTAGACGATGATAAAAAGTTCGAACGGATATCAATAACCCAATTTTTCCCCCGCTGGAAATTTTTCAAGGGTTGGATTTTTTCCGAGTTTAAATTTTCAGAAAATCTTGCAAGCGATTATGTGGACCCTCTAGAAGAACGAAATCTTAACTCGATTCTGTGACCGTCAGAACCGCCATCAAACCCTAGGGTTTGTGGTAGTTCAGCGGTCCATAGGTGAAGCATTGGTTGACCTTTCTACGGCTGGTCCATAGGAGCTATGGCATGTTCTGGGTATTTTTTGAACTCCGCTCAAGTGTTGAGCTTGTCGGGAAATTTTTGGTGCTTGCTTATTCGATCGAAAAGTTTAACTTCGTCTAGCTATCTGTGATTATGATACAATATTTGGAATCCACAATTAGTTATGAGATAACTAGTTTAAATTTTATAAATCAAGTAGTTTAGTCTCATTTGATCGGTTGCCACGGGATTTTGATGGTGATCAAAAGTCCGTCGCAATTACGTAGCGTACGCGGATACTCGCCGGGTAACCTTACTAGATAGCCACGTCCTATAGCCCCGACCAAGTGACTGTAGGAGAACCCCGTCGCCAAAAGCATCCATTCGGGTGCTCGCGCCTACGGTGTTCCACCTTAGTGCACTTCATCGACAGTATCGAGGGTGCGGCCGTTTACTAAAGATTCCGACGAGCATTCAATCAAGTTATCCGGAATCTTGTTGAAATACCCGACAGGTTATTGGAAAGTGTTTTCAATATCGAGACTAAAATACGGGGTTTATAATTGTTAGGCATGAGATGTCTAAGGAATTCATTTGGTTAGGCATGAAATCCAATGTATGTGATATATTGGGTTTATGATGTCTAAGGTGGTTGCGAATTCCAACTGTTGTAGTTTTTCACTTTCTTTTCTACGACTGTAAGTGTAATATGTGGTGTATCGCCGGTTTCGGTGCTATATATCAACGACAATTGGGATACGCATATTTACTTACATTGATGACATGTGATGTTATGTGTTGCCGTGATATGTTATATTGGATCGTCGTGTTTTGAATAGCCGGGGGTTTTTATGTGAGATGAGAGTTTTTCATTTTCATTCATGTAAAAGCTTATATGTAATATTCTTTTATTGGGGCACTTCCGAGTTGAGGATGATGTCACCATTGATGTATATTATTTACTTTTCCCCATTAGGATAGACCCAAGGCGGGGAGCACAAGTAACCGGGTTCTAGGGTCCAGTGGGAGACCATCTCGAGGAGTCGAGACCGAGTCTCATAGCTCTAGAATTGATAGGGTTTCTTGCCGTTCTCGTAGGGGTCTAGGGATGTGGGTTTGGCTATTCATCACGACCGTGGAATCCATCTTTTATACTGGCTTAATTTAAAACACGGAAATCCTAGTATATCCAATATTTCATATGTTATCTTCTGCTGCTCTGTGATGTGATCACTGTGATATGTTCAGACGAATGCCTATATTATATATATGAGATATAATTAATATTAGTGCTTTCGTTTCATATGTGATGCTTAGGAAGCATAATTTTTGATGGGATTTCATTAATAAGATTAATGAAAGAAAGAAAAAGAAACCTAAAGATATTGTAGAAACTTGTTTAAAAACTGGTAGCTCTAGTTCTTGCTTTACATAGCGGTATTCCTTGTAGAATATTCAGCACCTTATTCGATAAGGAAAGAGCCAAGATCCCTTCACCGGGAATGACCTCTTTAGCGAAACTAGCAGATGCTACAACCCACTCGGTTTGTCTTTTGATTGCTTCTATAGTTTTTTGCTTTGCATAGTGGTATTTATGAAATATCCTACACCTTATTCGATAAGGAAAGAGCCGAGATCCCTTCACCGGGAGTGACCTCTTTAGCAAAAATAGTAAAAGCTTCAAAAACGCTCCTTTTAAAATTCACTCGATTCTACAACGATATCAAGTTCATTACGCAAAAGGTTTTCTTAAAATCCTGTTGTAGCCCTCCGTCATTTCAGATAAGTAGTATTTAGTATTCGTGCTGCGTTTGTTGACCTTGTCAAGGCGTAGTGTGGGGTAGCTGATTAGTGCTTATCTGCTAGTATATGATGCGATTGGATTAGGGTAGTCGTGTGGCCTTTTGACCTTTTCAAGGGTCGTGCGGGTGGGTTTAATTCAATCAGGAAATGACGGGTTGAACTCGACATGCGGTCTATGGTTTGTTGACCTTATCAAGGTCATAGATCGCTTGGGGTAAAACATTATCGGGAATTTCAAGTGTTGAAATTTGCAATGAGATTGCATACCTTCTATGAGATAGTTGGATCCTGATATCCACTGCGAATAAAAGTTACTCCTGTGAGAGTTTTACACATTACAATTAGCCGATCAAATAGGTGTCTAGAAAGGTGTTAACGGGGTTATGCCCCTGGGAAAATGAGGTTTATTTTAATTAGGTCCATGCGAAAGCACGGGGAACCTTCCTCAAAGTACCGACACTGGCCTGGCCGAAAGATTGGCAAACTTGTACGGTGTAATTAATCCTGGCTAGTCTTTCCTTTAAGGGTTTGAAGGAAGATTTGACTAAAACAGTGGGAGCCATCCTGATTAGATAAAATAATAACCAATCTAATCTTGCAAGAGCGCACGCAGAGTGTTTTCTTCTCTCTCTCTCTCTCTCTCTCTCCCTTTCCTGGTAGCAACCATGTCACGCCTTAATCAAAATAATAATATGGATGCATTGACCGAACATGCTTATTATACTGAGGTAGGGAACGTTGGTTCCGCTCTATCTTATAACTATTATAAGTCCGAGTAGGAAATAGGGGAATATTCGGATTCCCATGCCACCCAACTGAGGAATAAGCATATTGATGCATATTCTTCGGGTGTGTTCATTACCAAGAACTGTTTCTCAGTATTCTCTATGTCCTAGGTATGTGATATCGGATTAGGATCCCGCATATGTAATATGTTACATGGGCTACAGATAGGTAGAGAACTGAGACACTACTACAAATAAGGGTTGCCCCTACGGATTTATCCGTACGAGTAAACCACTGCCCCTACGGAGTTATGTGTAGGTCCAGTTTTCCCTACGGATTAGACCGTAGGGACAAAAAATTTATTTTATTTATGGTTTTATAAAATAGATTAGGTGTACCTACAGACTTATCCGTAGGGCCAAGTAGTGGCCCCTACGGATAAGTGCGTAGGTATATATCCGTAGGGGCAAAATATCAGAATACCTGATATTTTGCCCCTACGGATATCTGTGTAGGGGCATTTGTTTGCCCCTATGGATATAACCGTAGGGGCAAGCTTAACCCCTGATACTGAGATCATAGGGGCAAAATATCAGGTATCCTGATATTTTGCCCCTACGGATAAATCTGTAGGTACATAGTTGGGCCCTACGGATTAATCCGTAGGGGCAATGGTGGGCCCTACGGTTAAATCCGTAGGTACATATTATCAGGGTTTTTTTAAAAAAGGGCTGCCTATTTTTTTCTCGCCCTGTGCACAATAATATATACATCGATCATATATAAAATTAATCATCACGCAGAACATATATCGCAGTATTCATAATCACATCACGCATAATATACAAAAGAAACCAACAAGCAGAATATGATATCAATATAAACACGCAAACACCACCAATATCAATATCGTCCAAAATGTAGTACAATATGTATCATATAAAAAAATACATGTTTAAAATATAAGAATCAAAAAGCTACCCTAGCTCGGTCCAGCTCTACCTCTGATAAACGCCAGAATCTGGCGCGCCTGCTCCTCGGTCAATAAATCATGCAATGCAGAGCGTGCGGGAGTCTGAGCTGGCTGTGGAGCTGGCGATGTGGTCTGCGCAGCCACCGTCGAGGTAGTAGCTTGCGGAGCCGCGGCTGCGGAAGTCTGAGCCGGCGGTGGAGCTATAGGAGCTGTCTGCGGAACCGCAGCCGATGTAGTGGCTTGCGGAGCCGAAGGAGATGCATGTGGAGGCTCGGCCGATGTACCCTATCGCGTCTGGACCTACGTGTGTAATAAGCGAGTAAGAACTTTGTATTATTCGAATTCGTATCATTATCAAGTTATTTCGAAACCTCAATCTATGTATACTTAGGGACTTAGGCCTCGTTTGGATATCTAGTTTGGAAAACCGTAGTTTATTTTAATTAGATATGTATGTATGATTAATCAAAGCTAAGTATACAACCAAATAAGCTTAGGCTACATACTAATATTGGATATGTTGCTATCTATAATATGACATAATATTTTACTATTAAGTAGTATACATACCAGCATCTCTTTCAACTCCTGAACGGTGGCCTTCAAGCTCTCCAGTTCCTGCTGGAAACGTCGCTCACTGGAGACGGAGGAAGTAACCGCCGGCATGGAGTCCAACCTCATATGGGCCCTGCTAGGGCCCAGTCCCCGGCCTCTCTCCCAACCTCCATGGTGCCCTCCATGTGCGGCGTCCAGGACCGGGGTCAGCAGCATCGGATCGCTCTGTCTGGTAAAATCAATCCCCGATGCCTCGGCCTGCTCAACCACCCGCTCCTACACCCATATTAACCAGTAAAATATAAGTATATCATTTAAATTTGAACCTTTCAAAACTAAAATTTCAAATAGGGGTTGAATAAATATTAACACTTACGCAATACTCCTGGGTAGCGACGTCGGGGTATCGAAGCTCGCCCGTGGCGAGATCTGTCGAGGTGCCGTGGACTGCAAGATATGCGGACAGCACGCTCAGTGTACCACCTTGCGCCAGGGTCTGAGCTCTCTGCAATATTAGAAAATAACTCTTAATATTAGATATATTAGAAAATAACTCTTAATATCGCATTATATCACAAAGGCCGGTCTATTGTAATTTACCGATAACTCCATGGCTCGAGTAATATTCCTCAAGCCACCTGTATAAGTGGGGCGGCCCCTCTTCGCCGACTTCCTATTCTCTATATTTTGAGCGGCCTATTTCTGCACAACACATTCACATTCACGAAAATTGAAGTGTGATATATACCTCCGGTGACTAAAGCACGAGCCTGGGCCCGGGCAGCAGCACGAGCGGGACGATAGTTCCTCCGGTGAGGAACAGCCGGTGTCCCGGATGCGGACGCATCCCCTCCAACTAGAAAATAAACATTGACGCTAAATTTCCATGAAGTTCGTATTTATTCTATAGAGGATATGTAAAATGAATAAATATCTTATATTTATTCATACTAACCTACAGACGATGCGGAGGGTACAGAAGTGGCAGGAGTGGCCCCTGCGGCAGATATGGACGCACCACCTATAATTAGACAATTAAAAATAGATTATATAAGTAATTGCAAAAAGAATGTATAGATCAATAATATAACATTCTAAATCAATATGCATGCACTATAGGATATATAAACATATCCGCAGGTGCGGTGGTGTCACCACCTACAGCTAGACAATAAAAAAAATTACTATCTAAGTAAGAGCAAAAGGAATGTGTGTATATTTATGATATAGCATTATAAATCAATATACATGCACTATATGATATATAAACATACATGGAGGTGTGGGAGTGGGCTCTGTCCCTGATGTGGACGCATCACCAACAACTAGACAATCAAACATTGACAATATAAGTAATTTTGACATGAACAGGCATGAATATCTATAATATTACATTCAAAATGGATATGCATGCAATATACCTGGAGGTGTGGCAAAGTCCACACGGAAGAAGGCATCCGAAGGGGTCTTCGATCTGGGTGCAAGACCGGCCCTCTGAAGCTTCCTACGCAGCTCTCCGGGCGACAGAACCGCTCTGCCTCTGCCTCTGCCGGTGCCGCGGCTGGAGCTCCTGCCGCCCCTCGCTGCTCCCGTCATCGTCATCAAATCTAGATAAACGGTTCATGGACGCATTAGACAATCATTACAAGTATTGACTATATATGTATAGATCGTAAAATGTGAAGTAATAACATAACATTACTGATAACCTTTTTCGTTTCATGGGTGCATTAAACATATCTACTTGGATTTCATCATCGATATCATTTCTAACCCACGTAACTTCATGATCGGCCGAAGACAACCCGTCCTTCGAAACAGACGGTCGGAGCACTCTAAGCCTTCTCTCTTCTTCATCCTCATCGCTGTCCTCGAATTCTGGGACATCGTAGACATCCCTGGGTTTCCAACGACATATGACACTCCATCTCGGATGCTTCAAACACTGTGAGTAGTATACTTGGAACGCTTAGTTCGGAAAGATAAACGGATCTTCCTCACCGTAAAATCGAAGTGTGTTCACACTGGTCAATCCATATTCATCTTTCCAAGACCCAAGATTGCTTCTCCACTTATCCGTATCGGTTCGCGTATCGTACAAAGTACACTGGAATATATAAAAGGGTTCTGATCGTCCGGGATAGTGGATGCCGAGTATACAATTTAAGTACCTATAATAAATCACACCGTCCGATCCTACCGTCGCAATCCCACTATTCTGAGTGGTTCTAGATGTTTCTATGTCCTTAACTTCGAATTTGTATCCAAGGACACCGAATCCTTTATAATATGCAACCTCCATACTAGGAAATTGAGCTAAACATCTTGAATCACTCTCAAATGATGCAGACAAGTTCGGATCGTGGATCTAACAAAACAAATTTTACGACAAATACATGACGATATAAGTTTAGATTAAAACTGATAGCAATAACATGTTATTCGAATAACTTATATGATCTGTGACCCAATCACAAAAATTATCCTGATGATATTTTTCCAATCGTTCTTCGTTCCAATCAGGATGCCCCTCACATACCTCGTTAAAATGAATTCTGTTTTCGACAAATAATGGTGACATTAACATTATATCATTTCATACACACACAAACACAAATATAACAATTAATCCAAAAAAACTTACTCTCTAATTTGTTCAAGACATGGGCAATTAAGCAAGATAAACCGGTATATCTTGTTGATAAACATAGTGTCTACCCTCTTATAATCGGCTTTACCGTATGGCCCGTCTTGAATTCTTCGAGGCCGGTTAAGTCTCGTCTCAATGTTCTCGTCCAGATAGCGGGAACAAAATGTGGTTGCTTCATCAAGAAGATAACCTTGCATGATAGAACCCTCTGGTCGATTTTTATTGCGTATATATTTTTTAAGAGTGTAGAGGCACCTAAAGAAAATATGTTGATAAATAAATACGGGCATACAGGACAACAATAATTTTAAAAATTGCACGAAACGAAAAATTACACGTACCTCTCGACGGGATACATCCATCGATATTGTACCGGTCCGGCTAACTTAGCCTCAGTTGCAAGATGAACCGTCAAGTGTATTATGATATCGAAGAATGACGGTGGGAAAATACGCTCAAACTTGCAAAGTATCAACGCAATAGAATTTTCTAGTTTATCCAGCGTCACAACCTCCAGTGTTTTAGCACACAACTCTCTGAAAAAACAACATAGGTCGTTGATTACTAGACCAACCGATTCGGGGAGAGAAGTCCTGAGGGCTAATGGAAGAAGGTGCTCCACGATAACATGGTGATCATGACTTTTCAACCCATCGATCTTGCCTTTCACAATTTTTATTTTCTTGCTGAATGATCCTGAGAAACCTGTGGGAACTTTCAAATCATGCAACACCTGCAGGAATCTTTTCTTCTCCGGTTGTGACATATGATAAGCGGCATTGGGAAGTACAAACTTGCCTGGTTTACCCGCTACCGGTCTAGGGTGCAATTCACTTCTTATTCCCTACTCCTGTAGATCCATCCGTGCATTCAGGTTGTCTTTCAATTTCCCGTCTTTACAAAGAAGCAAGTTGAGTATGTGCTCTGATACTCCCTTCTCTATCTGCATGACGTCCAGACAATGATGCACTAAATTTGTTGACCGGTATGGAAGCTCGAAGAAAATGCTTAATTTGTTCCAAAATGGTGGTTTGACCTGTTTCGTTGGATCCATCCCGAAGGTCACGTTATTGTAACCATCCCATTGAGCAGTCGCATCCTCTCCGGACAATGGGGCTGGAGGTCCAAGAAGCTCATGATGACCATCAAAGTGAACAGTGTCTAACATGTAGGGGAGGTCTAAAGGCAGGAAACGTCGATGGCCACAATAACAAACCTTCCTGCTAAAATTCAAGAATTTCGATGTTGTGTATTGATGGCAATGAGGACATGCTTTGTGACTATGTACGGACCAACCTGATAGCATTCCATACGCAGGAAAGTCATTAATTGTCCACATTAAAGTCGCACGCAGTATGAAGGTTGTATTTGTGTTTGCATCATATGTCTCTACACCATCAATGAACAAAGATTTTAACTCCTCGATCAGAGGTCGGAGATAGACGTCGATATTGTTTCCCGGTAAATTTGGTCCGTCGATAAGAAGAGGCATCATAAAGTATGATTGGTCCATAGCCAACCAAGGCGACAGATTATAAATTATCATTACAACGGGCCATGTGCTGTGACTTCTAGCCATATAGTTGAATGGGCAGAAGCTATCACTAGCCAGTCCGAGCCGGACATTACGGGGATCGCTACTGAATATTGCGTGCCTCCTATCGAAATCCTTCCATGCCGGTGGATCTCTTGGATGGCTCATTTTTCCATCTTCACTTGGAGGAGCACGGTGATGCCAAATCATTGCCTCGGCTGTTTTCTTGCACCTGAATAGCCTCTGTAGCCTCTGTGTTATGGGAAAATATCATGCTATCTTGACAGGTATATCAGGCTTCTTATCAGAATCTTTCGGCTTATACCTGGCCTCTCCGCATGTTGGACACTCTTTCAAATCTGAATTCTCTTTCCGGTACAACACACAATTTTTAGGACATGCTTGAATTTTCTCACACTTTAGACCCAAATCAGACATCATTTTCTGGGCTCCGTACCAGCTATCGGGCATGTTATTTCCCGGGGGCATAGAATCTTTCAAGAATGAAAGAAGTATTGTGAATGACTTGTTGCTCCATCCATTTAGGCACTTAATCTGGAAAAGTTGGACGAACCATGAAAGGGTGGAATACTTTGCATTCTCATAAATTGGTTTTCTAGCATCATTCATGAAATTTTCATATTTATCCGCACGCGGTCCTTGACCGGAAGGAATGTCATTTTCGGTACGAATAGATTCACCTAGGGCAGCCTCTACCATATCCTCCATTTCTTCTGATGGAAATAAATTACCGTTTTCTCCTTCTGCCGCATTACCATCTTCTCCTTCTTCTCCTGCCGCATTATCGTGTTCTCCTTCTTTTTCTGCCGCATTACTGCGTTCTTCTCCTTCCCCGTGATATTTCCAAGTTGTATAAAGTCTAGTGAACCCATATTTTATGATATGAAGCTCTGCCAATTCTACCTTCTGCCAGTACTTATTGCCACATCTATCGCACGGGCAGAGAATCTTCTCTATCACGATCTTATTATGTACGCGTGCAAATTCAATAAAAGCAGTAACTCCTGTGACAAACTTAGGTTGCATACGTTGTTGCCAATCCACATGCATCCAGTCCTTAACTCTGACGTACTCATGTGTCACGACCCGAAGGTACGGAACGTGACTGGCACTTAGATTACGAGACGTCTAAAGGCGTACCGTAACCTAAGTCAGCCAAAGCCCATAAAAATCTAAACCAAAATCAAAAGAGAGTGAAGGAAAACCTTTAATGAAGACGATTTTCAAATCAATTAAGTTGCAAAGAATCCCTTTTTAAAATCATCATAAATTTCAGAAAATTTCGGCAGAGTCTCCCCTGTATTTTCTATCCCCCAAAATGGGTACAACAAGATAATAAACCTGTAATCATAAAATGGCATCCCCAAGCGGGAGCTAGCTCTTCGCCCAAGGCGGATCACAACCACATGCAATATAATAGCAATATCAAGAAAAGAGCATGAAAGAAACGCAAAATATTAGAAACACAACGCCGGCTCAAGTGAGCTCGACCTAAAAGAAACCACAAATATACAAATCTCTCAGTCTCACGACTACGTCACATATACAATATAAAGTGGTAGATGGAGAATACTAGATACAATGATAAAGCAAAAGAAATAAAGTGTGCTCGCAACCCACCTACGGGCGATGTCGCGAGTCTGCGCAAAAGGAGCTGATAATAAGATAGCCCGCCGCTACAAGACTGACGGGTCCGACCTGCAAGACACTGTGGCACAACGGGGGTGAGTTGCCAGCTTGTGAGTAAATATAACATCTAATAAGGCAATCGTAAGAATGCACGCAATGCACCACAACATGCATGTCCATATGTGATATAATATCTCTAGTATGCATGCACAGGTATGCAATGTCATTATTAAGTATTTAAGTGTTTTAAATGCTAAGGGTATTGAATTCTTAACTTTAGAACATGAATATCTGTATAATAGCTAAATACCATCAAGAAATCATCTAAAAACCCGTGTCAAGTATCGACACCAAATAGGAATCATATCTGTCTCAATATCGGGCTCCGTCAGTCCGGATCGGCCCATATCATAAATCTCACGACAACGGTCGGCATCCTCCGGATATCCGCCGCGCCAGACATCACCGGTAGGTAGTCTTCCTCTGCCAGGCTCATCGTCTACATCTCGATCTTCTTGCCCCGGGGTACCATACCGGGCCCACCATGTACCCGAGACGGTTCATCCACTCCTCGAATCGGGTCTCGAAATCCAACAGAAAACATGAAAACTCATGGTGGACGACACATACATCACGAGAAAACCGCAACTTTGTTTTGAAAATGATAAATATAAGGTTTTGTTAAATTCTTGCGGTTTTCCCCAAAAATCCAGAAATCGCAGCAATACTGAAATCCTCAAGAAAATCATAATGTCCACATGTTATATATATGATAAATGTCTATGATATCAATGCATACGATGTGAATTTTGCTAGAAATCTATATAAATATGATGATGATGCGAGGTATACGTATGCTATGCAATTTCATATATCAAGTATGAATGCAAGTGGCGATATTATGATAAACAGGTTCTATAGTGCACGTGGCATGGCAATTACCAAAGGCGTGTGTGTCACATGAATAGTGCGCGTGCAACAGATGCCAATGGTAATGGTGTTCGTGTCCTACAAAGTGATATCGCATAAGTATGGATGAATGTCCATGCAATCTAATATACTGTTCGCTATAAGGGTATGCAATGTCAATGAAGGGGTAAGCTAGCTGACAATATAAATCTTGCATAAAGTAGGGTAATCCTAACTAGGGGGGGCGCCTCGCGCCATTCAGACGATTACCCCATAGATGAATACATCTACTCACCTGAAATCTCCGCTAATCTGATCCGGCCATCGCCTTGCCTTTTCGCGCCGTGTCCGATGTTTCCCCGACCGATCCTATATTTACACAACACCAAGCATAAGATTACAAAACCTAAAACGATGAAAGTCACAATATACAATTATCGACGCTCTCGAATTAAACATAACATACACTCGGTGCGCGGGAAAACGCACGAAAATCGCTAATCGTTAACTAGAATCGTCATTTCGGGGAAATCGACAAAACTACAACCCGACTAGACGAAACCCCGCGTTCACGCACTCTAATAGTCCTATACGAAGCTAATTATATCGCTAAAATAACGCAATTTGATCGCATTCTATTTTGCATAAAAATCTAGCAAGCAATTGCATACCGATTCGACGCAAATATCGAAATTTTATCGATCTAGCGAGCGTAACATCGCACAATTAACCATTCTAACTAATTAGATAACCAAACCCTAGCTTAACTCCATCAACCATGCTACAAACCCTAATTTGGAATCAAATCCCTCTCTTGATTTTCATGAGCAAACAAAATAACCTAAATTTCACACTTAAACTACAAAATCTAGCAAGCTTACACTACAATTAAACACTAGATTAAGATTGTACCTCACAAGTGATGATTCCTAGTTTGAACTAGCCTCCAAGACACCTCTTTTCTCCACCTTTTAAACAAATTAGGGTTTGGGAAGAAGTGGAATGGGATTTAGGTTAGAATTAGTGAAGAAAATTGTGTATTTTTGTGGATTTTTGTTGATTTTAGAAGCAATTTTGAAGCAAGAAAGAGAGGGGGAAAATGGTGTTTCCAGCAGTGAGCTCGGCCTGGAGCAAGGGAGGGAGGTTGTGGGAGTTTTGTGGAAGTTTCTAGGTCAATAAAATATCATATGTTATCATTTAATGCTTTCACATCAATATTTTCACAAAAAGCCTCATTTTAATTCATTTTTTCATAAAATTTCCAACCCTAAAACCAAAAATTTGCAAGCCATGATACAATTTTATTAACACCATATTTTAGCTTATAAAGATTCCTAATTATGAAATTTACCTAATTAAATTTGTATTTATCCCTAATTTAATGCATTTAAAAAGGCTTAAAATAATTTAAAAAATAATTAATTACGAAAAAAAATTTATTTAACTAGAAAATTATAAGTGACATTTTAGTGACAAAATTATAGTAATATCTTATCTAAATTTTATATAATTAGGTTTACAATGAAAAATACCTAATTTGACTTTTTACGGAAAAAGCCGAAAAATTAGCCGATTACCGAAAAACTGCCTAAACGATTTTCAAAGGGTTACAATCTTCCCCCCTTAAAGAAATTCGGTCCCCGAATTTAAAATTTAAGTACGCGTACCTTCAAAAAGATGGGGATATCTCTTCCTCATCTCGACCTCGGTCTCCCAGGTGACCTCCTCGCTGTTCGGGCCACGCCAAAGGACCTTGACGGACGGTATAACCTTCGACCTCAATTTCTTCACCTGCCGATCCAGAATGACCACCGGCTGCTCGGTGAAAGAAAGATCACGCTCTAGCTGGATCGTCTGATGCTGAATCGCCTGGGAAGGATCATGAAGGTACTTGCGGAGCATCGAGACATGGAATACGGGGTGAACATCGGGGAAGCTGGGCGGAAGAGCTAACCGATAAGCGACTGGACCAATACGCTCTAGGATCTCGAAAGGACCAACATATCTAGGACTCAGCTTTCCTTTCCGCCCAAATCTCATCACACCTTTCATCGGAGAGACCTTCAGGAAAACATGATCGCCAACAGCGAACTCGAGTCGGCGACGGCGCCTGTCAGCATATGATTTCTGCCTGCTCTGTGCCGCTCTCATCCTGTCCCGAATCAACTGTATCTTCTCGGTCGTCTCCTGTACTATCTGAGGCCCCAAAATACAGCTCTCCCTGAGCTCTGTCCAACATACAGGCGATCGACATCTCCTCCCATATAAAGCCTCAAAAGGTGCCATCTGAATCGTCTCCTGGAAGCTATTATTGTAGGAAAACTCGATCAAAGGCAAATGACGATCCCAGCTACCACCGAAATCTAAAACACAAGATCTGAGCATGTCCTCAAGAGTCTGAATAGTACGCTCCGACTGACCGTCAGTCTGCGGATGAAAGGCTGTGCTAAAACTCAATCGGGTGCCCAAAGCTTCCTGGAGTTTCTGCCACAATCGGCTGGTAAACTGGGTGCCACGGTCGGACACGATGCAAGTCGGAACGCCATGCAGTCGCACTATCTCATCAATATAAACCTGGGCATACTGAGAAAATCCAAAAGTGGTCTTCACTGGCAGGAAGTGAGCTGCTTTCGTCAGTCGATCCACAATCACCCAAATAGAGTCATACCCTCGACTCGTCCTGGGTAGACCCACAACGAAGTCCATGGAGACCTGCTCCCACTTCCACTCAGGGATGGGCAAAGGCTGTAACTCGCCGGCTGGCCTCTGGTGCTCGGCCTTGACTTGCTGACAAGTCAGGCATCTCGACACAAAGTCTGTAATATCCTTCTTCATCCCGTCCCACCAGTAAACCTCTCTCAAATCACGGTACATCTTGGTGGAACCTGGATGCACACTGTATACTGATCTATGTGCCTCCTCGAGAATATCACGCCTCAGTCCCTCTGAATCTGGCACACACAGTCGAGTCCCAAATCGAAGTATCCCCTGATCATCAATCACGAACTCAGAAACTCTGCCCTGCCGAATCTGCTCAATAATCTCTAAGATACGGGCATCGCCGGACTGTGCCTCGCGGATACGGTCAAGTAACTGTGGGCGTGCTCTGAAATGGGCCAGCTGTCCCCCTGTAGGAGTAAACTCGAACTGCACTCTGCTGTCACATAACACCTGCCAATCCGCCGACGACTGCATCTGTACTGCGCTCAAACAAGATAAGCTACCTCCGGGCCTCCTACTCAAAGCATCTGCCACCACATTCGTCTTGCCCGGATGGTATAGCATCTCGTAGTCATAATCCTTCACCAGCTCCATCCAACGGCACTGTCTCAGGTTCAGATCTCGCTGCTGGAAGATATACTTCAAACTCTTGTGGTCAGTGAATATCTGGCACGACTCACCGTATAGGTAATGTCTCCAGATCTTAAGTGCAAATACCACTGCAGCCATCTCTAAATCATGGGTGGGGTAGTTCTGCTCGTGTTTCCTCAGCTGCCGAGAAGCATACGCGATAACTCTGTCGTGCTGCATCAACACACATCCTAGCCCCACTCTAGAAGCATCACAATATACCACGAACCCGCCTGATCCTGAAGGCAATGCTAACACTGGTGCAGTAGTCAGACGAGTCTTCAACTGCTGGAAACTATCCTCACATGCCTGGGTCCAATCAAAAGGAACCCCCTTCCGGGTCAACCCAGTCAAAGGTGCAGCAATGCGGGAGAAATCCTGGACGAAACGTCGATAATAGCCGGCCAGACCTAGAAAGCTGCGAACCTCTGTAACTGATACTGGTCTAGGCCAACGCTGAACTGCCTCGATCTTCTTCGGGTCCACGCAAATACCGTCTCTCGTCACCACATGACCCAAGAAGTCGACACTGTCTAACCAGAATGCGCACTTGGAGAATTTGGCGAACAGCTGATGCTCCCTCAAAGTCTGCAAGGTGATATGTAAGTGCTGCTCATGCTCCTCCCGGCTCCGAGAATAAACCAAGATGTCGTCAATGAACACAATAATGAACTGATCGAGATACGGCCTGAATACGCGGTTCATCAAATCCATAAATGCTGCTGGGGCATTGGTGAGCCCGAACGACATCACCAAGAACTCATAGTGACCATATCGAGTACAGAAACCGGTCTTCGGAATATCCTCCTTCCGAACTCGCAACTGGTGATAACCTGACCGTAAATCAACCTTCGAGAAGAACCCTGCACCCTGGAGCTGATCAAATAAGTCATCAATGCGGGGTAGGGGATACCTGTTCCGCACAGTAACCCGGTTTAGCTGACGATAATCAATGCATAAGCGCATACTTCCGTCCTTCTTCTTAACAAACAAGACGGGAGCACCCCAAGGTGACACACTCGGTCGGATAAGCCCTTTGTCCAGCAAGTCCTGTAACTGATCCTTTAGCTCTCTCAGCTCCGCCGGGGCCATCCGATAAGGAGGTATAGAAATAGGCCCCGTGCCGGGGATCAAGTCAATACAGAACTCAATCTCGCGCTCTGGTGGCAGACCAGGCAGCTCGTCAGGAAATACATCAGGAAACTCTCTCACAACAGGGACCTGGTCCAACAGAACCTCTGTGGAGCTAGTATCACAAATATAGGCTAAGAATCCCTGACACCCTTTTCTTAAGAGCTGACCAGCGCGAAGAGAAGAAATCAAGCTGGGAAGGGTAGCACTACGATCTCCCTGAATAATAAGAACCGGCTCACCAGGAAAACTGAATCTGACTGCTTTTTCACGGCAGTCCATGGATGCATAACAGGTGGCTAGCCAGTCCATACCAAGAAGAACGTCGAAGTCTAGCATATCGAGGAGAATCAAATCAACTGAAGAATCTCTCTCCCCGATACGAATGGAACACGATCGGTACACAAAACGGGCAACAAAAGACTCGCCTACCGGGGTAATAACGACAAGCGGCTGATCTAACGGAGAAGACTCTCGGCCCAACCTCGGTGCAAAATACGTGGATACATAGGAATGTGTAGAGCCTGGATCAAATAATACCCGTGCATCAAAAGAACATACTGGCAGAGTACCTGTCACGACGGCATTGGATGCCTGTGCATCCTGAGGAGTCAATGCGAACACTCGGGCCTGTCCACCACTAATAGCTGGCTGTCCTCTGCCTCTACCTCGGCCTCTGCCTCTGCCTCTGTCGCCTCGTCCTCTCGGAACTGGACCGCCACGCCCACAGCCTCTAGAAGCATCTGACTGACGTGGAGCATCATCAGGAGTAGGAAGTAAAGCTCTCTGAGAAGGTGGTGAGGGTGGTAAGGTCACATGCAGAACTGTCGCCGCACCCTGGCGTCCCATGGTACAGTCTCTGACACGGTGGTACTGACTCCCATACCGAAAACATCCTGGAGACGACTGCTGGGTCTGTGGATATGAACCAAATAACTAACCTCGTCTCAATCATCTGCCTCCACCATCTCCCGGAAATAATCTATCACGATGTCTGCCCATCTGCCGCTGAGCTGGCGTATCAGTACGGATCCTCTTCGGCCCAGAAACGACCGGAGTCTCAGAAATACGCTCCTCCAAAAGTAAGGCTGCATCCATCGCGGCTGCGTATGTATCAAAATGCTGGGTGCCGATGGCAAGGAATAGCTGTGTATCAAGCCCTCGCACAAACCTCTTTATTCTCTTCTCTTCTGTGTCGACTAGGTACGGAGCATATCGAGACAACTGGGTAAACTGTATATCATACTCCGACACTGTCATCCCAGAAGTCTTGCGCAAAGACTCAAAACTACGGGCTCGAGCATCTTGGACACTCTCCGGAAGAAAACGGGCAAGAAATGCAGCTGTAAACTCATCCCAGGTCATAGAAGGCAGACCTGCAGCTCGGCCTCTCTCTACTGAGTCGTACCATGTCTGGGCAAGACCCTCCAGACGAAAACTCGCAAACTCCACCAATCTATCATCAGAACACCTCAACGAACGGTAAATCCGAGCCATCCTATCAAGAAATGCCTGTGGCTCCTCTGTCGCATCTGTACCGGTAAAAGCTGGAGGTCTCAATCTCATGAACTCCTGTAGTGAAACAGGGATAGTCTCCGTAGTAGCAGCAGGAGTGACCATCTGTGCAGCAGGTACAATCGTGGTCTATGCGGTGGAAGGAATGTCCTCGGATCTCTGAGCCCGACTGGACTCAACTAAAGATCCCATCATCTGTCGCAACTCTAGCATGCCGACCTCTAATCTGGCAATACGGTCTGGATAAGGCGGATCAGCATGACCCTGAGGGGTAGGTGTATCATCCCGCTCGATCCTCGCCTCAGACGGGCCTGCCCGAATCTCATCCCTAGCGGCAGCCCGCTGAGCTCTCGTAGTCTTTGGCGGCATCGAAACTGGAATAAGAAACAGGACTGATAAGATCATTGCAATTGAATCAAGGAATGCAAGGAATCAAGAAAGGAAATACAAGCAATTATGTCCTAAGGTTACTTAGGCGGAGTACCGTATCGTAAGTATGTCGCGGATCATACCCATGCTACGCCACTCTTCTTAAGTCACCTACTCCATTTACCAAGGTCGTCCTACACTCAGAAAGGTAAAACCTACACTCTGATACCAACTTTGTCACGACCCGAAGGTACGGAACGTGACTGGCACTTAGATTACGAGACGTCTAAAGGCGTACCGTAACCTAAGTCAGCCAAAGCCCATAAAAATCTAAACCAAAATCAAAAGAGAGTGAAGAAAACCTTTAATGAAGACGATTTTCAAATCAATTAAGTTGCAAAGAATCCCTTTTTAAAATCATCATAAATTTCAGAAAATTTCGGCAGAGTCTCCCCTGTATTTTCTATCCCCCAAAATGGGTACAACAAGATAATAAACCTGTAATCATAAAATGGCATCCCCAAGCGGGAGCTAGCTCTTCGTCCAAGGCGGATCACAACCACATGCAATATAATAGCAATATCAAGAAAAGAGCATGAAAGAAACGCAAAATATTAGAAACACAACGCCGGCTCAAGTGAGCTCGACCCAAAAGAAACCACAAATATACAAATCTCTCAGTCTCACGACTAGGTCACATATACAATATAAAGTGGTAGATGGAGAATACTAGATACAATGATAAAGCAAAAGAAATAAAGTGTGCTCGCAACCCACCTACGGGCGATGTCGCGAGTCTGCGCAAAAGGAGCTGATAATAAGATAGCCCGCCGCTACAAGACTGACGGGTCCGACCTGCAAGACACTGTGGCACAACGGGGGTGAGTTGCCAGCTCGTGAGTAAATATAACATCTAATAAGGCAATCGTAAGAATGCACGCAATGCACCACAACATGCATGTCCATATGTGATATAATATCTCTAGTATGCATGCACAGGTATGCAATGTCATTATTAAGTCTTTAAGTATTTTAAATGCTAAGGGTATTGAATTCTTAACTTTAGAACATGAATATCTGTATAATAGCTAAATACCATCAAGAAATCATCTAAAAACCCGTGTCAAGCATCGACACCAAATAGGAATCATATCTGTCTCAATATCGGGCTCCGTCAGTCCGGATCGGCCCATATCATAAATCTCACGACAACGGTCGGTATCCTCCGGATATCCGCCGCGCCAGACATCACCGGTAGGTAGTCTTCCCCTGCCAGGCTCATCGTCTACATCTCGATCTTCTTGCCCCGGGGTACCATACCGGGCCCACCATGTACCCGAGACGGTTCATCCACTCCTCGAATCGGGTCTCGAAATCCAACAGAAAATATGAAAACTCATGGTGGACGACACATACATCACGAGAAAACCGCAACTTTGTTTTGAAAATGATAAATATAAGGTTTTGTTAAATTCTTGCGGTTTTCCCCAAAAATCCAGAAATCGCAGCAATACTGAAATCCTCAAGAAAATCATAATGTCCACATGTTATATATATGATAAATGTCTATGATATCAATGCATACGATGTGAATTTTGCTAGAAATCTATATAAATATGATGATGATGCGAGGTATACGTATGCTATGCAATTTCATATATCAAGTATGGATGCAAGTGGCGATATTATGATAAACAGGTTCTATAGTGCACGTGGCATGGCAATTACCAAAGGCGTGTGTGTTACATGAATAGTGCGCGTGCAACAGATGCCAATGGTAATGGTGTTCGTGTCCTACAAAGTGATATCGCATAAGTATGGATGAATGTCCATGCAATCTAATATACTGTTCGCTATAAGGGTATGCAATGTCAATGAAGGGGTAAGCTAGCTAACAATATAAATCTTGCATAAAGTAGGGTAATCCTAACTAGGGGGGGTGCCTCGCTCCATTCAGACGATTCCCCCATAGATGAATACATCTACTCACCTGAAATCTCCGCTAATCTGATCCGGCCACCGCCTTGCCTTTTCGCGCCGTGTCCGATGTTTCCCCGACCGATCCTATATTTACACAACACCAAGCATAAGATTACAAAACCTAAAACGATGAAAGTCACAATATACAATTATCGACGCTCTCGAATTAAATATAACATACACTCGGTGCGCGGGAAAACGCACGAAAATCGCTAATCGTTAACTAGAATCGTCATTTCGGGGAAATCGACAAAACTACAACCCGACTAGACGAAACCCCGCGTTCGCGCACTCTAATAGTCCTATACGAAGCTAATTATATCGCTAAAATAACGCAATTTGATCGCATTCTATTTTGCATAAAAATCTAGCAAGCAATTGCATACCGATTCGACGCAAATATCGAAATTTTATCGATCTAGCGAGCGTAACATCGCACAATTAACCATTCTAACTAATTAGATAACCAAACCCTAGCTTAACTCCATCAACCATGCTACAAACCCTAATTTGGAATCAAATCCCTCTCTTGATTTTCATGAGCAAACAAAATAACCTAAATTTCACACTTAAACTACAAAATCTAGCAAGCTTACACTACAATTAAACACTAGATTAAGATTGTACCTCACAAGTGATGATTCCTAGTTTGAACTAGCCTCCAAGACACCTCTTTTCTCCACCTTTTAAACAAATTAGGGTTTGGGAAGAAGTGGAATGGGATTTAGGTTAGAATTAGTGAAGAAAATTGTGTATTTTTGTGGATTTTTGTTGATTTTAGAAGCAATTTTGAAGCAAGAAAGAGAGGGGGAAAATGGTGTTTCCAGCAGTGAGCTCGGCCTGGAGCAAGGGAGGGAGGTTGTGGGAGTTTTGTGGAAGTTTCTAGGTCAATAAAACATCATATGTTATCATTTAATGCTTTCACATCAATATTTTCACAAAAAGCCTCATTTTAATTCATTTTTTCATAAAATTTCCAACCCTAAAACCAAAAATTTGTAAGCCATGATACAATTTTATTAACACAATATTTTAGCTTATAAAGATTCCTAATTATGAAATTTACCTAATTAAATTTGTATTTATCCCTAATTTAATGCATTTAAAAAGGCTTAAAATAATTTTAAAAATAATTAATTACGAAAAAAAATTTATTTAAATAGAAAATTATAAGTGACATTTTAGTGACAAAATTATAGTAATATCTTATCTAAATTTTGTATAATTAGGTCTACAATGAAAAATACCTAATTTGACTTTTTACGGAAAAAGCCGAAAAATTAGCCGCTTACCGAAAAACTGCCTAAACGATTTTCGAAGGGTTACATCATGGGCCATGTTAGACTGTATAACATATAAATTGTAGGTTATGGTAACTATATTGAGAAATCTAAGAACGGGATAGTTACTGACAAAGGAGAAAATCCGTGTATATTCATTGTGTGTGCGTTTGTCGTTGAAAAGAATAAATTAACGAACGTATGTTAACCGATAGACGGAGACTAAGTGGCGCTTTTAGTTTCATATATGAGTATCGATGAGAATATAAAAGTTTCATATTATCATCGAGTATCATATATTGGTTTTAACTTGAACATCTTGAATCACTCTCTAATGATGCGTTTGTTGTGTATTCTTATTGTGTGTGTGTGTTTCGGCTGTCGGGGGTAAGGCTTCTATCCCATTAAGAATGTATAGAGCGAACACCCATTCGCTTGTGCTTTCAACCGTTTCGAGTAAATTTCGGCAGCACCTCCCCGCTGTTCTCCGAGTACACTGTAATAGAATAGATAATCATTTCAAAGCTGTGAAACAACGTTGAAATGAACATCTAATCTATCTTTGTAGACGGAGAACCAGCGGAAAGGTACCGACGAAATATCTCGAAACGGATGAAAACACAAGTGAATGAAGGTGTTTGCTTTATACATTCCTAACTTGTCCACACGGGACAAATCTATCGGTTATCATACGATTGAATCTTCTCGTCACATAGACTATACGGCGGTTATTAGTATCGAGCTATACCGTCCGATATTTAACAACCTTCGTATAGTTCTATATCACGACAAATATCGAACGTATGTTAACCGATAGATGGGGACTAAGTGGCGATTTTAGTTTCATATATGAGTATCGATGAGAATATGAAGATTTCATATTATCATCGAGTACCATATATTGGTTTTAACTTGAACATCTTGAATCACTCTCTAATGATGCGTTTGTTGTGTATTCTTGTTGTATGTGTGTGTTTTGGCTGTCGAGGGTAAGGCTTCTATCCCATTAAGAATGTATAGAGCGAACACCCATTCGCTTGTGCTTTCAACCGTTTCGAGTAAATTTCGGCAGCACCTCGCTGCTGTTCTCCGAGTACACTGTAATAGAATAGATAATCATTTCAAAGCTGTGAAACAACGTTGAAATGAATATCTAATCTATCTTTGTACACGGAGAACCAGCGGAAAGGTACCGACGAAATATCTCGAAACGGATAAAAACACAAGTGAATGAAGGTGTTTGCTTTATACATTCCTAACTTGTCCACACGGGACAAATCTATCGGTTATCATACGATTGAATCTTCTCGTCACATAGACTATACGACGACTGTTAGTATCGAGCTATACCGTCCGATATTTAACAACATTCGTATAGTTCTATGTCACGACGAACATCGAACGTATGTTAACCGATAGACGGGGACTAAGTGGCGCTTTTAGTTTCATATATGAGTATCGATGAGAATATGAAGGTTTCATATTATCATCGAGTATCATATATTAGTTTTAACTTGAACATCTTGAATCACTCTCTAATGATGCGTTTGTTGTGTATTCTTGTTGTGTGTGTGTTTCGGCTGTCGGGGGTAAGGCTTCTATCCCATTAAGAATGTATAGAACGAACACCCATTCGCTTGTGTTTTCAACCGTTTCGAGTAAATTTCGGCAGCACCTCCCCGCTGTTCTCCGAGTACACTGTAATAGAATAGATAATCATTTCAAAGCTGTGAAACAACATTGAAATGAACATCTAATCTATCTTTGTACACGGAGAACCAGCGGAAAGGTACCGACGAAATATCTCGAAACAGATGAAAACACAAGTGAATGAAGGTGTTTGCTTTATACATTCCTAACTTGTCCGCACGGGACAAATCTATCGGTTATCATACGATTGAATCTTTTCTTCGCATAGACTATACGACGGTTGTTAGTATCGAGCTATACCGTCCGATATTGAACAACCTTCGTATAGTTTTATGTCACGACGAAAATCGAACGTATGTTAACCGATAGACGGGGACTAAGTGGCGCTTTTAGTTTCATATATGAGTATCGATGAGAATATGAAAGTTTCATATTATCATCGAGTATCATATATTGATTTTAACTTGAACATCTTGAATCACTCTCTAATGATGCGTTTGTTGTGTATTCTTGTTGTATGTGTAACATGATTTTAAACTTATGAAATAAAACTTGCTTAGTTACTTGCAAATTGCAACTTGAGAATAAGATATATGAAGAATTGAGCATTAAAGAACTAAGATGCATTAGACTTGAGATTGAGATACATACCTTCAACATAGAAAAGAAATCAATAAACAAGATGAATATAATATAAATTCAAGTTGAAAGAATATATATACTCCTTTCAAATGCAATTAAGTCTCGATGATGCTGAAGATGTTACCAGAAAAACATCTTCTGCCAACCTTCATGTATGAAGGGGTGTGTGTGAGAAAATTGGGTACACGGTGTCAGAAAAGTTTTCTCCTGCCATGTGGCAATCAAAATTCAATTCTTCGTTATTTTTTTTATAACCACCGACACTGTTCAATTGACCTTCATGTCTAATAAATAACAAATTAGTAAGAAATCTCTCCACATACATATTCAATATGCTTTTATCAAGTGATTTATTTTATAATATTAAAAAGCACACGCAGAGCATCTTTAAACAACAAAAATACCGGTAGCTTTCCCATGGCATCTTTAAACAACAACATTGATTTCGAAATAATAAAGTATTCAAGAGTGATGTCTAGGTAGACGAGATTCCAGTGCATTCGCATTTATCAAACATCAAAAATAAAGGAATTTTTCTTTGGGGGAATAAGCATAGCCTGCTTGGGGGGTTATTTATTTATTTTTTGCTGCAGAAGTTTTAGGAATCAAACCCATGATATCTTACTCTGTAGAGGTTCAAAAATGAATTGAAAGAATTTCAATGAAAGACATATTTATTGTATGAACCATGTCCGATTGGCTGCTTAGGAATACTTAATTGTTTGAAAATGGAGTTGCATACAATATTTGTAGTAAGAAACCCCTATCTTTCCATTTTCTTGGTTTACATCATATCAGCTAAGAATAATACAAAACTGCAAAACGCAAATAAATTTCTAGCTACAACCATGATAAATTCGATAAATATAACCCATGCAATCCATCCAAGCATTGCCTATGCCGAATAATCCCAAAAGCCACATGCGTAAATTCACCGTATATGTCATATCTTCACTTGTTTTTAATTAAAAAATGTAAGCAGCCACAAACAACACATAGAACCACTGTATGTCCTCTTGTTTGCAAGTGCATGATGCTTTGCAAAAATGAATTGATTTAATCCCCGCAATAAAGTTTAAAAATGCCGAATTTGAACTTTTTGCCTGCAACGATTGTTTCATTTTACAAAACCAAAAACGACCCCCAGTTATCCACTTTGTCTTGCATTAAATTATAGGTGTAAACGGGTTAGACCCGTCAATTGATTGGGGATCCAACCCGAAGAAGACACCCAGACCCTTCGACTTTAAACCCTAGACTTTGCTCCAATATTTAGGCGACGACCTCCTTGAGATCCGGCGAAAGCGAAAGGTACTTTTCCAGCACCAGCCCCAGCCCTAACCCTAACCCTAACCCCAACCCCAACCGCAACCCCAACCGCAACCCTAGCCGAACCCAACCCCAACCGCAACCCTAGCCGAACCCCAACCGCAACCCCAACTCCTAAAATAATCAAAACTTTCTTTAATTGAAGATTTAATTACTTACCTGTTCGGTGGAGGAGACAATCGACAATCGGCGACGAGGAAGAACGGCGACGAGATCGGGAATGAGGGGGAGAGAACGGCTACGAGATCGGTGAGATCGGCGAGATCGGTGAGATCGGCGACGCGGCGACGAGAAAAGGGGAGTTTCGCACGCTCGAGCGAGAGAGAGGAGAGATAACCAGCGTGTAGGGAAATTATGTGCCTTTTTCTATTAAATCCATATTTAGTTGGCCCTACGGATTTGTCCGTAGGTCCTTGGTTTGCGGCTCCGTAGGAGCAAACAACAAATTAAGATTTAATATTTTTAATTTAAACGTCTTGGACCGTAGGGGCAACCGTCTGGCCCTACGGACTAATCCGTAGGGCCAAAATAAATCTGCCCCTACGGATTTCAATATCCGTAGGGGCAACCCCTATTTTAGTAGTGAGAATGGGTGATATATCTCTAAGTGTTAGAGAACGGTGCAAGTGTTGCAGCGAAATCAGTTGGCATATATCATCTTGTATTAATACATTGATTCTGAACGAATGTTATTACATACCGAACCTGATATACAACATTACATTGGTTTCTTTAATGAGTTAAAGAAGGATAGTATTCTGTATAGGAGGATAATGTTATGAACATTTTCCTTAATCAAGAATTGATTGGACCAGGCACGTTATGAAATGGTATACACGTTCTAAATTAAACTACAGTTCAAAGTATATAAAACACACATAAGAGGAGTAGTTCAGAAATGAACGAATCCTTCTGTGGCATTGTAGACTAAGTCATACAATGCGACACGACTAGCTAAGTTACATAAGGATGAATATGAGAATCTGCTCGAATTTTCATCTTATGATACTTGCCAATCTTGTCTCAAAAGTAAAATGACCAATACTCCGTTTACTGGAAACAGAGAAAAAGTTAGTGAACTCTTGGGACGGATGCATGATGATGTATTCGGTCCTATGTCTACAAATGCCAAGATTGATTCTTCGTACTTCATTATATTCACTAATCTTCTCTTAGGATTCGGACATATGTTCCTGTTGAAACACAAGTCTGAAACTTTTGTGAAATTCAAGGAATATAAGCTTGAAGTTGAGAACCTGATGGGTAAAAGTATTAAGTCCTACGATATGATCGAGGAGGCGAATACTTGCGCATGGAATTCCTGAGGTTTCTAAAAAGAGAATGTGATTCTCTCTCAGCTTACTCCTTCGAATACACCACAGCACAACGGTGTATCGGGGCGGAGGTATCGCACCTATGAGATATAGTGTGCTCTATGATGAGTACTGCTGAGTTACCTGTTTTATTTTGGGTGTTATGCACTTGAGAAGCTGCATACCTATTGAATGGGGTTCCATCCAAATCAGGGCCTACCACTACATATGAGATATGGTGTGGGAAGAGACCATGTCTTAAACAAGTTAAGATATGGGGTTGTCCGGCCTATATTGAAGGACAGAATCCGGACAACCTCGAGGCAAGGTCAGCTCTGTAAGTTTGTTAGGATATCCCAAACATTTGCAAGGAAATATCTTCTACCACACTGAGGAGCAAAAGGTGTTTTGTTTCTCAGCATGCCATATTTTTAGAAAAGGAATTTCTTTTGAAGAAATTAGTGGTTATGAGGTAGAACTAGAAGGAGTTCCAGCTAGACAAACTAACAGCTGATGATTTGGTGAAACCAAAGGATTCAATATTCTCCAATGAACCTCAGCCTCTCCGCGAATCCGGTAGGGTTCCTCATCCACTTAAGAGATACTACGATCTTCTCGGTGACAGTGGGAGCGAGGATTGCATCATGGTTGATGATGGCCCAACTAGGTTCAGGCAAGCCATCACGAGTGACGACTCTATGAAATGGCTGGATGCTATGCGATCAGAGATGGAATCCATATACACCAACAAAGTATGACTTTGAATGTTGCATCTGAAGGGGTAAAACCCATCAGGAGCAAATGGATCTTGAGAAGATTCTTGGTGTAGATGAAAAGGTTAAGACTTTCAAAGCTATGCTTAAGTCCATCAGGATCAATGCAAATATCATGGAGTTGGAACATCTGTTTTGATGTGGCAGTCAAAGAGTTTGACTTCATCAAAATGGTAGATGAACCTTGTATATACAAGAAGATAGTAGAGAGTGCGGTTGTCTTACACGCATTGTACGTAGATGACATACTCTTGATAGGAAAGGGTTTCCTATGCTACACTCGGTTAAGCTCCTCTTATCACGAGGATTCTCCATTGAAGATCTGAATGATACCTATTACATCTCGTGGATTATGATCTATGGTGATAGATCTAAGTGGATGTTGGGAGTGTCCCAAATCTAAGTACATTGACACCATACTAAAGGGGTTTAGTATGGAGGATTCTAAGCGTGGTGGTTCATCCACTTACTCATGAATCACTCTCTCCCAAAAGATTTCTTCCGAGACTGATTTGGAGAGAGCTCGCATGCAAGGGATATCCTATGCTTCAGCTGTAGGCTCTATCATGTATGTGATGTTATGTACCAGACCAGATATAGATGACTCACTAGGTATAGTGATCAGGAATCAATCGGATCTTGGGAGAATCACTGGACAGCTGTGGAGGACATTCTTAAGTACTTGAGAAGCACTAAAAGAATGTTCTTGGTTCGAGCTTCCAGAGTGATAAGGTCGACTGAAATTCAGTCACAGGCATTGTCTTCACCCTCAGTAGAGGGACGGTATGTTGGAAGAGTTCCAAGCTAGATACCGTGACATACTAGACGATAAAGGCTGAATACATTGCTACCAATGATGCTGCCAAAGTGGCTGTCTGGGCATTTCTTGTTCATGAGATGAACAAGGTTCCTACCATTGAGCGTCCAATAACTGTTATTGTGACAACAATGGATTTGTGGCTTTGTCCTAGGAACATCCGTCCCATCAGCGATCCAGACATATTCTGAGGCAAGTATCACCTGATTAGGGAGATGGTTGATCTCCAAGGGATCGAGGTAAGAAGAGTAGATTTTGATGTTAACATGGCGGATCCACTCACCAAGGCCTGCTTCCCTAAATACTATTTGAGAGATTTTGGGATGTTTAAGTATGGGATACTACAACCACTGCTATATTGTTGGGTATGGGATAGTACAACAGATGGCCTTAGTGCAAATGGGAGATTGTTAGTTATATGTATGCCCTAGAGGCCATTACTGTACATGGGATGTATATTGTGGTGGATGCTTGGACTTATATAGGGAGGAATTTCTTCCTCGACATGATAGTATGCTATCTGGTTGCACTTTATCTTAACATGTACACTTGTTGTCTATCTCTCACATGTTGATAAAGCCCTTAGGATGTGTACTTGACTACCAGGACTATAATGTCTCTCTCACATGTTGATAAAGCCCTTAGGATGTGTACTTTACTACCAGGACTATGATGGTGATCATACTAGTGGGGCCAAGGGTAGTCCACAAGTATACCCTATAATTGTTCCTAGTCGAGGGAGCATCGAGACAGGGCATCGATACTCCAGAGTAGACTAGCGTATACGCTTCTTAACCCATATGATGGGTGATGGATGATCCCATATCCATTGGTGTTTGACATCAAAGAAGGTATACGGGTGCTCAGTGGAGACTGGGTACACTGGATGGACTCGCCGAGAACTCCTAGATGTTATTATACCTATCGTCGGATAGCAGTTCTCTGGTGACACTGGTACAGGTTAGTCTATAGACCCGAGATCGTCATAGAGTTTTGTGTGATTCCCACTGTGCTTTGATTTCCACCATACCACGGTCAAGAGATCATGTAAAAAGGTGGTTTTTGGGTACAGTCCTGAGTCACATGGAGGTAATGAGCGATAGGAGGGATTTCGTCTCTCCCGATATTGGGAGTTGATGTTGCGCTATGCTCGATTGGCCATAACAGGAAATCCCTGGCCAGGGTTGCTAAGATTTACTGGTAAGTGTTATCAGTAGTTTCTCAAACTGTTATAGACCATGCATCGACATGACTTATCAGGCTATTGGGGTCTGATGTTATACCACCCCCCAGGCTGTGATATGCGACATATCAGATGAAGAGACCGGACTGTACGGTAGTGTTACTGATTGGATTCGCAGGAGTACAAGCAGACTTGCTTGCTGATCTTCTGATCGCTCAATACCCGAGTGGCCGTTACGTTTAGCAGACTGCTTGCGGCTTGTGGGTGTTTGATATGATCATCACCTACTGCCGGCATATTGACGAGTCTTTAGAGTCCTACACAGAGGTTTCTTGGTTCATGCGAAATGGAGTAGGAGCACATATGTGATATGTGCGGGACCAAGATTAATGCGAGTATGTGATACCGCATTCTATTCTCGCGGCTTAGGACATCGTCGGTTATATGTGATATAGCCAAGTTATCGGATCAAGAGTTGATTCGATAAGTTGTTACATTTGATATTAGTCAGTTATATATGATATAGCTGGATTATTAAATCAAGATTTGATTTAATAATTTAATGTATAATTATATATTTGATATATTACATTACATTAACTAATATTAGCTCACTTAAGTATTCATTTTTCTCACTTATGATACATTGATATATATGTGATATATGTTAAATGTATTGTTTTCTTTTTGCACACAAAATATATATGTGATATATATTGTTGTGTCATGCTAGGTTACACTTGCAATATGTATGTATGAGACTCACACCATGCTAGGTTAAAGTTAGGGTTTTATTTGTTTTAAGTAATTCAAACAACTTGGATAATGAGTCATGGCAAAGCATGTAGAAGCTTGTGGTTAACATTGACTTAGTCCACTTGTTTGTCTAGTTTAAGATATTTCTTAACCCAACCCTTAATTCATACCTATGGTTTATTCTCTACATGAGTTAGGCATGACACTAAATCACCCATGGTTGCAATTCTAACCTCACTCTCTCATTCATTTTCTTCATCACGTCTTCTTCCTCAAGAGAAAAAAAAGCTTGCTAGTTTTTTTCTGAATGATGAAAAATTGCTAAAAAAATAAATCTAAAGTGAGCCCACTTCCTACTTCATCATTCTGTACTATTAGTCATTTAGTTTAGGGTGTTTGCTTCACTAATTTCACACATTAGTGAAGAGGTAGCATGAGCTCGAGTCTCCTCGACATAGATCATCTTCGGCTTCGAAGACATTGAGTAAGCTTATTCGTTTCTTCAAGTGAACCCTCTCTAGAGTCCGGGAGTTCACCATCGCAGCGTAGGGACTACAACATGGAGCTATTGAAGTGAAGGACCGGTTTACAAAGGTTGTATTTCTTGTTCACTTCTTTGCAAAGTTGTTTGCATATCGATTCGTCGGATTTTCTAGTTTCGATTCTAGGGTTAGGGTTAGCTAGAATGGAAAAAATTTAAATATGGCATGGACGATACCTCCCGAAACCTTATTGCCGTGCTAGACAACCCTTCAGTAGTATCAGAGCCATGCTATAAAATTAGACGATATTTTCTAGGATTACGAAACCGAAAATACTCCGAAACACCCGATACGAAAACTTGGTTTCTGTCGAATTTAAAAAGTATTCAAAAAAAATTTAAACAACTGCAGAATATTGTATGAGATATGAAATGAACACCATGAAAATTTGATGGGGTTTTGTGCAAATATGGCCGGACACATAGGTAGAAAAACCGGCCTCCACGGGTCAAAATTAGATTTTGGGTTTCAAATTTTCAGGGTGTTCCAGTCTCTGGGTTTTAGGGTTTCAGGTGTTGTTTGTTTTTGCTAAATCTTCATGTGATATTAACTTTTTGCAAAAGCAATTCGGAGTGTTTCGCAGTCGTAATTCTAACATGTCTTCGGGTTATTTAGACGATGTTAAAAAGTTCGAACGGATATCAATAACCCAATTTTTCACCCGCTGGAAATTTTTCAAGAGTTGTATTTTTTCCGAGTTTAAAATTTTTAGAAAATCTTGCAAGCGATTCTGTGGACCTTCTGGAAGAACGAAACCTTAACTTGATTCTGTGACCGTCAGAACCGCTAACAAACCCTAGGGTTTGTGGTAGTTCAGCGGTGCCACAGGTGAAGCATTGGTTGACTCTTCTACGGCTGGTTTATAGGAGCTGTAGCATGTTCTGGGTAATTTTTGAACTCCGCTCAAGTGTTGAGTTTGTTGGGAAATTTTGGGTGCTTGCTTATTCGATCGAAAAGTTTAACTTCGTCTAGCTATTTATGATTATGATACAATATTTGGAATCCTCAATTAGTTATGAGATAACTGGTTTGAATTTTATAAATCTAGCAGTTTAGTCTCATTTGATCGGTTGCCACGGGATTTTGATGATGGTCAAAAGTCCGTCGCAATTACGTAGCGTACGCGGATACTCACCGGGTAACCTTACTAGATAGCCACGCCCCATAGCCCCGACCAAGTGACTGTAGGAGAACCCCATTGCCAAAAGCATCCATTCGGGTGCTCGCGGCCGCGGTGTTCCGCCTTAGTGCACTTCGTCGACGGTATCGGGGGTGCGGCCGTCTACTAAAGATTCCGACGAGCATTCGATCAGGTTATCGGGAATCTTGTTGAATTACCCGACAGGTTATTGGAAAGTGTTTTCAATATCGAGACTAAAATGCGGGGTTTATAATTGTTAGGCATGAGATGTCTAAGGAATTCATTTGGTTAGGCATGAAATCCAATGTATGTGATATACTGGGTTCATGATGTCTAAGATGGTTGCGGATTCCAACTGTTGTAGTTTTGCACTTTCTTTTCTGCGACTGTAAGTGCAATATGTGGTGTATCGCCGGTTTCGGTACTATATGTCAATGACAATTGGGATACGCATATTTACTTACATTGATGACATGTGATGTTATGTGTTGCTGTGATATATTATATTGGATCGTCGTGTTTTGAATAGCCGGGGTTTTTTATGTGAGATGAGATTTTTTCATTTTCGTTCATGTAAAATCTTGTATGTAATATTCTTTTATTGGGGCACTTCCGGGTTGAGGATGATGTCACCATTGATATATATTATTTACTTTTCCCCATTAGGATAGACCCAAGGCGGGGAGCACAAGTAACCGGGTTCTAGGGTCCAGTGGGAGACCATCTCGAGGAGTCGAGACCGGGTCTCCTAGCTCTAGAATTGGTAGGGTTGCTTGCTGCTCTCGTAGAGGTCTAGGGATGTGGGTTTGGCTATTCATTGCGACCGTGGAATCCGTGTTTTATACTGGCTTAATTTAAAACACGGAAATCCTAGTATATCCAATATTTCATATGTTATATTCTGCTGCTCTATGATGTGATCACTGTGATATGTTCAGACGAATGCCTATATTATATATATGAGATATAATTAATATTGGTGGTTTCGTTTCATATGTGATACTTAGGAAGCATAATTTTTGATGGGATTTCATTAATAAAATTAATGAAAGAAAGAAAAAGAAACCTAAAGATGTTGTAGAAACTTGTTTAAAAACTGGTAGCTCTAGTTCTTGCTTTGCATAGCGGTATTCCTTGTACATTATCCAGCACCTTATTCGATAAGGAAAGAGCCAAGATCCCTTCACCGGGAATGACCTCTTTAGCGAAACTAGCAGATGCTACAACCCACTCGGTTTGTCTTTTGATTGCTTCTATAGTGTTTTGCTTTGCATAGTGGTATTTATGAAATATCCTACACCTTATTCGATAAGGAAAGAACCGAGATCCCTTCACCGGGAGTGACCTCTTTAGCAAAAATAGTAAAAGCCTCAAAAACACTCCTTTTAAAATTCACTCGATTCTACAACGATATCAAGTTCATTACGCAAAGGGTTTTCTTAAAATCCTGTCGTAGCCCTCCGTCATTTCAGATAAGTAGTATTTAGTATTCATGATGCGTTTGTTGACCTTGTCAAGGCGTAGTGTGGGGTAGCTGATTAGTGCTTATCTGCTAGTATATGATGCGATTGGATTAGGGTAGTCGTGTAGCCTTTTTGACCTTTTCAAGGGTCGTGCGGGTGGATTTAATTCAATCAGGAAATGACGGGTTGAACTCGACATGCGGTCTATGGTTTGTTGACCTTATCAAGGTCATAGATCGCTTGGGGTAAAACATTATCGGGAATTTCAGGTGTTGAAATTTGCAATGAGATTGCATACCTTCTATGAGATAGTTGGATCCCGATACCCACTGCGAGTAAGAGTTACTCCTGGGAGAATTTTACGCATTATAATTAGCCGATCAAGTAGATGTCTAGAAAGGTGTTAACGGGGTTATGCCCTTGGAAAAACTTCGTTTAATTTAATTAGATCCGTGCGAAATCACGGGGAACCTCCCTCAAAGTGCCGACACTGGCCTGACCGAAAGATTGGCACACTTATAGGGTGTAATTAATCCCAGCTAGTCTTTCTTTTTAGGGTTTGAAGGAAGATTTGACTAAAACAGTGGGAGCCATACTGATTAGATAAAATAATAACCAATCTAATCTTGCAAGAGCGCACGCAGAGTGTTTTCTTCTCTCTCTCTGGTAGCAACCATGTCACGCCTTAATCAAGATAATAATATGGATGCATTGACTGAACCTGCTTATTATACTGAGCTAGGGAACGTTGGTTCCGCTCTATCTTATAACTGTTATAAGTCCGAGTAGGAAATAAGGGAATATCCGGATTCTCATGCCACCCAACTGAGGAATAAGCATGTTGATACATATTCTTCGGGTGTGTTCATTACCAAGAACTGTTTCTCAGTATCCTCTACGTCCTAGGTATGTGATACTGGATCAGGATCCCGCATATGTAATATGTTACATGGGCTACAGATAGGTAGAGAACTGAGAATGGGTAATATATCTCTAAGTGTTATAGAATGGTGCAAGTGTTGCAGCCAAATCAGTTGGCAAATATCACCTTGTATTAATACATTGATTCTGAACGAATGTTATTACATACTGAATCTGATATACAACATTACATCGGTTTTTTTAATGAGTTAAAGAAAGATATAATTCTGTATAGGAGGATAATGTTATGAATATTTTCCTTAATCAAGAGTTGATTGGATCAGGCACGTTATGAAATAGCATACACGTTCTAAATCAAACTACAGTTCAAAGTATATAAAACACATACAAGAGGAGTAGTTCAGAAATGAACGAATTTTTCTTGTGGCATTGTAGACTAAGTCATATCAATGCGACACGACTAGCTAAGTTACATAAGGATGAATATGAGAATCCTGGGTATTAGATACCGGTTCGGGTTCTCACATCTGCAATTGTGTGCAGGGATTGAGAAATAGAAAAGTTTTGAAGATAGGTGATCACACTCTCCGTGTTGGAAATGGTTCAAATGTACATGCTATATCAGTGGGAGAGTATCACCTAGGGTTGCCTTCGGGATGTATATTAGTTTTGAACCCATGTTATTTTGTACCAAACATGCTATATAATATAATATTTGTTTCTTTGTTAGACAATGAAGGATATAATTTTGTGTTGCAAAGTAATGTTATGAACATTAACTTAAATCAACAGTTGATTGGGTATGGTACACTAAATAACGGTATTTACGTCCTAAATCAACACACAGTTTTTAACATACAGCACACAAACAAAAGGAAAATTTCAGATATAAATGAAGTTTTTGTATAGCATTGTAGACTTGGTCATATTAACGAAATAAGACTAACCAAGCTACATAAAGATGGATATTTAAATCCTTTTGAATATAAATCTTATGCGACTTTTCAATCTTGCATCAAGGGTAAAATGCCCAAAACTCCATTTACTGGACACGGAGAGAGAGCTACTGAACTCTTAGGCCTTATACATAGTGACGTATGTAGACCAATTTCTACACATGCTAGAAGTGGTTATTCATACTTCATAACTTTTACTGATAATTTCTCGAGATTTGGACACGTGTTCTTATTGAAACATAAGTCTGAAGCTTTCAAAAAATTCAAGAAGTATAAAATTGAAGTAGAAAAACAAATTGGTTTGAGCATCAAAAATTTCGATCAGATCGAGAAGGAGAGTACTTAAGTACAGAGTTTCTAGATTTCCTAAAAGAGAATGGGATTCTCTCTCAGCTCACTTCTCCTTACACACCATAACACAACGGCGTGTCAGAACGGAGGAATCATACCTTATTTGATATGGTACGTTCAATGATGAGTGATGCTGAGTTACCACTTTCCTTTTGGGGGCATGCATTGGAGACTGTAGTGTATCTATTGAACAGGATTCCGACCAAAACCGTGCCTATCACTCTATATGAGATATGGTATGGGAAGAGACCATCTCTTAAACGAGTTAGGATATGGGGTTGTCCTGCTTTTGTTAAAAAGCGGAATCCAGATAAACTCGAGACACGATCGGTTCTGTGTACATTTGTGGGATATCCAAAACATTCATATGGATATCTTTTCTACCACAAGGAGGAACAAAAGTGTTTGTTTCTCAGTATGCTACATTTTTAGAAAATGAATTTTTTTACAAATAATACTAATGGCAATGCAGTAGAACGAGAAGAAATTCTAGAGCCACAAATAACTAATGACGATTTGGTTGAACCTGAAGTTGCAATAGAACCCCACGAATCTCAGTCACTCCGTAGATCTAGTAGGACTTCTCGCCCACCAGAGAGATACTATGGTTTCCTCATTCATGGTGATAAAGAAAATTGCATCATGGATGATGATGACCCTACTAGTTTTTAGTAAGCTATCATGAGTAGTGACTCGGTGAAATGGCCGGATGCCATGCGATCCGAAATGGAGTCATGCACACCAACAAAGTATGGACTTTGGAAGTTGCACCTTCTGGAGTAAAACCCGTAGGGTGCAAATGGATTTTTAAGGAAAAAATTGGTGTGGATGGACAGGTAGAGACTTATAAAGCAAGATTTATAGCGAAAGGATTTTGTCAAAGACCAGGATTGGACTATGATGAGACTTTCTCTCCAGTCGCAATGCTTAATTCCATTCGGATCCTACTTGCTATTGCTGCTCACTACGACTATGAAATCTGGTAGATGGACGTTAAAACTGTATTTTTAAATGGTGATTTGGAAGAATGCGTTTTTATGGATCAGCCGGAAGGCTTCATTGACAGTGGGAGCAGCGAAAAGGCATGCAGGTTGCTTAAATCCATCTATGAATTAAAGCAGACATCACGGAGTTAGAACATCTGGTTTGATGATACAATTAAAGAGTTTGATTTTATCAAAAATGTAGATGAAGCTTGTATTTATAAGAAGATTGTAGGGAGTACTGTCACATTCCTCGTATTGTATGTGGATGACATTCTCTTGATAGGAAATGACATTCCTATGCTACAATCGGTCAAACTATTCTTATCACAAAAGTTCTCCATGAAAGACATGGGTGATGCCTCATACATTTTGGGCATTAAGATCTAAAGAGATAGATCTAAGAAATTGTTGGGATTGTCCCAATCTAAGTGCATTAACGCCATCCTAAAGAGGTTTAGTATGGAAATTCCAAGCGAGGTACTTTACCCTCTTTTCATGGAATCACCCTCTCCAAAGACTTTTGTCCAAAGTCTGATAAAGAGAGAGCTCGCATGAGTGTTATACCCTACACTTCTGCTGTAGGATCTATCATGTATGTGATATTATGTACTCGTCCTGATGTTGCTTATGCACTTAGTGTAGTAAGCAGGTATCAATCCAATCCAGGGGAGAAACACTGGACAGCTATGAAGAACATTCTTTAGTACTTGTGAAGGACTAAGGAAATGTTCTTGGTGTATGGTAATGGAGATCTTCAGATGGAGGCCTTTACCGATTCCAGCTTCCAAAGTGATAAGGATGACAGCAAATCTATCTCAGGTTTTGTATTTACCTTCAATGGAGGGGAGGTTTGTTGGAAAAGTTCAAAACAGGACACCGTTGCAGACTCAACGATGGAAGCTAAGTACATTGCTGCAAATGATGCTGCCAAGGAAGCCGTCTGGATACGGAAGTTCATCTCAGAACTTGGAGTAGTTCCCACCATTATTGATCCAATACCATTGTATTGTGATAATAATGGGACTATGGCATTGGCCAAAGAGCCCGGGTCCTATTAACGTTCCAGACATATCTTGAGACGATATCATTTGATCCGGGAGATAGTTGATTGCCACGAGATCGAGATTCGGAGAGTAGACACAAAGAATAATACCACGGATCCACTCACCAAGGCCCTTCCACATGCATAACATGAGCGACTTTTTGAGATGTTATGTATGAGATAGCCAATAATTGGCCTTAGTGCAAGTGGGAGATTATTGGACATATGTATGCCCTAGAGGCCATTATTTGTATGTGTGTGTATCATGGTGGATGATACATGGAACATGGCTATGCAAGAATGACATGGGAAATATATTGGATATTTATGATTTAAAAGAAAATGGTAATTGTTAAATAGTCAGTCATGGTTTCTACACTCTTCTAAAAATATCTCAAACCATGGCTCATTATTTTAATCTCCACTCACATCTTAAATATCTAAGATATTTTTTCAAGGGATCATTATCTTTCTTATGATAAGCATTTGTTCATTTTCTTCCTCTAAGCTCTCTACCCTTTCAAGGATAGAAAAAGAGAAAGGAAAAGAAAGATTTTTTAGTGAGAAAAATCTCACTTCATCAATCTATATTAGTTTAGCAAACTTATATAGGTTGTTAGCTTCACTTCTTCTTAGTTTAGTGAAGCAAGAGTTTGAGTGTAAGATACTCCGTGGTGGATGATCTAGACATCGAAGACTTCAAACGGAGTTGTTCCAAACTTCAAGTGGAGCCAAGAGGAGCCCAAGGACTTCTATACGGAGCCATTGAAGAGAAGGAGTGGTCTACAAAGGTTGTAGTTCTCTTTCACTTAGCTTTAGACACTCTTAGCTTAGATAGTAACCCTAATCTCTAGTTCGATTCATGGGTAGTATGCTTTAGCTCTCTAATTTTTAAAAATTCTTCACATATTGATATTTAAACACAAGTAGAGGTGCTTAGACATACTTACAGGAGCAGCGGTAAGTGTGCAAGTTGCTTAAGTCTATCTTTAGGCTAAAGCAGACATAACGGAAATGGATCATCTGTTTTGATATCACGGTCAAAGTGTTTGACTTCATCAAAATGAAAGATGAACCTGGTATTTATAAGAAGATAGTATGGAGTGTTGTCAGATTTCTCATATGGTATGTGGATGGCATACTCATGGTAGGAAGTGATATCCTATGTTGCAAATCGGTAAAACAATGACGGTCACATGTGTTTCTCCATGTAAGATATGGATGTCAGTCCAATCCTGAAGAAATATAGGGTAGTAGTGATGAGCATTTGATGTTCTTGGTGTATTGTAATGGCAGCCTCCTGAACGAGCTGGTTATTGATTCTAATTTCCCATTGAAGACAGAGCGTTTGTCGCGAGTTATAAGTTTACTTTCTTTTGAGGAGCAATATATTGGAAATAGTTTCAAGTGGGATACTGAGGTAGTTATGGTGCTGGATGCTGATTGTGAATCAACAAAGGATGCCGCCTGAGAATTCGCTAGATATAATTGTTTATTTATGAACATGATCCCATCGTCTGTCCAGGAAAATACTAAGGCAGGTATCACTTAGTTCGGGAGATATTTGATCTCCGCGAAGTTAAGATTAATGGAGAAACAGATAGAAGCACTGTGTCGGGTGCACTCATTGAGGCTAGTTCTCGAACACAGTTTGCAAAACTGTTGGTACAGAAGTTGGGTATGCGATACCGCAAAAATTGGCCTTAAGTGCAAACGGGAAATTGTTGGATATAGATGCCCTCAAGGCAATTATTGTAATTGAAGGAGAACCTATACGAGAGAGCAATCTTACTCGAGATGATAGATGTTATCCGGTTTGTTTTTATCTTACATGTAATGCGTTTTATTCACTATCACGTATCGTTTAGACATAAGATAAAACCCTAAGATTTTTCTTAACGACCAAGACTATGATGGAGATCATACTAGTAGGGGCCTGGGTAGTCGATAAGCACATCCTTAAATGTCCCTAGTCATAGGAGTATTGAAACTGAGCATCGGTACTCTAGTTTAGACTAGTGTGTATATCTCCTGACCCGGTTGGAGGGTAATAGCTGATCCTGTAACTATTGGTTTTTGACATGAAGAATTGTATACAGGTGCTCATTGGATGAGTTATACTGGATGGACTCACCGAGAACTCCTATTTGGTAATATACCTGTAGAGTGTTTTTTGTCACCCCATTGAGATAGGAATGCGTGCGCTTTTCAGGTGTGTTGCAGATTCCCCCTGCCAGGGGTAGGCCGGGATTTATTGATTGTGGGGATCCGAATCTCTGGCAGCCGCGAACTAAGCTACCGTTAATTACCCATCACCTTTGAAGCAAGAGAACCTACGATTGACGAGTCAAACTGGCCATGCGAACTCATTATGCAGTGTGTGTATATTGTGTTTTGGACGTATCGGGGGCCTCGCAGAGTTTACGGGAGTCCTGCTACCAGGATAGCGAGCTGGACGCTAAGGGGGCAAGCAGCCCCCTTGCGGGGTGCAGGGCAGCGCCCCGTTAGAATTTTTTTCTAACGGGGGATGTGTTTTGAGTGTGGAGCATATGGGAAAAAGAGGGGTGAGAAGCATCCTAAGGACGCGTGAGACAACACGTGACCGTCAGGCGCCAGCGGGTCACGTGCTGGGTGCGTGGATGCCAGGCGCTAGCGGGTCACGTGCCCTGTCACATGCGTGGTGCGTGGCCGCTGGACGGCAGTGGAACGTGTGAGCAGCACATGGCCACTGGGCGCCAGCGGGTCGTGTAAGCTGAAAGTCTACCCTAGCACCACCATGAGGTTTTAGTAGCATCAAGCATGCCAAATTTTAATTTTTATTAGGTGCTAAGTTAGACTATATAAGATCTTTGCTAGAATATTAAGGTTTGCTATGATGATATAAACTACTAGAGAGAAGGAAAAGATGTTATACCCTCGTAGATCGAGTCCTTCTTTTCTTTAGCTTCGGGTTGTAGTCCACGCGACTCCACTAGGCTCCTCTTCGAGATGAACGGGCCTCCTTCGTGATCTTCATGCCGAAGACGATCCACCCGAAATCCCTCTAGCTCAAGCTACCTCTACACTAAACTCTTTTAGTGAAGGAAATACGCTACACTTGATCGCTAGTCAAGTGTAGAATGATGAAGTAGGGGTTTTGAAAGCTCACAAATGATCTCACAAGCTCAATGATTCACATCACATGTGAGGGTTTTGAGCTTGGAGATGGGGTGAGAAAAGTGTAGAGAGCAAGAGCTCATGAAAGAAAATGGCTAAGGCATGAGAGTAACCAAGTGAAGAATGAATGATGAATATCTCTCCTCACTTATTCAAGCATGGAATAAATTGCAATTCTAAATTGCAATCATGCTTGAATAGTAAGTCAAGACCAATATTATATCATAAAAACCCAAGCCTTAACCATACCCAAAATATCTCCACAATTACACCTCATTTTTCTATTTTCTTAAAATAGAAAATCAAGCCATACTTCATTTAATATATATATAACACACACACACACACACACACACACACACACACACATATCAAATATACATTAATATTAATATATATATATATATTAATAAAGCATTAGTGAGCTAATGATATTAGTAAATATATTATTATATCAAATATAATTTATATCAAATTATTAAATCAACACTTGATTTAATAATCCAGTTATATCACATATGACCGACTAATATCATTTATCTATTCATCACATTATCAAATCAACACTTGATTCGATAATCTGATTATATCACATATAACCTAACCGATAACAGATAGCTGCCAGATTACAATACGGTATCACATACTCGTATTTAATCAGGCCCACGCACATATCAACATATGTGCCCTACTTCGTTTCGCTTGAACCAGGAAACTTGACTCTAAAAACTCGTCAATACCCCAGCAGTAGGTGATGATCACATCAGTCACCTACAAGCCGTCAGAGGTACTAGCTGGACGTAACGGCTATCCGGGTATTGAGCGATAAGAAGATCAACAAGTAAGCTCGTCCATACTCTCCATGAAGTCTATCAGTAACACTACCGTACAGTCCGGTCTCTTCGTCTGATATGTCGGATATCATGTCTAGGGGCGGTAAACGTCAGACCCCAGTAACGTGATAAGTCATGCCGATGTCTGGCCTATAACGGTTCGAGAAACTACTGATAACTCTTATCAGTAAATCTCAGCTGCAGCCCTGGTCAGGGACTTCCAGTTATATTCAATTGAACATAGCGCAACATCAACCCCCAATACCGAGAGAGACGAAACCCCTCCTTTCGCTCATTGCCTCCATGTGACCTAGGACTGTACCTAAAATCCACCTGTTTGCACGTCTCTTTTGAGCATGGTAGGGAGGAAATCAAAGCACAATGGGAGCCACACAAGGTTCTATGACGATCTCGGCTCTACAGACTAACCTGTACCAGTGTCATCAGAGAACTGCTATCTGACGATAGGTATACTACCAACTAGGAGTTCTCGGCAAGTCGTGTTCGGTGTACCCATTCTCCAATAATCACCTGTATACATTCTTTGATGTCACACACCAATGGTTGTGGGATCAACCATTGCCCTCTAAGGGACAAGAAACGTACACACTAGTCTATTCTGGAATATTGATGCCCTAGTCTCGATATCCTCTCGACTAGGAACTGATTAAAGGATGTACTTTTGGACCACCCTGGCCCCACTAGTATGATCTCATCATAATCTTGATAGTCAAGTATATATCCTAAGGGCTTTATCAACATGTGAGAGAAAGACAGTAAAGAACACCAGTCAATATGTTAACATAAAGAGTATCCAGATAACATACTATCATGTCGAGCAAGAAAATCCTCTATATATATGTCCAAGCATCCACTATAATATACATCACATGTACAATAATGGCCTCTAGGGAATACATATTCCTAACATAAGCGGCACGCGACCGCTAGAAACACCAGCGGAAGAAGGGCTAAGCTCTTGGGCTTAGAGGTGAACTCCTGAACAGGAATTGGATATGGATTTGGAGTTAAACTCCTAAAAAATCTGGATTTGGAGTTAAACTTCTTTGAGAATTTGGATCTTAGAGTTGAACTCTTTAAAGATTTTCGGAGATGATCAAAGAGGACCCCTTTCGTTTTTCTTGAGCCTTGAATCCTCCTAAAATGGGATTTTTGGAGGTGGGTCTTTTTCCTCCTTCTCTCTTTTTGCTGGATCTCGGAGAAAAAGGGAAATGAGATTAAAAATATCCTTTTTAGGGATTTGATGGGAGATCCGAACTGCTCTCTGAAGGTTTTATGGTAAAACTTTATTTGGTTTTGAGAAAAAGAGCTAAGTTAATGATTTAATTGGAAATGAAGAGAAAGAGGGAGAACTTGAGAGAGAGGAGATGGAGGCACAAACCCTAATTTTTTGTAGGAGAATCAATTCTTCTTCTCATTTCATCATAATGTTACCTTATATAGGCTTACAAGTTTACACATAGCCCTTTGGATTTTACAAAATGGCATTTTGTACATCCCATACCTCATGTACTTATTTCTTTTTACACATGAGCTATGAGTTTTACAAAAATTTGCCTTTTTGCCCATTTATTTTACATTTATGCATGAAAATTAAATTAAACTTATTTACATAATTTTCTTCTTGGCATTGGGGAGGCCGACCTCTTCATGTTCAGGCTCGACCTGGGCATGGGCTCACTTGACCCAGGCTTGGGCCCGCTGGCTTGGACTTGGGTTCAGGCTTGGGCCTACTTGACTTGGATTCAGGCTATGACCCGGGCCCACTTTTCGGGTCTTGACTTTGACTTATTGATCTCGACCCTGGGGTGTAATTTTTTACGCCAACAATACCAATGTCAGGTAGCAGTTCTCTGGTGACGTGAGTATATGGTAGTCCCTGGGACCTGAGATTGTCATAGTATCTTATGTGTTTTCCCACTATACTTAGACTTCTACCCTACCAAGGCTCAAAAGAGTCGTGCAAACAGAATTTTGTTAGGTATAGTTCCGAAGCACATGGAGGCAGTGAGCGGTCGAGAGGATTCGTCTCTCCCGGTATAGGGAGTTGATATCGCGCTGTGCAGAACATGACTACAACCACAAGTCGATGGCCATCGCAGTGGAGATAAACGAATAAGTTTTATCAGTTGTATCTCCGGTGGGTTATGAGTCATCTGTCGCACAACTTATCGAGTTATTGGGGTCTGACAGATACCAAAGCTTAGACCCGATATGCGATACTCTTAGACGAAGAGAACGGACTGTACGGTGATGTCACTGATAGACTATGTAGGGTTCGGATAAGCTTACTCGTTGACCTGCTTTCGATCAATACCTGGATAGCCGTTACGTGAAGCCAGTACCGCTGACGTGCTTGTGGGTTATGGATATGATCTTAAGCTACTGTCAGCGTATTGTCGAGTTTGTAGAGCCTCACACAGAGATTCCCCAGCACATGCGAAACGATATAGGGCGTGTATAGGGATACGTGCAGGAGTTCGATTAAACGCGTGTATTTGATACACATATTTTAATCGGGTGTTAATTGATATTAGACGGTATATATATGATATAACCGGATTATTAAATCAAGTATTGATTTCATAATATATATATATATATATATTAACTTTATTATATTCTCTCTTTAATAATATTTATATTTGATATAAATATTATGACATGTATGATGATACATTGAAGATGAATGTATGAGACTTATATAGAAGATATGAACACTTATATATGAGAATGGGTCATAAATTTAAGATGGTTGTAGAATTCATGAAGTGTTATTTTTTTTATGATTCATTTTAGTGAGTAATCAAGTGATGACTTATTTTCATACATTTGCAATATTCTTATCTTCATCTTCTTCTTCATCTCATCTCCACCATGGTTTTATTCTTCTCTTGAGTTTTTCTCCAGTGAAGGAACCAAAAGAAAAGAGGAAAATTAAGTGAGTTAATTATTTTACATCTCCTACTAATTATTCTCAGCAAGTTTAATTAGTGGGTTACTTCATTTTGATAAGATCAATCCGAAATTAAAGTTTGTGTTGGAGTTATATCAAGTTGGATTATTTTCGACGAGGAGATCATCGAGTAAGCATATTCCGGATTTCATGGAAACTGACCGGAGTCCAAGAAGAGGTGGCTAATGCTACAAAGGTTGTAATCCGCCAACTCTAATTTTTTACTAGTTTAGCTGCAAGTTTAGCTTTTTGGTTTGATTTTTTGGTTGGGGTGATTTTGCTCTCTAGATTTATTAAATTATCGCTTCTACCGCACTTTAAATCTTACTAGAGGTGCCTAGCAACCCAACAGTACTATAGTGTTATCAATAAAAAAGTATTAATATACAATATTCTCAATAATTATATGAAAATTGTATATAAAGAAAGAATTATCAAATTTACATCCGGTATTTTCTTCTCTTGAGAGATTAGCCCTGCGTGATCTCTCTCTCCTCGTCTCAAGATCGATGAGGACTTCTGCTGCAAACAACCTCTTTATTTTTAATCATCATCCAACTTAAATGCCTTATTATGGTAAAATTGCCTCGTCGAAGTCCGGTCTGTTTATAAATAAAATGGTGAATTTGAATCCCAAGATTTATGCGAAACCAAAACAATAACTTAAAAACAAAACCATAAGCTGCAATTAAAAACTTTAAATAACATATGAATTGAATCTTGAAGTTCAAAATAATACGAAAATCTTATACTAAGTGTATGAAAATTTTTTAGGTAATAAAAAAAAATAAACTCGATGCTAACATGTAAATTTACATGTTCTCATCGCGGATCAAACATTTAAAAAACGAAACACACCTTAAACCCTGTTTATCAGTTATATATGCAATGGTTTCTATCGTGACATAAAATTACGTGATGGGAAAGAAGTTTTACCATTAAGAATTCTCAAAAACATACCATCTCGTAGTTTATGCTGAACCCGAGACTTTTTATTGTAATGAATTATTCCGTCGGGTACCAGCCGAAAGGAAAATCCCAACATAATTTTTTTATGATTTCAATGTTCTTGTTTTGTTTTATTAGAGGTTATTTGCTCGGATATTAGCAGGTGAAATAAACCCGGAAGAAATAGCTATGTTTTTGTTGTAGTTAATTAATGCCCAAGAACCCAAAAAAAAAATAAGATACGATTATGTTTTCATGCCTTTTAATGCTTCACATGGTGGATCTGATGTCATGAAAAGCAAAATTGGAATAAATTGGAAAGTTAAAAATCTGTGAGCTTAATCCGTTCTTTAATCTAGGATGCTGACGGCTCGCAGTTAAGAGGCTCGCAGTAAAGATGCAAACAGATACGAATAATCTGATTAGAATTTGTATACGTATACGCATCCGATTTTTGTCAAATACAGATGTTGATTTTCATGTCCGATGACTATCCTTGTATCCGTCAATGATAAGCGGATACGACATAGATTTCTTCCATATCCGTATCCAATTTAATATCTGACTTTTTATATTATGTATAAATATAATTCTACAATATTCGTTTTATATCCGTATCCAATCCAGATTTTCTTTTCAAATACGGATAGTGGTTTATCCGTGTTCTCATCCGCCTGTCGTTACGGATATGGTTACGCTTATATCCGATATGTTTACATCCCTAGCTTGTAAGCCATTGAAGATGGATCATGGCAATATCTTATTTTATACTGAAAATAAACTTAACAATCAGCCATATTCTTTGCAATTTTCCAAAATTTGTTCTTTTAGTGCCATGTACATCCTAATTGTTGAGAGTAGAGATACAAGGAACATAACGCATCGGATATGCTTGGAATTATTATAAAGCCCAGGGCACTATTGGAAACATAGGAAGCTGGATTTCTTGCTCATCTTTGCCCTACAGCTTTCTCATTATGTATATAGATAGATAGATTAATCCAAAACAATTTACCTATTTATATGTGAAAATGTTTTGGAATATTCTTTTACTTAGCTTGCACTTTAGTGGAACAATTGTTATCTAGCCCCTATTTAATTCTCTGTATTTAGAAAATGAAATTTTTTATTTGTTCACTACACAATATTTATTACTATTTTTTCCATACAGTTAGGCTTATCTCATTCTATTTTTTCCTCACTTCTTATATTTTACTGGAAAAATACTGAGAGAAAAAAAGAAATTGTTTTGAGAGTTAATTTCACGTTTTTCATTTAGCAGTGCAAAAAATAATACAGAGAAACCGAAGAAAACAGAATTCTTTTTGACACTGTTGAAAAATTCACTATTTTCGTGATGGTCAAGTAGATGAGCTTACCGACCAGTCTCTGATAGTGACCCAGATCCTCCAACTATATTATAGCATGCAAAATACTTAAATTATGAAGGAAATTTTTTTTGAGATTTTTAAAAGTTCACGATCCGTGCAATAGCAAGCAAAATATTAAAATAAACTTGAGATTTAAGAAAATTTCACGAAGCATGCAGAAAATTGGAAATTTTGAAAAAATAAACAAAATTTTTTTGGGGCTTTAAAATATTCTTGAATTTAGTATACTATAGTATACAAAATTTAGAACACTGGCCGAAGAAAGAATTTCTAATTTGATGCATGCAGATTATAGGGAAGTCTTGTATACGAAACATAAAGGTTCGCAACAACTGTGAGCGTTCGATCAATTGATCCGGATTTCGACGATCTTTTGCAGTGATGTTCGTTTATAATGTTCACCCAGCATCTTTTGCAACATGTGTCCGATCAAGAGAGTGAATGAAATAAAGAAAACTACCATCTCTTTCCTGCCGGGACACAATATGTAATTTTGTTAAAAGAGAGACGCAACGATGATGTATGAATAATATATGGGTTGATGTTGCAATGACTATGGCACCCAATTGATGCATTCAGCCCAAAACAAAGCACATATTCATAATCAACACGCGACACACTTATTGGTTCGGATCCGATAATTATGTCCCTAACCCGGCCCAATAGGAAGGCAAAACCCTAATTCCCTCACACTTAAATAAATTCCTCTTTCATCTGTGCCATCTCTCTCATTCGCAAACCCTAGGAGCAGCGGCGGCGATTCATCTCAGCCATGGGTGAGCTCCACCTCTCGATTCGATTCCCACCTCAAAAGATTGAATCTTTGTGTGTTTCATGAAAAAGATTGGATTTTTTATTGGGATTTTGCTGCTGCTGATTGAAAACAGGGGCGTACAAGTACGTGTCGGAGCTATGGAGGAAGAAGCAATCGGATGTGATGAGGTTCCTGCAGAGGGTCCGATGCTGGGAGTATCGCCAGCACCCTTCCATTGTTCGGCTCACGAGGCCGACCAGACCCGATAAGGCCCGCCGTCTCGGCTTCAAGGCCAAGCAGGTATCGTCTTTGATCTTTTGATGTCTTTGCGTTTATTGTGTTTACAATCCAAATGATGAAGCTTGTGGAAGTTTTGCAAGAAAAAGATTAGCTGATTAGGTGTTTGTTTCTAGGTGCCTGAATGCGCTATTAGATAGGTTTGGAATTATAGTGTCGTCCTGGATGGAATGAAGAATAGGGTGTATGCTAGAATGAACTTGGATTTGGTTGGGGTAGAGAGATTTGATAGTAGTTTTATATTTTAGGAAGATAGTTGTTAATTCCGCAGAAGGTATTGCTGTAAAAAAATGTAATGTAGGTCAGGAACTTGGGTGATAGCGGTTGTGCTCTATCACCCAAGTTCAAGGCAATAGAATTACACATGCCACACTTGGCCCTTGTTTCGTGACGAGGTTATGGTTTCCAAAACCATGGTTTCGCTGGGTATCAAGGTTAAATTCCAAAAAAAATTATAGCCGAGGCTTGTTTGATAACCAAATTAGAGTTTCCCAAACCATGGTGTCAAAAAGTTGTGAGGGCCCTGGACATTATTTTCGTAAACTCCAAAAAGATTTAAGGTTAAAAGACACCCTCCTTTTTAAAACCCTTATTTAAACAAAACCTTGGTTGCCAAACACCCTAAACTCTTGTGAAATCCAATGTTTATGAACTGTGCATGCAAACCACAGCTCCATTTCAACTTGGACAAAACCAGGGTTTCGGAAACCTTGTTGCAAAAATAGGCCCTTCATATGCGTGCATGGCCTAATTAGCTGAAACCAGTTACTTAATAGGGAAATTTCTTCATTTTTGGGTATTGAGCTGATGGGATCCGACGCCCACACCGTGGAGGCCACGGGCGATGCGAAAGCGAAAACAAAAACTTTTTGCGGGCACCAGACTCACACCCGAGAATATGACCCAAACACCCTAAACCAGTAAAGCTAAAACATGCAAGGTTTGAGAAATACAACCTTTGTCGCGTATCCACCCAATTGTGGAAGACCCCTCCAAGCTCGTAGCCGCCGGGAACGCGCTTGAGCATCGACCACCCTTACCGAAAACGATCCACCTGAGGGAACACAGAGGAGGCTTTAACCGACGGTCCAAAGTTGCTAGATTTGGATGGCCGGTGATATAATAATACTTCACTATATTTTTCTATCTCGGATCTTGCTTAAAAATGGAAGCAAGAAGAAGAGGAGAAGATGAAGCATGGAGCATAAGCCATGGAGCAAGAGTAGAAAAATCATCAAGTGTCCAAGTAAAAAGAATGGCTACATCAATAATGAACCATACACAAATCGTGCAACCAAATGGATTTAACAATATAAAAAACCAAGCCATGCCTTTCTACTATGTAGCACCCATGCTTCAATGTCTCTATATGCCACCTCATTTTCCATTTAATTTTCCAAAAAGGAAAATCAAATATGAGGTGTTCTTCTTCTAGAAGCATTCCCGTATAAATACGGAATACTTCATCTGGTATATGTATCGCTACACATACGCGTATCCGTATAAAAATACGGATAGCACCAAAGAGAGAAAATAAATAGTGAACAATAATACTAAAATATATGTATCAAAATACATATATAAATTATTAAATCAAAACCTAATTTAATAATCCGGTTTAATTCAAAGCCAGCTAGTATTATCAACTGTCCGATTAAAGTCCATGTACTGCATACACGCATTTAATCGGACCCCTGCACGTACCACCGTACGGCTCCTACATCTATCGCTGAACCGGGAAAACCCTCTGTGTGGGACTCTAAAGACTTGACAATCGCTGACAGTGGGTTTAACCATAATCATGTCAGCGGCACTAGCTGTACGTAATGGCTACTTAGGTAGTTGTCAAAAGGGGGTCGACAATTAAGTACGTCCTTACCCTACTGAGTCTGAATATGACAATCTCCGTACAGTCTGGTTTAGAGTATCGCATATCGGGTCTAGCGGGTGGATAACGTCAGACCCCTAACCCGATAAATCGTGTTTGAGTCAAGCTCATTACCATCTGAGATACTACTGATCAATTATCAGTAAATTTTCCTTACCGTGGCCACGGATTTCTGGTGATAGGCAACCGAACACATCGCGACATCGACTCCTAATACCAGGAGAGACGAATCCCTGACAGTCGACCGCTGCCTTCATGTGGCTCGGGACTGTACCCAGCTAAAACCTGTTTGCACGATTCCTTTGAGCCATGGTAGGGTAGTAATCGAAGTACAGTGGGAACTCACACAAGACGAATGACGACTTCAGGTCAAAAGACTAACTTGTACTCATGCCACCTGAGAACTTCCATCTGATGATAGGTATAATACTATTTAGAAGTTCTGGACAAGCCCGTCCAGTGTATTTACCTCCAGTGAGCACCTGTATACTATCTTAGATGACACAATACTAATGGCTTGTGAGACCGGCCACCGCCCCTTGTCGGGGTCTCGAAGTGTATACACTAGTCTACTCCGGAATATCGATATTCAGTCTCGATATTCCCACGACTAGGGACATTTAAGGATGTGCTTATAGGCTACCCAGCTCTCACGTATATGATCGCCAACATAATGCTTGTAGTCAAGCAAGAATCATACGAGGTTCATCATTCTGTATTAGTGATACGCAATAACAAGTAAAACGTGTATACATCAATGATAAAGACAAACTAGATAGCATACTATCATTTCGAGTAAGATTATTTTACCTGTATAGGCCTCCCTCAATTATCGTAATCGCGTGCCTGCAATTACAATAATTGGCTTGAGGGCACTATATCCAACATGAGCCAGTCAATATTTTTATCAGCCTTCAGCCTCTTATCGGCCATTCCATGAGGCGGGGAAGAACATGACATTTTTGGGTATCAAGCCAGTCTATATTTTTATCTGCCGTCAGCCTCTCATTGGCCACTTCTATGATGTGGGGAAGAACTTGTTGGTTCATTGCTTTGCCCAACAATCAGCATTTTCTGGTCATCTCTTCTCTTCTTTTCTCCGACATTTCGCTTCTTGTCGTTCCCGGTTCAATGTCGTTTTTGTTTAGTGTTAAATTTAATCCACCATCTTTGTTTTGATTCGAACTTCAATACCTTTGTTCAATATAAATTTTCTGTTGGCAAGATAGCACCTCATCCCTGCTCTTTCTGTTCTCCATTCCTCTGTTCTTCTGGACTGTGTACTTCTGTTCCTTTCCTCTGGAGTTACTTCTCTCTCAGTATTCTTCTCTTCTGCCCTTGGTAGTGGCTCACTCCTACTACAAGTTGTCTTGGCCTTCTGCTACTGCAGTGCCACTATAGAGATCAGGTTTACAAGGATATCATATTCAGAAGCCTGCCAAAAATCCTGTGATCTTTGATATATCATTTTCAGTTAGATAACTTATTTCACCGATCAGGTTCTATTGGATGATTGATAATCCAATGATGTTTAACTTTTCAATTTTTATTTATTGGATAATTTTAATTGGATACAGTTTTTCCTTTGTTATGTTTACCATACTATTTGTAATTGTGCTGAAATTCTTTGTTCTATTTATGATAATGTTTGTGGAGTAAGTTTGTCTAACCTATTTAAAATTTACGAGAAGGTTCAAGGTTTGTTTACCTTCTTCTTCCTTGCTCCTTGAGCAAATTAGCAGTTGGCCAACAGTATTGCGCCTAAACTCTACAGCCTAGTATACCTTTTGAAATATGTGATATCTGCTTCAGGCTTTACTTTAAATTTTCATAAGCATCATAACTAGTTCGAAACTCATTGCTGACACCGGCTCTTGAATGGAGCCTAAATAAAAGAAGGTTTTTTTTGATATAGGCCTTCCTAAAACATTGGAATTTTGGAAAACATCCCTGAAACTTTTTATTTTTAAATACACCCCATAAAACCTCTCCGTTAACTAAAAACACCCCTTTACTTAAATTAATTAGGATTAATAATTGAATTAGAGCTAATATGATGAATTGTTTGATAAAAAATCTCATGTAACATCAAAACCCTCGTCTCTTTTCATTTGTGTGCAAAACCCATTATTCTTACTCTTCTAAACTCTCATCTTCAAGTTATCATTTTAGCTTCTTAATGGAGATTTCTAACGGCGTTAGGGATGATAATTAAGCATAGGTGTCATTTTAGCTTAATTAAGACTTGGGGGTGTATTTAATAATATGAAGTTTTAGGGGCTGTTTTTCAAAATAGCAATGTTTGGGGGCCTATATAAAAAAACCCATAAAAGAATGAGTATGATTTTAAAACTTTGCACACTCTTGCTTCTCAAATTTTCCTGTTAATAATAGTATAACTGATGGCTAGCTGCTGCTGCTGTACCATAATTCAGTACATATTGTGTATCTTTGACCTTAGGCAAAATCTTGTACAGGCAATTTTGGAATCAGAATTGTTTGTTCTAAAAATGAACCCTCCATATAGCTTCCTTTAACTGTTATTTCTATAGAAATGTGAATGCCATAGGCATTCTGATGCCTTGTCACCATAAATCTCTAAACCATTAGCTATGTGCAATTTGGAAATATTGAAGCTGTCTTGTGCCGCTTCTGCATAAGCGGCAGCCTAGCTTGCCTGCTATACCGCTTTTTACAGCACTGTCTGCATGTTCATTTCTTGTATTTAAAATTGTTTTTTAGTGCAAGTATGCTCTCTAAATATGTCGAGACATGTACTCCAGTAATTCCAGTTTTAGTCATGTTTGTTAAATGAAGGTTCATGTGATTGCTGTAGAATCCAAGATATTACCCTTCATTTTCTAACTGTACCAAAGATGATGCTGTCCAATAGCGATTTACTCTCTTTGGCAGAAAAAAATAAAAAATAGCTATTTACTCTATGCCAGTGATGGAAATGTTAAAATTAAAACTATCATATAATGATGTTTAAGTTGTTCACCTGCTCCTATTGTTGTGCCTGGAATTTTTATAATAATTAATAAACCATTACCAAATGTTCTATAAGAAATGCAACAACATAGTTTGATCTTTCGACATAATTGTTCATATTGTTTACCTACATACCTTGGTTATCTCATGCTTTTTCCTTTTATCAGGGTTATGTAATTTATCGTGTCCGTGTTAGACGTGGAGGCCGAAAGAGGCCAGTTCCCAAGGGCATCGTCTACGGTAAGCCCAAGAACCAAGGTATCACCCAACTCAAGTTCCAGAGGAATAAGAGGTCAGTTGCTGAGGAGAGAGCTGGGCGGAAGCTGGGAGGTCTGAAGGTCCTCAACTCTTACTGGATTAACGAGGTAAGAAAATTGATGAAAGTATTGAACAATAATTGTCCAAGGGACATTTTGTTAAAAGAGAAATGGAGCTACATTGAACATTTGTTGGATAAAAGATGCGTATATATGTTTTAGCAAGGATTTAAAAATGAATTTTCAAAATGCTACATTGCACCTTTGCGATGAATTATTAGGATGCCATGACATTCTTGCATTTACTCATTGCAACTTTGCAATTAATGTTGCATTTCCTTGCATTTCCACTTGTTTGATTTAACCCAATGCAAAATAAGCATCAGGTTTGGAAATTATAGCACAAAAGTGGAAAACACCCAAACAATGAAGTTTTGGGTCGTTGTTCTTTTACAACAGATACCAATTAATTTGTTGGTTGCATATTAGCAACTTTGAGATACGTGATAATTGCATTTATTAGGATGCCACATCGTCTCCGCATCCTCATTGAGAATTTGAAACGAATGTTGCATAGCTTTCGGATTTTAGAATCTTGCTGCAATAGTTAGAAACAACCAAACAGGTGGATTTGGATTGTTTGCTTGCAACAACAAATGATGCATTTTATATCACAGCAAACCATACATCCCTTTCTTTCTGCTGAAGCATAACACTTTGTATATTGCAGGACTCTACCTACAAGTACTTTGAGGTCATTCTTGTGGATGCTGCACACAACGCTATCCGCAACGACCCAAGGATCAACTGGATCTGCAAGGGTGTTCACAAACACCGTGAGCTTCGTGGCCTTACTTCGGCCGGCAAGAAATACAGGGGTCTCCGAGGAAAAGGACATCTTTACCACAAGAACAGGCCATCTCGCAGGGCAACTTGGAAGAGGAACCAGACCAAGTCCCTCCGCCGATATCGCTGAGCTGCTGCTTGATTTCGTATCTGCCAGTTTTGATATTTATCCCAAGAGTTGGTATCTTGGTTTGACTTGCTTTGCTCAAAACTTATGATATTTAGTCGTTATATTTCGTATTGTTTCAGTATGTTTGTTGAATCAGAGGCGTTTGTCGTTGTATTGGGATATTTGTTCTGCAGACGTTGATCCGTTGGCTTTGCATTGCTTAGTTTTATGGAAGTCGGTATAGCCGGTTACCGATTTTACTATGTTGTTTTATCTTTTCTATCCTTTGGAGACATGCGAGTATGAATTATTAGTGGGTATCATAAGCGTATCCCAATTTTTAAATGGTTTAGTGTATCACTGCTATAGTTTTATGGAAGTCGGTATAGCCGGTTACCAATTTTACTACATTGTTTTATCTTTTCTATCTTTTGGATATATGTTTTTATCTTTTCTATCTTTTGGATACATGCTAGTATGAATTATTAGTTGGTATCAGAACTGTTTTCCAATTTTTAAAAGAAAGTTGAAAACTAAAATTCTAGTGGATTGAGAGTTCTAGCATGCGCCATTCTCTTGGTCTTTCTTTCTCAGGAATGTTGGCTAAGGTTTGATTTGGGATTCTCCCACGAGGGAACATTGCAATGATGAGGGTATATTCGTGCCAGTTACTATTGTTTCTTTCTCTTTGCCATGGATAGCAGCAAATGATGGATTGTGATTGCTCGTTGGCTGGCTGGACAAAAATTCAAATTCCCTATCATATCTTTTTGTGACCTAAATCTCATGTTACATGTAAGCAAGCTTAGGTTATACAATGGCCAAAAATCTATAAGATTTGTCAATTTTAGTAGCTAATGATGGAGTTTAATGGAATTGTGGTCGGTCGTAGAGGTATGGGTCCTTGGGGATTTATTGGGATGAGAGATATCCCTGGGGCTGCATCTTGCTACCTGAGCGATATAGTACCGTAGGCACCGTAACCCTGTCAAAGTCTTAATGATTAGAAAAAATCTGCGTCGAAGATGCATTGGTACAAGGACAGATTTCAAACTGGAAATTATCTGAGAAGCTACTGAGATACATGCACTCAAGAATATGAAATATGCAAGAATTGGGTTATAGAAAGATTCCTAGGGTTCAATGGTTTTTGAAAATTAGGTTGTTATTGTTGGTTGTCTACGAAGGATTGGTGCTTTCAGCAAGATACCGTATTCGTATCTGTATCTGATACGTATTCACATTGACCCTAGGCCTATATATTTTTTAGAGGGAGTATATGTTACTGACATATCTACTTTATTAGGTAACAAAATTTTAATAATTACATGCAGTAAAATTATATCCTGTTTTACCAACCCCACTCACCCAAGCTCCACAGGCTATAACTATGGCCACTATCGTAGGGAGGAACGATCACAACAATCGCGTGGCACGCTTCGGACGCGTGCCCCCCCCCCCCTCCCCCAACACCCCCGCGCGCGCCCTCTCACGCCTCTCATCACACGTGCACTGACAGGGACAAGGACATTTACAATTTTTTTTCTTTTCCTTCTTATTTTTGTTTCTTTTCCTTCACATCATCAAATCTATCTTCACGATTGTTTCATTTCTTCAATTCATCAAATCTATCTACACGATTTTTTCATTTCTATTGTTATTCTTTTATGCGGCCCTTGTAGGTGAACCGAACCGGCGATATCTCATTTTGGAAAGGGAAGTAATATCGTATAAACTAGACCAACCTTTCTATAAATATGGCCGAGTTTACATAAGATGAATATAATATTGTGAAATAGAAGAAACTAGCATAAACTAAGATAATTTCATGAAGTTGAAAAGGGATATATTTCTTATCTATAATTACTATAAATTATTTTAAAAATTAGAAACAATATTCAATTTTTTCCCTTGCGATCGTTTATCCTTGCAGTCCGAAACGATGAAATTTTGAGCAAATATCGACGAAAAGTGCGTTTTTTAACAGGTTCAAAGATTTTAGGGATGTATATATACCGGGTTACCAACACATAGAAAGGAGTGGGGGCACGTGCCCTCGCTCAAATTTCAGGAAATACGGATGTCAATTTATAGTTTCGTTATTTTTAAATATATGTTATATATATTTCTATATCATAAATGGGCAAAGATGATGTCTAACCCAAGCGGTAACATGTTTTGCTCTTTTGTGAAAGGCTGTGGGTTCAATATCTGATAATTAAGAATTTTATTTAAATAGACAAGGATTCTAATAATAATATTTTAGATATATAACTAAATTAGTTTTAATTCTTGAATTTTATATAAAAAATTGTTGTTTGCGGCGTGTCCCCCTTCAAAATTTCCGCCAAGGATATATATAAATACACAAGATTGGAGGAGGGTATATATAGGAAAAATAACCCTATAAAACCAAGAAAATTAAAGCAAGAGGGCGTTAGTTTTTTGGTTAGCAAGCAATCATAAAACGTCACCTTTCGCTTTTTCACACCTCTAGTGTCGTGCTTTTGAAGAATATTCTACATATTCCTTCATTCTTGGTTCTCTAGTGTAAAAATTTGTGATGACTCATGATAAATAATACTAGTAGTAATAATTTGATATTTAATGAGTTATGATTGTATGTCGAGCTCCCTCTCCCTTCTTCTTTTAAGCTGTATGGTTCAGTAGTAAAGTGAAAGAGGATTTTGGGTAAGAATATACACTGACAAAAGAAAAGAAAGGGCAAGAAGAAAAATCTCCCAAAGTTTTTACCACTCGTAGCTGTGCTTTAACGCCGTGGACGATATTTTTACATGCCTGTAAAATAATTCTGTTGCTGGTTAACTATCCCCGGTTGATCTCCAAATAACCACAGGGTCGGAAAACAGCATCTGTTTTTCCTAATCTTATAATTAACAGAAAATAGTTAACCAGTAAAGGAACATACTTTAGAGTGCCTATATGCATGAAAAACCATTAAGGTATTATAGCGCAACGGCATAAAATTTAAAGGGATTATATAACAATGTGATGAATGCGGTTGGGGTGACTGCGGCCTCATTGCTGGGGTCGCACGACCTAACCTTAGGGGATGGATCATGTCCCAGCGTAACCCAGAAGCTCACACCCTCTATTTTTTTCCTTCTGCACCCTCTATGATCAGGATGTGGTTGACTGTAACCGTATACAACTTCGTGCCAGTTTACCCTTGTTTACTTTGGAGCTGAGCTTTTTGTGTGAGAATGAATGATGTGAACCCTGTGTACATACATTTGGGACTCGTTATAGAATTTTTTTTCGGTGCACTCGCTCTGGTGATGTCAATTCCCAAAACTTACAATTTTTATCTCACGCAAACAAACAAAGGAATTACAATTCCATGCTTTTTTGTTTTGATGAACAGTGATTTGTCCACCCAATTTCCATATGTTTAATTCCTTGCGCACAAACAGCCTCTAATGCCAAGTCTCACACTCACTTTCTTGGAGCCAGTGTGCCTAATAAAAAGGATATTACACATAAGTATCATATACAGAGTGAATAACCTATAGACTTGCATAAATGAAAACTATCAACTCTTTTGATGATTGGATATGCTTACTTGATCAACATGGTTTAAAGCATAAGTACATCTAATTTCATGCAGTTCAGCAACCGTCCCATAAACCAGTTTCATTTTTAGAGCTCAAAGATCAAGTTGGATAGGGCTAACATACATCTCAGGTTTAAATTATCAAGTCCGGGATGTTTCTTGGCTCCAAAGGTTTCCAATAATATGATTGTCATTGTGTGTATGTCACACTATCCCGCACAAGAAATATGGTCTCCATCGTCTATCTTGACCGTTCATTGCTTAAACATAGACACACAATCACACAAACATATTTGTTGTATTAATACCTTTTTACTCATCGAGCCACTGACATAAAATGGTATGTTATCAAAAGACCGTTCATTCCAAACATGCTTCGATAAAAGGGCAAAGAAAATAAAAATCAAATGAATTTTGGTTCATGTATGTTTTGAAAGATAAAGCTCAAGACAGACACTCTCAGTTTGCCTTAAAAATATATGTGAAGGGTTTTTCCAATTTTATCACCTTTCATTCATTATTCAATAGCATTGTTTAATTAGGAGTTAAACGATATATCAGTTGTACAACGACTGATCTACCGGTACTCATGCAACTTCAGCAGTCAATACCGACTGATATAAAGTAAAAGATTTTTTCTATAGCTAAAATGTATATTCGATATCATTATATATATATATTCCTTGTTAATTATTTTTTTTGTTTTATTTGATCTATACTTAAAATATGAACCAACTTGAAACCGTTATAAAGAACAGGAATACCAAAGAAACAAACATGAAGGGGAAAAAGCAGAGCTCCTGTAATGGCCAAACAAGAGAGAGAGATAGAGAGACAGTGATGATGCTCGATATCGGTGATCTCCTAGATCGTGACACGTGGCTGATGACGTGTCCCGAAGCCCGCAAGAAAGGACCAAGGACAGCACGTCGGAGGAACATCCGGGTCTGCGACCCATGCACGTGGCAGACCTTCTGGACCGTCCACACCACTCTTATGCCCGCCTTGCAAACAACCGTTGGCTCACCTCCGAGCCTCCTGCACATTTGGCCTCCTCGGCCTTCTCAACTCGCCTTCGGGCTACCACAGAACCAAGATAGCTCGGCCTTCCGCTTAGTCCCGAGCCCCCGCCAAGCTCATCTTCCTCGGTCCCTTCAACCGACCAACGACATCATTCGCAGGTGCTTCCGCCTCGCCTCCGTGAATCTCGCCATGCGCGAGATATCCGCTGCCCACGATCCCACGTTCCACGCCATCACGATCCCCATTAACGAGCCTGTCTCGCCATTAATGGGAGATCCCGCCCATCACGCGAGCGTGACGTCGGGGGCGTAACGGTCAGAGTGATTCTCGCACCTGCCTGCCTGCTGCCACCTCTATATAAACCCCTCCTTCAGACGGTTCAAATAAGTCATTTTTCACTCACTAGGCCGTTACTCTGCTCGGATTTCCTGTTTAACTTGATCGTCGGAGGGTCCTTGGTGGTATAACCACCCCGGGACTTCCTTGCAGGTACTTCGGCCCCAACAACCTCAAACCCATTGAGATCCGCACACTTCAGGAGCTATCTGTTGGATATATGTATGCCCTAGAGGCCATTATATGATAGTGGATGTATTTGTACATGTATATATATTCAGTATACATTCTTGCTCGACATGATAGTATGCTATCTGGTTCTTCTTTATCTGACATGTTGATTTGATCATGCTTTTATTCATTTATACATGCTGATAAAGCCCTGAGGATATCGGCTTGACTACTGTGATTATGATGGAGATCATACTAGTGGGACATCTGTAGTCTATAAGCATATCCTGGAAAGTCCCTAGTCGTAGGTATATCGAGACGGGACATTGATATACCAGAGTAGACTAGCGTATATGATACTAGACCCATACGATGGGCGATGAATGTTCCCATATTCATCGATGTTTGACATCAAGATCATATACGGGTGCTCAGTGGTGACTGGGTACACTGGACGGACTCACCGAGAACTCCTATATGGAATTATATCTATCGTCGGATAGCAGTTCTCAGGTGACACTGGTACAGGTTAGTCTGTAGACCCGAGATCGTCATAGAGTCTTGTGTGTTCTCCCACTGCATTTTGATTGCCACCCTACCACGGCTCTACTGAGTCGTGCAAACAGGTGGCCGTTGGGTACAGTCCCGAGACACACGAAGGCGATGAGCGATAGGAGGGGTTTCGTCTCTCCCGGTATTGGGAGTTGATGCTGTGCTGTGCCCGACTGGTTATATCAGTAAGTCCCTGGCCAGGGCTGCTGAGATTTGCTGATAAGTGTTATCAGTAGTTTCTCGATCTGTTATAGACCATTCACCGGTACGACTTATTGAGTTATTGGGGTCGACGTGACCATCCCTAGGCTCGATATGCAGCATATCTGACGAAGAGATCGGACTGTACGGTAGTGTTGCCGGTTGGCTCGACGGGAGTTGTAGCAGGTTCGCTTGTTTTCTTCTGATCGCTCAATACCCGGGTGGCCGTTACGTTTAGCTGACCGCTTGCGGCTTGGGGGTGCTTGATATGATCATCACCCACTGCCGGCGTATTGACGAGTCTTAGAGTCCCATAAAGGAGTTACCTAGTCCAGACGAAACGTTGTGGTGCGCGTATGCGATATGCGTATGGACCCGATTAAAATACGCGTATAGGATACCGTATATTGATCGGACGGCCTACTTTTGGTGGGGTCATATGTGATATGGCCGGATTGATAAATCAAGTGTTGATTTATCATTTAGCCATTAGTTTTCTCACTTGAAATCTTTTCTTGTATATGATGGATGTATGCATGCATGTATGCTTTCTTTCTTTTTAGATTCATGCATATATGGATGTACATACATACATACATACATACATACATACATCATCCTTCATGGATGATTACACATTGAAAATGGTGGCAATATAAGACTCACACCATGGTTTAAATATATGGATTATTATTTAATTTTTGTTAAAACAAAAGAAAAGAAGAAAAGGATAATTCATGGCTAGTTTCTACACTCTTCCTTAACCTAACCATGGGTTAACCTTCTCTTTGTGATTTAACTCAAATTAAATAATATCTTAAACATTTAACCATGGTTTGAGATGAGAAGGAATAAATATATATACATATATTTTCATTTTTCTTTTCATGAGTTATCTTTTTACTCTTGTTAAAAAAAAGCCATCATCTTCTTCCTCCTTCACCATTTGCTCTCTAGACTTTTGTAGTGAGCAATATACTTATCAAGTTAGGTTTTTGAAGTGAGAAAAGCCACCACAACATCATTCTACACAAGTTTAGCCCACTTGTTTAGAGTGTTATCTTCATTTCTTCTCTTGAAAAGTGAAGTTGCAAGCTTGGACTATAAGCTTCGGGTGGATCGTCGTGGACACTAGAAGACTTCAAGAGTACCTTCCTCCAACACTCAAGAGGCCAAAGAGTCTAGCGAAGAGAGCTACAAAGGTTGTACTCTCGAAACCCTAGTCTTTGTTGCCTTTAATGTTTAGAAATCCTAATTTTCTAGGATAGATCCTTTGTATGCTTACTTAGCACCATAAAAATTTGATCTTTGTGACATGTGATGCTTCCAAACTCTACATAGGGTGCTAGGTAAACCTAACACTATCCTCCAACTCAAATCTCAGCAGTCCATCATCGTCAACAGCAGATCAACGGAAGATTGTAAGTCCATGCTACCTCTCCCGGTACTTTCGGGCATGCAGAATTTGGTGAAAAACAATTTTCTAGAGGCGGTAACATGGACTCAAAACCGGATCTTTGTTAAACATCTAACTAACAACCTAACTAGGAGTCGTTAACTACTCGGTTAGGGGGTTATACCTTTCTTTCTTGAACTCCTTCGTCTTCAAGCCTCGATGGTTGTCCGGATCGGCTTCACCCCGTCGTCTCCTTGCGCCGAAGATCGATCCACCTGAAAGCTTCTACCTTTGGCTTCTTCTTCGGTCTTTGAAGAAACTAGTTCACTTGGTTTGCTAAACCTTATGAAATAGAGTGAGTAGAGAAGAGTGTGTTGGGATTTTCTCTATGGTTCTTTGTTCTCAACACATGAGACTGTTAGTTATATGTATGCCCTAGAGGCCATTACTGTACATAGGATGTATATTGTAGTGGATGCTGGGACATATATAGGGAGGACTTTCTTGCTCGACATGATAGTATGCTATCTGGTTACCCTTTACCTTAACATGTATGCTGATTGTCTCTCTGTTACATGTTGGTAAAGCCCTTAGGATCTGTACTTGATTACCTGGACTATGATGCGGATCATACTAGTGGGGACATGGTAGTCCGTAAGTACATCCTTTAAAGTCCCTAGTCGTGGGTGTATCGAGACGGGGCATCGATATACCAGAGTAAACTAGCGTGTACCTTCTCGACCCATACAGATGGGCGATAGATGATCCCATATCCATCGGTGTTTGACATCAGAGATGATATACGGGTGCTCAGTAGAGACTGGGTACACTGGACGGACTCCCCGAGAACTCCCAGATGGTATTATACCTCACGTCAGATGGCAGTTCTCTGGTGACACTGGTACAGAGTAGTCTGTTGACCCGAGATCGTCATAGAGTCTTGTGTGGTTCCCACTGTGCTTTGATTTCCATCTTACCACGTCCAAGAGGGCGTGCAAAACGGTGGTTTTTGGGTACAGTCCCGAGTCACATGGAGGCAATGAGCGATAGGAGGGGATTCGTCTCTCCCGGTATAGGGGGTTGATGTTGCGCTGTGTTCGATTGGCTATAACAGGAAGTCCCTGGCCAGGGCTGCTCAGAGAATTGCTGGTAAGTGTTACCAGTAGTTTCTCGACCCGTTATGAGCCTCATATCGACACGACTTATCGAGCTATTGGGGTCTGACGTTTACCACCCTTAGGCGAGATATGCGACATATCAGACGATCAGACCGGACTGTACGGTAGTGTTACTGGTTGGATTCACTGGAGTGTGAGCGGGCTTGCTCGTCGATCTTCAGATCGCTCAATACCCGGGTGGCCGTTACGTTTAGCAGACCGCTTGCGGCTTGTGGGTGTTTGATATGATCATCACCTGCTGCCGGCGTATTGACGAGTCTTTAGAGTCCTACACAGAGGTTTCCTGGCTCAAGCGAAACGAAATAGGAGCGCATATGAGATATGTGCGGGACCGAGAATAATGCGTGTATGTGATACCGTATTTAATTCTCGCGATCAATGTGTCGGATGGTTGTATGCGATATAACCTAGTTATCGATTCAAGCGTTGAATCGATAAGCCGATACATTGAATACTAGTCGGTTGTGTGCGACATGACCGGATCATTGAATCAAGTGTTGATTTAATGATTTAATGCATGATAATATATTTGATATATTACTTTGCGTTAACTAGTATTGGTTCACTTTATATGGATTTTCTCACCTGTATTGTGCACATTGTATATGTGATATACATTTGTACATTTGCTTATATCATGTTTGATGATACATGATTGTTTAAGTGTATGTTAAGAATCAACCATGGTTATTTATATGATTAGGGTTTTATTTCCTTTTCTTATTTATTTATCTATTTATTCATTTTGGAAATAATTAGAAAAGGCATTAAGAGAAAATGGTGGCTAATTTTGTTTCATATTGAAGCTTCATGAAGACTTTGACTTTAGCAACCATTTTGTCTCATGCTTAACCCTAACCATCCCATTTAACCATGATTGATTCTCTACACATTACCATGGTTAGTGTTATGATAAGAATGGATTATTCTTTTCTTTTTTAATTATTCTTATCATAACAATATTCATCTTCTTCATCTTCTTCTTCATTGAAGAAGCTTGCTTCATCAATGGTGATTGATGAAAACAAGTGAGAAATCCAATTCTAAAGTCTACCCATTTCATATTTCTTCATCCTCTACCTCTTGCCAAGTAGTAGAGTGTGTTTTCTTCACAAGTTTCTTGACTTGGTGAAGTCGGAGCTTGATTTAGCGATGCCTCGACGTAGATCATCTTCGGCATGGACATCGACGACCTAGCTTGCCCATTCTCCGACGAAGCCGACGCTAGAGCCCGAATTTGATTTGGACAGCGGAGAGGACTTCGTTGCGGAGCTATGGAGGTGGAGCACCGGATCTACAAAGGTTGTATTTCCGTATTCCCTTAGTTAAGTGTTAACTAGTTTATGTTTTCGCCTAGTTTTCTAGCAAACGATCCGTAGTCGGGTCTCTCGGCACCTAGATTTTTTGAAATTGGCATGTTCGATGCCTTGTGAGACCTCACTAGAGTGCCTAGGAACCCTACAGTGGTATCAGAGCCTAGCTAGAGCCTTAGGCGAAGTCCAGACGGATTTTGAAACCCGAACGAACCCGAAAACCCAAACCCAAAATGCTCTCTGTACTTTTTCTAAAAACAGGGATTTTTCAGTATTAAAAATTGCTAAAAAATTCAGCAGGCAAATATAAGAATTACGGCATAAAAATTTTCCCATGAACAGTAAATACCGCGGCGGAAACGCGGCATATGCCTGCCATATGCGGCGGTTCCGCCGCAACTTGATGACGTCATCCTCCACTTTTTATACAGTAATTCATTTTGTCTGATGCTGAGTTTTCTGGGAATTTTTAAAATTTATTCAAGAGTTGAATTTTCTGGAGTTGTTTTGGGAATTCGGTGTTTCGATCGGGGTATCAAATTTTGTCTATTTGGCTTTCCGGATAAATTTTTAGAATATGTTAAAAAGTTCGACCGGATATAAATACCCAATTTTTCCCCTATCGGGAAATTTCCAAGTGTTGGATTTTTCCGTAGTTTAACGACGTTCTAAGTAGTGCAAGTAACACGATGGACCCTCTAGAAGACAACAAACCTTAACTCGATTATGTGACCGTCTTGAACTGCCCTTTGAACCTTCGGGTTTGGGGCAGTACGGCGTGCCACATGTGAGGCGTTGGCTTGACCCTTCTACGGCTGGACCGTTGGTACTGAGGCACGAACTGAATGTTTTTAGACTTGTTTCATGTGTTGATCTGTATCGGGAAAACTTGGGTGTTCGGATGTTCGATCGGAAAGTTTAACATTTTCTGTTTATCTGGAATGGGATACAATAATTGGAATTCACAAGTAGTTATGAGATAACTGAATGAATGTTATAAACGTAGCACTTTAGTCTCACTTGATCGGTTGCCACGGAATTTTGATGTGATCAAAAGTCCGTTGCAATCACGTACCGTACGCGAATACTCGCCGGGTAAACTTAATAGACAGCCTCACTCCATAGCCCCGACCAAGGGACTGTAGGAGAACCCCGTCGCCGAAAGCATCCGTTCGGGTGCTCGCGGCAGCGGTGTTCCGCCTTGGTGCACTTCGTCGACGGCGTCGGGGGTGCAGCCGCCTACTAAAGTTTGCGACGAGTATTCGATCAGACTGTCGGGAATCTTGTTGAATTACCCGACTTGATACTGAAAAGAGTTTTCGATTTTGAGACTAAAATGCGGGGTTTATAATTGTTAGGCATGAGATGTCTAAGGAATTCATTTGTTCAGGCATGCGATGTCTGAGGTGGTTGCGGATTCCAACTGTTGTAGTTTTACACTTTCTTTTCTGTGACCGTAAAGTGTAATATGTGATATCGCCGGTTTCGTTGCTATATGTCAACGACAATTGGGATGCGCATATTTACTTACGTTGATGACATGTGATGTTATGTGTTGCTAGATATGTTATATTGGATCGTCGTGTTTGAATAGCCGGGTTTTTTTTATGTGAGATGAGTGTTTTTCATTTTCATTCATGTAAAAACTTGTATGTAATATTCTTTTATTGGGGCGCTTCCAGGTTGCGGAAGTAGTCACCTTTTGTATATTATTTACTTTTCCGCACTAGGATAGACCCAAGGAGGAGGGCACAAGTAACCGGGTTCTGGAGTCCAGTGGGAGACCAACTCGAGGAGTCGAGTCCGGGTCTCCTAACTCTAGAATTGGTAGGGTTGCTTGCCGCTCTCGTAGGGGTCTAGGGGTGTGGGTTTGGCTATTCATCACGACCGTGGAATCCGTGTTTTATACTGGCTCGTATTGAAAACACGGACGTCCTAGTATTATTTCATATGATTCTTCTGCTGCGATATCTGTGATGTGATCATGTGATGTTCTGTGATAGATACAGTATATAGTATATATGATATATTATATAGGCGTTACTTATGTTTTACATCCGCGCTAGCCCTGCCCCGCTCTGCCGTTAGTTACCTAACCTAACGGTGCACGAGGGGACATCGAGGCGAATGCGGATGGCATAAGTGTACGTCGTATTTATCTGTGATGATTAGGTACTTAAATGATGGGACTTCATTAATATGATTAATGAAATAAAAGAAACCTAAGATGTTGTAGAATCGAATTTCAAAATAAAACAGGTAGCTACAGTTCTTGCTTTGCACAGCGGTATATGTGATATATCCTGCACCTTATTCGATGAGGAAAGGACCGAGATCCCTTCACCGGGAGTGACTCCTTTAGCAATAACTGGCAGATGCTACACACTCGGTTTGTCTTTTGATTGCTTTTAAGAGTTATGCTTTGCACAGTGATATATGTGATATATCCCGCACCTCATTCGACGAGGAAAGGACCGACGATCCCTTCACCGGGAGTGACTCCTTTAGCAAAACTAGAAAAGCCTCAAAAGCACTCCATTTTTAAAATTCATTTGATTCTACGACGATATCAAGTTCATTACGCAATAGGTTTTCAGAAAAACCTGTCGTAGCCCTCCGTCATTTCAGATAAGTAGTAGTTAGTATTCGTGCTACGTTTGTTGGCCTGCGTCAAGGCGTAGTGTGCGGTAGCTAACTGGTGCTTATCTGCATAAGCATATGATGTGATTGGATTAGGGTAGTCGTGCGACTTTGTTTGTCTGCATCAAGGGTCGTGCGGGTGGGTTTAATTCAATCAGGAAATGACGGGTTGAACTTGACTAGCGGACTATGGTTTGTTGGCCTGCGTCAAGGTCATAGGACGCTAGGGGCAAAATATTATCGGGAATTTCAAGTGTTGAAATTTGCAATGAGATTGCATACCTTCTATGAGATAGTTGGATCCCGATACCCGCTGCGAGTAAGAGTTACTCCTGGGAGAGTTTTATACATTACAATTAGCCGATCAAGTAGGTGTCTAGAAAGGTGTCAACGGGGTTACGCCTCTGGGAAAACGAGGTTTACATTAATTAGGTTCGTGCGAAAGCACGGGGGACCTCCCTCAAAGTACCGACACTGGCCTGGCTGAAAGATTGGCGAACTTGTAGTGTGTAATTAATCCCGGCTAGTCTTTCCTTTTAGGGTTTGAAGGAAGATTTGATAAAAAGCAGTGGGAGCCATCCTGATTAGATAAAATAATAACCAATCTATTCTTGCAAGAGCGCACGCTGAGTGTTTTCTTCTCTCTCTCTCCAGGTAGCGACCATATCACGCCTTAATCAAGATAATAATATGGATTATTGACCGAACCCGCTTGTTATACTGAGCTGGGGAACGTTGGTCCCGCTCCAACTTATAATTGTTATAAGACAGAGCAGGAAATTGGGGAATACCAGATTTCCCGTGCCGCCCAAACGAAGAGAGTGCATGATGATGCATCATCTTCGGGTGTGTTCATTATACAGAGAACTGTTTCTCAGTATCCTTTACGTCCTGGGAATGTGATACCAGATCAGGATCCCAGATATGTAATATGTTACATAGGGCTACAGAAAGGTAGAGAACTGAGAACGGGTGATAAGTTTCATGAGGCAGAAAACGGGGCAAGTGTTGCAGCCAAGTCTGTCGGTCACTGTCACCCTGTATTACCAATACATTGATTCTGAACGAATGTTATTAGATACCGAACCTGATATACCAAATCATATCACTCTCTTTGTTAGAAAAGAAATGATATAATTTTGTATTGTTGGATAATGTTTTGAACATTTCCTATATCAAAAGTTGATCAGTTCAGGCACGTTATCTAAAAGCATTAATGTTCTAAATCAAACTACAGTTCTTTAGTATACAGAACACACACAAGAGGAAGAGTTCAGAAATGAACGGATCCTTCTTGAGGTATTGTAGACTAGGTCAGATCAATGTGACCCGACTAGCTGAAGTTATATGTAGATGCATATTTAAATCAGTTTGAATTTACATCTTGTGAAACTCGCCAGTCGTGTCACAAAGATAAGATGACCACAGCTCTGTTTATTGGTAACAGAGAAAGAGTTAGTAAACTCTTGGGATGATACATGTTGATGTATGTAGGTCCCCTGTCTACACATGCCAAGACTGGTTCTTTATACTTCATTACGTTCTCTGATGATCTCTTTAGATTCAGACCTATGTTCCTGTTGAAACACAAGTCCGAACCTTTTGAGATATTCACAGAATATAAGCGAGAAGTAGAGAACAAGAATACGGGTATAAGTATTATATCCTATGATGAGATCAAGGAGGAGAATACTTGTGCATGGAATTCCTAGACTATTCTAAAGGAGAATGAGATTCTCTCTCAGCATTACTCCTCCGTATACACCATTGCACGATAGTATATCGGGGCGGAGCAAATACACCCTATATGATATGGTGTGCTCTATGATGAGTACTGCTGAGTTACCTTTTTCCTTTTGGGAGTTATGCACTTGAGAAGCTGCATACCTATTGAATAGGGTTCCAATCAAATCAGTTGCCTACCGCTTCATATGTGATATGGAAAGGGAAGAGCCCATGTCTTAAGCTAGTTAAGATTTGGGGTTGTCCGGCCTATGTCTAAAAACAAAATCCGGACAAACTCGAGGCAAGGTTAGTTATGTAGAACTGGAAAGGTTCCAGCTATGCAAACTACAGAAGATGATTTGATGGAACCAAAGGATTCAATAGTTACCAACGAACCTCGGCCTCTCCGCCGATCTAGTAGGGTTCCTCACCCACCTGAGAGATACTTCGGTTCCTCTATGACAGTGGGAGCGAGGATTGCATCATGAGATGATGACCCAACTAGCTTCGAGCTGGCCATCAGGAGTAAGACTCTGTAAGAATGGCTGGATGCTTAGTGATCTGAGATTGAATCCTTATACACCAACAAAGTATGGACTTTGGTTGCAATATCTGAAGGGTTAAATCCCCATCAGGAGCAAGTATATCTTGAGAAGATTACTTGGTGTAGATGGAAAAGTTGAGACTTTCAAAGCTAGACTTGTTAAAGCTTTTCGTCATCGACCAGGCGTGGATTATGATGAAACCTTTTCAAGTGACTATGCTTAAGTCCATCCAGATCCTACTTGCCACGGCTACATACCATGACTACGATATCTGGTGGTTGGGTGTCATGACTGCTTTTCTAAATGATATTTTAAAAGAAAGCGTCTATAAGTACATAGCCAGAGGGCTTCGTAGACAGTGGGAGCAGCGGAAACGTGTGCAAGATGTTTTATAGGATAAAGCAGGTATCGCGGAGTTGGAACATCTGTTTTGATGTAGTAGTCAAATAGTTTGACTTCATCAAAATGGTAGATGAACCTTGTATATACAAAAAGGTAGTAGGGAGTATGGTGGTGATCTTCGTAGAGTACGTGGATGGCATACTCTAGATAAGAAAGGAGTTTCTTATGCTACGCTCGATCAATCTCCGGTTATCATAAGGATTCTCCACATAGGATCAAAGTGATACCTCCTAAATCCTGGATTTTGGATCTATGAGATAGATCTAAATGGATGTTGGGATTCTCACTAGTTGTAGTGAGATAGTATCAATTGATCCTGGGGAGAATCACTGGAAGGGTTCCAGGGTGATAAAGACGACTGAATGTCAGTCGCAGGCATTGTCTTTACCCTCAGTAAAGGGACGGTATGTTGGAAGAGTTCCAAGCTAGATACCGTGACATACTAGACGATAAAGGCAGGATACATCGCTACTTAAGATGCTACCAAAGAGGCTGTTTGTGTGTATATTGGTTCATGAGATGAACTATGTTCCTCCCATTGTGTGACAATGGAGTCGTGGCTTATGCCAAGGAACGTCCGTCCCATCAGTGATCCAGACATATTCTATGGCAGTATCACCTGATCATGGAGATGGTTAATCTCCAGGGGATCGAGGTTAGGAGAGTAGACTCAGAGGACAACATAGCGGATCCACTCACAAAGGCCTGTTCCCAGAGAGAGACTTTTATGGGATGGTTGAGTATGAGATACTGCAACCACTGCTACAGTTGGCCCTAGTGCAAGTGGGAGATTGTTAGTTATATGTATGCCCTAGAGGCCATTACTGTACATAGGATGTATATTGTAGTGGATGCTGGGACATATATAGGGAGGACTTTCTTGCTCGACATGATAGTATGCTATCTGGTTACCCTTTTACCTTAACGTGTATGCTGATTATCTCTCTGTTACATGTTGGTAAAGCCCTTAGGATCTGTACTTGATTACCTGGACTATGATGCGGATCATACTAGTGGGGACATGGTAGTCCGTAAGTACATCCTTTAAAGTCCCTAGTCGTGGGTGTATCGAGACGGGGCATCGATATACCAGAGTAGACTAGCGTGTACCTTCTCGACCCATACAGATGGGCGATAGATGATCCCATATCCATCGGTGTTTGACATCAGAGATGATATACGGGTGCTCAGTAGAGACTGGGTACACTGGACGGACTCGCCGAGAACTCCCAGATGGTATTATACCTCACGTCAGATGGCAGTTCTCTGGTGACACTGGTACAGAGTAGTCTGTTGACCCGAGATCGTCATAGAGTCTTGTGTGGTTCCCACTGTGCTTTGATTTCCATCTTACCACGTCCAAGAGGGCGTGCAAAACGGTGGTTTTTGGGTACAGTCCCGAGTCATATGGAGGCAATGAGCGATAGGAGGGGATTCGTCTCTCCCGGTATAGGGGGTTGATGTTGCGCTGTGTTCGATTGGCTATAACAGAAAGTCCCTGGCCAGGGCTGCTCAGAGAATTGCTGGTAAGTGTTACCAGTAGTTTCTCGACCCGTTATGAGCCTCATATCGACACGACTTATCGAGCTATTGGGGTCTGACGTTTACCACCCCTAGGCGAGATATGCGACATATCAGACGATCAGACCGGACTGTACGGTAGTGTTACTGGTTGGATTCACTGGAGTGTGAGCGGGCTTGCTCGTCGATCTTCAGATCGCTCAATACCCGGGTGGCCGTTACGTTTAGCAGACCGCTTGCGGCTTGTGGGTGTTTGATATGATCATCACCTGCTGCCGGCGTATTGACGAGTCTTTAGAGTCCTACACAGAGGTTTCCTGGCTCAAGCGAAACGAAATAGGAGCGCATATGAGATATGTGCGGGACCGAGAATAATGCGTGTATGTGATACCGTATTTAATTCTCGCGATCAATGTGTCGGATGGTTGTATGCGATATAACCTAGTTATCGATTCAAGCGTTGAATCGATAAGCCGATACATTGAATACTAGTCGGTTGTGTGCGACATGACCGGATCATTGAATCAAGTGTTGATTTAATGATTTAATGCATGATAATATATTTGATATATTACTTTGCGTTAACTAGTATTGGTTCACTTTATATGGATTTTCTCACCTGTATTGTGCACATTGTATATGTGATATACATTTGTACATTTGCTTATATCATGTTTGATGATACATGATTGTTTAAGTGTATGTTAAGAATCAACCATGGTTATTTATATGATTAGGGTTTTATTTCCTTTTCTTATTTATTTATCTATTTATTCATTTTGGAAATAATTAGAAAAGGCATTAAGAGAAAATGGTGGCTAATTTTGTTTCATATTGAAGCTTCATGAAGACTTTGACTTTAGCAACCATTTTGTCTCATGCTTAACCCTAACCATCCCATTTAACCATGATTGATTCTCTACACATTACCATGGTTAGTGTTATGATAAGAATGGATTATTCTTTTCTTTTTTAATTATTCTTATCATAACAATATTCATCTTCTTCATCTTCTTCTTCATTGAAGAAGCTTGCTTCATCAATGGTGATTGATGAAAACAAGTGAGAAATCCAATTCTAAAGTCTACCCATTTCCTATTTCTTCATCCTCTACCTCTTGCCAAGTAGTAGAGTGTGTTTTCTTCACAAGTTTCTTGACTTGGTGAAGTCGGAGCTTGATTTAGCGATGCCTCGACGTAGATCATCTTCGGCATGGACATCGACGACCTAGCTTGCCCATTCTCCGACGAAGCCGACGCTAGAGCCCGGATTTGATTTGGACAGCGGAGAGGACTTCGTTGCGGAGCTATGGAGGTGGAGCACCGGATCTACAAAGGTTGTATTTCCGTATTCCCTTAGTTAAGTGTTAACTAGTTTATGTTTTCGCCTAGTTTTCTAGCAAACGATCCGTAGTCGGGTCTCTCGGCACCTAGATTTTTTGAAATTGGCATGTTCGATGCCTTGTGAGACCTCACTAGAGTGCCTAGGAACCCTACAGAGACAAGTGAACCATAGACTAAAGAGAGGGAGAGCAAGAGGAAGAAGATGAGAGCTCAAGAACACAAAAGAGAGAATGAAAATGATAGAATGAGCAAGACTTTTCTCACTTGGCTCTCATAATCCAAAACCATCATCACAAAAATAGTAATCAAGTATTGTGTAAATGGTTTAAGTCAAAATGGCTATATCATTTCATGCACTCATATTGCACAAGAGAACAAGCAAGTAAAAAGTCTTTGCCATGAAATGATAGCCATTGTCATCATGATGGTCAACTAGTCCAACCTAGTCAACCGGTCAACAAAGTCAACCCCTCAACAACCATGTCACCACAATACTTAATTAATATTATTGTTAATTACATATCATATTCTCATTAGGGTTGAGCAAAAAGTCAACAGTCAACAGTCAACGGTCAACAACCCTAATGAGAATCCTCTGCCTCTGTCTCTCCGTCAACTGTGCATACACACCCGCATTCGCGTTCCGAGGAACACGAATACATACTGGATAAAACCAATCCCAAAACGTACACTAGGATCTGGTTTAAACCAAAGCCCGCTAGTGTTAACTGTCCGGACACTGTACGTGCAAAAATGCACGGATGTGACCGGACCCTGTCGCAAAACCATGCGACCTGTCGCAAAACCATGCGACTCTACTCTTTTGCCAAAAGGCGAATAGCTTTCTGTGTGGGACTCTAAAGACTCGACACTACGCTGGCAGTGGGTTTAACCACAGACCGCAAGCGGCACTAGCTGTGCGTAACGGTCCCCAGATAGATGCCGACAAGAAGACTGACGAGGTGAAACCCATCTGAACTCCTACTGAGCCTGAATGTGACAATCTCCGTACAGTCCGGTCTGTTCGTCTGATACATCGCATGGCGGGCCTAGGGGGGCGGTAAACGTCAGTCCCCTAATAGCGATACAAGTCGTGTCGGAGTGAAGCCCAATACACCCTGAGATAACACTGGAAGCCTACCAGTATATCTCGCTTGCCCTGGCCAGGGACTACTCATGTAATGGCTCTCCTAGACATAGCGCGATGTCAACCCCTAATACCGGGAGAGACGAATCCTGTCTAACCGTCACTGCCTCCAAGTGCTTCGGGACTGCACCCAACTACTACCTGTTTGCACGACTCCTTTGAGCCGTGGTAGGGTAGTAATCAAAGTATAGTGGGAACACACTCGAGGCGAAGTGACAGTGTCAAGTCAGCGGACTAAGCTGTACTCATGTCATCTGGGAACTGATAACTGACGATAGGTATAATACCAACCGGTCAGTTCCCGACGAGTCCTGTCCAGTGTACTCGTAACCCAATGAGCACCCGCATACTATCTCCAGTACGACGTACTGATGGCTGTGGGACAGACCATCTCCCACTCTGAGATGAGAAGCGCATGCGCTAGTCTACTCCGGAGTATCGATGCCCTATCTCGATAGTCCTGCGACTAGGGACCTGCATAATGATGTGCTTATAGATTACCCAGCCCCCACTAGTGTGACTGCCATCACAACGCTGGTAATCAAGCAAAGATCCTAAGGGCTCCACTAATGTGTATAGGCGATATACTAAAATAAACACATGTACACATTGAAGTAGAAACAAATCAAGTAGCATACTACTATTTTGAGCAAGATTGTATATACAAGGTGAATATCCCAAGCTTCCATTAAGTAATATACAAACTAGTTTGATACAGTAATGGCCTCTAGGGCATATACACTAACAATCTCCCACTTGCACTAAGGCCATGTACTGGCGTATCGAAGACCTATCATCTCGATCAGCCGCTCGAACTGAGTCTGGGGCAAGGCCTTGGTGAATAGATCTGCAGTGTTATCTTCCGATGCAACCCTCCGAACCTCGATCTCCTGGCGATCCATGATCTCCCTGATCAGGTGATACCGCCTCAAGATGTGTCTGGATCTCTGATGGGACCCGGGTTCCTTCGCTAAAGCTATAGCCCCGTTGTTGTCGCAATACAGAGGTATTGGATCAACAATGGATGGAACCACCTGAAGTTCTTTTAAGAACTTCCTTATCCAGACAGCTTCTTTTGCGGCATCAGATGCAGCGATGTATTCCGCTTCCATCGTCGAGTCTGCAACGGTTTCCTGTTTGGAACTCTTCCAACACACCGCCCCTCCATTGAGGGTAAAGACAAAACCCGACATGGACTTTGGAATCATCCTTGTCACTCTGGAAGCTGGAGTCAGCAAAGGCCTCGATCTGGAGGTCTTTTCTGCCATATGTTAGTTATATGTATGCCCTAGAGGCCATTATTGTACATAGGATGTATATTGTAGTGGATGCTGGGACATATATAGGGAGGACTTTCTTGCTCGACATGATAGTATGCTATCTGGTTAATCTTTACCTTAACGTGTACACTGATTGTCTCCCTGTTACATGTTGGTAAAGCCCTTAGGATCTGTACTTGACTACCTGGACTATGATGCGGATCATACTAGTGGGGACATGGTAGTCCATAAGTACATCCTTCAAAGTCCCTAGTCGTGGGTGTATCGAGACGGGGCATCGATATACCAGAGTAGACTAGCGTGTACCTTCTCGACCCATACAGATGGGCGATGGATGATCCCATATCCATTGGTGTTTGACATCGGAGATGATATACGGGTGCTCAGTAGAGACTGGGTACACTGGACGGACTCGCCGAGAACTCCCAGATGGTATTATACCTCACGTCAGATGGCAGTTCTCTGGTGACACTGGTACAGAGTAGTCTGTTGACCCGAGATCGTCATAGAGTCTTGTGTGGTTCCCACTGTGCTTTGATTTCCATCTTACCACGTCCAAGAGGGCGTGCAAAACGGTGGTTTTTGGGTACAGTCCCGAGTCACATGGAGGCAATGAGCGATAGGAGGGGATTCGTCTCTCCCGGTATAGGGAGTTGATGTTGCGCTGTGTTCGATTGGCTATAACAGGAAATCCCTGGCCAGGGTTGCTGAGATTTACTGGTAAGTGTTACCAGTAGTTTCTCGAATAGTTATAGACCTCATATCGACACGACTTATCGAGCTATTGGGGTCTGACGTATACCACCCCTAGGCAAGATATGCGACATATCAGACGATCAGACCGGACTGTACGGTAGTGTTACTGGTTGGATTCACTGGAGTGTGAGCGGGCTTGCTCGTCGATCTTCAGATCGCTCAATACCCGGGTGGCCGTTACGTTTAGCAGACCGCTTGCGGCTTGTAGGTGTTTGATATGATCATCACCTGCTGCCGGCGTATTGACGAGTCTTTAGAGTCCTACACAGAGGTTTCCTGGCTCAAGCGAAACGAAATAGGAGCGCATATGAGATATGTGCGGGACCGAGAATAATGCGTGTATGTGATACCGTATTTCATTCTCGCGATGAATGTGTCGAATGGTTATATGCGATATAACCTAGTTATCGAATCGAGGGTTGATTCGATAAGCCGATACATTGGATACTAGTCGGTTATATGCGATATGACCGGATCGCTAAATCAAGTGTTGATTTAATGATTTAATGCATAATTATATATTTGATATATTACTTTGCGTTAACTAGTATCGGTTCACTTAAGATGGATTTTCTCACTCGGATGTGCGCATTATATATGTGATATGATTTTGTGCACATGCTTGTATCATGTTTGATGATACATGTTTCCTTGGTTAAGTGTAAAGAATTAAACCATGGTTAAACATATAATTAGGGTTTTATTTTTCCATTACTTATTTATTCATTTATTTATTTGTTTATACATTTTGGAAAATAAATGGAAAAGAGAAAAAAATGGTGGCTTTATTTGTTCTTTAGTTGAACCTTCATGAAGCAATGACTTTAGTCAACCATTCTTATCTCATCCTTAACCCTAACCATTCCAACTAACCTTGGTTTAATCTCTACACCTAACCATGGTTTGCTTATGATAAGAATGGATTTTCTTTTCTATTTTAATTATTCTTATCATAACAATTTCCTTCTTCTTCTTCATTTCTTCAAGTGAAGAAAGCTTGCCTCCATCAATGGCAAGTGATGAAAACAAGTGAGAAATCCAATTATAAAGTCTACCCACTTCCTATTTCTTCATCCTCTACCTCTTGCCAAGTAGTAGAGTGTGTTTTCTTCACAAATTTCTTGACTTGGTGAAGTCGGAGCTTGATTTAGCGATGCCTCGACGTAGATCATCTTCGGCATGGACATCGATGACCTAGCCCGTCCTTTCTCCGATGAAGCCGACGCTAGAGCCCGGGACTTGTTATGGACAGCGAGGAGACTTCATTGCGGAGCTATGGAGGTGGAGAACCGGATCTACAAAGGTTGTATTTCCGTATCTCTTAGTTAATTGTTAACTAGTTATCTTTTCGCCTAGAAATCTAGCCAACAATCCGTACACTAGGGTTTCTCGGCACCATAATTTTTGAAATTGGCATGGTTGATGCCTTGTGAGACCTCTTGAGAGTGCCTAGGAACCCTACAGTGGTATCAGAGCCTAGCTAGAGCCTTAGGCGAAGTCTAGACGGATTTTGAACTCCGAACGAACCCGAAATCCTAACACACCCATGCTCTCTGTCCTTTTTTCAAAAACTGGGATTTTTCCAAATTAAAAATTACTAAAAAATTCAGCAGGGAAAAATAAGAATTACGATGCAAAAATATTTCGGTGAACAGTAATTAGTGCGGCGGAACCGCGGCAGAAGCCTAGCTTCTGCGGCGGTTCCGCGGCTCTCTGGTGACGTCAGCCCTATATTTTTGCACAGTAATTCCTGATAAATTCTTCTGAGTTTTCTGGGAATTTTTAAAATTTATGTAAGTCCACGTTGCGACCCCCGGTTCTTACGGGGAGGCGGAAACGGTATAAAAATCAAATTTTTAGCGCATGGGGCAACATGGACTAACAAAGTCGGGATCTTTTCCTAAACTAAAACTAGCAAACAAGCTAAAGAGAGTTAGCTACTTGGAAAGATGGTTATACCTAAACTTGAACTCCTTCTTCTTCAAACTTTGTAGAGGTTGATGGTTCTTTTCTCGTCGCCTTCTTCCGTCGAAGATGGATCCACCTGAGGGTTCAACCTTCGGGCTCTTTCTCGAACTTTGAGTGAACTAGAATCTCCGGCTTGCTAAACTCTTGATCCTAGAGTGAGTAGAGAGTGTGTAGGGGTTGTTTTCTTTTCAAGGAGAGGGATTCTCAACACATGAGAAGGATTCTCCTTGAGCTTGAGGAAGAAGAAGATGAAGTGAGGAGAGAGAATGGTTATGATAGAATGAGCTATCTTTTTCCTTTTTGCAACCATATCAAAAGAAAAAGAATTATCTAATTAGTAATAATAATTCAAATGAGAATAGTTGATGGTTGTTTTGGAATGACCACTATCATCACTTCATTAAATGAATGTTGGCAAGAATCAAGGAGCATCCTTGCAAAATAATGATGATGGTCAAACATTCAACCATGGTCAACAAGTCAACCATGGTCAACAAGTCAACAAAACCAACCATAACATAATTTCATTTAATTACTATTATTAATAGATATCTCACTAATTCATTAGGGTTTGGAAAAAAGACGACTGTCAACTGTGCAAGCGCACCCGTTCCGAAACCCTAATGAAAAATCTCTTCTTCCGCCTCAAACAACTGTGCATACACACCTGCATTCTTGTTCCGAGGAACATGAATACTGAGAGATAAAAGTAACCCCAAAACATATACCAGTATCCGGCTCAAACCAGAGCCCGCTGGCAATATCCGTCCGGACTCCAAACGTGCACAAGTGCGCGGATGAGAACGAACCCTGTCGCAAAACCATGCGACCTCTACTCTGTTTTGCCCAGAGGCGAATACCCTCTGTGTGGGACTCTAAAGACTCGACACTACGCTGGCAGTGGGTTTAACCACAGACCGCAAGCGGCACTAGCTGTGCGTAACGGTCCCCAGGTAGATGCCGACAAGAAGGCTGACGAGGTGAACCCCATCTGAACTCCTACTGAGTCTGAATGTGACATTCTCCGTACAGTCCGGTCTGTTCGTCTGATACATCGCATGTCGGGCCTAGGGGGCGGTAAACGTCAGTCCCCCAATAGCGGTACAAGTCGTGTCGGAGTGAAGCCCAAAACACCCTGAGATAACACTGGAAGCCTACCAGTATATCTCGCTTGCCCTGGCCAGGGACTACTCGTGTAATGGCTCTCCTAGACACAGCGCGATGTCAACCCCCAATACCGGGAGAGGCGAATCCAGTCTAACCGGCACTGCCTCCAAGTGCTTCGGGACTGCACCCAACTACCACCTGTTTGCACGACTCCTTTGAGCCGTGGTAGGGTAGTAGTCAAAGTACAGTGGGAACACACTCGAGGCGAAGTGCCAGTGTCAAGTCAGCGGACTATGCTGTACTCATGTCACCTGGGAACTGATAACTGACAATAGGTATAATACCAACCTGTCAGTTCCCGACGAGTCCTGTCCAGTGTACTCGTAACCCAACGAGCACCCGTATACTATCTCCAGTACGACGTACTGATGGCTATGGGACAGACCATCTCCCATACTGGGATGAGAAGCGCATACGCTAGTCTACTCCGGAGTATCGATGCCCTATCTCGATAGTCCTGCGACTAGGGACCTGTATAAGGATGTGCTTATAGATTACCCAGCCCCCACTAGTGTGACTGCCATCACAACGCTGGTAATCAAGCAAAGATCCTAAGGGCTCCACTAATATGTATAGGTGATATCGCAAAATAAACACATGTACACATTGAAGTAGAAACAAACCAAGTAGCATACTACTATATTGAGCAAGATTGTTTATACAAGGTGAATATCCCAAGCTTCCATTAAGTAATATACAAACTAGTATGATACAGTAATGGCCTCTAGGGCATATACACTAACAATCTCCCACTTGCACTAAGGCCATGTACTGGCGTATCGAAGACCTATCATCTCGATCAGCCGCTCGAACTGAGTCTGGGGTAGGGCCTTGGTGAATGGATCTGCAGTGTTTTCTTCTGAAGCAACCCTCCGAACCTCGATCTCCTTGCGATCCACGATCTCCCTGATCAGGTGATACCGCCTCAAGATGTGCCTGGATCTCTGATGGGACCTGGGTTCCTTCGCTAAAGCTATAGCCCCGTTGTTGTCGCAATACAGAGGTATTGGGTCAACAATGGACGGAACCACCTGAAGTTCTTTCAAGAACTTCCTCATCCAGACAGCTTCTTTTGCGGCATCAGATGCAGCGATGTATTCCGCTTCCATCGTCGAGTCTGCAACGGCTTCCTGTTTGGAACTCTTCCAACACACCGCCTCTCCATTGAGGGTAAAGACAAAACCCGACATGGACTTGGAATCATCCTTGTCACTCTGGAAGCTGGAGTCAGCAAAGGCCTCGATCTGGAGGTCTTTTCCGCCATACACCAAGAACATCTCCTTAGTCCTCCTCAGGTACTTAAGAATGTTCTTTACTGCTATCCAGTGTTTCTCCCCAGGGTTTGACTGATACCGCCTTACTACACTCAGTGCATAAGCTACATCCGGTCTGGTACACAACATCGCATACATTATAGAGCCTACCGCAGAAGCGTAGGGTATAATAGACATGCGATCCCTCTCCAAATCAGTCTTGGGAGACATCTCTTTAGAGAGGGTGATCCCGTGACAAGCCGGTAGGTTACCGCGCTTGGAATCTTCCATACTGAATCTTTTCAGTATGGTGTCGATGTACCTGGACTGTGAAAGTCCTAATATTCTCTTGGATCTATCACGATGGATCCGGATCCCCAGGATGTATGAGGCATCACCCAGGTCTTTCATGGAGAACCTGTGTGACAAGAACCCCTTGACAGATTGTAGCATAGGAATGTCATTTCCTATTAAGAGAATGTCATCCACGTATAAAACAAGGAATACTACAGTTCTCGCTACAAATCTACAATAGATGCATGGTTCATCTGGATTTTTGATAAAGCCAAATTCCTTGACCGTCTCATCAAAACAGATGTTCCAACTCCGCGATCCCTGCTTTAGTCCATAGATGGACTTAAGCAACTTGCACACCTTTCCGCTGCTCCCACTCTGAATGAAACCCTCTGGCTGATCCATATAGACACACTCCTCTAAATTTCTATTTAGAAAAGCGGTTTTTACGTCCATCTGCCAAATCTCATAATCGTGGAAGGCAGCAATGGCAAGAAGGATCCAAATGGATTTCAGCATAGCCACTGGAGAAAAGGTTTCGTCATAGTCCAAGCCAGGTCTTTGACGGAAACCCTTTGCTACAAGTCTAGCTTTATAGGTCTCAACCTGTCCATCTACACCAATCTTCCTTTTGAAGATCCACTTGCATCCTACGGGTTTTACCCCGTATGGAGCAATGTCCAACGTCCATACTTTGTTGGTGTACATGGACTCCATTTCGGTCCGCATTGCATCCAGCCATTTTACCGAGTCAACGCTCTGAACGGCCTGCTGGAAGCTAGTAGGCTCATCATAATCTATGATGCAATCCTCTCTATCCCCGTCTATGAGAAAACCGTAGTATCTCTCGGGCGGATGAGACTGCCTACTACTCCTGCGGAGCGGCGTAGGAATGTCCTGTTCATTTGAACCCTCTGGTTCCACTAAGCTTTCAGTAATAGTCTGTGGTTCTGGAATTTCTTCCAGTTCTACTGCGGTCCCACTTAATTCTTTTTCTAAGAACTGGTGTTCTAGAAAGTGGGCATGACGAGAAACAAGAACTTTTTGTTCCTCCTCGTAGTAGAAGAGATATCCCTTGGAATTCTTTGGATATCCCACAAACTTACACAGTACTGAGCGCGCCTCGAGCTTGTCCGCATGCTGCTTTTTAACAAAAGCTGGACTTCCCCAAGTCTTAATGTGACTGAGATGGGGTCTCTTCCCACACCACATCTCATATGGTGTAGTAGGCACAGTCTTAGTAGGAACTCGGTTCAAAAGGTACGTAGCTGATTCTAGCGCATACCCCCAGAATGATCGCGGTAACTCAGCGTTACTCATTATGGACCGTACCATATCCAATAGGGTTCGGTTCCGTCTCTCCGATACACCGTTGTGCTGCGGAGTGTATGGAGGAGTGAGCTGAGAGAGAATCCCGTTCTCTTTTAAATAATTCAGGAACTCGGCACTTAAGTATTCTCCACCTCGATCCGATCTTAGAATCTTGATACTTTTGCCGGTTTGTTTTTCTACTTCATTCTTATATTCCTGGAATTTTTCAAAAGCTTCGGACTTATGTTTCATTAAGAAGACATAACCGTACCTTGAAAAATCATCCGTAAAAGTAATGAAGTAAGAATAACCGCTTCGCGCATGTGTAGACATTGGACCGCACACGTCGCTGTGTACGAGTCCCAAGAGCTCGCTCGCTCTTACTCCGTGTCCAGTGAACGGAGTCTTTGTCATCTTTCCTTTGAGACAGGATTGACAAGTGGCATATGATTGATATTCGAACGGATCCAAATATCCTTCTGTATGTAACTTAGTCAACCTTCTCTCATTGATGTGACCCAGTCTACATTGCCATAAGAAAGTCTGATTGATATCCGGAGACTTTCTTTTGTGTGTATTCTGGACATTAAAAATCTGTGGTTGGTTCAATACGTATATACCATTGCTCAATGTACCTGACCCAATCAGAACTTGATTAAGGTGAATGTTTACAACATTACTTACAAACGCAAATTCATAACCTTCTTTAGAAACCAAAGATACAGAAATGATATTACAAGTTGCGTTGGGTACAAAAAAGCAATTACGCAAAACCAAAACATGCCCATCTGACATTCCCAGGTGATAGTCCCCCACGGCTTTAGCATCCATGCTAGCTCCGTTCGCAACTCTGAGGGTCATGTCACCTGCCTTCAAAACCCTACGGTTTCTCAACGCCTGCAAAGAATTACAGATATGAGATCCTGATCCGGTATCCAATATCCAGGAAGTAGAGTTTATAGAAAGACAGTTTTCAATAACATACACACCTGAAGCTGAAGCCGCAACCTGCTTCAGTTCCTGTGTCCTGGCCTTCCATGCCCTGCAATCCTTTTTCCAGTGTCCACTCTTATGACAATAGAAGCATTCTTCCTTTCCAACAAGCTTCCCCGCAATTTTTGTTGCCTTTTCCTTTCCCTTCGTACCCACTTTACTAACACCGCCTCTTGGTTTGGCGGGGGCTTTCTTCCTCTTTCCCTTGGCTTTCGCCTTGGACCTAGAGGAAGAAGATCCTCCTACAAACAAAGCGGGTGTTTCCCTACCCTTCTGTAGGGTGCCCTCTGCGCTCCTCAGCATGTTGAGGAGTTCTGAAAGTTCAACTTCCTTTTCTTGTAAGTTGAAGTTCAGTATAAACTGGGCGTAAGTGGATGGAAGGGACTGGAGAATTAAATCTGTATAGAGTTCACTGTCCAACGTGGTCTCAAGTTCCGCGAGCTCCTCAGTGTAGCCAATCATCTTAAGCACGTGGTCCGCTACCGATGATCCGACGGCCAACTTTGTCGAAAATAACTTCTTCGACATTTCGTATCTTGCGATACGAGACTGCTCTCCATACAGTTCTTTTGTATGGAGAAATATGGACTCGAGGTCCATATTCTCATGCCTCCTCTGATGTTCGTTGTCCATAGAGGCAAGCACGAGGCACCTGGCCTTCGCGCAATCAATCTCCCAAGTCTTACGGATTTCCTTATCCGCGACGCTGGAGGTGGGACCTGGGACGGGGGGAGCTTTGGTGGTAAGAAGATACCCCAGCTTGTCGTAAGTGATTGCTAATTTTACATTCCTGAGCCAATCTTTGTAGTTTGGCCCTGTCAGTATGTTTTTATCTAGAAGTAACTTAAGTCCAGTCATTTCGAATTTGGTCGCTGCAGGGGGGAGAGAAGAAACACTTTAGCACGATGCTCTTGCAAGTTTAGAATGGTTTTTAATTTGTCTAAACAGGATGGCTCCCACTGTCTCTCGAATCCCTCCTCAAACCACAAAGGAAGAATTAGCCGGGATCAATCCCACCGCACAATACTTGCTTAACCGTTCAGCCAGGCCAGTGTCGGTACTTCGAGGGAGGTTTTCCAACGCTTTCGCGAAGTTCCTTAATTTAAGAACCTCTTTTCCCTGGGGGCGTAGCCCCGCTAACACCTTTCTAGGCACCTACTAGGTTTATACCATTGATCGTTTAGTGAGAAATTTCCCGAGGAGTAGCATATACTCACAGTAGGATCGGGATCCAAATATCATCGCGTGACGAAACTGAAGGAATCCTACCAGAATCATCACACTCCAAATGGTATGCAAATCTAGCAAGTTTCAGTACTTATGAAACTCCCGATGTGGATTTTTTGCCCCATGCTCTTATGACCTTGACTTTGGCCAAAATATCATAAGTCACATGTCAAGTTCTACCCGTCACTATCCAGGTTAATTTGGATCCATCCGCACCTACCCTTGACTTTGGCCAAAATGGCAGTACGACTGTCCCAAATCAACGCATCTATCTATGCTACACATGAACACCCAATAGCTACCAATCACTATGCCTTGACTTTGGCCAACATACATAGCTTGAATACTATTGCCTATTCATGCGAAACGACGGAGGGCTACGAATGGTTTTGGTAAAACCGTGAACGTAGTGAACTTGATATAATCGATGGAACGAGATAGCTTTTAGAAGGAGTGGCTCAAGCTCCGCATTTAAAAGTTAGTTTTGAAAAGAACCGAGTGGTTTTTCGAAAGTGTTCCAACGACTTTAGCTTGGTTTATTATCTTGCATTAGTTTTTTTAATGCGTGATATTCTTGCATTAGTTCTTTTAATGCGTCCCATCATTTAATCCTACCATTGCAGAAAACAACCAAAATATGACGTACGCTTATGCCATTCGCATTCGCCACGGGGTCCCGTCATCACCCGTTAGGTTACTTAACTAACGACAGAGCGGGGACTGGGCTAGTGCGGCTGTAAAACATAAGCAACGCCTAAATATAAAGCAATGATAGACATTACAGATCACAGATGAATACATTGGACATACTAGGAATCCGCAATCCGTTCGAGCCTGCAACGAAAAGCGGATTACACGGTCGCGGTGAATAGCAATTACCCCACCCAAGACCCCTACGGGTGCGGCAAACTACCCGCCAAGTACCCGGTAGTTTGTGCACCCTTCCATGGGTCTATCCTAGGAGCAAAAACAGTAAAAAGAATTATACAATGACGGCTACAACCCCGACCCGGTTGTGCGGCCATACAAATAATAATATTACATCAATTTACATTTACAATGAATGAAAGAAAAACAAAAGCTCATCTCACATCCACCCCGGCTATTCACCCGCGACAGTCCAACACATTCATATACACATTCCAATATCAAACACAGATCACAGAGATGTATAACCCCGACTAATCGACTTATAGCGATTAGCCGACGTTCAATACATTCAAACATCACAGATATAACCAACATAGCCAAAGTGTAGCGAAGTTCGAAAAAAAATACGGATTTATAGGACCCCAAAAGTAAATTTCTTTTCTGGAAAATCTGGGCACATATAACATATTTGAAAAATCCCAAAACCCTACCAGAAGAACACTGCACAAAACACGATCGCATGAAGAGCCCAAACGGCGGCGGATCCGCGGCCAAGAGAATAGATGAGGCCGCGGATCCGCGGCGGTTTGAAGGAATCAGGGGATCGTTTTTCTTGGGTGTTCTTACAAAACCCTGAGCCGATTTTAGGAGTAAAAAGTTTTACTTTTAGAGCACAAAAAATTTCAACAGAAACTTAGGGTTTTGGATTTTCCGGTTTTGCGATTTTTCGGTTTCGAACTTCCATACACTTCGCTACCAAGCTAGTTTAAGTTTAGTTAGGCTCTGATACCACTGTAAGTCCACGTTGCGACCCCCGGTTTTTACGGGGAGGCGGAAACGGTATAAAAATCAAATTTTTAGCGCATGGGGCAACATGGACTAACAAAGTCGGGATCTTTTCCTAAACTAAAACTAGCAAACAAGCTAAAGAGAGTTAGCTACTTGGAAAGATGGTTATACCTAAACTTGAACTCCTTCTTCTTCAAACTTTGTAGAGGTTGATGGTTCTTTCCTCGTCGCCTTCTTCCGTCGAAGATGGATCCACCTGAGGGTTCAACCTTCGGGCTCTTTCTCGAACTTTGAGTGAACTAGAATCTCCGGCTTGATAAACCCTTGATCCTAGAGTGAGTAGAGAGTGTCTAGGGGTTGTTTTCTTTTCAAGGAGAGGAATTCTCAACACATGAGAAGGATTCTCCTTGAGCTTGAGGAAGAAGAAGATGAAGTGAGGAGAGAGAATGGTTATGATAGAATGAGCTATCTTTTTCCTTTTTGCAACCATATCAAAAGAAAAAGAATTATCTAATTAGTAATAATAATTCAAATGAGAATAGTTGATGGTTGTTTTGGAATGACCACTATCATCACTTCATTAAATGAATGTTGGCAAGAATCAAGGAGCATCCTTGCAAAATAATGATGATGGTCAAACATTCAACCATGGTCAACAAGTCAACCATGGTCAACAAGTCAACAAAACCAACCATAACATAATTTCATTTAATTACTATTATTAATAGATATCTCACTAATTCATTAGGGTTTGGAAAAAAGACGACTGTCAACTGTGCAAGCGCACCCGTTCCGAAACCCTAATGAAAAACCTCTTCTTCCGCCTCAAACAACTGTGCATACACACCTGCATTCTTGTTCCGAGGAACATGAATACTGAGAGATAAAAGTAACCCCAAAACATATACCAGTATCCGGCTCAAACCAGAGCCCGCTGGCAATATCCGTCCGGAATCCAAACGTGCACAAGTGCGCGGATGAGAACGAACCCTGTCGCAAAACCATGCGACCTCTACTCTGTTTTGCCCAGAGGCGAATACCCTCTGTGTGGGACTCTAAAGACTCGACACTACGCTGGCAGTGGGTTTAACCACAGACCGCAAGCGGCACTAGCTGTGCGTAACGGTCCCCAGGTAGATGCCGACAAGAAGGCTGACGAGGTGAACCCCATCTGAACTCCTACTGAGTCTGAATATGACATTCTCCGTACAGTCCGGTCTGTTCGTCTGATACATCGCATGTCGGGCCTAGGGGGCGGTAAACGTCAGTCCCCCAATAGCGGTACAAGTCGTGTCGGAGTGAAGCCCAAAACACCCTGAGATAACACTGGAAGCCTACCAGTATATCTCGCTTGCCCTGGCCAGGGACTACTCGTGTAATGGCTCTCCTAGACACAGCGCGATGTCAACCCCCAATACCGGGAGAGACGAATCCCGTCTAACCGGCACTGCCTCCAAGTGCTTCGGGACTGCACCCAACTACCACCTGTTTGCACGACTCCTTTGAGCCGTGGTAGGGTAGTAGTCAAAGTACAGTGGGAACACACTCGAGGCGAAGTGCCAGTGTCAAGTCAGGGAACTATGCTGTACTCATGTCACCTGGGAACTGATAACTGACGATAGGTATAATACCAACCTGTCAGTTCCCGACGAGTCCTGTCCAGTGTACTCGTAACCCAACGAGCACCCGTATACTATCTCCAGTATGACGTACTGATGGCTATGGGACAGACCATCTCCCATACTGGGATGAGAAGCGCATACGCTAGTCTACTCCGGAGTATCGATGCCCTGTCTCGATAGTCCTGCGACTAGGGACCTGTATAAGGATGTGCTTATAGATTACCCAGCCACCACTAGTGTGACTGCCATCACAACGCTGGTAATCAAGCAAAGATCCTAAGGGCTCCACTAATGTGTATAGGTGATATCGCAAAATAAACACATGTACACATTGAAGTAGAAACAAACCAAGTAGCATACTACTATATTGAGCAAGATTGTTTATACAAGGTGAATATCCCAAGCTTCCATTAAGTAATATACAAACTAGTATGATACAGTAATGGCCTCTAGGGCATATACACTAACAATTTATTCAAGAGTTGAATAATCTGGGATTGTTTTGGGGATTCGGTGTTTCGATCGGAGTATCAAATTTTGTCTGTGTGGCTTTCCGGATAAATTTTAGAATATGTTAAAAAGTTCGACCGGATATAAATACCCAATTTTTCCCCTGTCGGGAAATTTCCAAGCGTTGGATTTTTCCGTAGTTTAACGACGTTCTAAGTAGTGCAAGTAACGCGATGGTCCCTCTAGAAGACAACAAACCTTAACTCGATTATGTGACCGTCTTGAACTGCCCTTTGAACCTTCGGGTTTGGGGCAGTACGGCGTGCCACATGTGAGGCGTTGGCTTGACCCTTCTACGGCTGGACCGTTGGTACTGAGGCACGAACTGAATGTTGTTAGACTTATTTCATGTGTTGGATTGTATCGGGAAAAATTGGGTGTTCGATTGTTCGATCGGAAAGTTTAACATTTTCTGTTTATCTAGAATGTGATACAATAATTGGAATTCACAAATAGTTATGTGATAACTGAATGAATGTTATAAACATAGCAGTTTAGTCTCACTTGATCGGTTGCCACGGAATTTTGATGTGATCAAAAGTCCGTCGCAATCACGTAGCGTACGCGGATACTCGCCGGGTAAACTTAATAGACAGCCTCACTCCATAGCCCTGACCAAGTGACTGTAGGAGAACCCCGTCGCCGAAAGCATCCGTTCGGGTGCTCGCGGCAGCGGTGTTCCGCCTTGGTGCACTTCGTCGACGGTATCGGGGGTGCGGCCGTCTACTGAAGTTTGCGACGAGCATTCGATCAGAATGTCGGGAATCCTGTTGAATTGCCCGACTTGGTATTGAAAAGTGTTTTCGATAATGAGACTAAAATGCGGGGTTTATAATTGTTAGGCATACGATGTCTAAGTAATTCATTTGGTCAGGCATGCGATGTCTGAGATGGTTGCGGATTCCAACTGTTGTAGTTTTACACTTTCTTTTCTGTGACCGTAAGTGTAATATGTGATATCGCCGGTTTCGTTGCTATATGTCAACGACAATTGGGATGGACATATTTACTTACGTTGATGACATGTGATGTTATGTGTTGCTGGATATGTTATATTGGATCGTCGTGTTTGAATAGCCGGGATTTTTTATGTGAGATGAGTGTTTTTCATTTTCATTCATGTAAAAACTTGTATGTAATATTCTTTTAGTGGGGCACTTCCAGGTTGCGGAAGATGTCACCCTCTGTATATTATTTACTTTTCTGCACTAGGATAGACCCAAGGAGGGGAGCACAAGTAACCGGGTTCTGAGGACCAGTGGGAGACCAACTCGAGGAGTCGAGTCCGGGTCTCCTAACCCTAGAATTGATAGGGTTGCTTGCCGCTCTCGTAGGGGTCTAGGGGTGTGGGATTGGCTATTCATCACGACCGTGGAATCCGTGTTTTATACTGGCTCGTATTGAAAACACGGACGTCCTAGTATATCCAATATTTCATATGATTCTTCTGCTGCGATATCTGTGATGTGATCATATGATGTTCTGTGATAGATACTTTATATAGTATATATGATATATTATATAGGCGTTACTTATGTTTTACACCCGCGCTAGCCCTGCCCTGCTCTGCCGTTAGTTACCTAACCTAACGGTGCACGAGGGGACATCGAGGCGAATGCGGATGGCATAAGTGTACGTCGTATTTATCTGTGATGTTTAGGTAATTTAAATGATGGGACTTCATTAATGTGATTAATGAAATAAAAGAAACCTAAGATGTTGTAGAATTGAATTTCAAAATAAAACAGGTAGCTACAGTTCTTGCTTTGCACAGAGGTATATGTGATATATCCTGCACCTTATTTGATGAGGAAAGGACCGAGATCCCTTCACCGGGAGTGACTCCTTTAGCAATAACTGGCAGATGCTACACACTCGGTTTGTCTTTTGATTGCTTTTAAGTGTTTTTGCTTTGCACAGTGATATATATGATATATCTCGCACCTCATTCGACGAGGAAAGGACCGACGATCCCTTCACCGGGAGTGACTCCTTTAGCAAAACTAGAAAAGCCTCAAAAACACTCCATTTCAAAAAATCATTTGATTCTACAACGATATCAAGTTCATTACGCAATAGGTTTTCAGAAAAACCTGTCGTAGCCCTCCGTCATTTCAGATAAGTAGTAGTTAGTATTCGTGCTACGTTTGTTGGCCTGCGTCAAGGCGTAGTGTGCGGTAGCTAACTGGTATTTATCTGCTTATGCATATGATGCAGATTGGATTAGGGTAGTCGCGCGACTTTGTTGGCCTGCGTCAAGGGTCGTGCGGGTGGGTTTGATTCAATCAAGAAATGACGGGTTGAACTTGACTAGCGCACTATGGTTTGTTGGCCTGCGTCAAGGTCATAGGACGCTAGGGGCAAAATATTATCGGGAATTTCAAGTGTTGAAATTTGCAATGAGATTGCATACCTTCTATGAGATAGTTGGATCCTGATACCCGCTGCGAGTAAGAGTTACTCCTGGGAGAGTTTTATACATTACAATTAGCCGATCAAGTAGGTGTCTAGAAAGGTGTCAACGGGGTTACGCCTCTGGGAAAACGAGGTTTACATTAATTAGGTTCGTGCGAAAGCACGGGGGACCTCCCTCAAAGTACCGACACTGGCCTGGCTGAAAGATTGGCGAACTTGTAATGTGTAATTAATCCCGGCTAGTCTTTCCTTTTAGGGTTTGAAGGAAGATTTGATAAAAAGCAGTGGGAGCCATCCTGATTAGATAAAATAATAACCAATCTATTCTTGCAAGAGCGCACGCTGAGTGTTTTCTTCTCTCTCTCTCCAGGTAGCGACCATATCACGCCTTAATCAAGATAATAATACGGATTATTGACCGAACCCGCTTGTTATACTGAGCTGGGGAACGTAGGTCCCGCTCCAACTTATAATTATTATAAGACAGAGCAGGAAATAGGGGATTACCAGAATTCCCGTGCCGCCCAAAAGAAGAGAGTGCATGCTGATGCATCATCTTCGGGTGTGTTCGTTACAAAGAACTGTTTCTCAGTATCCTCTGCGTCCTGGGTATATGATACCAGATCAGGATCCCCGATATGTAATCTGTTACATAGGGCTACAGCTAGGTAGAGAACTGAGAACGGGTGATAAGTTTCATGAGGCAGAAAACGGGGCAAGTGTTGCAGCCAAGTCTGTTGGTCACTGTCACCCTGTATTACGAATACATTGATTCTGAACAAATGTTATTAGATACCGAACCTGATATACAAAATCATATCTATCTCTTTATTAGTAAAGAAATGATAAAATTTTGTATAGTTGGATAATGTTTTGAACATTTCCTATATCAAAAGTTGATCGGTTCAGGCACGTTATCTAAAAGCATTGACGTTCTAAATCAAACTACAGTTCTTTAGTATACAGAACACACACAAGAGGAAGAGTTCAGAAATGAACGAATCCTTCTTGAGGTATTGTAGACTAGGTCAGATCAATGTGACCCGACTAGCTAGAGTTACATAAAGATGCATATTTAAATTAGTTTGAATTTACATCTTGTGAAACTCGCCAGTCATGTCACAGAGATAAGATGACCATAGCCCCGTTTAATGGAAACAGAGAAAGAGTTAGTGAACTCTTGGGATGATACATGTTGATGTATAAAGGTCCCCTGTCTACACATGCCAAGACCGGTTCTTTGTACTTCATTACATTCTCTGATAATCTCTCAAGATTCAGACATATGTTCCTGTTGAAACACAAGTCCGAACCTTTTGAGATATTTACAGAAAATAAGTTAGAAGTAGAGAACCAATACGGGTATAAGTATTATGTCCTTTGATGAGATCAAGGAGGAGAATACTTGAGCACGGAATTCCTGGACTATTCTAAAGGAGAATGAGATTCTCTCTCGGCGTTACTCCTCCGGATACACCATAGCACGATGGTATATCGGGGCGGAGCAATCACACCCTATATGATATGGTGTGCTCTATGATGAGTACTACTGAGTTACCTTTTTCCTTTTGGGAGTTATGCACTTGAGAAGCTGCATACCTATTGAATAGGGTTCCAATCAAATCAGTTGCCTACCGTTTCATATTTGATATGATAAGGGAAGAGCCCATATCTCAAGTTAGTTAAGATTTGGGGTTGACCGGCCTATGTCTAAAAGCAAAATCCGGACAAGCTCGAGGCAATGTAAGTTATGTAGAACTGGAAAGGTTCCAACTATACAAACTGCAGCTGATGATTTGGTAGAACCGAAGGATTCAATAGTTACCAACGAATCTCAGCCTCTCCGCCGATCTAGTAGGTTTCCTCACCCACCTGAGAGATACTTCGGTTTCTCTATGACAGTGGGAGCGAGGATTGCATCATGAGATGATGACCCAACTAGTTTCGAGCTGGCCATCAGGAGTAAGACTCTGTAAGAATGGCTGGATGCTTAGTAATCTGAGATGGAATCCATATACACCAACAAAGTATGAACTTTGGTTGCTATATCTGAAGGGTTAAATCCCCATCAGGAGTAAGTATATCTTGAGAAGATTACTTGGTGTACATGGAAGAGTTGAGACTTTCAAAGCTAGACTTGTTAAAGGTCTACATCATTGACCAGGTATGGATGATGATGAAACCTTTTCTAAGTAGCTATGCTTAAGTCCATCCAGATCCTACTTGCCACGGCTACATACCATGACTACGATATCTGGTGGTTGGGTGTCATGACAGCTTTTCTAAATGATGTTTAGAAGAGAGTGTCTATAAGTACACAGCCAGAGGGCTTCATAGACAGTGGGAGCAGCGGAAACGTGTGCAAGATGCTTTATAGGATAAAGCAGGCATCGCGGAGTCGGAACATCTGTTTTGATGAAGCGGTCAAAGAAGTTGACATCATCAAAATGGTAGATGAACCTTGTATAAACAAGAAGGTAGTAGGGAGTATGGTGACGATCCTCGTAGAGTACGTGGATGACATACTCTTGATAGGGAAGGAGTTTCCTATGCTACGCTCGATCAATCTCCGCTTATCACAATGATTCTCCATATAGGATCAAAATGATACCTCCTAAATCCAGGGTTTTTGGATATATGAGATAGATCTAATTGGATGTTAGGACTCTCACTAGTTGTAGTGAGACGGTATCAACCGATCCTGGGGAGAATCACTGGAAGGGTTCCAGGGTGATAAAGACGACTGAATGTCAGTCGCAGGCATTGTCTTTACCCTCAGTAAATGGACGGTATGTTGGAAGAGTTCCAAGCTAGATACCGTGGCATACTAGACGATAAAGGCTTGATACATCGCTATTTAAGATGCTACCAAAGAGGCTGTTTGGGTATATATTGGTTCATAAGATGAACCATGTTCCTCCCATTGTGTGACAATGGAGTTGTGGCTTATGCCAAGGAACGTCTGTCCCATCAGTGATCCAGACATATTGTAAGCCAGTATCACCTGATCATGGAGATGGTTGATCTCCAAGGGATCGAGGTTAGGAGAGTAGACTCAGAGGACAAACACAGCGGATCCGCTCACGAAAGGCCTTTTCCCAGAGAGAGACTTTTATGGGATGGTTGAGTATGAGATACTGCAACCACTGCTACAGATGGCCCTAGTGCAAGTGGGAGATTGTTAGTTATATGTATGCCCTAGAGGCCATTACTGTACATAGGATGTATATTGTAGTGGATGCTGGGACATATATAGGGAGGACTTTCTTGCTCGACATGATAGTATGCTATCTGGTTAATCTTTACCTTAACGTGTACACTGATTGTCTCCCTGTTACATGTTGGTAAAGCCCTTAGGATCTGTACTTGACTACCTGGAATATGATGCGGATCATACTAGTGGGGACATGGTAGTCCATAAGTACATCCTTCAAAGTCCCTAGTCGTGGGTGTATCGAGACGGGGCATCGATATACCAGAGTAGACTAGCGTGTACCTTCTCGACCCATACAGATGGGCGATGGATGATCCCATATCCATTGGTGTTTGACATCGGAGATGATATACGGGTGCTCAGTAGAGACTGGGTACACTGGACGGACTCGCCGAGAACTCCCAGATGGTATTATACCTCACGTCAGATGGCAGTTCTCTGGTGACACTGGTATAGAGTAGTCTGTTGACCCGAGATCGTCATAGAGTCTTGTGTGGTTCCCACTGTGCTTTGATTTCCATCTTACCACGTCCAAGAGGGTGTGCAAAACGGTGGTTTTTGGATACAGTCCCGAGTCACATGGAGGCAATGAGCGATAGGAGGGGATTCGTCTCTCCCGGTATAGGGAGTTGATGTTGCGCTGTGTTCGATTGGCTATAACAGGAAATCCCTGGCCAGGGTTGCTGAGATTTACTGGTAAGTGTTACCAGTAGTTTCTCGAATAGTTATAGACCTCATATCGACACGACTTATCGAGCTATTGGGGTTTGACGTATACCACCCCTAGGCAAGATATGCGACATATCAGACGATCAGACCGGACTGTACGGTAGTGTTACTGGTTGGATTCACTGGAGTGTGAGCGGGCTTGCTCGTCAATCTTCAGATCGCTCAATACCCGGGTGGCCGTTATGTTTAGCAGACCGCTTGCGGCTTGTGGGTGTTTGATATGATCATCACCTGCTGCCGGCGTATTGACGAGTCTTGAGAGTCCTACACAGAGGTTTCCTGGCTCAAGCGAAACGAAATAGGAGCGCATATGAGATATGTGCGGGACCGAGAATAATGCGTGTATGTGATACCGTATTTCATTCTCGCGATGAATGTGTCGAATGGTTATATGCGATATAACCTAGTTATCGAATCGAGGGTTGATTCGATAAGCCGATACATTGGATACTAGTCGGTTATATGCGATATGACCGGATCGCTAAATCAAGTGTTGATTTAATGATTTAATGCATAATTATATATTTGATATATTACTTTGCGTTAACTAGTATCGGTTCACTTAAGATGGATTTTCTCACTCGGATGTGCGCATTATATATGTGATATGATTTTGTGCACATGCTTGTATCATGTTTGATGATACATGTTTCCTTGGTTAAGTGTAAAGAATTAAACCATGGTTAAACATATAATTAGGGTTTTATTTTTCCATTACTTATTTATTCATTTATTTATTTGTTTATACATTTTGGAAAATAAATGGAAAAGAGAAAAGAATGGTGGCTTTATTTGTTCTTTAGTTGAACCTTCATGAAGCAATGACTTTAGTCAACCATTCTTATCTCATCCTTAACCCTAACCATTCCAACTAACCTTGGTTTAATCTCTACACCTAACCATGGTTTGCTTATGATAAGAATGGATTTTCTTTTCTATTTTAATTATTCTTATCATAACAATTTCCTTCTTCTTCTTCATTTCTTCAAGTGAAGAAAGCTTGCCTCCATCAATGGCAAGTGATGAAAACAAGTGAGAAATCCAATTCTAAAGTCTACCCACTTCCTATTTCTTCATCCTCTACCTCTTGCCAAGTAGTAGAGTGTGTTTTCTTCACAAGTTTCTTGACTTGGTGAAGTCGGAGCTTGATTTAGCGATGCCTCGACGTAGATCATCTTCGGCATGGACATCGATGACCTAGCCCGTCCTTTCTCCAATGAAGCCGACGCTAGAGCCCGGGACTTGTTATGGACAGCGAGGAGACTTCATTGCGGAGCTATGGAGGTGGAGAACCGGATCTACAAAGGTTGTATTTCCGTATCTCTTAGTTAATTGTTAACTAGTTATCTTTTCGCCTAGAAATCTAGCCAACGATCCGTACACTAGGGTTTCTCGGCACCATAATTTTTGAAATTGGCATGGTTTATGCCTTGTGAGACCTCTTGAGAGTGCCTAGGAACCCTACACCATACACCAAGAACATCTCCTTAGTCCTTCTCATATACTTGAGAATGTTCTTTACTGCTATCCAGTGTTTCTCCCCAGGGTTTGACTGATACCGGCTTACCACACTCAGTGCATAAGCTACATCCGGTCTGGTACACAACATCACATACATTATAGAGCCTACCGCAGAAGCGTAGGGTATAATAGACATGCGATCCCTCTCCAAATCAGTCTTGGGAGACATCTCTTTAGAGAGGGTGATCTCGTAACAAGCCGGTAGGTTACCGCGCTTGGAATCTTCCATACTGAATCTCTTTAGTATGGTGTCGATGTACCTGAACTGTGAAAGTCCTAATATCCTCTTGGATCTATCATAATGGATCCGGATCCCCAGGATGTATGAGGCATCACCCAGGTCTTTCATGGAGAACCTGTGTGACAAGAACCCCTTGACAGATTGTAGCATAGGAATGTCATTTCCTATTAACAGAATATCATCCACGTATAAAACGAGGAATACTACAGTTCTCGCTACAAATCTACTATAGATGCATGGTTCATCTGGATTTTTGATAAAGCCAAATTCCTTGACCGTCTCATCAAAACAGATGTTCCAACTCCGCGATGCCTGCTTTAGTCCATAGATGGACTTAAGCAACTTGCACACCTTTCCGCTGCTCCCACTCTGATTGAAACCTTCTGGTTGGTCCATATGGACACACTCCTCTAAATTTCCATTTAGAAAAGCGGTCTTTACGTCCATCTGCCAGATCTCATAATCGTGGAAGGCAGCAATGGCAAGAAGGATCCGAATGGATTTCAGCATAGCCACTGGAGAAAAGGTTTCGTCATAGTCCAAGCCAGGTCTTTGACGAAAACCCTTTGCAACAAGTCTAGCTTTATAGGTCTCAACCTGTCCATCTACACCAATCTTCCTTTTGAAGATCCACTTGCATCCTACGGGTTTTACCCCGTCTGGAGCAATGTCCAACGTCCATACCTTGTTGGTGTACATGGACTCCATTTCGGTCCGCATTGCATCCAGCCATTTTACAGAGTCAACGCTCTGAACGGCCTGCTGGAAGCTAGTAGGCTCATCATAATCTATGATGCAATCCTCTCTATCCCCGTCTATGAGAAAACCGTAGTATCTCTCGGGCGGATGAGACTGCCTACTACTCCTGCGGAGCGGCGTAGGAATGTCCTGTTCTTTTGAACCCTCTGGTTCCACTAAGCTTTCAGTAATAGCTCGTGGTTCTGGAATTTCTTCCAGTTCTACTGTGCTCCCACTTATCTGGGTTTCCAAAAACTCAGTTTCCAAGAAGTAGGCATGACGAGAAACAAAAATCTTTTGTTCCTCTTCGCGGTAGAAGAAATATCCCTTGGAGTTCTTTGGATATTCCACGAACTTGCACTGTACTGAGCGTGCCTCGAGCTTGTCCGCATGCTGCTTTTTAACAAAAGCTGGACATCCCCATGTCTTAATGTGCTTAAGATAGGGTCTCTTCCCACACCACATCTCATATGGTGTAGTAGGCACAGTCTTAGTTGGAACTCGGTTCAAAAGGTATGCAGCTGATTCTAGCGCATACCCCCAGAATGATCGCGGTAACTCAGCGTTACTCATCATGGACCGTACCATATCCAATAGGGTTCGGTTCCGTCTCTCCGATACACCGTTTTGTTGCGGAGTGTATGGAGGAGTAAGCTGAGAGAGAATTCCATTCTCTTTTAAATAGTCCAGGAACTCGACACTTAAGTATTCTCCATCTCGATCCGATCTTAGGATCTTGATACTTTTGCTGGTTTGTTTTTCTACTTCATTCTTATATTCCTGGAATTTTCCAAAGGCTTCGGACTTATGTTTCATTAAGAAGACATAACCGTACCTTGAAAAGTCATCCGTAAAAGTAATGAAATAAGAATAACCGCTTCGTGCATGTGTAGACATTGGACCGCACACGTCGCTGTGTACGAGTCCCAAGAGCTCGCTCGCTCTTACTCCGTGTCCAGTGAACGGAGTCTTTGTCATCTTTCCTTTAAGACAGGATTGACAAGTGGCATACGACTGATATTCGAACGGATTCAAATATCCTTCTGTATGTAACTTTGTCAACCTTCTCTCATTGATGTGATCCAGTCTACAATGCCACAAGAAAGTCTGATTTATTTCCGGAGACTTTATTTTGTGTGTATTCTGGACATTGAAAATCTGTGGTTGGTTTAATACGTATACACCATTGCTTAATGTACCTGACCCAATCAAAACTTGATTTAAGGTGAATATTTACAACATTACTTACAAACGCAAATTCATAACCTTCTTTAGAAGTCAAAGATACAGAAATGATATTACAAGTTGCGTTGGGTACAAAATAGCAATTACGCAAAACCAAAACGTGTCCATCTGACAACCCCAGGTGATAGTCCCCCACGGCCTTAGCATCCATGCTAGCTCCATTTGCAACTTTGAGGGTCATGTCACCTGCCTTCAAAACCCTACGGTTTCTCAACGCCTGCAAAGAATTACAGATATGAGATCCTGATCCGGTATCCAATATCCAGGAAGTAGAGTTTATTGAAAGACAGTTTTCAATAACATACACACCTGAAGCTGAAGCTGCAACCTGCTTCAATTCCTGTGTCCTGGCTTTCCAAGCCCTGCAATCATTTTTCCAGTGTCCCTTCTTATGACAATAGAAGCATTCTTCCTTATCCCCAAGCTTTCCTACTTTCTTTGTTGCTTTTGCCTTTCCCTTCGTATCCACTTTACTAACACCGCCCCTTGGTTTGGCGGGGGCTTTCTTCTTCTTTCCCTTGGCTTTCGCCTTGGACCTAGAAGAGGAAAATCCTCCTACAAACAAAGTAGATATTTCCCTACCTTTCTGTAGGGTGTCCTCTGCGCTCCTTAGCATGTTGAGGAGTTCTGAAAGTTCAACTTCCTTTTCTTGTAAGTTGAAGTTCAGGATAAACTGGGCGTAAGTGGAAGGAAGGGACTGGAGAATCAAGTCCGTATAGAGCTCATTCTCCAACGTGGTCCCAAGGTCCGCGAGCTCTTCTATGTAACCAATCATCTTAAGCACGTGTTCCGCTACCGATGATCCGACGGCCAACCTTGCCGAAAATAACTTCTTCGACACTTTGTATCTTGCGATACGAGACTGCTCTCCATACAGTTCTTTTGTATGGAGAAATATGGATTCGAGGTCCATATTCTCGTGCTTCCTCTGATGTTCGTTGTCCATAGAGGCAAGCACGAGGCACTTGGCCTTCGCGCAATCGATTTCCCAGGTCTTACGGATTTCCTTATCCGCGACGCTGGTTTTGGGACCTGGGACAGGAGGAGCTTTGGTGGTAAGAAGATACCCCAGCTTGTCGTAAGTGATTGCTATCTTGACATTCCTGAGCCAATCTTTGTAGTTTGGCCCTGTCAGTATGTTTTTATCTAGAAGTAACTTAAGTCCAGTCATGTCGATTGGTCGCTGCAATTAGGAGAGAGAGAAGAAACACTCAGCATGATGCTCTTGCAAGTTTAGAATGGTTTTTAGTTTGTCTAAACCGGATGGCTCCCACTGTTTCTCGAATCCCTCCTCAAACCAAAAAGGAAGAATTAGTCAGGATCAATCTCACCGTACAATACTTGCTTAACCGTTCAGCCAGGCCAGTGTTGGTACTTCGAGGGAGGTTTTCCAACGCTTTCGCGAAGTTCCTTAATTAAATAACCTCTTTTTCCTGGGGGTGTAGCCCTGCTAACACCTTTCTAGACACCTACTTGGTTTATAGCATTGATCGTTAAGTGAGAAATTTCCCGAGGTGCAGCATATACTCACAGTAGGATCGAGATCCAAATATCATTGCGTGACGAAACTGAAGGAATCCTACCAGAATCATCACACTCCAAATGGTATGCAACACTAGTAAGTTTCTGTTCTTTTGAAACTCCCGATGTGGATTTTTGCCCCATGCTCTTATGACCTTGACTTTGGCCAACAAATCATAAGTCACATGTCAAGTTCTACCCGTCGTTCTCCAGGTTAATTTGAATCCACCCGCACCTACCCTTGACTTTGGCCAACAAGGCAGCACGACTGTTCTAAACTAACGCATCTATCTATGCTGCACATGAATACCCAATAGCTACCAATCACTATGCCTTGACTTTGGCCAACAAACATAGCTTGAATACTATTGACCATCCATGTGAAACGACGGAGGGCTACGAATGGTTTTGGCGAAACCGTGAACGTAGTGAACTTGATATAATCGATGGAACGAGATAGCTTTTAAAAGGAGTGGCTCAAGCTCCGCATTTAAAAGTTAGTTTTGAAAAGAACCGAGTGGTTTTTCGAAAGTGTTCCAATGACTTTTACTTGGTTTATTTTTCTTGCATTAGTTCTTTTAATGCGTGATATTCTTGCATTAGTTCTTTTAACGCGTCCCATCATTTAATCCTACCATTGCAGAAAACAACCAAAATATGACGTACGCTTATGCCATTCGCATTCGCCACGGGGCCCCGTCATTACCCGTTAGGTTACTTAACTAACGACAGAGCGGGGGCTGGGCTAGCGCGGCTGTAAAACATAAGCAACGTCTAAATAATATCATATATAGATATATTGCAATGATAGCCATTTCAGATCACAGATGAACACATTGGATATACTAGGAACCCGCAATTCGTACGAGCCTGTAACGAAAAGCAGATTACACGGTCGCGGTGAATAGCCAATACCCCACCCAAGACCCCTACGGGTGTGGCAAACTACCCGCCAAGTACCCGAAGCGAAGCAACCTCCCTCAACTCCGTGAGTAGGCCACTCGGCATTTCGGCATACCCGGTAGTTTGTGCACCCCCTCCATGGGTCTATCATAGGAGCAAAAACAGTAAAAAGAAATTATACAATGACGGCTACAACCCCGACCCGGTTGTGCGGCCATACAAATAATTATTACATCAATTTACAAATTTACATGAATTGAAAGAAAAGAAAACTCTCGTCTCACAACCCCGGGCTATTCACCCGCGACAATCCAATAAATTCATATACACAAACCAATAACATTACAGATCACAGATTTGTATAACTCCCACTAATCGACATATAGCGATTAGCAGACGTTCAATACAAATATCACATCACAGATAAAAACCCGTCGGCTTAAGTCTTTAGAAACTCGATCAAAATACGGTTTTTCAGGCCCCAAACACAAAATTTTCGTTCTGGAAAATCTGGGCAGAAAATACATATTTCAAAAATCCCAAAACAACCCCATAAAAACACTGCACAAAATTTGGACCTCGGCCGAGTCAACTCGGCCACGGAACCGTGGCGGGAGTGTGCTCCCGCCGCGTTTCCGCGGCGCTTTGACCGGTTCGTGGGACCAAATTTCATGGGTGTTTAATAAAAACCATGAGCCGATTTTTAAGATGAAATTTATCAATTTTACAGAACTTTAAAAATCGACAGCAACTTTGAATTTCGGGTTTATTTCGGGACTTTTTCTCCGATCGAATTTCTAGCTACTATGCTAACATGTTAGATAAAGTTTAACCAGGCTCTGATACCACTGTAAGTCCATGCTAGCTCTCCCGGTACTTTCGGGCATGCGGAATTTGGTGAAAAACAATTTTCTAGAGGCGGTAACATGGACTCAAAACCGGATCTTTGTTAAACATCTAACTAACAACCTAACTAGGAGTCGTTAACTACTCGGTTAGGGGGTTATACCTTTCTTTCTTGAACTCCTTCGTCTTCAAGCCTCGATGGTTGTCCAGATCGGCTTCACCCCGTCGTCTCCTTGCGCCGAAGATCGATCCACCTGAAAGCTTCTACCTTTGGCTTCTTCTTCGGTCTTTGAAGAAACTAGTTCACTTGGTTTGCTAAACCTTATGAACTAGAGTGAGTAGAGAAGAGTGTGTTGGGATTTTCTCTATGGTTCTTGGTTCTCAACACATGAAACAAGTGAACCATAGACTAAAGAGAGGGAGAGCAAGAGGAAGAAGATGAGAGCTCAACAACACAAGAGAGAGAATGAAAATGATAGAATGAGCAAGACTTTTCTCACTTGGCTCTCATAATCCAAAACCATCATCACAAAAATAGTAATCAAGTATTGTGTAAATGGTTTAAGTAAAAATGGTTATATCATTTCATGCACTCATATTGCACAAGAGAACAAGCAAGTAAAAAGTCTTTACCATGAAATGATAGCCATTGTCATCATGATGGTCAACTAGTCCAACCTAGTCAACCGGTCAACAAAGTCAACAAGTCAACAAAGTCAACCCCTCAACAACCATGTCACCACAATACTTAATTAATATTATTGTTAATTACATATCATATTCTCATTAGGGTTGAGCAAAAAGTCAATAGTCAACAGTCAACGGTCAACAACCCTAATGAGAATCCTCTGCCTCTGTCTCTCCGTCAACTGTGCATACACACCCGCATTCGCGTTCCGAGGAACACGAATACATACTGGATAAAACCAATCCCAAAACGTACACTAGGATATGGCTTAAACCAAAGCCCGCTAGTGTTAACTGTCCGGACACTGTACGTGCATAAGTGCACGGATGTGACCGGACCCTGTCGCAAAACCATGCGACCCCTACTCTTTTGCCAAAAGGAGAATAGCTTTCTGTGTGGGACTCTAAAGACTCGACACTACGCTGGCAGTGGGTTTAACCACAGACCGCAAGCGGCACTAGCTGTGCGTAACGGTCCCCAGGTAGATGCCGACAAGAAGACTGACGAGGTGAAACCCATCTGAACTCCTACTGAGCCTGAATGTGACAATCTCCGTACAGTCCGGTCTGTTTGTCTGATACATCGCATGGCGGGCCTAGGGGGGCGGTAAACGTCAGTCCCCTAATAGCGGTACAAGTCGTGTCGGAGTGAAGCCCAATACACCCTGAGATAACACTGGAAGCCTACCAGTATATCTCGCTTGCCCTGGCCAGGGACTACTCGTGTAATGGCTTTCCTAGACACAGCGCGATGTCAACCCCCAATACCGGGAGAGACGAATCCTGTCTAACCGTCACTGTCTCCAAGTGCTTCGGGACTACACCCAACTACTACCTGTTTGCACGACTCCTTTGAGCCGTGGTAGGGTAGTAATCAAAGTACAGTGGGAACACACTCGAGGCGAAGTGACAGTGTCAAGTCAGCGGACTAAGCTGTACTCATGTCACCTAGGAACTGATAACTGACGATAGGTATAATACCAACCGGTCAGTTCCCGACGAGTCCTGTCCAGTGTACTCGTAACCCAACGAGCTCCAGTACGACGTACTGATGGCTGTGGGACAGACCATCTCCTACTCTGGGATGAGAAGCGCATGCGCTAGTCTACTCCGGAGTATCGATGCCCTGTCTCGATAGTCCTGCGACTAGGGACCTGCATAAGGATGTGCTTATAGATTACTCAGCCCCCACTAGTGTGACTGCCATCACAACGCTGGTAATCAAGCAAAGATCCTAAGGGCTCCACTAATGTGTATAGGTGATATACTAAAATAAACACATGTACACATTGAAGTAGAAACAAACCAAGTAGCATACTACTATTTTGAGCAAGATTGTATATACAAGGTGAATATCCCAAGCTTCCATTAAGTAATATACAAACTAGTATGATACAGTAATGGCCTCTAGGGCATATACACTAACAAAGATAACATCTTGAAGCAATACGGACGTGTCAGCTGGCGCCGTCTGTGAGAACCTTGAGTCCACTAAAACAAAGTTCATCTTCCGATCTCAACTCAATGGCGAGCGGTCACCACGACGATCCAAGTACTAGCCGCCGCCTCCCCACAATGGAGGCGCGGATGAATCTCCTCCCTCGAACGCCATCAACGCCCTAGCCGTCCGGATAGATCGACTCGCGTCCGTCATGAACGCGCTCGTCTGTGTCCAAACGGAAAGGCAAGCTCCCCAGGTCGCCGCTCCCCTACCTCGGGAACGGGACCCCTACAGAGGGAGAGAAGACTCTGCCTGCGTCGGCACTGCCGACCACCGCCTCGCTACCTCCCACGGCCGCAGATCTCCCAAGCCAATATATTCCGCGACCCGCTGGGCCCCCCACAGTTCAACACCGAGGTTTGTCGCCCGAGTGCCTCGCCCCGAGCCCCTACGCGCTCCTGTCCCTCCCGAAGAGATATCGGTTAGCTCGCCTGCTCCCAGGCATGAACGACACCCCCTCCCTCGACGGGGTCGCACGGATGGGACTCGTCACGGCAGCTCAAAGACTACCTCACCGGGCAACCTAAGAAATGTCATTGAAAGGAACCGAGGCCGCGGCCAAACACAAGTCTCCAACGGCAGGGGCCAAAGATCGGAATGTGCCGAATCGTCGGGGCACCATGGCCGGCTCGACGCCCTCGAAAAGAAGATCGAGGGCATGCATCGAGAAGGTCGCCACTCGAGCAATGGGGCTAAATACGCCGCCGACTCGCTCACAAAGCCCTTCACCGAGAAGCTTCTCGCCATCCATGTCTCCTCCCGGAACAAGCCCCCCAAGGTCCCGCTCTTCGACGGGAAGTCAGACTCGAAGGACCATCTGGATGCGTTCACGGACGGGATGAGCTTCCAAGACAACTCTGACGCCGCCCAATGCCGAGATTTCCCAGCCACTCTCATCCGCTCCGGACAAGACTGGTTCCGTGGACTCATGCCATGCTCGATCTCAACCTTCGACGAGCTGGCCACCAAATTTCTCGGCCATTTCGTTAAGAACAGACGGCAGAAACAGACCGTCGACTATCTTTTCACGATCAAGAGCGGGAACAAAGAAACGTTCAAAGCGTACATCACCCGCTTCTACAATGCCCTTCTCGAGGTCCCCGAACATCGGGACGAGACAGTCATCACAGCCCTGAGGTCTGGTCTTAGGCACAAGGAGTGGTTACGCTCCTTTGCATTAGCGCAACCTAAGACCATGGCCGAGGCAAAGGCCTGGACCGAGCGCGAAATCCAGCTCGAGTCTGAGGTGAACGTAAATCTCCCTGGGGCAGAGTAAACTGAACAGAAGAAAAGAGCGAGGGAAGAGAGAAAGAGACTTGAGCGGCCAAAGCCCTACTCCCCGAGGTTTTAGGATTACACCCCGCTCAACGTCTCCCAGACGGTACTGCTTGAGGAGGCCAAGGGCGAAGGGTTCTTCAAGCTCCCCCCGATCTTGCGCATGGCGGCAAAGCATACTCGGGGCCCCTACTGCTGTTTTCACAGATCACTAGGCCACTCCACGGAGAGCTATAAGCAGCTCCGAGACTACATCGAGGAGCTCATCCATTCGGGATACCTTGCAGCGTACTTGCGGGACAAGTGGCAAACTGACCTCGAGCAGGAGCAGCGTCCCCCTCCCGGCAAGTTGACAATCGGCCAAATCATGGTCGTGTCAGCGGAGGGTATGTTGGATACCTACGAAGCTCAACACCCCGCGCCGGTCGCGGAGGCCAACAGACATTCGAGGGGCTCAAGCTGCGCAAATTAAAAGAACATCTACTAGCTTGTACTTCTTTCACTAAGGTAATGTAAACTTTCTCAAGATATTTCTGTTTATATAATAAGGAGAGATCAATAAAACATTGCAAAAAGAAGAGTTTGTTTATTCAAAGGGTACTATAAGCTCCTCAGCCGTACACCGAAAAAGAAAAATTACAATAGCGGGGGGAGGGGGTGTAGGAAACACTGCTCGTGGTACTCCGAGCATATTTCCGCCAACCGAGCCCTCGCCGCTTCAGCCCTTTGCCTTTGATGCCGCCCACGAATGCCGGCGTGGTGCCTTAATTGATACCACTCAAGGATGAGCAGCACCGAGCGATCCCGCCGACCCGCGGAGATCAGGCCGAAGCGCCGCAAGGACCTTAGCTTACCAACCGCCTCGTCTCTCAGCTACTTGGACAAGGGGTTGTAGAGCCCCAGCGACGCCCTCCAGATGGAGTACATCAATAGCTGGAGCAGGGGGAGCGCCGGGGAAGCAGTCGGCCGAAATGATCCTCAATGCGGCCAATCACTAGCTGCACCGTGTCCTTGGTGTAGTACAGGTCATAGAGGTACGCGTCCTCGAAATTTACGATGTCGGGGATCATGAAAGGGAAGTCCTCCATTCTTATGTTTTGGGTGTGAAGAAAGGAGTGATCAACGCCCCTTCCGCTTTATAGCCCACTTTGCCCTCGAAAATCCAACAGTCGACAGTTTCACCCACAACTGTGCCGCCACGCGGCAGACCTCGAGCTTTTCTTAGCGAAATCGTAACGACGCGACTCCGGCGCTTCTGTTCCCTCATGGGAACTGAATAAAATACGAATAAAGCAGCAAGGAAAACCCCCAAGTGGAGCATCACGTGCTCACACGTGATCGGGCCTCACGCAAGGACATGCGACCTTTTATGGGCAAAGTCTATAGGCGCTGAAATAAACAATTGGAGATGCTTAATCAGTGGGGTCACGTGCCAACACGTGATTGGTTCTTGAGCCCTCTGAATTAATAGAATTAAATTCTAATTAGATGCTTAATCAGTGGGGTCACGTGCCAACACGTGATGGATTCCCGAACCCTCTGAACCAATAGAATTAAATTCTAATTAATAGGAATCAAAAGCCTTAATTGGAAAAATATTTCTCTAGATCTTTCCAAACAAAAAAGATTGCACTTTGTAAAGTGGAGCACCGTTGGATTAAAATTCCAATGGTGATTAAAAAAATCACTAATTTATAGAAAGATTCTGTACAAGGAAATATTTTCCTAAAATTTGCCAGGAACAACAAATAAAATATCTTATGGATTAAAAATCCAATGGTGAATAAAATTCATCGAATGATCTAAAAGATCATGTTGGTTATAAAATCAATCAAAATCTCTCAATGAGAGATTGGCTGAACAAACTGATTCTTTTATTTCTCCTATAAATAGGAGCCAAGAAGAAAAGAGAGAAGAGAGAATACAACAGAAAGAAATAGAAAAGAAGATCTCTTCAGGGAAGAAAGAAACTCTAGGTAAGAGAAGGAAGGAGATAATTCTATAAGCTCCCACAAAACAAAAGAGAATTTAATTCTCAAACCAAGAGTTTAACTCTTCTAAATAAGAGCTCAGTTCTTTCTCAGGTTGAAGATCTGCAGAAGCATATTTCCCCATAAATTGAGAATTTAATTCTCATCGGGGAGATTCTGCCATGCAGATCCAAAACTTAGAGGGAGAATTGGGTTTAAAGAATTTAATTCTTTCAAACACAGAGGAATTTAATTTCTCTAAATAAAATTGGGGTTTAACCCTATAAAAGAATTTAATTCTTAAACAAGGGATTTAAATCTCCATGCATGTAAAAGAGATCAGTATCCAACATAATCACGTGTGTCCACGTGAGCCCCCTCAATGATCAAAAGAGAACGAATAAGTTTAAGTCACGTGCTCCCACGTGGCCCTTGAATAAGCTTCCCAAAATAAAAAGGAAGTAAAGCCGAGGCATTTCACTTTCTGGCGTCTCACGTGCTCCCACGTGACCCTTGAACAAGCTTCTCAAAATAAAAAGGGAGTAAAACTAAGGCAGTTTCACTTTTTGGGCGTCTCATGTGTTCCTATGTGACCCCTAGCAATTATCAAACACTCATAAAAAATAGGATTCTACCCAAAGGCAATGCTCGCCTAAAGGATGCCTCACGTGTCTCCACGTAACCCTTGACAAACACCTTTTTAAAGAGAAAATGTGGTAAAACTGAAGGATTAATATCCAGCGTATGGGTGTCCTCATGTGTCCACACGTGATGATCATAAAGATCAAGTTTTTAATGCTTATATACATATTCTGGGAGTAAAATAGAGAAAGTAAGGCCCAATCTTCAGGTGCCTCACGTGACCCCACATGAGCGCTTCGTTCTTAGTGTTTAACACTACTTTAAGCGTTTCATTCTTAGTGTTTAACACTACTTTAAGTGCCTCACGTGGGAATACGTGAGCGCTGAGTATACTCTAGTGTTTAACACTATATTCAAACCAATCTTAGCCCAAATTAGCTAAGTCGCCCAGAGGCAAGCCCCCCTTCAACTGAATCTCAACTATACTCTTGTCTTCCAAAATTGATCATCTCATATGGCATTCAAAGTAATTCCCAGAGCCTTTCAATCAACATTGGTTCAAGGGTACATCTCTTCATACCTCTGATATATGTCGTTGTAATCCTTCAACGTCTTCAGAGAGGTGACGGGTCCCGACAACCAGACATTACATAGACTGTGAGGTCCTTAAACTCATGGACTACGATGTCCTTAAACTTTACGGACTGTGGGGTCCTTAAACTCATGGACTATGATGTCCTCAAACTCTACAGACTATGATGTCTCTAAACTACCATAGACTGTGAGGTCCTTAAACTTATAGACTATGATTTCTTTAAACTTTCCAGACTATGACGTCTTTAAACTGTCACGGACTATGATGTCCTTAAACTTTTGGACCGCAACGTCCCTAAACTAAACCAATAGAGCCCAAATACTCTTTTGTTGGATCTAAATGATCCTGTTGAGTAGATCTTAATCTAAAATTAGACTAACGTATTCTCAACAAACGTTTGAGTTGATCTTAGTCTAAAACAAGACTAACGATCCTTAAACCCAACCCAAACCCAAATCTAAGAAAATACGGATTTGGACTAATCCACGCCCTACGGGCGACAACATAAATTAGTCTCCGTATATAATCCACGGACAACCAAAAATAAAACAAACACACACGACACGAAGTGACCATCTGGAGAAGGAGAAAGTTGTTACCGCGATGCGGTAGCGTAATTAACTGTAGAGGGTTGTGCCTGCAGGGAAGAGCGTCCCCACAATCAAAAACCCCTCAAACAAGGGGGAATCTGACGAAGTCTGCTACAACGCCGCATCCATCTAAACCTCCGATATATGGTGCCATAAATCAACTTGGCATCTTCGGAGAGGTGGACGGATAAAACCAAATAGCATCTACCCTCAAATTCAGGCGAGACGTTTGTCTTTCCCTGCTTTCGGCGGAGAATAGCTTCACCTCCCCCACGCGTTAGATACACGTGTTGCCTGCGACTGTCCCTATTCCCCATACTTACACCGGGAAGGTCGGATAGAACCTCCAGAATCGTCTGGGCGGCTTCACTGCTCGGACCATCCTTAGCAGGCCTCTTACGGCCCCTCCCGCGCTAAGGATCAAAGCCCTCATCAAGAGATAGCCGAGCGCCTACCCTGCTCGGTTATCCCTGGCTGGTAGCTCCCTACCCCCACAACGCCGGGGATCAAAGCCCTCACCAAGAGGCAGCCGAGCGGCTACCCTGATTGGCTATCCCCGACTGGTAGTTCACTGCCACACAGCGCTAGGGATCGAAACCCTCACCAAGAGGAAGCCGAGCAGCTTCACTGCTCGGACCATCCTTAGCAGGCCTCTTATGGCCCCTCCCGCGCTAAGGATTGAAGCCCCAATCAAGAGGCAGCCGAGCGGCTACCCTGCTCGGTTATCCCTGGCTGGTAGCTCCCTACCCAACAACGCCAGGGATCAAAGCCCTCACCAAGAGGAAGCCGAGCGGATACCCTGCTCGGCTATCCCCAGCTAGTAGTTCACTGCCACACAGTGCCAGGGATCGAAGCCCTCACCAAGAGGCAGCCGAGTAGCTTCACTGCTCGGACCATCCTTAGCAGGCCTTTTACGGCCCCTCCCGCGCTAAGGATTGAAGCCCTCATCAAGAGGCAGCCGAACGGCTACCCTTCTCGGTTATCCCTGGCTGGTAGCTCCCTACCCCATAACGCCAGGGTTCAAAGCCCTCACTAAGAGGCAGCCGAGCAGCTACCCTGCTCGGCTATCCCTGGCTGGTAGTTCCCTACCCTACGACGTCAGGGATCAAAGTCCTCACTAAGAGGCAGCCGAGCAGCTACCCTGCTCGGCTATCCCTGGCTGGTAGTTCTCTACCCCACGACGCCAGGGATCAAAAGCCCTCGCCAAGAGGCACCGGGCAATAACCCTGCTCGGCCCGTCCTTAAGGATCAAAGCCCTCGCCAAGAGGCTCCGGGCAGTAACCCTGCTCGGCCCGTCCTTAGTAGGCCTCTTACGGCCCCTCTCACGCTAAGGATCAAAAGCCCTCATCAAGAGGCAACCAGGCCCGCCCTTGCTCGGTTATCCCTGGCTGGTAGTTTCCTACCTCACAACGCTAGAGATCAAAGCCCTCGCCAAGAGGCACCGGGCAGTAACCCTGCTCGGCCTGTCCTTAAGGATCAAAGCCCTCGCCAAGAGACACCGGGCAGCAACCCTGCACGGCCCCTCCTTAGTAGGCCTCTTACGTCCCCTTTTGCGCTAAAGATCAAAAGTTCTCATCAAGAGGCAACCGGGCCTGCCCTTGCTCGGTTATCCCAGGCTGGTAGTTTCCTACCCCACAACGCCAGGGATCGAAGCCCTCGCCAAGAGGCCACTGAGCAGCTTCACTGCTCGGTCCATCCTTAGCCACCTCTTATGGCCCCTCCCGTGCTAAGGATCGAAGCCCTCATCAAGAGGCAGCCGAGCGGCTACCCTGGTCGGCTATCCCCGGACGGTAGCTCCCTACCCTCACAACGCCAGGGATCAAAGCCCTCATCAAGAGGCAGCCGAGCGGCTACCCTGCTCGGCTATCCCCGGCTAGTAGTTCACTGCCATACAGCGCCAGGGATCAAAGCCCTCGCCAAGAGGCAACCGAGCAACTTCACTGCTGGGACCATCCTTAGCAGGCCTCTTACGGCCCCTCCCACGCTAAGGATCGAAACCCTCATCAAGAGGCAGCCGAGCGGCTACCCTGCTCGGCTATCCCCGGCTGGTAGCTCCCTACCCTACACCGCCAGAGATCAAAGCCCTCTCCAAGAGGCACCGGGCAGCAACCCTGCTCGGCCCTGTCCTTAAGGATCAAAGCCCTTGCCAAGAGGCATCGGGTAGTAACCCTGCCCGACCTGTCTATAGTAATCCTCTTACGGCCCCTCCCGCGCTAAGGATCAAAAGCCCTCGCCAAGAGGCAACTGGGCACGCCCTTGCTCGGTTATCCCTGGCTGGTAGCTCCCTACCCCCACAACGCCAGGGATCAAAGCCTTCGCCAAGAGGCACCAGGCAGCAACCCTGCCCGGCCCCGTCCTTAAGGATCAAAGCCCTCACCAAGAGGCACCGGGCAGCAACCCTGCTCGGCCCATCCTTAGTAGGCCTCCTATGTCCCCTCCGCACTAAGGATCAAAGCCCTCGCCAGGCAACCGGGCCCCCTTGCTCAATTATCCCCAGCTGGCAGCTCCCTACCCCCACAACGCCAGGGATCAAAGCCCTCGCCAAGAGGCAACCGGGCCCGCCCTTACTCGGTTATCCCTGTAGGGTGTTTTTTATCACCCCATTGAGATGGGAATACGCGCACGCATGACAAGCGCATTACAGATTCGCTCTGCCTAGGGTAGGCTGGGGTTTATTGATTGTGGGGATCCGAATCTCCGGCAGCCGCGGACTAAGCTGCCGTTAATTACCTCTCGCCTTTAGAGCGAGAGAACCTCTGATTAACGGGTCAAACAGGTCATGTGAACTCGATGTGCAGTGAGCGTGTGTTGTGTTTTGAAAGGGGTTTCAGATATATCGGGGGCCCCGTAGAGTTTTTACGGGGGTCCCGCTATCCAGATAGCGGGCTGGGGGTCAAGGAGGCTAGCAGCCCTCTTGTGGGGTGTGGGGCAGTGCCCCGTTAGAAATTTTTTCTAATGGGGGACAGTGTTGTAGAGTGTGTGTGTGTGTGTGTGTATAAAGGGAAAAGGGCATCCAAAGGATGTGTGGGAGAAAGCGCCAACGCCTCACGTGCCAGGCACGTGGACGCTCGGGCGTTAGGGCACTAGCGCTTTGGGCGCTAGTGCCTCACGCGCCAGGCACGTGGGCGCTCGGGGGCTCGCGCTTCGGGCACTAGCACCACACGTGCCAGGTATGTGGGCGCTCGGGCGCTAGCGCCACATGTGCTAGGCGCGTGGGCGCTCGGCCGCTAGCGCTTTGGGCGTTAGCGCCACACGTGCCAGGCATGTGGGTGCTCGGGCGCTAGCGCTTTGGGAACTAGCGCCTCACGTGCCAAGCATGTGGGACTCGGACGCTCGCGCTTTGGGCGCTTAGGTGCTAGCGCATCACGTGCCAAGCACGTGGACGCTCGGGCGCTGGGCGGCAAAAGGGACTTGGTCTCTGCACTGGGAGTTGTACTCTCAGAAAGAAATACTTATTATTTTGTGTGTGTGTGTGTGTGTGTGTGTGTGTGTGTAATAGGAGTTAAACTCCTAAGATATTTTTAAAGCTGATGAAGGGGCTTCTCCCCTTGAGCCCTGGATCTTCCCCAAAGTGGGGTCTTTGGAGATGGGTCTCCTTCTTCCGCCTTTGTTGGCCGGCTCTTGGATAACAAGAGGGGTGAGATTTTAAAAATCTCTCCTTTTTAAGATCTGATGGAAGATCCAAGCTCCCCTTTGTGGGTTTTGTGGTGAAAAGCTATTTAGTTTTGGAAAAGGAAGAGTAAAACTCTTGATTTAATTCAAAAGAAAAAAGAAGGTTTTAGAACCTTGAGGAAGGAGAAAGAGCACAGATCTTGATTTTTTTTGGGAGAGAGAAAAAGTTGTTGAGATATTTTCATTATATTTATCTTTATAGGCTATACACTTTACATATAGCCCCTTGGGCTTTACAAAAATGGCATTTTGCCCATCCCATGCCTCATGTGCTCATTTCTTTTGCACATAAACCATGGGTTTTACAAAAATGGCATTTTGCCCATCCCATGTCTCATGTGCTATTTCTTTTTGCACATAAGCCATGGGCTTTATAAAAATTTGGCTTTATGCCCATTTCTCTTACATTTATTCAAAAAATAAAAAAAGAAAATACACCAAAATTATTTATTATAAATTTTTTATTTTGGCATGGCCGAAGGCCGGATGCTTCGTGTTCGGGCTCGACTCGGGCATTGGCCCACTTGACCTGGGCTTAGGCCCACTTGGCTTGGGGTTGACTTTGATTTTGACTTGGTCAACCAGAGTGTAAATTTCGACCCCAACAAAGTGCCCCCATCAATAAATGCACACAGCATATGTGGGTCGTGTGCATGAAATTGATGGATCTTCTTTCACGTGGAGGCGACTTGATTTGGTTCCCGCTTTTTGGGAAGCTGGCACTGCCCTTTTTACGATATGGACGGTCGATGCTTGACGTGTCTCCGAGATGGAGTGTCTGGTTGACTTGATTCCAAGGCGGAGCGTAATTCCGACGAGAAGGTCGTTGCTGCCCTTTTAGCGACTTGGACGGTCGGTGCTGCCCTTTTAGCAACTTGGACGGTCGATGCTGCCCTTTTTGTGACGTGGACGGTCGGTGCTGCCATTTTAGCGACGTGGACGGTCGATTCTGCCCTTTTTGTGACTTGGACGGTCGATGCTGCCCTTTTAGCGACGTAGACGGTCGATGCTGCTCTTTTTGCAACTTGGACGGTCGGTGCTGCCCTTTTAGCGACTTGGACGGTCGATACTGCCCTTTTTGCGACTTGGACGGTCGATGCTGCCCTTTTAGTGACTTGGAAAGTCGAATGTTCTGATTTGACTTGCTCCTCTTCTGCGGTGTTGGGATTTGACTTGTTTCCGAGGTGGAGCATGATTCCGCCAGGGAGGTTGTTGGTTGTCTTGCTGACTTGACATGATTTGGGTTGACATCAGCATCGCTATACTGGAATATGGTACCAGGAGCGAATCATTATCTGCCATGACAGGGTTTGGGGATTTTGGTTTTGGTTTAGCATCAGCATCGCTTCACTGGAATATGGTACCATGAGCGAATCATCATTTGCCATGAGGAGATTTCCCTCGTTCCCAGTTTAACGACTTTAGGGGTCATCTGTTCCCAGTTTAACGATTTAGAGGTCATCTATTCCCAGTTTAAAGACTTAGGGGTCTATTGGATTGGAGTTTGGAATTTTGGTATTAAGGGTAGGCATCAGCGTTGCTAACACTGAAGCACATGTGCAAGGAGCAATTCATCATTTACCTTTTCCTGTTGGGGAGCGATGGCTTAGGAGACAGGTTTAGGTCCATATTACCTAAGACTTTTCAATTTTATGAGCCGTAAGGGTCCCATAAAAGCATTTTTTCCCCACGAGTTGAGAGGATCTCGCAGGTGTATGTTCTCCTTAGGAATCGTAGGGATCCCTAAGTGTGTTGCTCCTTTGTTAGTCGTATGGATCTCACGCAGGGATTTTCTCCTCACGAGGTCGAGAAGACTTTGCGAGTGTATTTTATCTCTTTTCACGAGTTTGCGCCCTTTCGGGTTTTCACAAACTCGCCGGCAGTCCTGCTGTTTTTACTCACGGAGCCCTTTCGGGTTTTTATCTGTGCCCATTTTGCTTGTGGACATACCGTTTTTTTTCCGCTGGTGGGACTTTAAAAATAGTCTCACCGGCAGGACATAGGAGAGATAGGGGTCGTTTACGCCCGTGGATTGTATACGGTTTTACAGGATGTATTATCTAGACCGTAGGGCTGGTGTGCTCAATTCGCCTGCGAGTTGGAGCATTCACGCGTAGTATTTCTTGAGATATCGGCCATTGATGGATGGTATGGGCCTTTCTCCCTCGGCACTTATTAGTTGGTAGGATCCTCCGTCGAACACTTTCTCGATGACGTATGATCCTTCCTAGTTTGGCTCGAATTTTCCCTTGGCATATCGATTGGGGATGATCGGTCTTTTGAGGACCAACACCAATTCTCCTTTCTTGAAAGCGCGGAGACGAGTCATCTTGTCATAGGCCCGTGACATTTGGGCTCGGTACAGCTCCATATTTTGCTGTACCGCGAGCCTTTTTTCTTCGAGGGCGTCGAGCTCTTCAAGTCGAAGGAGCACGTTTTCCTCCTCCGTTAACTCGTGCTGAACGGCCATTCTTAAGTTTGGAACTTCGACTTCGAGGGGGAGGACCGCCTCCACTCCGAAGAGCAATGAGTATGGAGTGGACCGAGTTGGAGTACGGTGCGTGGTAAGATATGCCCACAACGCCTCGTGAAGTTTGAGATTCCAGTCTCTCTTGTTGGCTAAACCATTTTTCCTCAGGAGCTTGCATAGAGTCTTATTAAAGGTTTCGGCTAGCCCATTGGCTCTTGGATTATAGATGAAGGAATATCTCCAGTCTATCTTGTGCTGAGTAGTGAACCTTGAGACTTTGAAGCTCTTGAAAGAAGGCCCATTGTCAGAAATGATTCTTCTTGTTGTACCGAAGCGGTATAGAATGTTATGCTGGAAGAACGTCAGAATATTTTCTGTCTTGACTTCTTTTAGCGGGACAACTTCAGCCCATCTGGAGAAATAGTCAGTTGCGGCCAATATGAACCGGTGGCCTCTGGATGACGGAGGATCAATTGGGCCAACTATATCGGTCCCCTAGAATTCGAAGGGCTATGACGCCACCGTAGGATGCAACGGATTGGGATGCTTGTGAATGAAATCACCGCGAATTTGGCAGATATGACATTTTTTTGCATGCTCTCCACAATCTCGTATCATGGTGGGCCAGTAATCTCCAAGCCGTTTAATTTGAAGTCGCATCTTGGGGCCAGATTGGTGAGCACCGCAAACGCCCGAGTGAACTTCTTTCATGACCTTTTGGGCTTCGGCCAATGACAGACACATTAGCCAGAGTTGGTCTCATGACTTTGTTTCCCCTAATCAGAGCAAAGCTCTGTTCAAAATTCAAATTTTGAAATGAAGCAACGCTTCAGAAGCAACGCCAAGTGCACTGCGCCCTAAGTAGCTAGGTGTGCCAGCGCTAGGTGCTAGGTGCGCTCTAAGCAGCGCACCACATGCAAACCACGTGTGCGCCAGCGCTAGGTGCGCTGCGCTCTAAGCAGCGCACCACGTGCAAAGCAAAAGTGCGCTAGCGCTGGAACTAAAAGCTCCCCACCATCAGATCAAAGATCCAATAATAATGATAAATCATTAATTAATTAGAATTAAATTCTGTTAAGGAAAGATTCCTCAAAATCTTTCCAAACAACAAGATTGTGCTCTGTAAATCAGATCACCGTTGGATCAATGATCCAATGGTGATTAAAAATCACCAAAATACAGAATAAATTCTGTACGAAAAGATTTTTCAATCTTGTTAAAAAAACAAGAAGATTGTCTTCTGTAAATCAGAAGCCCTTGGATCAAAGATCCAACGATGGGAAATTCCCCAAATTAATTGGAGAAAAGATCTCCTTAACTGATTGAACTGATCAGCTTGCCCAATATAAAGGCCCCAAGACTTCAAGTCTAAAGATACAGAAACAAAGAGAGAACCCCCCCCCCCACATAAGCTTTGAGAGATTTCAGAAAGATGAGCCGAGCTCTCAGAAAAAGAAGTGTTTTTTCAAGGTAAAAAATAAACAGAGAGATGAAATCATCTCATAATTAAAAAGAAGAATTCACTTCTTTAAAGACCGTAGATCTACAAGGCCAAGGTCTTTCACAAAGAGATCAAAGGATCTCATCATAAAATAAAAAGAAGAACATAATTGTTCTCGCAGATCATAAATCTACAAGACGAAGGTCTTTTATACAAAGAGATTATGAACATCTCATTATAAAAAGGGGGGAGAATAATTCAATTCTCTTAAACATCACAGATCCATAAAGGCAAAGCCTTTCATCAACTTAAGAAATTGAAACATCTCCTACAAAGTAAGAACTTTGTTCTTTAAACCTTGAGACAAAGTCTCTTATAAAAGGAGAATTTAATTTTCAGGGCGCAAACCGATCTAAGTTGCATAAAAGAAGAGCCCCAGCGCTCCACATCTAGCGCAAAGAGCTGCAGAGCCTTGGCGCTCTTAATTTTGTAGAGCCTTAGCGCTCCAAACATAGCGCACTGCGCTCGTTATCTGGCGCTCAGCGCCAAGCGCGCCACGTGCTCCTCACGTGTGTGCTACTTGAAAGAAGCATCTCAGCGCTCCTGATTTGGCGCTCAGCGCCGAATTCACCACGTGCTCCTCACGTGTGCACCACTGAACTAATAGCGCTTTGCGCTCATAAGTCAGCGCAATGCGCTCATGGATTGGCGCTAAGCGCCAAGTGCACCGCGTGTCCCTCACGTGTGCACCACTCGGCAGAAGTGCACTGCGCTCTTTGATCGACGCAAAGCACCAAGCGCACCATGCGCTGCGCTGATAGAACATAATTAAATTGTTCTTTAATAAGCCTCGGGGCTATGATGAATGCTCAGCATTCAACAAAACACAGAAATACTGTCAGAATCCAAGTCAATACTCAGCATTGTTAAAAGGGCCAAGCCTAAATAAATGCGCAACAGCCCAAAATAAATGTTTAACATTTTAACTGAATGGGCCGAGCCCAAGTTGGCCATAAATCCCTCAATCAGATTAACTGATCCCACATGCTCATAAATCTCAGATCTGAGTCCCAAATTGGACTACAGATCCCAATCAACATTGGTTCAAGGGTACATCTCTGAACCCCTATGATATATGTCGTTGTAATCCTTCAACGTCTTCAGAGAGGTGACGGGTCCCGACAACCATACATTTCATAGACTATGACGTCTTTAAACTGGACTGTGGGGTCCTTAAACTCATGGACTATGATGTCCTTAACCTTGGACTGTGGGGTGTAAGTCTACGGTAGCGCCCCGGCCGTCTAACAAACTGTAAAGAGAGTAGAAAGGTTATACCGAACGATCCGAGTCCTTCGTTCTTTAACCATCATCCCACGCTCCGTTGCGGCTGCTCCGATCTCGTCGATCTCCGATCTCCTCGTCCAGGTGGCACCACGTCAACGGTTCTTTAAACGGGCTCCCGCCTCTAACTTGAGGCAACTCGGTCATCAAGTTTGCTAAAAGAGATGACCAAGATTGATGTAGAGAATGAGTAGAACACTTTGTCTCGTTACATCCAAGGCTATGGACGAACGGTTAATGAAGTTGCTTTTTTGGATCGATATGAAAATGAGATATGAATATGTTAATTTCCATACATCCAAAACTCTATCTTTTTTCCAACAACCATGATTCTCAAGAGGAGGGGAGGGCCGGCCATCATATAGGAGGGGGTGAGTGTAGGAGAGGGGGAGGTGACAACAAGAGAAAGCTTATCATAACAATGATTCACTAAGACAATAAATGCAAAACAATGATTCACTAACCTAGTCATCCTAGCATTAATGAATCATTAAATGCACCCAATGAAACACCAACACCACTCTAACCTAGTCACCTCTTCTAGAAACTTTTAGAACCTTCCACACTCATCTCAAGGAAAGATAAATCCGTCTTTAACCGAATGTTAAAAGACGGGTGATAGAAAACAGGAAACTGGCAACTTCCAAAAGCGATCCCGAAAAGAATTTCAGGATAACCCCGTAACTGTATAAATATACCCACATTTGTATTACGACCGAATACAAATGCAACTGAGACAAAGATATTATATCTACTCAATATAATACTCGGATCCGGCTTAAACCAAAGCCGACCAGTATCATCTGCCCGAAATATGACACGTGCGTAAATGCACGTGCATTTTCGGAACCCTGCCATAAAACCATACGACCTCTACAACGTTTCGCCCGAACTTGGGAAACTGTCTGTGGGGGACTCTAATGACTCATCAGTACCCTGGCAGTGGGTTTAACCACAAGCCGTCAGCGGCACTACCTGTGCGTAACGGCTGCCCATGGACTGACCTCAAGGGATGCCGATGAGCGAACTCATCCGGAAACCCTACTGAGCCTAACACTGACAATGTATATACAGCCCGGTCCGTTCGTCTATGAGTATCGCATATCTGCCTAGGGGGCTAGTAACGTCAGACCCCCAGTAGCAGTATAAGTCGTGTCGGAGTGTAGCCTAAAAACACTCTGAGATACTACTGGAGTACCTACCAGTAAATCTCCTGCCACGGCCGTGGTCTTTGTGTAATGGCTCTCCTAGACACAGCGTGATCTCACCCCCAATACCGGGAGAGACGAATCCTCTGCCGATCCGCTCACGTGCCTCTATGTGGCTCGGGACTGTACCCAAAAACTACCTGTTTGCACGACTCCTTTGAGCCGTGGTAGGGTAGAAATCAAAGCACAGTGGGAACCCACACGAGACAAATGACGACCTCAGGTCGATGAACTAACCTGTACACATGTCACCAGGGAACTGCTATCTGACGATATGTATAATACCAACTAGCAGGTTCCCGGCGAGTCCTGTCCGGTGTACTCATAACCCAATGAGCACCTGTATACATCTTAGGTGATCCAACTGATACCAGTGGCTTGTGAGACCGGCCACCGCCCCTCGTCGGGGTCTCGACTGTATACACTAGTCTACTCTGGAGTATCGATGCCCTGTCTCGAAACTCCTACGACTAGGGACCACAATTAAGGATATGCTTATAAACCACCCAACTCTCACGTATATGATCGCCATCATACTGTTGGTAGTAAAGCAAGATCCTAAGTGCTCTATCAAAGTGTAACAGTGATCAGTCACCTGAACCTATACACGACTGATAAAGGCAAACCAGATAGCATACTATCATCTCGAGTAAGACTGTCCTACCGGTATAGGTGCTCCGCAATCATTGCAATCATATACCTGCGATCCAATAATTGACTCTGAGGGCACTATATCCAACAATCTCCCACTTGCACTTAAGGCTAATTATTGCGATGTCGACTACTCACAGCCCGTGCGAAACCGAACATCCAACTCCTCTACTAATCAGTTTCACAAAGCCCGTTTGTAAAACTATTGTGTTCAAGAAATAGCCTCAGTGAGTGGATCCGCCCTGATGTTTTTTTCTATGTCTCTCTTAATCTCAAGTCCGTGGAGAAAGCCATCTCCCGAATTGAGTAATACCTGTCTTAGAATATGTCTGGATATCTGATGGGACCTAGTTCATAAATGAACTCTAAATCTAAACTTCTTAGACTGTATCGATTACTGAACCTAATCAGTATCCGGCACCATGCCTCCCATAGTATCCTCTTGGACCAACTGTCCATAATACTGTCCCTCGTCAGAGGGAAAACTATAACTCTGACAATAACTCTGTCAGCCATGTCACCTTTGAAGCCTGGAATGATAATCGTCTTCTGAAGGAGGCTGCCGCCATCAAATCCGTAGAACATGCACTTATGTTCTAAAACTGCTTCCTTATGTTTCTCCAGGATTGGATTAATATAAACTTATCGCATCTAGTGCAAAAACAACATCTGGTGTGGTACTTGACATCTCACGATTGACTCAATTGCCTAAGTAAGTGATTTTTCAATCATGCAAATCCCTCTCCTTTTTAGTCTGTAAGATACCTTTAGAGAGGGTGACTCCATCACCTGCTGGTACACCACCATGCCAGGAGTAATCTATTCCAAAAACTATCAGAATACTGTCAAAGTACCCACATTGGGAAACTACCCAAATTTAGATCTAAAATCATAGATCTAGAAACCAGAATGTCTGATATTATATCCATATCCTGTCTGGAGAAACAACTGTGTGATGACCAAGGTATAACCGATCGTAGTATAGGAATTTTACTTCCTACTCTGTGTATGTCATCCAAATACCATGACATCACACCCTACTACCTTCTTAACAGATCCATCCCCTATTCTGATGAAGTCAAACCCATGACTGTCACATCAAAATTAGATGATCTATCTCCGCTATAACTGCTCAAGTCTATAAATAGACATAAGCTACTTGCCCACTATGCTTCCGCTGCTCCCACTGACTACGACAACCCTCTGGCAGAAAAATATATATGTGCACTTCTAAAACTAGTTTAGAACGACGCTATACTTATCCTCCTGCTGGGTCTCATAGTCTGGAACAACAGTAGTGTCAAGTTTGGGTAAACAAGAACCTCCCTGTCACCGTCCTTGAGGCTACCGAAGTACCTCTCGGGTGTCTGAGGTTACCCACTATATCTGCAGAGTGGCTAATGGAATGTCAAACCTGATTGAATATATAGGTCCTATTAAATTTTCCGTAATCATTCGCGGTTCTGGAATCACTTCCAGTTCTACCATACTCCCACTACTGTTTTCTGAAAAAATCCATTTTACTAAAACTGTGGCGAGTCAAGAACAATATCACTATTGATCTTCCAGATGGTAGAAAGTCAACCCTCGTCATAGCCAAGGTCGACCCACAAACTGCCATTACAGAAACGTGCTCTGAGTTATCCAGAGTCTGGTTTTAAGCATAAGCTGGACAACTCCCCGTACCTTAACATCGTTAAGATATGAACCATTCTATATCCAATATAGAAACTTTGGCACTTATTTAATTGGAACCATATTCAATCATGCAGCTGTCTCCAGTGCAAATCAACTTAATGGAAAGAGGCTAATCAGCATTACTCAACTTATGAATCCATCCAATTATGAGTAACCTGAAAGAGAAACAAGTTTTTCAAAACCATTACTATCATCTGAATACCAATCACAAGAATCTACATCTTCGATCTCTTTGAAGAATTCCGATACTTGTGACACCTGGTTCTCTACTTTATTCTTATACCCATAACTTCTCAAAACTTAGACCTTGTATTTCTACGAAACATTTGTCTAAAAACTAGAGAAGTCATAAGTAAACAGAACATAGTACGAGGACCTACCCCTTTGTCCTGATGGACACTGGACAACATACAATACTCTGTATAAGTCCGCTGAGTTGAATAACTCAAAACTTATGCGTCGTAGGTTGAAAACTGTACCCAGGCGATTTCCTCAAATATCACCAATTACAACGGATTCCGATATAATGAGGATAATTACCTAATTCCCAATAACTTACTCCCACTCATCATCTGTAAAACCATACAGATATGAGAATGAAACCTGGTAAATACATACCCTTGGAGTAAGTATCTAATCGGGAAAACAGTTTTCCTTTAACAATGCACTGAAACATGAAAATGTTTCGTAGGGGTATCCTGGTATTCCTAGTAATGCCTCTTCCATAATCCAATTCATGACTATAACCGTATATTTCTTTTCCATCCCTCCAAATCCCTTTATTTGTCTTTAGTCGTTACCTTCTGTACACCATCGTTAGGCTAAATGGTTTTCTTCCTTCCCTACCGTTCGGCACCAGCCTATGGTTTGGAAGAAGACTATCCAGTAAGCATAATAGGTGTACTCTCCTAATCCTAGGAGTACTCGCAACTTGAGAGAAGGTGATGATAAAAGACAACTGAATAATACCTTATTCTATTTCTCCCGAACTGGGGAAAAAGCAAAGGTGAAATAGGAGTGGAGATGAAGCACGCGGTTTGGTCGTGAATGATAACAGTCACAATTTACTTTGCCCTCTTTCTAATCCATTTATTTTGTCTTTAGTTATTTCCTTCTGTACACCCTACTTAGGCTAATTGGTTTTCTTCATTCCCTACCTTTCGGCACCTGCCTATGGTTTGGAATAAGACTATGCAATAAGCGTAATATGTGTACTCTCCTAAACCAAGGAGCCCTCGCAACCTGAGAGAAGGTGATAATAAAAGACAACTGAATAAACCAATTCTATTTCTCTTGAACCTTGATCCATCCTCGAAGAAGTTCCTTCGAGTTCGTATATAACCATACGATGGATCTATCCAATGAAAGTGGATGTCCGTAGTAATACGGGGTGTTCTGAGAAATGCAAAGGGTAAAAGAAGGAGCGGCAATGACTTATGCAACTCGGACAATCCAAAAGCCAGTATTTTAAGAAGCTTCGGTCATCTTGGTCACTGAGTCATAGTCTAGGGTCAGTCAAAGGTCACTGCCAAAGAGAAAGAGAAAAGAAACACTCTGCGTGCACTCTAACCTAGATCAGAATGGTTATCACTTTATCTAATCCGGAAACCTCCTACTATCCTGTCAAATTCTCCTCCAAACCTGAAAGAAGAATCAATCGGGATCACCCGAAGAGTAAACCAACTCATCAGTGGGAATCGGGATCCAACTCTCATCGCATGATAACGTGACTTAATCCACTCACATTACTCACACTCCAGAAGGTATGCGCATACTTGGCAAGTTTCAGTTTCTTTAGAAACTCCCGATATGATTTTTGCCCCATGCTCTTATGACCTTGGCGCTAGGTCAAAATGTTATAAGTCACATGCCAAGTTCTACCCGTCACTATCTTGTTAATTTGAACCCACCCGCACATGCCCTTGGCGTTAGGTCAAAATGGTAGAACGGCTGTCCCAAACCAACTCATCTATCTATGCAACAAATGAATACCCAGCAGCTACCAAACACTATGCCTTGGCGTTAGGTCAAAATACATAGCTTGAATACTACTGAATACCCAAAAGAAATGACGGAGGGCTACGGCTGGTTTTTGGCGAAAAACCTCTAACGTAGTGAACTTGATATCGCTGAAGGAACCTGATAGTTTTTTTAAAAATATAGTGGCGAAAAAACCTTTTGCTAAAGAGGTCACTCCCGGTGAAAGGATCTCGGCTCTTTCCTCGTGGAATGAGGTGCAGGATATTCCAACTGAATACCGTGATGCAAAGTAACTTGTAATCGACTATAGTGAAGTTATTACCCTGACGCAAACTTCTGCCCAAGGGGTCATTCCCGGTGAAGGGATATCGGCCCTTACCTCGTCGAATGAGGTGCAGGATATTCCAACCAAATACCACTATGCAAAACAAAAGGAAACGTCTTTGTAATAACACTTTTTAAAATTATTCCAACAACTCCAAATAGGTTTGTTTTCCTTTGCATTGATAAGAATCAACGCAGTCCCATCAATCAATCACACCAGAAAAGAACGAAAATAAAATGTACGTATATGCCATCCGCATTCGTCACTGGGTCCCGTCATCACCCGTTAGGTTACTTAACTAACGACAGAGCGGGGACTGGACTAGCGCGGGTGCAAAACATATACAACATCTAATAATATATATACCAATATACAATAATCGCTCCAGGCGTGATAATATGCAACATTACAGAAAAGTAATAAGCATCACAGAACAATACAGGTAATCTGGGATCCCCGGGTTTCATAGAGTCGCTGCAGAAAACCGACGTTCCCCTTTGATTTACCGCCGGGATTTCCCTCACCGGCTCCGCCCTACCTCTTAAAGCTGGGGAACCATGATGGAATCGAATTCCATGTTTCGTGTGGATAGCCTGTGCAATGAAACCTAGACCCCTACGGGTGCGGCAAGTTACCCGCCAAAACCTGAAGCGAGGCAGCCCCCTACAGCAAAGTGAATGGACCACCCTGCACTTCACTGAATCCGGTAACTTGAGCACCCCTCCTTGGGTCAACCTGTACCCCCTATGAGTGCGGCGAATAGTCTGCCAATTCTAGAGTGAGGCCCCTCTGCCTCTCAAAGCCATGAGATGCGGACCCATTGCCCTCCAGAACCCGGCTATCCGTGCACTCTGTCGCGGGGTAAACCTAGTACAGAAATAAATAATATGTACAACGGGTACATCGACCTCGATCCGGTCGTTCCCCAAAAGAATATTATACAACAGGCAGTGATGGCAATCCACATATTGGACGCTCGCCCCGCAATATCAAATGTACAAATAAATCCAAACTGCACTACCATTGCACATTGCTATCCACCACGACCAATCCGCAACAACACAACACAACACAGAACATCAACGCGAATGTCACGTTCGCAAACCCGTTGAAAGAACTATAGCAATCAGACGCGGTTTACCAATCAAATGACATTCACGGTCGGAGATATAAAGTAAGTACTGTAAACTAACATGTTTAAATTTCGATCGACTAAATATCACGAAGTGGGCCCCACGAACATCTGTTGTACAGTAACAAAATCTGGGCCCAAAAGATATATACCAAAAATCACAATTTCCAGAGAATAAGACACTGTGCAAATTTGGAGCACAGATCACACAGACTGGCCGCAGATGCGCGATCAAACCCTAGGTTTGACCGTGATTCTGCGGTTGTCTTGTAGGATCACGTGCCCAAATTTGTACCACGTGCTTAGAAAACCCTGCACAACTTTCTGTGATATGCAAAATAATTTTAGGACTTGATTTGAAATCGACAGAAACTGTGAATGGAAAATTGTAGTTTTTGATATTCGCTCCGATCGATATTTTAAACGCGTTAGCACAGGTTAGTAAAGCATAATGGTGAGGCTCTGATACCACTGTAAGTCTATGGTAGCGCCCCGGCCGTCTAACAGACGCCAAATGCGGAACAAAAACTTTTAACTGGCGCTATCGTATACTATAACCCGGATCTGCCATTATTGCTAAACTAACAAACTGTAAAGAAAGTAGAAAGGTTATACCGAATGATCCGAGTCCTTCGTTCTTTAACCATCATCCCATGCTCCGTTGCGGCTGCTCCGATCTCGTCGATCTCCGATCTCCAGGTGGCACCACGTCAACGGTTCTTTAAACGGGCTCCCGCCTCTGACTCGAGGCAACTCGGTCATCAAGTTTGCTAAAAGAGATGACCAAGATTGATGTAGAGAATGAGTAGAACACTTTGTCTCGTTACGTCCAAGGTTATGGACGAACGGTTAATGAAGTTGCCTTTCTGGATCGATATGAAAATGAGATATGAATATGTTAATTTCCATACATCCAAAACTCTATCTTTTTTCCAACAACCATGATTCTCAAGAGGAGGGGAGGGCCGGCCATCATATAGGAGGGGAGGTGAGTGTAGGAGAGGGGGAGGTGACAACAAGAGAAAGCTTATCATAACAATGACTCACTAAGACAATAAATGCAAAACAATGATTCACTAACCTAGTCATCCTAGCATTAATGAATCATTAAATGCACCCAATGAAACACCAACACCACTCTAACCTAGTCACCTCTTCTAGAAACTTTTAGAACCTTCCACACTCATCTCAAGAAAAGATAAATCCGTCTTTAACCGAATGTTAAAAGACGAGCGATAGAAAACAGGAAACTGGCAACTTCCAAAAGCGATCCCGAAAAGAATTTCAGGATAACCCCGTAACTGTATAAATATACCCACATTTGTATTACGACCGAATACAAATGCAAATGAGACAAAGATATTATATCTACTCAATATAATACTCGGATCCGGCTTAAACCAAAGCCGATCAGTATTATCTGCCCGAAATATGACACGTGCGTAAACGCACGTGCATTTTTCGAACCCTGCCATAAAACCATACGGCCTCTACAACGTTTCGCCCGAACTTGGGAAACTGTCTGTGGGGGACTCTAATGACTCGTCAGTACCCTGGCAGTGGGTTTAATCACAAGCCGTCAGCGGCACTAGCTGTGCGTAACGGCTGCCCATGGACTGACCTCAAGGGATGCCGATGAGCGAACTCATCCGGAAACCCTACTGAGCCTAACAGTGATAATATATATACAGTCCGGTCCGTTCGTCTATGAGTATTGCATATCTGCCTAGGGGGCTAGTAACGTCAGACCTCCAATAGCAGTATAAGTTGTGTCGGAGTGTAGCCTAAAAACACCCTGAGATACTACTGGTGTACCTACCAGTAAATCTCATGCCACGGCCGTGGGCTTTGTGTAATGGCTCTCCTAGACACAGCGCGATCTCAACCCCAATACCGGGAGAGACGAATCCTCTGCCGATCCGCTCACATGCCTCGATGTGGCTCGGGACTGTACCCAAAAACTACCTGTTTGCACGACTCCTTTGAGCCGTGGTAGGGTAGAAATCAAAGCACAGTGGGAACCCACACGAGACAAATGACGACCTCAGGTCGATGAACTAACCTATACACATGTCACCAGGGAACTGCTATCTGACGATATGTATAATACCAACTAGCAGGTTCCCGGCGAGTCCTGTCCGGTGTACTCATAACCCAATGAGCACCTGTATACATCTTAGGTGATCCAACTAACACCAGTAGCTTGTGAGACCGGCCACCGCCCCTCGTCGGGGTCTCGACTGTATACACTAGTCTACTCCGAAGTATCGATGCCCTGTCTCGAAACTCCCACGACTAGGGACCACAATTAAGGATATGCTTATAAACCACCCAACTCTCACGTATATGATCGCCATCATACTGTTGGTAGTAAAGCAAGATCCTAAGGGCTCTATCAAAGTGTAACAGTGATCAGTCACTTGAACCTATACACGACTGATAAAGGCAAACCAGATAGCATACTATCATCTCGAGTAAGACTGTCCTACCGGTATAGGTCGTCCGCAATCATTGCAATCACGTACCTGCGATCCAATAATTGACTCTGAGGGCACTATATCCAACATGGGGTCCTTAAGCCCATAGACTACGATGTCTTTAACCTTGGACCACCATGTCCTTAAACTGGTAATTGATCGCAATGTCCCTAAACTAAAATAATAGAGCCCAAATGTTCTTTTGTTGGATCTAAACGATCCCGTTAAGTTGATCTTAGCCTACAATTAGACTAACGTATCCTTAACAAACCTTAAGTTGATCTTAGTCTACAATTAGACTAACGTATCCTTAACAAACATTTAAGTTGATCTTAGTCTTAAATGAAACTAACGTATCCTTAAACCCAACCCCAAACCCAAATCTAAGAAAATACGGATTTGGACTAATCCACGCCCTATGGGCGACAACATAAATTAGTCTCTGTATACAATCCACGGACAACCAAAAAACAAAACAAACACACACGACACGAAGTGACCATCTGGAGAAGGAGAAAGTGGTTACCATGATGAGGTAGCGTAATTAACTGCAGGGGATTGTGCCTGCAGTGAAGAGCATCCCCACAATCAAAAACCCCTCAAATGAGGGGGAATCTGACGAAGTCTGCTACATCGGCCGCATCGGTTTAAACCTTCGATACATGGTGTCATAAATCAACTTGGCATCTTCGGAGAGATGGATGGATAGCATCGATTAGCATCTGCCCCCAAATTCAGGCAAGATGAACCTACGCGGTCACGTCTCTGTGTTTCGTTGGAGAACAGATTCTGGCACGCCCGGTGGGACCTCTTCCTCTTTCCACTCCACACTTCGTGTGTCGTGTTCACGAACGAATCGCGGTTTGACATGGTTTCCCTGGATTCGAGGTATTAAGATTTGGTGTCTTGCTCCGTGCATAAAACAGAAGATCAATGACTTCAAACTTCACTAACTGCAACTGCAACTTTCGCTCCGTCCCGTCCGGAGGAGTGACTTATGGGCCCCAAGTGGCCTCCATCTTCGCTATGCCGGTGGAACAGGTGACTCAAGCCACTACTGGGCTATTCTTCAGGACCATGATCCCACCAACGAGCTTCAGCGCTCCTATGCCATCTCAAGAAGCTAAGAAGAAGTCGGTTTTTGATCAGCTTGCAACCACCACGGCCCCTCTTAGCGGGTCGTCCAACTCTAGTGCCTCAGTCTTTAACAGATTGGGCCGAAACTCCAATGGGCCCATGAAGAAGCCCACAATTCCTGAAGAGGTTATCCAAAAACGGATAGCCATTCCTACTCTTGAAGTCCCCAAGGCGGCTTCCCCTGTTAAGGAGTCGGTCTTTGCAAGACTGACTGTTTCGGCTATCGCTCCAAACAAAGTCACCAAGACTGCTCCTGTTCGAAAGTCTGCCTTCGACAGGTTGGCTATCCCCGCTCAGCAGACGTTCGTTTTCAATAGGCTGGCGCCAATAACAGCACCTGACCAGAACAGGAGGCACGATCAAGCCACCCCTACAGTTGAGATAATCCCAACGGCTCAACATGCTCGACGTCGCCACTGACGCCGAGTAAAGAAGGCTGGGGCAATTCCCCTTCTGGACTGACTCCGCCAGCTCCAATAGTGAAAGTCGAAGCTGCTGTTGTTAGTTATATGTATTCCCTAGAGGCCATTACTGTACATATGTTGTATATTGTAGTGGATGCTTGGACATATATAGGGAGGACTTTCTTGCTCGACATGATAGTATGATATCTGGTTACTCTTTATCTTAACATGTACTCTAATTGTCTCTATGTCACATGTTGATAAAGCCCATAGGATGAGTACTTGACTACCAGGACTATGATGCAGATCATACTAGTGGGGACAGAGTAGTCGCCAAGTACATCCTTCAAATGTTCCTAGTCGTGGGAGTACCGAGACAGGGCATCGATACTCCAGAGTAGACTAGCGTATGCGCTTCTTGACCCATATGATGGGCGATGGATGATCCCATATCCATTGGTGTTTGACATCAGAGAAGGTATATGGGTGCTCAGTGGAGACTGGGTACACTGGACGGACTAGCCGAGAACTCCCAGATGGTATTATACCTCACGTCAGATGGCAATTCTCTGGTGACACTGGTACAGGTTAGTCTGTAGACCCAAGATTGTCATAGATTCTTGGGTGATTCCCACTGTGCTTTGATTTCCATCATACCACGTTCAAGAAGGCGTGCAAAAAGGTGGCTTTTAGGTACAGTCCCGAATCACATGGAGGCAATGAGCGATAGGAGGGGTTTCGTCTCTCCCGGTATAGGGAGTTGATGTTGCGCTGTGTTCGATTAGCTATTGTTGCGCCACGGCAGCGCCCCGGCCTCTATCTCGAGGCCAAAATGCGGAATAAAAAATTTTCCTTACTCGGAAACCGGCGCTACCGCGGACAATTACCCGGATCGAAACCATTAACCTAACTAGCTAACTAGAGAGATAGGGTGAGAAGTATACCGAGCGATCCGTGTCCTTCGGTCTTCATCTCCACTCCGATCTCTTGCGGAATCTCCGTCACCTCCTCGCTCGTCGGAAAGGGCACCACGTAGCCGGAATCTTTTACGGGCTCCCGCCTCTTGACCGAGGCAACTCGGGCGCGAAGTTGGCTAGCCGACGCGTCCAAGGCTTGCTATAGAATAGTGTAGTGAACTTGTCTCTTGGGGTTATGGGGTTGCCTTGATGTGGAGGAATGGAGAAGAGAAGGAGAGAAAGAAAAATGAGCTTTGAAGCTAATCTTTTGCAACTCAAGAAAAAGAGATAGAAAAATGCCACACTCCAAATAATACCCTCTCCCTTTCTCCCTTGAAGAGGCCGGCCCCTCCCATTCTCAAAAATAGATTGGAGAGAGAAAAAGAATGCAAGAAAGAATATATCAACAATATGGAAATTTGTCACTTTCATTTCATTTCAAAAACCTTTCCACCATCCATCAAATGAAAAGCAAGTGATGAGATTAAAAAGGAATCTCATCATGAAATAGCAATCATGATGCCACAAACATGCAAAGAAACCCCTCACAAAGTGTTAATTGCAAACTTGCAATTAACACCCTCCACCGAGAAAGTCCGACCGAGAAGGAATGAAGGAAAACCGGCCGGAACGGAATGCAAACTGGCAACCCCAGAAAACCGATCCCATAATAAATTACAGGAAAACCCCACTGCTGCAAATACATGCCCTCATTTGTATTCCCACTGAACACAAATGCAAAGAGACAAAACTACACTATCAAATACTAGAATCCGGCTTAAGCCAAAGCCGGCTAGTAAAAACTGTCCGATCACGATCCGTGCAATACCGCACGTATCTGATCGAACCCTGCCATATCTCCATACGGCCTCTACAGCGTTTCGCCCGAAACTTGAGTAACTGAGACTGAGTGTGGTGGACTCTAAAGACTCGTCAATACCTTGGCTGTGGATTTAACCACTAGCACGTCAGAGGTATAAGCCAATACGTGACGGGCCACCAGGTATTGACCAAATGGGACGTCGATGAGGAAGCTCACCCCGACACCCAACTGAGCCTGTCAGTGACAATAGCCGTACAGTCCGGTCCGTTCGTCTATGAGTATCGCATGGCGGGCCTAGGGGGTTGGTAAAAGTCAGACCCCCAAAAGCGGTACAAGTCGTGTCGGAGCGTAGCCCAGAACGCCCTGAGATACTACTGGAATACCTACCAGTAAATCTCCTGCCTCGGCCGAGGGCTTTGCGTAATGGCTCTCCTAGACACAGCGCGACCTCACCCCCAATACCGGGAGAGACGAACCCCTGCAGATCCGCTCACTGCCTCCATGTGGCTCGGGACTGTACCCAACTAAAACCTGTTTGCACGACTCCTTTGAGCCGTGGTAGGGTAGTAATCAAAGCACAGTGGGAACTCACACGAGACAAATGACGATCTCAGGTCGATGAACTAACCTGTACACATGTCACCAGGGAACTGCTATCTGACATCTGGTATAAGACCAACTAGCAGGTTCCCGGCGAGTCCTGTCCGGTGTACTCATAACCCAATGAGCACCTGTATACATCTTAGGTGAACCAACTGACACCAGTGGCTTGTGAGACCGGCCACCGCCCCTCGTCGGGGTCTCGACTGTATACACTAGTCTACTAACGGAGTATCGATGCCCTGTCTCGAAACTCCTACGAATAGGGACCTTTTAAGGATGTGCTTATAGACCACCAGCTCCCACGTATATGATCGCCATCATACTGCTGGCAGTCAAGCAAGAATCCTAGGGGCTCTATCAACGTGTAATAGCGACATGTCAGGTCACCTAAAGCAGTACACGATGATAAAGATAAACCAGATAGCATACTATCATCTCGAGTAAGACTGTCCTACTGGGATAGGTCCTCCCTCAATCATTGCAATCACGTGCCTGTGATCCAATAATTGACTCTGAGGGCACTAACTCCAACAATCTCCCACTTGCACTCAAGGCTAATTATTGCGATGTCGCATACTCACAGCCCGTGTGATACCGAACACCCAACTCCTCTACTAGTCAGTCTCACAAAGCTCGTTTGCGAAACTATTGCGTTCGAGGAATAGCCTCAGTGAGTGGATCCGCAGAGAAGTTTCTTTCTATGTCTCTCTATATCTCAAGTTCGCGGAGAAAGCCATCTCCCGAAATGAGCAATACCTGTCTTAGAATGTCTGGATGTCTGATGGGACCTAGCTCATAAATGAACTCCAAATCCAAACTTCTTAGACTGTATCGTCAACTGAACTTAATCAGTATCCTGCGCCATGCCTCCCTCAGTATTGCCTTGGACCACCTGTCCAAAATACTGCCCCTTGTCGGAAGGAGAACTATAACTCTGACAGCCACTCTGCCATCCATGTCACCTTGGAAGCCCGGAGTGATAACCGTCTCCTAAAGGAGGCAGCCGTTATCATATCCCTAGAACATTCACTTATGTTCTAACACTGCTTCCGACTGTTTCTCCAGGATTGGATCAATATCATCTTATTGCATCTAGTGCAAGAACAACATCTGGTGTGGTACTTGACATCTCATGATTGACTCAATTGCCTAAGCAAGTGATCTGCCAATCATGAGTATCCCTCTCCCCTTTAGTCTATAAGACACCTTTAGAGAGGGTGAATCCATCAACTGCAGGTGTACTACCGTGTCAGGAGTCGTCCATTCTAAATACTCATAGAATGCTGTCAAGATACCCAGATTGGGAAACCACCCAAATCTAGATCTAAAACCATAGATCTAGTAACCAGTATGTCTGATATAATATCCAAGTCCCTTGTGGAGAAACCACTGTGTGACTACCAAAGTATAACCGATCGTAGTATAGGAATATCACTTCCTACTACCTTCTCAACAGATCCATCCCCTATTCTGATGACGTCAAACCTATGACTGTCACATCAGAAATAGATGATCTATCTCCGCTACATCTGCTTTAGTCTATAAATAGACATAAGCCTGATGTCCACCAATGCTTCCGCTGCTCCCACTGACTACGACAACCCTCTGGTGGAGTCATATAGACGCGCACTTCTAAAGCTAGTTTAGAACGACGCTATACTCATCCTCTCACCGGGTCTCGCAGCCTGGAACAACAGCAATGGCAAGTGTGGGTAAACAAGAACTTCCCTGTCACCGTCCTTGAGGCTACCGGAGTACCTCTCGGGTGCCTGAAGTTACCCACCGTATCTGCGGAGTGGCCAATGGAATGTCAGTCCAGATTGAATCTTTAGGTTCCTTATCAAATCTTCAGTAATCGTTTGTGGTTCTGGAATCACTTCCAGTTCTACCATACTCCCACTACTTTTTCTGAAAAATCCAATTTTTATTAAAACTGTGGCGAGTCTAGAACAATATTGCTATTGTTCATCCAGATGGTAGAAAATCAACCCTCGTCATAGCCTGGGTCAACCCACAAACAACCATTACAGAAACGTGCCTTGAGTTGTCCAGTGTCTGGTTTTAAGCATAAGCCGGACAACTCCCCGTACCTTAACATCGTTAAGATATGAACTGTTCTATATCCAATATAGAAACAGAGGCACTGATTCAATTGAACCAGATTCAAATCATGCATCTATCTCCAGTGCATGTCAACTAAATGGAAGGAGGTCGATCAGCGTTACTCAACTTAGGAATGCTTCCAATTATGAGTAACCTGAAAGAGAAGCAATCTGTCTTCATCATTACTATCAATTGAATACCATACACAAGTATCTACATCTTCGATCACCTTGAAGAATCCCGATACTTGCTACACCTGGTTCTCTACTGTATTCAAATACCTATAACTCCTCAAAACTTAGACACTGTGTTTCCACGAAGCACATGTCTAAGATCTAGAGAAGCCATAAGTAAACCGAATATAGTACGAGCACCAACCCCTCTGTCCTAATGGACACTGGACAACATACAATACTCTGTATAAGTCCGCTGAGTCTAACAACTCTTTCACTGTGCGTCGTAGGTTGAAAACTGTACTTATGGTTAAGAAGAATTACACCGCTGTTCAATGCTCCTTACCTAACCATCCACTGATATAGGTAAATGTCATCGACATAATATCAAAAGGTATATCTCACTCTATGAAAATAGACGTACAGATATATCAATTTGAAATTGGTGCACAACAACGGATATTCAAAACCAAATATTTGCCGACCGGCAAACAACCCAGGTGGCTTCCTCAAATATCACCGATTACAACGAATCCCGATATAATGAGGATGATCACCCAATTCCCAATAACTTACTCCCACTCATCATCTGTAAAACCATACAGATGTGAGAATCATACCTGGTAAATACATACCCTGGAGCAAGTGTCTAACTGGGAAATCAGTTTTCCATTAACAGTACACAGTGAAACTGAAACATTGAAATGTTTCGTTGGGGTATCGTGGTATTCCTAGTAAAGCCTCTTCCATTATCCAGATTCACAACTATAACCGTATAATTCTTTGCCACCTCTCCAAATCCCTTCATATGTCTTTAGTCATTACCTTCTGTACACCCCTTTAGGCCAAATGGTTTTCTTCCTTCCCTACCGTTCGGCACCAGCCTATGGTTTGGAAGAAGACTATCCAAAAAGCATAAAGGGTGTACTGTCCTAATCCTAGGAACACTCGCAATGCGAGAGAAGGTGAAGATAAAAGACACCTGAATGTACTTTATTCCTATTTCTCCTGAACCAGGATCCATCCCCGAACTGGAACAAGTTCCTTTCGAGTTCGTATATAACCATACGATGGATTATCCAATAAAATGGGATCTTCGTAGTGATACGGAGTGTCCTGGAGAAATACAAAGGTGATTTAGGATTGGCGAAGAAATACTTGGTTTGGTCGTGAATATCAGTTGCAATTTACTTTGCCCTCCTACTAATCCCTTGCTTTGTCTTAACTTAATACCTTCTGCACACCATCGTTATGCTAATTGGTTTTCTTCATTCCCTACCGGTCGGCACCAGCCTAAGGTTTAGAAGAAGACTATCCAATTTGCGTAATAGGTGTACTACTCCTAAACCAAGGAGTACTCGCAACCTGAGAGAAGGTGAAAAGAAAAGACAACTGAATAATCCTATCCGTTTTCTCCAGAACCAGAAACCATCCTCGAAGTCCTTCGAGTTCGTATATAACCATACGATGGTTTTGTCCAATGGAAGTGGACGTTCGTAGTAATACGGGGTGTCCTGGAGAAAAGGGTAAAAGTAGGAGTGGCAATGAGGTCTGCAACTCTGACAATCCAAAATCCAGTGTTAAGAAGGTTCGGTCAACTTGGTCACTGAGTCAAAGTTTTAGGGTCGGGTCAATGGTCGCTGCCAGAGAGAGAGAAAAGAAACACTCAGCGTGCACTCTAACCTAGATCAGAATGGTTACCACTTTGTCTAATCTGGAAACCTCCCACTGTATCTCAAATTCTCCTCCAAACCTAAAAGAAGAATTAGTCGGGGTCACCCGAGGAGTAAACTAACTCATCAGTGGGAATCGGGATCCAACTCTCATCGCATGATAACGTGACGGAATCCACTCACGTCACCACACTCCAGAAGGTATGCGCATGCCTGGCAAATTTCAGTTCTTTTGAAACTCCCGATGTGTGTTTTACCCCTAGGACTCAAGTGACCTTGACACAGTCAACAAATCAAAGAGTCCTAGTCAAGTTCAACCCGTCATTATCCTGGATTGCATTAAACCCACCCGTACGAGCCCTTGACACAGTCAACAAGGCCGCACGACTGTCCTAACCAATCCCATTAATATGCTGCAAACAAACACTACTTAGCTACCGCACACTACGCCTTGACACAGTCAACAAACGCAGCACGAATACTAAGTAATACTTGTAAGAAATGACGGAGGGCTACGTCTAGTTTTTGGCGAAAAACTTTTAACGTAATGAACTTGATATCGTTGAAGGAACTGCATAGCCTTTTATAAAAATATAGTGACGAAAACCTTTGCTAAAGAGGTCACTCCCGGTGAAGGGATCTCGGCTCTTTCCCCGTAGAATGAGGTGCAGGATATTCCAGCTGAATACCACGGTGCAAAGCAAAAGTAATCGGCTATAGTGAAGTTAATGCCCTGACGCAAACTTCTGTCCAAGGGGTCACTCCCGGTGAAGGGATCTCGGCCCTTGCCTCGTCGACTGAGGAGCAGGATATTCCAAATGAATACCACGATGCAAAACAAAAGTGAACGTCCTTGCAATAACAGCTTTTTGAAAAATGTTCCAACAACATCAGATTAGGTTTGTTTAAACTTGCATTGATCCGAATCAATGCAGTCCCATCAATTGATCACACCACAAAGAACGAAAATATACTGACGTACGTATATGCCATCCGCATTCGCCACTGGGTCCCGTCATCACCCGTTAGGTTAGCTAACTAACGGCAGAGCGGGGACTGGACTAGCGCGGATGTAAAACATATACAACATCTACTAATATATATATACCAATATATAGTATTTCGCTCAAGGCGTGAATAAAAAGCAACATCACAGAAATGTACAGCATCACAGAACAATACAGATATCTGGAAACCCCGGGTTTCACAGAGCCGCTGCTGAAACCCGACGTTCCCCTGGTCGTGTGGATAGCCTGTGCAATGAAATCCTAGACCCCTACGGGCGCGGCAAGTCACCCGCCAAAACCTGAAGCGAGGCAGCCCCTTTCAGCACCGTGAATGGACCACCCAGCACTTCACGGAATCCGGCAACTTGGGCACCCCTCCTGGGTCAACCTATACCCCCTACGAGTGCGGCGAATAGCCCGCCAATCCTGGACTGAAGCCCCCTCCGTCTCAATGCCCTGAGATGCGGGCCCGTTGCCCTCCAGAACCCGGCTATCCGTGAACCCCACCGCGGGGCAACCCTAGTACAGAAAGTAAAATATACATGCACCGGGTACATCGACCGCAACCAGGTCGTGCCCCAAAAGAATAATACAAACAGGCAGTGACGGCAGTCCACATGTCGGACGCTCGCCCCGCAATAACAAATGTACATAATACAACAGCACAGTACTAGTATTGCAACCAGGCTATCCCCCACGACCGATCCGCAACATCACAGCATAAACATAGAACATCAACGTGAAAATCACGTTCGCAAATCCGTCTAACCGGGCTATAGCAGTTAGACCGGATTTACCGATCGAGTGACATTCACGGTCGCAGATATAATGTAAATACTGTGAAATAATGTGTTTCAAATATCCGATCGATCAAACAATTAACAAGCGGGCCCCAAACCAATACTGTAGCAGTCACAGAAAACCTGGGCCCTAAATTAATATTCCAAAACCCTCAAAATTAGCCCAAAAGCCCACTGTAAAATTTCCACAGTGTGAGCACAGTAGACTGCGGCGGAAGCGCGGTCCAAAGTGGGGTTTGGCCGCGCTTCCGCGGTCAACTGTACGACTGACACTGTCGAATTTTTTCAGTGGTCTTAGAATTTCGTGCACATTATTTTTCTGTAACCTGAAAAATTTTTAGACACCAAAAAATTCCAACAGAAAACTGATGTGAACAAAATACAGTTTTTTGAGATTTTGGTCGATCGGATAAGTAAAACGCATTAGAACAAGCTAGGTAAGGTTAATGGCGTGGCTCTGATACCATGTTGCGCCACGGCAGCGCCCCGGCCTCTATCTCGAGGCCAAAATGCGGAATAAAAAATTTTCCTTACTCGGAAACCGGCGCTACCGCGGACAATTACCCGGATCGAAACCATTAACCTAACTAGCTAACTAGAGAGATAGGGTGAGAAGTATACCGAGCGATCCGTGTCCTTCGGTCTTCATCTCCACTCCGATCTCTTGCGGAATCTCCGTCACCTCCTCGCTCGTCGGAAAGGGCACCACGTAGCCGGAATCTTTTACGGGCTCCCGCCTCTTGACCGAGGCAACTCGGGCGCGAAGTTGGCTAGCCGACGCGTCCAAGGCTTGCTATAGAATAGTGTAGTGAACTTGTCTCTTGGGGTTATGGGGTTGCCTTGATGTGGAGGAATGGAGAAGAGAAGGAGAGAAAGAAAAATGAGCTTTGAAGCTAATCTTTTGCAACTCAAGAAAAAGAGATAGAAAAATGCCACACTCCAAATAATACCCTCTCCCTTTCTCCCTTGAAGAGGCCGGCCCCTCCCATTCTCAAAAATAGATTGGAGAGAGAAAAAGAATGCAAGAAAGAATATATCAACAATATGGAAATTTGTCACTTTCATTTCATTTCAAAAACCTTTCCACCATCCATCAAATGAAAAGCAAGTGATGAGATTAAAAAGGAATCTCATCATGAAATAGCAATCATGATGCCACAAACATGCAAAGAAACCCCTCACAAAGTGTTAATTGCAAACTTGCAATTAACACCCTCCACCGAGAAAGTCCGACCGAGAAGGAATGAAGGAAAACCGGCCGGAACGGAATGCAAACTGGCAACCCCAGAAAACCGATCCCATAATAAATTACAGGAAAACCCCACTGCTGCAAATACATGCCCTCATTTGTATTCCCACTGAACACAAATGCAAAGAGACAAAACTACACTATCAAATACTAGAATCCGGCTTAAGCCAAAGCCGGCTAGTAAAAACTGTCCGATCACGATCCGTGCAATACCGCACGTATCTGATCGAACCCTGCCATATCTCCATACGGCCTCTACAGCGTTTCGCCCGAAACTTGAGTAACTGAGACTGAGTGTGGTGGACTCTAAAGACTCGTCAATACCTTGGCTGTGGATTTAACCACTAGCACGTCAGAGGTATAAGCCAATACGTGACGGGCCACCAGGTATTGACCAAATGGGACGTCGATGAGGAAGCTCACCCCGACACCCAACTGAGCCTGTCAGTGACAATAGCCGTACAGTCCGGTCCGTTCGTCTATGAGTATCGCATGGCGGGCCTAGGGGGTTGGTAAAAGTCAGACCCCCAAAAGCGGTACAAGTCGTGTCGGAGCGTAGCCCAGAACGCCCTGAGATACTACTGGAATACCTACCAGTAAATCTCCTGCCTCGGCCGAGGGCTTTGCGTAATGGCTCTCCTAGACACAGCGCGACCTCACCCCCAATACCGGGAGAGACGAACCCCTGCAGATCCGCTCACTGCCTCCATGTGGCTCGGGACTGTACCCAACTAAAACCTGTTTGCACGACTCCTTTGAGCCGTGGTAGGGTAGTAATCAAAGCACAGTGGGAACTCACACGAGACAAATAACGATCTCAGGTCGATGAACTAACCTGTACACATGTCACCAGGGAACTGCTATCTGACATCTGGTATAAGACCAACTAGCAGGTTCCCGGCGAGTCCTGTCCGGTGTACTCATAACCCAATGAGCACCTGTATACATCTTAGGTGAACCAACTGACACCAGTGGCTTGTGAGACCGGCCACCGCCCCTCGTCGGGGTCTCGACTGTATACACTAGTCTACTAACGGAGTATCGATGCCCTGTCTCGAAACTCCTACGACTAGGGACCTTTTAAGGATGTGCTTATAGACCACCAGCTCCCACGTATATGATCGCCATCATACTGCTGGCAGTCAAGCAAGAATCCTAGGGGCTCTATCAACGTGTAATAGCGACATGTCAGGTCACCTAAAGCAGTACACGATGATAAAGATAAACCAGATAGCATACTATCATCTCGAGTAAGACTGTCCTACTGGGATAGGTCCTCCCTCAATCATTGCAATCACGTGCCTGTGATCCAATAATTGACTCTGAGGGCACTAACTCCAACAGCTATAACTGGAAATCCCTGGCCAGGGTTGCTGAGATTTACTGGTAAGTGTTATCAATAATTTCTCGAACTGTTATAGACCTCATATCGACACGACTTATCAAGCTAATGGGGTCTGACGTTTACCACCCCTAGGCGAGATATGCGACATATCAGACGAAGAGACCGGACTGTACTGGAGTGTTACTGATTGGATATGTAGGGTTCCTAGGCACACTTGTGAAGGTTCATAACGCATCAAACATGCACGAATAAAATTTTACATGTACCGAACAACCCAAAGACAGGATCATTGCTAGATTATTAGGGTTAAGCATGCAAGATAACATCTTTTTAACTAAGTGTGAGGGATTACAACCTTTGTAGTCCGCTCCTTCGCTTCACAAGCTCCGAGTAGAAGTCCCTTCGCCGCGATCCATGATCTCCCGGACTCAAGAGAGGCTCCACGACTCGAACGATCCATGTTAGCTTGAAGTGTTCCAAATTTCCGATGATCTACGTCGAAGTTTCGATAACTCAAGCTTTCTCACTCTAAAGAGATGAACACACTAATCTCATGGGCTAGATGAGATGAGGATGAGAGAGTAGTATTTATGCTTTCTTTTTAAATCATTTTCTCATAATTTATCATCATAAAATGAATTTCTAGTGAGCTCAAAATCAAGAGAGAAGAAGATGATAATGGAAATGATAATTCCTTTTGTGATGAATAGAAAAGAAATCTATATGATTGATATATCAACCATGGTCAAGGATGAGTGGCTAAGAGTTTGTAGAGAATAAACTAGAGTTAGGGTTTGGTTAGGTTTAGAAATGAGTCATCAACAAATATCTTAACCATGACAAAAGAAAAAGCTTCTAGAAAGTGCAAGAAGCAACTAACCCTAATGAAACCCTAACCTCATTTAATCATCCTTAAACTTGTTTAATAATAAATCATATCATGTCACAATAATATATATCACATATATATTATATATTTGCAACAAAAGAAAATAATACAATTAACATATATCGCATATATATCAATGTATCATCCAGTGAGAAAATGAAATAATAAAGCGAGCCAATATTAGATAATGTAATACAATATATCATATATATTATTATACATTAAATCATCGAATCAACACTTGATCCGACGATCCGGCTATATCGAATATTACCGACTAATATATCATGTACCGATTCATCAAATCAACACTTGATCCGATGTACCGGTTCATATCTAAATATCTCGAGAATATAATACGGTATCTCATATCGCATTATTCTCGGTCCTGCACATATCACATATGTGCCTCTACTCCGTTTCGCCTGAGCCAAGAAACCTCTGTGTAGGACTCTAAAGAATCGTCAATACGCCGGTAGCAGGTGATGATCATATCAAACACCCACAAGCTGCAAGCGGTCAGCTAAACGTAACAGCCACCCAGGTATTGAGCGATCAGAAGATCAACAAGCTAGCCTATGCGTTCTCCTGTGAATCCAATCAGTAACACTCCCGTACAGTCCGGTCTGTTCGTCTGATATGTCACATATCAAGTCTAGGGGTGGTATACGTCAGACCCCAGTAACCGATAAGTCGTGTCGATGTGTGGCTCATAACGGGTCGAGAAACTACTAGTAACACTTACCAGTAAATCTCTATATCATCCCTGGCCAGGGACTTCCAGTTATAGCCAATCGAACACAGCACAACATCAACTCCCTATACCAGGAGAGACGAATCCCCTCCTATCACTCATTGCCTCCATGTGATTCGGGACTGTACCCAAAATCCATCGTTTTGCACGCCCTCTTGGACGTGGTAAGGTGGAAATCAAAGCACAGTGGGAATCACACAAGACTCTATGACGATCTCGGGTCTACAGACTACCCTGTACCAGTGTCACCGGAGAACTGCCATCTTACGTATGGTATATCACCATCTGGGAGTTCTCGGCGAGTCCGTCCAGTGTACCCAGTCTCCACTGAGCACCCGTACACCATCTCTGATGTCAAACACCGATGGATATGGGATCATCCATCGCCCATCATATGGGTCAAGATGCGTATACGCTAGTCTACTCTGGTGTATCGATGCCCTGTCTCGATATACCCTCGACTAGGAACAGTTATAGGATGTACTCATCGACTACCATGGCCCCACTAGTATGATCTCATCATAGTCCCAGTAGTCGAGTACAGATCCTAAGGGCTTTATCAACATGTGAGAGAAAAACAGTAAACCAATACAAGTCAACATATTAAGATAAAGTGAAACCAAATAGCATACTATCATGACAAGCAAGAAAGTCATCTCTATATATATCCAAGCATCCATTATAATATACATCATATGTACAACAATGGCCTCTAGGGCATATACATAACTAACAATCTCCCACTTGCACTAAGGCCAGCTGCTGTAGTATCTCATACCTAGCATCCCGAATAATCTCTCAAACTGTATCTGGGGAATAGCCTTCATGAATGGATCCGCAGTGTTGTCCTTCATATCTACTCTCCTGACCTCGATCTCCCGGCGATCAACTATCTCCCTGATCAGGTGATACCGCCTCAGAATATGTCTGGACTTCTGATGGGATCTGGGTTCCTTGGCCAAAGCCACAGCTCCATTGTTATTGCAATACAGAGGTATTGGATGCTCAATGGATGGAACCACACCAAGTTCACTAATGAACTTCTTTATCCAGACAGCCTCCTTGGTAGCATCATTGGCAGCGATGTATTCAGCCTCCATCGTCGAGTCTGCAACGGTATCCTGTTTGGAACTCTTCCAACATACCGCCCCTCCATTGAGGGTAAAGACAAAACCCGAATGCGAGTTAGAGTCGTCCTTATCATTTTGGAAGCTGGAATCGGTAAAGGACTCCACCTGGAGTTCTCCGTTACCATACACCAAGAACATTTCCTTAGTCCTTCGTAAGTACTTGAGAATGTTCTTCACAGCTGTCCAGTGACTCTCTCTAGGATCTGCTTGATACCGACTCACTACACTTAGTGAGTATGCTACATCGGGTCTGGTACATAGCATCGCATACATGATAGAGCCTACTGCCGAAGCATAGGGTATCCCTTGCATGCGAGTTCTCTCCAAATCAGTCTTGGGAGACATCTCTTTGGAGAGAGTGAGTACAGAGATCGTGGGTTGGTTCCCACGCTTGGATTCTTCCATACTAAACCTCTTTAGTATGGTGTCAATGTACCTGGATTGGGACAATCCCAGTATCCGTTTAGATCTATCTCTATAGATCATGATTCCCAATATGCAAGAGGCATCACCTAGATCTTTCATTGAGAATCTCTGTGATAAGAAGAGCTTGACTGATTGCAGCATAGGAATATCATTTTCTATCAAGAGTATGTCATCCACGTACAATACGAGGAAGACAACCTTACCCTCTGCTACCTTTTTATAGATACAAGGTTCATCTATATTTTTGATAAAGTCAAACTCTTTGACTACAACATCAAAACAGATGTTCCAACTCCGCGATGCTTGCTTTAACCCATAAATGGATTTAAGCAGCTTGCACACCTTTCCGCTGCTCCCACTATCTACGAAGCCCTCTGGCTGAGTCATGTACACGCACTCTTCTAAATCACCGTTTAGAAAGGCGGTCTTAACATCCATTTGCCAGATTTCGTAGTCATGGTATGCAGTAATGGAAAGTAAGATCCGGATGGACTTAAGCATAGCCACTGGAGAAAAGGTTTCGTCATAATCCACACCTGGTCGTTGACGAAATCCCTTTGCTACAAGTCTAGCTTTGAAAGTCTCAAATTTTCCATCTACACCAAATTTCCTTTTAAAAATCCACTTGCTCCCAATGGGTTTTACCCCTTCAGGAGCATTTTCCAAAATCCATACTTTATTGGTGTACATGGATTCCATCTCAGATCGCATTGCATCCAGCCATTTCACAGAGTCACCACTCGTGATGGCCTGCTCGAAACTAGTCGGTTCATCATCATCCATGATGCAATCCTCGCTTCCACCATCAATGAGAAAACCGTAGTATCTTTCAGGTGGATGAGAAACCCTACTAGATCGGTGGAGAGGCTGGGGTACGTCGGGTACTACTGAATCTTCTGGTTCCAACAAATTATCAGTTGTAGTTTGTGGTGCTGGAACCTCTTCCAGCTCTACCTCTTTGCCACTAATTTCTTTTTTAAGAAATTCCTTTTCTAAAATGGTGGCATATTGAGAAATAAACACTTTTTGTTCCTCACCGTGGTAGAAGATATATCCATAAGAATCTTTTGGATATCCTACAAACTTACATAGACCTGATCTTGCCTCGAGTTTGTCCGGATTTTGCTTTTTAACATAGGCCGGACAACCCCATATCTTAACTCATTTAAGAGATGGTCCCTTCCCATTCCATATCTCATATGGAGTGGTAGGCACCGATTTAGTTGGAACTCTATTCAATAGATATGCGGCTGTCTGCAGCGCATAACCCCAAAAGGAGATAGGTAACTCAGCTTCGCTCATCATAGATCTCACCATATCTAATAGGGTCCGATTCCTTCGTTCCGATACACCGTTGTGCTGTGGTGTATAAGGAGGAGTAAGCTGAGAGAGAATCCCATTCTCTTTTAGATAATCTAGGAACTCATTGCTTAAGTATTCTCCTCCTCGATCAGATCGAAGGATCTTAATACTTTTGCCCGTTTGTTTTTCTACTTCGTGCTTATATTCTCTGAATTTCTCAAAAGCTTCAGACTTGTGTTTTAATAGGAACACATGCCCGTATCTAGAGAGATCGTCAGTGAATGTAATGAAGTAGGAAGAACCGTTCCTGGCATGCGTAGACATGGGACCGCATACATCACTATGTACCAGTCCTAAGAGTTCGGTAACTCTTTCTCCGTGTCCACTAAACGGAGCTTTGGTCATTTTTCCTTTGAGACATGAATGGCAAGTATCATAAGATGATAATTCGAACGGATTCAAATAACCATCCTTATGTAACTTAGCCAGTCGTGTCGCATTGATATGACTAAGTCTACAATGCCACAAGTAGGATTCGTTCATATCTGAACTTTTCTTCTTGTGTGTGTTTTGTATATTCAGGACTGTATTCTTATTCACAATGAATATGCCATTATGTAACGAGCCTGATGCAATCAACTTTTGATCTAGGAATATGTTCATAACATTATCCTTTACTACAAAATTATATCCTTCTTCACTTAATAAAGAAACTGATATAATATTGCACATCATGTTCGGTATATAATAGCACTCATTTAGAATCAGTGTATTACGACTTGGTAATACAAGGTGATATTCGCCAACTGCTTTGGCTACAATACTTGCACCGTTCCCTACTTGAACGGAATGATCACCTTTTCCCAGTTCTCTACTTTTACGTAGCCCATGTAACAATTTACATATGTGGAATCCTGATCCGGTATTTAATACCCAGGACGTAGGGTGAACTGAAAAACAGTTCTCAATAACTAACACACCCGAAGAAGATGCATCAACATGCATGTTCTTTTGGGCGGCGTGAGAATCCAGATATTCTCCTGTTTCCTGTTCTGTCTTATAACTCTTACAAGAAAGAACGGGTCCAACGTTCCCTTGCTCAGTACAATAATCGGGTTCAGTCAATACATACATATTATTATCTTGATTATGGCCTGACATGGTCGCTACCTGGAGAGAGAGAAGAAAACACTTTAGCGTATGCTCTTGCAAGATTAGATTGGTTATTATCTCATCTAATCAGGATGTCTCCCACTGTTTTTATCAAATCTACCTTCAAACCCAAAAAGGTAAGATTAGCCGGGATTAATTACACCCTACAATTTCGTCAATCTTTCAGCCAGATCAGTGTCGGTACTTTGAGGGAGGTTCCCCGTGCTTTCGCACGGACCTAATTAAAGTAAACCTCGTTTTCCCAGAGGCGTAACCCCGTTAACACTTTTCTAGACACCTACTTGATCGGCTAATTGTCCTGTGTAAAACTCTCCCAGGAGTAACTCTTACTCGCAGTGGGTATCGGGATCCAACCATCTTATAGGAGGTATGCAATCTCATTGCAAATTTCAACGCTTGAAATTCCCGATAATATTTTGCCCCTAGTGACTTATGACCTTAACTATGGTCAACAAATCATAAGCACTAGTCAAGTTCTACCCGTCATTTCTTGATTAATTTAGACCCACCCACATGACCCTTAACTATGGTCAACAAAGTCATATGACTGTCCTAATTAATCACATCTTATGTTTATAGGAAAACATCACATAGCTACCGTACACTGCGCCTTAACTATGGTCAACAAACGCAGCACGAATACTAAGTACTCTATTCTCCTAAAATGACGGAGGGTTACGCAGGTTTTTCAGAAAACCCTGAGCGTAATGAACTTGATATCGTCGTAGAATCGAGTAGTTTTTGAAAAAAGGAGTGTTTTTGAGGCTTTTCTTAGTTTCGCTAAAGGGGTCACTCCCGGTGAAGGGATCGTCGGCCCTTTCCTCATCGAATAAGGTTCAGGATATATCATATATACCGCCGTGCAAAGCAAAACTCTAAAAGCAATCAAAAGACAAACCGAGTTTTGTAGCATCTGCCAGTTTCGCTAAAGAGGTCACTCCCAGTGAAGGGATCTCGGCTCTTTCCTCATCGAATAAGGTGCAGGACATATCATATATATCACTGTGCAAAGCAAAACTCTAGCTACCCTTTTTATAAAGTTTTGATTCTACAACATCTTTAGGTTTCTTTTCTTTTTTATTAATCTCATTAATAAAATCCCATCAGCTTATGCTTCCTAAGCATCACAGAAGAAACGAAAGCAGTAATATTTATATATCAGCATATATATATAGTATAAGCATTCGTCTCAGGCAGTAATATGATCTCATCACAGAACATTGCAGCAGAAGAACATATATGAAATATTGGATATACTAGGACGTCCGTATTTTCAATACGAGCCTGTATAAAACATGGATTCCACGGTCGCAACGAATAGCCAAACCCACATCCCAAGACCCCTACGAGAGCGGCAAGTAACACTGTCAATTCTAGGGTTAGGAGACCCGGTCTCGACTCCTCGAGATGGCCTCCCACTGGACCCTAGAACCCGGTTACTTGTGCTCTCCTCCTTGGGTCTACTTAATGCGGAAAAGTAAATAATATACACTGGTGACATCAACCTCAACCTGGAAGTGCCCCAAATAAAAGAATATTACATTACAAATGAATTTTATATGAATGAAAATAAAAACTCTCATCCTTCATAAAACCCCCGGCTATTCAGAACGCGACGATCCAATATAACATATCACAGCAACACATAATATCACATATCATCAACGTAAGTAAATATGCGCATCTCAATTGTCGTTGACATATAGCAACGAAACCGGCGATGTCACATATTACACTTACGGTCACAGAAAAGAAAGTGTAAAACTACAATATTTGGAATCCACAATCACTTTAGACATCGTAAATCCGAAATATCACATACTTCGCATTTCATGCCTAACTCTATGAATTCCACATATTGTATCACATTCCAGATAAATAGACAGTATTAAACTTTTCGAACAGATAATCAAATACCCAAAATTTCCTAAAGTGCTCAACACTTGAGCGGAGTTCAAATAATCCCAGAATATGTCACAGTACCAGTGATCCAGCCGTAGAAGGATCAAGCCAACGCCTCACATGTGGCACGCCGTACTGCCCCAAACCCAAAGGTTCAAAAGGCAGTTCAAGATGGTCACATAATCGAGTTAAGGTTTGTTTCCTTCTAGAGGGTCCACCGCTTAACTTGTACAATTTTTCCGAAAGATTTAAACCCGATAAAAATTCAACACTTGAAAGTTTGCCGTGCCGGGAAAAAGTGAGTTAATGATATCCGTTCAAATAGTTTTACAGTTTCTAAATATCCGGAAATAAAAACGAATTTAAATATTCCGATCGAATCTACGATTACAAAATAAATTTTACATGTGCCGAACAACCCAAAGACAGGATCATTGCTAGATTATTAGGGTTAAGCATGCAAGATAACATCTTTTTAACTAAGTGTGAGGGATTACAACCTTTGTAGTCCGCTCCTTCGCTTCACAAGCTCCGATTAGAAGTCCCTTCGCCGCGATCCATGATCTCCCGGACTCAAGAGAGGCTCCACGACTCGAACGATCCATGCTAGCTTGAAGTGTTCTAAATCTCCGATGATCAACGTCGAAGTTTCGATAACTCAAGCTTTCTCACTCTAAAGAGATGAACACACTAATCTCATGGGCTAGATGAGATGAGGATGAGAGAGTAGTATTTATTCTTTCTTTTTAAATCATTTTCTCATAATTTATCATCACAAAATGAATTTCTAGTGAGCTCAAAATCAAGAGAGAAGAAGATGATAATGGAAATGATAATTCCTTTTGTGATGAATAGAAAAGAAATCTATATGATTGATATATCAACCATGGTCAAGGATGAGTGGCTAAGAGTTTGTAGAGAATAAACTAGAGTTAGGGTTTGGTTAGGTTTAGAAATGAGTCATCAACAAATATCTTAACCATGACAAAAGAAAAAGCTTCTAGAAAGTGCAAGAAGCAACTAACCCTAATCAAACCCTAACCTCATTTAATCATCCTTAAACATGTTTAATAATAAATCATATCATGTCACAATAATATATATCACATATATATTATATATTTGCAACAAAATAAAATAATACAATTAACATATATCGCATATATATCAATGTATCATCCAGTGAGAAAATGAAATAATAAAGCGAGCCAATATTAGATAATGTAATACAATATATCATATATATTATTATACATTAAATCATCGAATCAACACTTGATCCGACGATCCGGCTATATCGAATATTACCGACTAATATATCATGTACCGATTCATCGAATCAACACTTGATCCGATGTCCCGGTTCATATCTAAATATCGCGAGAATATAATACGGTATCTCATATTGCATTATTCTCGGTCCTGCACATATCACATATGTGCCTCTACTCCGTTTCGCCTGAGCCAAGAAACCTCTGTGTAGGACTCTAAAGAATCGTCAATACGCCGGTAGCAGGTGATGATCATATCAAACACCCACAAGCTGCAAGCGGTCAGCTAAACGTAACAGCCACCCAGGTATTGAGCGATCAGAAGATCAACAAGCTAGCCTATGCGTTCTCCTGTGAATCCAATCAGTAACACTCCCGTACAGTCCGGTCTATTCGTCTGATATGTTGCATATCAAGTCTAGGGGTGGTATACGTCAGACCCCAGTAACCGATAAGTCGTGTCGATGTGTGGCTCATAACGGATCGAGAAACTACTAGTAACACTTACCAGTAAATCTCTATATCATCCCTGGCCAGGGACTTCCAGTTATAGCCAATCGAACACAGCACAACATCAACTCCCTATACCAGGAGAGACGAATCCCCTCCTATCACTCATTGCCTCCATGTGATTCGGGACTGTACCCAAAATCCATCGTTTTGCACTCCCTCTTGGACGTGGTAAGGTGGAAATCAAAGCACAGTGGGAATCACACAAGACTCTATGACGATCTCGGGTCTACAGACTACCCTGTACCAGTGTCACCGGAGAACTGCCATCTTACGTGTGGTATATCACCATCTGGGAGTTCTCGGCGAGTCCGTCCAGTGTACCCAGTCTCCACTGAGCACCCGTACACCATCTCTGATGTCAAACACCGATGGATATGGGATCATCCATCGCCCATCATATGGGTCAAGATGCGTATACGCTAGTCTACTCTGGTGTATCGATGCCCTGTCTCGATATACCCTCGACTAGGAACAGTTATAGGATGTACTCATCGACTACCATGGCCCCACTAGTATGATCTCATCATAGTCCCAGTAGTCGAGTATAGATCCTAAGGGCTTTATCAACATGTGAGAGAAAAACAGTAAACCAATACAAGTCAACATGTTAAGATAAAGTGAAACCAAATAGTATACTATCATGACGAGTAAGAAAGTCATCTCTATATATATCCAAGCATCCATTATAATATACATCATATGTACAACAATGGCCTCTAGGGCATATACATAACTAACAGGATTCACAGGAGAACGCATAGGCTAGCTTGTTGATCTTCTGATCGCTCAATACCTGGGTGGCTGTTACGTTTAGCTGACCGCTTGCAGCTTGTTGGTGTTTGACATGATAATCACCTACTGCCGGCGTATTGACGATTCTTTAGAGTCCTATACAGAGGTTTCCTGGCTCAGGCAAAACGGAGTAGGAGCACATATGTGATATGTGCAGGACCGAGAATAATACGTGTATGCGATACCATATTAGATTCTCGCGATATGAGATATCGGCCGGGTATATGTGATATAGCCGGGTCATCGGATCAAGTGTTGATTCGATGAACTGATACAGATTATATTAGTCGGTTATTTGTGAAATAGCCGGATTATCGGATCAAGTGTTGATTTGATAATTTAATGTATAATTATATATTTGATATATTAAATTACATTAACTAGTATAAGCTCACTTAAAGATTCTTTTTCTCACTCGGGTAATACATTGATATATATGTGATATATGTTAATTGTATTATTTTATTTTGTTACAATAAATATTGTATATGTGATATATAATATTGTAACAAGTTAGGGTTATAAATGTAACATGTTTTGTGGAGTTTAAATATGGTTAGGGTTTGGATTAGGGTTAAGCTTGCATGAAGCTTTCAAGAAGCTTCTTAAAGCTTTCAAGAAGCTTCTTGAAGCTTTGACTTTGACTTGTGATATTTTGTGTAGATATTTCTTTAACCCAACCCAACCCTTTACCATGGTTAATTCTCTACATGGGTTAAGTCTTTATTCTTAACCCATGGTTGCATTTCTAACCTCACACACAAGTTTCATTATTCATCGCAAAAGAGATTCTTCTTCTTCTTCCTTCTTCTTGCTTGAAAAAGCTTTCTAGCTTTTTGACATATGATGAAAATGAGTGAGAAATTGAAAACAAATGAGAGCTAAATTCCTACTTCATCATCCTCATCTATTCTAGCCGCTTAGATTAGGGTGTTTGCTTTGCTAATACTTGATTAGCAAAGCAAGAGCTTGGGTTTGAGTTTCTTCAAGGTAGATCATCTTTGTTATTGAAGATCGGAAGCAAGATTGCATCTTTCTCTTCATGGAGTCTCTCTAGAGTCCGGGTACATGATGATCGCAGCGAAGGGACCTCAACACGGAGCTTTAGAAGTGAAGGAACAGACTTCAAAGGTTGTAATCCCTAACTCTTAGATGTAAAGTTGTTTACATGCTTTGTTTCGTCTAATCTCTAGTCTAAGATTTTGGTTAGGATTGTTCGGCACATGAAAAATTTAATTTTGGCATGGTTAATGCCTTGTAGAACCTTGTGACAGTGCCTAGTAACCCTACAGCTGTTCCAACTGGGAACAGCTTTGAACTACTTAACAAGGTGCGCAAAAACTCTCCGACTACCGTGCTGAACAGATCTCCTCCACCTTTGGAGAATGCTACACAAAAGAAGCCGGAGCAGCCCCCTCAGCGGCTGTCCTCCAAAATTTACAAAGTCTGGCGACAGGTCCAGGAATCGGTGATTGACCAGGACTACTCTCGCTGACCAAAGAAGATTAAAGCTCGGTAGCAAAAGAGCCATCCCGTGGTACTACAGAAGATGCCATCCGTCTGGGTGCCCACTGCAATGGCTCCCTCAACTTCAACCGCTCATAAGAGAAGGAGGTCAGAGAAAGCCACTATGACCGCAGCGAACAGCAAGGACGCTGAATCTAAACGCCTCAAGTCTGGGGGCATGGTAACACATACCGTTTATATGGCTTTCGGAAAAGAGGAAAGCTGTGCTTCTACGGGTCATCGACTGCTTACCCGATCGATCACAAAGTCTTAGGAGCAACAGCAGCAAAAGCTCCAAGAGATGCTGACTGCAATGGCCACACTCACTGGGCCGAAAGAAAATCCAGATACCACATAGCAGCGTCAGGAACAAGAAACTGATGCTGAATTCCTCCGAAGAATGCTCGAGAGGAAAGAAAAAGAGGCCGCGGAAAAGGCTGCCAACATAAAACGAATGGCTCTTTTATTTCAAGACATGGCCGGGATGATGTTACAGCCGGAACCTCCAGCTGAAGACTCCCCGATTATCGTTGAAGACGACAGAGGGGAGATATCGAACCCTCCTCCGGCTCTTTCTGCAGTCAAGGAGGAGACCATCTCTAAGGCCGCTCTGGATGATTATATCGCTCAGCAAATACGAGCTCATCAGGCGAGCGAAATGGCCGGGCAGATCGTTAAGACTGGACGACCCTATCCGGCCTGGTATGACCAAATAAGATACCCGTCGGGATATACGATCCCTAAATTCCATGTATATAAAGGGACGGGCAATCCCCACCAGCATGTTGCCCAGTTCAGAGCTCTATGTGGCTGATCAGTCGAAAATATTGCATTTTTAACACATCAATTTCCCTACTATTTGCAATCATCTAAAGGTGTTCAGTATGAATATAGCACATATTAGCAAATTGACTGTAAAATACCAAATAACTTGTGTTATATATTATAACAGGCATTTTTGTGGGAAATTGAGTGTTTGTCATTGCATGCATCATCTGTGTATAGCGCAACACTTGTCTTGAGAATCTGTGCAGGAAATTCCAGGAAAAGAGCCGAAATTGTCAAAAGTGCTGATAAAAATACGCCAAGTCCAAGACTTGTGATCTGGCAGAGATATAGAAAGAAATATGATATTCCACACATTAGAAGAGTGCCAAAAAGTCAGCACTAGAATTATCTGAAAGTTTCATGCCCCAAGGCCTCCAAAGCGCCGCGGATCCACGGCCAAAGGCCCCTTCCCGCCGCGGATCCGCGGCTATATGGTGATGTCAGCTCCTCAGATTTCCTCCACGTGGCTTATGTAACGGCCTCAGCTTCTAGAAGACTCCAGAATACCACGTGGCTTTATACAGAAGGCTCGGCCTAACAACCTAGCCCTAGAATATACCTTATTCTAGAATATTCCCTCCAACAAACTTCTTCTAGAAGCCTTTCTCTAACAACCTTTTTGGAGGGAAATTTGAATTTGAATTCTAGATCTAGGGTTGAGGTGGTTATAAAAGGAGAGCTAGATCTAGGGTTTTGGGTTGTTCATGGGTTGTTGAAAATTGAGCCAAAATCCCACAAGTTGAGTGACACAACTTGTGCATTCAAACCCTAACCCTAATCCAAAATCCAAATCCAAAATTCAAAATCTCCGAGTATAATTCAAGCAAGAAGCCATCAACCTTTTAGAAGCGAAGCCGATCTTCAACCGAACAAGTGATCCAAGACGATCCGCAGCTCACGGAGATGGTGCGGAGCGAAATCGACGATCTAGTTCTTTCCTCAAATCCTGTAGATCTTGAGAGAATTGTAACAAAATTGTTGATAAATAAAAGGTGAAATTTCTTTCTCTTGCTTACTTTTACATTCTTGCATTTGTGATGAGATCTCAATTCTTGATTGTGTTTCTTGTTATGATGCTCGAGTAAAAACTCCGCTCGTGGAGGAATCGAGAAAATTGATAAGTTGATGATGATTAGATTCCTGTACGATTCTTAAGTCCTATGAGTTTTGTAAACTCTAGTAAATTGAAGTATCGACAACCTAGTTTCGAGCGATACTTTCTTGAATGTTTTCGCTCTTAATTAGCGATCCACGATCGATGCCTGAATTTACTAGAGGCTATAATGTGAATGAAATCAACGAAAGGACAAGGGATAAATGATGAAACCCTAGTTTGCGCAAGAAATCCCTAATTCTCGTTGATCATCATCGATCTAGCATCAAATCATCAATGGATAAGAAAACGTAATAACAAGTTTTCATCACTACTATCGCTTCGATCGATTCCTACGCGCCTCATTACAAATCTTGATTAGTAATTCAATTTGGATAATTCTTGATTCTCGATTCTCGATTCTTGATCTTTAGTATTTCTTTAAAATTCTTGAAACTAAATTTCAAAATTCATGAATCATTTTCTTCTCTTCTTTTCATTTCGACTCATCTAAAACAATAGCGAGCAAAACACACATCTCTGTGGACGATCCGCACTCACTAACGCGCTACATCGACATCGTTATTGATTGCGGTTTACAAATTTCTTTGGTTGTGATTTCTATACATTTTCTACCTACACACCGAGAACTCATTCAATCAGTGGCAACACTGGAGGTGACGATAAACTGCTACTTCTCCAATTTGTCGGCAGCTTGTCGGAGACAGCCTTTGAGTGGTATTCGGAGCTGCCCAACGACTCCGTCAAAAATTTTACAGAGATGGAATTGCTGTTTACCCAACGTTTTGCGAGCGCTAGCGAACGTACCCCAATCACAACACTGATCAATGCCAGGGTAAAGCCAGGAGAGACATGGGTTTAATACGCAATACGATGGCGGAATTTATGGTCGAAGTGCGAACAGCGCATCGAAGAAGCGCCTGCGATAGGCATGTTCATGGGTACTCTTGATCCGCTGGCGACCATTTCGCAATTCATAATGTTCTTCAAGCTAACTACTTTCCATACCTTGATTGACAAGCTGGCCCAAATGGATCAGAAAGGTCATAAACCATCTCATTTGAAGCTGGAATCTCGAAATGAAAAAGGGAAAGAGAAAGCAACTTTCATCGCCAATACTCAACAACAGCCGAGCAACTTAAAGCCGGTTGTTCGCTAAAACAACGTATGTCCATGCCCATCCCTCGAGGAGAGACTGGGACGTCCTTACTCGTTTCCCCGGGATAAAACGAGGAGACTGTTCAAGCTGGCAGTGCGCAACAGACTCATCAAACTGCCGGACCCAAAACGTCCGTTGCAACCAGGCGATGTCAACAATCCTAATTGCTGCCCTTACCACCAAGCAGTAAGCCATCCAATCGAAGATTGCTTCGTTTTCAAAGGCTGGATTGAGGACCAGTACCAACAAGGCAAATTCGCGCTGTCCGAAAACTGGAAGATGAACCAGCCACAACCACATGCTCCGAAAAAGATGGACATGCCGGGGGCATCGTGCTCATTCATAGAGAAAGCTCCATGGACCGAAAAGTCCGTAAACTAGAAATTTGCCTCGAATACGGCTACCCTGGACCGAAACGTCCTTAAACTAATGACGGACCGAGATGTCCTTAAACTAACGACAGTCCGGAACGTTGTTAAACTAACAATGGACCACTATGTCCTAAAACTGGCTGTTGACCGTGACGTCGATAAACTACTACGGACCGCAGCATCCCAAGGCTGACGCAAAAAAACGGTACGTCCATAAGCGAGATGGGCACGGATGAAAACCCGAAAGGGCTCCATGAGTAAAAACTGCAGGACTACCGGCGAGTTTTGTGAAAACCCGAAAAGGCGCAATCTTGTTAAAAGACACTTGCAAGGTCCTCTCGACCTTGCGAGGAAAAAATACCTGTGTGAGATCCTTACGACTGACAAGGGAGCAACATACTTAGGAATCCCTACGATTCCTAAGGAGAAATTACACTTACGAGATCCTCATGACTCGTAAGAAGAACCCTCTTATGAGACCGTCACGACTCATAAGATTCAAAAGCCTTAAGCTAGAGGGATCTGAACCTGTTCTTAAGCCATCGCAACCCACAGACTACCCTACAAGCGGTTCAGTATTGACCCTTGTATACAATCCATGGGCGCGAATAAACATTTCCCTAACAAAGTCCCACCCGCCACTAGGGATATGTTTACACAGTGAACAACCCTTGTAAGTCCTCTCGACTTATAAAGAGAAATCACTCTTGTAAGATCCTTACGACTTACGAGAAGCCATACACTTAGGAATCCTCACGATTCCTAAGGAGAAAACGCACCTATGAGATCCTCAAGACTCGTAGGGAGAAATACCTTTATGAGACCCTTACGGCTCATGAAGTCAAAAGCCTTAGTCGACAGGATCTTAACCCTGTTTGCTAAGCCATCTTTGTTCGATATCGACAGAGGCAAATGATGATTCGCTCCTGGCAATATCCCAGTTGTAGCGGTGCTGATGCTGAAATCGGTGTCCTATCCCAAACTCACAGCGAAAAGCCAGCGAACCAAAAATGCATATGAAATAGCCGAAATGATTGGGCAACTTGCAACAAAATCAGCAAGTAAAAATATATGCATGCAAAATAGCCGAAATGATTGGGTAATCGCGACTTTCGCGATATAAAAGCTGAAATGATAGAGCATCGCGGAAAAAAAATATAAAATGAAATTTTTTGCCCTACAAGTGAGATCACATCGATCCCTGTATACAATCCAGGGGCACAAACAAAGAGGGAACCATACCTTCCCCCCAGGCTCCATCTGAAAGAGAGCCAATTCTCAACGGTTCACAAACAGCCTGGAGATCATCTCAATATTCGTCTCGTTACAGCAGACGCAACGTCAGCAAAGCGGAGTGACGGCAAAATCCTAGCTCCACCTCAGCATTCGTCTCGATACAGCAGACGGGATGTCACTACAGCGTCCTTCCTCCAACAGGATTCAGACACGCCAAAGCAAATGAAGTAAAGGCCAAATTCCAAGCTTCAGGATCTTGACGGCAACACAAATAAAACCTGAAAGACTACCGGAGATCATCCCCCAACAGCGCGGAATGGACACCATCTCAACACTCGTCTCGTTACAGCAGACGCAACGTCAACAAAGCGGAGTGACGGCAAAATCCCAGCTCCACCTCAGCTTTCGTCTTGATACAGCAGACGAGATGTCACTACAGCGTCCTTCCTCCAACAGGATTCGGACACGCCAAAGCAAAATGAAGCAAAAGCCAAATTCCTAGCTTCAGGGTCTTGACGACAACTCAAATAAAACCTGAAAGACTACCGGAGATCATCCCCCAACAGCGTGAAATGGTAACCACCTCGACATTCGTCTCAATACAGCAGACGAGATGCCACCACAGTGTTCTTCCTCCAACAGGATTCGGACACGCCAAAGAAAACGAAGCAAAGGCTAAATTCCTAGCTTCAGGGTCTTGACGGCAACTCAAATAAAACCTGAAAGACTACCGGAGATCATCCCCCACCAGCATGGAATGGTCACCATCTCGACGTTCATCTCAATACAGCAGACGAGATGTCACCACAGCGTTCTTCCTCCAACAGGATTCGGACACGCTAAAGCAAATAAAGAAAATGCCAAATTCCTAGCTTCAGAGTCTTGAGGGCAACTCAAATAAAACTTGAAAGACTACCGGAGATCATCCCCCACCAGCGCAGAATGGTCACCACCTTGACGTTCGTCTCGATACAGCAGACGAGATGTCACCACAGCGTTCTTCCTCTAGCAGGATTCAGACGCAACAATCAAACAACGGAGCCACGGCAAAATCCCTAGTTCCAAACCTCGACGGTTCACCCGCAACCTAGAGACAACCACGACATTCATCTCGTTACAGCAGACGCAATACCAGCAAACGAACCAAAGGCCAAATTCCTAGTTTCAGGGTCTTGACGGCAACTCAAATAAAACCTGAAAGACTATAGGAGATCATCCCACACCAGCGCGGAGTGGTTATGACTCATCGGGGCTCCCCAAACTGAGCCTAACCTCAAGTAAAAAGCGGCATGGCAAAATTCCTAACGCTTGCTCTTCCGACGGTCAAACTGCCTAGGAAGATTGCTTGAAGATGTTTTGTCCAGCTCCCGAAGGGATCAGAGACACGACAGTCGTAAGGCTACTCAAACAGCACGATTGCCAATTGTTCATATCAGAATATTGTATTATTATATCGCCCATTCTTAATCATATTACATATAAATAGGTGCTTTTGATCTATGTCTGCTAAATAGTTGCAGGTTACAGATTCTCAGAACAATACAGTGAAATTCATGAAAAGACACTACAAATGTGAGACTATGACCAACAATAGATGAATCTGTATGATGCCGCCTACCAGTTTAAGGAACAAACGAAGATCAGCAGACAGTTCAATGCACAAAGTACAAGGGCAGCACAGGATTAAAGACTTCAACGCGAAGCTCACGGCAAAAAGTCCACAACATTCTGCACTGTGGAAATCTGAAAGAAAATAGAAGATATTCTGTGGAACCAAGTGAAGACAACAAAAGGAAAATGCAACATGAAGCAACCTTAGAAGTTTGAGCCAAAGATTCCACTAATTGGCCGCGGAACCGCGGCCAAACAGGGCTTTCTGCCGTGGAACCGCGGCCGTGCAGTGCACGTGTCGGTGCACGTGTCGGTGGGTGTCGGTGCATTGACCCGGCTTTCTTAGGGTAGTCTTGTAATTTCATGTATGGATCAGATGTAAAACCTAGGGTTTCTCCTATCTATAAATAGGAAAGCCAGAAGCCTAATTAGGCATGCCTCTTTCAGGGTGCCTCTTTTGGGGCATGCCTCTTTTTATTTTTCTAGATTAAAATTTTCTTTCCTTGTAATCGTTGAAGAGGTCATCAATAAAAGTAAGTGTTTTTTTTCATCTTATCTTGCATTCTTCTTAATTGAAATTTATTTTTCTGCAATTATTTATCTAGGAAACAAGTACATACGGGCCAGCGCAAGAAAGTACAGCCCCACCTGCACCAAAAGCGCCGCGGAACTGTCGCGGAATGACCATTCCTGCCGCGGTTCCGCTGTCCTTTAGTGGAGTTAGGGGTTCGTATTTCTTGTGGGCCCATAAAATACCTTTCACGATTTTTTGAGTATTTTTAATCTGAAAAAATCCATGTTTTTGAAAAAAGTCCAGAGAGCACCCCCCGGGCGTCGTATTTCGTTCGTTCGAGATTTTTAACGTCGTCTAGGTTACTCTAAAGCTCTAGCCTGGCTCTGATACCACTGTAGGGTTTCCTTATCACCTCGTATAGGGTTTGGAAGCATCACACATGCCACAACTTTGATTTTATGAGGTGCTAAGTAAACTTAACTAGGAATCTAACTAGAAATATTGAGTAACAATTCGTAGTATCACATATAAAAGATTATCTATCACTAAGTGGAGAGACTACAACCTTTGTAGACCTCCTAGGGCGACTCCTTGGATCTCCTACGGTTTGGAACGGCTAGCTTGAACGCTTCCAAGTCCACGACGATCCACCCGAAGTCCTTTGCTCAAAACTTGTTGCTTCACTTGATCTATGAAATCCTTGAAGCAAACACCCTACACAAAGTAGCTAGAGATGTGTAGGATGATGAAGTGGTTTATGTTCTCACTTAAAAATCCTTTCTTTCTTTTAACCTCACTCAATTTTAGAACTCAAGAGAGAGCTAGAGAGAGGAAGATGAAGATGGCAATTCTTTTCTTTTGGATGAATAATAATTCATAAGGATAATGAGAGAGAGAGAGAGGGATATCATAACACAGACCATGGTCGATATAAATATCTAGATATTTTGTGATGAGTTAAAGAGCAAAGGAAATTAACCAAGGTTAAGTCAATGGTCAACCAAGGAAGTGTGTAGAAGCAATGAGTCATTTGTAAAGAAATGAGTCATTAAGTCAATTTCCTTTATCTTTAACTTAAAACAAAAATATGTATATATATAAATATGAACCATGCGAGTCTTGCATTGCCATCTTTGTTGTATCATCAACCATGATACAAATGCATGTATGTATGTGTGTATGCACATCAACATGTACATATACATGCATGCATCCATCATAAGAAAAGGGTTTAAATAAATGAGATAAAAGTCAATATTAAATCAACACTTGATTTAATAAACCGGTCATATCTCATATGACCCGACCAATATAAAACGCCCGATTAAAATACAGTATCATATACACATGTTTAATCGAGCTCCTACACATATCTCATATGCACACCACATCGTTTCGCCTGATTTAGGAAACTTCTGTATGGGACTCTAAGACTCGTCAATATGCCAGCAGTAGGTGATGATCATATCAAACACCTACAAGCCACAAGCGGTCAGCTAAACGTAATGGACGCCCGGGTATTGAGCGATCAGAAGAAGAACAAACGAACCTGTCAAAACTCACGTCAATCCAACTGGCAACACTTACCGTACAGTCCGGTCTCTTCGTCAGATATACTGCATATTGAGTCTAGGGATGGAATCATCGACCCCAATAACTCAATAAGTCATGCTGGTATATGGTCTATAATAGATCAAGAAACTACTGATAACACTTATCAGTAATATCTCAGCAGCCCTGGCCAGGGACTTCCTGTTATAGCCAATCGTGCACAGCGCAACATCAACCCCTAATACCGGGAGAGACGAAACCCCTCCTATCGCTCATTGCCTCCGTGTACCTCGGGACTGTACCCAAAATCCACATGTTTGTACGACTCAATAGAGCCGTAGTAGGGTGGAGATCAAGATACAGTGGGAGGACACACAAGACTTTATGGCGATCTCGGGTCTACAGACTAACCTGTACTAGTGTCACCTGAGAACTGCTATCCGACGTATGATATAATATCACATAGGAGTTCTTGGTGAGTCCTTTCAGTGTACCCAGTCTCACTGAGCACCCGTATACAATCTTTGGTGTCAGCACACCAGATGGATATGGGATCATCCATCGCCCATCATATGGAACAAGAATGGTATACGCTAGTCTATACTGGAATATCGATGCCCTGTCTCGATATACCTACGACTAGGAAAATTTCAAGGATATGCTTATAAAGTACAGGTGTCCCACTAGTATGATCCACATCATAATCCCAGTAGTCAAGCCAATATCCTTAGGGCTTTATCAACATGTACCAAATGAGTAAAAAGATGATCAAGTGAACATATGATAAAGAGAAACCAGATAGCATCATGTCGAGCAAGACTGTCCTCTGAATATATATATTTATATACACATCAGTACATACAATATCATTGGCCTCTAGGGCATACATATATCCAACAAGGGTTAGGATAGGGAAGGCTTGAGAGATGGAAATCTCTCTCATTTCTTTCATTGCTCGTATAAATTAATTAATTAGGACTCTATTTAAATTAACCACACACCGCTCACTATGGCACCCTATCCTATGAGATAGCGGTGATTCCCTAGTTAGACCGGTTGTGGTTGATTTACATAGAGATTAGGGCTAAGAGCCAAAAAAGGACGGACAAGGATCAAAAGGAAGAAACTACGTTTCTTCCTAGTCGTGCTAATCCCCTTTGTTGACTATTACCCTAACACCTATGTTCTTAACTAGGGCAAAGAAAGCAGTGAGTAGAATTCCTTTTCCAAACTAATCTAATCCTAACCCTAGCAAGACTTTAAATCAAATTAATTTCAATCTTAGATTTTTAAATCAAAACCTACCAAAAATAGGACTTAACTCGTAAGAATTTAAAGAAAGAACACGTTTTCCCTGTGGACCGATCCGTACTCAACCGGCTAGCTACCAAGCGACACCGTTATTGATTGCGGTATATTCTTGATCTTGATTTTTAAAACGCACGTACGCAGAAGCTCCAATCAATCAAATGGTGTCGTTACCGAGGAAACGGTAGTCTCTTTCTTTGTGTAATTTCGGGTTAATAAAAAAAATAACCTTTAAGAAAATAAATTTATCAAAATTGAAAAATTAAAAAAAATAAAACAAAATAAAAATAAAAATCATCTTGTTCTTTTTGAAAGGTTTTTGTGCAAGTGTGTAGGCTTGGAGCAAACTCTGTTTCAGATCTGGAGCAAGCCCAGTGAAAAAATCAAGAAACAGAAGATCTGAACAGACAGGGGAAAATCGAAACAACACAGAGAAAAATTTTGGAGATCTAAACCAACTAAACCGCCGCGGAACCGCGGCAGATTCAAGCAGTTGACCGCGGAACCGCGGTCAACCTGTGACGTCAGCACCCTAAATTTCTCTGTGAGTATTTTTTTACCTCCTACCCCCTGAACTCCACTGAAAATTTTCCTGCAGGTATTCTTTGCACAGCAACTTCTTCTTCCTATCCAATAAATTGTTTTTGTGCAGGATTCTTTGCGCTGCAAAATAAAAAAAAATTAGATTTTTTTTGCTTGTTCCTACTTTGCATAATTAATACGGACTTTTAAGGGGCTATAACATCAATTCAGATTGGGTGGGGATTTCATTACCCTTCCTAAGACCCCAAAAATCAATAAAAACATATGCATCACCCTTGAGCTAATTAAAAAAAATATCTAGACTCAGCCAATTAAGGACTGTCGCGCTCATTAGGACAAAGGAAGGTTGTGGACATTCAGTCGTTTATCTAAACCTGATTTTGTGGTGCCTAGGCTTTTTGTGGTGCCTAGGCTAGACAAGTGAGAAAGATAATTTTAAAAGGCCCGTCTCACGGTGATTCGTGAGCGGATCCCTCCTTTCTTCATTTGTGCTTACCTGACCATAATTGGCGGCGAAGAGGCGATTTGAGGGATATCTCACAACTTGTTGCTTTGGAACAGTTAGGAGCAGTCTAGTTGACTTAGGAGACCCTAACTGTAGATTTGATTGTGCATGTTTAAACTGTGGTTGTTTGAAATCGTGCCATAGTTTCGTACAAATTTTGCAAAAACTCCTTCTAAAAAAAACACTTTCAAAAATTTCAAAATTCCAAAAACAAACAAATTTTTTTGAAAAAAAAACATAAAAATAAAAAAATAAAAAATATCACATTCTTTTTCTTCTCCTTTCTCTCATCACATCATGGGTACCCCACCTCGCAAAACTCTTGCCGAACTTTGGTACCCACAACCAGACATTACTTCTTACACTTCTTGTTTTGGTTGAATTTCGAACGACCCCTCCATGCCCAAAATTTATTTGAAAGATCGAATAGACACATCTAGGACGACCAGTTGGACTCCGCAATCCACCTTATATCAACCATTTCAACCTCCACCATCTTCTTACGTTGATACTCTTTTTTCGAGACCTGTTGTAACTCCGAAACCCATGTCTATTGCTGAACATATTGAACAATCTCGTAAACGATCTTTCACTCCTTTCATCACTGCGAATTCTTTGGATCAACAATTCTATTTACCTTCTTATCCAAATATTGATCCTACTCTTGTACAACCATTCAATTTCTACCAGTCCTACCCGACTTTTGCACCTTCCCTAGACATTGCTTCTACACAGCCATTTAGGAGTTTCACGTATCCAAATAACTTTGAATATTTTATTGAAACCCCGTCACAACCCATGTCTAGTCTGGAACAGTCGTTGGAAGACTTTATGATAGCGTCATGCCAATAGATGAGGGATTTGAATGCGTCCATGGCCGCCCTCATACAACCTAGTGACCCGGTAGCTAGTTTCCAACTAGCTCCAAATTTTCCAATGTATGATGAGACGGTTGGACAGGTTGAGAATTTGAGTAGCGAGAGGGAGCTGTACACCCTTCCAAATCAAACCTACCCATCCCCAATTGAATCCCACAACTTCGGTTTTGAATGTCTATCAAGTATTCCAAATGATTCACCAGTTGAAGATAAAACGTTTAATGAGTTGTGCGACTTTATAGTGTTTGATTTACCTGATTGTGAAGGGTCCCTTTCGAGTGAAACCATCACTAATCCTTTTAACCTCTACACCTCCACTCTAGAACCTGAATTGATTAATATCCATGTTTTTGATGAGCTGTCTAAGAAAATTTATTTTCACTTGATTGAGGATATCGACGCTGGGAATATTTTGGATAATGAACCCACAGATTTGACTGAATTTTTTCTCCAATTCATCATCCCGAGTCATTAAATGTTTCTCCCGAACTTCATATGCGTCTTGATTTTGATGAGAATTGTATGGATAAGCTAAATTTTGAGGAGAGTTTTGAGAAAATTATTGAGGATGAAGCAGTTTTACTTGAGGAGTCGGATTTTCCAATTCATTTTATCCCTTTCATTGACTGCGCACACCCTCCTGAATCTTTAATCGATACCCTTCCTCACTCATTTCCCTCCATCCTCGCTCCGACCTTGCAAGAAACCGTTACACTTTCATTTTTATGTCTGGTTTACCAATTTCAACGTACCCATGTTTTCTCATGAATCTTGAGGGGTTTGACCTCATTCCTCAGTGGGTTGATAGATTAGCACAATCGCTTTTTACACATCGGTCATTACAAATTGTGCTAATTTATACACTCCATCTCCACCTTCAAGTTCGTATTCAACTTCTTTCTCCCACTTTCTCTGGTTCTTCTTCTATTCTTCCTATAATTTCAGTGAGTGTTGATGAATTACAATCCGATAATTCAAGTTTGATCATTCTAGAAAGCCAACTTGATTTGGATACTTTAGAAAATGAGGTAGATGAGTTTTTCGAGTCTCATACCTCCATAATTTTTGACAAATCAAGTATGATAAATTCTGGCACAAAACTTACTGACAGTAAAATGTTTAATTACACTGATGAGAGTTTTGAAGAACTTTTCGCTGACGAACTTGCATTCCTAAACAACAAGGATTTTGTGATTAATCAACCTCCACCTATAGAAGTTGAACCACCACCCTTTCTTCTTATAAAATACAAGAATGCCAATATTCCATTCATTTCTGATCATTCACATTCTCGTTTTTATTTATCATCACCTCTTATCTCCTCACATTCACGTTCACGCAAACCCTTTCCATACCACCACTTATCTCTTCCCCACTTCTTCTTGACTCTATATAACATGTTCTTCCATCGACCTATACGTTACATCGATAAATTCTTCAAATGGTTGGTGTTGACTTTTGGTCTTTGCAAAGCTTAGCATTGATCAATAACTTTGAACCCCCTCTTTAAAAGCTTAACATTGTTTAACTCAAGTTTTGGGGGGGGGGTATAATTTAGCTCTCGAAAATAATTTTTTCTAACTCAAAGTGGTGAGCCAAAAATAAGTTTGGGGGATATTTTCACGATCATATTTCATGTCCCCATTAATAAATTTATCCTCCCAAGTTTACAAGTTTATGAGATTTTAAAAAATGGCAACAGTAGAAACAATGTTTCACTTAAGTTTTGGGGGAACCTTTTTGTGTATATATATTTTGTTTTCTTTTTTTGTCAATAATAAAAATAAAAATTAAAAAAAAATGGGAGTGCCGACAATTTTGACCCTCTTGGTATAGCCTGACAGTGAGGGCACTGCCAAGTTTAAGTTTGGGGGTGTGCTCTTTAAGCTTTTTTCCTTCGCATTCATATATATATTTTTGCATTTGCATATTTATTTTAAAACCCATAAAAATTGAAATTTTTTTAAAAATTATAAAAATTGAAAAGTTCAATTTTGGCTATATTTGACTTAAGTTCAACATGACGGTTGACTAGTTAGGAAAAACTAGATCGTAAACTTAGTAAATTAAAAACCCTAAAAATAACCTTTCTTAAAGTTTAACCGTAGAAAATATATGTCCTTATATTTTATTTAGAAATAGGTAAATTTTGAGTTCAGTTCTTGGGCTAAGTCAAAATAAGGGAAGAGTATTGAAATTTTTATTTGAAGTGTAAGTCTGAAAAATAATTCTGAACTTAAGTCTAAATTCTGAAAATATATACCCTACAACTTGCACATACACGCACCTTGAGACTTGGGATAGTAGAGAATACCTTGAAATGCTCTTGTCTAAAATCCTTAGTATGAAGAAAAAGAAAATAAAAAGTACAAGTGTGAATAAAAAAAATGAACACTGATTTTGTAATTACTTAAGGCTGCATAAATAAAAAAATATAGAGAGTGTGCTTTATCACCTAGTGCCTTAGACCAACTGGTTTGGGAGTCACTGCTAAGCCTTAGGTATTACAAGACGAGGAATTACGCCTAAATGCGTAAGCATATTTTGTAATCGGTCGTTTAGTACCTCAAGAAGTATTAACGGTCGTATGAAGGATGTGTGAGCAATTTCATCTAAAATTCACCAACTAAAAGTACTTTGGATGATAGACAAGAGTATGATAGCTTGAATTGAATTTCCAAGTATAGGGGTAAAAATTACACACACGTAGGGGTATATGATTGGGGTTTGGATGAGAGATAGGAAAGAAAGATAGGGCTTATACCTTCAGTAGAGACGATAAAAATTCCTAAGTTGAGATGGAACCTTAGAAGGAAAATTCAAAATATGCTGAAAGCTTAATGAATTTGCAGAACATATACGATCTTAAGTTAAATGATAAGTGAGTGTGAAAAATATGGGTTGATGATTTCTTAGTTGAAGATAATAGAATTTCTTGCTAGAACACCGAATTGAAGAATGAAAGTCAACAGGCCAAATTGATCGGATTTTTTAGGTAGTATCCGCTGAAAACACTCAGGAGATAACACTCCTCCTACTACGGACACCTAGAGGTTTAATGGCTTGTTGCACGAGCTCAGTGCAATCGCGATTCCCTGTGAAAGTGAGGTTAGGATTTTTTGAGAATAAAATTGGCTTTGCTCGGGATGAGCAAAAGATAAGTTTGGGGGTATTTGTTCATTTCAGAATATTGCATTATTATATCGCCCATTCTTAATCATATTACATATAAATAGGTGCTTTTGATCCATGTCTGCTAAATAGTTGCAGGTTATAGGTTCTCAGAACAATACAGTGAAATTCATGAAAAGACACTACAAATGTGAGATTACGACCAACAATAGATGAATCCGTATGATGCCGCCTACCAGTTTAAAGAACAAACAAAGACCAGTAGACAGTTCAATGCGCAAAGTACAAAGGCAGCACAGGATTAAAGACTTCAACGCGAAGCTCACGGCAAAAAGTCTACAACATTCTGCACTGTGGAAATCTGAAAGAAAATAGAAGATATTCAGTGGAACCAAGTGAAGAAAACAGAAGGAAAATGCAACATGAAGCAACTCTAGAAGTTTGAGCCAGAGATTCCACTAATTGGCCGCAGAACCGCGACCAAACAGGGCTTTCTGCCGCGGAACCGCGGCCGTGCAGTGCACGTGTCGGTGCACGTGTCGGTGGGTGTCGGTGTATTGACCCGGCTTTCTCAGGGTAGTCTTGTAATTTCATGTATGGATCAGATGTAAAACCTAGGGTTTCTCCTATCTATAAATAGGAAAGCCAGAAGCCTAATTAGGCATACCTCTTTCAGGGTGCCTCTTTTGGGGCATGCCTCTTTTTATTTTTCTAGATTAAAATTTTCTTTCCTTATAATCGTTGAAGAGGTCATCAATAAAAGTAAGTGTTTTTTCATCTTATCTTGCATTCTTCTTAATTGAAATTTATTTTTCTGCAATTATTTATCTGCAAGTTAATTAGTTTATTAAAAAGAAAAAATTATAAAAATGAATTTTATCGTAACTTTCCTAATGAGTGAGTAATTCCTCACTTATTAGGGTTAGGATAGGGAAGGCTTGAGAGATGGAAATCTCTCTCATTCCTTTCATTGCTCGTATAAATTAATTAATTAGAACTCTATTTAAATTAACCACACACCGCTCATTATGGCACCCTATCCTACGAGATAGCGGTGATTCCTTAGTTAGACCGGTTTTGTTGATTTACATAGAGGTTAGGGCTAAGAGCCAAGAAAGGACGGATAAGGACCAAAAGGAAGAAACTACGTTTCTTCCTAGTCGTGCTAATCCCCTTTGTTGACTATTACCCTAACACCTATGTTCTTGATTAGGGCAAAGAAAGCAGTGAGTAGAATTCTTTTTCCAAATTAATCTAATCCTAACCCTAGCAAGACTTTAAATCAAATTAATTTCAATCTTAGATTTTTAAATCAAAACCTACCAAAAATAGGACTTAACTCGTAAAAACTTAAAGAAAGAACACGTTTTCCCTGTGGACCGACCCGTACTCAACCGGCTAGCTACCAAGCGACACCGTTATTGATTGCGGTATATTCTTGATCTTGATTTTTAAAACGCACGTACGCAGAAGCTCCAATCAATCACCAATCGAGGAATACATCAGCCAACGCGACGGTACGACGGGCAAAACCCTAGTATCACAGACCCTAACGGACCTCTGTCGTAAAGAGCAGAGGTTAACTGTAACGTTAGGACATTCTTGCGAGAACTTCTCGATTCGTCTCGACTCGTAAGGAAATTAGTGTCTTTGCGAGAACTTCTCGATTCGTCTCGACTCGTAGGGGAAAGCCTTAGGCAGTGGGGATTAAAAAACCCGTTTCCTAAGCACTGGGGCCCTGCAAGTCGGTCCAAAATGGACCCTTGCATACTATTCACGGACCACACTCTCCAAAGTCAAATCTCGATAAGGAGGGAAACAACCACTTACGAGTCCTCTCGACTTATAAGAGGGAAAATTCTCTTGTGAGATCCTTATGACTCTCAAGAGAAAACACACTTAGGATTCCTCACGATTTCTAAGGAGAAAATACACCTACGAGATCCTTTCGACTTGTAGGGAGAAAAGTTTTTATGAGACCCTCATGGCTCATAAAGTTGAAAAAACCTTAGGCAGCAGATCTGAACCTGCTTCCTAAGCCATCACTACCTTTCGAAGAGTTCAAGACGGAATGCTCTCTATCGTCTACAGCCTACGCTTACTAAGGTAACATGCTGGCAACAAAGAAAAGAGAAGAAAGCAAGAGATAACACAAGATAGTACGAAAGAAATGTATCTTTTATTTATAAATTCAATTGAGTACAAGTTACATCATATGAAAGGATAAAAATGGATACATGTTATTCAAAAGTTACAAATGCTAATTGGTACAAAAACAACTATTGGGAGGGAAGCGTTTTCAATAGGCCAATCAGTTGTTCGCGCACTTCCCTTAGCCCCTTTGCACGGTCAGCTGCCGCGGCCAACTCTGCTTCAACCTGAGCCCGTTGCTGCAAGTAAGATGAAAGTTGCTCATCAATGACCCGCTGAGCTGAACCACGACTTTGCGCATCTCGCTCGATGAGGTCGAGCTTCTGCCTCAGCATTAACCCGTCAGAAATACATCGTAGAAGGCCCTCAAAGATAGCTTTCAACTGTATAGCATTAGCATCAACCTGAGCATGCAATCGGGCAGATTCGCTTGAAGTCTCTTCACACTCCTTACGCTTTAAAGCCGCTTCTTTTTCAAGATGGCGGAAGTAGGGAATGCTCTGCTCGACCCACACGGGCCGTTGGGAGTTCACAGCCAGAACCTCGGGAATAGAATGTCCGAGCTCGAGCTCATGCAGACAGGCCTCAATTTTCCTGCAGTGATTAACCCAAGACTCAACGACGCCCTCACTATGAAAGTTCACGAGTGTTGCCAGCATAGGATTAACCTCAGCAGCAAAATTTGCAGCAAGGGCAGTGGTCTCCGCGTCAAGCTCTTCAATGGATTCACTCAGCATATGAAGGCTGGTCGCAGCGCCCTTAGAAGATGGACGTCTAGAAAATGGTTTTGCTGGTATTAATATACGAGATTCGAAGGGAGCAGGGACCGGTGCGACTGCTGCAAAATGAATTACGGTTAAAAGCCAAATCGCAAAATAAATAAAATCACATGAACAATGGAGTTTTTACTATACCGGCTGCGGCAGGTGGTAAGGCCAGGAGTACCGGTGGCATAACTATTCTTTCATCTCCTCCTTCAATCTGTATCGCTGCAGTCAAAACAAAGAAGAATTAGCAACGACTTGGCTGCCCATAAAAAAAGATATTAACTAATGGCTGTACTCACCAACGCCACTAGATGAAGCAGTCTCCGACTGGAAGGAGAAATGGGGGTGCAGCACCTGATACAGGTGATCAAAAAAGACTCCTGCAAGGATGCAATAATGCATTGTCAGTACATAAAGAATATTGCCTACAATGAAACCGATAAGTCACAAACCCATACCTTCCAGCATTTAGGAGGACACGAGAGAAGGCAAAGAGGCGGCCACCGTCAAAGCAGCAACTGGCGATGCTTCCTCGGGTGGCACAACATCAACGCTCACCACACCTGCATTAGAAACGAGAGAAATACTGTTAGAAGAGAGTGGAAGGGATTGTAGAATGAAAAAGAGAGCAATGACCTAAATTCTACCTGGTGAGTCGCCGGTCGAAACCGCGACAAGGGCGTCACTGGGTGCAGCGACTGCTTCACCCTCCTCCATCGGAATGGTTTCGCCGCCCGTAGCTTCATCCCCCAACTCCATGAGAATCGTCGTGATACTCGCAGCGCCCGACAACGGCAAGGAACCGCAAGGGGAAAGAGTGGCAATTGGGACAGTTCCAGACTCTTGAGAAAGAGTGGCTACTTCAGGCTCGGTGGTTGCCGCCATCTCACCTGCCACCTCCTCACCAAGACTTGGCCCTGCAGGATAAGATATATGAGAATCTAAAGATTAAAACTTTTGCAAAAAGGCTCAGTGCTACGTTACCTTGGGTCGGCTTTTTAATTGCTTCCCGAGCCGCACGTGCTTCCTCTCTGTGAGCGGTAGATAGGGTGCCCGGAGCACCCTCTGAAGAAGCAGGGACAGGAGAAGCTGCGCTCGAGCCTGCACCTACGGCCAAGGCGGCGTTGCGTTCTTTTGCCGCATGCCTCTTGCGCTTCCTTTCCGCCCGGGTCGTGAAAGCCGATCTTCTCAAGACCTCCATCAAGGGGACGTCATCGTCCGCGCCAAGAGTTACTTCTAGAGCCGTTATGACATCCGTCATCGGTCGCTTAAGTAAAGCCTCTTTTGGAAGTGATGAGGAGGTCGGGACTTCGATAGCTGGCCCTAGAAGCATCTCCGCATCCTCCTACGGGATTGACATTGTAGTCCCTGCGATAAGATGAAAAAGGGGTCAGATCATCCATAAGAAAGGCGAATGAAGGCACAATAAGCCGAAATATACCAACGCCCAGCGAAGCGCGAATCCTCTGCTCCACCTTAAAAGTCTTGAGGAAGCCGCGAGAGCTTGGGCTAGCATCACATTATCCGAAATGCTTCTTCCTTCCACAAAAGCTGCTTGCTCCTCTGATATCCACTTTGGTTGGAACCAACATCTTCACCAGGTTGAACCACTAAGAAACCCGCAGCGTAAGGTACATGTTTATTATTTATTAGAATGGTTTCCGTATCAGCAACAATAAAGTCTTCGGTGGAAATGCCTGTTGAAAAAGGAAAAGTGTCAGTCAAAACATGATAATAAAAATGTAATGCAATAACAAAAGATACGCCTGAGATTTACTTGATTGTGCGAGGATAGACAGTCCCGCTTTGTGGCTTGCTAATCGCTCGGAAGCTGCAATGGCAGCCTCGAGATCGGTATCATCCGGCACTATGAATAGGCCTTCATTGGTCCCATACTCGCTCAGGCCCTCGCTGTAAGGAGCATGAGGCTCCTGGCCGAGTACAACATCTGCAGAAAGAATCGACTTCTTCTTCCTCTTCTGCGAGCGAGTGCCCGTAGCCGCTAGCACAAGCTTATGCTTGGTGGGCACCTTAGGACGACGAGTCCCGATATCTGAACCCACGCCAGACTCGGGAGACGCCACAGTCACCGTTTCCATGGGAGCACGGGGTATCGGTAGCTCGGGCCTATCATGCGGGACCTCGACCGCAGCAACTTCTCTTAAGGAAGGATGGAAAATTGTCCATTGCTTCAGAGGGACGTTTGGATTACCAGCCGGAGCGGTGCCCTTGCGATCAAGCAGCAATCGCTTCTCCTCCCTAATGACGGCGCCCATTGAATGTTGATACCACGCCATATACACATTCATACACATTCAGGGCCTTTGGAACACAGCTCGGTTCACTAATGAAGAAGTTGGACCCCGTATTCAGACGCATAAAATGATGTAGCGCGGTTCACATTCCCTCTTCGGTAGCAGCATGTTCTGCCAAGAAAGCCTCAAGCGGGACGCCCTGATTATAGCTCAGCTGTTAGGCGAAATGATGCGGGTTGTATCTCATGAATAACGCCACATCATTTGGCCTAAATACGAGAAAGCCCGGCCTGAGGGAGTACAGATGAAGAATTTCTCGAGCTTTCAACACAGAGGCCCCATCTTTAAAGATGTCCTGCAATGGCAGCACCGTCTTCGTGGATTCCTGGCCGACGGTCAAGATTTTGTCAGTGAAGGACATACCATCTTCAACCGTGCATGGATAAAAGAGTAAACCCCTAGCTTTCCGCGGTGTCGGACTTACGATGGATGCGTCGACTAGCCGCATTATCCGAGGGAATTTACATCGGTCGTAAAAAGATGGTCTTTTGTGGATACCGAAGACCCCAAGCACGTGCAACTCGAGCCATGAGGTGAAATAACGCATTGAGAAGTTGGAAGGCTGCACCCATGGCTCAGTGGTATCCGCTGCCAAGCTGATGCCGTAATACAGGTGGGATAACCCAGCAATCCCGATGGCCACTTATATCCCGGCAACCATTCGATGCGCGGGGTAGAAGACAGACGGCCTCATGTAGCAAGGGTGCATGGGAAGCGCGAACCAACTTAACCATAAACCGAGGAACCCTAGAAAGAACGTTTCCTCATCGATGCTCGGAGCGGCAATTGCTGAAAAGGGGACGATCGCGACGTTTGGAAGAAAGAAATCCTTTTGATCAGCTTCCAATATTGGCCGGCGATCCAAGCCAAAGCCAAAAGGATCATCAAGTTTGGCAAACTTTTCACCTTGTCACGATAAAACTTCCACATGGAGAAAACGAGCGATAAAATCCGTAAAAGTAACCCCGCGGCCTCCAGATTCGAGAAAGATGCTCTCATACATATTCAACACCTTTATCAAACTTAGGAACTGGTGTTGAATGGCGTTCTCTTGGGTAAGACCCATTACCACTGATTTGGTGGCAAAAATATACTCATCCGGAGAAAGCAGCTCCTCGTAGTGCTCTCCACTAACGGGTAAACCAGAGACCTCGGCAAATTCCTCTAAGGATATGGAGACTTCTCGATCCAATAAGAGGAAGGTGTGGGTCGGAATGTTCCATTGCTCTAGAAACGCCTTGATCCACCATGTAGGAGGCGCAGAATACTGGAACAAGGAAGCGTAGATCGCAGGATACAATCCGAGCTTCAGCAGCTGTGATTTCTTCGCCGATAAAATATATCGGGCCTACTGCAGGTATCCGACCGGGTGACGGAGAGTTAGTCCTATGTTGTAAGGCTGTCTCCAAGGGCACGATTCACCCTGGCATATGCGCCGTCCTAAAGTCCAAAACAACCGGCGGCTGCACGGGTATTGCGGCCATAGAAGGCCGAAGGAGACCTTCTGAAGTCCAATTTACCTTCTCCACAGTATAGCTTATCGGGGGTGCATCTGCATAAGGGATCGCAGAGATAGGCTCCGAGGGTGTCGCACAAGAAAAACTCCGACGGCCTCTGATAATCTGATCGTACCATCTACCCCATAGATGAAGACTCTTTTGCTCCGGGTCATGGTCTTTGATTAGCGCAAGAACCTCTCGGTCTACGGGCGCTTCGGGGAACCCGCCTTCCGAGCGGACGAATGAGAAAGAAGTGTCGAAAGACATAGTGCCTGCACGGGAAAAGAACAATTTGTCAGCCGCCAATGCTACAGTTTAAGTGCTGTCACTAGGTACTTTAAATCTGTACCATACTGCAATGCAGTAAAAAGGGGACCAAAGGGAGACCCACAAAATCTAGATGGCAGTTCATCATTAATAAAACGTCCTCATCATTTGATGAGACTGTCAATTAATGAGGAAATCCTCAATTGATTCTCATTTAATGAGAACCCCTCGGGTTAAGAAGTAAATCTCCCCTTGAGAGCGGTGCTCTGTGAAAGAGTGACATCTGTCAAACTCTAATGATGAAGGAATAAAAATTCCTGAAGAGCCTTGCTCTTAAGAAATGATGGAATAACCACCAGAAAAATTTAAAATAAAATTTTTAATGGAATAAAATTCCATGAGCTTTAAGATCCATGAACAAACTCTTAAGAGTTCTTTATGAAAGATTAATAAATCTATGTGATTTGAAAAGAGCAGAGCACTGTTAATGGTTTAAGAAACCTTGAAAAGAATCTCTTAAGATCTAAGATCTAACAAGAGTAAAGCTCTGTTGAGAAACCCTACAAAAGTTTTCTTGAAGATTTATGATCTAAAAAGAGCAAAGCTCCACTAATGGGTTAAGACACCCCAAGAAAGATCTCTTTAGATCTATGATTTCAAGAGAGCAAAGCTCTGTTAATGAAACCCTAAAAGGGTTTTCTTTAAGATCAAAGATCTATGAAGAGCAAAACTCTGTTAATCGGTGAAACCCTAGATTCTTAAATAATCCTTTAAAAGATTTAATCTTTACCTAAGTTTTGACAGAGTTCTATTCTTAAAAGAAGTTCTTAAGACAAAGAGCTATGCTCTGCAAGAGAATAAAAATTCTCAGAAGGAAGAAGATGAATAGAAATCATCTCAAGGGCCAAGGGTCCTATTTATAGGCACTGAGATGACGTTTTAACTTCTGAGTTGATCCAAGGGCGCAGAGGCTGCCACCGCTGCACTCACGTGTGGGCCATGTGAGCGCAACAGTGGGGGGGCATTTGTTTCCCCCAATCAAAGCAAAGCTCTGTTCAAAATTCAAATTTTGAAATGAAACAACGCTTCAGAAGCAACGCCAAGTGCGCTGTGCCCTAAGTAGAGCACTACGTGCAAAGCACGTGTATGCCAGCGCTAGGTGCGCTGCGCTCTAAGCAGCGCACCACGTGCAAAGCAGGGGTGCGCCAGCGCTGGAACTAAAAGCTCCCCACCGTCAGATCAAAGATCCAATAATAATGATAAATCATTAATTAATCAGAATTAAATTCTGTTAAGCAAAGATTCCTCAAAATCTTTCCAAACAACAAGATTGTGCTCTGTAAATCAGAGCACCGTTGGATCAATGATCCAATGGTGATTAAAAATCACCAAAATACAAAATAAATTCTGTATGAAAAGATTTTCCAATCTTATTAAAAAAAACAAGAAGATTGCCTTCTGTATATCAGAAGCCCTTGGATCAAAGATCCAACGATGGGAAATTCCCCAAATCAATTGGAGAAAAGATCTCCTTAACTGATTGAACTGATCAGCTTGCCCTACATAAAGGCCCCAAGACTTCAAGTCTAAAGATACAGAAACAAAGAGAGAAACCCCCCATAAGCTTTGAGAGATCTCAGAAAGAAGAGTCGAGCTCTCAGAAAAAGAAGAGTTTCTTCAAGGTAAAAAATGAACATAGAGATGAAATCATCTCATAATTAAAAAGAAGAATTCACTTCTTTAAAGATCGTAGATCTACAAGACCAAGGTCTTTCACAAAGAGATCAAAAGATCTCATCATAAAATAAAAAGAAGAACATAATTCTTCTCGCAGATCATAGATCTACAAGACGAAGGTCTTTTATACAAAGAGATTATGAACATCTCATTATAAAAAGGGGGGAGAATAATTCAATTCTCTTAAGAATCACAGATCCATAAAGGTAAAGCCTTTCATCAACATAAGAAATTGAAACATCTCCTACAAAGTAAGAACTTTGTTCTTAAAACCTTGAGACAAAGTCTTTTATAAAAGGAGAATTTAATTCTCAGGGCACAAACCGATCTAAGTTGCATAAAAAAAGAGTCTCAGTGCTCCACATCTAGCGCAAAACGCTGCAGAGCCTTGGCGCTCTTAATTTTGCAGAGCCTTAGCGCTCCAAACATAGCGCACTGCGCTCATTATCTGGCACTCAGCGCCAAGCGCGCTACGTGCTCCTCACGTGTGCGCTACTTAAAAGAAGCATCTCAGCACTCTTGATCTGGTGCTCAGCGCTGAGTGCACCACGTGCTCCTCACGTGTGCGCCACTGGACTAATAGTGCTTTGCGCTCATAAATCAGCGCAATGCGTTCATGGACTGGCGCTCAGCGCCAATTGCACCACGTGTCTCTCACGTGTGCGCCACTCGGCAGAACTGCACTGTGCTCTTTGATTGGCGCAAAGCGCCAAGCGCACCATGCGCTGCGCTGATAGAACATAAATTGTTCTTTAATAAGCCCCAGGTCTATGATGAATGCTCAGCATTCAACAAAAGACAGAAATACTGTCAGAATCTAAGTCAATACTCAGTATTTTTAAAAGGGTCAAGCCCAAATAAATGCGCAACAACCCAAAATAAATGTTTAACATTTTAACTGAATGGGTCAAGCCTAAGTTGGCCATAAATCTCTCATTCAGATTAACTGAGCCCACATGCTTATAAATCTCAGATCTGAGTCCTAAATTGGACTACAGATCCCAATCAACATTGGTTCAAGGGTACATCTCTGAACCCTTCTGATATATGTCGTTGTAATCCTTCAACGTCTTCAGAGAGGTGACGGGTCCCGACAACCATACATTTCATAGACTATGACGTCTTTAAACTGGACTGTGGGGTCCTTAAACTCATGGACTATGATGTCCTTAATCTTGGACTGTGGGGTCCTTAAGCCAATAGACTATGAAGTCCATAACCTTGGACCACCATGTCCTCAAACTGGTAATTGACCGTAATGTCCCTAAACTAAAATAATAGAGCCCAAATGCTCTTTTGTTGGATCTAAACGATCCCGTTAAGTTGATCTTAGCCTACAATTAGGCTAACGTATCCTTAACAAACGTTAAGTTGATCTTAGTCTACAATTAGACTAACGTATCCTTAACAAACGTTTAAGTTGATCTTAGTCTCAAATGAGACTAACGTATCCTTAAACCCAACCCCAAACCCAAACCCAAATCTAAGAAAATACGGATTTGGACTAATCCACGCCCTATGGACGACAACATAAATTAGTCTCTGTATACAATCCACGGGCAACCAAAAAACAAAACAAACACACACGACACGAAGTGACCATCTGGAGAAGGAGAAAGTAGTTACCGTGACGCGGTAGCGTAATTAACTGCAGGGGCTTGCGCCTGCAGGGAAGAGCGTCCCCACAATAAAAAACCCCTCAAATGAGGGGGAATCTGACGAATTATGCTACATCAGCCGCATCCGTTTAAACCTTCGATACATGGTGTCATAAATCAACTTGGTATCTTCGGAGAGGTAGACGGATAGTATCGATTAGCATCTGCCCCCAAATTCAGGCAAGACGAACCTACGCGGTCGCGTCTCTGTGTTTCGGAGGAGAACAGACCTGCGGTATAGCGTGTCATTTACAAACACGTATCGGAGAGCTCTCTTCTTCAGCTAAATCCTCGTAGATTTTCCTTCGGTCAGCTTATCGTATTGGAAGTACTCTATGAAGGGTTCTCTCCAATCGGGCTCGTCTTGGATGATCGAAGCTTCTTCGGAGGGATTGTTCTCTTGTTCTACACTTTCTTCTTCACGCAAAGAGGCTGGAGGCAGAATTTGCCGGCGTCTGACTGTGATTAGAATTTCGTCCATGTCAGGATCAGCTAGCTCTTTAGCTAGGCGAGTGAGTATGTCAGCTTTTCTGTTCAACGCTCTATGGACTCCCATTAGTTCAATGTGAGTGAACCATTTCATGAGCTCCACCACTCGGCTTCTGTACCGAGCTAACTCGGGTTTATATATCTTATTGTCGCCGCTTACCTGGTTGATGACAAGCTGGGAATCACCATAGACTCGTAGCCGAAGGATTTCCATTTCTATAGCGAGCTCCAGACCAGCTATCAAAGCCTCGTATTCAGCTTCGTTGTTTGTGCGAGGCTCAGTGAGAGCAAAAGAACATCGTAGGGTTCCCATCGATGGCGTGATGAATACCAATCCTATCCCCGCTTTTATCTGCGGGATGCTTGATTTGCCGGAGGTCCTTATTGATGAGGCCCCATCGAAGTAGAGCTCCCAACATGGCTCGTCATTCTCAAGGTGCGGCACTTTTTCGTCGGGTAACTCACAATTGAGCGGTGACCCTTCTGGTATGGGATGAGCAGCGAGAAAGTCCGCAAAAGCTTTCCCTTTTACTGCTTTCTGAGGAGTATAAACTATGTCAAACTCAAGCGGCATGACAACCCATCTTGACATTCTACCGGCTAGGCTTGCTTTGGTCATTAAGTGTTTGAGCGGGTCGACCTTGGACATCAGCATAACCCGATGAGCAAGCAGATAGTGCCTCAGCTTCTTAACAGAGAATATCAGGGCCAGGCATTGGTTTTCAATCAGGGAATAGTTGTGTTCCGCCCCAACTAAAGTTCGACTGAGGTAGTAGAGGGCATTTTCTTTTCCCTCCTCGTTGTTCTGGGCAAGGAGCGCACCGAGTGATTCATCTAGCGCGGCAGTGTAGAGAGTCAGCGGTTTATTTGGAATGGGAGCGGCCAGCACTGGAGAGTGAAATAAGTACTGTTTGATGCCTTTGAACGCTTCTTGACATTCGGCATCCCAGACAAAAGGAGCTCCTTTCTTCATGAGCTTTGAGAAGGGCCTACATCTCCCCGATAAATTTGAGATAAACCTTCGTATATAAGTAGGCTTGCCTTGAAAAGATCTTAGCATCGTCAGATTCTTCGGAGGGGGCATCTCTATGATGGCCTTTATCTTGGATGGGTCAACTTCAATCCCACGATGTCGGACTATGAAGCCCAGGAATTTTCATGATGACACGCTAAAAGCGCACTTCAGAGGATTCATTTTCAGATCGTACTCCCTCAGTCTGGTGAGAACGGTCCTAAGATCTTGGATGTGATCGTCCTTGGCTTTAGTCTTGATGACCAGATCATCAACATAACATTCGACGACCATATGAATTAGGTCATCAAAGATATTGGTCATTGCTCTTTGATATGTAGCACCTGCGTTCTTCGGTCCGAACGGCATCACTTTGTAGCAGTATATTCCGATCGGGGTTCGAAATACTGTGTGCTTCTCATCCTCAGGCGACATCTTGATCTGAATATACCCAGACGAGCCATCCATAAAGGTGAACAGCTCGTAATTTGAGATGTCATCGACCATCATTTCCATGACCGGTAGCGGGAAGTCGTCTTTAGGACATGCCTTATTGAGGTCCCTGAAATCTACACAAACTTGGATCTGCCCATTTTTCTTCTTCACTGGGACTATGCATGCGATCCAGTCCGCATATTTCTCTTCCCTGATGAAGCCGGCATCGATGAGCTTCTTGGTTTCCTCGATGACCTTTTCTTCTAGTTCCCTTCTCATTCTTCGAGGAGCTTGTTTGACAGCCTTAGCATCAGGAGATATAGCCAGTTTATGCACGACCACTTCAGGGGAAAGGCCAGGCATTACTTTGTATGTCCACGCAAAGCAGTCGACGAACTCATGCAGCAGGGCAATTATCTGCTCTTTCATTTTCTCTGACAAGAGTGAGCTGATGTAAGTCGACCTTGGATTATCGAGCGTTCCTAAGTCAATCTCGGTTAGCTCGTCAAAGGTTGTTTGTCCACTATCTTCGAGCTCTTGAGGAGCTTCTTCTGGCTCGGCCATCTCGTCATCATCATTTGATCTATCGCTGGCTTCACCAATATGGATCATGTAGCATGCTTTGGAATCAGGTTGAATGAAGCCTATGCCCCGTCTATCTGGAATTCGTCCATCAATGAGTGCTTGGACCTGGGGTGGATGCCAAAACCCTTCATAAAACTTTGCTTCGGACTCCGTTTGATATAACCGGCATCCACACCTTTTGAAATATTTATGCATCTCGGGTGCATAGTATCTGGGATTGAGGACGACTCTTATGCCTCTCTCATAGGGAAGGCACGCGACAGACAAATCGTCCGGGTGCACAACGGGGTTTGACCCATAAAACAGGATGCCCTTCTGTCCACTTTTCCTCCCGGGAATGTAGAAAGTTTTCAGCTGGTCCACGGTAGAGACTGACAATGCATCGATCTCTTTGCACATCCGTTCCGGCACCCTTATGATGGCCAGGGACCCTTCTGCAATTTCTAAGGTCTATCGTAGTTTCGCTTGCTGCATGGGGGTCCAATCTGCACAGCTGTTGCACGACAGGTCCTCTTCCTCCGACTCTTTAGTGTCGCTGCCAAGATGAGGGCGGACTTTGCTGCTAGATGGGCTTTCAGTATCGGATTCGTCCGTATCACTACCGAAACGAGGGCGAGTTTTACGGAAGGACGGACTTCCAGCGTTGGACTCATCAGTGTCACTACCGAAACGCGGGTGTACTTGGGCGTTTTTGCTTTGGAAAGTGATAGCCGGCTCAGATTTGCTTTTGAATCTTTGGGCCACTCTATCCTCAGTCAGTCGTGGCTTAGCATTTTGGTGGTTCATGAAGTACCGAGAATCTTCATATCAGACTTCATGCACACCGAATGGCTGGATGTCTCCGTCAATGCGTTTTTCTTCGCCATTTTTAGTATACTTTATGCATTGATAGAGAGTTGACGGAATGATGCCATAATCGTGAAGCCACGGCCGTCCTAAGAGAATTTTACAAGACGTGTCAGCGTTGATCACGTATATCTTAGCTTCAGTTTGCAGATCCACAAATTTGATTGGCAAAGCTATAGACCCCAGAACTTGCTGGCAGTTTTGATTGAAGGTTTGAATGACAATCCTTTCTCTTGACAGGTGTCAGACGTCCATTGACAAACTCTTCAGAATCCACAAGTTCATGATGTTCACTGAGGATCCCGGATCAATCAATATGCGATTAATCCAATCTCCATCGCTGTACCCGGTCACGTAAAGCGGCCGATTATGCTCAGCCGTTCCCAGTAGTAAGTCCTCATCCTTAAATGTGATTGCGGCGGCATGTAGAGCGTACTGGGCTTCTTTCATATTAATTTCTGCAAAGTGAGCCTGATACCGCTTGGGGTTTTGTAGAGTGTGAATGAGAACATCTCTAAGCTCTTTAGATAGGACCAAGGCATCGTAGATGCTTAGGAGAGACGGGAGCGTTCGGAGATAAGCCAAGACATTGTAGTCCACTAAGGAAGGACTTGAGTTTTCATTAGCCGGCTCTCTGCCATCTTCCTCATTAGCCACCTGTTTTTCCTTTCCTTTTGGGGCGTTTATCTGATTTGGTGGTAGAGCCCTGCCGCTTCTAAGCTGGATTTAGTTGGCCTTTGTGGCGAGCTCCTCATCTTCTTCAGGAAAACAGAGCTCCTCCTCAGAGTCGCTGCCAAGATGGATGGTGTAGCAGGTCACTATAGGGATCTCTTCATTGGAGTCTTCTTCTAACTCCTTCAGAATTTCAGCCGCTTCTACAGGGAGCTATCAGTCCCCCCATGTCTGGTGGGTTAAGGCTTTCTTAAACCAATGGAATCTTCCCACCAACACCTTCTTGCTAGGGAACCGCGAAGTTTCAATTTCTCTGGAAGAGTTTCGCGAGATCTCGGGGTTGCCGGTAAGAGGGACGCTCTATGAAGAACTGTTGCCCTCTGATGAGTATGTTTTTAAAACCGAGCCGGCTATGCTTGACGGCTTGTCGACTGAAAATGTCGTCCGCCACAAGCACCCAAGTCTAATCAAGACTCTGAGCATTTTTTAGAAGCTATTCACAGAGTCAGAGGAGCATAGCATCACTTTCAAAAGCTTTATCGCCTGCTTCCTTCACGGAGACGTTCTATCGAAGACGGCTCTGAAGTTTGCGAGTATCAACGACCCCTTCGGGTTCGGTTTAAATAAGCTACCGGCTAAAGAAGAGGATTTGCCGCAGTTCTACATTCCAATTCTGTCGGCTGTACCTTTTGAGTCGATCGCAGCTCCTGGCATAGATGAAGAGACTTTTTTCGTGGGTTTTAGCAGTGTCTGGCTCAGCCGGTTCGTCATTCCAACGCACCGTCGATTCATGAGAACTTTGGTCATTTGCCCTGCTCATCGCATTGCCGGAGAGACGCGACTAGCCATGGGTATTGCGGGGTTGGCGCATCTGTATCATGGGCTAAGTGCTGCGGCCAATATCTCAGCCCCAGGCATGAATGTAGTGAGCTTCTCTCTTCATTACTTTACGTCATGAATTGAGATGCACGTGCTAGGGGCATTAGCTGCGCATCAGAGACCCAGCTTTTATGATGCCTACACTTTTCCGCGGCTCATGAGGTTGGTTGACGCCTCTGCTCCTGATCCGACTCAATCCGGAACTATTCGTGTGCTGCTCAATCCCTATGCCAATGCGGGCGGGATGGTTTTTAACGATCGAGTCATCTCTGCTCCTTCAGGACCGATTCAACAGCTTTGTGACTCGTCGAAAGAGGGAGCACCCTCCCTGAACCCCAAGGAAGCCATACACTTATATTCGATCAGACCGGGTTATCTGGTATTTCGTCAAAACAGTGCGGCCTTTTTATGCGGTACAACCCACACCGCTTTGCTTGGCAACTGGGATACGACCAGAGTGTCCCCTTTGAGGCATTTACAGTGAAGCCCAGCAGTCGTTGGAAGTTGATCGCGATGCCGCTCATCACTTCATGCGGCTGAACACCGGCTCACGCTTCATGATTCCTGAGGCAGACTACATTCTTCAATGTGTGGGGGCTTTCACGGGCTGGTACCTCCACCGAGTCAGTCCTATTATTGTTGAAGAGAGGAGGATGCTCCTTATATATATGGTTCCCACTCCGATCCAGGCTACGGGAGTCCCGCCGCGACCGCAGGCAGTGGTTCGCCCTCCCCTGAGAGATGCTGGTGTTGTGCTTATTCCTGAGACGGTGGAAGTGAATCTAACTCCCACAGCTGGTATGCCGCCGCGCACTAGAGCTCAAGCAAGGGCCAATAAGGCGCCAGTAGCAGTATCATCAGCTGCGCGTCAGCAATGGCTGTGTCGTCATCGGTAGCACCGCCGAGCGAGGATATTGAAGGCGAAGTGGGTCAACGCCGCGCCAAGGCATCAAGGGGAAGGAAGCGATCATCTTCTAGTATTAGTTCTGGGTCCAAGAGGTGAAAGAAGACGGCCACCAATCTTCTCGTCTTTTTAGTGAAATCCGAGCCTATTCTTCAGGATGAGTCAATAGCTATGCAAAAGCCGGATGGAGGTCTTCTTTTTCCTGGTTCATCTGCCGAGGAAGCCGCGCAATTGGCTGAGGCTATAAGACACCCTCAGGATGAAGCTGAGAATGTAAGGGTCCCGAAGAGGCCTTATCCTGCCGTCATCTTCTACGAAGATCCTCCATTGATAAGGCAACTATTTATAGGTCCTCTAGAGGAGGGAGGTGAGAGAGCCCTTAAGCAGCCCATCTCGGCCGACGCTGAAGACGTACTGTCGTTGTGGATTGTCGGCCATGAGTCTACCCTTGAACTCTGGCGAGCATACCTCCTCAGGAAGGAACGTCGGCTTGAAAAATCCATATTAGAAGCTCCTTTGCACATTGGTACATTTATATTTCCCCCCTTTTTTGCTGTAATATTTTGCACCGCTTTATATGTATACATCCTTATCCTTGTGAAAACTTTGCAGGGACTTCGGCAATGGCAGAGGATCTGAGTTCGAGTTGCTCCTTGACTGTGGACTCCGCAAATATCCCCGATGAGACACTAATAAGTGTGGAGGGGGTCGACACAACTGTTGTTCCTTCCACGGAGTTCCCCTCGGTGACTCCCGTTCCCCAGGTGCTTGCTCCTTCGGAAAAGGCATCTTCATTGGCCGTGGATTCCATGGATCTTTCTGGGGACGGCCCGGAGACTGTGGGACAGGTGGTCGAGATCACCGTCCTTTCATTGTATCCTGCAGCGATGGCCACTGCTCCCCAATCGGAAGTTATTATACCGGCCCATGTCCCCGATGAGGTGCCTGGGGACGTGGAGGAGGCCGCCGAAGCTGCTATCCCTCCAGTCCAGAGTGGGAAGAGCATCGAAGGTAGCCTTCTATATTTTATATTAATAATCTCTCCATTATCTGAACCATTCTGTCTTTTTAGAATTGCGCGGGTTGGCGGCGTCTATCCCTGATCTGTCTCCTAGGAAATTTTTTCAACGTCTGCTAGAGATGGCCGCTCCGCAGGCGATATCCTCTGAACGCATCGTCCTATCTTCCGGGCAGGGTTAGTGTTATTTGCCTTCTCCTCACGGCCTTATTATTATTTTGTATAACGATATTGATGCCTTCTGCAGTTTTGGAAGCTGATGACGAAGTCGAGATTCTTGACGGGCCTGGGGATCCTTCAGACCCTTCTAGCATGACCGTGGGTAAGTAAAGTTTCAATGTTGTTCCGCCCGCTCTTTGCTTACAAGTCTCGCTGATTGTTTATAAATCTTAACAGTTTTGCCAGTTCTTACCACGCTGGAATCTCGCATCGTCATGCCACCCGGCCCCTATGCTCTACGTGCTTCGGAACGGATGGCAAAGCTAAGCCTTCACTCCCTGTCAGCCCTGATTGAAGACCTTCATGATGGTAGTCTGATCACGGCCGAAGCGTTTACCGCTGAAGCCAATGGTTCTCTTCCTTTCTTGCTACTTACCATAGTAAAACATTGGTGCAAGTTTGGGTTGAGTTCTGTCGGCAGGTGGAGGCTTGCTTGCGTATTCTTGAATGTACACGCCTTCCTTCAGAGGTTATGGCCGCGAAGGTGAGCATACAGAGGCTAATTGAGCGGTGCGCTACGAACATGCTATCATGCGAGAAGAGGCTTAGCCAAAAGTTTTCGGAGAGGGAGCTGGCTTCTAAAGCGCTGAGGGAACTTCAAGCCAATCTTACGGCCAAGACCACTCGGGCATATGAACTTTGGCGGGTGCTTCAAGAGGCTATCAAGGAGGTGGTAGCCATTGATAAGGCCGTCATTTTCACTCGCGAAATGGTCGAAACTCATAAGGTTACCGAAAAAGAGCTTGAAAGTCGGCTTGCCTCATACCAGGCTCAACAGGCTCAAGGGAGGCCCGTCTCTTAATGATAATGAATCATGAGGCTGAGGCCTAGCGGAAAAAGGATGAATTGGCAAATCTATTGAATCGTCCGCCGGCCTGAAGAATTGTATATTTTTCTTTTTATTCTTCTTTTGTACATACTCCTGAATGAGAGTATTTTTTGATTCTTTCATAAATTGTACTTTGTATTCAATGCATTTTGTGGATAATCTATTTCGATGGCTTAGGAGTCAGGGTTAGGATCTGCCTCCTAAGACTTTTCAAATTTATGAGCCGTGAGGGTCTCATAAAGAATTTTCTCCCTACCGGTCGAGGGGATCCCGTAGGTGTAATTTCTCCTTAAAAATCGTGAGGATTCTTAAGTGCATTTTCTCTTGAGAGTCGTAAGGATCTCACAAGAGAATTTTCTCCCTTACGAGTCGAGAGGACCCGTAAGTGATTATTTCTTTTCTTGTCAAAGAGGGTGGCCTGCAGAAAATCTATCTTGACCTCCCTGCGAAGCAACGATGGCTTGGGAGACAGGGTTAGGATATGCCTCCTAAGACTTTTCAACTTTATGAGCCGTGAGGGTCTCATAAAGAATTTTCTTCCTACAGGTCGAGAGGATCCCGTAGGTGTAATTTCTCCTTAAGAATCGTGAGGATTCCTAAGTGCGTTTTCTCTTGAGAGTCGTAAGGATCTCACAAGAGAATTTTCTCCCTTACGAGTCGAGAGGACCCGTAAGTGATGGATGAGGTTGACACTATCCGCATTTCATGGAGTCAGGGGTTGCTCTGGCCATTTCTCACGGGTTCAAGATTGACTTTTAGCCGTGTTCTATGGGACCGGGATTTGCTCTGGACACTTCCCACGGGGTCAGGATTGACATAAGCCGTGTTCCGTAAGGACCAGGATCCGCTCTGGACGCTTCCCACCGGGTCAGGATTGACATAAGCCGCATTCCACGAAACCAGGATTTGCTCTGGATGCTTCCTACGGGGTCAGGATTGACATAAGTCGTGTTCCGCAAGGACCAGGATCCGCTCTGGACGCTTCCCACAGGGTCAGGATTGACATAAGCCGTGTTCCATGAAACCAGGATTTGCTCTGGATGCTTTCCACGGGGTCAGGATTGACATAAGCCGTGTTTCGTAAGGACCCGGATCCGCTCTGGACGCTTCCCACGGGGTCAGGATTGACATAAGTCGTGTTCCACGAAATCAGGATTTGCTCTGGATGCTTCCCACAGGATCAGGATTGATATAAGCCATGCTCCGCAAGGACCAGGATCCGCTCTGGACGCTTCCCACGGGGTCAGGATTGACATAAGTCGTGTTCCACGAAACCAGGATTTGCTCTGGATGCTTCCCACGGGGTTAGGATTGACATAAGCCGTGTTCCGCAAGGACCAGGATCCGCTCTGGACGCTTTCCACGGGTCAGGATTGACATAAGCCGTGTTCCATGAAACCAGGATATGTTCTGGATGCTTCTCACGGGGTCATGATTGACATAAGTCATGTTTCGCAAGGACCAGGACCCGCTCTGGACGCTTCCCACGGGGTCAGGATTGACATAAGTCGTGTTCCACGAAACCAGGATTTGCTCTGGATGCTTCCCACGGGGTCAGGATTGACATAAGCCGTGTTCCGCAAGGAGCAGGATCCGCTCTGGACGCTTCCCACGGGATCGGGATTGACATAAGCCGTGTTCTACGAAACCAGGATTTGCTCTGGATGCTTCCCACGGGGTCAGGATTGACATAAGCCGTGTTCCGCAAGGACCAGGATCCGCTCTGGACGCTTCCCATGGGGTCAGGATTGACATAAGCCGTGTTCCACGAAACCAGGATTTGCTCTGGATGCTTTCTACGGGGTCAGGATTGACATAGGCCATGTTCCATGAAACCAGGAGGGGTTGACTCTCGGTTGTCTGTGCATCGTCGAGTCATGGAACTGGGAACTTTGCCGCAGCTCCGATTTGTTGATGTTGCGTCTGTTGTAATGAGACGAATGTTGAGATGATCTCCAGGCTGTCTGTGAATTGTCGAGACTTGGCTCTTTTTCGGATGGAGCCTGGGAAAGAAGGTGCGATTCCTTCTGTGTTTACGCCCCTGGATTATATACAGGGATCGATGTGATCTCACCTGTAGGGCAAAAGTTTTATTATATATATATTTTTCTTTCCGCGATACTCTATCATATCAGCTTTTTATATCGCGAAAGTCACGATTTCCCAATCATTTCGGCTATTTTTCGCGGTGCCCGATCATTTCGACTATTTGTTTTATCTTTACTCGCTGCTTTTTATTGCGAGTTGCCCAATCATTTCGGCTATTTTGTAAGCATACATTTTTACTTGCTGATTTTGTTGCAAGTTGCCCCATCATTTCGGCTATTTCGTATGCATTTGTGGCTCGCTGGCTTTTCGCTACGAGTTTGGGGTTGGACACCGATTTACGCATCAGCATCGCTGCAACTGGGATATTGCCAGGAGCGAATCATCATTTACCTCTGTCGATGTCGAACAAAGGTGGCTTAGCAAACAGGGTTAGGATCCTGTTGACTAAGGCTTTTAACTTCATGAGCCGTAAGGGTCTCATAAAGGCTTTTCTCCCTACGAGTCGTAAGGATCTCGTAGGTGTGTTTTCTCCTTAAGAATCGTGAGAAGTCTTAAGTGTATAGTCCCTTATAAGTCGTAAGGATCTTATAAGAGTATTTTCTCCTTATAAGTCGAGAGGACTTACAAGAGTTGTACGCCATATGAATATATCCCTAGTCGCTGGGACTTTGTCAGGGAGATGTTTATTCGTGCCCGTGGATTGTATACAAGGGTCAATACTAAACCACTTGTAGGGTAAAGCTGGAGGTTGTGATGGCTTAAGAACAGGTTCAGATCCCTATAGCTTAAGGCTTTTGAATCCTATGAGCCGTGAGGGTCTCAAAGGGGGATTCTCCTTACGAGTCGTGAGGATCTCATAAGTGTAATTTCTCCTTAAGAATCGTGGGGATCCCTAAGTGTGTTGCTCCCTTGTGAGTCGTAAGGATCTCACGCAGGTGGTTTCTCCTCACAAGATCGAGAGGGCCTTGCAAGTGTCTTTTAACGAGATTGCGCCCTTTCGGGTTTTCACAAAACTCGCCGGTAGCCCTGCTGTTTTTACTCACGGAGCCCTTTCGTGTTTTCACCCGTGCCTATCTCGCTTATGGACGTACCGTTTTTTTTGTCAGCCTTGGGATGCTGCGATCCGTAGTAGTTTATCGACGTCTCGGTCAACAACCAGTTTTAGGACATAGTGGTCCATCGTTAGTTTAAGAACGTTTCGGTCCGTTGTTAGTTTTAGGACATTTTGGTCCGTCGTTAGTTTTAGGACATTTCGGTCCGTCGCCAGTTTTAGGACATAGTGGTCCATTGTTAGTTTAAGGAAATTTCGGTCTGACGCCGGCTACTACTCCTAGAGTGTAGGCTTAGGAAGATAGCGAGTGGACATAGGCATCGTCATCTATCATTGACCTAGGCCGTGACTCGTTAGGTGTAGTATTTTTCAGGAAGCGACCGTTTATTGGCCTAAAAGGTCTTTCGCCATGCATGTCCATGAGTAGGTAGGCTCCACACTGGTAAACTTTGTCTATGATATACGGGCCTTCATAGTTCGGCTCGAATTTCCCCCGCTTGGCACGATTAGGGATCATAGGTCTTTTGACCACTAGCACGAGTTCGCCTTGCGGAATGTTCTCGGCCTCGTCAATCTCTTATATGAGCGCGCCATCTTTTCTTTATAAGCTTCCAGGTTTTGTAGCGCCATGAGCCGGGTTTCGTCGAGGGCATCAAGTTCCTCAAGTCGAAGATGAGCATTTTCTTCATCTGTTAGCTCGTAGTGAACCGCCACTCGCAGAGAGGGTAACTCTATCTCTAGTGGAAGTACCGCTTCTATGCCGAATACCAATGCATACGGCGTCGTGTTCGTGGCTGTTTTGAACGTAGTTCGATACGCCCAGAGAGCTTCATGCAGTCTCTCGTGCTAGTCCCTCTTATTTCGAGACACCGTCTTTTTCACGATCTTCGTCAAGGTCTTGTTGAAAGCCTCAGCTAGACCGTTAGCTCGGGGATTATAGACTGAAGAGTATCTCCAGTCTATGTTATGCTGTTGTGCAAAGCGACTAATCTTATGACTTCTGTAGGCCGGCCCGTTATCGGAGATAATCCGTCGCGGAGTGCCAAACCGATAAATGACGTGTGTCTTGAAGAAATGGAGGATATTCTCCGTCTTCACTTCTTTTAGTGGTACTGCTTCTGCCCACTTAGAGAAATAATCGGTTGTTTCCAGTATGAACCGATGTCCTCTGGACGATACTGGTTCGATGGGTCCGATTATGTCAGTTTCCTACATTTTGAATGGTCAGCTAGCCACCGTTGGGTGTAGTGGATTTGGATGCTGATGGATAAAGTCTCCGTGAATCTGGCACGAGTGGCACTGCTTCGTGTATTCGAGACAGTCTTGAATCATTGTGGGCCAATAATAACCCATCCTTTTGATCTTCAGCTTCATATTCGTCCCGGCTTGGTGAGAACCGCAGAGTCTGTCGTGAGTTTCCTGGACGACTCTCCTTGCCTCTTCGGGTCCTAGGCATTTTAGCCACAAAGAATCAAATGATCTCTTATACAGAGTATCATTGACGAAGGAAAAAGACAGAGCTCGTTTCATGAGCTAATATCTTGAAGACGCATCCTTAGGTGTTCGACGGGATTTGAAGTAATCTATAAAGACTTCTTTCAAATCCATAGCCTTTTCCCGGTCTTTTATTTGTAGGGCCGTTTGCTCGGTCGCTGATATTTCTGCCGGTGCAAAAACCCGACGGCTTTGCACAACGATCCTCACGTCATCGAGATTTTCGTCGGCTAGTTCTTTAGCGAGCTTGGCTAATACATCCGCCTTGCTATTTTTCGCACGCGGTATGCTTTCCAATATATAGGAGGGAATTTGAGTCAGCAGTTGCTGCACTCTCTCGCCGTACTTCACCAACTCAGGCTTACACGTCTGATAGTCGCCATTTACTTGACTAATGATCAACTGGGAGTTTCCGTATATGAGGAGGTTCTCAATTTCCATGTCGACGGCGATCTCAAGACCTGCTATTAAAACTTCATATTCGGCTTCATTATTCGTCCTCAGCTCTGTTAAAGAGAAGGCAAAGCGCATTATCCCTCCTTGTGGAGTTACGAAGATGAGGCCTACCCCTGATTTGATTATGGGAGTTTTGTTTGTGCTTCTTCATGGAAGATGCTCCATCAAAATAGAGTTCCCATTAGGTATCATTTTCTTTTCTCTCCCCGTCGATTGTGTCAAACGCGTGTTCGTCTGGCAATTCGCAGTTCAAGGGAGAGTCGGCAGGTATCGGATGCTTAGAGAGAAAGTCGGCGATGGCCTGGTCTTTTACTGCCTTGAGGGGACGATAAGTTATCGAGAACTCCATCAAGAAGAAGGCCCATTTAGCGAGCCGTCCCGTTAATATAGCCTTCGACATCAAATATTTGAGAGGATCCACCTTTGATATGAGATGGACCTCATGTGTCAACGCATAGTGTCTAAGCTTCGTTATCATGAAGATCAACGCCAGGCAGTGTTTTTCGATGGGCGAGTAGTTGCTTTCTACCCCCAGGAGAACTCGACTCAGATAATAAAGGGCTTTCTCTTTCTCTTAGTCGTTCTCTTGTGCCCACAGCGCGCCTAAAGAACCTTCGAGGGCTGTTGTATACAGGACGAGAGGTTTTCCTTTAACGGGAGCAGCCAGTACTGGCAGATTCTGTAGGTATTGCTTGATTTCGTCCAGTGCGCCTTGGCATTTGCGATCCCAGACGAACAGGGTTCCCTTCTTCATTAGGTGACTGTAAGGACGGCACTTGCCGGAGAGGTTGGCTATAAATCGCCGGATATACGCGAGCTTTCCTTGGAGATAACGCAGTTGCCTGAGAGTCCTTGGCGGAGGCATTTCCATGATCGCCTTGATCTTCAAGGGGTCTATCTCGATGCCTCGGTGTCGGACGACGAATCCTAGGAACTTGCCCGAGGAAACTCCAAACGTGCATTTGAGAGGGTTCATCTTCAAGTTGTATTTCCGAAGGCGCTGAAATACGATCTTCAGATGCTCTAAATGTTCCTCGTATGATTTGCTTTTAACTACGAGGTCGTCAATATAGCATTCGACGATTTCATGTATGAGGTCATCGAAAATCTTCGTCATGGCCCTCTGATAGGTGGCACCGGCGTTCTTTAGACCGAAAGGCATCACCTTGTAGCAGAATATGCCTAGAGGAGTCCGTAAAGAGGTATACTTCTGGTCTTCGGGATGCATCTTTATCTGATTGTATCCTGATGAGCCGTCCATGAAGGAGAAAATTTCGTGAGTGGACGTATTATCTATTATCAGCTCAGTGACCGGTACTGGAAAGTCGTCCTTTGGGCAAGCCCTGTTAAGATCCCGGAAGTCTACGCATATGCGCACCATCCCATTTTTTTTCATTACTGGGACAATGTTGGTGATCCAGTAAGGATACTGAATCTCTTGGATGAAGCCGGAGTCGATTAGCTTCTTGACTTCGGTATTGATGCTCATCTCAAGCTCGAGCCGCATTCTTCTTGGTGCTTATTTGATCGGCTTGATGTCCGGAGATATCGCCAATTTGTGCACAGCAATCTCTGGATCTAGCCCCGGCATCTCGGAATAGTTCCATGCGAAGCAGTCTTTATACTGCATGAGCACATTTTTAAGCGTAGCCACCATTTCTTCAGACAACAGCTCACTGACGAATGTCAGCCGTGGGTCATTTGCCGTTCCTAAGTCGATTTTCCTGAGGTCATCTGCAGTAGTATGTATCCCATCTTCCAGCTCTTTTGGCGCCGGTGGAAATTCTGAGATCAATTCATCCTCATCGTTTTTAAAGCACCGAGAGAGGTCATCCATATTCTCGGGTTCTTCTTCTGATAGCGTTATCGCGTGACAGGTACGAGATCGTTTCCAAGACCGATGTTGATCTGGTTCTTCTCTCGCTATACGCGTCGCTTTCGGTTCATGCTTCTGTGGCGGGCTTACCCTCCAACTGCTGGATAGAGCGAACCTGCCTTGTTGATATTGGTCTTCGACCCAGTTCTTGAAGGTGAAGCAGTCTTCGAGAGGATGTCCTATTGCTCGGTGATAGGAGCAATAGTCTGGGTGAGAGACTTCGTTCGCTTGCTCGGGGTGCTTGGACTCCGGGAGTGTCATCATCTGATGCTTTACGACAAGATTGAATATCTTCTTTGTCTTGTCTTGGGGAAAAGAATATGATCGACTAATCTTCTTTATAAGAGACGGATTTCGGGTGCTCGATTCTTGATCGTGTGGCTTCTCAGACCCGCTTTTCCGTTGTCGAACGTTTTTTCCATTCTTTGGTTTATTTTTTCCTCTACGCCGGGTCTTTTATATAACGGGTTGGTGACGAGGAGCTTTGTCATTCTCCGCGGACTGCTGAAGGAGGCGCTGCGTTCTGGTTTTCTCGTAAATGGCCATTTCGCGGCTATGGTCGTCCCGGACCTTCTGACTCGCTTCCCTTATCAGCTTGTCCATCTGTTCTTCAAACGACAGACTTGACGTTTTGATGGCGGGACCTTGTTTTGGTTCAGGTACGTCTCCAGCTTGTGTTTCAATGATGGGTAGGGTTGGCGTCTTTTAACAGAACATCTCCTTCTTCATCAAAGTCATGTATGACGTAGCAGCCATAGAATCGTTCCCATTTCTTGGATTGAATGTATCCAAGCCCGATCGTTTCCATTCTCCCGTTGGGCAATTTTCGCTGAGTTCCAGGGACGCTCTAGATCCTGTTGTAGAACTGAGCTTGTCGAGCAGTCTGTTTGAAGGGTACTCCTTGGCGCCTCAACAGCCTTTTTAATCCTTCTTTGTAGTATCTGGGCAGACGGATGGGCTGGAGTCTGTCAAGTGCAGAATCGGCACCATGCCAAACTTCTTTCTCCACTTTGGTTTCCGTGGATTGATAAAAGAGGATTGCCTTTTCATCTCTTTGCCTGAGAGGGATGTAGAATGTCTGCAATTCTTGCACACTATTGGTACCAAGCGCGTCGAGCTCTTTGTAATGTTCTCGCGGAACCATGGCGATTTGCAAATTCCGATCATCGCCAGCGAAGGCTTGTATTGATGGCCGAATGGAAAATACAGCAGTGACCTCATCTTCCGAGTCGCTGCCGAAGATCAACATAGGGGTGGATGGTCCCTGCTTGTTGCATTGGGGCGGCCCTGAATAAACTATTTCTTCTTCCTCCTCGGTATCACACCCGAAGACCGGAATAGTGGTGATAGCTTTGTTCTTCGGTTTGTGACATCTTTCCGTGTCCTCGAAATCTGGTAAGAAGTATTTTGCATCTTCGTACTTTCGGACTTCATTCACGGAGAATGGGTTCAACTCCCCTGTCACAGTATACTCGAGACCATCCTTAAAATACTTCATACACTGATGTTTTGTAGAAGGGATGATATTGTACTCGTGTAACCAAGGCCTGCCGAGTAAAGCGTTATAGCAAGTCTTGGCGTCAATGACATGAAACTTGATGTCCGTGACGAGCAGCCCAAAGCGCAGTGTCAATATTACAGACCCAAGCGTCCGTGATGACTGGGAGTCAAATCCGGAGATGGTGATTTTATCACGAGCGAGGTGCTCAACGCTCATGCAGATTTCCTTCAACACTCTCACATTGAAGAGGTTAACGGAGGACCCATTGTCAACTAGGATTTTGTCTATCTTGATATCATGACAGTATCCGGAGACATAAAGGGGACGGTTATGCTCGCACGTCCCGAGGAAGAGATCTTCATCGCCGAAGGTGATATCGGCTATATGCACTTCTTCCAGCTCGTCCTTCATCTTTTCTTCGGCGAGTAAAGCTTGGAATTGCTCGGGCTCTTAAAGTGCCTTGATCAGAGAATCTCTTGCTTCTTTTGATAACAAGAGGGCGTCGAGAATACTTAACTGCGAAGGTAGCTTCCTCAAGTGTGCTAGAACGTTGTAATCCACCTTGTTTTTCTTTGGCGGGTCCTTGGCTGTCAGCTCTTTGATGACTAGATCATCTAGGGAGATATCCTCAGGGACTTTTTCTTTTCCCTTAACTTTTCTATTCGACCCACTGTTCGCGGGTCCGAGATTCTTTTCAGGTAATGTGCGATTGCGCAGTTGAATGTTCTCACAGCTCTTCGGTTCTTCCATTTCGGATGTGGGTTCTTTGAAGATAGGGCCAAGGGCTATTTCTTCATCAGAATTGCTCCAAAAGTTGAGAACTTGCGATCCCCCAGCGTTGACCATGTGACAGTTGTTGGTAGTTCTTTTACGCTCCTCGGTCGTATTTTCTTTCTCCCGACGAGCTTTGTGTTTCAATTGCTTGAAATGTTGTCGGTGAGCAACATATCCCAGCAACAAGTCTTTAAAAGCGTTGCACTCTTCGGTGGGGTGCACAATCTTTCGATGATATAAGCAGTAGCTAGGATGTATATCCGCTTCATCAGGAGTGTTTCTTTCGGAGGGTGGCAGCTTCATTCCCATCGATATGGCTTTGGCGAACCTTTTTCTCGTCTTGAATCTGCTTTTATTTGCGACGGATGTACTTTAATCTGGCGGGAATGTCTCGACCCTTTCGTCCAGTCGCCGGCATTTGGCCTTTTCAAATATGGCCATCTCGCGTTCCCGGTTAGCTTTACTTTTCAAAAGAGCTTCGTTTAGGAATGCATCGATCATTTCGTTTGATGGTCCTAGAAGTTCCGGTTCAGGATCTGCCCCCAATTTCTCTGCGTAAGGAGCTTCTTCATCGTCCATCGAAGAGTGAAAGATCATATGGTAGCTTGCCACATAATCGTCAGACTCATCTGACGAGTCTTCTCCATTGTCATCATCTTTGTCCTTAAGGATGTGGCTGAGAAATTCTTGGAGTGTGACCGGAGTCTGCGCCTTCTGGTTATATTCTTCCAGCGCGTCGATATATTTTTGCAGTTCCGTGCGCTTGTCCTTAAGCTTCACTGGCTTTTTGTTCTTCTTCTTCTTTTTCGAAGACTTTAACGGCTGGGTGTGAGTGCTTTGACTATCACTACCAATTTTTGGAGTTGGGCACGGTTTCAGCCTTCTCTTGATGTTCTCGGGTTCCAATGGATTTTTCCATTTGATTGCCGGGCATGTCTGGAGATCCTTCAGCATTCTTTTCGTTTTGGCTGAAAGAGCGACCTCCCATGAAACTTCTTCGACAAAAGAGCATGATGCCCCCGGTGTGTCCCCCCTTTTAAGAGCATGCGGTTGAGGCGGGCTTACTTTCCACTTCTCGAACAGGGCAAATTTGCCCTGTTCGTATTTATTGGAGATAGTGCCCTCAGAGTCAATTATTGGATCGCAGGTATGTGATTGCAGTGATTGCGGAGGACCTATACCGGTAGGACGGTCTTACTCGAGATGATAGTATGCTATCTGGTTTTCCTTTATCAGTCGTGTACATGTTCAGGTGACTGATTACATGTTACACTTTGATAGAGCCCTTAGGATCTTGCTTTACCACCAACAGTATGATGGCGATTATATACGTGAGAGTTGGGTGGTTTATACGCATATCCTTAATTGTGGTCCCTAGTCGTGAGAGTTTCGAGACAGGGCATCGATACTCCGGAGTAGACTAGTGTATACAGTCGAGACCCCGACGAGGGGCGGTGGCCGGTCTCACAAGCCACTGGTGTCAGTTGGATCACCTAAGATGTATACAGGTGCTCATTGGGTTATGAGTACACCGGACAGGACTCGCCGGGAATCTGCTAATTGGTATTATACATATCGTCAGATAGCAGTTCCCTGGTGACATGTGTACATGTTAGTTCATCGACCTGAGGTCGTCATTTGTCTCGTGTGAGTTCCCACTGTGCTTTGATTTCTACCCTCCCACGGCTCAAAGGAGTCGTGCAAACAGGTAGTTTTTGGATACAGTCCCGAGCCATATAGAGGCACGTGAGCGGATCGGCAGGGGATTCGTCTCTCCCGGTATTGGGGGCGAGATCGTGCTATGTCTAGGAGAGCCATTACATATAGCCCACGGCCGTGGCAGGAGATTTACTGGTAGGTACTCCAGTAGTATCTCAGAGTGTTATTGGGCTACACTCCAATACGACTTATACTGCTATTGGGGGTCTGACGTTACTAGCCCCCTAGGCAGATATGCGATACTCATAGACGAACGGACCGGACTGTATATACATTGTCACTGTTAGGCTCAGTAGGGTTTTCCGGATGAGTTCGCTCATCGGCCTACCTTGAGGTCAGTCTATGGGTAGCCGTTACGCATTGCTAGTGCCGCTGACGGTTTGTGGTTAAACCCACTGCCAGGGTACTGACGAGTCATTAGAGTCCTCCACACACAGTTTCCCAAGTTCGGGCGAAACGTTGTAGAGGCCGTATGGTTTTATGGCAGGGTTCGGAAAATGCACATGCGTTTACGTACGTGTCATTTTTTCGGGCAGATGATACTGGTCGGCTTTGGTTTAAGCCGGATACGAGTATTATATTGAGTAGATATAATATCTTTGTCTCAGTTGCATTTGTATTCGGTCGTAATACAAATGCGGGTATATTTATACAGTTATGGGGTTATCCTGAAATTCGTTTCGGGATCACTTTTGGAAGTTGCCAGTTTCAAGTTTTCTATCAGCCGTCTTTTAACATTCGGTTAAAGACGGATTTATCTTTTCTTGGATGAGGGTGAGTCATGCTTCTAGAAGGTTCTAGAAGGTGGTGACTAGGTTAGAGTGGTGTTGGTGTTTCATTGGTTGCTTTTGGTGTGTTCACACTTTGTGTTCACACTAGAGATATTTTCTTGTGTTCACACATGATATTTTCTCTTGTGGTCACCCTCTTCCCTCCTACACTCATCCCGCATTCCTATATATAGCCGGCCCTTCCCCCCTCACTCTCACACTTGATGTTTTCACTTTGTAGAAAAAGATTATGATAGTTTTCGGTGTATGGAATTTCACAGCTCATTTCATTCCATCACCCGATTCGAGTGGCAACTTCATTAACCGTTCGTCCATAGCTTTCGGAACGAGACAAAGTCTTCTACTCATTCTCTACATCAATCTTGGTCGTCTCTTTTAGCAAACTTGACGACCGAGTTGCCTCGAGTCAGAGGCGGGAGCCCGTTTAAAGAATCGTTGACGTGGTGCCACCTGGACGAGCAGATCGGAGATCGACGAGATCGGAGCAGCCGCAACGGAGCATGGGATGATGGTTAAAGAACGAAGGACTCGGATCGTTCGGTATAACCTTTCTACACTCTTTACAGTTTGTTAGTTTAGCAATAATGGCAGATCCGGGTTAAAGTATACGATAGCGCCAGTTAAAAAGTTTTTGTTCCGCATTTGGCGTCTGTAGACGGCCGGGGCGCTACCGTGGACTTACAGTGGTATCAGAGCCTCACCATTTTGCTATACTAACTTGTGCTAACGCGTTTAAAATATCGATCGAACCGGATATCGAAAAACACAATTTTCAAGCTTCACAGTTTCTGTCGATTTTAAATGATGTCCTAAAATTATTCTACATATCTCAGAAAACTGTGCAGGGTTTTATAAAACACCGTACAAATTTGGGCTCATGAATCGACAAGACTGCCGCGGAATCGCGGCCAAACCCATGGTTTGGCCGCGCATCCGCGGCCGTTCTGTGTGATCATGCCCCCAAACTTGCACAGTGTATTCTTCTCTGGAAATTGGGGTTTTTGGTATATATCTTTTGGGCCCAGATTTTGTTATTGTTCACCAGTTGTTCGTGGGGCCCACTTTATGATATTTAGTCGATCGAAATTTAAACATGTTAGTTTACAGTACTTGCATTATATCTCCGACCGGGAATGTCATTTGATCGGTAAACCGCGTCCGATTGCTATAGTTCTTTTAGACGGGTTTGCGAACGTGACATTCGCGTTGATGTTCTGTGTTGTGCTGTGATGTTGCGGATTTGTCATGGTGGATAGCAGTGTGCAATGGTAGTACAGTTTGAGTTTATTTGTACATTTGATATTGCGGGGCGAGCGTCCAACATGTGGACTGTCGTCACTGCCTGTTGTATAATATTCTTTTGGGGCACGACAAGGTTGCGGTCGATGTACCCGTTGTACATATTTTTATTTTCAGTACTAGGTTTTACCCCGCGACGGAGCGCACGGATAGCCGGGTTCTGGGGGGCAACGGGTCCGCATCTCATGGCTTTGAGAGGCAGAGGGGCCCCACTCTAGAATTGGCAGACTATTCGCCGCACTCGTAGGGGGTACAGGTTGACCCAAGGAGGGGTGCCCAAGATTACCGGATTCCGTGAAGTGCAGGGTGGTCCATTCACTTTGCTGTAGGAGGCTGCCTCGCTTCAGGTTTTGGCGGGTAACTTGCCGCATTCGTAGGGGTCTAGGTTTCATTGCACAGGCTATCCACACGACCAGGGGAACGTCGGGTTTCAGCAGCGGCTCTATGAAACTCGGGGATCCCAGATTATCTGTATTGTTCTGTGATGCTTATTACTTTTCTGTAATGTTGCTTATTATCACGCCTGGAGCGATTATTGTATATTGGTTTATATACTATTAGATGTTGTATATGTTTTACACCCGCGCTAGTCCAGTCCCCGCTCTGTCGTTAGTTAAGTAACCTAACGGGTGATGATGGGACCCAGTGACGAATGCAGATGGCATATACGTACATTTTATTTTCGTTCTTTTCTGGTGTGATTGATTGATGGGACTGCGTTGATTCTGATCAATGCAAAGGAAAGCAAACCTATTTGGCAGTTGTTGGAATAATTTAAAAAGTGTTATTGCAAAGATGTTTCCTTTTGTTATGCATAGCGGTATTCAGTGGAATATCCTGCACCTCATTCGACGGGGCAAGGGCCGATATCCCTTCACCGGGACTGACCCCTTGGACAGAAGTTTGCGTCAGGGTAATAACTTCACTATAGTCGATTACATGTTGCTTTGCACCGCGGTATTCAGTGGAATATCCTGCACCTCATTCCACGAGGAAAGAGCCGAGATCCCTTCACCGGGAGTGACCTCTTTAGCAAAAGGTTTTCGCCACTATATTTTAAAAAGCTATTAGGTTCCTTCAGCGATATCAAGTTCACTACGTTAAAGGTTTTTCGCCAAAAACCAGCCGTAGCCCTCCGTCATTTCTTTTGGGTATTCAGTAGTATTCAAGCTATGTATTTGACCTAACGCTAAGGCATAGTGTTTGGTAGCTGCTGGGTATTCATTTGTTGCATAGATAGATGAGTTGGTTTGGGACAGCCGTTCTGCCATTTTGACCTAACGCCAAGGGCATGTGCGGGTGGGTTCAAATTAACAAGGTAGTGACGGGTAGAACTTGGCATGTGACTTATGACATTTTGACCTAACGCCAAGGTTATAAGAGCATGGGGCAAAAATCATATCGGGAGTTTCTAAAGAAACTGAAACATGCCAAGTATATGCATACCTTCTGGAGTATGAGTAACGTGGATGCATTCCATCACGTTATCATACGATGAGAGTTGGATCCCGATTCCCACTGATGAGTTGGTTTACTCTTCGGGTGATCCCGATTGATTCTTCTTTTAGGTTTGGAGGAGAATTTGACAGGACAGTGGGAGGTTTCCGGATTAGATAAAGTGATAACCATTCTGATCTAGGTTAGAGTGCACGCAGAGTGTTTCTTTTCTCTCTCTCTTTGGCAGTGACCTTTGACCGACCCTAGACTATGACTCAGTGACCAGGTTGACCGAACCTTCTTAAAATACTGGCTTTTGGATTGTCTGAGTTGCATAAGTCATTGCCACTCATTCTTTTACCCTTTGAATTTCTCAGAACACCCCGTATTACTACGGACATCCACTTCCATTGGATAGATCCATCGTATGGTTATATACGAACTCGAAGGGACTTCTTCGAGGATGGATCAAGATTCAGGAGAAATAGAATTGGTTTATTCAGTTGTCTTTTATTATCACCTTCTCTCAGGTTGCGAGGGCTCCTTGGTTTAGGAGAGTACATCTATTATGCTTATTGGATAGTCTTATTCCAAACCATAGGCAGGTGCCGAAAGGTAGGGAATGAAGAAAACCAATTAGCCTAAGTAGGGTGTACAGAAGGTAATATGTAAAGACAAAATAAAGGGATTAGAAAGAGGGCATAGTAAATTGCAACTGTTATCACTCACTACCAAACCGCGTACTTCGTCGCCACTCCTATTTCACCTTTAAAAGAATAAGGTATTATTCAATTGTCTTTTATCATCACCTTCTCTCGAGATGCGAGTAATCCTTGGTTTAGGAGGGTACACCTATTATGCTTACTGGATAGTCTTCTTCCAAACCATAGGCTGGTGCCGAACGGTAGGGAAGGAGAAAACCATTTAGCCTAACGATGGTGTACAGAAGGTAACGACTAAAGACAAATAAAGGAATTTGGAGAGATGGCAATAAAATATACGGTTGAAGTCATGAATTGGATTATGGAAGAGGCATTGCTATGAATACCAGGTTACCCCTACGAAACATTTTCATGTTTCAGTGCATTGTTAAAAGAAAACTGTTTTCCCGATTAGATACTTACTCCGAGGGTATGTATTTACCAGGTTTCATTCTCATATCTGTATGGTTTTACAGATGATGAGAGGGAGTAAGTTATTGGGAATTAACTGATCATCCTCATTATATCGGAATTCGTTGTAATTGGTGATATTTGAGGAAATCGCCAGGGTACAGTTTTCAACCTACGACGCACAGGTTTTGAGTTGTTTAACTCAGCGGACTTATACAGAGTATTGTATGTTGTCCAAATGTCCATCAGGACAAAGGGGTAGGTCCTCGTACTATGTTCTGTTTACTTATGACTTCTCTATTTAGACAAGTGTTTCGTAGAAATACAAGGTCTAAGTTTTGAGAAGTTGTGGGTATAAGAATAAAGTAGAGAACCAGGTATCACAAGTATCGGGATTCTTCAAAGAGATCGAAGATGTAGATTCTTGTGATTGGTATTCAGATGATAGTGATGATTTTGAGAAACGAGTTTCTCTTTCAGGTTACTCATAATTGGATGGATTCCTAAGTTGAGTAATGCTGATTAGCCTCTTTCCATTAAGTTGATATGCACTGGAGACAGCTGCATGATTGAATCTGGTTCCAATTAAATAAAGTGCCAAAGTTTCTATATTGGATATAGAATAGTTCGTACCTTAAAAGATGTTAAGGTACGGGGAGTTGTCCAGCTTATGCTTAAAACCAGACTCTGGATAACTCAGGGCACGTTTCTGTAATGGCTCTTGTGGGTTGACCCTGGCTATGACGAGGGTTGATATTCTACCATTTGGAAGATCAATAGTGATATTGTTCTTGACTCGCCACAGTTTTAGTAAAATGGATTTTTTCAGAAAACTGTAGTGGGAGTATGGCAGAACTGGAAGTGATTCCAGAACCGCGAACGATTACGAAAAATTTAATAGGACCTATATATTCAATCAGGTTTGACATTCCATTAGCCACTCCGCAGATATGGTGGGTGACCTCAGACACCCGAGAGGTACTTCGGTAGCCTCAAGGACGGTGACAGGGAGGTTCTTATCTATCCAGACTTGACACTACTGATGTTCCAGGCTATGAGACCCTGTAGGAGGGTTGTCGTAGTCAGTGGGAGCTGTGAAAACATAGTGGGCAAGTAGCTTATGTCTATTTATAGACTTGAGCAGTTATAGCGGAGATAGATCATCTAATTTTGATGTGACAGTCATGGGTTTGACTTCAATCAGGATAGGGGATGGATCTGTTAAGAAGGTAGTAGGGTGTGATGTCATAGTATCTGGATGACATACACAGAGTAGGAAGTAAAATTCCTATACTACGATCGGTTGTACTATGGTCGTCACACAGTTGTTTCTCCAGACAGGATATGGATATAATATTTGACATTCTGGTTTCTAGATCTATGGTTTTAGATCTGGATTTGGGTAGTTTCCCAATGTGGGTACCTTGACAGTATTCTAATGATTTTTAGAATAGATGACTCCTGGCATGGTGGTGTACCTGCAGGTAATGGAGTCACCCTCTCTAAAGGTGTCTTACAGACTAAAGGGGAGAGGGATGTGCATGATTGGCAGATCACTTGCTTAGGCAATTGAGTCAATCATGAAATGTCAAGTACCACACCAAATGTTGTTTTTGCACTAGATGCGATAAGTTTGTATTAATCCAATCCTGGAGAAACATAAGGAAGCAGTTTTAGAACATAAGTACATGTTCTACGGATTTGATGACGGCAGCCTCCTTCGGGAGACGATTATCATTCCAGTCTTCAAAGGTGACGTGGATGACAGAGTGATTGTCAGAGTTTTAGTTTTCCCTCTGACGAGGGACAGTATTATGGACAGGTGGTCCAAGAGGATACTGTGGGAGGCATGATGCCGGATACTGATTAGCTTCAGTGATCGATACAGTCTAAAAAGTTTGATTTGGAGTTCATTTATGAACTAGGTCCCATCAGATATCCAAACATATTCTAAGACAGGTATTACTCAATTCGGGAGATGGCTTTCTCCGCGAACTTGAGATTAAGAGAGATATAGAAAGAAACATAGAGGCGGATCCACTCACTGAGGCTATTTCTCGAACACAATAGTTTTACAAACGGGCTTTGTGAAACTGATTAGTAGAGGAGTTGGATGTTCGGTTTCACACGGGCTGTGAGTAGTCGACATCGCAATAATTAGCCTTGAGTGCAAGTGGGAGATTGTTGGAGATAGTGCCCTCAGAGTCAATTATTGGATCGCAGGTATGTGATTGCAATGATTGCGGAGGACCTATACCGGTAGGACAGTCTTACTCGAGATGATAGTATACTATCTGGTTTGCCTTTATCAGTCGTGTACATGTTCAGGTGACTGATTACATGTTACACTTTGATAGAGCCCTTAGGATCTTGCTTTACCACCAACAGTATAATGGCGATCATATACGTGAGAGTTGGGTGGTTTATACGCATATCCTTAATTGTGGTCCCTAGTCGTGAGGGTTTCGAGACAGGGCATCGATACTCCGGAGTAGACTAGTGTATACAGTCGAGACCCCGACAAGGGGCGGTGGCCGGTCTCACAAGCCATTGGTGTCAGTTGGATCACCTAAGATGTATACAGGTGCTCATTGGGTTATGAGTACACCGGACAGGACTCGTCGGGAATCTGCTAGTTAGTATTATACATATCGTCAGATAGCAGTTCCCTGGTGACATGTGTACGTTTAGTTCATCGACCTGAGATCGTCATTTATCTCGTGTGAGTTCCCACTGTGCTTTGATTTCTACCCTACCACGGCTCAAAGTAGTCGTGCAAACAGGTAGTTTTTGGGTACAGTCCCGAACCATATGGAGGCACGTGAGCGGATCGGCAGGGGATTCGTCTCTTCCGGTATTGGAGGCGAGATCGTGCTGTGTCTAGGTGAGCCATTACACATAGCCCACGGCCGTGGCAGGAGATTTACTGGTAGGTACTCCAGTAGTATCTCAGGGTGTTATTGGGCTACACTCCAACACGACTTATACTGCTATTGGGGGTCTGACGTTACTAGCCCCCTAGGCAGATATGCGATACTCATAGACGAACGGACCGGACTGTATATACATTGTCACTGTTAGGCTCAGTAGGGTTTTCCGGATGAGTTCGCTCATCGGCCTCCCTTGAGGTCAGTCCATGGGCAGCCGTTACGCATTGCTAGTGCCGCTGACGGTTTGTGGTTAAACCCACTGCCAGAGTACTGACGAGTCATTAGAGTCCCCCACAGACAGTTTCCCAAGTTCGGGCGAAACGTTGTAGAGGCCGTATGGTTTTATGGCAGGGTTCGGAAAATGCACGTGCGTTTACGCACGTGTCATTTTTTCGAGCAGATGATACTGGTCGGCTTTGGTTTAAGCCGGATACGAGTATTATATTGAGTAGATATAATATCTTTGTCTCAGTTGCATTTGTATTCGGTCGTAATACAAATGTGGGTATATTTATACAGTTACGGGGTTATCCTGAAATTCGTTTCGGGATCACTTTTGGAAGTTGCCAGTTTCCAGTTTTCTATCAGCCGTCTTTTAATATTCGGTTAAAGACGGATTTATCTTTTCTTGGATGAGGGTGAGTCATGCTTCTAGAAGGTTCTAGAAGCTGGTGACTAGGTTAAAGTGGTGTTGGTGTTTCATTGGTTGCTTTTGGTGTGTTCACACTAGAAATATTTTCTTGTGTTCACACATGATATTTTCTCTTGTGGTCACCCTCTTCCCTCCTACACTCACCCCCCCATTCCTATATATGGCCGGCCCCTCCCCCCTCACTCTCACACTTGATGTTTTCACTTTGTAGAAAACGATTATGATAGTTTTCGGTGTATGGAATTTCACAGCTCATTTCATTCCATCACCCGATTTGAGTGGCAACTTCATTAACCGTTCATCCATAGCTTTGGACGGAACGAGACAAAGTCTTCTACTCATTCTCTACATCAATCTTGGTCGTCTTTTTTAGCAAACTTGATGACCGAGTTGCCTCGAGTCAGAGGCGGGAGCCCGTTTAAAGAATCGTTGACGTGGTGCCACCTGGACGAGCAGATCGGAGATCGACGAGATCGGAGCAGCCGCAACGGAGCGTGGGATGATGGTTAAAGAACGAAGGACTCGGATCGTTCGGTATAACATTTCTACACTCTTTACAGTTTGTTAGTTTAGCTATAATGATAGATCTGGGTTAAAGTATACGATAGCGCCAGTTAAAAAGTTTTTGTTCCGCATTTGGCGTCTGTAGACGGCCGGGGCGCTACCGTGGACTTACAGTATTGATCTTCAATTCAGCCTTTAAAGAAGAAACAATCTTCAATCGAATGGCCTATCGCTTGGTGATAGGGGCAATAATTGGGATTATTAGCCTCACCGGGTTGCAATGGGTGATCAGTCGAAAATATTGCATTTTTAACACATCAATTTTCCTACTATTTGCAATCATCTAAAGGTGTTCGGTATGAATATAGCACATATTAGCAAAACATCTGTAAAATACCAAATAACTTGTGTTATACATTATAACCGGCATTTTGAGGGAAATTGAGTGTTTATTATTGCACGCATAATCTTTTGTGTAGCGCAACACTTGTCTCGAGAATCTGTGCAGGAAATTCCATGAAAAGAGCCGAAACTGTTAAAAGTGCTGATAAAAATACGCTAAGTCCAAGACTTGTGATCTGGCAGTGAACAAGAAATATTTATGAGATTCCACACATCAGAAAAGTGCCACAAAGTCAGCACAAGAGTTACCTGGGAAATTGATGCACTAAGACAGCTAAAGGGCCGCGGATCCGCGGCCGAATGGCCCTTCCCGCGGCGGACCCGCGGCCACGAAACGATGACGTTAGCAATTTGTTAGTTCAGGTTTCTCAGTTCAAGGTGCAAACTCATTCAAGCCAATGCAAATTCCAGAGATCTCCAGAAGCTTCTGTCCGAACAGCAAAGCTTTTTGTTCAGGCTAAACACTTACAAGCTTCTTAAGCAAGCCACATAATTACCTAAGCCTAGAAGCTTCTTCCTAACCTCCAAGCTTCTAAAGGAAGCTAGCTAGCTAACTAACTCTAGAAACTTCCACCTAACTACCAAGCTTACAAGTGAACCTAAACTAAACCTAGCTTCTAAAGGAAGCTAATCATAATCAAGCTTCTAGGGGAAGCTAAAGGAGAGGCTATAAAAAGGACCCCAAGGCTTGTTGTTGAAAGTTGTTGAAAATTGAGCCAAAATTCCACAAGTTGAGTGACACAACTTGTGCATTCAAACCCAAACCCTAATCCAATCCCAAAAGCCAAATTCAAGATCTCCGAGTACAAATCAAGCAAGAAACCTTCAACCTTTTAGAAGCGGAGCCGATCTTCAACCGAGCAAGTGATCCAAGACGATCCGCGACTCACGGAGACGGTGCGGAGCTAAATTAACGATCGAGTTCTCTCCTCAAATCTTGTAGATCTTGAGTGAATTGTAACAAAATTGTTGAATAATAAAAGGTGAAATTTCTTTATCTTGCTTATCTTTATATTTGAGCATTATGATGAGTTTTCGATTCTTGATTGATTTCTTTGTCATGATATTTGACTAAAAACTCCGCTCGTGGAGGAATCGAGAGAATAGATAGATGATGATGATTACAATCTTGAAACGATTCTTAATTCTTATGAGTTTTGTAAACTCTAGTAAGTTGAATCATCGACAATCTAGTTTCGAGCGAGATGCTTTCTTGAATGTTTTCGCTCTTAATTAGAGATCAACGATCGATAATTTAATTCACTAAAGGCTAGCATTTGAATGATAATCAACGAAAGGACAAAGGATGGGATGAAGAAACCCTAGTTCCTTCAATAGATCCTTAAACCTCGTTGATCGTCATCGATCTAGAAACAAATCATCAAAAGATAAGAATACGTAATCACAAGTCTTCATCATTCACTATCGATTCGATCGATTCCTACGAGCCTCTCTACAAATCTTGATTACTCATTCAAATTGGATATCATTGATTCTTGATTCTTGATTTTTAGTATTTCTTGATATTAGATCTAGTTCTTTACAATTCTTGAAACTAAATTTCATAAATCTTGAATCAAATTCTCTTTTCTTTTCTCTTTAATTTTCAATTCATCTAAATCAATTACGATCAAATCACACTTTCCCTGTGGACGATCCGCACTCGCTAACGAACCTACAATTGACACCGTTATTGATTGCGGTTTACAAATTTCTTTGGTTGTGATCTTAACACATTTTCTACATACACACAAAGAATCATCCAATCAATGGGTGTTTTGGATTTGGCAAATTGATGAGCCTGTTGCGCATTGCCAGCTCGAACAATCTCTTCGTTTTGTCCCGGGGAAACGAATAAGGGTGATTTACTTTCTCATTATAGAATTGCCGTCTCTCGTTCAAGCGATCAGTTAGTTTTGGGCCACTGGGCTTCTGTTGAGCATTTGCGACGAAGGTCGCTTTCCCTTTGCCCTTTTCATTTCGTGGCTGTGGCTTTGAAAGAGACAGTCTATGACCCATCTGGTCCATTTGGGCCAGTTTGTCAATCAAGGCCTGGAACGTGGTTGGCTTGAAGAACATCATGAATTGGGAAATAATCGTTTGAGGGTCAAGAGTGCCCACGAACATGCCCACTGCCGGCGCTTCTTCGATGCGCTGCTCACATTTCGACCACAGATTTCGCCATCGTATTGCGTATTGAACCCATGTCTTGCCTAGCTTTACCCTGGCGTTAATTAATGCGGTAATCGGAGTACGCTCGCTAGCGCTTGCGAATTTTTGTGTGAACAACAGCTCCATTTCCGCAAATGTCTTAATAGAGTCATTTAGAAGTTCAGAATACCACTCGAACGCCGTCTCCGACAAGCTGCCAACAAACTGGCGGAGCAGAAGTTTATCATCACCTCCAGTGTTGCCGCACAAGACTCTAAATTGAGCGACGTGCTGATGCGGATTTCCCGTCCCCTTATATACGTGGAATTTGGGGATCGTATATCCCGGCGGGTACCTTATTTGGTCATACCAGCCTGGATAGGGTCGTCCAGTTTTAATGATCTGCCCAGCCGCTTCATTCGCAGGGTCGTCCAGTTTTAATGATCTGCCCGGCCGCTTCATTCGCCTGGTGAACTCGTATTTGCTAAGCAATGTAATCATCTAGAGCAGCCTTGGAGATAGTCTCCTCCTTGGCTGCTGAAAGAGCCGGAGGAGGGTTCGATGTCTCCCCTTTGTCATCTTCAATGATAATCGGGGGGTCTTCGGCTGGAGGTTCCGGCTGCAATATCATCCCGGCCATGTCTTGGAACAAAAGAGCCATTCGTTTTATGTTGGTCGTCTGCTCCGCAGCCTCTTTTTCTTTCCCATCGAGCATTCTTCAGAGGAATTCAGTATCAGTTTCTTGTTCCTGATGCTGCTCTGAGGTCTCTGGATTCTCTTTCGGCCCAGTGAGTGCGGCCATTGCAGTCAGCATCTCCTGAAGTTTCTGTTGCTGTTGTTCCTGAGCCTTCGTTATCGATCGGGTAAGCGGTCGATGACCGGTAGAAGCACGGCTTTCCTCTTTTCCGGAAGCCATATAAATAGTATGTGTTACCATGCCCGCAGACTTAGGGCGTTTAGATTCAGCATCCTTGCGGTTCGCCGCGGTCACAGGGGCTTTCTCCGGCCTCCTTCTCTTGTGAGCGGTTGAAGTTGAGGGAGCTGTTGCAGCGGGCACCCAGACGGATGACATCTTCCGTGGTACCACGGGATGGCTCTTTTCTTGCCCAGTTTTAATCTTCTTTGGTCAGCGAGAGTAGTCCTGGTCAATCTCCGATTCCTGGACCTATCGCCAGACTTTGTAAATTTTGGAGGACAACTGCTGAGGGGGCTGCTCCAGCTTCTTTTCTGTAGCATTCTTCACAGGTGGAGGAGATCTTTTCAGCACGGCAGTCGGAGAGTTCTTGCGAACCTTCCTAAGCGGTTTAAAGTTGTTCCCATTCGGAACAGCAGCATTGATTTCCACCGTTGGAGCCAGTGGAGTTAGTCCAGAAGGAGAGTTGCCCCAGCCTTCCTTACTCGACGCCAGTAACGACGACCCGTTGGGATTGTCTTAGCTGTGGGGGTGACTTCCTCATGCCCCATGTTCTGTCCGAGGGTTACTCTTGGTGCCAGCCTATTGAAAACTGACGTCCGTTGAGAAGCAATATCCAATCTGTCAAAGACAGACCTCTGGGCAGGGGAAGCAGCCTTGAGGACTTTGTCTGGAGCGGGAGCCGGAACAGTCAGTCTTGTGAAGACCATGTAAGTGCACGGCGGCGCCCCGGCCGTCAATCCGACGCCGGAATGCGGAAACGAAACTTTTCTAAAAACTAGAAACCGGCACCACCGCGCACTAAAATCCCGGATCGGGCCATTAACCTACTCCTAGCAAACTAGAGAAAGGGAAGGAAGCTATACCGAGCGATCCGTGTCCTTCGGTCTTCAGCCTCCACTCCAATCTCCTCGTGGAATCTCCGGTCTTCATCTCCTCGTCGGAACGGGCACCACATCGCCGGGTTCTTTTACGGGCTCCCACCTTTGGACCGAGGCAACTCGGGCATGAAGTTGGCAAGCCGACATGCCCAAGAAAACTGTAGGCTAAGTGTAGAATCACTTTGTCTCAATGGGGTTGAAGTTGCCTTTGATGATGGAGGAGAGAAGAAATGATCTTTGAAAAGGAATGGAGCTCTCATTTTTCAGGCATGGAATGAGATGATGAATTTTCCCTCATACAAATGAACCTCTCTATCCTCACCCCTCAAAGTGGCCGGCCTCATCTCTTGGTGGTGGGAAAAAGAATGAAAAAAAATCAAGAGGAGAAAAATGAGTGATAAAAAGATAAATAAGTCACAACAAAATCAACTCCACATCCTTTCCATAACCATCACCATAAATGCAAGGGAAGAGATGGAAAAAGAATCTCATGATGGTAGAACCATCATGAAGCCTCAATTTTACAAAGGACCCCCTCCACAAAAGATAATTTGCACACTTGTAAATAACCCCTCCATCAGAAAAATCCGGCCGTGAAGGAACAAAGGAAAACTGACCGAAACGGAATACAAACTGGCAACTTCAGAAATCTGATCCCGTAATAAATTACAGGAAAACCCTGCGACTGCATATATATGCCAGCATTTGTATTCCCACTGAATACAAATACAAAGAGATAAAATCTACACGGTACAATACTAAGATCCGGCTTAAATCAATGCCCGCTAGTAAAATCCGTCCGATCATGATCTGTGCAATACCGCACGTATAAGATCGAACCCTGCCATATCTCCATACGGCCTCTACAGCATTTCGCCCGAAACTTGAGAAAACGGTCTGTGGGGGACTCTAAAGACTCATCAATACTTTGGTTGTGGATTTAACCACTAGCTCGTCAGAGGTATTAGCCTATACGTGACGGGCTACCAGGTATTGACCAAAAGGGACGTCGATGAGCGAACTCATCCTGACACCCTACTGAGCCTGTCAGTGACAATATCCGTACAGTCCGGTCCGTTCGTCTATGAGCATCGCATGGAGGGCCTAGGAGGTTGGTAAAAGTCAGACCCCCAAAAGCGGTACAAGTCGTGTCGGAGTGTAGCCTAGAACACCCTGAGATACTACTGGAATACCTACCAGTAAATCTCCTGCTTTGGCCAAGGACTTCATGTAATGGCTCTCCTAGACACAGCGCGACCTCACCCCCAATACCGGGAGAGACGAACCCCTGCAGATCCGCTCACTGCCTCCATGTGGCTCGGGACTGTACCCAACTAAAACCTGTTTGCACGTCTCCTTTGAGCGTGGTAGGGTAGTAATCAAAGCACAGTGGGAACTCACACGAGAAAAATGACGATCTCAGGTCTATGAACTAACTTGTACACATGTCACCAGGGAACTGCTATCTGAGGTCAGGTATAAGACCAACTAGCATGTTCCTAGCGAGTCATGTCCGGTGTACTCATAACCCAATGAGCACCTGTATACATCTTAGGTGAACCAACTGACACCAATGGCTTGTGAGACCGGCCACCGCCCCTCGTCGGGGTCTCGACTGTATACACTAGTCTACTCTGGAGTATCGATGCCCTGTCTCGAAACTCCCACGACTAGGGACCTTTTAAGGATGTGCTTATAGACCCCAGCTCTCACGTATATGATCGCCCTCATACTGCTGGTAGTCAAGCAAGAATTCTAGGGGCTCTATGAACGTGCAATAGTGACATGTAAGGTCACCTAAAGCAGTACACGATGATAAAGATAAACCAGATAACATACTATCATCTTGAGTAAGACTATCCTACTGGGACAGGTCCTCCCTCAATCATTGCAATCATGTTCCTGTGATCCAATAATTGACTCTGAGGGCACTATCTCCAACATTCTCCCACTTGCACTCAAAGCTAATTATTGCGATGTCGCATACTCACAGCCCGTGTGATACCGAACACCCAACTCCTCTACTAGTCAGTCTCACAAATCTCGTTTGTGAAACTATTGCGTTCGAGGAATAGCCTCAGTGAGTGGATCTGCCCTGATGTTTCTTTCTATGTCTCTCTTAATCTCAAGTTCACGGAGAAAGCCATCTCCCGAAATGAGCAATACCTGTCTTAGAGTATGTCTGAATATCTGATGGGACCTAGTTCATAAATGAACTCCAAATCCAAACTTCTTAGACTGTATCGTCAACTGAACTTAATCAGTATCCTGCGCCATGCCTCCCTCAGTATCCGCTTAGACCACCTGTCCAAAATACTGCCCCTCGTCAGAGGGAAAACTATAACTCTGACAGTCACTCTGTCATTCATGTCACCTTGGAAGCCTGGAGTGATAACTGTCTCCCAAAGGAGGATGCCGTTATCATATCCCTAGAATATCCACTTATGTTCTAAAACTGCTTCCGATCGTTTCTCCAGGACTGGATTAATATCCTATGTGGAGAAACCACTGTGTGACAACCAAGGTATAACCGACCGTAGTATAGGAATTTCACTTCCTACTCTGTGTATGTCATCCAGATATCAGGACATCACACCCTACTACCTTCTTAACAGATCCATCCCCTATTCTGATGAAGTCAAACCTATAACTGTCACATCAGAAATAGATGATCTATCTCCGCTATATCTGCTTTAGTCTATAAATAGACATAAGCCACTTGTCCACCAATGCTTCCGCTGCTCCCACTGACTACGACAACCCTCTGGCAGAGTCATATAGACGTACACTTCTAAAGCTAGTTCAGAACGACGCTATACTCATCCTCCTGCCGGGTCTCACAGCCTGGAACAACAGCAATGGCAAGTCTGGGTAAACAAGAACCTCCCTGTCACCGTCCTTAAAGCATACCAAAGTATCTCTCGAGTGCCTGAGGTTACCCAACATATCTGCGGAGTGGCTAATGGAATGTCAAATCAGATTGAATCTTTAGGTTCTTATCAAATTTTCAGTAATCGTTTGCGGTTCTGGAATCATTTCCAGTTCTACCATACTCCCATTACGGTTTTCTGAAAAAATCCATTTTTATTAAAACTTTGGCGAGTCAAGAACAATATCACTATTGTTAGTTATGTATATGCCCTAGAGGCCATTGTTGTACATATGATGTATATTATAATGGATGCTTGGTTATATATAGAGAAGACTTTCTTGCTCGTCATGATAGTATGCTATTTGGTTGCACTTTATCTTAACATGTTGACTTGTATTGGTTTACTGTTTTACTCTCACATGTTGATAAAGCCCTTAGGATTTGTACTCGACTACTGGGACTATGATGAGATCATACTAGTGGGGCTGCGGTAGTCGATGAGTACATCCTATAACTGTTCCTAGTCGAGGGTATATCGAGACAGGGCATCGATACACCAGAGTAGACTAGCGTTTACGCATCTTGACCCATATGATGGGCGATGGATGATCCCATATCCATCGGTGTTAGACATCAGAGATGGTGTACGGGTGCTCAGTGGAGACTGGGTATACTGAACGGACTCGCCGAGAACTCCCAGATGGTGTTATACCACACGTCAGATGGCAGTTCTCCGGTGACACTGGTACAGGGTAGTCTGTAGACCCGAGATCGTCATGGAGTCTTGTGTGATTCCCACTGTGCTTTGATTTCCACCTTACCACGTCCAAGAGGGCGTGCAAAACGGTGGCTTTTGGGTACAGTCCCGAATCACATGGAGGCAATGAGCGATAGGAGGGGATTCGTCTCTCCCGGTATAGGGAGTTAATGTTGTGCTGTGTTCGATTGGCTATAACTGGAAGTCCCTGGCCAGGGCTGATATAGAGATTTACTGGTAAGTGTTACTAGTAGTTTCTCGACCCGTTATGAGCCACACATCGACACGACTTATCGGTTACTGGGGTCTGACGTATACCACCCCTAGACTTGATATGCGACATATCAAACGAACAGACCGGACTGTACGGGAGTGTTACTGGTTGGATTCACAGGAGAACGCATAGGCTAGCTTGTTGATCTTCTGATCGCTCAATACCTGGGTGGCTGTTACGTTTAGCTGACCGCTTGCAGCTTGTGGGTGTTTGATATGATCATCACCTGCTACCGGCGTATTGACGATTCTTTAGAGTCCTACACAGAGATTTCTTGGCTCAGGCGAAACGGAGTAGTAGCACATATATGATATGTGCAGGAGCGAGAATAATGCGATATGGGATACCGTATTATATTCTCGTGATATTTAGAAATGAACCGGGTCATCGGATCAAGTGTTGATTCGATGAATCGGTACATGATATATTAGTCGGTAATATTCGATATAGCCGGATCGTCGAATCAAGTGTTGATTCGAAGATTTAATGTATAATAATATATATGATATATTGTATTACATTATCTAATATAGGCTCGCTTTATTATTTCATTTTCTCAGTGGATGATACATTGATATATATGCGATATATGTTAATTGTATTATTTTCTTTTGTTGCAAATATATAATATACATGTGATATATATTATTGTGACATGATATGATTAATTGTTAAACATGTTTAAGGATGATTAATTGAGTTTAGGGTTTGATTTGGGTTAGATGTTTCATGCATCTTCTAGAAGCTTTCTTCTTTTGTCATTCTTAAGATATTTAGAATGACACTTTCTTTAACTCAACCAAACCCTAACTCTAGTGATCTCTCTACAAAATCTAGACCACTCATCCTTGACCATGGTTCACAATTCAATCATATGGTTTTATTCTATTCATCACAAAAGAAAAATATATGATTATCTTTTCATTATCATCTTCTTCCTTCTTCAAGAAAGCTTGCTAGTTTTTCTTTAAGTGATGAAATAAAATGAGAAAATGATTTAAAAAGAAAGCAAAATTACTACTCTCTCATCCTCATCTCATCTAACCCATGGGATTAGTGTGTTCTTCTCTTTTGAGTGAGAAAGCTTGAGTCGTTGCAACTTCAAGGTAGATCATCGGAGATTTGGAATACTTCGAGCTAGCATGGATCGTTCGAGTCGTGGAGCCTCTCATGAGTCCGGGAGATCGTGGATCGCGGCAAAGGGACTTCTACTCGGAGCTTGTGAAGTGAAGGAGCGGACTACAAAGGTTGTAATCCCTCACACTTAGATAAAAGTTATCATCTTGCATATTAAACCCTAATAATCTAGCAAAGATCCCGGCTTTGGGTTGTTCGGCACGTCTAAAATTTAATCCGGGCATGTTTGATGCCTTATGAACCTTCACAAGAGTGCCTAGGAACCCTACAGTGGTATCAAAGCCTAGCTAGAGCATTAGGCGATGTGTTTACGAAGTTAAAACTCCGATCGAACCCGAAACGACGCAAAAAGACCCCTCTCTGGAAATTTTTTAAATTTTGGGATTTTTCTGAATTAAAAATATGTAAAAAAAATCGGCAGGGAATTCTAAGAATTACCAAGAAGCCCGAGCCCCCAATTCGATCAAACGGCCGCGGAAGCGCGGCGCAAGCTTGCTTGAGCGGCGGTTCCACGGCGGATTGATCGATTGGCGACACGTGGCTTCCTGGTAATAACCGTAGGTACTTGCTGACTATTCTGGGTATTTTTAATCTGTTTCAGGTGTTTAAAATTCTGGGGTTTGTTTTGTAATAGTAGACTCGATCAGAAATTTTAAATTCGTATTTCTTTCCGGATATTTAGAAACTGTTAAACTATTTGAACGGATATCATTAACTTACTGTTTCCCGGTACGGCAAACTTTCAAGTGTTGAAATTTATTCGGGTTTAAATCTTTCGGAAAAATTGTACAAGTTAAGCGGTGGACCCTCTAGAAGACAACAAACCTTAACTCGATTATGTGACCGTCTTGAACTGCCTTTTGAACCTTCGGGTTTGGGGCAGTACGGCGTGCCACATGTGAGGCGTTGGCTTGACCTTTCTACGGCTGGATCACCGGTACTGTGACATATTCTGGGATTATTTGAACTCCGCTCAAGTGTTGAGCAGTTTAGGAAATTTTAAGTGTTTGATTATCTGTTCAGAAAGTTTAATACTGTCTATTTATCTGGAATGTGATACAATATGTGGAATTCATAGAGTTAGGCATGAAATGCGGAGTATGTGATATTTCGGATTTACGATGTCTAAAGTGATTGTGGATTCCAAATATTGTAGTTTTACACTTTCTTTTCTATGACCGTAAGTGTAATATGTGATATCGCCGGTTTCGTTGCTATATGTCAACGACAATTGGGATGCGCATATTTACTTACGTTGATGATCTGAGATATTATGTGTTGCTGTGATATGTTATATTGGATCGTCGCGTTCTGAATAGCCGGGGGTTTTATGTGAGATGAGGGTTTTTATTTTCATTCATGTAAAATTCATTTGTAATGTAATATTCTTTTATTTGGGGCACTTCCAGGTTGCGGTTGCTGTCACCAGTGTATATTATTTACTTTTCCGCATTAGGTAGACCCAAGGAGGGGAGCACAAGTAACCGGGTTCTAGGGTCCAGTGGGAGGCCATCTCGAGGAGTCGAGACCGGGTCTCCTAACCCTAGAATTGGCAGTGTTACTTGCCGCTCTCGTAGGGGTCTTGGGATGTGGGTTTGGCTATTCGTCGCGACCGTGGAATCCGTGTTTTATACAGGCTCGTATTGAAAACACAGACGTCCTAGTATATCCAATATTTCATATATGTTCTTCTGCTGCAATGTTCTGTGATGAGATCATATTACTGCCTGAGACGAATGCCTATTATATATATATGCTGATATATAAATATTACTGCTTTCGTTTCTTCTGTGATGCTTAGGAAGCATAAGCTGATGGGATTTTTATTAATGAGATTAATAAAAGAAAAGAAACCTAAAGATGTTGTTGAATCAAAAACTTTATAAAAGGGGTAGCTACAGTTTTGCTTTGCACAGTGATATATACGATATATCCTGCACCTTATTCGATGAGGAAAGGACCGAGATCCCTTCACCGGGAGTGACTCCTTTAGCAAAACTGGCAGATGCTACAAAACTCGGTTTGTCTTTTGATTGCTTTTAGTGTTTTGCTTTGCACAGCGGTATATATGATATATCCTGCACCTTATTCGATGAGGAAAGGGACGATGATCCCTTCACCGGGAGTGACCCCTTTAGCGAAACTAAGAAAAGCCTAAAAAACACTCCTTTTCAAAACTTCACTCGATTCTACGACGATATCAAGTTCATTACGCTCAGGGTTTTCTGAAAAACCTGCGTAGCCCTCCGTCATTTCAGATAAAGACCATTTAGTATTCGTGCTGCGTTTGTTGGCCTTTGTCAAGGCGTAGTGTGCGGTAGCTAACTGGTACTTATCTGCTTAAAACATATGATGTGATTGGATTAGGGTATTCATACGACCTTGTTGGCCTTTGTCAAGGGTCGTGCGGGTGGGTTTAATTTCAATCAAGAAATGACGGGTTGAACATGACCAGCTTCCTATGATTTGTTGGCCTTTGTCAAGGTCATAGGGGTTAGGGGCAAAAGCATTATCGGGAATTTCAAGTGTTGAAATTTGCAATGAGATTGCATACCTCCTATAAGATAGTTGGATCCCGATACCCACTGCGAGTAAGTGTTACTCCTGGGAGAGTTTTACACAGGACAATTAGCCGATCAAGTAGGTGTCTAGAAAAGTGTTAACGGGGTTACGCCTCTGGGAAAACGAGGTTTACTTTAATTAGGTCCGTGCGAAAGCACGGGGAACCTCCCTCAAAGTACCGACACTGATCTGGCTGAAAGATTGACAAAATTATAGGGTGTAATTAATCCCGGCTAATCTTACCTTTTAGGGTTTTAAGGTAGATTTGATAAAACCAGTGGGAGACATCCTGATTAGATAAGATAATAACCAATCTAATCTTGCAAGAGCATACGCTAAAGTGTTTTCTTTTCTCTCTCTCCAGGTAGCGACCATGTCATGCCATAATCAAGATAATAATATGGATGTATTGACTGAACCCAATTATTGTACTGGGCTAGGGAATGTTGGACCCGTTCTTTCTTGTAAGAGTTATAAGACTGAACAGGAAATAGAAGAATATCTGGATTCTCACGCCGCCCAAAAGAACATGCATGCTGATGCATCTTCTTTGGGTGTGTTAGTTATTGAGAACTGTTTCTCAGTTCACCCTACATCCTGGGTATTAGATACCGGATCAGGATCCCACATATGTAAACAGTTACATGGGCTACGAAAAGGTAGAGAACTAGGAAAAGGTGATCATTCCGTTCAAGTAGGGAACGGTGCAAGTATTGTAGCCAAAGCAGTTGGCGAATATCACCTTGTATTGCCAAGTCGTAATACACTGATTCTAAATGAGTGCTGTTATATACCGAACATGATGTGCAACATTATATCAGTTTCTTTATTGAGTAAAGAGGGATATAATTTTGTAGTACAGGATAATGTTATGAACATATTCCTAGATCAAAAGTTGATTGCATCAGGCTCGTTACATAATGGCATATTCATTCTAAATCAGAATACAGTCCTGAATATACAAAACACACACAAGAGGAAAAGTTCAGATATGAACGAATCCTACTTGTGGCATTGTAGACTTAGTCATATCAATGCGACACGACTTGCTAAGTTGCATAAAGATGGTTATTTGAATCCGTTCGAATTATCATCTTATGATACTTGCCATTCATGTCTCAAAGGAAAAATGACCAAAGCTCCGTTTAGTGGACACGGAGAAAGAGTTACCGAACTCTTAGGACTGGTACATAGTGATGTATGCGGTCCCATGTCTACGCATGCCAGGAACGGTTCTTCCTACTTCATTACATTCACTGACGATCTCTCAAGATTCGGATATGTGTTCCTGATGAAACACAAGTCTGAAGCTTTTGAGAAATTCAGAGAATATAAGCACGAAGTAGAGAATCAAACGGGCAAAAGTATTAAGATTCTTCGATCTGATCGAGGAGGAGAATACTTAAGCAGTGAGTTCCTAGATTATCTAAAAGAGAATGGGATTCTCTCTCAGCTTACTCCTCCTTATACACCACAGCACAACGGTGTGTCTGAGCGGAGGAATCGCACCCTATTAGATATGGTGCGCTCGATGATGAGTACAGCCGAGTTACCTATTTCCTTCTGGGGGCATGCACTGGAGACAGCAGCATACCTATTGAATCAAGTTCCAACTAAATCGGTACCTACCACACCATATGAGATATGGAGTGGGAAGAGACCATGTCTTAAACGAGTTAAGATATGGGGTTGTCTGGCCTATGTCAAAAGGAAAAATCCAGACAAACTCGAGGCACGGTCAGTTCTATGCAAGTTTGTGGGATATCCCAAACATTCACATGGATATCTTTTCTACCATCGCGAGGAACAAAAGGTGTTTGTTTCTCGACATGCCACCTTTTTAGAAAAGGAATTTCTTGAAAAAGAAATTAGTGGCAAAGAGGTAGAACTGGAAGAGGTTCCAGCACCACAAACCGAAACTGATGATTTGTTGGAACCAGAAGATTCAGTAGTACCCGACGAACCCCAGCCTCTCCGCCGATCTAGTAGGGTTTCTCGTCCACCTGAGAGATACTACGGTTTTCTCATTGATGGTGGAAGCGAGGATTGCATCATGGATGATGATGACCCGACTAGTTTCGAGCAGGCCATCACGAGTGGTGACTCTGTGAAATGGCTGGATGCAATGTGATCTGAGATGGAATCCATGTACACCAATAAAGTATGGATTTTGGAAAATGCTCCTGAAGGGGTAAAACCCATTGGGAGCAAGTGGATTTTTAAAAGGAAATTTGGTGTAGATGGAAAAGTTGAGACTTTCAAAGCTAGACTGGTAGCAAAGGGATTTCGTCAACGACCAGGTGTGGATTATGACGAAACATTTTCTCCAGTGGCTATGCTTAAGTCCATCCGGATCTTACTTGCCATTGCTGCATACCATGACTACGAAATCTGGCAAATGGATGTTAAGACCGCCTTTCTAAACGGTGATTTAGAAGAGTGCGTGTACATGACTCAGCCAGAGGGCTTCGTAGATAGTGGGGGCAGCGGAAAGGTGTGCAAGCTGCTTAAATCCATTTATGGGTTAAAGCAAGCATCGCGGAGTTGGAACATCTGTTTTGATGTTGTAGTCAAAGAGTTTGACTTCATCAAAAATATAGATGAACCTTGTATCTATAAGAAGGTAGCAGAGGGTAAGGTTGTCTTCCTCGTATTGTACGTGGATGACATACTCTTGATAGGAAATGATATTCCTATGCTGCAATCAGTCAAGCTCTTCTTATCACAGAGATTCTCAATGAAAGATCTAGGTGATGCCTCCTGCATATTGGGAATCATAATCTATAGAGATAGATCTAAACGGATACTAGGATTGTCCCAATCCAGGTACATTGACACCATACTAAAGAGGTTTAGTATTGAAGAATCCAAGCGTGGGAACCAACCCACGATCTCTGGACTCACTCTCTCCAAAGAGATGTCTCCCAAGACTGATTTGGAGAGAGCTCGCATGCAAGGGATACCCTATGCTTCGGCAGTAGGCTCTATCATGTATGCGATGCTATGTACCAGACCCGATGTAGCATACTCACTAAGTGTAGTGAGTCGGTATCAAGCAGATCCTGGAGAGAGTCATTGGACAGCTGTGAAGAACATTCTCAAGTACTTACGAAGGACTAAGGAGATGTTCTTGGTGTATGGTAACGGAGAACTCCAGGTGGAGTCCTTTACCGATTCCAGCTTCCAAAGTGATAAGGACGACTCTAAGTCGCATTCGGGTTTTGTCTTTACCCTCAATGGAGGGGCGGTATGTTGGAAGAGTTCCAAACAGGATACCGTTGCAGACTCAACGATGGAGGCTGAATACATCGCTGCCAACGATGCTGCCAAAGAGGCTGTCTGGATCAAGAAGTTCATTAGTGAACTTAGTGTGGTTCCATCCATTGAGCATCCAATACCTCTGTATTGCGATAACAATGGAGCTGTGGCTTTGGCCAAGGAACCCAGATCCCATCAAAAGTCCAGACATATTCTGAGGCGGTATCACCTGATCAGGGAGATAGTTGATCGCCGGGAGATCGAGGTCAGGAGAGTAGATACGAAGGACAACACTGCGGATCCATTCACGAAGGCTATTCCCCAGATATAGTTTGAGAGATTATTCGGGATGCTAGGTATGAGATACTACAGCAGCTGGCCTTAGTGCAAGTGGGAGATTGTTAGTTATGTATATGCCCTAGAGGCCATTGTTGTACATATGATGTATATTATAATGGATGCTTGGTTATATATAGAGAAGACTTTCTTGCTCGTCATGATAGTATGCTATTTGGTTTCACTTTATCTTAACATGTTGACTTGTATTGGTTTACTGTTTTACTCTCACATGTTGATAAAGCCCTTAGGATTTGTACTCGACTACTGGGACTATGATGAGATCATACTAGTGGGGCCACGGTAGTCGATGAGTACATCCTATAACTGTTCCTAGTCGAGGGTATATCGAGACAGGGCATCGATACACCAGAGTAGACTAGCGTATACGCATCTTGACCCATATGATGGGCGATGGATGATCCCATATCCATCGGTGTTAGACATCAGAGATGGTGTACGGGTGCTCAGTGGAGACTGGGTACACTGAACGGACTCGCCGAGAACTCCCAGATGGTGTTATACCACACGTCAGATGGCAGTTCTTCGGTGACACTGGTACAGGGTAGTCTGTAGACCCGAGATCGTCATGGAGTCTTGTGTGATTCCCACTGTGCTTTGATTTCCACCTTACCACGTCCAAGAGGGCGTGCAAAACGGTGGCTTTTGGGTACAGTCCCGAATCACATGGAGGCAATGAGCGATAGGAGGGGATTCGTCTCTCCCGGTATAGGGAGTTGATGTTGTGCTGTGTTCGATTGGCTATAACTGGAAGTCCCTGGCCAGGGCTGATATAGAGATTTACTGGTAAGTGTTACTAGTAGTTTCTCGACCCGTTATGAGCCACACATCGACATGACTTATCGGTTACTGGGGTCTGACGTATACCACCCCTAGACTTGATATGCGACATATCAGACGAACAGACCGGACTGTACGGGAGTGTTACTGGTTGGATTCACAGGAGAACGCACAGGCTAGCTTGTAGATCTTCTGATCGCTCAATACCTGGGTGGCTGTTACGTTTAGCTGACCGCTTGCAGCTTGTGGGTGTTTGATATGATCATCACCTGCTACCGGCGTATTGACGATTCTTTAGAGTCCTGCACAGAGGTTTCTTGGCTCAGGCGAAATGGAGTAGTAGCACATATATGATATGTGCAGGAGCGAGAATAATGCGATATGGGATACCGTATTATATTCTCGTGATATTTAGAAATGAACCGGGTCATCGGATCAAGTGTTGATTCGATGAATCGGTACATGATATATTAGTCGGTAATATTCGATATAGCCGGATCGTCGAATCAAGTGTTGATTCGAAGATTTAATGTATAATAATATATATGATATATTGTATTACATTATCTAATATAGGCTCGCTTTATTATTTCATTTTCTCAGTGGATGATACATTGATATATATGCGATATATGTTAATTGTATTATTTTCTTTTGTTGCAAATATATAATATATATGTGATATATATTATTGTGACATGATATGATTAATTGTTAAACATGTTTAAGGATGATTAATTGAGTTTAGGGTTTGATTTTGGTTAGATGTTTCATGCATCTTCTAGAAGCTTTCTTCTTTTGTCATTCTTAAGATATTTAGAATGACACTTTCTTTAACTCAACCAAACCCTAACTCTAGTGATCTCTCTACAAAATCTAGACCACTCATCCTTGACCATGGTTCACAATTCAATCATATGGTTTTATTCTATTCATCACAAAAGAAAAATATATGATTATCTTTTCATTATCATCTTCTTCCTTCTTCAAGAAAACTTGCTAGTTTTTCTTTAAGTGATGAAATAAAATGAGAAAATGATTTAAAAAGAAAGCAAAATTACTACTCTCTCATCCTCATCTCATCTAACCCATGGGATTAGTGTGTTCTTCTCTTTTGAGTGAGAAAGCTTGAGTCGTTGCAACTTCAAGGTAGATCATCGGAGATTTGGAATACTTCGAGCTAGCATGGATCGTTCGAGTCGTGGAGCCTCTCATGAGTCCGGGAGATCGTGGATCGCGGCAAAGGGACTTCTACTCGGAGCTTGTGAAGTGAAGGAGCGGACTACAAAGGTTGTAATCCCTCACACTTAGATAAAAGTTATCATCTTGCATATCAAACCCTAATAATCTAGCAAAGATCCCGGCTTTGGGTTGTTCGGCACGTCTAAAATTTAATCCGGGCATGTTTGATGCCTTATGAACCTTCACAAGAGTGCCTAGGAACCCTATAACTATTGATCTTCCCGATGGTAGAAAATCAACCCTCGTCATAGCCTGGGTCAACCTACAAACAGCCATTACAGAAACGTGCCTTGAGTTATCCAGAGTCTAGTTTTAAGCATAAGCCGGACAACTCCCCGTACCTTAACATCGTTAAGATACGAACTGTTCTATATCCAATATGGAAACAGAGGCACTGATTTAATTGAACCAGATTCAAATCATGCAGCCGTCTCCAGTGCATGTCAACAAAATGGAAGGAGGCCGATCAGCGTTACTCAACTTAGGAATGCTTCCAATTATGAGTAACCTGAAAAAGAAGCAAGTTCTCTTAATCATTACTATTAACTGAATACCATACACAAGTATCTACATCCTCGATTACCTTGAAGAATCCCGATACTTGCAATACCTGGTTCTCTACTTTATTCTCATACCTATAACTTCTCAAAACTTGGACCCAGTGTTTCTACGAAACACCTGTCTAAAAACTAGAGAAGTCATAAGTAAACCGAATATAATACAAGAACCAACCCCTCTGTCCTCATGGACGCTGGACAACATACAATACTTTGTACAAGTCCCTTGAGTCTAATAACTCATTCCCTGTGTGTCGTAGGTTGAAAACTGTACTTATGGTTAAGAAGAATTACACCGTTGTTTAATACTCCTTACCTAACCATCCACTGATATAGGTAAATGTCATAGACATAATTTCAAAAAGTATATCTCACTTTATAAAAATAGACGTACAGATATATCAATTTGAAATTGGTGCATAACAGCGGATATTCAAAACCATACATTTGTCGTCCGGCAAACAACCCAGGTGATTTCCTCGAATATCACCAATTACAACGAATTCCGATATAGTGAGGATGATCACCTAATTCCCAATAACTTACTCCCACTCATCATCTGTAAAACCATACAGATGTGAGAATCACACCTGGTAAATACATACCCTGGAGTAAGTGTCTAATTGGGAAATCAGTTTTCTTTTAACAGTACATAGTGAAACTGAAACATTGAAATGTTTCGATGGGGTATCCGGGTATTCCTAGTAATGCCTCTTCCATTATCCATATTCACAACTGTAACCGTATATTTCTATGCCATCTCTCCAAATCCCTTTATATGTCTTTAGTCATTACCTTCTGTACACCCCTTTAGGCCAAATGGTTTTCTTCCTTCCCTACCGTTCGGCACCAGCCTATGGTTTGGAAGAAGACTATCCAATAAGCATAATGGGTGTACTGTCCTAATCCTAGGAGCACTCGCAATGCGAGAGAAGGTGAAAATAAAAGACAACCGAATAAACCTTATTCCTATTTCTCCTGAACCAGAATCCATCCCCGAACTGGAACAAGTTCCTTTCGAGTTCGTATATAACCATACGATGGAGTATCCAATATATTGTGGATCTTCGTAGTGATACGGAGTGTCCTGGAGAAATACAAAGGTGATTTAGGATTGGCGAAGAAATACCTGGTTTGGTCGTGAATAGCAGTCGCAATTTACTTTGCCATCTTACTAATCCCTTGATATGTCTTTACTTAATACCTTCTGTACACCATCATTATGCTAATTGGTTTTCTTCATTCCCCACCGTTCGGCACCAGCCTAAGGTTTGGAAGAAGACTATCCAATTTGCGTAATAGGTGTACTATCTCCTAAACCAAGGAGTACTCGCAACCTGAGAGAAGATAAAAGGAAAAGACAACTGAATAGTCCTATTCGTTTTCTCCAGAACCGGAAACCATCCTCGAATAAATTCCTTCGAGTTCGTATATAACCATACAATGGTTTTGTCCAATGGAAGTGGACGTTCGTAGTAATACGGGGTGTCCTGGAGAAAAGGGTAAAAGTAGGAGTGGCAATGAGGTATGCAACTCTGACAATCCAAAAGCCAGTGTTATAAGAAGGTTCGGTCAACTTGGTCACTGAGTCATAGTCAAGGGTTGGGCCATAGTCGCTGCCAAAGAGAGAGAGAAAAGAAACACTCAGCGTGCACTCTAACCTAGATCAGAATGGTTATCAATTTATCTAATCAGGAAACCTCCCACTGTACCGTCAAATTCTCCTCCAAACCTGAAAGAAGAATTAGTCGGGATCACCCGAGGAGTAAACCAACTCATCAGTGGGAATCGGGATCCAACTATCATCGCATGATAACGTGACGGAATCCGCTCACGTTATCACACTCCAGAAGGTATGCGCATATCTGGAAAGTTTCAGTTTCTTTAGAAACTCCCGATGTGATTTTTGCCCCATGCTCTTATGACCTTGACTAAGGCCAACAAATCATAAGTCACATGTCAAGTTCTACCAGTCAGTGTCCAGGTTAATTTGAACTCACCTGTACAAGCCCTTGACTAGGGCCAATAAGGCTATACGACTGTCCCAAACCAACGCATCTATCTATGCAACAGAAAGGTAACAAGCAGCTACCATACACTATGCCTTGACTAAGGCCAACAAACATAGCATGAATACTACGTGCTACCCGTCTGAAATGACGGAGGGCTACGAATGGTTTCTGGCGAAAAACCTTTAACGTAATGAACTTGATATCGTTGAAGGAACTGGATAGCTTTATAAAAATATAGTGACGAAAACCTTTGCTAAAGAGGTCACTCCCGGTGAAGAAATCTCGGCTCTTTCCCCGTAGAATGAGGTGCAGGATATTCCAACTGAATACCACGATGCAAAGCAAAAGTAATCGACTATAGTGAAGTTATTACCCTGACGCAAACTTCTGTCCAAGGGGTCACTCCCGGTGAAGGGATCTCGGCCCTTGCCTCATCGACTGAGGTGCTGGATATTCATAACCGAATACCACTGTGCAAAACAAAAGAGAACGCCCTTGCAATAACAGCCTTTTGAAAAATGTTCCAACAACATCAGAATAGGTTTGTTTAGCTTGCATTGATCCGAATCAACGCAGTCCCATCAATTGATCACACCACAAAAGAACGAAAATAATGATGTATGTATATGCCATCCGCATTCGCCACTGGGTCCCGTCATCACCCGTTAGGTTACTTAACTAACGACAGAGCGGGGACTGGACTAGCTCGGATGCAAAACATATACAACATCTACTAGTATATATATCAATATATAATAATCGCTCAAGGCGTGATAAAATGCAACATCACAGAAATGTAACCAGCATCACAGAACAATACAGATATCTGGGATCCCCGGGTTTCATAGAACCGCTACTAAAACCCGACGTTCCCCTGGTCATGTGGATAGCCTGTGCAATGAAATCCTAGACCCCTACGGGCGCGGTAAGTTACCCGCCAAAACCTAAAGCGAGGCATCCCCCTTCAACAACGTGAATGGACCGCCCAGCACTTCGCGGAATCCGGTAACTTGGGCACCCCTCCTGGGTCAACCTATACCCCCTACGAGTGCGGCGAATAGCCCGCCAATTCTAGAGTGAAGCCCCCTCTGTCTCAATGCCATGAGATGCGGGCCCGTTACCCTCTAGAACCCGGCTATCCGTGCACCCCACCGCGGGGTAATCCTAGTACAGAAAGTAAAATATACATACAACGGGTACATCGACCTCAGCCCGGTCGTGCCCTAAAAGAATAATATACAAACAGGCAGTGACGGCAGTCCACATGTCGGACGCTCGCCCCGCAATATCAAATGTACATAATACAACCAAAACTGTACTACCATTACATCCAGGCTATCCCCCACGACCAATCCGCAACATCACAGCACAGCACAGAACATCAACGTGAATGTCACGTTCGCAAATCCGTCTAAAAGGGCTATAGCAGTTAGACAGGATTTACCGATCAAATGATATTCACGGTCGCAGATATAATGTAAATACTGTGAACTAAAATGTTTAAAATTTTCGATCGATCAAACTTACCGAAGTGGGCCCCAAGCACTACTGTAGCACTCAAAGAAAATCTGGGTCCAAACAGAACATCCCAAAACCCCCATTTCCAACCCAAAAGCCCACTGTAAAAATTGTGTACGGCGTTGACCCTTCTCCACCGCGGAACCGCGGCCAAAATAGGGTTTTGGCCGCGTTTCCGCGGTCATACTATAGCAACACCTAACAAAATTTTTGCAAATTGCTTAGAATTCCCTGCACGTATTTCTGCAATGTACTGAAAAAATTTTCGAGCCAAAAAAAAAATCGACAGAAACTTGTGCACTAGAAAATACGGTTTTTGGGATTTTTGTTCGATCGAGTTCTAAACATACTAGAGCAAGCTAGACTAGGTTAATGGCGTGGCTCTGATACCGGTGTAAGTGCACGGCGGCGCCCCGGCTGTCAATCCGATGCCGGAATATGGAAACGAAACTTTTCTAAAAACTAGAAACCGGCACCACCGCGCACTAAAATCCCAGATCGGACCGTTAACCTACTCCTAGCAAACTAGAGAAAGGGAAGGAAGCTATACTGAGCAATCCGTGTCCTTCGGTCTTCGGCCTCCACTCCGATCTCCTCGCGGAATCTCCGGTCTTCATCTCCTCGTCGGAACGGGCACCATATCGCCGGGTTCTTTTACGGGCTCACACCTCTGGATCGAGGCAACTCGGGCACGAAGTTGGCAAGCCGACGTGCCCAAGAAAACTGTAGGCTAAGTGTAGAATCACTTTGTCTCAATGGGGTTGAAGTTGCCTTTGATGATGGAGGAGAGAAGAAATGATCTTTGAAAAGGAATGGAGCTCTCATTTTTCAAGCATGGAATGAGATGATGAATTTTCCCTCATACAAATGAACCTCTCTATCCTCACCCCTCAAAGTGGCCGGCCTCATCTCTTGGTGGTGGGAAAAAGAATGAAAAAAAATCAAGAGGAGAAAAATGAGTGATAAAAAGATCAATAAGTCACAACAAAATCAACACCACATCCTTTCCATAACCATCACCATAAATGCAAGGGAAGAGATGGAAAAAGAATCTCATGATGGTAGAACCATCATGAAGCCTCAATTTTACAAAGGACCCCCTCCACAAAAGATAATTTGCACACTTGCAAATAACCCCTCCATCAGAAAAATCCGGCCGTGAAGGAACAAAGGAAAACTGACCGAAACGGAATACAAACTGGCAACTTCAGAAAACTGATCCCGTAATAAATTACAGGAAAACCCCGCGACTGCATATACATGCCCGCATTTGTATTCCCACTGAATACAAATGCAAAGAGACAAAATCTACACGGTACAATACTAGGATCCGGCTTAAACCAAAGCCCGCTAGTAAAATCCGTCCGATCATGATCCATGCAATACCGCACATATAAGATCGAACCCTGCCATATCTCCATACGGCCTCTACAGCGTTTCGCCTGAAACTTGAGAAAACGGTCTGTGGGGGACTCTAAAGACTCGTCAATACTTTGGTTGCGGATTTAACCACTAGCACGTCAGAGGTATTAGCCTATACGTGACGGGCTACCAGGTATTGACCAAAAGGGACGTCGATGAGCGAACTCATCCTGACACCCTATTGAGCCTGTCAGTGACAATATCCATATAGTCCGGTCCGTTCGTCTATGAGCATCGCATGGTGGGCCTAAGGGTTTGGTAAAAGTTAGACCCCCAAAAGCGGTACAAGTCGTATCGGAGTGTAGCCTAGAACACCCTGAGATACTACTGGAATACCTACCAGTAAATCTCCTGCCTTGGCCAAGGACTTCGTGTAATGGCTCTCCTAGACACAGCGCAACCTCACCCCCAATACCCGGAGAGACGAACCCCTGCAGATCCGCTCACTGCCTCCATGTGGCTCGGGACTGTACCCAACTAAAACCTGTTTGCACGTCTCCTTTGAGCGTGGTAGGGTAGTAATCAAAGCATAGTGGGAACTCACACGAGACAAATGACGATCTCAGGTCGATGAACTAACCTGTACACATGTCACCAGGGAACTGCTATATGACGTCAGGTATAAGACCAACTAGCATGTTCCCGGCGAGTCCTGTCCGGTGTACTCATAACCCAATGAGCACCTGTATACATCTTAGGTGAACCAACTGACACCAGTGGCTTATGAGACCGACCACCGCCCCTCATCGAGGTCTCGACTGTATACACTAGTCTACTCTGGAGTATCGATGCCCTGTCTCGAAACTCCCACGACTAGGGACCTTTTAAGGATATGCTTATAGACCCCAGCTCCCACGTATATGATCGCCCTCATACTGCTGGTAGTCAAGCAAGAATCCTAAGGGCTCTATCAACGTGCAATAGTGACATGTAAGGTCACCTAAAGCAGTACACGATGATAAAGATAAACCAGATAGCATACTATTATCTTGAGTAAGACTGTCCTACTAGGACAGGTCCTCCCTCAATCATTGCAATCACGTGCCTGTGATCCAATAATTGACTCTGAGGGCACTATCTCCAACAGACCGACCCTTTGGCAGGAGAAGCCGCCTTGACGACTTCATGAGCAGGAATGGCTATCCTCTTAGGGATAACACCTTCAGGAATTGCGGGCTTCTTCATGGGCCCATCTGAGCTTTGGCCCAGTCTGTCAAAAACTGAGGCGTTGGAGCTGGATGACCCGTTGAGAGGGGTCGCAGTAGTTGTGAGTCGATCAAAGACCAACTTCTTTGGGGCTTCCTGCAATGGCAGCGGGGCACTGAAGTTCATGGGTGGGAGCATGGTCTCGAAGAATAGCCCAGTGGTGGCCTGAGTCACCTGGTCTACCGGCATTGTAAAAACAGAGGCCGCCTGAGGCCCGTAGGTCACTCCTCCAGCTGAAGTGGAATGGGAGTTGCAGTTGCAGCTGGAGTAGTTAGAGGCCTTTTCTTTTTTCTGCATAAGAGCAAAACCAAATCTTAGTACCTCGAACCCAAGGGCAACCATATTAAACCGCGATTTGTTCGCGAACATGACACACGAAGTGTGGAGTAGAAAGAGGAAAAGGTCCCACCGAGCGTTCCAAAATCTGTTCCCATCCGAAACGCTGAGACGCGACCGCGTAGGTCCGTCTTGCCTGAATTTCAAGGGCAGATGCTAATTGGTGCTATCCGTCCACCTCTCCAAAGATACCAAGTTGATTTATGACACCATGTATCGAAGATTTAAACGGATGCGGCCGATGTAGCAGATTTCGTCAGATTCCCCCTTATTTGAAGGGGTTTTGATTGTGGGGACGCTCTTCCCTGTAGGCGCAAGCCCCTGCAGTTAATTATGCTACCGCATCGCGGTAACCACATTCTCATTCTCCAGATGGTCACTTCGTGTCGTGGATGTTTGTTTTGTTTTTGGTTGCCCGTGGATTGTATACGGAGACTAGTTTATGTTGTCGCCCTTAGGGCGTGGATTAGTCCAAATCCATATTTTCTTAGATTTGGGTTTGGGGTTGGGTTTAAGGATACGTTAGTCTCATTTGAGACAAAGATCAATTTAAACATTTGGTAAGGATACGTTGGTCTAATTTTAGACTAAGATCAACTCAATGGGATCGTTTAGATCCAACAAAAGAGCATTTGGGCTCTATTGTTTAGTTTAGGGACATTGCGATCAATTACAAGTTTAAGGACATGGTGGTCCATTGTTAGTTTAAGAACATCTCGATCCGTGGGTTTAAAGGGACCTCACAGTCCGAGGTTAAGGACATCATAGTCCATGGGTTTAAAGGGACCCCACAGTTCGAGGTTAAGGACATCATAGTCCATAGGATTAAGGACCCCACAGTCCGAGGTTAAGGACATCATAATCCATGGGCTTAAGGATCCCACAGTCCGTAGAATGATTGGTTATCGGGACCCTTCACCTCTCTGAAGACGTTGAAGGATTACAACGACAAATATTAAAGGAGTGAAAAGATGTACCCTTAAACCAAAGTTGATTTGGGAAATCTGTAGTCTAATTTGGGACTAAGATCAATTAATTAAATTATGAGCACATTGGCTCAGTTAAATCTGAATTGAGGAATTATGGCCAACTTGGGCTAAGTTCAATTAAGTTTAAAATGTTGGCCATTTGTTGGACTGTTGAACATTTGTCTGGGTTCAGCCCCCCATTATTTAGCAATGCTAAACAGGGGTTTGGGGCTCTAACAATATTTTGTCTTTGGCTGAGCAGTAACCATTCATCATGGCTCTAGGGTATTATTTTGAATGTCATGTGAAGTGATCAAGTTTGCTAGAATGTAGTTGGGGTTCACTCAAAGGGGAGATCTTGTCTCTGGAAAAACTTAGCTGATTTTGGGCTAAGACTGGTCTAAAAAATAGTGTCAAACACTAACACATATTTGACAATCACGTGTTCCCACGTGATGTGCTGAAAATAGTGTTAAACACTAGGGACAAAACGCTCAAAATAGTGTTAAACACTAGAAATGAGGTGGCCACATAGAGTCATATGAGGCGTCTGAAGATGGGGCCAGAGTTCCTTTATTTTCTTTCCAGAATATTCAAATAAGTGTTAAACACTTTTAGTCTTCGAGGCCATCACGTGTGAGCACGTGATGGGCATCCATGCACTGGATTTAAAAGGATTTGTTAGGGGTCACGTGAGGACACGTGAGGGCGCCCAAAATTGATTCTGCTCTTGGATTTGTTCCCTTTTGTTTTGAGGGTCACGTGTGAGCACGTGAGGCATTGCCTCCAAGTTTTTATTTTATTTTGAGGGGTCTGTTTAAGGGTCACGTGGGGGCACGCGACCTAGTCTTGTTCATTCTTTTTCATTCGTTGGGATGAAGGGTCACATGTTACCACGTGATCACGTTGGATACTTTGATCTTTATGTGCATGGAGAGCTTTAAGTCTCTTGGTTTTTTTTAAGAATTAAATTCTTTTATAGGGTTAAACCCTAGTTCTATTTAGAGGAATTAAATTCCTATGTGTTTGGAAGAATTAAATTTTTATATAGGGTTAAACCCAGGTTTCATCTGGAGGAATTAAATTTCTATGAATTTGGAAGAATTAAATTCTTATATAGGGTTAAACCCTGGTTTCATTTGGAGGAATTAAATTCCTATGAATTTGGGCGAATTAAATTCCCTAAACTCAATTCTCCCTCTAAGTTTTGGATCTGCATGGCAGAATCTCCCCAATGAGAAATAAATTCTCAACTTGTGGGGAGATCTGCTTTTGCAGATCTTCAAACAAAGGAAGAACTAAGTTCTTATTCAGAAGAGTTAAACTCTTAAATTGAGAATTAAATTCTCCTCTTGTTTTATGGAGCTTAGATCTCTTTCCCCTTCTCACCTAGGGTTTCTTTTTCTTCTGAGGAAATCTTTTTCTCTCTTGAGAATTAAATTCTCCTCTCTTTTTTTTCTCTGTTGTTGTATCTCTCCAAAAAAAAGTTCCAAGGATCCTCCTCTCTTCTCTTCTTGGCTCCTATTTATAGGAGTAAGAAAAGAATCAATTTGTTTAGTCAATCTTTCATTGAAAGATTTTGGTTATTTTTGTAACCAACACGATCTTTTAGATCATCCAGTGAATTTTATTCACCATTGGATTTTTAATCCAAAAGATATTTTATCTGTTATTCTTGTCAAATTTTAGGGAAATCTTTCCTTGTATAAAATCTTTCCATAAATTAGTGATTTTTAATCACCCTTGGATTTTTAAGCCAACGGTGCTCCATTTTACAGAGCACCATTTTTTTTGGAAAGATTTAAAGAGATATTTCTCCAGTTAGGGTTCTCGATTCCCTCTTAATTAGAATTTAATTCTATTAGTTTAGAAAGCTTAAGAGCCTATCACGTGTTGACACGTGATCCCACTGTTTGATCATTTAAATAGAATTTAATTCTATTAATTAAAGAGCTTAGGAACCCATCACGTGTTGACACGTGACCCCCTTGATTAACATTTTAACCAGAATTTAATTCTGCTGTTTTAAAGAATTAAGGAATCATCACGTGTCAGCACGTGACCCTTGGTCACGTGTGAGCACGTGATGCCCCATTGGGGTTTTTCCCTTTCAGTAGGTTTAAAGGCCCATCACGTGTGGGCACGTGACTCCTGTTGATTAGAATTCAATTATATTATAACAGAGTCCCTAGAAAACCATCACGTGTCAGCACGTGATGCCCCATTGGGGTTTCTTTCCCAAAATTTTATGAAGGAACAAGTAACTCCTTTAATTGAATCAGAGTTCTTTCCTGCTGTTCATAGTCTTCGAGGGAATCGATATATTTTTGAATGGTCGATCTCCCTGCAAACTCCTTTTCGTGTCGAGCTGCACTTTTCTTCTTCTTGAGCTTTTTGGATTTTGAGCCTGATTGGGCCGAATCGGCAGCTGGAATGGTGGGCTTTTTCTGCCCTTCCCATTTCGTCCTGGGCTCTTTCTGAAGTAGCTTTAGCATTTTCTTCGTCTTATTAGATATGTGCTTACTCCAAGGAGGCTGCGGTGAGTCGGTTTCATTTCTCAGGGCAGCGGGTTCGGCTGTCTGCTCCCAGAAGGCTTCAGCTTCTGTCTGTATAAAGTTGGTGGTTGCAACTTGATTGTTCACCAACATACTTTTGGACAGCTTGATCTCTCCAACCTTGTACTGCTTCTCGACCCAGTCTTTGAAGATATAGCAATCCTCGATCGCATGGCTCACTACTCGGTGGTACGGGCAATACAGGGGATTATCGATCATTTTTGCTTCTTGAGGTCTTTTCGACTCTGGTAATTGTAGACCGTTGTTCAAGGCATCTTTAAATATCTTTCAGACCTTGTCCCTCCTGAAAGAGTAAACCTTGCTCTTTTTCTCCTCTAGGGAAGGCCCTTCTCCTCCCAGCACTGGCTTTCGAGACCGGTTGGTTTTGGATTCGCCCGCCCTTCGCTTTTCTTCATTGCCGGACGCATTGAATACAATGGTACTGCTGGGATTCCCGCTTCTACGGTTGTCTTCTCGCTTGCTTTTTTAAGTCTTGTCTCTCTGAGAGTCCGGGGTAGACTCTTGCTTCGAGCGTTCCAGCATTTAGACTTTCTTAGTTAGCTCTTGAAACGTCTTGAGGCCTGCTATACACAAGAATGGGACCATCCAATTGCGGAGATTCCCAATGAGAAGGCTGACAGACTGGTCTTGCTCTAGCAGCGGTTCACACTTGACTGTGAGATTACGCCATCGGGCGATAAAGTCGGTGTTGCTTTCATTCTTCCCCGGCTTGGTCCTTACAAGGTCAGCAATGGAGATTTTATCACTGACACTCATGAACCTTTGCCGAAACAGAGACTCCATTTAGGTAAAGATAATAACGGACCCGTCTGGTATACTCGCGTACCAGTCGAAAACGACACTGGTCAGGCTGTTGACAAACTGACGAAGAAGGAGCGCATCATTGCCCCCTGTATTTCCGCACGATGCTTTAAAGTGGGCGACGTGCTGATTTGCATTTTCCGTCCTGTCAAATCTTCCGAACTTAGGAATGACGTAGCCGCTCGGGAACTCGATCAAATCGTACTGTGCGGAATATGGCCGCCCACTACTGCCAATTTCTTTCTGAGTTTCGGCTTTGGCCACCAATGTTTTAACTTTGCTAGTGACCAAATCCATTATCCGGTCTTGTGTTAGCGGGATAGTGTTATCTAGGGCCAAGGCGTCCCCAGAAGCGGAATGTAGCCGGCTTTCGTGCGGCTCGACCAATCTTGGACCCAAAGGGACAGGCATCGGCCGCTTCGGATTGTCATCATCCGGCTCATGAGTAGAGACTTGTGCTTGATTGGGAGGCGCTCAAGCAATTTGAGCCATAAGCTGCATCACAACGTTCGTTAGATCGTCAATTTTCAAATAGAGCTTGGCCATCTCTTTATCTTTGCTCCAGAGCTGTTTTCGAAGCTCTTGAAGCAGCTCTTGCTCCGCGGTCCTGGGACGGAAGTCGGCTCTTCCTCATTGTCCGAGCTTGACTCTGCATGGACTGAGGGGTCTTTCTGCCTATCATCCTCATCGAGAGGGTTTTCATCATCCAGCGGAGGCGGCTGTTCTTGGGAAGCGGCAACCACATTCAAGCCAGATTGGGCTTGGGATGTGGTAGCCCCATTCTTGCTTTTGCTGCGAAGGTTGTCGCCGGGGCGCCCGCCTGCCATATAAACCGTATGGATAATATATCCAGCCGTTTTTTTATTATCGGCGGCTGATTTCACGAATCGCTGTCTTGGCCCCTCCTGTTTCGGTAACGGGCAGTCGATTGAAGGCGGCTGGCCTAACGCTTCCTTTTTGGTTTTGCCCCACTGTTTTCGCACGGTACAGAGCGCCTGATAGACTCTTGAAGAGACTGTCATACTTTTTCTGTTGAGGCCGGGACACGTCTCTTCGTAGCAACGTTCGGACCGCTGTCTTCTTGATTCTGGCGGTCATAGCATTTTTCTGAACCCACATCAGAGGTTCGAAGGAATTGCTGATTTTTACGGCCGGCTTAGCCATCGTCGCGAAGTAACACTGCTCTTGGAACCTCATAAGATTCCACATAGCCGAAGTCCTAGCCCTCTTGTTGGCTCGATACATGAGTCTCTTCTGCCTTAACTTTTCTGTTTTAAACAATTGGCAGACTTTGGCTCTTTGGAAAGACGCCATAGACCGAGTGATAGAGAGGCCGACGCCCGATCGTGCATTTGTTAGAGTCATCGCCTGAGCTCGTCCATAACGTTTGATGTTGCCCTTTGTACCGGAAGTCTTGCCCCCAGCTGGAGCACCATAGAGTCGTTCAAACACCGTCTTAAGTTTCGGTTGTGGTGCCTTAGCGATCACAACATTCGGCCTCTTACCCCTTGAGACCGACTTGGCCATCTATTACGCCCCGCTTCCCGGTATACGGCGAATGGGACACTACTGGTCCGCTACGTATTTACTCAGAAGCAAATACGCTAAGCGGAGCTAAGCAATATAAAAGAAAATATACACAAGAGACAAGGTATAATAAAAACAGCAACTTTATTTATTAACATTCTTTTGTACAATGCATGAAAAGGAAATACAACTGAAATAAAAGCAATGCCTAAACAATGGCATGACAGGAAATTAAAGGTACTGAAAAGAAAATGTACAATGTCTAGAGCTCAGGGTCTTCGCTGTACTGATCCAAGTCTTCTGCAGTTGGCTCGATCTCTGACGGTTCCAAATCACCAGACGACATTCAAAGAAGAAAGAAATAGAATGTCGTCTGCGAACAGATCGCTCGGTAAGTCCCAAACATAAGAGGAGAAATAGAATGGACGGAGAGTAAGAGAGAGAGAGGGAGAGAGGGAGAGAGTAGCTTTTACAGTTGTATTATATTGTTATATTGTTGTATTAAGTGTTAACGCTGTTGTTTGTAGCCTGGTACAGAAGAATGCCAGTGTATACGAGAGGAATCTCATTTGCCCCGGAGACTAAGGTATCAGGAACTCAAGGAACCGTTGGGCCACGGTACAACAGCAACGGAATACAGGTTAGGTGTCTTAATCTTACCGTCTCGTGCCACTTTTAACACCTTTCGTACCAATCTACCCCTTAAACCCCGTAGTGTTTTGATTGTATTGGTTGACTGTATAATTGGTTGACTGACCGAAACCATGATATCAGTAAACGGATGTAACCGTAGAATCATGTAAATGGAATAACTGGAGAACCATGTCAATGTAATGTATATCAATGGTTCGGTTCAGTCAAGTTATATAGATTGATAATTGGATTCATGGAATCATGTTGAATTGTAATATTTAAGATTTTAGATTGTACTTGAATCATATTCAAGTCAGATTATACTGAGACTCAAACCGAGTCAGACAATCAGCAAAATAAATTGAAGTCCTGATTGTTTTTATTAATTTGTCTACCTTAGATAGGCAAGCACCCACTTCTCCGGCTCTCTGAGGCTCAAAAGATTGGTTCCGCTTAAACCTATGTTTACTAGGGTCCTTAGGGTAATTTACAGAACTTGAGGGGGTTTTATGTAAAAATACTTTTATATACTTTTCAAAATATACCCAAGTATTTATTATTCGTCTTTAGGGTTGTAATGAGTGTAGATTTTATATTGTGATATTTCTAATGAAAATATCCTAAATTCAGAAATAAAGGTATTTATTTGTAATATTGATTTGTGTGGAATTCATGGTATTTTAGTGTAAACTTGATTCTTGTGATTTTTAGAAAAAAGTGGAATATTTATATCATAACAAAATAGGTATTTTAATGATAATTATACATATATTTATACAAAAATAGTTTTAATATATATTTTTTATATTCTAAAAATCTCATTTTCTTAAGATGTCGTATTTTAAATCTTTCGAAACCGAATGCTCCTTGCGGAGGTCTGAATCTCGCACTACTAAGCCCGAGGATGTGCGATGATCCACACCATCCCGAACAGATTCCCCAAAATGGGTTGTAGCGGCGCTTTACAAAGATTGTATAAATACTAATCCTTTAGAAAACGGTTTTATGAAGTAAGTGGTATTTATTTGTAAAGATGTCAATTTTCCGTATTCTATATTCTAGGGTCTCCTAAGTCAACTAGACTATTCCTAACTGGTCCAAAACGACAAGTTGTGAGATGCCTCAAATCGCCTCTTCACCGCCAATTGTGGCCAGGTAAGTACAAGTGAAGAAAGGAGGGATCCGTTCACGAATCACTGTGAGACGGGACTTTTAAAGTTACCTTTCTCACTTGCCTAGCCTAGACACCACAAAGTCAGGTTTAGATAAACGACTGATGTCCACAACTTATTCTATTTTCATAATAAGTGGTATTTATTTAAAAAGTGTATCAATACTAAATCTTTTAGAAATGACTTTATTTAGTAAAGGGTATTTAAATGACAATGTTTGTTTTTCCCGTATTCTAAGTTTTCGATAGTATCGTGTTAGGTTGTATATGAGTGTGTGAGGAGGTAGTTCGTTATCTCGTGCTCTACTTTAAAGGTATAGCAAGTTTAATGGAGTTAAATGTAGAATTGAAACAATGTGGTATTTAAGTGAAAAATACGATAAATTGAAATAGCCATCATTTCATGTGATGAAACTTGATCAATTTGGTTGATTAGTGTTTAATAGTCAACATGAGGAAGTTTAAGTATGATTGTATTAGTGAGAAGTGGAATTTTATAAGAAACTGAATCGGAAATCGGATTTGTTCCGATTCCGTCGGGTTTTGTAAAACCGTATTTTTTTGATAGAAGAGATAGGTAGGAATTAGGACTTAGGGGTTTTAGATCACACAAGAGAGTGGGAGGGAAGTAGAGGAATCGCCGATGTGTTGCGTCGTCGCCGGTAGTTCTTAAAACGATCGCCGGAAGTTTGCCGTAGATTTCGCCGGAGCTTCGCCTCGAGCTTGTTTTCAAAGTACACAAGTTTTCTTGGAATTTTGAGAGAGCGGGCTCAGAATTTTGGGGTGAGAGGGTAGAGAGTAGGGATGGTATTTATAGGGTTAGGGTAGATGAAAGGTTAAAATGAAAAAATGTGATAAAATGTATTAAAAAATGTATTAAAAGTGGAGTAATTAGGGTTTTAAAAGAGCTCTGGAAGTGGTCTGAGGCTGAAATTTTGCAGGTGCATAGGGAATATGAAAAGACATAACTTTCATATTGGGGCCGTCGCCGGAATCGGCCGACTCCGCCGTGACTCGATCGGAGGACTGAGTCGGCCGAGTCAGGGCCAATTCGGCCGATTCCCGGCCGAGTCAGGCCACCGGGATCCCCCCCGACGGTTCATCTACCCTCTGGCAATGTTACATCTTTGGGGGTAGTGGGGGTTTTGCGAGATATGCACGTGTAAACTCTTGGTATTCTAAAGGTTCAAAATAAAAACAATATTAAAAATAATGTAGGGTATGGGATTTAAGCTCTGGTGGCTTGGTTCAGCAGTGCAAGGTATTACCAATGAGCTACAAGCTCCTTCTTATAATTATGGAGCTAATTAATTACTTAAATAATAACAGTAAATATAAATACCCCAAGTATACATTAATTTTAAAGCAAATTTTTGTACACTAAAAATGGAGTTGTTACATTCTTTTAACTTGTAATTAAAAAGCAAAATAATTACTTATAACTTGTGCTCAGGCTAAAATACCCCTTTATGGATTTTTGAAATTTTTTTGTAAAAACTTTTATTGGAAATTTAGGGTTGTTACATTCTACCCTCCTTATAAAAATTTCATCCTCGAAATTTGTAAAAGGAAAGTGTAACAGATTCAAGAATGTTTAGTGACTGAAGTACTGACAGTATGTGAAAAAATAACAAAGTGGTGCAAGGGTTTTAAAAATGTGAAAAAGGCTTACCGATGTTACCTTGACCTACAGTCTCGGCTTCTACGACTGCTAATATGAAAGTCTGTCGCCATGGTACCTTCCTTCTAGCTGGAGGTACATTCTGTCCTTGGGGTTTGTTTCTCTGCCCTCGAGGCATGTTCCTCATTGCCTGTTAGAATTGGCGAGTAGGCTGTGCAGGAGTTCTGTGTGGAGGTGGTGCTGGGAGTGCAGGACGAGTTGCAGGAGCCTGGATAGCTGGCCGCTGCGGGTAGTTGGTAGGTGTGTGAGCTGAGTTGTATCTATATGGACATGTCTCAATTCTATGATTGGACGCGCCACAAACTATGCACAGGCCTTTTGCGCGCCTACAGTCTTTTATCAAATGTCCATCTCTCTTGCAATGGAAACATAAATGTGGTCTTGGCTAGTTATTGGGTTCTTCAGTTCTTCTGGGTTCGAAGGTTTGCCTGGAAGAGACTCCTCCTGCCATTTGAGTGGCATGGCGTTTTAAACCGGCAGATTGAGGTCTGCCCCTTACTTTTATCACTACCTCATAACCGCGGGCAACTTCCAGAGTATTCTCATGAGTCAGAAATTTCCCTGTGGCTAGTGCAGCCTGAATTTCTGTGTCCAAACCTTGTTGAAATCGGCGGGCTCTGATCTCATCCGTCGGTATCAGGTGTGCCGCAAATCTATTAAGGTCTTGTGTTAGCTGTGTAGTATGTGATATTAAAAATTTGAAATACTGTGACATATCTTACTGACTGAGCATGGTGAATTCAGCGTCATACTCATCTACTGACTTGTCCCATATCGAACCATGTTGTAAATGAATGAACTGTTGTTCCATGGAAAACCTGGCAGTCACAGGGAAGTATTTCGCATCGAAATTATCGCGAAAAGTCTTCCATTCAATGGGCTGATCAAGACGGCTTTCTTCCGCTTTCCACCAGTTCCGTGCATTGTCCGTGAGTTGCAGCTTTGTAATTCGGACCCAAGCTATTTCTAGCACTTGTGCTGCCGCCAGATCATCCTCTATGCTTTAAGCCCATTCCTCAGCTTCCAGTGGGCTTCCTTTTCCTGAGAACTGCTTGGGATGTAAAGCCCTGAATTGTTTTACCCAAGGTGCGTCAGTCTCGGGACGGTTCAGGAGTTGTTGTTGTCCCTCAAGGAGGCTGCAGATCGCCTTAAGTAGAACCGTTTGCTCGGTGGGTGGCGCAGGGACAGCAGGTGTGAGAGGTAGTGGTGGAGGTGTGTTGTTGACATTGGTGCTGGTGTTGTTCGGGAAATCCATAACCTTGAAGAAAAATTTGGGTTAGGACAGATTCAAGTACATGGAATGATAAGATTCAAGGAATATGAAATTGTAAGATTCAAGGAACATGAATTGTAAAGAATGTTTTAGTTGCTAGTTCTTGTGTTTTATATTGCTTAGGTTGTTCACGCAGAACAGAACTGCATAATAGGGTTTCATACAGCTCTGACCTGCATGGGCCACCAACAAAACCTATCACACCCCGCTTCCCGGTATACGGCGAAGGGGACACGATTGGTCCGCTACGTATTTACTCAGAAGTAAATACTCTAAGCGTAGCTAAGCAATATAAAAGAAAATATACACAAGAGACAAGGTATAATAAAAACAACAACTTTATTTATTAACATTCTTTTGTACAATGCATGAAAAGGAAATAAAACTGAAATAAAAGCAATGCCTAAACAATGGCATGACAGGAAATTAAAGGTACTGAAAAGAAAATGTACGATGTCTAGAGCTCAGGGTCTTCGCTGTACTGATCCAAGTCTTCTGCAGTTGGCTCGATCTCTGACGGTTCCAAATCACCAGACGACATTCAAAGAAGAAAGAAATAGAATGTCGTCAGCGAACAGATCGCTCGGTAAGTCCCAAAGATAAGAGGAGAAATAGAATGGACAGAGAGTAGGGGAGAGAGAGAGAGAGTAGGTTTTACAGTTGTATTATATTGTTATATTATTGTATTTAGTGTTAACGCTGTTGTTTGTAGCCTAGTACAGAAGAATGCCAGTGTATACGAAAGGAGTCTCACTTGCCCCGGAGACTAAGGTATCAGGAACTCAAGGAACCGTTGGGCCACGGTACAACAGCAACGGAATACAGGTTAGGTGTCTTAATCTTACCGTCTCGTGCCACTTTTAACACCTTCTGTACCAATCTACCTCTTAAACCCCGTAGTGTTTTGATTGTATTGTTTGATTGTATAATTGGTTGACTGACCGAAACTATGATATCAGTAAACGGATGTAACCGTAGAATCATGTAAATGGAATAACTGGAGAACCATGTCAATGTAATGTATATCAATGGTTCGGTTCAGTCAAGTTGTATAAATTGATAATTGGATTCATAGATTCATGTTGAATTATAATATTGAAGATTGTAGATTGTACTTGAATCATATTCAAGTCAGATTATACTGAGACTCAAACTAAGTCAGACAATCAGCAAAGTAAATTGAAGTCCTGATTGTTTTTATTAATTTGTCTACCTTAGATAGGCAAGCACCCACTTCTCCGGCTCCATGAGGCTCAAGAGATTGGTTCCGCTTAAACCTATGTTTACTAGGGTCCTTAGGGTAATTTATAGAACTTGAGAGGGTTTTATGTAAAAATACTTTTATATACTTTTCAAAGTATACCCCAAGTATTTATTATTTGTCTTTAGGGTTGTAATGAGTGTAGATTTTATATTGTGATATTTCTAATGAAAATATCCTAAATTCAGAAATAAAGATATTTATTTGTAATATTGATTTGTGTGGAATTCATGGTATTTTAGTGTAAACTTGATTCTTGTGATTTTTAGAAAAAAGTGGAATATTTATATCATAACAAAATAGGTATTTTAATGATAATTATACATATATTTATACAAAAATAGTTTTAATATATTTTTTTATATTCTAAAAATCTCATTTTCTTAAGATGTCGTATTTTAAATCTTTCGAAACCGAATACTCCTTGCGGAGGTCTGAATCTCGCACTACTAAGCCCGAGGATGTGCGATAATCCGCACCATCCCGAACAGGTTCCCCAAAATGGATTGTAGCGGCGCTTTGCAAAGATTGTATAAATACTAATTCTTTAGGAAACGGTTTTATGAAGTAAGTGGTATTTATTTGTAAAGATATCAATTTTCCGTATTCTATGTTTTAGGGTCTCCTAAGTCAACTAGACTATTTCTAACTGGTCCAAAACGACAAGTTGTGAGATACCTCAAATCGCCTCTTCACCGCCAATTGTTGCCAGGTAAGTACAAGTGAAGAAAGGAGGGATCTGCTCATGAATCACCGTGAGACGGGCCTTTTAAAGTTATCTTTCTCACTTGCCTAGCCTAGACACCACAAAGTCAGGTTTAGATAAACGACTGATGTCCACAACTTATCCTATTTTCATAATAAGTGGTATTTATTTAAAAAGTGTATCAATACTAAATCTTTTAGAAATGACTTTATTTAGTAAAAGGTATTTAAATGAAAATGTTTGTTTTTCCCGTATTCTAAGTTTTTGATGGTATCGTGTTAGGTTGTATATGAGTGTGTGAGGAGGTAGTTCGTTACCTCGTGCTCTACTTTAAAGGTATAACAAGTTTAATGGAATTAAATGTAGAATTGAAACAATGTGGTATTTAAGTGAAAAATACGATAAATTGAAATAGCCATCATTTCATGTGATGAAACTTGATCAATTTGGTTGATTAGTGTTTAATAGTCAACATGAGAAAGTTTAACTATGATTGTATTATTGAGAAGTGAAATTTTATAAGAAACCAAATCGGAAATCGGATTTGTTCCGATTCCGTCGGGTTTTGTAAAACCGTATTTTTTTGATAGAAGAGATAGGTAGGAATTGGGACTTATGAATTTTAGATCACACAAGAGAGTGAGAGAGAAGTAGAGAAATCGCCGATGTGTTGCGTCGTCGCCGGTAGTTTCTAAAACGATCGCCGGAAATTTGCCGTAGATTTCGCCGGAGTTTCGCCTCGAGCTTGTTTTCAAAGTACACAAGTTTTCTTGGAATTTTGAGAGAGTGAGCTCAGAATTTTTGGATGAGAGGGTAGAGGGTAGGGGTGGTATTTATAGGGTTAGGATAGGGTTAGGATAGGTGAAAGGTTAAAATGAAAAATGTGATAAAATGTATTAAAAATGTATTAAAAGTGGAGTAATTGGGGTTTTTAAAGAGCTCTGGAAGTGGTCTGAGGCTGAAATTTTGCAGGTGCATAGGGAATATGAAAAGACACAACTTTCATGTTGGGGCCGTCGCCGGAATCGGCCGACTCGGCCATGACTCAGTCGGAGGACTGAGTCGGCCGAGTCAGGGCCAATTCGGCCGATTCCCGGCCAAGTCAGGCCACCGGGATCCCCCCCGATGGTTCATCTATTTTCTGGCAATGTTACATCTTTGGGGGTAGTGGGGTTTTTGTGAGATATGCACGTGTAAACTCTTGGTATTCTAAAGGTTCAAAATAAAAACAATATTAAAAATAATGTGGGGTATGGGATTTGAACTCTGGTGGCTTGGTTCAGTAGTGCAAGGTATTACCAATGAGCTACAAGCTCCTTCTTGTAATTATGGAGTTAATTAATTACTTAAAGTAATAACAGTAAATGCAAATGCCCCAAGTATACATTAATTTTAAAGCAAATTTTTGTACACTAAAAATGGAGTTGTTATATTCTTTCAATTTGTAATTAAAAAGCAAAATAATTACTTATAACTTGTGCTCAAGCTAAAATACCCCTTTATGGATTTTTGAAATTTTTTTGTAAAAACTTGTATTGGAAATTTAGGGTTGTTACACTATCTGTTTTGCCGGGATTTCTGCCAGATGAGCGCTTCCGGCAGGGTAGATGATGACGGAACCATACTGGCGGGGCAGTTCCTCCCACTGTCGACTGAGGCTTGCGTGGAGAACCACATGAGTGTTGATCTTGACCACGTATAGAATCGGGGTCGCATCAGAAGCTGGATCCATCTTAGGAAACATTGTCGTTGAAAGTTGATTGCTGCACGAAAAAAAACATTATTTCAATACAAATATCGGTATATATGTTAAATGAGTTCGCATGAACACTTGACCCGAGATATGGGAGGAGAGAAAGGTCCCTCCGGGCGTGGCAGAATCTGTAGGGTGTTTTTCGTCACCCTATTGAGATGGGAATACGCACGCTCTTGTCAGGCGCATTACAGATTCCCCCTGCCTAGGGTAGGCCGGGGTTTATTGATTGTGGGGATCCGAATCTCTGGTAGCCACGGACTAAGTTGTCGTTAATTTCCCCTCGCCTTTAGAGCGAGAGAACCTCCGATTAACAGGTCAAACGGGTCATGCAAACTCGATGTGCAGTGAACGTGTGTTGTGTTTTGAAAGGGATTTTGGATATATCGGGGGCCCCGCAGAGTTTTTACGGAGGTCCCGCTACTCGGATAGCGGGCTGGGGGTTAAGGAGACTAGCAGCCCCCTTGCGGGGTGCGGGACAGCGCCCCGTTAGAAATTTTTTCTAACGGGGGACAGTGTTGTAGAGTATGTGTGTGTGTGTGTATAAAAGGGAAAGGGCATCCAAAAGATGTGTGGGAAAAAGCGACAGTGCCTCACGTGCGCTGCACGCGGGCGCTGGTGCTATCGCCCTGGGCGCTAACGCTTTGGATGCCAGGGCGCTAGCGCTTTGAGCACTAGCGCCTCACGTGCCAGGCACGTGGACGCTCGGGCACTAGGACGCTAGCGTTTTGGGCGCTAGCGCTTCACGTGCTAGGCACGTGGGTGCTCGGACGCTAACGCTTTGGGCACTAGCGCCTCACGTACCAAGCACGTGGGCGATCGGGCGCTCGTGCTTTGGGTGCTCGGGCGCTAGCGCTTTGGGCGCTAGCACCACACATGCCAGGCACGTGGACGCTCAGACGCTCGCGTTTTGGGCGCTAGCGCCTCACGTGCCAAGCACATGGACACTCGGGCGCTGGTCGACAAAAGGGACTTGGTCCCTGCACTGGGAGTTGTACTCCCAGAAAGAAATACTTATTATTTTGTATGTATGTATGTATATATATATATATATATATATATAAAGGTCTTTGGAGATGGGTCTCCTTCTTCCTCCTTTGTTGGCCGGCTCTTGGATAACAAGAGGGGGGAGATTTTAAAAATCTCTCCTTTTAATGATTTAATGGAAGATCCAAGCTCCCCTTTGTGGGTTTTGTGGTGAAAAACTATTTAGTTTCGGAAAAAGAAGAGTAAAACTCTTGATTTAATTCAAAAGAAAGAAGAAGGTTTTAGAACCATGAGGAAAGAGAAAGAGCACAAATCTTGATTTCTTTTTTGGGAGAGAGAAAAAGTTGTTGAGATATTTTTATTATCTTTGCCTTTATATGCTATACACTTTACATATAGCCCCTTGGACTTTACAAAAATGGCATTTTGCCCATCCCATGCCCCATGTGCTCATTTCTTTTGCACATAAGCCATGGGTTTTACAAAAATGGCATTTTGCCCATCTCATGCCTCATGTGCTATTTCTTTTTGCACATAAGCCATGGGCTTTACAAAAATTTGGCTTTATGCCCATTTTTCTTATATTTATTCAAAAAATAAAAAAAGGAAATACATCAAAATTATTTATTACAAAATTTTTATTTTGGCATGGCGGAAGGCCGGATGCTTTGTGTTCGGGCTCGACCCGGGCATTGGCCCACTTGACCTGGGCTTGGGCCCACTTGGCTTGGGGTTGACTTTGATTTTGACTTGGTCAACCGGGGTGTAAATTTCGACCCCAACAATCCCTGGCTGGTAGCTCCTTACTCCACAACGCCGGGAGCTAAGCCCTCACCATAAGGCACCGGGCAGCTACCCTGCTCGGCCCGTCCTTAGCATACCTCACCGTGCCTCCCGCGACTAAGGAACAAAGCCCTCACCGAGAGGCATCTGGTCTATCTACATCTGAACGATCTCCACCTCGACTTCGGGGCCATGGAGATACCGTCTCCCCACTGGTCTTTGCACACTTGGTAAATGAACAGATTCAACTCGATATGTGATTGCTATACGAAAAACATGCCTAATATGAAGGCAGTACTGTGCAAATACAAGTGTTTACCGACAATGAAAAATATGCGCGCAAATACTACTGCAAAAAGTTTTTATTCACAAAACTAAAAGTCTTTACAAGGGTATTGTGGGCTCCCCAGCCTTATCAAATTACCCGGAGGCTTACAAAAGAGAGAGGAGGAAAAGCCAAAAAGTTCGGGCCGTAAGCCCCTCCTAAACCTTACCTCCCTCGTCACCATCGGCCGGAGGCATAACCACCGAAAGTGGGACCCGAGCACGGAGCTCATTGTCGGCAAACTCAGAAAACTGATCCTTAACGGCATTAAGAGCTTTGTTCCATGCAATGGCGGAAGCCTCGCCGAGGTCGACGTAAAACTGGTCCGACCCCTTGTAATCAGTCACCGCCTTTCTAGCCCGAATCTCGGCAACCTCCGCCGCCTGAAGCGCCGCCTCGGCATCCCGCTTGCTGGCATCCCTCGCCCTCTTCATGGATGCAAAGTAATCGGCCAGTTCCATCAACTTCGCCTCGATGACTCGGTGGGACTCATTTAGGCGGTGATAGGACTCCCGACACTTTGAGACGGCGAGCTCCGCGGCGGCCGATCGGGCTTCAAGGACGGCCATCCTCTCCCTCTCCAGACGCAGCTCAAGTCGCAGATCCTCGGCCTCCAAAAAAAGCTCTCCCGCCGGCCTCGTAGCATGGATAGCCCCCTCGGCCTCCATGCGAGTAACGAGGGCGCAGTGCTGAAAGACCTGACGAAAAACAGCAAAGAGACTTAGAGACACTAGATTTAAAGAAAGGGCGCTCGAAATAACGCATGAGGGAGTACATACCTGCACCGCCTCCTGAGCTATAGCCGCCATTTGGGCCCTCAGGGTTCCCCGCGGAATCTTGCCCCCGGCCGACTCTTCCATACCAGCAAGCAGGCTGGCAGCAACGGAAAGCCCGGATGGGACTACGAAATGGACGTCCCCCTCCTGCACAGGAATCCCCTCAGGAATCTCCGTCGGTAGCACGCGAGAGACCGTCCTCTTCCTCTTAAGAGGAACCCCATCTTCGTCCTCTCCTGCATCCTTCATCCGGAGCTCGGGAACCCGTGGATGCCTTTGGCCGCCGCCGGGGCAATCATCGGGAGCTCGTGACGAGGCAGATGGCCCCGGCGGCGACGACACATTTGGTGCGGGGCTCGGGTCAGCCGAAGGCGTGGCCGCACCGCCGGCCCCCCTACGGGACAGAGCACCGAGGGCACCAAGAATCCTGGATCGATCCATTTGTCCTGCCAAAGGGAGAGGCAGGCTCGACTCAGAAGCAGAAGAAGCAGAAGAAAGAAAAGGAAGAATCTACAGGGTGCTCTCTAGACTCTATCCGAACTATTTCTACGGACTCCTCAGAAGAAGACACCTAACCTGATGGAGAGAAGTTCTCGGGAGAGAAAACGCAGAGATCCGACCTAAAAAAGAGAGTGCCGAGCTAACGAGACCCAAGGCGAGGAAAATGTGAAGTGGTACGGGCCATGATAAGGACCCCACCTCTATTTATAGCTGCCAGCGTACACATCCTACGGCGACAGTCATTTCCCGCCGAAATGGCTCAGTGCATTCGGCGGCCACGATCGCTCCACCTGTCACACGCACATTGGTCGTATCCCATCAGACGCCAGAAGTCTGCGGCCCGTCGCGTGAGCCAACCAGCGCTCGACACGTGGGCTGTCGCTTCGGTGATCGTACACACGATCCGGCGCATCCTCTTTAATGCAAGATCTGGCCCCTGATCCGTTGATGTCACCAAGAAGATACAGTGATTGTCCGGGAACACACGCTCACGATATCTACGACGAGAAGCTCACCTCGGGTGACCCGGCAGACCACCCTCGACCCGACCCGTGAGCAGGTCGAGACGAGAGTAGGTGGCTAATGATGATGCTCGATATCGGTGATCTCCCAGATCGTGACACATGGATGATGACGTGTCCCGAAGCCCGCAAGAAAAGACCAAGGACAGCACGTCGGAGGAACACCCGGGTCTGCGGCCCATGGACGTGGCCGACCTTCTGGGCCGTCCACACCACTCCTATGCCCGCCATGCAAACAACCGTTGGCGAGCCTCCGAGCCTCCTGCACATTTGGCTACCTCGGCCCTCTCAGCTCGCCTCCAGGCTACTACAGAACTAAGATAGCTCGGCCTTCCGCTCGGTCCTGAGCCCTGTCGAGCTCATCTTCCTCGGTCCCTTCGACCGACCGACGGCATCATTCGCAGGTGCTTCCGCCTCGCCTCCGCGAATCTCGCCATGTGCGAGATATCCGCTGCCTACGATCCCGCGTTCCAGCAATTGTTACAGGGTTTCAAAGAGAAGGTTGTTTGAACTCGTTATCCCCATTAACGAGCCTGTCTCGCCATTAATGGGAGATCCCGCCCATCACGCGGGTGTGACGTCGGGAGCATAACGGCCGGCGTGATTCTCGCACCTGCCTGCCTGCTACAACCGCTATATAAACCCCTCCTTCAGATGGTTCAAGTAAGTCATTTTCCACTTACTAGGCCGTTACTCTGCTCGGATTTCCTGTCTAACTTGATCGTTGGAGGGTCCTCGGTGGTATAACCACCCCGGGGCTTCCTTGCAAGTAGCTCGGCCCCAACAACCTCAAACCCATTGAGATCCACACACTTCAGGAGCTATCCTCCAACTCAAATCTCGGCAATCCATCATCGCCAACAGCAAATCAATGTAAGGTAACATCTTGATGCGATACGGCACGCGTCACACAGAGAGAACAAGCAAAAGCAAAAGAAAGTAGCAGTAAAAACCTCATGGAGAAAGAGAGAGACAAGCAAAGCCTGCTATATGAAATCATCATCATCATCGTCTCCAGCTCTATTGCACCAATCATGAACCACCACCACCCTCTCCTTCTAAACTCCCTTCTCTTTCCCTTGCTCCTCCACCATCACAGTGTCTCTCTCTCTCCCCTCACCTTCACCCTCATCCTCTCTCTCTCCCCCTCACCACCACTCTCTCCCCCCTCCAACACCTATCCCTCCTCTCCCTCAAATCCTCCCACATCAAACCTCTCCTCCTGGTCCCCACGCCTCCCCCTCCCTCACCTTCTCCTGGCCCGGCGTCATCTGCTCCTCCTCCACCATCATCGGCCTAGACCTCTCCGGCTCCATCTTCCCTGACATCTGCCTCCTCTGCCCCTCCCTCACCACCCTCAACCTCTGGCGCGACTCATTCTCCAAAAATCTCCCCTCCGCCATATTCGACCTGCACAATCTAATCTCCCTCGATATCTGCTAGCTTTAGCTCCAACTTCCCGCATCCGTCTCCAGCCTGAAAAAACTGGTCATACTAAATTCTTACCGTAGGAAGGGAGGATTGGTCCACTAAGGGGGGATTTCCGTTCTGGGTTGTTAGACGACAGTCTTTTTTCAAAGTGGGAGAGGCAGGATTCGAACCTGCGTCTTGTTGCGGGGTGGTTGTTGCCACAACATGAATTGCAGCTCTTCCACCAATATTAGGGAATGGAAAGCGACCCCGTACTAAGAAAGAAGCAAGTCCTATAACGAGCGAAACCCTTGTTTTGGAACCTACACTGAAGAAATTTTAGGGCCCCTCCCGTGCGGCGGGTAATTATATGCTTCTGTATCTGAACCTCGGCGGGAGATACTTTAATGGAAGCGTTCCTGTCGAGCTGTGTTGAGGAACCTGACGTACCTAAAACTCACGGGGAACCTGCTTGGCGGGAAGCTCCCCGGATGGCTCGACGAGCTCGCCGAGCTGCGGCATTTGGAGATTGGGTACAACCTTTATAAAGGTCGGTTGCCGCGGGAGATCGCGTGGTTATGTGAGCTGAGATATCTTGATGTCTCGTCGGTAAATTTGTCTGGCGAGTTAGAATCTTTGTTCTTGTTCAAGAATAGATTCTCAAGGAGAATCCCGGAGAGTTTTCCGAATATGAAGGGCTTGAAGGTTATCGATTTGTCTGATAACGGTATCTCCAGTTTGATTCCTGAAGGGTTTTCAGACCTAACAAACCTGACGCCGATCAGTCTCATGAACAATGAGATCCGCGGAGCGATTCGAGCTGAGACATTTAGAAGCATTGCTACTTTGGAACAACTCGCTTACTGGAAATTTACCGACGAACTTAGGGCCGAATGTGAAGTTAGAGAAGCTAGACGTCTCATCGAATTCATTAACTGGTCCGATACCTGAAGACCTGTGCAGAGGCAAGCAGCTCGTCCGGTTGTCCTCTTTTCGAATAGCTTTGATTCGAAGTTGCCAGTGGGTTTGGCGAACTGCTCTTCGCTCCGGCGAGTTCGAATTGAATCGAACAGGATCTCCAGCGGGATTCCGGTTGGATTCGGCCGCTTGCCGAACCTGACCTTCATGGATATAAGCAACAAGAACTTCTCTAAAGATTTACCTTCAGACCTTAGGCTTTCTCCGAAACTTGAACTTTTTTGAAGTGTCAAACAATCCGTTAAAAAGTTTGTTGCCTGATTCGATCTGGCGGTCTCCGAGCCTACAGATTTTCTCAGCGAGTTCTTGCGGATTGATTGGGGAAATCCCCAAGTTTGACGCAGGATGCCAGAATCTGTACAAACTGGAGCTCGACAACAAAGAATTGAGTGATGAAATTCCCTCAGATATCATTGAGTGCCAAAAGCTGTTGACATTGAGATTGGACCACAACAAACTGGCCGGTTCGATTCCGGTCAAGATATCGAGGCTTCCATCGATCACAGACGTCAATCTGTCGTTCAATGGTTTAAGCGGATCGATCCCTTTCGAATTCGATAACTGCAGCACACTGGAGAACTTTAATGTGTCCTTCAACGAATTATTCAGGCAGATTCCATTTTCGACTGTGCTGACGAATCTTCATCCTTCGTCTTTCGTGGGGAACCGAGGGCTCTGAGGGACCTCGGTGGGGGTCAGGTGCGCCGCAGGTGAGGCGACAGAGGACAGACAGAAGTTGGAGCCATTGGCAACGATCGTTTGGGTGGCCATTGCAGCAGTTTACTGGAGAACTTTAATGTGTCCTTCAACGAATTATTCAGGCAGATTCCATTTTCGACTGTGCTGACGAATCTTCATCCTTCGTCTTTCGTGGGGAACCGAGGGCTCTGAGGGACCTCGGTGGGGGTCAGGTGCGCCGCAGGTGAGGCGACAGAGGACAGACAGAAGTTGGAGCCATTGGCAACGATCGTTTGGGTGGCCATTGCAGCAGTTTGGGTTGGGGTGGTAATGCTTGTGGTGGGGGCTCGGTGGTCGAAGAGGGAAGAGGTGGGGCCAGGGCCGGAGCCGTGGGAGCTGACGGCATTTCAGCTGTTGGACTTCACGGTGGGTGACGTGGCTGATGCATTGGAGGGCAGTGATTGGATTGTGGGGATGGGGTCCACCGGACAGTCTATAGGGCCGAGATGCCAGGTCAGCAATGTTCCCGCTCACACTTTTAAAATTCAAATTCTACCTCACAAAAACATTCAAATTCAACTTTAAACAACTAGAATCACTGTCAGAATTTGAAAGGGCAATTTGTGACCATGGTAGTTAAGAAGCTATGGGGGATGCAAAAGGACTACAAATTCAGAAAACACGCCGGAATTTTATCCGAGGTCAAAGTGCTCGGATCGGTGAGGCACCGAAACATCGTTAGATTGCTCGGTTGCTGCACAAACCGTGAGGCAACGATGTTGCTGTATGAATTCATGCCTAAAGGAAGTTTGGATGACTTACTTCACCGAAAGAAACCGATTTCCGCCGAGGGGAAAGGAGACGGAGGCGGAGGGGGTAAGACTTTATGTGATTGGGGGACGCGGGTACCGGATAGCGGCTGGGTTAGCAGAAGGGATCTGCTACTTGCACCACGACTGCGATCCGGTGATCGTGCACCGTGATTTGAAACCGAGCAATATCTTGCTGGACAGAGAGATGGAGGCTAGGATAGCGGATTTCAGGGTTGCGAAACTGATTCAGAGCTTGAATCAGACCATGACAGTAGTTGCCGGTTCCTATGGCTACATCGCTCCAGGTAATAACCATAAAAACTGTTTAGCTTCAAATGTTGTCGCTGTTGTATGACATTTAAAAAGATGGATATCGATTGACAATGTGCGCGTTGTAAAATATTTCGTAAAAGGTTTGAAGGTTTGCATTATGAATACAGAGTACGTGTACATGCTGCAAGTGGATGAGATGAGCGACGTATATAGCTTCGGTGTTGTGCTACTGGAGAGCATAAGCATGCGCAGAGCAGTGGAATCAGAGTTCGGTGAAGGGAACAACATTGTGGGGTGGGTGAAATCGAAGCTACCGAAAGGTGAAAAGGGAGGTGCGATGGACGTGCTCGACTCGACGATGGTCATGGCAGTGGGGTGTTAAGAGGTGAGAGAGGAGATGATGCTCGTGCTCTGAGTTGCGCTGCTATGCACCAGTCGAAGCCCAGGCGATAGGCCGAGCATGAGAGATGTCGTGACGATGCTCCGCGCAGCGAAGCCTCAGAAAAAGATAACGGCCCCGGAGCAGCAGCCTGATTCTGATGGTAAAGCTTGGGTTTTTTTTTTGAAATAGGGTATTATAATATTAAAATTATTAAAATAAAATGATTTGTTTTAAATTTATTGAAATAGGACGGTTTGAGGCCCACCCCACCCCCTCTGTTTAGAGGGCGGGTTCTAGTATCCCGCCCCCTACCCTATATAGGGGAGTACGGGTTACTAGAACCCGCCCTCCCCTATAATGGGAACCCCCCCATTTTTAAATAAAATAAAAAACAGTTTAATAACGAAATGAATTAAATATCCAATAAAAGAATAAAAATTGTATAATATTATTGTTGTTTAAATATGAATTTGGTATACACTCTAATAACAAAATGAATCCGTCAAATTTATAATACAAAAAAATCATATTTGTTTGTAAAAGTATAATTGTACAAGTTTCTTTACAAGCGCTAACCGATTTTCTTCTGGTGCACTTGTCACGATCTCGAAGGTCCCGCCCCTGTTGACTGTCCTGGACATCTAGTCCTATAATGACTTGGTTGTTTGCATAGGCTATATCTGGCGTGCCTTCGCTGAGAATCAGCATCCATTGTCATTCAATCTCGACACACCTTAGGTCTTCCGGGCCCTATATTTTTTTCCGACGGTAATACAGTCGGTGTTTGTATGTTCCCAGTATAATAATGCCAATAGCGATTGTCTGACATAGGATGAAATTTTGGATCGTATGCGTCTTGGTAATTGGAAACTGTATAGTAATGGGAACCAAAATTGTAATGTGAGTTATGCATGCTGCTTGCAGCAGCAATTGCGTGGGCACAAGGTAAATGTTGTTGCTGGAAAATACCGCATGTGCACGAAGAGAGCCCTTCATCTCTAAAAGTTACGGTATATTGATTCCCATTACTCCCCGTAACTCGAAACTCCGCCGTGTCAAACCTTTCAGATCTGTAGTATTGTGTTCTGCGCTCTCTTTTCCGGAATATATTTTCGTAATACGCGGTGAGTGGAGTCTCCATCGCCAAGGATTTTTTCTCTTCTATGCACAAAGTAAGTATTCGCTCGAAAAAAGGTTCGAACAATCAACCCCTGTATCGGTAAGCCTCTAACACCTTTAAGAACCCCGTTGAAGGTTTCAGACATATTAGTGGTCATTAGTAGATATCTGCATCCATTATCATGTGCTTGTGACCACATGTGTACTGGATACTCATCTAACCACGCTTTCGCGGCTTGACTCATCTCTCCAATTTTCGTCATGTACATGTCATGAACATTAGGGTCAGACGCTTTACCGGCTTTGTACATAAGCTTATGTAGATTTGAATTTTTAAATTTTCTATCAAAATTTTGCCTGAAGTGCCGTAGGCAAAACCTACGTGGGGTTGTCGGAAATACAGCTCTCATTGCAGCTAGTATTCCTAGATATCTATCAGATATAATACATAAATCCGTTTTATCAATAACAGATGGGATACTTTTGAGTTGACGGAAAAACCATGACCAGGATGATGTATTTTCACTCTCGACAATAGAAAATCCCAACGGAAATATATCGTTATTAGCATCAACACCTGTAGCAATTAACATGCAAGCTCTGTACTTACCATATAGATACGTCCCATCCACACACAATACCGGCCAACAGTGTGTGAAACCAGCCACATAAGGAGCGAAGCACCAGAAAATTCTTTGAAACCTGACACAGCCATCGACATCTGTTTCTGTGGTTTTTAACCGGTATACAGACCCCGGATTTGATGCTTTCATGGCTTCCATAAAAGAGACTAGTGAGGTGTACGAGCTTTCCCAATCCCCAAATATCTTGTATAAAGCCTTTCTACAAGCATCCCATGCCTTCAGATACGAAATCTGAATTTTGTGCTCTCCGCTAACGTAGAGCCGTATCTCTCGGGGAATCATCGCCACATCTGTACGGATTAGTAGCATGATTAGTGAGCAAAAGTAAGATGAAGTGCAATTCCTGTGATCTTTTAACATAATAGAATTGATGCAAGTATGTTCTTGGTTGTATTTCGTGACCTTCCGAGCTTTGGCTCTTTTGGAACAACATACATGCAACTCCACTTACATTCAGAAGCTTTCGTACATACCACGATATAGTACGTCTTATTTGACTCTTGGGTGTTAAATATAACGTTTTTTTAAATAGCCCAAGACTTCAGCTTACAAATAAGATCCTCTTTTTCTTGAAACATATCACCAACAGTGACGCAATCTTCGCTTGCTACTGTCGCTTCCAAACAGGGTTCCGTATTTACTTCTGCCACGGCTAAGTCTACTCAACCATCATCTTCCAGGGGATCGAGGCTGGGATCTTCTAGTTCGAAAAAATCATTATTCCCAGCCACATCATCAAACAATGCTACTTCATTCAATCCAGCGGCATATTCCCGCTATCCTCCCCTTGATGACCTTCACCAGTTTCATCATCACTACCACACATATCAATATCATCCGTAGCAACATAAGGCTCGGGTGCAATATATGATGGTTGGGGTCGGTGTAATGTGGATGGTTCGGGGTGAAAAGACCGGAAAGATGTGGACGGACATGCTTGGAATGCGCTATTTGGATCGTGTTGGAATGATGCGGAGGTATGGGAAAATCTGCGTTTAGTATATAAATTGTTCTTATATAATTATTCCTTAATATTTTCGTATTTCGAAGAATATAAACATAATCACCACTTGTTTCAGATGTATTTACCTTTGGAAGGTTATATATGGTAATCCTTATTGTTCTTCAGAGGTGCATGTAACTGCAGCAGTCAATTGGGAAAACCTGTATTCAATATATAAAATATATTAGTTTTTTGGTATTACAAAAGGTGGATTTATAAAATGTTTACCCTTGAATTTGAAGGTTTGAATAATATTGTGTATAGTCATATCCATCGAGACTGACGGTATCATCGTTAACCATGCGACCGTACCCCAATGAACTATCTCCAGCATTACCATCAAAATTACCCGTTGGAGCGACATCTGATACTTCCAATTGTTCCTTCTGAACCAAAAGTTTAAAAGAATACTAGGTGTTTGCCAGACCGAAGTCTATCATCGAAGATATTGATGCATCGTCTATAATTTCAACCAATACATTTCCACTAAACATAGGCCATATACAACTTAACTTAAGCTTAATTTCACGGGGATCGTATTTCGTGATTTTAAACACTTTATTATCAATTTCATTATAAGTCGTTGATGGTTCTAATCGCATGATTCTTGCGGACCCGTCCATATACTCGGGACCTTGTGCACTTGTGATAATCCAGCCATCGTATTTACATACAACAAATAAACTTGAACTTGCCATAATCTGCATCAAACAATATCAAGCCAACAATAAAAAAAGCGTTAACAACTTATATAATGCTTATATTCAAGACTTATTAAGGGTATTTCTAGGCTAATGTTCAATTACAAGACTTGTTTAGGGTATTTTTAAGCTTTTAAGCTTGTTTTAACTAGTTAATACCGTGTTTTGAGTTGTGGTTTATGCTAAGCGCCGTAACTAGGATATGTTCAATTACAAGACTTGTTAAGGGTATTTTTAGGTTAGCTAGTGTTAGGATGATGTTTTCCGGTTCCTTATAGACATAAAACATTTTCTAACACAAACTAACCATATTATACCTTTAACAAAGTAAAGCGAATATCTTCAAGGGTTCTTTAACCCGGTGCAATGTGAAATCCAAATACCAAACTTTAAGATTGCAAGCTCACTTAAGAGCTTGCAAGATTAAAGTAGAGCAAAGATTTCACAAGTTCAAGTATGTAAAGAGCAAGACATGGTAATAGTATCCGAATTTTTTTATTGAATTTCAAATGAGTTGCAAGTATTCTTGAAGTCAAGAACCTAAGCCTTAAGCTGGCAAGTTCAATGAAAAAATTGCAAGGTCAAGACAAAAGGGCAAGAGCTCAAGAGATTAAAGAGAAAGCAAATTATATTAATTCAAGAGTTCTAAACAAAACTTGAGAAAACACTTACTTAACTAGTTTAACTCCTCTTGGACTTGGAAATTTTTAGAGAATTTTTTCTATAGATTTCATAATAAGGGTATTGGAGCGGAATGGAGAGTTGCTGGAGAGAAGAGAGCTGTATTTATAGGAACACGCCGGCTTCTAAGAAAAGATGAGGGCGGGTTCTTGGAACACGCCCTCATTAAATTATTGAAAGGGGCGTGTTCTAAGAACCTGCCCTCTTCATTTCACAAGTTTAATTATTGGTCCTTCTTGATTTGACAATACACTGTAAAAAAATAATAATAAAAGATGAGGGCGGGTTCTTGGAACACGCCCTCTTCAAATTATTGAACGGAACGTGTTCTAAGAACACGCCCTCTTCTTTTCACAACTTTAATTATTGGTCCCGCTTAATTTGACAACACACTGTTAAAAAAATAATAATAAAAGATGAGGGCGGGTTCTTCGAACATGCTCTCATTAAATAATTGAAGGAGGCGCGTTCTAAGAACACGCCCTCTTCAATATGATAAAAAAATAATTGAATGTATGGTTCTGACAAACATTAAAAAACATGATGTGACTTGACACTAAATAAAAAAAATGGTTTGACAACACTACACAAAAAAAACAAATCACTATACATAATAAAAACATATCACTACGTCCCAAAAAACCAAATCACTATGCATTAAAAAAATGATGTGACAACACTACAAAAAAAATCACTATACATTAAAAAAACATATCACTCTGTCCAAAAAAACATATCACTGCAAAGATGAGGGCGGGTTCTCGTTTTCCTATAAAAACCCGCCCTCTTCAGTATGGTTTTCGTAACTCTGTGGTCAAATTAACTCTGTATCCAAATTCCCTTATCTTATCTAAATCTTTCAGGGATTAAAATATCAAAATAATTTCAATGGAGAATCAACCATTCGACAAATCACTGCTCGTATCAAAACGAACACAGATCTTTCAATATATTACACGGAGAGGAAAGATTCAAAACTTATTCAATTTTTTTTAATTCCCCATTTCTTTTAATTATAATAGTTGAAAATAACATGATTTAATTTTGCAGGATGGAGATAATCTCACAGTCGTCAGCCATAGTTTTGACAAGTGGCAAGTTACCAACCAGCAAATAATCGAGCGGATTCGAAGGGCCGGATTTTATGAAGTTTCATTGTTTCGTCATATCCAAATCGACCACAGTTTCGTTACCTCTCTTGTTGATCGTTGGAGAAAAAAGACCGACACTTTTCATCTAAGATGGGGTGAAGCCACTATCACACTCCAGGATATTGGCCTCTTACTCGGTTTACGGGTCAATGGGCTTGGATTGGTCGGAGGAAAAATTGTTGGTCCACATACCGACCACCCATACTGGGATACATATGCCGAGTCTGCTCTCGAACGGATAAAAAAATTAATGTCAATAAACTCTCGACATCTTTTCAACACCAAATAGTGTTTTATACCTTATTAAAAACTAGGTCTTATTTTTAATATAATTATGAAGTTTAAATTTTAGCTAAGTAAATTATTTATATTTAATATTCAGATTCAGATTCTCTCTTATTTCCCCTCTTCAGTGTACCTATTGCATGGAAATTTTGTACATTATTTTTAGGTTTAATATTTCACAAAAAATGCTAATATCAGGCACTAGGAGGTTATAGTAAGGGGTATAAGATCAGTTTAAACTGGCTGAAAAATACATTTACTAATATCCCTGATGAAACCACCGATGAAGTCTTGGATAGACATGCACGTGCCTACATTCTGTACATGATCGGTTCTGTAAGTCCATGCTACCTCTCCCAGTACTTTCGGGCATGCGGAATTTGGTGAAAAACAATTTTCTAGAGGCGGTAACATGGACTCAAAACCGGATTTTTGTTAAACATCTAACTAACAACCTAACTAGGAGTCGTTAACTACTCGGTTAGGGGGTTATACCTTTCTTTCTTGAACTCCTTCGTCTTCAAGCCTCGATGGTTGTCCGGATCGGCTTCACCCCGTCGTCTCCTTGCGCCGAAGATCGATCCACCTGAAAGCTTCTACCTTTGGCTTCTTCTTCGGTCTTTGAAGAAACTAGTTCACTTGGTTTGCTACACCTTATGAACTAGAGTGAGTAGAGAAGAGTGTGTTGGGATTTTCTCTATGGTTCTTGGTTCTCAACACATGAGACAAGTGAACCATAGACTAAAGAGAGGGAGAGCAAGAGGAAGAAGATGAGAGCTCAAGAACACAAGAGAGAGAATGAAAATGATAGAATGAGCAAGACTTTTCTCACTTGGCTCTCATAATCCAAAACCATCATCATAAAAATAGTAATCAAGTATTGTGTAAATGGTTTAAGTCAAAATGGCTATATCATTTCATACACTCATATTGCACAAGAGAACAAGCAAGTAAAAAATCTTTGCCATGAAATGATAGCCATTGTCATCATGATGGTCAACTAGTCCAACCTAGTCAACCGGTCAACAAAGTCAACAAGTCAACAAAGTCAACCCCTCAACAACCATGTCACCACAATACTTAATTAATATTATTGTTAATTACATATCATATTCTCATTAGGGTTGAGCAAAAAGTCAATAGTCAACAGTCAATGGTCAACAACCCTAATGAGAATCCTCTGCCTCTGTCTCTCCGTCAACTGTGCATACACACCCGCATTCGCGTTCCGAGGAACACGAATACATACTGGATAAAACCAATCCCAAAACGTACACTAGGATCTGGCTTAAACCAAAGCCCGCTAGTGTTAACTGTCCGGACACTGTACGTGCACAAGTGCACGGATGTGACCGGACCCTGTCGCAAAACCATGCGACCTCTACTCTTTTGCCAAAAGGCGAATAACTTTCTGTGTGGGACTCTAAAGACTCGACACTACGCTGGCAGTGGGTTTAACCACAGACCGCAAGCGGCACTAGCTGTGCGTAACGGTCCCCAGATAGATGCCGACAAGAAGACTGACGAGGTGAAACCCATCTGAACTCCTACTGAGCCTGAATGTGACAATCTCCGTACAGTCCGGTCTGTTCGTCTGATACATCGCATGGCGGGCCTAGGGGGGCGGTAAACGTCAGTCCCCTAATAGCGATACAAGTCGTGTCGGAGTGAAGCCCAATACACCCTGAGATAACACTGGAAGCCTACCAGTATATCTCGCTTGCCCTGGCCAGGGACTACTCATGTAATGGCTCTCCTAGACACAGCGCGATGTCAACCCCTAATACCGGGAGAGACGAATCCTGTCTAACCGTCACTGCCTCCAAGTGCTTCGGGACTGCACCCAACTACTACCTGTTTGCACGACTCCTTTGAGCCGTGGTAGGGTAGTAATCAAAGTACAGTGGGAACACACTCGAGGCGAAGTGACAGTGTCAAGTCAGCGGACTAAGCTGTACTCATGTCATCTGGGAACTGATAACTGACGATAGGTATAATACCAACCGGTCAGTTCCCGACGAGTCCTGTCCAGTGTACTCGTAACCCAATGAGCACCCGCATACTATCTCCAGTACGACGTACTGATGGCTGTGGGACAGACCATCTCCCACTCTGAGATGAGAAGCGCATGCGCTAGTCTACTCCGGAGTATCGATGCCCTGTCTCGATAGTCCTGCGACTAGGGACCTGCATAAGGATGTGCTTATAGATTACCCAGCCCCCACTAGTGTGACTGCCATCACAACGCTGGTAATCAAGCAAAGATCCTAAGGGCTCCACTAATGTGTATAGGCGATATACTAAAATAAACACATGTACACATTGAAGTAGAAACAAACCAAGTAGCATACTACTATTTTGAGCAAGATTGTATATACAAGGTGAATATCCCAAGCTTCCATTAAGTAATATACAAACTAGTATGATACAGTAATGGCCTCTAGGGCATATACACTAACAGGTTCTTGGTTGATGCCGGATCAATCGGCAACGCATGTCCATCCTTTATACCATAGGTTCCTTACAGACTTTCATGTGTGTGGCCAATATGCTTGGAGAGCAGGGGTCCTGGCCTATCTTTATAAGAAACTCGATAAGGCATGTGCTCCAACGAAAAATAAAATTTACGGCTGCATTACATTACTTCAGGTGCATTCCTTGTTTTTAACAGCTAGACATTTGCAAAATTGTAATATTGGTTCTTTCTCTTATCATCTGACGCTTTATTTATAGATTTGGTCATGGGAGCACATGTGTATGGGAAGACCGGATCGAATTCAAATCAGTGCCGTGGATATCTCTGGAAAGCCTCTCGGCTCTTGGTGGAATGGCAAGAAAGCTTATAAGGCTCATCGTCGAGTACTTAGGTACTATAGAGATAAGTTAGATCGTATGGAGGCGACTCAGGTAACCATAACTTGGATAATTAACTTTGTTTTACAATTTTAAATTGCCTACATTACAATTTGGTACTATGTTATTTGCGCAGTTCACGTGCACGCCTTATACATCATATCGTCTACATGGATTACCCGGCATTTGTATCGAAGGAGAGCCGGTTTGGTGGGCTCGATGCCCACTCCTCTGCATTAATATTGTTGTCATGCACCTACCGGACCGGGTATTGCGACAGTTCAGTAAATTGCAACATATTCCCGTCCTGCCGCCTGCGCCTATTACAATAGAGGGAGACATACGAGAAGGAAAGGCGGAGCGTGATTGGAGAGAGCACCATCATCAATATTTGCTGAGATGGGAGGATAGGCAGCGTAATATTGCCTTACAGCAAATAGGTGACCAAACAACCACCGGCGCTACGGAAGCATATCTACAGTGGTATAAGCGTGTCACCATAAGATATCTTTCTGCTCCCCCTAACGACTTCCCAAACATCCAGCGGTACGAGCCTAGAAGCCATGTGGAACGAGAAATGGTAAGTTGAATTCTTTAAATTATATTACTTTTTAACATCCGGCGGTATGAGTTAATACTTATTTCTTATTTCTAATGTAACGACAGGCTCATGGGTTGCATCATATACAATCAATGATGCAGGATCCATATCCGACTGATGCTGGTTCGGATACTCAGGCTTTATTTTCAAATGTAGACTCATATATTGGTGGTATATTCGGTTTATATAATATGCTTCCACATTTATCGCCGGCACCAGAGCAGCAGTATGAGCTGGCACCGGAGCAGCAGCAAGAACCGGCACCGAAGCCGCAGCATGAGCCGGCACCAAAGCCGCAGCATCAAGGAGATCCAGAGCAGCAGGATCAGTGGTTTGGATCACCATACTGTCAGCAGCAACCCTGACATACCGGACAAGCGCAACAACCGGAGGAACAACAATTTTGGGGGACCAGTTTTGTGCAACAACAGCAGTCTTAGGGATCAGATTTTGCACAACAGCCGTCTTGGGGGTCAGGTTTTGCACAACAGCCGTCTTGGGGGTCAGGTTTTGCGCAGCCATGGGGCCCAGGTTTTGTGCAATAGCAGCCGCATGAAACCGGGACAGGTTCTTCACAACAACTGCCCAGTTGGGAGACGGATTTTTCGTCCTACATACAGTTGTTGGGAGGCAGCACATATCCGACACCTGTCCCACATTCAGGATTTGCGGAATAACAGCCTGTCCAAGACGCTGCTGAAGACGAAGACGAAGCTGAAGCAGAAGAGCAGCCGCCGCCGCCGCCGTCATATACCCAAGAAACGGGAGGGTCCTCCAGTCATCCCAAGAGGCATAGGCTTATATCAAGTCTCCTCGGATTGGAAAAGAGAAAGGGAAAGGGAAAGTCATATACTTTTACAAACAGATATGATTTTTTTGTATTATAAATTTGACTGATTCATTTTGTTATTAGAGTGTATACCAGATTCATATTTAAACAACAATAATATTATACAATTTTTATTCTTTTATTGGATATTTAATTCATTTCGTTATTAAACTATTTTTTATTTAATTTTTTTTTTAAAATGGGGCGGGTTCAACCCGCCCTCTTCTTCCCATTATAGGGGAAGGCGGGTTCTAGGAACCCGCCCTCCCCTATATAGGATAGGGGACGGGTTCCTATAACCCGCCCTTTAAACAGAGAGGATGGGGTCGGGCTCAGACTGCCCTATTTCAATAAATTTAAAACAAATCATTTTATTTTAATAATTTTAATATTATAATACCCTATTTCAAAAAAAACCTAAAGCTTGCGGCAGGTGATTTGGATGTACGCATTATAGTGGGTGGATTTTCCTTTTAGTAAAATTATTTTAATTTTTTTCTTTTGATTCATTTCTGCTTTCTTCTGTGTTGCCAGTAGTAGAATTGTGTTGTGAAGCATAGGTGAAATGGGTGTCACTGTTCAGTTGATGAATTGGTATAGCATATGACTAAACTACTGTATGCATTTTTATTTTTATTTTATTTTTTGCATAATACATATGCAATTTCTAAGCAAAAGTGTAACCCCCTCTATTGATGTTCCAACCCGATATTTAAATTTAAAAAGCGTCTTAAAAAAGGTTATAAACAATTATCGACCGGGTTTCTTAATCTTAAGTATGCCATTGTCATGCTGAAGAATAGAACTTTAAATCCAATATAAACACCACATATAACAAATATGAAACATGAGATTTAAATGTTTAAATGCAATACTTAACAGCACTTTACAGCATACCTTGGTTTAATTCCAGTGAACCACGCGGATGTCAACAACGAGGTTTGACATCGAGCTCTTGATGGACCAATATATTAAAAAAAAAATGGAAGGTTTTCAGCATCCAGATATTGTAAAAAAGCCTAATGTTTGTATGGTTGCAATTGAGAAGGCTCTATAACTAAGTATGTAAGGTATCGGTTTCAAATGCAACACCGGGATAATAGAAACTCTCTTGAATTTTTTCACCTACAAAGAAAATGCACCACATTGTTCTACATAGCTTGCATCTCTAGAGTTGCATGATCGCCGTGGATCCCATTCTCTGAGGCTTCTTCAGAATCACGGCTCTCATTGGCATTCATTTCTTGTGTTGGTGGAGGGTTAACGATGGTCATCGGCATAACAGAGTTATCGTTGAGGCGGCTCTTCATTTCACGATGCTCTTGGCAGATGGCGCACCAATGCATGCAACAATGCACCACGCAAGGATCACAAGGAGAATTCTGGAAAGGAGAAATTTTGGTGAGAAAAAAAGAAAATGGTATAAGACAATGTCTCGGACTTTATTAACCTTTTCCCCCTTGCTAATCATCAATGAGCAAAAGAGGTATTGTAGGAAAACGCCCTCACTTTTTGTTTGTATAGCAGGATACCACCATCTATTTTTTAAAAAACTGTCTGGATTAAATACACTATTTTTTATTGCTTTTTATTTCTTTTTGTGACTTCTTATTCCTAAAATACACATCTCTGCAACAACAATGATCAGGCAATGATCAGGTCGGCTTAAATACACCTAAATGAAATTACTAAATATATGCAGTGTCAAAACATGATAAAAAGAAAGGAACAAGATTGATGGTCTTGGAATACAAAGTTACAGAATAACATTTGTTGAAGTATAGGGTAAATTACAGCTTTTAAAAGAGAGGGTGATGTTTGCTACACAGGAAAAAGCATAGGGGTTTCCTTCAATTTCAGCCCACGGATAAAGAGGGGGGGGGCCTTAGTGCGCACGCATGTGTGTGTGTGTGTGTGTGTGAGAGAGAGAGAGAGAGAGAGGAGAGAGAGAGAGAGAGAGAGAGAGAGAACCTTGAGATGATATTTCTTCTGCACAGATTGGCGAATAAGACCGGTGTAGATACCACACATCCACCAACTAAATATCAACCCTTCCCCGATGAGAAATGAAGTTCCCGGATTGATGCCGTGAAATATCGCTGTAGTAGCTGCAAGTGCAATGCCGCCTTCAATACAAATAGCATGACAAATGCATGGCTTGGTCCAGGGAACGTCCTCTCTAATGCTCTCAACGTTGCGACCAAATAAAACACAAGGACAGAACAATCCAGTCCAACCTGTTGAAATATTTATGACAGTATGAGAACGGATCAGTATAAACCTTGATGAATAATATTAATGGCCATCATAAAATTAAATGGGCACCCAATATGGAGGTTATAAAATGGAGTTAAATGACTTCCCTTGAGAAAACAGAAATTGAAATTAAATAGAATGTGAACATAGTAAACGCAAAATTCTGATATTGAATTGTGTCATTCTGATTCTAAGTGTACATACAGAAAACTTTTTGTGGCGAGAAATTTTTTCATAATTCTTTTTACGAAGAGGAATTTTTTCATAATTAACCTGCACTATCTGTTCTAATCAAATTGAGACTTGCTCACATAATGCTTCTTCACTCTTTTGGTAAGTTCTATAGAACAATTTCTATTTGGAGATATGTTCCATGACCAACCCCATCTTAACAAATAAAAAGCTAGGGTGATGAAACTATGACAAAGATATCCAACTCTGTAATAACCTGAAAAACCTTAGCAAATACTTAACCATGTGATGAATGTTATCTCTCCACGACTCCAACATTTTCAATAGAAAACAATTAAATAATATGCTTTATTCTATTATCAATTGGACTATTCGATTGTATGGAGAGATCAAGTTTATCTATCCAGGTATGGGTCAAGCACCAAGGACCTTAAAATGTTTAGGTGGTTAGGTACGAGAAGGTTATAAACATCGGATGTCATCGGATCAAAATCGAATCATATAGGTGTTCCCTATATCATATACGCTGATATCGCTATATCAGTAATAGTGTATCTCATGGCAACCCCCCAAAAAAAAAAGTAATAGTATATCAGTTTTAACAAATTGCAAAGGGTCCCACTACGATATTTCGGTGGATATGACCGTTGTACAGGCACATATACCAAAACCACCTTTTCCATTCCCCACTCCACCCCACCCCAAAAAAATTAGAATCCCACCGACAACAAGAGGGTCAAAAGTAGTAAAATGCTATAGATCACCAAAATATGTAAGAACTTTATTTTAAAATTGGTCAACAAAGTCATCGAATGGTTAGCATGTTATATAGCCTACAGAAGTCGATCAAAATTAGGAAGCACTTATTCACTATTAACGATATTTTGTGTCTTCTAGACAATAAAAATCGGAACATTCAATAAGTTCTTTTCTTTTTTGACCAACTTTCTTGATACATGGTGTGTTGTTGCACATGGAAGTCCAGAAAAAGGCAAGCATCTCTATCCTCACAATCATTGACATTTGGCATTTTATAGCCCACAATCGACCATATTTGGCATGTTATAAACCCATTTATTTTCTCACTATCATCGATAGTTGACATGTAACAAATATTTAAAAGATTTTATTTCCAAACAATCAACATTTGCATTCTATTACTCACAGAATCAAAACAAATGGCAAGTTTGTTATTCTCTCAAATTATTGCTTTCTTGCATACAATAATCTAGAGAAATCGATAGACCAAAATTGACGTTTTTCCCCCCACAAACTCATCAGAATTTGACATGCCATATGCCACATATTTTTAGTAAAATTTTAGAAGATTTTTGTTCATCAAAATCATCAACAGTTGGCATACATTTTATTTTTCCTTAAGTTAACAATTAGTTTGCATGTTGGTCTATGACGATAGGTAAATATTTGAAAAAAAATCCCCAAAGGTATCAGCATTTGGAATGTTATTACCTTAAAAAATATGGCAAGTTTTAATGTTGTTTAAATTCATCAATCTGTTGCATGCCAAAATCCACAAAAATCAATATAAATACCAAGTTTTTTGTTCCATAAATTTATTAATCAATGCTTGCAGTACCAACAATATTTGGCAAAAGTAGTTAAGTTTTTTGATTCATCGATGTCGTTGATAGTTAGTAACTTAGATTACTATAGTCCACACAAGAATAAGAAACTTACAAGTTTTTATTTCCCCACCGTCATAAATATTTGGCATGCCATAGCCCACATAATCCAACAAAAAATTGCACAACTTTTCGTGTCTAAAATCATCAAGATTTGCTATCCTGCTACTCACACAAATAGAAACATGATGCAAGATTTCTTTTTTATCCAAAGTAATCCGTTTCTTACATGCAAAAAGTCCAAAACAATTGGTGAGAAAATGGTATGTATTTTTATTTCAAAATTATCAAGATGTTAGATGTTCATTGTTCATGTCGTCGTGGCTCAACTCCTTTAGTTCTTTGCACTGTTCTAAATATCGGCCGTATCAGACGAAATCTCGGTATCGGCTCAGCCACGATACGATACAATTATTTTTCTCAAATATCGTTTTAGGCCAATATCGGCCGAATATCAGCCGAAATATCGGAATATCGGGCGGAATATCGGGCGAGATATCGGGTATCTCGTATCGCTATTATATCGGCTGAGATGATATATAAAATGATTTGATTTAAGATTAAACGCGTTCATCCGATCTATTAACAGTTTTAATTATTTAAATATATGTCCCTAATTGTTAAGCAGTAAAAAAACCTAAAATGTTGCTCGATTCCTCACCTCTTTCTCTCCGAGTCTCGAAGAACCCTCCTCGATTCCTCACCTTCTCCTTTTGAGTCTGCGCTTCCTCTCGAGTCTCAACCCACGACAAGCCCTACCTTCACCTTCTCTCTCGATGCCTCCTTCGCCTTCCCCTCCTATCTCTCGAGTCTCGACGCCTCTCGACACCTTCCCTCCTCCTCTCGGCGCATCTCCTTTCTTCCATCCCGCCGATTCCATCGCCATCCTCTTGACGCCTCCCCGCCGACGCCATTGCCTATCCTTCTCCTCTCAAGTCTTGACAACGATTGCCCTTCTACTCTCAGGTCTTGACGACGCTTGCCCTTCTCCTCTCAAGTCTTGACGCCTGTCCTTCCATTTTCTTCTTCTTCGATCCTTGTTCCGGTAAGCAGTAAGCTTATGTTTTTTAGTTTCTTTTTTTTATACAGATCCAACATGGATTGTTGGGTCTAGCTTTCATTGCTCCAGGAGAAATTACAGCCTACCAACATCATATCTAATTCTTACACATTTCATATAGCCTTTTTAATACTAACACTAGCCCACAATATTTAATATGCCGAATATTGCCGTCCGATGTGCTTGTATTTTACGTCCGATATGTCCGATATCGATATATGATAGATGTTTTCAATATCGGATAGCGGAAATCGGACGATATCGCGGCGATATGAGTTCATATCTAGAACCTTGGTTCTTTGTCTCTTGTGCTCCCTCTCTATATTCTCTTAGATCTTAGGTGTATTGAGATTTGAGAAAAAGAACATTAAGAGAAAATCAAGACTTCCCTAAGACCTTAAATATAATCGATCAATCTAGAACTTGCTTGGGCTTAGCTTAGTTAAAAGTAAGGCTAATCTTCTTCAAGTGTGTCAGATTTCTGATGTCGTTTACTAAGTTTGGCTTGAACTTGATCCCATTGATTTGAAAGAAAACTTCAACTTTTGTGTAAAGGGAGTAGTCAAGAAATTTGTAATATTGTGCATGTCGTCAAATGGGCTAAGGCCATGTAGATACGTTGTGGGACATCAGCATGGTTTTCTTGAGTCACACAAGATCTGACGACAGGTAGAACAATGCACGGAGTTGGGATAGGGAGAGAGGCGACAAATAAAGGATAACAATTACGTCGGTGCCCTACTGCCCCTAAAAGCTTTATTCCGATAGCATGATAATATATTAAGCACTTCATTTTTTGTAAATTTTACTGCTAATAGAATGTCAACAGCCAGATTTTGCAAAAAAATTTGTGGAATTTTCCCCACAATTTGGTTTCTATTGTCTGTATGGTGAGTTTACTGCTTTAAGTTTCACCTCGTACAATTTTATCCATAGTTTAAGCTTTTTCTAGGCTTGTGTAAGATAGACCGTGTACCATGAAGTTATCAATCAAAGTTCAAACGGAGCATAACCATGTCTAAATTGAACCAAAACATGGGGCAATTTATATATGAAGAACTTACTAAAACCAACCTACAGTTTGACAGATTTAATAATCACAAACAACTTATGTCTTAAATTATAATGCGAACCAAAGAGTTATTTTATCAGCCACAGCGTCCATGTAGAAACATCTAACAATGATATTAAACAAATTAAACCAACTTATGCCATAGATATCATTTCAAATATGCAGACTTCAAGCATAACTAAAACATGTACAATAAACCATATCAGCCTAAACCACAGCGATTTTGGAAGTCAGATTCGGCTATGATTTCAGAATTTCTCACCAGAGAAGAACGCAACCATATTTTCATTTAGTTCATAAGAAAGCAACTTACAACTGTCAGGATCCTCGGCACATCCGCAGATACCAGTTGTCCAAGGCTCGTCAGCCGGCGGCGCATAGCTTTCTGGAAGGGGCTGCCCGCACTCATGGCATTTGCGGACCTCCAACTACATCCAGAACCAAACCAGTTACTTCCCCATAAATTTCAAACCTTTCCATTATACTAGTGAATCAGCTAAATTCAGTTGGAATGCAAGAATCGGTCCCCGGGTGTTGCCAAAATGTAACAATTCACAGCATTTGAAGGCTCTAACTCCTGAACTTGAGGACAATAACCATAAAAAAAACTAGCTTTTTAAAATATAATCTAAACAGATCAAAAATCGCCTCTTTTCCTATTCGATCAAAATCTCAACGCTTCAAGATTGCGACTTTACATAAAAAGACAAATCGGAGAAGCACCTGAGGAACCCTAACGGGCTGATTGAGCTCGCCAGGGCGGATCTCCTCCATCGGCGAGTCCTGATCCTTCGTCAGCTTCACGTATCTCGACATCCCTTCCGCCATCGCTGGAAACCTTAGATCTCAGAGAGCGTGATTGAATCTGGAGCAAAACCCTAGAAAGAAGACGTGACTGCAAATTAAAGCAATCGACGAAAGCTTGCGTTTTTATTGTAACTGCTCCATTGGGAAATTTGCTGCTAACGCCGTTGACGATTCTTTTTAAAAACCTGAGGCTTTGGATCTTCAGGACTGCATACATGTCAATATTCTTTTAAGAGTAAATTAACAAATATATAATAGGATAAACACCTTCGGCGGTTTTCTTTTTACCATCCGCATCTATCATAGTCATCTTTTGATGTAAAATATGGATACACTAAATTCATGTAATTCCATCGTTTTATAAACCGTTTATTTGGTGGGTGCAAAATTAACGGTTTACTGACAATAGAACTTTTTACACTATTAATTCAACGGTGAAAAAGTGATGGAATCAAAAGAAATTTAATGTGTCCACATCTTACATGATAAAGATGATAATGATGGGTGCCGATCGTCGAAAAAAATCGGAAGGATATAGATTTTTGACGCCCTCTAACGAAAAAGCCTTCTGGGGCCTCTTTCCTCCATTATCCCTAAGAGGTTTTTCGTAAGGTGACAGCAAAAATCTATATCCTCCACGATTTTTTCCGACGATCGACACTCATCATCATCATCTTTATAATGTAAGATGTTGATACACCAGATTTCATGTGATTCCGACGATCGGCACCCATCATCATCATTTTTTCCGACGATCGGCACCGTCCATCTTGATCTTCATCGTCTGATATGTCGATACACCAAATTTCATATGATTTTAACACCATTTCACCTTTGATTTGGCAATGTAAAACGTTCTATTGTTGATAAACCGTTAATTTTGCACCCACTAAATCAACGGTGGAAAAGTATTAAAATCACATGAAATTTAGTGTATCGGCATCTTAGACGATAAAGATCAAGATGGGTGATACCGATCGTCGAATAAAATGGTGGAGGACGTAGATTTCGTCGCCGCCTAACAAGAAAATCCCCCTAGGGCCTCTTCCCTCCATTATTCTCATACACACATATATTATCGCTGACAAAAAACCTTGCGTCGAAACGGTTGTCAAAAACCATTTGGAAATTTTTCCTGCGGTATCTGTATAGTTGTCTGTTACATCTAATTAGCTCATACAAATCGCATAAAAAATAGATGTGACGGATAACTATGCAGATGTTGCGGGCATGGTTTTTTTTTCTGACAACTAAAAACTTTTCCAATAGGTTTTAACCCCCGCTTCGAGGCTAGGGTTTTTTGTCAGCGGAAAAACTTGTCTGGGGGTTTTGACAATTCATCCTTTCTTGGTACTTTATATACAACCCTTTAAAAGTTCAATATTTTGAAAACATAGAGCCTGATGGAGGTCCTTTTCAGATCTCCTTCAGATGCTGTCTTCCGTCGATCTCCCGGTGGATTCTGGAGGAGATACCCTGTTGTGTATAGGTCTCAATGGGTTTTGAGGAGATTTGGTGATTGGAGGAGTTTGACGCCAAGTACCTGCAAAGATGTCCCGGGATGGTTTGATACCACCGAGGACCCTCTGACGATCAAGTTAGTACTAGATCCGAGCAGCGTAACAGCTAAGTGGCGTAAAAATGGTTTACTTGACCCTTCCGTGATAGGGGTTCATATAGTGGTGGAGGCACGCGGCAGCATGCGCGAGAATCTCGCCGGCAGTTACGCTTCCGACGTCACGCCCCCGTAGAGAGCGGATCGCCCATAAATGAGGATCGTGAAGACGTGGAACGTGGGATGTTGATGGCGGAGAATCCGCGCAATGCGAGATTCGTGGAGCGGCAGTTACGCCCATGGGCGGTGGAGCTGGTCGGAGGACCGAGGAAGACGGCCTCAGCCAAGGGGCTCAGGGACGAGCGAGGAGGCCGGGGGGACTTGGTCTTGTGGCGGCTCAGGGCGAGCTGAGGGACCAAGGAGGCCAATCTGCAGGGAGCTCCGAAGAGGGCTAGCTAGTGCCGGCAGGTCGGGTACAGGGGTGGCCCGGTCGGCCTTTGTAGGCCCTTTCTTCTGAGTTCTGGGACGTGCCATCCGCCACGTGTCCTGATCGTGGGGATTGCCAATATCGAGCATTATCACTAGCACCCCACTCTTGTCCCGACCAGCTAGCGGGTCGGGTCAGGAGTAGACAGCCAGGCCGCCCGGTGCGGGCTCCCTCCTAAGATTTCGTCGGGATGCGTCCCCGGGCCGTGAACTGTCTTTTCTGTTAGCGAATCAGGGCGAGGTCTTTGCATTTAAGGAGGGTGTGTCGGTTCGTGTATCTTGCCTTTGGAGTGACGGTCCAAGTGTCAAGCGTCGGTTGGCTGACGCGACGTGCGTAGACCTGCGACGCTTGAAAGGATGCGGTCCAGTGTGGGAACGACAGGAGGAGCAATCCGAGTCGTTTGGATGCGAGGAGGCGTTTTGGCGGGAGACGAAGGGCTCCGTTGGATGAGGTTGCTCGTGGTGATAAATAGTGGTGGGGCCTGTTCCATGGCCCCCAACCCTTCATCTTACCTTTCTTCTAAGTTTTGGCTGCTCGGCGCTCCTTTTCTTTGGGATACATGGTTCGTTCCCATTCTCCGGGTTGCTCGTTCCAGAGGGAGGCCCGCAACGCGGTCGTGCCCATGGCTGGCCCAAGTTCTGCGTCGAATGTTCTGCCGGCGACAGGGTCGTCCGCCTCGTTGGCGGCTCCTGGGGATTTTTCCGGCGGCGGTCAGAGGTGAGCTAGCGAGGAGGCGGAACAAGTAAAAATTGAAACTTTCTTACATAGCAACATAGACTAAAGCTAAAGGATCTTTGCCAAACCATTACTAACGAACTACGGAGGTTTAATCTACTGTGTTGTATAGATTATACCTCATGAAAACTGTCCTTCGGATCTTTTCTCCGCTGTCCTCCTCGACCGTGCGAGCTCCGAGGATCGATCCGGATCTTGGTCACCTCCGCGGCCTCCTAGAGTCGAAGACGATCCACCCGAGAGTCTGTAGTCCGAGCTCCACCCTAAGCCGAGGTAACTATGGCAATAAGTTTGCTATGCTTGATGTCCTAGGTGATGTAGAGGAAGAAGATGGATTTGTTTGTCTATTTTATTTCTATTTTTCTCAACACATGAGAGCTATAGAAAAAACTAGAGAGGAGGAAGAAGGAGGAACCATGGGAGCTCTCTTTTGGATGAGAGAGAATGAGCACAAGATAATGATCCATAAGAAAAATATTTAGTAATCTTTTATCATGATGAATTATGATGGCTACCCTTGATTTGACCATTATCATCTCAAAGATAAATCCAAAAGAATATCAAGAGTCTAGTGCTTGCAAAATATCTAAGTCAACAATGGTCAACTAGGTCAAATTGTCAAGCAAGGTCAAATGGTCAAACCAATTAGCCAAAACACAATTATCATTATAAAGATTAATAAACATTTTCCTCACCTCATATTTGTTTTGATCAAGTCCATGGTCAAAACCCTAATGAGACACCTCCTTCTTCGCTCCTCACAACCGTGCATACACACCCGCATCCGCATTCCGTAAAACACGAATACACAGAAGACAAAACTAATCCATCTGTACAATACTAGGATCCGGCTTAAACTAAAGCCCACTAGAATTGTCTGCCCGAACATCATACGTGCACTAGTGCACGCAAGTGATCGTAGCCCTGCCGTAAAACCATACGGCCTCTACACCTTTTGCTCAGTGCAGGGAAACTCTCTGTGTGGGACTCTAAAGACTCGACACTACGCCGGCAGTGGGTTTAACCACAGACCGCAAGCGGCACTAGCTGTACGTAACGGTCCCCAGGTAGATGTCGATAAGAAGGCCGATGAGGTAAACCCATCCGAACTCCAACTGAGCCTGAATGTGATAATCTCCGTACAGTCCGGTTTGTTCGTCTAAGAGTATCTCATGTCGGGCCTATGGGGGCGGTAAACGTCAGACCCCTAATAGCGGTACAAGTCGTGCCGGAGTGTAGCCCAGAACACCCTAAGAAACTACTGGAAACACTACCATTAAATCTCGCTTGCCCTGGCCAGGGACTTTGTGTAATGGCTCTCCTAGACACAACACGATATCAACCCCCAATACTGGGAGAGACGAATCCTATCTAACCGCTACTGCTTCCAAGTGCTTCGGGACTGCACCCAACTACTACCTATTTGCACGACTCCTTTGAGCCGTGGTAGGATAGTAACCAAAGTACAGTGGGAACACACTCGAGGCGAAGTAGCAGTGTCAAGTCGACGGACTAAGCTGTACTCCTGTCACCTGGGAACTGTTATCTGACGATAGGTATAGTACCAACCAACAGTTCCCGACGAGTCCTGTCCAGTGTACTCGTAACCTAATGAGCACCCGCAATATATCTCCAGTACGACGTATTAATGGCTGTGGGACAGACCATCTTCCCTGCTGGGATGAGAAGCGTATACGCTAGTCTACTCCGGAGTATCGATGCCTTGTCTCGATAATCCTACGACTAGGGACCTGTATAAAGATGTGCTTGTAGATTACCCATCCCCCACTAGTGTGACTACCATCACAACGCTGGTAATCAAGCAAAGATCCTAAAGGCTCCACTAATATGTATAAGCGATATGCTAAAAGAAACACATGCACATATTGAAGTAGAAACAAACCAAGTAGCATACTACTATTTTGAGCAAGACCGTCTATACAACTGTGAATATCCCAAGCTTCCATTAAGTAATATACAAACTAGTATGATACGGTAATGGCCTTTAGGGCATATACACTAACAATCTCCCACTTGCATTAGGGCCATGTACTGGCGTATCGAAGACCTATCATCTCGATCAGCCGCTCGAACTGAGTCTGAGGTATGGCCTTCGTGAGTGGATCTGCAGTGTTATTCTCTGAATCTACTCTCCTCACCTCGATCTCCCGGCGATCTACGATTTCCCTGATCAGGTGGTACCGCCTCAAAATGTGTTTGGACTTCTGATGGGACCTGGGTTCCTTCGCTAAAGCTATAGCGCCGTTGTTGTCGCAATACAGTGGTATTGGATCAACAATGGTAGGAACCACCTGAAGCTTCGTGAGAAGCTTCTTCATCCAGACAGCTTCCTTTGCGGCATCGCAAGCAGCTATGTACTCCGCTTCCATCGTTGAGTCAGCAACGGTTTCCTGCTTGGAGCTCTTCCAGCAAACCGCCCCTCCATTGAGGGTAAAGACATAACCCGACATGAACTTGGATTCATCCTTGTCGCTCTGGAAGCTGGAGTCAGCAAAGGCCTTGATCTGGAGTTCTTTTCCGCCATACACCAAGAACATCTCCTTAGTCCTTCTCAGGTACTTGAGAATGTTCTTTACTGCTATCCAGTGTTTCTCCCCTGGGTTAGACTGATACCGTCTTACAACGCTCAGTGCGTATGATACATCTGGTCTGGAACACAACATCGCATACATTATAGAGCCTACCGCAGATGCGTTGGGTATAGATGACATGCGAACCCTTTCTAAATCAGTCTTGGGAGACATCTCTTTAGAGAGGGTGATTCCATGACAAGCCGGTAGATTACCGCGCTTTGAATCTTCCATACTGAATCGTTTCAGTATGGTGTCGATGTACCTGGACTGCAAAAGTCCCAACATCCTCTTAGATCTATCACGATAGATCTAGATCCCCAGAATGTAGTTGGCATCGCCCAGGTCCTTCATGGAGAACCTCTGTGAAGTATGGTGTCGATGTACCTGGACTGCAAAAGTCCCAACATCCTCTTAGATCTATCGCAATAGATCTGGATCCCCAGAATGTAGTTGGCATCGCCCAGGTCCTTCATGGAGAACCTCTATGACAAGAATCCTTTGACTGACTGTAGCATAGGAATGTCATTTCTTATTAAGAGAATGTCATTCACGTACAAGACGAGGAATACCACAGTTCTCCCTACAATCTTACTGTAAATGCATGGTTCATCCGGATTTTTGATAAAGTCGAATTCTTTGACAGTATCATTAAAGCAGATATTTCAACTCCGTGACGCCTGCTTCAGTCCATAAATGGACTTAAGCAACTTGCACACTTTACCGCTGCTCCCACTCTGAATGAAACCCTCCGGCTGATCCATGTAGACGCACTCTTCAAAATTTTCATTTAGAAAAGCCGTCTTTACGTCCATCTGCCAGATCTCATAATCGTGGAAGGCAGCAATGGCAAGAAGGATCCGAATGGATTTGAGCATAGCCACTGGAGAAAAGGTTTCGTCATAGTCCAAATCAGGTCTTTGACGAAAACCCTTTGCAACAAGTCTAGCTTTATAGGTTTCAACCTGCCCATCTACACCAATCTTCTTTCTGAAGATCCATTTGCAGCCTACGGGTTTTACCCCTTCTGGAGCAATGTCCAAAGTCCAAACTTTGTTGGTGTACATGGACTCCATCTCGGTCCGCATTGCATCCAGCCATTTTACTGAGTCACCGCTCTGAATAGCTTGCTGGAAGCTCGTAGGCTCATCATTTTCAATGATGCAATCCTCTCGATCCCCGTCTATGAGAAAACCGTAATATCTCTCGGGCGGATGAGACTGCCTACTATTCCTGCGGAGTGGCGCTGGGATGTCCGGTTCTCCTGAAACTTCTGGTTCTACCAAGCTTTCAGTAATAGCTTGTGGTTCTGGAATTTCTTCCAGTTCTATTGCACTCCCACTTATCTGATTTTCTAAAAATTCAGTTTTCATAAAGCAGGCATGACGAGAAACAAATACCTTTTGTTCCTCTGCGTAATAGAAGAAATATCCCTTAGAGTTCTTTGGATATCCCACAAACATGCACTGTACTGAGCATGCCTCGAGTTTGTCCGTATGCTGCTTTTTGACAAAAGCTGGACATCCCCATGTCTTAATGTGTTTAAGATAGGGTTTCTTCCCACTCCACATCTGATATGGTGTGGTAGGCACTGACTTAGTAGGAACCCGGTTCAAAAGATATGCTGCTGTTTCTAGTGCATAACCCCAGAAAAATCGCGGTAACTCAGCTTTACTCATCATGGAACGAACCATATCTAATAGGGTTCGATTCCGCCTTTCCGATACACCATTGTGTTATGGTGTGTATGGAGGAGTAAGCTGAGAGAGAATTCCATTTTCTTTTAAGTAGCCCAAAAACTCAGCACTCAAGTATTCACCACCTCGATCAGATCTCAGTGCCTTGATACTTTTGCCTGTTTGTTTTTCCACTTCATTCTTGTATTCCCAGAATTTCTCAAAGGCCTCGGATTTATGCTTCATCAGGAAGACATGTCCATACATAGAGAAATCATCCGTAAAAGTAATGAAGTATGAATAACCACTTCGCGTATGTGTAGACATTGGACCACACACGTCACTGTGTATGAGTCCCAAGAGCTCACTCGCTCTTACTCCATGTCCAGTGAACGGAGTCTTTGTCATCTTCCCATGAGACAAGATTCACAAGTAGCATAAGACTGATACTCGAAAGGATTCAAATATCCTTCTTTATGTAACTTCGTTAACCATGTCTCATTGATGTGACCCGGTCTACAATGCCATAAGAAAGCCTGATTTGTTTCCGGAGACTTTCTTTTAAGTGTGTTCTGGACACTGAGAACCTGCGCTTGATTTAATACATATATATTGTTATCTAATATACCCGACCCAATCAGAACTTGATTTAGGTGGATGTGGACCACATCGCTTACAAATGTAAAATCATATCCTTCCTTAGATAGTAAGGATACAGATATGATATTACAAACCAGACTAGGTATATAGAAATAGTTACGTAGAATCAATATCTGTCCATTTGTCAATCCCAGGTGATATTCCCCTACGGATTCAGTGTTCACGCTCATTCCGTTTGCAACTCTGAGATTCATATCACCTACTTTGATAACTCTACGGTTTCTCAAAGTCTGTAATGAATTACAGATATGAGATCCTGATCCAGTATCTAGTACCCAGGAAGTAGAGTTAATTGACATACAATTTTCTATTACAAACACACCCGAAACCGAAACCACAACATGCTTCGAATCCTGGCTACTGGCTTTGCAAGCCCTGCAATCCCTCTGCCAATGTCCTTTCCTGCAACAATAGGGACGTCCCTCCTTCGCTATATCTAGTCCCAAAACTTTTGCCTTTCCCTTTCTTTCTACTTTCCTGGTTTCCTTCAGGGTATAAGTAGAGGGCAGTGACTGTAGAACCAAGTCAGTATTTGACCCGTTCTTCAACGTGGTCTTCAGGTCCGTGAGCTTATCAAAATAGCTAGTCTCTGTAAGGACGCTGTCCCCTACAGATGACCCGACAGCCAACCTCGCTTGAAGCAATTCGTTCGAGGTCTCATATTTTGCGATACGAGATTGCTCTCCATATAAATCTTTGTTATGGTGGAAGACAGAAACTAAGTCCATCTTCTCGTGCTGCCTCTGGTGTGTACCATCGACTGAGGCCAACACGAGGCACTTGGCATTCGCACAGTCTTTTTCCGATGTCTTGCGGATATCAGTATCCGTGACGATGGAAACTGGTCCTGAGACGGCAGGGGTTTGATTAGTGAAGAGGTGTCCCAGTTTGTCATGGGCAATGGACATCTGGACAGACCTTTGCCAGTCATTACAGTCAGATTCAGTCATTTTATTATCTAGATGTAACCTATGTTGGCTCACTGGGTCGCTGCAATTAAGAGAGAGAGAAGAAAACACTTAGCATGATGCTCTTGCAAGTTTAGATTGGTTTTTAATTTGTCTAAACAGGATGGCTCCCACTGTTTCTCGAATCTTTCCTCAAACCATAAAAGAAGAATCAGTCGGGATTGATCTCACCGTACAATACTTGCTTAACCATTCAGCCAGGCTGGTGTCGGTACTTCGAGGGAGGTTGATTAGTAGAGATTTTACGATCAAAAATATAATTACCGCAATCAGAAACGGCGTCGCTTCGCAGCTAGCCGGTGAGTGCGGGTCGATCCATAGAGACGGGTAAATTCCTTTAGTGTGTCTTAACGAGTTGATTCTATTTGTCGTTTTGGGTTGGTTTATAAAAATCTAGATCTAAAACTTAATTAATCTAATTTAAATTCTTGCTAGGGTTAGGCTTAGAGGAAGTTTTAGAGATTGATGTTTCCTTCACCGCTTTCAATGCCGTATTTTAGATCCATTAGGTGTTACAGTAATTATCGATAAAGTGGATACGACTCTTTTGGGAAGATGTTTTCTTCCTCTAGATTCGTATCCTTCCTTTATCGTTAATTACCCTAACCCCCATGGAAAACGCGCGCAACCGGCCCTTTATACTGCGGTTCACCGTTACCTCGAGGGGTAGGGTGCCGCAGGGAGCGGTTGTGCGCGCATGCATGGAGTTCTTAATGGGTTAGGCATTGAAAGGGGTGAGAGATCTCATCTCTCAACCCTTTCCCTAAGGCTAACCCTAACAAGCGAGGAGACTACTCGCTCATTAGGGGATGAAATAACATTAAAAGAATAAAAGAAAAATACTTACTAATGGTGATGGCTCCCTCCAAGCGATAAAGAACAGATCTGAATGTCACCTCCAGAATTTCTGAATTTTATTTATTGAAAAGAGGCATACAATTTTTAGATCTAAAATTACAATTTATAGGAAAATAAGAAACCTAGGGTTACAGACTCTCGCGCACGCGCAATTACTGATTTGCCCACTTAAAATCACAACACCCACAACAGCGCACCGTCACAGAAAAACTGCGCCGACACGGGCTCTTAATGGCCGCGGATCCGCGGCGCCAGCATGGGTTTGGCCGCGGATCCGCGGCCAAACAGTGGATCCACTTTGTGAAACTTCTGGGCTTTATTCCTTGTTTCTTGGGCTTTCTATTTCCATAGTCCTTTTCTCTGTTGGACTTTTGGATCTTCTCCAGATTTTTAGTGAAGACTTGTATTGGGCTTTTTAACCGTTTCACTTGACTTTTTGGACCTTGCACTGTTCTTCGACTAGGCTTGACTGAGATCCGTCTAATTGTTGGTCAAAAGTCCCTTTTTCTGTTGTTTTGTGTCTTTCTCACTGTATTTGCTCCAGAAACCTGTAACCTGTAATATGCAACAAACGTGCGTCAAGAGTACCTGTTTATTTATAAAAAGATAAGAAATAGGGGAATGATAAATGCAATATTATGGTCTGAACAAATACCCCCAAACTTACCTTTTGCTCGTCCTCGAGCAAACTTATTGTTTTATTCTCTAAAATCCTAACCGCACTTTCGCAGGGAAACGCGATTGCACTGAGCATGTATAAGAAGCCGTTAAACCTCTAGGTGTCCCTAGTAGGAGGAGTGTTGTCTCCTGAAGGTTTTCAGCGGATACTACCCACAAAATCCTATCAACTCAACCCATTGACTTTTGTTCTCCAATTAGGTTTTCTAACAAGGAATTCTATTATCTTCTACCTGTAAATTATCCACCCATATTCTTCACACTTCCTCATTATTTAACTTAAGATTATATATGTTATGTAGACCTACTTAGCTTTCGGCATTTCCTAAGTTTTCCTTCTAGGGTTCCATCTCCACTTAGGAATTTTTATCAACTCTACTAAAGATACAAGTTCTATTCTTTATTCATTTTTCTCATCTAAATTCCAATCACATATCCCTACGTGTGTGTATAGATCACCCCTACACTTGGAAATTCAAATTAAGCAATCAACCCCTTGTCCGTTGTCCAAAGTACTAATTAGTTAGTGAATTTAAATGAAATTTGCTTACACATCCTTCATGCGACCGTTAATACTTCTTGAGGTACCAACGACCGATTACAAAATGCGTTTGCACTTTAAAGCATACTTCCTAGTCTTTGCAACACCCAAGGCTTTAGCAGTGACTCCCAAACCAGTTGGTCTAAGGCACTAGGTGATGAAGCACCCTCGCTAAATATTTTTCTATTTTTGCAGCCTTAAGTAATCACAAAAACCAGTGTCCATTTTTTTTTCTTTATTCACACTTTTTCATACTAAGGACTTTAGACAAGAGCCTTTCAAGGTCTCTTCTACTATTCCAAGTTTCAAGGTGCGTGATTGTGCAATTTGTAGGGTATACGTTTTCAGAATCTAGACTTAAGCTAGGAACTATTTTTCAAACTTATACTCTAATAAGAACATCAATACTCTTCCCTCATTTTGACTTAGCCCAAGAAGTGAACCTAAAATTTGCCTATTTCTAAATAAACTACAAGGCATATACTTTTTACTGTTAAACTTTAAGGAAGGTTATTTTTAGGGTTTTTAATTCACTAAGTCTAAGATCTAGTTGTTCCTAACCAGTTAACCTATTAGTCAAACTCAAGTCAATTAGCCAAAATTGAATACAAATATTTTTATAATTTTTCAAATTTTTCAAATTTTTATGGGTTTTCAAATAAGTATGCAAATGCAAAAATATGTACAAATGAATGCGAAGGAAGAAGACGTACCGAGCATACCCCCAAACTTGAACTTGACAGTGTCCTCACTGTCATGCTAAACCAAGAGGGTCAAAATACCGATACTCCCATGTTTATTTATTTATAATTTTTTTTATTGTTAAGAAAAACAAACATATATACAAAAAGACCCTCCCCCAAACTTCATTTAAACTATGTTAGAGATTACTGCCAAACCTTGCATCGGCCAAAAGTCAACACCAACCATTTGAAAAATTTATCAGTAAAGAATATTGGTTGGTGGAAAATTAAGTTGTGGTGGTCCGCAAAGAATTGGGGAAGATAGAAGTAGTGGAATGGGAGGTGTGTAGGTGAATATACAGGTGATGGTGATGCATCGAAACGAGAATGTAAATGATCAGCAATCAGTGGAGTGTTAGCATTCTCGTACCTTATTAAAAGAAATGGGGGTATTTCAACTTCTGAGGGAGGAAGTTGACTCACCATAATACCCCCAAGATGTTCCTGTGGGTCCTCTATTGACATGGCATCATCCATCAATTGTGTATGATATTCACTTATGAGGGAACTTATCTCCTCGATGTCCGCCATAGTCCAACTGACAACTTGCCGCCTATCTTGTAAGACCGTTAAAATAGCGTTCTCTTGCTCGAAGGCTAGAGAGGCTGATATGATAATGGGAAAAGTCTCATTCTCACCTATGTAAGCATATCTACGGTGAGACGGCAAGGGCATGAGTTCGAATTTCTGAGGCGAAAGAACCATTGCGGAATCTACCTCGAACTCAAAGGACTCCAACACAGGTTCGAAATCACTGCAAACAACCGATTCGGATGGCTCGACTGACTCATCCAAAAATTCAAACGACTCATATTCGGGCTGTGAGTCGTCATCATCCAAAAAGGTGAAACATTCATAATCAATATCGGTTGTGTCAACGGTAGTAGGTTCAAGGAGGGACGCACTAGTGGCGTCAAAACTGTTTTCATCAAACAAGAATCTTTCAAGCTCGCAGTCCTCCTGCGTGATTTCGTGAATAGAGCAAACTTCTCGTGTACTACTTTTAGGCACGGGGGGCAGACTTCCCATCTTATAAATATTGAACTCGCTAGACCTCTTTCCGAAGGATAGAGTCATGGAGCCATTGCGACAATTTATTACGGCATTGGAAGTGGCCAAAAATGGTCGACCAAGAATCACCGGAATTTGGTTTATTGGGTTAGCAACAGGTTGTGTATCCATAACAATAAAATCAACGGGGAATATGAACTCCCCAACTTTGATCAACACATCCTCTAGTTGACCCCTTGGATAGGTGATTGATCGATCAGCCATTTGGAGAGTGCAACGAGTGGGTTTCAACTCTCCAACCCCTAATTGTTCGTACACGGAGTAGGGAATCAGGTTAACACTAGCCCCAAGATCTAAAAGTGCTTGATTAATTTTCTTATCCCCAATTGTAATTGAAATCATAGGACAGCCGGGGTCCTTTCGTTTTTGGGGTAAGGTTTGATGGTGGTTAATTGCATTGCTCACTGCACTAGCCACTAGCACTTTCTTGGGTACTTGAGATGCTTTTCTCTTTGAAGTGCATAATCCCTTTAAGATTTTCGCGTATGAAGGGACTTGTTGGATAGCATCCAAGAGGGGTATATTTATGCTAACCTGCTTAAATATCTCCACAATCTTCTCCACTTGTGTATTTGGTTTATTAGGACTCAACCTGTTTGGAAATGGTGCATTCTGAAAATTTGTTGAGTCAAAAGTCTGTGGAGTAGAATGTGGAATAGGAACGGATCCCAGTGTGGATGTGTTCGTGTTGTGAGAAATGGGTCCGTTCGAGTCAGAAGAAGTAGAGCCGTGCGAAGGGTGGAGAATAGGCTCTAAAGAAAAAGGTGAAGAAGGAAGTGAAGAAAATGAAGAAGGGGAAGAAGAACCACCGGCGGGGATGTCATCACTAGTATCCACATTATTTTGCAACTCTCTTCCGGATCTCAACGTGGTCACCGCATTTACATTGTGATTGTGATATGCGTTTTGTGTGTGACCGAGATTGGGCAATGGTTGAGATGGAAGCTTTCCCTTTTCTCTCTCGCTCAACGCAGCAGTTAATTGTGCAATTTGTGCCTCAATAGATTTGATACTTTGATCGTGTGAGGCATTGTTATTCATTAAAGATTGAACATAACTTTCAAATCTTGCTGCGGATTCTGTAGATTGCTTGAGAAATGCTTCTAGACTCTTCTCGAGCGAGCTAACCTTATCATCATTTGGTTGAACTAAGTTGTTCGTTTGATTTGTATAAGGTTGTTGTTGGAAAGGTTGCTGGTTTTGAGTTTGTAAGGGTGCTTGTTGTTGTTGAGGAGGAGGTCTTTGAAAATTATTGTTCCCTTGGACTTGTTGATTTTGGTTCCAAGCGAAGTTCGGGTGACTCCTCCACCCCTGATTGTATGTCGAAGAGTAAGGATCATTTCTTTGTCGTTGCTGAAATGCAGCATTGACTTGATCCTGTCCTTGAATAGGTGCATTATAAGGACACTCTTCGGTTAAATGCGATGGGTTCGAACAACAAGCACAAACAGTTCGTGTGGGTAGAGTAGGGGCAGGAGAAGACGATGAGATTTTGGTCTCAATGGCTTCTAGCTTTTTCATAAGTGAGGCCATCTCGGCCTTCATAGCTATCGACATATCTATTTGATGTATGCCTGCCCTAGATTGACCACTAGAAGAAGATGATGTGGTCTTGGTACTCTCCCATTGAATTGTTTGCTCACTTAGGTCCTCAAGAAACTGCCAAGCTTTGTCGCTAGATTTGGAGAGAAAATGACCTTGACATATTGTTTCTAGCAACTGCTTCGTTGCTGCGTTCAATCCCTCGTATAAAGTTTGGCAAAGTTGCCAATTTTCTATCCCATGATGAGGGCATTGAACAAGTAGGTCTTTAAATCTCTCGAAGCACTTCCAAAATGGTTCGGAAGGAAGCTGTGAAAATTGTATAATCTCGTTTCGGATTCTAGCAGTTTTGTGGTGAGGATAGAACTTTTTCAGAAAAGCTCTCACAAACTCGTCCCAATTTCTAATGGAGTGTGATGCGGTGCTGTATAGCCACTTCTCGGCTAGGTCACATAAGGTGAAAGGAATGACCCTTAGCCTTATCGCGTCATCACTTAATTGAGTTGTCTTCATCATGGCGCAAACGTTTTGGAATTTATTAATGAAAATATATGCATCTTCGGATTCCAAACCATGAAACTTAGGCAGCATATTGATGAAGTGTGGTTTTATTTCAAAAGTATCCCCATTCGCCGGTGGGGGTGAAAGACATGTAGGTAAGGAAGTGCGGACGGGGTAGAAGAGATCCTGGAGCGCGACTCATGCGGGCGCTACAACAGGCGGAAGATTCGGGTTATTCGCACCTGGCGGAGGTGGAATCATTCCCGTCGGTAAGGTATCGTTGGGGTTGAATCCCGACATACCTTCGAAAGAAGAATTTAAAGGTGGAGGTAAGGAAATGGAGGGAATTTCGCCGAAGGGTTCGCCGAAGGGTTCGCTGGTCGGTACCAACGAAACACGGACTAATCGGGCGTTAGTATCCCTAGTCCAAAATGACATACACTAAAGGGTAGTGCAGTCAGAAAAAAGAAAAAAAACAGAATGTGGGGGTAAGATAACGTTAGTGAGAAGAAGTGGTGGAAGTGAGTTTGCAAGTTTTCTTTAGCGGCAAGTTGCAAGTTTTTAAAAGATTTTCTTTATTTTTTTTTTATTTGTGAGTTTTGCAAGGAGGTTTTTGAAAACGGACTCGTGACACAGAAGTATCAACCACACATGCACAATCAGGCCTAGATCTAGGGTCGCCTAGGTCTGCTAGACAGCTCCTAACTAGGGCTAGAAATAGACCTCAAACCGCCTCTTCACGGACAAATACGGCCAGGTAAGTGGGAAGGAACCACCACTACAGTGGGCCTAATTAAAAACCACTAGCCTAGACACCGCAATGTCGGTTAGGATAAACGGCCGATGCCTAACCTAGTCCTTTTCCTATTGAGCTCGCTGTCCTTAGGTCTGAGTCTAATCTTTTTTAATTAAAGGTGGTTGATGCAAAATGCTTAGGTGTTTTCTGGGGTCCTGGGAAGGGTGATGAAATCCCCACCCAATCTGAGTTTGGTCAAATAGCCCCTTAGAGTCCGGTTAAATTATGCAAAACAAATAAAATTTTACTTGCAATTTCAATTTTTAGCGCGGCGCAAAGAAACCTGCAGAAATCTGTTATTTAGAAGGGGGAGAAAGACTCTTTACGCAAAGAACCCTGCAGAAAACTTTTTACAGAGAGATATATTTTAGGTTACAGAGGGGAGAATGAGGATCAAACCCACAAAATTTAATGCGGTGACGTGGCACCAAGAGCGCAGAAGCGCGGCGGGAACCCACTGTATGCGGCGGAAGCGCGGTGCAACAGAGGGGTTGGGCTCTGGAAAAAATTCTGCTGCTCCTTTGTTCCACTCCTCCTCTGTTGTTACGTTCACCTTTCTGATTTGACCTCTGTAAAATTCCAGATCTTCGCTATTCCTGCAAGATTCAAAAATAAACCCTTCAAACAGATCAAATTTGATAATTTTTATATTTTTTTTATATTTTCAGATTTTTATAATTTTTCAAATTTCTATCAACCCGAAAATTCACAAAAAGAAAAATTACGCCGTCCCCGGCAACGGCGCCATTTGATTAGTAGAGATTTTACGATCAAAAATATAATTACCGCAATCAGAAACGGCGTCGCTTCGCAGCTAGCCGGTGAGTGCGGGTCGATCCATAGAGACGGGTAAATTCCTTTAGTGTGTCTTAACGAGTTGATTCTATTTGTCGTTTTGGGTTGGTTTATAAAAATCTAGATCTAAAACTTAATTAATCTAATTTAAATTCTTGCTAGGGTTAGGCTTAGAGGAAGTTTTGGAGATTGATGTTTCCTTCATCGCTTTCAATGCCGTATTTTAGATCCATTAGGTGTTACAGTAATTATCGATAAAGTGGATACGACTCTTTTGGGAAGATGTTTTCTTCCTCTAGATTCGTATCCTTCCTTTATCGTTAATTACCCTAACCCCCATGGAAAACGCGCGCAACCGGCCCTTTATACTGCGGTTCACCGTTACCTCGAGGGATAGGGTGCCGCAGGGAGCGGTTGTGCGCGCATGCATGGAGTTCTTAATGGGTTAGGCATTGAAAGGGGTGAGAGATCTCATCTCTCAACCCTTTCCCTAAGGCTAACCCTAACAAGCGAGGAGACTACTCGCTCATTAGGGGATGAAATAACATTAAAAGAATAAAAGAAAAATACTTACTAATGGTGATGGCTCCCTCCAAGCGATAAAGAACAGATCTGAATGTCACCTCCAGAATTTCTGAATTTTATTTATTGAAAAGAGGCATACAATTTTTAGATCTAAAATTACAATTTATAGGAAAATAGGAAACCTAGGGTTACAGACTCTCGCGCACGCGCAATTACTGATTTGCCCACTTAAAATCACAACACCCACAACAGCGCACCGTCACAGAAAAACTGCGCCGACACGGGCTCTTAATGGCCCGGATCCGCGGCGCCAGCATGGGTTTGGCCGCGGATCCGCGGCCAAACAGTGGATCTACTTTGTGAAACTTCTGGGCTTTATTCCTTGTTTCTTGGGCTTTCTATTTCCATAGTCCTTTTCTCTGTTGGACTTCTGGATCTTCTCCAGATTTTTAGTGAAGACTTGTATTGGGCTTTTTAACCGTTTCACTTGACTTTTTGGACCTTGCACTGTTCTTCGACTAGGCTTGACTGAGATCCGTCTAATTGTTGGTCAAAAGTCCCTTTTTCTGTTGTTTTGTATCTTTCTCACTGTATTTGCTCCAGAAACCTGTAACCTGTAATATGCAACAAACGTGCGTCAAGAGTACCTGTTTATTTATAAAAAGATAAGAAATAGGGGAATGATAAATGCAATATTATGGTCTGAACAGAGGTTTTATGACGCTTTCGCGAAGTTCCTTAATTAAATAACCTCTTTTCCCTGTGGGCGTAGCCCCGCTAACACCTTTCTAGACACCTACTTGGTTCATAGCATTGATCGTTAAGTGAGAAAATTTCCCGAGGAGTAGCATATACTCATAGTAGGATCGAGATCCAAATATCATCGTGTGATAAAGCTGAAGGAATCCTACCAAAATCATCACACTCCAAATGGTATGCAGCACTAGCAAGTTTCAGTTTCCTTAGAAACTCCCGATGTGGATTTTTGCCCCATGCTCTTATGACCTTGACTTTGGCCAACAAATCATAAGTCACATGTCAAGTTCCACCCGTCATTTTTCAGGTTAATTTGAACCCACCCGTACCTACCCTTGACTTTGGCCAATAAAGCAGTACGACTGTCCCAAACCAACGCATCTATCTATGCTACATATGAATATCCAACAGCTACCAATCACTATGCCTTGACTTTGGCCAACAAACATAGCTTGAATACTATTGACTATCCATATGAAATGACGGAGGGCTACGAATGGTTTTGGCGAAACCGTGAACGTAGTGAACTTGATATAATCGAAGGAACGTGATAGCTTTTTAAAAGGAGTGGTTTAAGCTCCGCATTTAAAAGTTTTGCTGTTTTGAAAAAACCGAGTGGTTTTGAAATTGTTCCAACGATTCAGCTTTGGTTTGTTTCCTTTGCATTAATATAATGCGTCCCATCAATTTAATCCTACCATTGCAGAAAACAACGAAAATATGACGTACACTTATGCCATCCGCATTCGCCACTGAGCCCCGTCATCACCCGTTAGGTTACTTAACTAACGACAGAGCGGGGGCTGGACTAGCCCGGATGAAAAACATAAGCAACGCCTACTAGATATCATATATAGATATATACATTCGTCAGATGCAATGATAGCCATTCCAGATAACAGATGAACACATTGGATATGCTAGGAATCCGCGTTACGTTTGAGCCTGCAACAAAAGACGGATTACACGGTCGCGATGAATAGCTAAACCCCACTCTAGACCCCTACGGGTGCGGCAAACTACCCGCCAAATACCCGAAGTGAAGCAGCCTCCCTCAACAACGTGAGTAGGCCACTCAGCACTTCAAAGTACCCAGTAGTTTGTGCACCCCACCTTGGGTCTTGTTAGTGTATATGCCCTAGGGGCCATTATTGTATCATACTAGTTTGTATATTACTTAATGGAAGCTTGGGATATTCACAGTTATATAACAGCCTTGCTAAACATGGTAGTATGCTACTTGGTTTTTCTATCTTAATATGTTAGTATACGTATTGATAGAGCCCTTAGGATCTTGCTTGACTATCAGCGTTGTGATGGCAGTCACACTAGTGGGGGTTGGGTAGTCTACAAACACATCCTTTTCCAGGTCCCTAGTCGTAGGATTATCGAGACATGGCATCGATACTCCGGAGTAGACTAGTGTGTACACTTCTCATCCCAGTTGGGGAGATGGTCTGTCCCACAGCCGTCAGTACGTCGTACTGGAGATAGTATACAGGTGCTCGTTGGGTTACGGGTACACCGGACAGGACTCGCGGGGAACTGTTGGTTGGTATTATACCCGTCGTCAGTTAACAGTTCCCAAGTGACATGAGTACAGCATAGTCCGCAGACTTGACACTGCTACTTCGCCTCGAGTGTGTCCCACTGTTCTTAGATTGCTACCCTACCACGGCTCAAAGGAGTCGTGCAAACAGGTAGCAGTTGGGTGCAGTCCTGAGCACTTGGAGGCAGTGGCGGTTAGACAGGATTCGTCTCTCCCGGTATTGGGAGTTGATATCGCGCTGTGTCAGAGAGCCATTACGCAAAGTCCCTGGCTAGGGCAAGCGAGATTTACTGGTAAGTTCCAGTTGTTTCTCAGGGTATAATGGGCTACGCTCCGACACGACTTATACCGCTATTAGGGGACTGACGCTTGCCGCCCCCTTAGGCCCGATATGCGATAGTCTTAGACGAACAGACCGGACTGTACGGAGATTGTCACATAAGGCTCAGTAGGAGTTCGGATGGGTTTCCTCATCGGCCTTCTTATCGACATCTACCTGGGAACTGTTACGTACAGCTAGTGCCGCTTGCGGTCTGTGGTTAAACCCACTGCCAGCGTAGTAGTCGAGTCTTTAGAGTCCCACACAGAGAGTTTCCCTACTCTAGGCGAAACAATGTAAAGGTCGTATGGTTTTACGACAAGGGTTCGGACGCATACGTGTGCTTACGCACGTACGACATTCGGAAAGTTTTTACTAGCCGGCTTTGGTTTAAGTCAGTTTCTAGTATCGGGTTATTGGATTTTTACAGTCTAAAGTTTTTCCGTGTTTTCACGGATAGGAGGGGCGTTCTCGTAATTTCGCGAGAAGCTTCTAGAAGGATGGTGACTTGAGGGTTTAGGTGGCATTTGCATTTATTGTTTTAATGACTCATTTGTGTGATTCATCCATGGAGTTAATGCATCATTTATTGATCTAATGACTCATGAGATGAATCACTCATTTGAATAAATGAAGCATGGTTGTTAAATGATTTTATATTTTTATTTCATAAAAGATAATGCTTCATATATTCAAATTAGTTCATTATCTCTTCCCATTCTCATGCTCACCTTCTCTCTCCTCAAGCTCACTCTCTCTTCAAACCCTAATCCTACCACTCATGTGTTGAGACCAAGGATTAGAATAGACTAATTAATCCATAACCCTTCTCTATATCATCTAGGTACTTTGATTAGCAACTAAAGAAACCTAGTTACCTCAAGTTTAGAGGTGAAGCTTGGAGTAAAGCTCTCGGGTGGATCATCTACTACATAGAGAAGGCCGGAGAGGAGGTGGAGAACGAAAAGACGAAGGACATGGTTCATTAGGTATAATCACTTCTCATAGTAGTTAACAACTTCTATGTTTCATGTTAGTTATAGTTTAGCAAAGATTCTTCGGTTAGTCGATGTTTACGCAAAGAACAAGATCGTTTTTCATTTTTCCGCCTCCCCGCAAGTCGTAGGGTGTAGTACACCACTTACAGGTCTATCCTAGGAGCAAAAACAGTAAAAGAAATAATATACAATGGCGGCTACAAGCTCAACCCGGATGTGCGGCCATAAAATAATATTACATCAAATTACAAATTTTACATTGAATGAAAAATGAAAACCCTCATCTCACATCCCCGGCTATTCATCATGACGATCCAACAAGTTCATATCCACAAACCAACATCACTGATCACAGATATGCACAACCCCCACTAATCGACGTATAGCGATTAGTAGACGTTAAGTATATATATCATTTTACAAACACGGAACATTAAACAACGTTAAAGTTACGACTTCGAAACACCCGCAGTGCTACAGTGAAAAACTTTCAGTAAAGTCAAAATCGGCGAAAGCAAACAACTCCTGAAACCCAAGATATAAGTCAAAAGGCCAGAAACAAAATTTTAAGCATTTCCTACATAGGGAGGCCGAGGTCGCCGGCCCTGAAGCCCATGTGGCCGGTCCCACCTTGGAGAAAATGTTCCAGTTTTGTTCAGTGGTCTATTTACTGCTCAAATGACACTCTGTACTTGTTTAAATAATTTCCAGAGTTCACTGAAATTTCGACAGAAACTTGAATCTTGGGGTTCGTTGTTTTTGGTTGTTTCGATTCCGTAGTTTTAACTGTCGTTTAAACTGTTAGTGATGGTTTAGCCAGGCTCTGATACCACTGTAAGTCTATGTCGCTCACCCCGCAAACTAGCGAGGAGGCGGAACAAGTAAAAATCGAAACTTTCTTACATAGCAACATAGACTAAAGTTAAAGGATCTTTGCCAAACCATTACTAACGAACTACGGAGGTTTAATCTACTGTTTTGTAGAGATTATACCTCATGAAAACTGTCCTTCGGTTCTTTTCTCCGCTGTCCTCCTCGTCCGTGCGAGCTCCGAGGATCGATCCGGATCTTGGTCACCTCCGCGGCCTCCTAGAGTCGAAGACGATCCACCCGAGAGTCTGTAGTCCGAGCTCCACCCCAAGCCGAGGTAACTAGGGCAACAAGTTTGCTATGCTTGATGTCCTAGGTGATGTAGAGGAAGAAGATGGATTTGTTTGTCTATTTTATTTCTATTTTTCTCAACACATGAGAGCTATAGAAAAAACTAGAGAGGAGGAAGAAGGAAGAACCATGGGAGCTCTCTTTTGGATGAGAGAGAATGAGCACAAGATAATGATCCATAAGAAAAATATTTAGTAATCTTTTATCATGATGAATTATGATGGCTACCCTTGATTTGACCATTATCATCTCAAAGATAAATCCAAAAGAATATCAAGAGTCTAGTGCTTGCAAAATATCTAAGTCAACAATGGTCAACTAGGTCAAATTGTCAAGCAAGGTCAAATGGTCAAACCAATTAGCCAAAACATAATTATCATTATAAAGATTAATAAACATTTTCCTCACCTCATATTTGTTTTGACCAAGTCAATGGTCAAAACTCTAATGAGACACCTCCTTCTTCGCTCCTCACAACCGTGCATACACACCCACATCCGCATTCCGTAGAACACGAATACACAGAAGACAAAACTAATCCATCTGTACAATACTAGGATCCGGCTTAAACCAAAGCCCACTAGTATTGTTTGCCCGAACATCATACGCGCACTAGTGCACGTAAGTGATCGTAGCCCTGCCGTAAAACCATACGGCCTCTACACCTTTTGCTCAGTGCAGGGAAACTCTCTGTGTGGGACTCTAAAGACTCGACACTACGCTGGCAGTGGGTTTAACCACAGACCGCAAATGGCACTAGCTGTACGTAACGGTCCCCAGGTAGATGTCGATAAGAAGGCCGATGAGGTAAACCCATCCAAACTCCAACTGAGCCTGAATGTGACAATCTCCGTACAGTCCGGTCTGTTCGTCTAAGAGTATAGCATGTCGGGCCTAGGGGCGATAAACGTCAGACCCCTAATAGCGGTACAAGTCGTGCCGGAGTGTAGCCCAGAACACCCTAAGAAACTACTGGAAACACTACCATTAAATCTCGCTTGCCCTGGCCAGGGACTTTGTGTAATGGCTCTCCTAGACACAACACGATATCAACCCCCAATACTGGGAGAGACGAATCTTATCTAACCGCTACTGCTTCCAAGTGCTTCGGGACTGCACCCAACTACTACCTATTTGCACGACTCCTTTGAGCCGTGGTAGGATAGTAACCAAAGTACAGTGGGAACACACTCGAGGCGAAGTAGCAGTGTCAAATCGACGGACTAAGATGTACTCCTGTCACCTGGGAACTGTTATCTGACGATAGGTATAGTACCAACCAACAGTTCCCGACGAGTCCTATCCAGTGTACTCGTAACCTAACGAGCACCCGCATACTATCTCCAGTACGATATACTAATGGCTGTGGGACAGACCATCTCCCCTGCTGGGATGAGAAGCGTATACGCTAGTCTACTCTGGAGTATCGATGCCCCGTCTCGATAATCCTACGACTAGGGACCTGTATAAGGATGTGCTTGTAGATTACCCAGCCCCCACTAGTGTGACTGCCATCACAATGCTGGTAATCAAGCAAAGATCCTAAGGGCTCCACTAATATGTATAAGCGATATGCTAAAAGAAACACATGCACATATTGAAGTAGAAACAAACCAAGTAGCATACTACCATTTTGAGCAAGACTGTCTATACAACTTTGAATATCCCAAGCTTCCTGTTTTCTCTAATCAGAGCAAAGCTTTGTTTGAAATTCGAATTTCAAAAATTGAAACAACGCTTCAGATCCTGGCGCTGCGCCCTAGGCAGTGCACCATGTGTGCACTAGCGCTAGGCGCGCTGCGCGCCACGTGTCAAACAGGGTGCGCTAGCGCAAAGTGCGCTGCGCTCTGAGCAGCGCACCACGTGCAAAGCACGGGTGCGCTAGCGCTGGAATTAAAAATTCCCCTCCCTTAGATCAAAAGATCTAATAATAATGATAAATCATTAATTAATCAGAATTAAAATTCTGTTATGGAAAGATTATCCAATCTTGTTAAAAACAAGAAGTTTGCTTTCTGTAAAACGGAAGCCCTAGGATCAAAGATCCAATGGTGGGAAACATCCCCAAATCAATCAGAGAAAGATCTTTTTAACTGATTCAACAAATCAGCTTGCCCTATATAAATGCCCCAAGACTTCAAGTCTTAAAGAGAGGAACCCCCCCATAAACTTTGAGAAACTAAAAGATAAAGAGCAAGCTCTTGCAAGAAGATACTTCTTCAAGGTAAAGAGGATGAATGATGAACACAGAGATGAAATCATCTTATAAAAAGAAGAATTCTTCTCTTTTAAAAAGATCATAGATCTTCAAGACAAAAAGTCTTTCACAAAAGAGATCAAAAGATCTCATCTTAAAATAAAAGAAGAACATATTCTTCTCACAGATCATGGATCTATAAAGGCAAAGCCTTTCATTAATACAAGAGATTGAAGTATCCCCTGCAAAAATAAGAACTGTTGTTCTTGAATCTTGAGACAAAGTCTCTTTTAAAAGAACATAAATTTGTTCCCAGATCATAAAATTGATCAACTGCGCTTTGCGCTCATGAAATGCGCCTTGCGCTCTTGAACAGCGCTTCTGCGCTCTCTGGACCGGCGCTCAGCGCCAAAATGCGCCACGTGTCAACCACGTATGCGCCAATTAACAACTTGCGCTTCTGAAATAGCGCACTGAGCTCATGGGCTGGCGCTCAGCGCCAAGCACACCACGTGTCACTCACGTGTGCGCCACTAAATTGAAAGCGCAATGCGCTCATAAATTAGCGCTCAGTGCTCATAAACGCCAAGCGCGACACGTGTCCCCTATGTGTGCGCTACTTGGCAGAAGCGCATTGCGCTCTTTAACTGGTGCAAAGCGCCAAGCGCATGTCCTTCACGCGTGCGCTACTTGGCAGAAGCGCATTGCGCTCTTTAATTAGCGCAAAGCGCCTGGCGCGCCACGTGTTGCGCTGACAGAACATGAATTGTTCTTTAATATGCCCAGAATTCTGGTGAATGCTCCGCATTATTAAAAGGGCCAAACCCAAATAAAAGCTCAACGGCCCTAAATAAAATGTTAAACATTTTAATCTGATTGGACTTAGCCCAATATTGTCCATAAGTCCTCAACTTATATTTAATTGAGCCCATCTGCTCATGAATATTTAACAGATCTTAGTCCCAAGTTGGACTACAGATCTTTCAACCAACTTACACCGGTTCGAAGGTACATCTCTTTACTCCTCTGATATCTGTCGTTGTAATCCTTCAACGTCTTCAGAGAGGTGACGGGTCCTGACAACCACACATTTCACAGACTGTGCGGTCCTTAAGCCCATGGACTATGATATCCTTAACCTGGACTGTGAAGTCCTTAAACCCATGGACTATGATGTCCTTAACCTGGACCGTGATGTCCTTAAACTAACAATGGACCAAGATGTCCTTAAACTAACATTGGACCGTAATGTCCTTATACTAACATTGGACCGCAATGTCCTTAAACTAATCGACCGCAATGTCCCTAAACTAAACAATAGAGCCCAATTACTCTCTTGTTGGATCTAAACGATCCCGTTAAGTTGATCTTAGTTTAAAAATTAGACTAACGTATCCTTAACATACGTTTAAGTTGATCTTAGTCTCAAATGAGGCTAACGTATCCTTAAACCCAACCCCCAAACCCAAATCTAAGAAGATACGGATTTGGACTAATCCACGCCCTACGGGCAACAACATACATTAGTCTCCGTATACAATCCACGGGCAACCAAAAACAAAACAAACACCCACGACATGAGGTGACCATCTGGAGAAGGAGAAAGTGGTTACCGCGATGCGGTAGCGTAATTAACTGCAGGGGCTTACGCCTGCAGAGAAGAGCGTCCTCACAATAAAAAACCCCTCAAATGAGAGAGAATCTGACGAAGTCTGCTACATCGGCCGCATCCGTTTAAACCTTCGATACATGGTGCCATAAATCAACTTGGCATCTTCGGAGAGGTGGATAGATAGCACCAATTAGCATCTGCCCCGAAATTCAGGAGAGACGTTCACCGCGTCTTCCCGCGTCTTTCGGCGGAGAACAGATTCTGGCATGCCCGGTGGGACCTTTTCCTCTTTCCACTCCACACTTCGTGTGTCGTGTTCGCAAACGAATCGTGGTTTGATATGGTTGCCCTTGGGTTCGAGGTACTAAGATTTGGTGTCCTGCTCCGTGCAGAAAACAAAAGATCAACGGCGTCTACTTGCGCGAAATGTTCCAGCTGCAACTGCAACTTCCGTTCTACCTCATCTAGAGGTGTAACTTACGGGCCCCAGGCGGCCTCCCTATTCACAATGCCAGCAGAGCAGGTGACGCAGGCTACCACCAGTTTGTTCTTCGGGACCATGCTCCCATAAGTGAGCATTAACATCCCGCTGCTGCAAGAAGTGCAAAAGAAGTCGGTCTTTGATCGGCTCACTACCACCACGGCCCCTCTCAACGGGTCATCTAATGTCAAGCCAACAGCATCAGTCTTCGATAGGCTGAGCCTGAACTCCAATGGGCCTGTCAAGAAGCCCACGATACCTAAAGCGGCCATCCCAAAGCGGATAGCCATTCCTGCTCTCGAGGTCACTAAAGAACCTTCTCCTTTTAAAGGATCAGTCTTTACGAGGCTGGCCACTCCGGCTCCCGTTCCTGCTCAAAGGTCTGTCTTTGACAGATTGGATACTGCTGCTCAGCGGACGTCGGTCTTCAAGAGATTGGTACCAGCAGCGCCTCATTAGAACAGGGGGCATGACGAAGTCACCCCTAAAGCTGAAACAATCCCAACGGCTCGACATGCTCAACGTCGCTACTGGCGCCAAGTAAGGAAGGATGGGGGCAACTCCCCCTCTGGGCTAACTCCACCAGCCCCAACGGTGGAAGTCAATACTGCTGTTCTAACTGGGAACAGCTTCGAGCTGCTTAACAGGGTGCGCAAGAATTCACCCACCTCCGTACTGAAAAGATCTCCTCCACCCGTGGAGAATGTTACAGAAATGAAACCGGAGCAGTCCCCTCAGCGGCTGTCCTCCAAAATTTACAAAGTCTGGCGACAGGTTAAGGGCTCAGTAATTGATCAAGATTACTCTCGCCGACAGAAAAAGATAAAATTTTGGCAAGAAAAGGACCATCCTGTCGAACCATAAAAGACGATAGCTACCTGGGTGCCCGCTGCAACGGCCCCCTCGACTTCAACTGCTCAAAAGAGAAGGAGGTCAGAGAATGCCCCTGTGACTGCGGAAAACCGCAAAGACGCTGAGCCCAAACGCCCCGAGTCTGGGGGCATGATGGTACATACCGTTTATATGGCTTCCGGAAAAGAGGAAAGCCGTGCTTCTACGGGTCATCGACCTCTTACCCGGTCAATAACGAAGGCTCAAGAACAACAGCAGCAGAAGCTTCAGGAGATGCTGACTGCAATGGCCGCACTCACCAGGATAAAAGAAAATCCAGAGACCTCGGAGCAGCGTCGGGAACAAGAAACTGACACCGAGTTCCTCCGAAGAATGCTCGAGAGGAAAGAAAAAGAGGCTGCAGAACAGGCAGCCAATATAAAACGAATGGCTCTCTTGTTCCAAGACATAGCTGGAATGATGTTACAGCCAGAACCTCCAGCTGAAGACCCTCCGATCATCATTGAAGACGACAGAGGGGAGACATAGAACCCTCCTCCGGCTCTTTCAGCAGCCAAAGAGGAAACCATCTCCAAGGCCGCTCTGGATGACTACATAGCTTAGCAAATACGAGCTCACCAGGTGAATGAAGCGGCCGACCAAGTTGTTAAAACTGGGCGACCATATCCAGGCTGGTATGACCAAATAAGGTACCTGCCAGGATATACGATCCCTAATTTTCATGCATATAAAGAGACGGGTAATCCCCACCAGCATGCCGCCCAGTTCAGGGCACTTTGCGGCAATACTGGAGGTTCTACTTTGCCAGTTCGTCGCTAGCTTAGCAGAGACATCTTTTGAATGGTACTTAGAGCTTCCCGACGACTCCGTCAAAACGTTTACAGAAATGGAGTTGCTATTCACTCAGCGGTTCGCAAGTGCCAGTGAACGCACCCCGATCACGGCATTGATCAACGCCAGAGTAAAGCCGGGAGAGACATGGGTGCAGTATGCAATCCGGTGGCGGAACCTATGGTCGAGATGCGAACAACGCATAGAAGAAACTCCTGCCGTGGGCATGTTCATGTGGACCCTTGACCCTCAGTCGACTATCTCCCAATTCATGATGTTCTTCAAGCCGACCACCTTCCAGGCTTTGATCGACAAGCTGGCCTAAATGGGCCATAGGAATTTCCCTTCAAAAGTGGTGTTCCCCTCCGAACACAGAGACGCGACCGCGCGGGTCCGTCTTGCTTGAAATTCGGGGCAGATGCTAATTGGTGCTATCCGTCCACCTCTCTGAAGATGCCAAGTTAATTTATGGCACTATGTATCGAAGGTTTAAACGGATGCGGCCGATGTAGCAGACTTCGTCAGATTCCCCCTCGTTTGAGAGGTTTTTGATTGTGGGGACGCTCTTCCCTGCAGGCACAAGCCCCTGCAGTTAATTATGCTACCGCGTCACGGTAACAACTTTCTCCTTCTCCGGATGGTCACTTCGTTTCGTGAGTATTTGTTTTGTTTGTGGTTGCCCGTGAATTGTATACGGAGACTAATTTATATTGTCGCCCGTAGAGCGTGGATTAGTCCAAATCCGTATCTTCTTAGATTTGGGTTTTGGTTTGGGTTTAAGGATACGTTAGTCTCATTTGAGACTAAAATCAACTTAAACGTTTGTTAAGGATACGTTAGTCTAATTTTAGACTAAGATCAACTTAACGGGATCGTTTAGATCCAACAACAGAGTATTTGGACTCTATTGTTTAGTTTAGGGACATTGCGGTCGATTCCCAGTTTAAGGACATGGTGGTCCATGGGTTTAAGGACCCTACAGTCCGTAGTTTAAAGACATCATAGTCTATGAAGTTTATGGACATCGTAGTCCATGAGTTTAAGGACCCCACATTCCGGTTTAGAGACATCGTAGTCTATGAGGTTTAAGGACATCGTAGTCCGTGAGTTTAAGGACCCCACAGTCCGTAGAAATGTGTGGTTGTCGGGACCCGTCACCTCTCTGAAGACGTTGAAGGATTACAACGACAAATATCAGAGGAGTAAAGAGATGTACCCTCGAACCGGTGTGAATTGGTTGGAAGATTCGTAGTCCAGTTTGGGACTAAGATCTGTTAAAAGGTTTATGAGCATATGGGCTCAGTTGATATGAGTTGAGGACTTACGACCAATCTTGGGCTAAGCCCAATAAATGTTTAACATTTTATTGTTCTGAGCTATTGAGCCTTTATTTGGGCTTGGCCCTTTTAATAATGCTGAGCATTAGATCCTGACACATTCTTTTGTCTTGTATTGAATGCATAGCATTCATCAGAGCCTTGGCTCCTTAAAGAACAATTTGTGTTCATTCAGCGCAACATATGGTGCGCTAGGCGCTTTACGCCAATCAAAAAATGCAGTGCGCTTCTGTCACGTGGCGCGCATGTAAGTGTTGCGCTCTGCGCTAAGCGCAGATGCCAGTTTGTGAGCACTGAGCGCTAGTCCATGAGCGCATTGCGCTGGCGCATACGTGAATGACACGTGTTGCGCATGGCGCCGAGCGCCAGCCCATGAGCGCAATGCGCTGTTTCAGAAGCACAAAGCGCAAGTTGTATCTGTGGTTGACACGTGGCACGTCTGGGCGCTGAGCGCCGGTCCAAGGAGCGCAAAGGCGCAGTTCATGAGTGCAAGGCACTTTTCAATAGCGCAAAGCACATTTGATCAAATTCATGATCAGGGAACAAATTTATGTTCCTTTTAGAGGATGCTTTGCCTTAAGTTTCAAGACCAATAGTTCTTATTTTTGAAAGGGCTTTGCCTTTGTAGATCAATGATCTGTGAATGAAGTAAATACTTCTTTTGTTTCTATGATGAGATCTTTTGATCTCTTTTTATAAAAGACCTTGGTCTTTTGTAGATCTATGATCTTTTTTAGAAGATAGTTCTTCTTGTCATGAGATGATTTATCTCTGTGTTCAAGAATCATGTTCTTTACCTTGAAGAAATGATCTTTTTGCTAAAAGCTTGTTTTTCTTTCTTTGAGTTTTCTCAAAGTTTATAGGGGGGTTTCCCTATATCAGACTTGAAGTCTTGGGGCCTTTATATAGGGCAAATTGATTTGTTAAATCAGTTGGAGAGATCTTTCTCTGATTGATTTGGGGATGTTTCCCCACCGTTGGATCTTTGATACTATGGCTTCTGCAGAAGATAATCTTCTTGTTTTTAACAAGATTGGAAAAATCTTTCCATAACAGAATTTTAATTCTGATTAATTAATGATTTATCATTATTATTAAATCTTTAGATCTAACGGTGGGGAATTTCATAATTCCAGCGCTGGCGCACCCGTGCTTTGCACATGGTGCGCTGCTCAGAGCGCAGCGCACTTTGCGCTAGCGCACCTACGTTTGACACGTGGCGCACAGCGCATCTGGCGCTAGCGCATCCGTGTTTGACACGTGGCGCACAGCGCGCCTAGCGCTGGATCTGAAGCGTTGCTTCAACTTTTAAATTTTGAATTTTTAAAAGAGAGCTTTGCTCTGATTGGGGGAAACAAATTCCCCCCCACCGTTGCGCTCACATGGCCCATATGTGAGTGCAACGGTGGCGACATCTGCGCCCTTGGATCAACTCAGAAGTTGAAGAGGCGTTTCAATACCTATAAATAAGACCTTTGGTCCCTTAGATGATTTTCATCTTCTTCTTTAGAACTTTCACTTCTGAGAATTTCATTCTCCCACAGAGCAAGCTCTCCTGTTTAAAACTTTTTTTAAGAGTAAAACTCTGTCAAAACTTAGGTAAAGTTAAGAACTTTTAATAAATTAGGGTTTTACCCATTAACAGAGCCTTACTCTTCATAGATCGTTGATCTAAAGAAAACCCATTTAGGGTTTCATTAACAGAGCTTTGCTCTCAGAAAGGATTTTACTTATAACTTTTTAATCCATTAATGGAGCTTTGCTCCTTTCAGATCATATAGAAGAACTCTTAAGAGTTTGTTCATGGATCTCGAAGATCAAAAAATGAAATTTTATTTTTGATGGATCATCTTCTCAGAGCGAGGCTCTTCTTAAGGAATTTTATTCCTTCATCATTAGACTTTGACAGATGTCTGTCTAGTGAAGAGCGCTGCTCTAATGAGAGTTTTACTCTTCTGCCCGAGGGGTTTCTCTCATTTAATGCGAATCTCTTGAGGATTTCCTCTTTTAATGACAGCCTCATCCAATGATGATGCTGTTTTATTAATGATGAACTGTCATCTAGATTTTGTGGGTCCCCTTTGGTCCCTTTTAACTGCAGTGCAGTGCGGTACGGACTTATAGTACTTTGTAATAGAATTTAATTTATAGCATGGGCAGCTGAAAATTCACTCTTTTTCGCGCAGGCATTATGTCTTCCGACACCTCCTTCCCGTTCATTCGCTCAGAAGGAGAGTTCCCTGAAGCACCCGTTGACCGTGAGGTTTTTGCGTTGATAAAAGACCATGACCCGGAGCACAAGAGCCTTCATTTATGGGGTAAATGGTATGACCAAATTATCATGGGCCGACGGAGCTTTTCCTGTGCGACACCCTCGGAGCCTATTTCAGCTATTGCTTATGTAGATGCGCCTCCGATAAATTACACTGTGGAGGAGGTCAACTGGACTTCGGAAGGTCTCCTTCGGCCTTCTATCGCCGCAATACCCGTGCAGCCGCCGGTAGCTTTGGACATCCTAGGGCGACACATATGTCAAGGCAAGTCACGTCCTTGGGGACAGCCGTACAATGTAGGACTAACTCCCCGTCATCCAGCTGGATATTTGCAGTGGGCCCGGTATATCTTATCGGCGAGGAAATCACAGTTGATGAAGCTCGGATTGTATTCCGCCGTTTATGCTTCTTTGTTTCAATATTCCACACCCTCTACATGGTGGGTCAGGGCATTTCTGGGACAGTGGAATATTCCAATCCACACCTTCCTCCTGTCAGATCGAGAAGTCTCCATTTCTTTGGAGGAGTTTGCAGAGGTTTCAGGTTTACCCGTTAAGGGGGAACATTATGAGGAATTGCTTCCCCCGGATGAGTATGTTTTCGCTACCAAATCCATGGTAATGGGTCTTACTCCCGAGAATGCTATTCAACACCAATTTTCGAGCTTGATAAAGGTGTTGAATATGTATGAAAACCTCTCTCTTGCATCCAAAGGTCGTGGAGTTAATTTTACGGCTTTTATTGCTGATTTTCTTCGCCCGGAAATGTTGAAGGAAGAAGTCGATAAATTTGCCAGTCTTGACGACCCCTTCGGCTTGGGTTTAGGCAATCTGCCGGCAGCGGAGGTAGATCAGAAAAGCTTCTTTCTACCTGATACCCGGTCATCCCTTTTACAGAGCTGGCGGCTCCTGAGATTGATGAAGAAACGTTCTTTTTAGGGTTCCTTGGATTGTGGCTGAGTTAGTTCGCGCTTCCCATCCACCCTCGCCGCATGAGGCCGTCCGTCTTCTATCCTGCGCATCAAATGGCTGCCGGGATACCAGTAGCCGTGGGGATTGCTGGGTTAGCCCATATGTATCACGGCCTCAGCTTGGCAGCTGATACCACTGAGCCAGGGGTGCAATCGGTAAATTTCCCGATGCATTATTTCACGTAATGGCTCGAGTTACACGTGCTATGCGTCTTTGGCATCCACAAGAGGCCGAGTTTTTATGACAGGTGCAGGTTCCCTCGGATCATGCAACTGGTTGGCACTTCTATTGTGACTCCGACGCAACGGGAAGCTAGAGGCTTGCTTCTTCGCCCGCGCACGGTTGGGGCTGGCATGTCTTTTACTGATAAAGTTTTGACTGTCGGCCAGGAGTCGGGGAAGACGGTGCTGTCCTTGCAGGACATATTTAAAGATGGGGCCTCCGTATTGAAGGCTCGGGAGATTCTTCATCTGTACTCCATCCGGCCGGGCTTTCTTGTATTCAAGATGAATGGCTCGGCTTTATTCATGAGGTATAACCCACATCGCTTCGCCCAGCAATTAGGTTACAATCAAGGCGTCCCACTTTGGGCTTTTTTGGTCGAACCTGCTGCTACCGAAGAGGGAATGCGGAGCGCACTGCATCATTTCATGCGCTTGAACACAGGGTCCAACTTCTTTATCAGCGAACCGAGCTGTGTCCCAAAGGCCCTTAATGTGTACGCGGCGTGGTATGAGCATTCAATGGGCGCCGTCATCAGGGAAGAGAAGCGATTGTTGCTCGATCGCAAGGGTGCAGTGCCGGCTGGTGATCGAAATGTTCCTCTGAAGCGACGGAACATTGTTCATCTTCCCCTGAGAGAGGTTACTGTAGTTGAGCCTCCACACGTGCTAAGCCCTACGCGCGGGTTGCTCCCATTCAGCACGCCTGAAAAAGAGGTGGTTGCCGCGTCCCACGAGTCGGACGTAGGAAAAGAAATTGGGACTCGTCGTCCAAAGGCGTCTACTAAATGCAAACTCGTGTCATCGGCCACCGGCGCCCGTCCTCAGAAGAAAAAGAAGCAAGTACTTTCTTTGGAGACTATATTAGGCTCGACGCCCCCTGTTCCGTCTAGCGAAGGCTTGAGCGAATATGGGACCAATGAGGGTTTATTCGGGATGCTTGATGATACCGATTTGGAGGTTGCCATTGATGCTTCCAAACAATCGGCCACCCTCGAAAAGGAATTGGCCGCCCTTGCGCAGTCAGGTATACTTTATCCTTATCTCTCCGCTGTTTATTTCACTCTTCTTTCTTTTTTTTTATCATACTTTGACTGACGCCTCCTGTTTTAACAGGTGTCTCTACAGAAGAGCCATTGCTGCTTCGCTTAAAACCTTTGAAGAGGAGGAAAGGCTTCGCGCCTCATTGCCAACATAGGCTTCGCTTGAACGACCGATGATGGATACCGTAACGGTTCCGGAGGTAAAACCTAGCCCTAGTGATAATATCTCCTTGGCGAATGTCATGCCCCGCTTCCCGATGTACGGCGAAGGGGACGCGACGAGGTCCGCTACGTATATACTCAGAAGTACATACGCTAAGCGTATCTAAGCAATATAAAATAAATACACAAGAGACAAGAGATAATAAAAACAACAACTTTTATTTATTAACATTCTTTTGTACAATGCATGAAAAGGAAATACAACTGAAATAAAACGATGCTTAAACAATGGCATAACAGGAAATGAAAAGTACTGAATGGAAAAGTGTACAATGAAACTAAAGTGCTGGATCTTCGGCAAACTGCTCCAAGTCTTCTGCAGATGGCTCGATCTCTGCCGGGTCCAAATCACCTGACGACATTCAAAGAAAAAAGAAATAGAACGTCGTCAGCGAACAGGTCGCTCAGTAAGTCCCAAAGATAAGAGGAAAGTAGAATAGACAGAATAAGAAGATGACTTTTAAAGTTGTATAATATTGTTGTAATGTTGTGTTAACGCTGTTGTTTGTAGCTTGGTACAGAAGGATACCAGTGTATACGAGAGAGGTCTCTATATGCTAGAGACCAGGGCAAACGGAATGTACAAGGAACCATTAAGCCACGGTACAATAGCAACGGAATATAGGTTAGGTGTCTTAATCTGACCACCTCGTGCCACCTTTAACACCTTCCGTACCAATCTACCCCTTAAACCCCACGATATCTTGTTTGTATTGTTGTCTTGTAAATTATATTAGTTGTATGATTGGTTGACTGACCGAAACCATGATATCAGTAAACAGTTGTAACCGTAGAGTCATGTAAATGGAATAACTGAGAATCATGTAAAAGGAATATATCCATGGTTCGGTTCGGTCAAGTTGTATAAATTGATAATTGGATTCATGGATTCATGTGTTCATATTGAATTGGAATCTTGTAGATTATAAATTGACTTGAATCATATTCAAGTCAGATTAATTAGACTCAAACCCGAGTCAGACAATCAGAAATATGAATCGAAGTCTTATAATTGCTAGGGTCCTTAGGGTAATTTATAAAACTTGAGGGGGTTTTATGTAAAAATACTTTTATATACTTTTCAAAATACACCTCAAGTATTCATTATTCACCTTTAGAGTTATAATGAATGTGTATTTTATATTGTGACATTTCTAGTGAAAATATCCTAGTTTTATAAATAAAGGTATTTATCTGTAATATTGATTTATTTGAAGTTCATGGTATTTTAGTGTAAAATTTATTCTTGTGATTTTTTAGAAAAAGCTGGAATATTTATATTATAATAAAATAGGTATTTTAATGATATATATACATATATTTATACAAAAATAATTTTAATAAATATTTTATATTCTAAAAATCTCATTTTCTTAATATGTCGTATTTTAAATCTTTCGAGACCGAATGCTCCTTGCGGAGGTCTGAATCTCGCACTACTAAGCCCGAGGATGTGCGATAATCCTCACCATCCCGAACGGGTTCCCCAAAAATGGGTTGTAGCGGCGCTTTGTAAAGATTATAAAATACTAAATCCGTTAGAAAACGGTTTTATAAAGTAAAAGGTATTTATTTGTAAAAATGTCAATTTTCCGTATTTTAGATTCTAGGGTTTCCTAAATCAACTAGCCTATTTCTAAATGGTCTAAACGACAAGTCGTTAGATGCCTCAAATCGTCTCTTCACCGCCAATTGTGGCCATGTAAGTACAAATGAGGAAAGGAGGGATCCGCTCACGAATCACCGTGAGACGGGCCTTTTAAAGTTACCTTTCTCACTTGCCTAGCCTAGACACCACAAAATCAGGTTTAGATAAACGACTGATGTCCACAACTTATCGTATTTTCATAATAAGTGGTACTTCTTTAAAAAGTGTATCAAAACTAAATCTTTTAGAATTTGTTTTATTAAGTATGTGATATTTAAATGAAAATGTTTGTTTTTATCGTATTCTAGGTTCTCGGGGGTGTTGCATATAAGTGTGTGAGGAGGTAGGTCGTTACCTCGTGATCTACTTTAAATGTATAGCAAGTTTGATGAGGTTAAATGAAGGATTGAAACAATGTGGTATTTAAGTGAAGAATACGATAATTTGAAAAAGCTATCATTTCATGTGATGAAACTTGTTCAAATTGTTTGATTAGTGTTTAATAAAAAACATGGGAAAGTTTAAGAATGATTGTATTAGTGAGATATGGAATTTTATAGAAAACCGAATCGAAAATCGGATTTGTTCCAATTCCGTCGGGTTTTGTAATTTCGTATTTTTTAGAATGAGAAAGAGAGATAGAAAGGGACTTACGGGTTTTTGATTGTACAAAGGAGTGAGGGGGAACTAAAAGGATTGCCGATGCGTTGCATCGTCGCCGGTAGTTCCTAAAAACGGTCGCCGGAATTTCCGCCGGAATTTCGTCGGAGCTTCGCCTCGAGCTTGTTTTCAAAGTACACAACTCTTGGAAAAATTTTGAGAGAGTGGGCTCAGGATTTTGGGGTGAGAGGGTAGAGGGTAGGGGGTGTATTTACAGGGTAGGCTAGGGTAGATGAAAGGTTAAAATGAAAAATGTGATAAAATGTATTAAAAATGTAGTAATTGGGGTTTTAAAAGTGCTCTAGAAATGGAAGTGGTACGAGACTGAAATTTTGCAGGTGCATAAGGAATATGAAAAGACACAACTTTCATGTTGGGACCGTCGCCGGAATCGGCCGACTCGGCCGTGACTCGGCCGTGACTCAGTCTGAGGACGGAGTCAAACCGAGTCAAGGCCGATTTGGCCGATTCCCGGCCGAGTCAGGCGGCCGGGATCACCCCCGACGGTTCATCTAACTCCTGGAAATGTTACATCTTTGGGTGTAGTGGGGGTTTTTGTGAGATATGCACGCGTAAACTCTTGGTATTCTAAAGGTTTTTAAAAAAATCAATATTAAAAATAATGTGGGGTATGGGATTTGAACTCTGGTGGCTTGGTTCAGCAGTGCAAAGTATTACCAATGAGCAACAAGCTCCTTCTTGTAATTATGGTGTGAAATAAATACTTAAAGAGATATCAGCAACATTAAATACTCCAAGTATACTTTGAATTTAAATCAATTCTTTGTACATTAAAAATAGAGTTGTTACAGTCTACCCTCCTTACAAATATTTCGTCCTCGAAATTTACAACTTTTATTTGAGGACTAGTTTACAAAGAGGTGAGGATATCTTGCACGCATATCATCTTCCCTTTCCCAAGTGGACTCTCCTGGAGTGTCTTTCCTCCACATTACCCGGACTAAGTTAACTTCTTTGTTCCGAAGTGTCTTCATTTTCCTGTCCAGGATCTCCACAAGTTGTTGCTCACAAGACAAGTCGGGCTGTATAGTGAGCTCGGAATGATCGAGAACATGGCTGGGGTCACTCACATACTTTCTGAGTTGGGATATGTGGAACACATTATACACTCCTTCCAATGAGGGTGGAAGCGCTAAGCGGTATGCCATTTCACCGACTCGTTCGAGTATGTCGAACGGTCCAATGTATCTCGGACTTAATTTAACCCGTCTTCCAAATCGGATCACTCAGCGGTTCGGAGATATCTTCAAGAATACGTGATCTTCTGGCTGGAACTCCAAGTGTCGTCTCTGTTCCCCTCCGAACGGCGGCCGAGACGCGGGACGTCTCACCTGAGGTTCGGGGCAGATGCTAATTGGTGCTATCCGTACATCTCTCCGAAGATGCCAAATTGATTTATGGCACCGTATATCGAAGGTCTGAACGGATGCGTCCGATGTAGCAGACTTCGTCAGATTCCCCCTCGCTTGAGGGGTTTTTGATTGTGGGGACGCTTTTCCCTGCAGGCGCAAGCCTCTGCAGTTAATTACGCTACCGCGTCGCGGTAACAACTTTCTCCTTCTCCAGATGGTCACTTCGTGTCGTGTGTGTTTATTTTATGTTTTGTTGCCCGTGGATTGTTTATGGAGACCGAGTTATGTCGTCGCCCGTAGGGCGTGGACTAGTCCAAATCCGTATTATCTTAGATTTGGGTTTGGGGGTTTGGTTTGAGGATACGTTAGCCATATTTAAGGCCAAGATCAACTCAAACGTTTGTTAAGGATACGTTAGTCTAACCTGAGACTAAGATCAACTTAACGGGACCGTTTAAATCCGACAAAAGAGCATTTGAGCTCCATTGTTCCAGTTTAGGGACATAGTGGTCCATTTAATGTATGGCCGTCGGGACCCGTCACCTCTCTGACGACGTTGAAGGATTACAACGACAGATGTCAGAGGAGTTCAGAGATGTACCCTTGAACCAGAGTTAATTGGGGGGATCTATAGTCCAGTTTGGGACTAAAGTCTGTTTGAAAGGTTTAAGGATACGTTAGCCATATTTAAGGCTAAGATCAACTTAAACGGGATCGTTTAAATCCAACAAAAGAGCGTTTGGGCTCTATCGTTCCAGTTTAGGGACATAGTGGTCCATCGCTAGTTTAAGGACATTGCGGTCCATGGGTAGTTTAAGGACATTGCGGTCCATTGTTAGTTTTAAAACATCTCGGTCAAGGTTAAGGACGACGTAGTCCATGGGTTTAAGGACCCCACAGTCCATTGTTAGTTTTAAGACATCTCGGTCAAGGTTAAGGACGTCGTAGTCCATGGGTTTAAGGACCCCAAAGTCCATATCAATATGTGGTCATCGGGACCCGTCACCTCTTTGAAAACGTTGAGGGATTACAACGCCAAGTATCAAAGGAATGAATAGATATACCCTGGAACCGGAGTGGATTAAATAGTCTTTGGCCCAATTTGGGATCAAGACCAATTAATTATGTTATGAGCCCATTAGCCCAGTTAATTACGAATTGAGGACTTATGGCCAGCTTGGGCTAAGTCCAATCATGTCTGGGACATCGGCCCTCCTGTTGGTCCCTTGAAGGAGAGGCTTTGCCTCTGGCCATTTAGCCAATTGGGCCAATGCCTAGTGTTAAACACTAAAGACCAATCAGTGTTGAACACTGAGAATGAGGTTGATAAGTCAGTGTTTAACACTGGAAGATAGTTGGTGTCAACACCAGCAACAAGGCCATCAAATTAGTGTTAAACACTAAAACAGACCAGTGTTAAGCACTGGCAACAGAAATCCCAAATTAGTGTTGAACACTAAGGTAATCAGTGTTGAACACTGCAAATAAAGTTCTTTGCTTAGTGTTGAACACTAAGGCCAAACAACGTTTTAACACTGAATTCAGGGGTTCCAATTTAGCGTTAGACGCTGAGGCAAGAGGGGTCACGTGGTAGCACGTGAGGGCGCCCTCCCTTCGTTTGTTCTGCTGAGAAGATCGCATCTTTTGGAGCATCACGTGTCATCACGTGACGGGTGTTTGAATGGAGTATGTTAAAGCCGCTGCCAAGGGTCACGTGGGTCACGTGAGGCACTGCCTCAAAGGGCTTTCTGTAGATCTTTTGGGGGGGTCACGTGGTGACACGTGACCCTGCTTTTCTATAGTTGTTTAGAAGATCTGTTAATCCCTTTCAGGAATTAAATTCCTCGTAGGGTTGAACCCTAACAATAATTTCAGAGGAATTAAATTCCTAGTTCCTTTTGAAGAGTTGAACTCTGAATTTTCTGTAGGAATTAAATTCCTCATATATGTGAAGAACTGAATAGGGTTAAACCCTAATAAAAGCTTTAAGGAATTAAACCCCCACTCTCTGTTAGAGAATTATTCTGGGGAATAAGATTAAGGGAATTAAATTCTTGTTGTTTTAACAGAATTAAGTTCTTAACTAGGGTTAAACCCTGATTCTTTTCATTCTGAAGGAATTAAATTCCCATAACACAGGGTCAAACCCTAATTTTATTTTGAAGGAATTAAATTCCTATAGTTCTGTGAGAATTAAATTCTCGTGCTTCCATTCCCTCTCTATGCTTTGGATCTGCATGGCAGGATCTCAACCTATTGAGAATTAAATTCTCAACTCAAGGGGAGATGTGCACTTTACAGATCCTCCATCAAAGAGAGAAGAAATATGTCCTTCTGTTTTATATCAGAGTTAAACTCTGTTGAGAATTAAATTCTCTTTTCTTTCAATGAAACCTTCCCTTTCTTACCTAGGGTTTTCTTTTGCAGAAGATCCAAATTCCTCTAAAGTATCAAGGCTCTCTCTCTTTTCTTCCCTCTGCCTATATCCTCCTTTTGTGTGTCTCTTGGCTCCTATTTATAAGAGAAGCAGCCGAGTCAATTAGTTTTTGATGAATCTTTCATTGAGAGATTTGATTTGTATCCATAATTCGTTTTGGACCTTTGGATTATTAGGTGAATTTTATTCACCATTGGATTTTAAATCCAGAGATTCTCCTTTGTTATTTCGGTTAGATTTTACGGGGAAATCTTCCCAAATTCGAGATTTTCCCATAGATAGATGATATTTAATCACCTTTAAATCTTTAATGCAACCGGTTGCTTTTGGAAAGATTTGAGAGGTCTTTTCTCAGAATTTAATTCTGTTAACAAATGGGCTTTGAAGTCGGTCACGTGTGGCCACGTGACCCTTGGTCACGTGTGGGCACGTGACCCCCCTTGGAACGAGCCCTCTTTTTTCTTTTTGCGCTCTGCTTTCTGGTCGCTGCTTAACCGTCACGTGCCACCACGTGACCCCTGGTCACGTGACCCTCGTCTGGAGCCTTTTTCTTGGTTTAACCGGAGAACAAATCTGCTGCTTTTGATTATCACGTGCCAACACGTGACCCTGATCACGTGGGAGCACGTGACCTCTTCTGAAGCCTTTTCCTTGATTTGATCAGGGAACCGGTTTGCCTTTGAAGCCGTTTTTGATTGTCACGTGCCAACACGTGACCCAGGTCACGTGGGAGCACGTGACCCTTTCTGAAGCCCTTTTCTTTGATGTAGTCGGGAAACTGAATTTGCCTTGCCGATGCTTTTAGATGTCACGTGCCAACACGTGACTGATGGTCACGTGTAAGCACGTAACCCTTTTCTGAAGCCTCTTCCGTAAGCTTTCCTGATTTTAAATCAGGAAACAAATATCCCCACAGCGTTGTTCTCACGTGTCCGCACGTGAGTGCAACGCTGTCACCTTTTGCGACCGTTGGATTCCTTTTGGGATTTGGGAAGATGAAACGTTTCCATCACCTCCTATAAATACTCATGTTTCTTCAGAAGAGCCTTCACTTTGCTCATCTTCTTCTTCTGAGAACTTTTTCCCTTGAGAATTTAATTCTCGTTTCCAGAGCTTAGTTCTCTGTCTCAGACATTTTCCAGAGTTTAACTCTGTTGAAGGATCCCTTTTCCTCAGGTAATAATGTTGAACGGCCGAAGCACCTTTGTTTTAAAAGAACTCTCTGGATTTTAAATCCACATTAAGGATTTCACAAAGAACCCATTTTTCTTCAATTTCTTTAACCAAATATGAGACCACTTAACCTCCAACAGTAGATCTCTTAGGGTCGGATGATCCTTGGGGAGATGATGATGGCGGTTCAACTCCATGGAATTTAATTCCATCCAAAAATGTTTCTGGGAATTTAATTCCCTTCTCTTAATAAGGAATTTAATTCCAATGAAGAACTCAGTTTCTTCACACGGAGGATTCTTGGGGTCTCTTGACCCGAGGTTGTCCTTCTGCAATTAATGCAACATGAGCTTTCTAATGATGTCTTCTGTGGGAATTTAATTCCTCTGATCTTGTTGGATCCATTGTAGAGCCCGAGACAGATCCTGTTGGGGGAATGTGTAGGGTTACCGTTCTTTATTTAATGAGGATATTCTCTTTGTTTTATTGTAACTATTTGGTCTCATTATTAATGAGCCGTCATCTTGATTCTGTGGGGCCCATGTGTTTTGTAGCCAATGGTCCCAAAAAAATCTGCTGTTGCTTTCTTTAACTAGTCTTCATGTTCATGCATGGATATATATATCGCTGACTCTGCTTTTAACGGTCTTCTTTTATTCGATTTCAGGTGCGATGGCTTCCGTTCCGTGCTTTCCCTTTTCTCGCTCGGAGGCTGCTTTTCCTCAGTCACCATCTGATGAGGAAGCGATGGCGATGATCTGGGCCCATGACCCGAACTGCACCAACCTTCTTCAATGGGGATCTTGGTATAGTCAGATTATTCAGGGTCGCCGGAGTTTTCTTTGCGCGGTACCGATAGAGCCCACTTTCCCATTCTTACCGATGGACCCTCCGAGGACAGTTTTTGCTGTGGAAATGCCCAACTGGACTCCAACGGGGAGGCTCGAGCCTTCGACGACCGGTATTCCGAACCATCCGATCCCGGCCATAGACATCTTGGGGCAGCGTATCTGCCAGGGTGAGGCCCACCTGTGGGGGCAAATTTATAAGATAGGGCTTACTCCTCGACACCCTACGGGCTACCTTCTCTGGGCTCGCTACATCCTTTCTGCCCATCGTGCGCGGTTGCAGAAAGTCGGGCTTTATCAAGCAATATACGCGTCACTCTTCCATTATAATTCCCCGCATGTCTGGAGGGTCAAGGCGTTTTTGAACCAATGGAATCTTCCCACCAACACTTTCATTCTAGGAGATCGCGAGGTCTCGATCTCTCTGGCCGAATTTTATGACATCTCGGGGTTGCCAATCAGGGGTAGTCTGTACGAGGAGTTGCTGCCTTCTGACGAGTACATTTTTGAACCCGAGCCCGCCCCAGTTGACGATCTGTCTGCTGAGAATGCCGTCCGCCACAAGCGTCCCAGTTTAATCAAGGCGCTAGGTATCTTCGACCGATTATTCATCGAATCTGAAGAGCAGGGTGTTACTTTCAAGAGCTTCATTGCTCGTTTCCTTCGCGAGGACGCCTTATCGAAGACAGCTCCGAAGTTTGCCAACATTGGAGACCCCTTTGGGTTCGGTCCGAAGAAGCTGCCGACCACTGAATCGGATTTACCTCAGTACTACATCCCTATTATGTCGTCGATATCTTTTGAATCCATTGCTGTTCCAGGCATGGACGAGGAGACGTTCTTCGTGGGGTTTGTTAGTGTTTGGCTCAGTTGGTTCGTTATCCCCATGCATCGCCGCTTCATGAGAGCCTCGGTCATCTACCCGGCTCATCGTATTGCTGAGGGGACGCGGTTGGCCATCGGCATCCCGGCCTTGGTGCACCTCTATCATGGATTGGGCACCGCAGCTACTACCTCTACACCCGGCGTGGATGTAGTGAACTTTTCGCTTCATTATTTCACGTCCTGGGTCGAAATGCATGTGCTGGGGGCTTTCGCTATGCATCAGAGGCCCGCGTTTTACGACGCCTATCCCTTCCCGCGACTTATGCGATTGGTGGGTGCTTCTGCCGCTGACCCGACTCAGTCTGGGGCTATTCGGGTGCTGATTTCTCTTCACGCCGCCGCTGGCGGGCTGGTTTTTAATGATCGGGTCTTGTCTACTCCCTCGGGTCCAGTTCAGCAACTCTGGGACCAGTCAAAAGACAACGCACCTTCTTTGAAGCCCCGGGAAGCCGCCCATTTGTATACAATTAGACCGGGCTACTTGGTGTTTCGCCAGGACAGTGCAGCTCTTTTCATGCGGTACAATCCGCATCGATTTGCCCGACAGCTTGGATACGACCAGGGTGTTCCTTTCGAGGCTTTTGTAGTTGCCCCGATCCCTTCGCTCGATGCCGTTCGCGATGCCGCTCATCATTTCATGAGGCTAAACACCGGCTCCCGTTTCATGGTCCCTGAAGCTGAGTACATGCCCCGGTGCGTGGGTGCGTTTATGGGTTGGTATCTTCATCGGATCAGCCCAATTATTCTTGAAGAAAGAAGGGTGCTTCTTGGTCATGATGCCCCTCCTCAGGTTCCGGGGGCTAAGCTGCGACCGAGGGTTCTGGTCCGCTTCCCTCTGAGGGAGATTGGCACCGCGCTCATTCCGGGGGAGTCAGGGGTAGACCTTACTCCAACAGCTGGTATGCCCTTGGGTTCCCGATCGCGGGGTAGACGGGCCCCAGTAGCAGCACCCCTGCCGGTGGCGGCACCACCCCCTGTGGCATCGACAATGGCGATGTCATCCTCGGTTGTGGCACCGAGCGAGAGTAATAGGGATGAGGGCGCCGAGGGCGATGTGGGCCGGCGCCGCCCTAAGGCTTCGCGAGGGAGGAAGCGGTCATCCTCAGCGACCGGCTTTGGGTCTAAACGGTAGAGGAAAGCGGCCACCAATCTGCTCGATTCTTTGGCGGAGTCTGAGCCTATTCTTGAAGATGAACCATTGGCCCTGCAAGAGTCAGACGCTGGACTTCTCTTCCCGAGTTCGGCTGATGAGGAGGCCGCACAGTTGGCTGAGGCCATACGGCGTTCAAAAGACGCGTCTCATAACGCCAAGGTTCCGAAGAAGTCTTATCCCGCTGTAATTTTTTACGAAGACCCTTCGTGGATTCGGCGGCGATTTATTGGTCCTTTGGAGGAATGGGGGGAGAGGGCTTTGAAGCAGGCTGCTTCAGAAGATGTAGCTGACGCACTTTCTTTATGGACCGGTGGTCATGAGTCTACCCTTGAACCCCGGCGAGCCCACCTCCTTGAGAAGGAGCAGCGGCTTGAAGAAGCCATATTGAGGGCTTCTTTGCGTATAGGTACGTTGTGCTTCTTTTGTAGCCTTTCCGATTATTTATGCCCGTGCATATGTATCATTATTCTTATTCGAATCATGCAGAATCTTCGACGCTGGGGGAGCTCTCTACGGGCCCATTAAAGCTAAAGCCCGCCGGAATTCTCAATGAGGCCTTGCTTGATGTGGAGGGGGCTGATGAGGCTGCTCCTCTCATGGTAGAGCCTCCAGCGGCGGTTCTTGATCAGGGAGCGCTTGCTCCTTTGGGGGAAGCTCCTTTGGAGGTTGCCGCCCCGATGACCCTTACTGAGGGCGGCTCAGAGGCTGGAAGAGAGGTAGTCGGGACTACTCTTCCTTTGTTGAATCCTGACGTTACGGCGGAGACCGTTGAAGCTGCTATCCCCCCGGCTCAGAATGGAAGGAACGTTGAAGGTAACCCTCTGCATTTTAATTTAGCAACCCTTTCATAGTCTAAACTCTTTTATCTTTCCCAGAATTGCGCGGTTTGGCGGCCATTATCGCTGATCTGTCGCCTCGACAGTCATTTCAGCGTTTATTGGAGATGGCGGCTCCGCAGGCGATCTCCCCTCAGCGTATTGTCCTTTCCTCCGGGCAAGGTTAGTGTCATTCGCCATTTTTTCTTTTACCATAGCATTGTTACTATCTTGCGAAATGACGTTGATGTCTCTTATAGTTTTGGAAGCTGACGATGAGGTCGAGGTTGTTGAAGGGCTAGGGGATCCTTCGGCTCCTACTTGCATGACTGTCGGTGAGTGACATTTTATTATAATCCCGTTCGTTCTGTGCTTAAGAATTTTACTAATCATTTGTCAAATTTGAACAGCCCTGCCAGTCTCCATGGCGTTGGAATCGCACATCGTGATGCCGCCCAGCCTTTATGCTTTGCGGGCTTCAGAACGCTTGGCCCAATTGAGCCTTGTCTCCCTATCATCTTTCGTCGAGGAGCTCCGTGCTGGTAGCGCGACCACGGCCGAAGCGTTTGCCGCTGAAGCTAACGGCTCTCTTCCTTTTCTCGCCACCTATCATAGCGAGGAGGTGGTGCGAGTCTGGGTGGAGTTCTGTAGGAAGGTGGAGGCTTGTTTGCACGCTCTTGAATGTTCTCGTCTTTCTTCGGAAGCCTGCAAGTTGCGGGGTCTGATAGCACGACATGCGGCCAACATGACGTCATGCGAGAAGAGGCTTGGCCGCAAACTCTCGGAGAGGGAATTGGCTTCTAAGGCGCTGGGCGAGCTTCAGGCCAGCCTCACAGCCAAGGCCAACAAAGCATACGAACTCTGGCGAGTGCTCCAGGAGTCCATAAAAGAGGTGGTGGCCCTCGATAAAGCCGCCACGTTCACTCGTGAGAGGGTCGAGGCTCATAAAGCCACCGAGAAAGAGCTCGAAGCTCGGCTTGCTTCGTATCAGGCTCAGCAAGCTCAGGCGGAGGCTCATCTTCTGGAGATCTTACGTCATGAAGCCGTGGCTCAGCAACAGAACGATGAGCTGGTAAAATTACTGCACCGCCCGCCGGCTTGAGGACTTGTATCTTTTCCCCTTTTTTGTACATACTCATGGATGAGAGAATCTTTCTTTTTTTGTTTCTTTCATGAATTGTACTTTGTATCCATTTTGGTTTATGAATAAAAGATACATTTTTTTTCAATGGTGTGTCCCCTTTTTATTGAATGTATTCTGCGGATATTCTATCTTGATCTCCTTGCAGGACAGCGATGGCTCAGGATTCAGGGTTAAGATCTGCCTCCTAAGACTTTTGTATTTTATGAGCCACGAGGGTCTCATAAAGAGTTTTTCTCCTTACAGGTCGAGAGGATCCCATAGGTGTAAGTCCTTCTTAAGAATCGTGAAGATTCCTAAGCGGGTTTTCCCTTGAGAGTCGTAGGGATCTCACAAGAGAGTTTTCTTCCTTACAGGCCGTGAGGGCCTGCAGGTGCTGGATGTGGTCGCCCTTGTCCGTGTTTCACGGGGCCAGGGGGCTGCTCCAAGTATCGTAGTTTAAAGACGTCGCGGTCAAGGTTAAGAACCTCATAGTCCGTGGATTTAAGGACTCCACAGTCCGATGTTAGTTTTAAGACATCACGGTCAAGGTTAAGGACCTCATAGTCCGTGGATTTAGGGACTCCACAGTCCGATGTTTGGTTGCAGGGACCCGTCACCTCTTTGAAGACGTTGAGGAATTACAACGCCAGGTATCAAAGGAGTGAAGAGATGTACCCTTAAACTAAGGCAGAATCCGTAGGGAATCGGGGTGGTTGATCGTTAGTTTTAAGACATCACGGTCGAGGTTAAGGACATCATAGTCCGTGGATTTTAAGGACTCCACAGTCCGGTATTTGCTCTAGATGCTTCACACGGGTTCACTGCCGTGTTTGGCGAGGACCAGGCTCCGCTCTGGGCGTTTTCCGCGGGGTCAAAGAGTGACGTTATCCGCGTTCCACGTAACCAGGAATTTTTCACTAGATGCTTCACACGGGTTCACTGCCGTGCTCGGCGAGGACTAGGCTTCGCTCTGGATGCTTCACACGGGTTCATTGCCGTGTTCTGCGAGGACCAGGATCCGCTCTGGACGTTTTCCACGGGGTCGAAGAGTGACGTTATCCGCGTTCCACGTAACCAGGAATTTTGCACTAGATGCTTCACACGGGTTCACTGCCGTGCTCGGCGAGGACTAGGCTCCACTCTGGATGCTTCACACGGGTTCACTGCCGTGCTCTGCGAGGACCAGGATCCGCTCTGGACGTTTTCCACGGGGTCGAAGAGTGACGTTATCCGCGTTCCACGTAACCAGGAATTTTGCACTAGATGCTTCACACGGGTTCACTGCCGTGCTCGGCGGGGACTAGGCTCCGCTCTGGATGCTTCATACGGGTTCACTGCCGTGCTCTGCGAGGACCAGGATCCACTCTGGATGTTTTCCACGGGGTCAAAGAGTGACGATATCCGCGTTCCACGTAACCAGGAATTTTGCACTAGATGCTTCACACGGGTTCACTGCCGTACTCGGCGAGGACTAGGCTCCGCTCTGGATGCTTCACACGGGTTCACTGCCGTGCTCTGCGAGGACCAGGATCCGCTCTGGACGTTTTCCACGGGGTCAAAGAGTGACGTTATCCGCGTTCCACGTAACCAGGAATTTCGTTGATTGTATCCGCATTTCACGGGATGGAGGTTTGACTGCTGGCGATATGTATACCACCGAGCCATGGAACTGGGAGTTGCCGCTGTTCCGCTTAGCTTGAAGTTGTGTCCGTCGTTACGAGACGAGTGTTGGGATGATCTCTAGGTCGCTTTTGGCCCGTCGAGACTTGGCTTCTTCTTCTGATGAAACCTGGGGGAGAAGTATGATCCCTTTTTTGTTTACGCCCTTGGGTTGTGTGCAGGGTGTGATGGAACATCACCTGTAGGGCATAAATTAAAACTTTTTTTTTTTATTTTATTTCTCTTTCCGCGATGCTCTATCATTTCAACTTTTATATCGCGAAGGTCGCGATTGCCCCATCATTTCGGCTATTTTTCGCGGTGCCCAATCATTTCGGCTATTTATTTATTTTCTACTCGCTGCTTTTTATTGCGAGTTGCCCCATTATTTCGGCTATTTTTCATGCATACATTTTTACTTGCTGCTTTTTATTGCAAGTTGCCCCCATCATTTCGGCTATTTCGTAGGCATGTGTGGCTTGCTAGCCTTTTCGCTGCAAGCTTGGGTTTTAGACGCCTCTTTCGGCATCAGCATCGCTACCACTGGGATATTGCCAGGAGCGAATCATCATTTGCCTCTGTCGATATTGAACAAAGGTGGCTTAGCAAACAGGGTTAGGGTCCTGTCGACTAAGGCTTTTGACTTCATGAGCCGTAAGGGTCTCACAAAGGTATTTCTCCCTACAAGTCGCGAGGATCTTGTAGGTGTATTTTCTCCCTAGGAATCGTGAGGATTCCTAAGTGTATGTTCCTCTGCAAGTCGTAAGGATCCTACAAGAGGGCTTTCTCCTTATAGGTTGAGAGGACCTACAAGGGTTGCTCACCATATGGACATATCTCTAGTCACGGGTGGGACTTTGCTGGGAAAATGTTTATTCGCGCCCGTGGATTGTATACAAGGGTCAGTATTGAGCCGCTTGTAGGGCAGTATCGAAGGTTGTGGGGGACTTGCTTAAGAACAGCTTTAGGTTTCTGTAACTTAAGACTTTCAAATCTCATGAGCCGTGAGGGTCCCATAAGAGAATTCTCCTTACGAGTCGTGAGGATCTCGCAAGTGTATTTTCTCCTTAGGAATCGTGGGGATCCCTAAGTGTGTTGCTCCTTTGTGAGTCGTAAGGATCTCACGCGGGTGTTTTCTCCTTACAAGGTCGAGAGGACCCTGTAAGTGTCTTTTAACGAGGTTGCGTCCTTTCGGGTTTTCACAAACACCCGCCGGTAGCCCTGCTGTTTTTACTCACGGAGCCCTTTCGGGTTTTCATCCGTGCCCATTTTGCTTATGGACATACCGTTTTTTTTAAATTCTTTTTCTCTTTTTTTTTAAAAACAAGGTCGTGCCCTTTCGGGTTTTCACGAACACTCGCCGGTAGCCCTGCTGTTTTTACTCACGGAGCCCTTTCGGGTTTTCATCCGTGCCCATTTTGCTTATGGACATACCGTTTTTTTTCGTTTTTTTTTTTTTCTTTTTCTCCTTTTTTTTTGTCAGCCTAAGGATGCTGCGGTAGTAGTTTAGGGACGTTTCGGTCCGTCGTTAGTTTAAGGACATTTCGGTCCGTCGTTAGTTTAAGGACGTTTCGGTCCATTATTAGTTTAAGGACATTTCGGTCCGTCGTTAGTTTAAGGACATTTCGGTCCGTCGTTAAGGGGAAGGTCGGCTACTGCTTATAAGGTCTGAGCTTAGGGAGATAGCGAGCGGACATAGTCGTCGTCATCTATCATTGACCTAGGCCGTGGCTCATTAAGCGTAGTATCTCTTTAGGAAGCGACCGTTTATTGGCCTGAAAGTCCTTTCACCGTGCATGTCCATGAGTAGATAGGCCCCACCCTAGTAGACCTTATCTATGATGTACGGGCCTTCATAGTTTGGCTCGAATTTTCCCCGCTTGGCTCGATTGGGGATCATAGGCCTTTTGACCACTAACACGAGTTCGCCTTGGCGTAATGTCCTCGGTCGGGTCAATCTTTCATATGAGCGCGTCATCTTTGCTTTATAAGCTTCCAGATTTTGTTGCGCTATGAGCCGGGTTTCGTCGAGGGCATCGAGCTCCTCAAGCCGAAGGTGAGCATTTTCTTCGTCCGTCAGCTCGTAGTGGACTGCCACTCGTAGAGAGGGTAACTCTATCTCGAGTGGGAGCACTGCTTCTGTCCCAAATACCAACGCGTACGGCGTTGTGTTCGTGGCCGTCTTGAATGTAGTTCGATAGGCCCAAAGGGCCTCTTGCAGCCTCTCGTGCCAGTCTTTCTTATTTCGGGACACCGTCTTTTTTATGATCTTCGTCAAGGTCTTATTGAAGGCCTCGGCCAGACCGTTAGCTCGTGGATTGTAAACTGAAGAATATCTCCAGTCTATATTGTGCTGCTGCGCGAAGCGGCTAATCTTATAGCTTCTGTAGGCTGGCCCATTATCGGAGATAATCCGCCGTGGGGTTCCAAACTGATAGATGACGTGCGTCTTGAATAAGTGGAGGATATTCTCCGTCTTCACTTCCCTCAGCGGTACTGCTTCTGCCCATTTGGAGAAGTAATCAGTTGTCGCCAGGATGAAACGATGTCCCCGGGACGATGCTGGCTCGATGGGGCCGACTATGTCAGTCCCCCACATTTCGAATGGCCAGCTAGCCACCGTTGGGTGTAGTGGATTCGGATGTTGGTGGATAAAGTCTCCATGAATCTGGCACGAGTGGCATTGCTTCGCATACTCGAGGCAGTCTTGGACCATCGTGGGCCAATAATACCCCATCCGTTTGATCTTCAGTTTCATTTTCGGGCCTGCCTTGTGAGAACCGCAGAGTCCATCGTGAACTTCCTGAACGACTCTTTCTGCTTCGTCAGGTCCTAAGCATCTCAGCCACAGAGAATCAAACGATCTTTTGTATAGAGTGTTGTTGACAAAAGCGAAAAATAGAGCTCGTTTTATGAGCTGATGTCTTGAGGACGCTTCTTCGGGCATTCGGTGGGACTTAAAGTAGTCTATGAAGACTTCCCTCCAGTCCTCGGCCTTCTCATGGTCTTTTATTTGTAGAGTCGTCTGCTCAGTCGCCCCCTTTTCTTCGTATAATTCCGGAGATATTTCTGTTGGGGCGAGCACTCGACGGCTTTGTACCACGATTCTGACGTCGTCGAGGTTCTCGTCAGCCAGTTCTTTAGCGAGCTTAGCTAACGCGTCTGCTTTGCTATTTTCCGCGCGTGGTATACTTTCCAAAGTGTAGGAGGGAATTTGGGTCAATAGTTGTTGCACCTTTTCGCCGTATTTCACCAACTCCGGTTTGCATGTTTGGTAGTCACCATTTACTTGACTAACAACCAATTGAGAATCCACGTATATAGAGAGGTCTTCAATTCCCATGCTAATGGTGATCTTGAGACCCGCTATCAAAGCTTCGTATTCGGCTTCATTGTTCGTCCTCGATTCCGTTAAGGAGAAAGCAAAGCGCATTATCCCTCCTTGTGGGGTTACGAAGATGAGACCTACTCCCGATTTGATTATGGGGGTACATTGTTCGCGCTTCTTCATGGAAGATGCCCCGTCAAAATAGAGTTCCCATCGGGTATCACCGCCGCCGATCGCGTCGAATGCATGTTCGTTCGGCAAATCGCAGTTCAGAGGAGAACCGGCAGGTACTGGATGCTCAGCGAGGAAGTCGGCAATGGCCTGGCCTTTCACCGCCTTAAGAGGTCGATACGTTATTGAGAACTCCATCAGGAGTAGAGCCCATTTAGCGAGTCGACCCGTCAGTATAGCCTTCGACATCAAATATTTAAGAGGGTCCACCTTCGAGATGAGACGGACTTCGTGCGCTAACGCATAGTGTCTAAGTTTTGTTATCACGAAGATTAACGCCAAGCAGTGTTTTTCAATGGGCGAGTAGTTGTTTTCTGCACCCAGCAAAACTCGACTTAAGTAGTAGAGTGCTCTCTCTTTCCCTTGATCGTTCTCTTGTGCCCATAATGCGCCTAAGGAACCTTCGAGGGCGGTTGTATAAAGAATGAGGGGCTTTCCCTTGACCGGCGCAGCCAACACCGGAGGGTTCTGCAGGTACTGCTTGATCTCGTCTAGTGCACCTTGGCATTTGTGATCCCAAACGAATGGAGTTCCCTTCTTCATCAGGTGGCTGTAAGGACGGCATTTTCCTGAAAGATTGGCGATAAATCGCCGGATGTATGCGAGCTTCCCTTGGAGAGACCGCAACTGTTTGAGGGTTCTTGGCGGAGGCATTTCCATGTTCGCCTTGATCTTAGATGGATCTATTTCGATACCTCGATGTCGGATGATGAATCCCAGGAATTTACCCGAGGAGACTCCAAACGCGCATTTGAGGGGATTCATCTTCAAATTATATTGCCGAAGGCGTTGAAATACAGTCTCCAGATGCTTTAAATGCTCTTCGTATGACATGCTCTTTATTACAAGGTCATCGATATAGCACTCGACGATGTCATGTATGAGGTCGTCGAAGATTTTTGTCATGGCCCTTTGATAGGTAGCGCCGGCGTTCTTTAGACCAAAGGGCATAACCCTGTAGCAGAATATACCCAAAGGGGTCCGGAAAGCGGTGTGCTTCTGGTCTTCGGGATGCATCTTTATCTGATTGTATCCTGACGAACCGTCCATAAAGGAGAAAACCTCGTGAGTGGACGTGTTATCTATCATTAGCTCGGTTACTAGTACTGGGAAATCGTCCTTTGGACAGGCTTTATTGAGATCCCTGAAATCCACGCATATGCGTACCGTCCCATTCTTCTTCATTACCGGGACGATATTGGCGATCCAGTCGGGATACTGGACTTCTTGGATAAATCCAGAATCGATCAGCTTCTTGACTTCGGCGTTGATGCTCATTTCAAGCTCGAGTCGCATCCTTCTTGGCGTCTGCTTGACTGGCTTGATATCTGGGGATATCGCTAATTTATGCACAGCAATCTCCGGATCTAATCCTGGCATCTCGGAGTAGTTCCACGCGAAGCAGTCTTTATGCCGTAGAAGCACGTTCTTTAACGCAGTCACCCTTTCTTCAAATAGCAGCTCGCTGACAAATGTCGGTCATGGGTCATCTGCCGATCCCAACTCAATCTTCTTGAGGTTATCTGCAGTAGTATGTATGCCGTCTTCCAGTTCTTTTGGAGCTGGTGGAAATTCTGAGACCACCTCATCATCGCTGTTCTCAAAGCACCAGGGAAGGTCATCCATGTTCTCGGGCTCTTCTTTTAATATCGTAATCGTATAACAGGTGCGAATCCGCTTCCAGGACTGAGGTGGATCTGGTTCTGCTTTTGCGGCTTTGGGTTCGCGCTTTTGTGGCGGCGTTATCCTCCAGCCGTCGGATAAAGCGAATCTGCCGTGTTGGTACTGGTCCTCGACCCAGTTCTTGAAGGTGAAGCAGTCTTCGGTAGGATGTCCTATGTCTTGGTGATAAGAGCAATAGCTCAGATGAGAAGCCCTGTTAGCTTGCTCAGGGTGCTTAGACTCTGGAAGCGCGATCATTTGATGTTTTATAGCGAGCTCGAGTAACTTCTCCGTCTTGTCTCGAGGGAAGGAATACGCTCGACTCATCTTCTTCGCGAGGGACAAATCCGGACCGCGCAATGCCCGCTCACGTGACTCTCTAATCCTGCGTCGTTGTTGTCGGCTCCTCTCTCCGCTTCTTAATTTATTTCCGTCTCTGCGTCGGGCCTTTCGTACAACGGGTTGACAAGGATGAACATCGTTGTCTTTTGCAGCCCGTTGAAATAGACGTTGCGTCCTGGCCTTCTCGTAGATGGCCATCTCGCGGTTGTGGTCTTCTCGAGCTTTTTGACCCACTTTCCTGATAGGCTTGTCCATTCGTTCTTCAAACGACGGACTCGGCATTTCAATCGCGGGATCTAGTTTTGATGAGGGGTTGGCATTTCCTAACGGGGCGTCCTCTTCTTCATCAAAAGTATATATGGCGTAGCTATTGTGGGTCCGTTCCCGTTTTCCGGTTCTCGCGTATCCAAGCCCAAGTGTTTCCATTTTCCCGTTGGGCAATTTGCGGTGGGTCCCAGGGACATCCCAAATCCTGTTGTAGAACCGAGCTTGTCGAACAGTCTGTTTTAAGGGTATTCCTTGGCGCTTCAATAGCCTCTTTAGTCCATTTGTGTAGTATCTGGGCAAACGGATAGGTTGGAGCCTGTCGAGTGTAACATCCGTGCCATGCCAGATCTCTTTCTCTATTTTCGACTCTGAGGATCGGTAGAATAGGATTAACTTCTCACCCCTTTCCCTGGGAGGGACGTAAAATGTTTGCAGGTCCTGCACATTGTGAGCTTGAAGTCTGTCGAGATCCTTGTAGTGTTCCCGCGGCACCATGGTGATTTGCAAACTCTGATCATCGCTAGGGGGTGCTTGTATTGACAGCCGATTGGAGAACACGGCATTAACCTCATCTTCCGAGTTACTTCCGAATAACAACATGGGGGCGAACGTCCCCGGGTTGTTGCGTTGAGATGGACCGGCATAAACTATCTCTTCTTCTTCTTCGGTATCACTCCCGAAAACAGGGATGGCGGCGGCGGCTTTGTTCTCCGGGTTGCGACACCTTTCTGTATCCTCGAAATCTGGCAAAAAGTACTTCGCATCTTCGTATTTGCGGACTTCGTTCACGGAAAATGGGTTCAACTCACCTGTTACGGTATACTCGAAACCATCCTTAAAGTACTTCATACACTGATGTTGTGTAGAAGGGATGATGTTGTACTCGTGTAGCCAAGGACGACCGAGCAAGGCGTTGTAGCAGGTCTTGGCGTCAATGACATGGAATTTGATGTCTGTGACGAGGAGTCCAAAGCGTAATGTTAGTATCACGGATCCGAGAGTCCGTGACGATTGTGAATCGAAACCGGAGATAGTAATTTTGTCACGAGCGAGGTGTTGCACACTCATGCAGATTTCCTTCAACACCCGAACATTAAGGAGATTGACGGAGGATCCATTATCCACCAGGATCTTGCCTATCTTGATATCATGGCAGTATCCGGAGACATATAGGGGACGGTTGTGGTCGCACGTCCCGAGAAGGAGGTCTTCGTCACCGAAAGCGATGTTGGCCGTATGCACTTCCTCCAATTCATCCTTCATCCTTTCAGTGGCGAGGAAGGCTTGGAATTGCTCAGGTTCTTGTAACGCCTTAATTAGTGAGTCTCGTGCTTCTTTTGATAATAGGAGGGTATCGAGAATACTAAGCTGAGAAGGTAGCTTCCTTAGGTGCGCTAGGATGTTATAGTCCACCTTACCCTTCCTAGGAGGGTCTTTGGCAGCCGGCTCTTTCATGACTTGGTCATCTAAAGTGATATCTTCAGTGACCTTTTCCTTTCCCTTATCTTTTCTACTCGCGGGCCCGAGATTCTTTTCTGGGAGTGTGCGATTGCGTAGCTGAATGTTCTCGCAGGCCTCCGATTTCTCCTCTTTCCCTAAAACGAATTCTTTAAAGAGAGGGCCCAGAGCCATTTCTTCATCGGAGTCGCTCCCAAAGGTGAGAACTTGTGACCCTCCGGCGTTAACCATGTAACAGTTGCCAGTGGTCCTGTTGTGCTCGTCGGCAGTACTTCTTTGTTCTCGACGAGTCTTGCGTTTCATGCGCTTAAAATGTTGCCGATGAGCAACATATCCTTGCCACCATATCTTAAAGGCGTCGCACTCCTCCGTGGGGTGTGAAATTTTCCGATGATATGCGCAATAATCAGGGTGCCTCTCCACCCCATTGAGCGTGTTTCCTTCCGAGGGTGGTAACTTCATTCCCATTGACATGGCTTTGGCAAACCTTTTTCTCGTCTTGAATTTCTTCTTGTCTGCCTCGGATGTCTTTCGATCTGGCGGGAGTACTTCAATTCTTTCATTTAGTCGCTTGCGTTCGGCTCCTTCCGATGCGGCCATCTCACGCTCCTGATCTGCTTTACTCTTTAGACGAATCTCGTCCAGAAAGACGTCGATCATTTCATCTGTTGGACACACAAGTCCTGGCTCAGGGTGTGCCCCCAGTTTCTCGGTGCTAGGAGTTTTCTCATCTTCCGAGTGGGAAATCACATGACAACTCGCCATATATCCCTCGGATTCATCCGATGAGCTCTCTTCCTCATCTTCCATCTGAAAGACGTGGTTGAGGAACTCTTGCAGTGTGACGGGAGTCCGTGCCTTTTGATTGTACTCCTCCAGCACGTCAATCTGTTTCTGCAAATCCGTGCGCTTGTTTCCAGGCTTCACGGGCCTTTTGGATTTCCTCTTCTTTTTCTTCGAAGATTTTGACGGTTGGGTGTGAGTACTTGGGCCATCACCACGAATCTTTGTAGTTGGGCGCGGCTTCAACATTCCTTCGATGATTTGAGGTTCAAGCGGGTTCTTCCATTCAACCGCTGGGCACGCATGAAGGTCACTCAGCATCCTTTTGGTTTTAGCTGATAGCACGATTTCCCATGGAGCTTCTTCAATAAAGGAACAAGTCGCCCCCGGTGCGTCCGTCTTCTTCGGAGTATGCGGCTGTGACGGGTTCACCTTCCACTTTTCGGACAGCGCAAACTTTCCCTGGAGGTATTGATCTTCAATCCATCCTTTGAAGACGAAGCAATCCTCAATCGGATGGCTTACCGTTTGATGGTAAGGGCAATAGTTGGGGTTGTTCACCTCAGTGGGTTGTGGCGGTCGCCTTGGATTTGGCAGGTTTATAAGTCTGTTGCGTACTGCCAGCTCGAATAGCCGTTTCGTCTTGTCCCGTGGGAACGAGTAGGGACGCTTCATCTTCTCATTATAATACCGGCGTCTTTCTTCCAGTTGATCCGTCAGCTTTGGGGCATTGGGTTGCTGCTGGGCATTCGCGACGAAGGTGGCCTTTCCTTTACCCTTGTCATTCCGAGGTTCTGGCTTCGGGGGAGACGGTCTATGACCCATTTGGTCCATCTAAGCCAACTTGTCGATTAAAGCCTGGAATGTGGTTGGCTTAAAGAACATCATAAACTGGGAGATAGTTGCGTGAGGGTCTAGGGTTCCCATGAACATGCCCACCGCGGGCGCTTCCTTAATGCGTTGCTCGCATTTCGACCACAAATTCCGCCATCGTATAGCATACTGGACCCAAGTTTCGCCTGGTTTTACCCTGGCGTTAATTAGTGCCGTTATTGAAGTGCGTTCGCTGGCGCTTGCGAATCGCTGAGTGAATAGCAACTCCATTTCAGCGAACGTCTTGATAGAATCGTTCGGGAGTTCCGAATACCATTCGAACGCTGTTTCTGATAAGCTGCCCACGAACTGGTGAAGCAACAGTTTATCATCTCCGCCGGTGTTACCGCAAAGGGCCCTGAACTGGGCGACATGTTGGTGGGGATTGCCGGTCCCCTTGTAAACATGGAACTTGGGAATTGTGTAACCCGGTGGGTACTTGATTTGGTCGTACCAGCTTGGATATGGCCGCCCCGTTTTTACGACTTGACCAGCTGCCTCAGTCGCATGATGAACCCGGATTTGCTGGGTTATATAGTCGACCAAGTCAGCCTTAGAGATTGTCTCCTCCTTGGCCGTTGAGAGGGCCGGTGGTGGATTTGACGTTTCTCCCCTGTCGTCTTCAAGGACGATCGGGGGATCCTCAGCGGGTGGATCCTGTTGGATCATCATTCCTATCATATCTTGGAAGAGGAGGCCCATACGCTGTATGTTGGCTGCTTGTTCAGCAGCCTCTTTGTCCTTCTTCTCCAATATTCGGCGAAGGAATTCGGCGTCGGTTTCTTCCTCCTGGCGTTCGTCCGAAGACGTTTCTGGGTTTTCTTTTGGCCCGGTAAGTGCGGCCATAGCATTCATCATTTCCTGGAGCTTTTGCTGTTGCTCCTGAGCTTTGGTCACCGACCGTGTGAGTGGTCTATGACCTGTAGACGCACGGCTGTCTTCTTTTCCTGACGCCATATATACGGTGTGGACCATCATGCCCCCAGACTTAGGGCGTCTGGGCTTAGTGCCTTTGGCTGTCATTGCAGGCTGGGGGATCTTCTCTGGTTTCCTCCTTTTATGAGCAGTGGAGGTTGAGGGGGCCGTTGAGGTGGGCGTCCAGACAGCCTTTCGTGGTTTAGCCTGGTGACCGGCTTCCGATTGGATTTTCAGCTTCTTGTGCTGGCGGGAGAAGTTTGGATCGATCATCGAATCTCGGGCCTGCTGCCAAACCTTATAGATTTTGGAAGACAGCCGTTGAGGGGATCGGGGCTGCTCTGACTTTATCTCCACAACCTTTTTTAGTGGGGGAGGAGACCTCTTTAGCACCGCAGTAGGAGAATTCCTTCGCACCTTATTTAGCATCTCGAAGTTGTTCCCCGTTGGAACAGCAGCATTAACTTCCGCCATCGGGGCTGATGGAGTTAGCCCAGAGGGGGAGTTTCCCCCAGCCTTCCTTACTCGGCGCCAATGGCGACGTCGAGCGTGTCGAGCGGACGGCGTTGGTTCAGCGGTGAGAATGGCTTCGTCTTGCCCCCTGTGTAGGTGGGGGGTCGCTGCTGGTGTTAGCCTGTCAAAGACCGATGTCCTTTGGGTAGCAGGAGCGGGAGCTGGGGCCGTCAATCTTGTAAGGACCGACTTTTTGGCCGGGGAAGCCGCCCTGGCGATTTCGGGAGCAGGACCGGTCACTTTCTTAGAAGCAGCCTTCTCTGGGATTGTAGGCCCCATGATGGGTCCACAGAATTTCTGGCCCAATCTAGAGAAGACCGAGGCGCTGATATTGGGCGACCCGTTGAGAGGAGCCGCAGCAGGGGTAAGACGATCAAAGACCGACTTCTTGGGAGCTTCCTTTGTCAGCACCGGCGCCGTAAAGCTTGTCGGTGGGAGCATAGTCCCAAAGAACAATCTGGTAGTGGCCCGAGTCACCTGGTCCACCGGTATTGTGAATAACGAAGCGGCTTGGGGTCCGTAGGCTATACCTCCTGGCGAGGCAGAGCGTTGGTCGCAATTGCAGTCCGAGCAGTTGGAGCATTTCGCAGAAGTAGAAGCCATCGATTCTTTGCTTTCTGCAATGAGCAAGACGCCAAGTCTTAGTATCTCGAAACCCAAGGGAAATCATTAGAGAACCGCGATTGGTTCGCGAATCACGACACACGAAGTGTGGAGTGGAAAGAGGAAGAGGTCCCACCGGGCGTGCCAGAATCTGTTCCCCTCCGAACGGCGGCCGAGACGTGGGATGTCTCACCTGAGGTTCGGGGCAGATGCTAATTGGTGCTATCCATCCATCTCTCCGAAGATGCCAAGTTGATTTATGGCACCGTGTATCGCAGGTCTGAACGGATGCGTCCGATGTAGCAGACTTCGTCAGATTCCCCCTCGCTTGAGGGGTTTTTGATTGTGGGGACGCTCTTCCCTGCAAGCGTAAGCCCCTGCAGTTAATTACGCTACCGCGTCGCGGTAACAACTTTCTCCTTCTCCAGATGGTCACTTCGTGTCGTGTGTGTTTATTTTATGTTTTGTTGCCCGTGGATTGTTTATGGAGACCGAGTTATGTCGTCGCCCGTAGGGCGTGGACTAGTCCAAATCCGTATTATCTTAGATTTGGGTTTGGGGGTTTGGTTTGAGGATACGTTAGCCATATTTAAGGTCAAGATCAACTCAAACGTTTGTTAAGGATACGTTAGTCTAACCTGAGACTAAGATCAACTTAACGGGACCGTTTAAATCCGACAAAAGAGCATTTGGGCTCCATTGCTCCAGTTTAGGGACATAGTGGTCCATTTAATGTATGGCCGTCGGGACCCGTCACCTCTCTGACGACGTTGAAGGATTACAACGACAGATGTCAGAGGAGTTCAGGGTACAACCAGAGTTAATTGGAGGGATCTATAGTCCAGTTTGGGACTAAAGTCTGTTTGAAAGGTTTAAGGATACGTTAGCCATATTTAAGGCTAAGATCAACTTAAACGGGATCGTTTAAATCCAACAAAAGAGCGTTTGGGGTCTATCGTTCCAGTTTAGGGACATAGTGGTCCATCACTAGTTTAAGGACATTGCGGTCCATGGGTAGTTTAAGGACATTGCGGTCCATTGTTAGTTTTAAGACATCTCAGTCAAGGTTAAGGACGTCGTAGTCCATGGGTTTAAGGACCCCACAGTCCATTGTTAGTTTTAAGACATCTCGGTTAAGGTTAAGGACGTCGTAGTCCATGGGTTTAAGGACCCCACAGTCCATATCAATGTGTGGTCATTGGGACCCGTCACCTCTTTGAAGACGTTGAGGTATTACAACGCCAAGTATCAAAGGAATGAAGAGATGTACCCTGGAACCGGAGTGGATTAAATAGTCTTTGGCCCAATTTGGGATCAAGACCAATTAATTATGTTATGAGCCCATTAGCCCAGTTAATTACGAATTGAGGACTTATGGCCAGCTTGGGTTAAGTCCAATCATGTCTGGGACATCGGCCCTCCTGTTGGTCCCTTGAAGGAGAGGCTTTGCCTCTGGCCATTTAGCCAATTGGGCCAATGCCTAGTGTTAAACACTAAAGACCAATCAGTGTTGAACACTGAGAATGAGGTTGATAAGTCAGTGTTTAACACTGGAAGATAGTTGGTGTCAACACCAGCAACAAGGCCTTCAAATTAGTGTTAAACACTAAAACAGACCAGTGTTAAGCACTGGCAACAGAAATCCCAAATTAGTGTTGAACACTAAGGTAATCAGTGTTGAACACTGCAAATAAAGTTCTTTGCTTAGTGTTGAACACTAAGGCCAAACAACGTTTTAACACTGAATTCAAGGGTTCCAATTTAGCGTTAGACGCTGAGGCAAGAGGGGTCACGTGGTAGCACGTGAGGGCGCCCTCCCTTCGTTTGTTCTGCTGAGAAGATCGCATCTTTTGGAGCATCACGTGTCATCACGTGACGGGTGTTTGAATGGAGTATGTTAAAGCCTCTGCCAAGGGTCACGTGGGTCACGTGAGGCACTGCCTCAAAGGGCTTTCTGTAGATCTTTTGGGGGGGTCACGTGGTGACACGTGACCCTGCTTTTCTGTAGTTGTTTAGAAGATCTGTTAATCCCTTTCAGGAATTAAATTTCTCGTAGGGTTGAACCCTAACAATAATTTCAGATGAATTAAATTCCTAGTTCCTTTTGAAGAGTTGAACTCTGAATTTTTTGTAGGAATTAAATTCCTCATATATGTGAAGAACTGAATAGGGTTAAACCCTAATAAAAGCTTTAAGGAATTAAACCCCCACTCTCTGTTAGAGAATTATTCTGGGGAATAAGATTAAGGGAATTAAATTCTTGTTGTTTTAACAGAACTAAGTTCTTAACTAGGGTTAAACCCTGATTCTTTTCATTCTGAAGGAATTAAATTCCCATAACACAGGGTCAAACCCTAATTTTATTTTGAAGGAATTAAATTCCTATAGTTCTGTGAGAATTAAATTCTCGTGCTTCCATTCCCTCTCTATGCTTTGGATCTGCATGGCAGGATCTCAACCTATTGAGAATTAAATTCTCAACTCAAGGGGAGATGTGCACTTTACAGATCCTCCATCAAAGAGAGAAGAAATATGTCCTTCTGTTTTATATCAGAGTTAAACTCTGTTGAGAATTAAATTCTCTTTTCTTTCAATGAAACCTTCCCTTTCTTACCTAGGGTTTTCTTTTGCAGAAGATCCAAATTCCTCTAAAGTATCAAGGCTCTCTCTCTTTTCTTCCCTCTGCCTATATCCTCCTTTTGTGTGTCTCTTGGCTCCTATTTATAGGAGAAGCAGCCGAGTCAATTAGTTTTTGATGAATCTTTCATTGAGAGATTTGATTTGTATCCATAATTCATTTTGGACCTTTGGATTATTAGGTGAATTTTATTCACCATTGGATTTTAAATCCAGAGATTCTCCTTTGTTATTTCGGTTAGATTTTACGGAGAAATCTTCCCAAATTCGAGATTTTCCCATAGATAGATGATATTTAATCACCTTTAAATCTTTAATGCAACCGGTTGCTTTTGGAAAGATTTAAGAGGTCTTTTCTCAGAATTTAATTCTGTTAACAAATGGGCTTTGAAGTCGGTCACGTGTGGCCACGTGACCCTTGGTCACGTGTGGGCACGTGACCCCCTTTGGAACGAGCCCTCTTTTTCCTTCTTGCGCTCTGCTTTCTGGTCGCTGCTTAACCGTCACGTGCCACCACGTGACCCCTGGTCACGTGTGAGCACGTGACCCTCGTCTGGAGCCTTTTTCTTGGTTTAACCGGAGAACAAATCTGCTGCTTTTGATTATCACGTGCCAACACGTGACCCTGGTCACGTGGGAGCACGTGACCTCTTTTGAAGCATTTTCCTTGATTTGATCAGGGAACCGGTTTGCCTTTGAAGCCGTTTTTTATTGTCACGTGCCAACACGTGACCCAGGTCACGTGGGAGCACGTGACCCTTTCTGAAGCCCTTTTCTTTGATGTAGTCGGGAAACTGAATTTGCCTTGCCGATGCTTTTAGATGTCACGTGCCAACACGTGACTGATGGTCACGTGTAAGCACGCGACCCTTTTCTGAAGCCTCTTCCGTAAGCTTTCCTGATTTTAAATCAGGAAACAGTCTCTTCGCATCAGCCCAGTGTTTCTGTCGATCTTGGGCTATGCACATTCTTTTCCTGATAGTTCGAACCACATCAATGGTCGCTACTATCATCTATGGTCCAAGGAGTTCCCTGTCCCCGATGTCGTCCCAACTTAATGGTGATCGACACTTCCTTCCATACAATGCTGCAAAAGGTGCCTTTCCTATGCTTGCTTGGTAGCTGTTATTGTACGCGAACTCCACAAGATGCAGGTGATCTTCCCACGATCCTTTGAAGTCTAGCATACACGCTCTGAGCATATCCTCCAAGATCTGAATAGTTCGTTCCGACTGACCATCTGTTTGTGGATGATAAGCCGTGCTGAAGTTTAGACTTGTTCCCAAGCTTGCTTGCAGACTCTGCCAAAATTGCAATCGGAACCCGGTGTCACGATCGGAGGCAATGCAGACCGGTACTCCATGAAGTCTCATAATTTCCTGTATGAGTTCATGGGTATCAGAGATAATACATTATGAAGAGTTTAAATATTAAATAGATTATTACCTCCATGTACTTCTTTGCTAGTGCCTCAGTTGATTGGCTAACCCGAAATGGGATGAAGTGAGCCGACTTCGTGAGTCGATCCACAATGACCCATATAGCATCGTTACCCTTTGTGCTGCGAGGGAGAGCAGTCACAAAATCCATCGTGATGTGTTGCCACTTCCATTCTGGGATTTGTAACGGTTGAAGTAGTCCAGCTGTCCTGTGATGTTCAGCCTTTGCTTGCTGACACACCAAACATTTTGCGACGCTTCTGGCTACTTCACGCTTCATTCCATGCCACCAATAATTTTGACGTAGATCTTTGTACATTTTGGTACCTCCACGATGTACTGAGTTGGGAGAGTTGTGAGCTTCCTTCATTAACTCTTTCCGTACAGGACCTTTTGGTACACACAATCTACTGCCGTATCTCAAAGATCCGTCTTCATGGATGATGAAATCTGTTCTGAGTCCATTCTCCTCTTGTTCTCTGATCCTTTGCAACTTAGCATCACTTGCTTGAGCTGCCTTGATCTGATTGACAATGGTTGATTGAACTTATAAATTCATCAAACTTGAAGCGTTACCTGGCATGACTACTTCAACCTCCATCTGATTCAAGTCTTGTTGAAGCTTCCACTGAGTGGTGAGATTCATTGCTAATGGTTGGCGACTAAGAGCATCAGGTACTACGTTCACCTTCCCTGGGTGATATTGCAAGTTGATGTCAAAGTCCGCCATGAGTTCTAACCATCTTCTCTGCCGCATATTCAACTCCTTCTGAGTAAACACGTACTTCAGACTTTTCTGATCTGTGTAGATGTTCACTCGTTCACCAAGTAGATAATGGCACCAAATCTTAAAAGCAAAGATAACGGCTGCCAACTCCAGATCATGCGTCGGATAATTGCGCTCATGAGTCTTCAGTTGTCTTGAAGCATAAGCCACAACCTTACCGTGCCGATGTAGAACACATCCTAATCCCTTACCGGATGCATCACAATGCACTTCGAATCCTCCAGATTGATCCGGTATTACGAGAATAGGTGCTGATGTCAACCTTGACTTGAGTTCTACGAAAGCTTGTTCGCATGCTTCTGACCACACAAATTCTTCATCTTTACGTGTGAGCTTGATCATGGGTGTTGCTATCTTCGAAAATCCTTCAATGAACCGTCTGTAATATCCAGCTAAACCCAAGAAACTCCGAATGTCCTTCACTGACTTTGGTGTAGGCCATTCGCTAACTGCTGAAACTTTTGCTGGATCAACAGAAATTCCTTCTCCTGATACAATATGTCCAAGAAAACCAACTTTCTTTAGCCAAAACTCGCACTTGCTGTACTTGGCATAGAGCTTATGTTGTCGAAGAGTTTCCAGGACAATTCGTAGGTGCTCTGCATGCTCTTTCCGACTCCGACTTTTAGAATACACCAGGATGTCGTCGATGAAGATGACAACAAACATGTCTAAGTACTCCTGGAAAACTTGATTCATTAGGTTCATGAATATTGCTGGTGCATTGGTCACTCCAAATGGCATCACTAGAAATTCGTAATGTCCATAGCGAGTTCTGAAAGCTGTTTTGTGAATATCAGCTTCCTTGACCTTCACTTGATGATAACCTGAACGAAGATCCAATTTAGAGAAAACACAAGATCCACTTAGCTGATCGAATAAATCATCGATGCGCGGGAGTGGATACTTGTTCTTTATAGTGACTTCGTTCAAGGCTCTATAATCGATGCACATTCTGTATGAACCTTCCTTCTTCTTCACCAGCAGTATAGGTGCTCCCCAACTTGAAGTGCTGGGACGAATCCATCATTTCACTAATAATTCGTCCAACTGTGTTCGAACTTCCTTCAAACCTTCCGGACTTAATCTATAAGGTGCTTTGATCACCGGTTGTGCTCCTGGTACTAAATCAATACTGAATTCAAGAGCTCGATCGGGAGGCAAACCTGATATATCGTCAGGAAATATATCGTCGAACTCTCGAACTACCTCTGGTCTTAATTCTTCTTCCGCTTGAGCTGCTGCAACTACTGCTTCTCTTGGCTTTACTTTGTAGGTACTTGGCTCCAGGGTACGGTCTCCGCTCTTGAAATAGAAGACCGGATGGTCTGGAATCTCGAATACCACCCTCATTTGACGACAGTCAATGGTAGCATAAAAAGTTCCAAGCCAATCCATTCCTAGAACCACATCGAAGTTCGGAATGTCCAGTACTTTGAAGTCATCATAAAACTCTCTACTGCAGACGACGACTGGACACAAGCTGTATCCTATAGTTGCCTTTAGAACGCCATTTCCAAAACTGACATTCCAGCTGGATACAAGCGGTGAGACTGGAATCACATGGGTTCGGACAAACCGTTGCGACAAAAAGCAGTGCGATGCTCCAGTATCAAACAGTGCTAGTGCAGGTAGTGAGGGTACTAAGATTGTACCTAAGGTATGTGGGATATGTTTTAGGTATAGGGAAAGTGTGTAGATAACCAAGACTAAAAGAAAAGTTTGAGAAGGAAAGTTTACCAGTGATGACTTGGCCAGTGGCCTCGGCTTCTTCTACGGACATCGTGAAAGCCTGGCGCTTTGGTACATTCCTCCTGGCCTGAGGAGCATTCCTCGGAACGTTCCTTTGAGCTTGATGGAGCTGACAAGGAGGTGGTGCAGCTTGTGGTCCTCTGGGTGGTGCAGGTAGTGCAGGTCTTAGAGCGGGGGCTTGGCTGGCTGGGCGCTGTGGGTAATTGTTTGCTGGCTTGGGTGCAGCAACTGGGTTTTGCCTTTGGGGACAAGACCCAATATCATGAGTAGCTGAGCCACAGACTAAGAAAAGACGGTTGGCTCGCCGACAGTCTTTCATCATATGTCCGGCTCTCTTGCAGTAGGTACAAAAGGCTGGGCTGGGACGATGGTTCGGTACTCCGGGTCGTCTTGGCACAAAAGGTGGTCTGGACGAGGTTCCACCTGCCATCTAATTGGCAGGGCGCTTAACTCCTGCAGACTGAGGTCTGCCCCTTGCTTTTATCACTGCCTCATAACTGCGGGTAGCTTCCAGAGCATCCTCATGAGTCAGAAATTTTCCTGTGGCTAGAACAGCCTGAATCTCCGTGTCCAAACCTTGTTGAAAGCGACGAGCTCTGATCTCGTCCGTCGGTATCAAATGTGCCGCGAATCTGTTTAAGGATTGTCTTAGTTGTGTAGTATGTGATATTTAAAAATTGAACTGTTGTGACATATCTTACCGGCTTAGCATGGTGAATTCAGCGTCGTACTCATCTACTGATTTGTCCCACATCGAACCTTGTTGTAGATGAATGAACTGCTGCTCCATGGCAAACCTGGCAGTCACAGGGAAGTACTTCGCGTCGAACTTCTCGCGAAAAGTCTTCCATTCAATAGGTTGTACAAGACGGCTTTCTTCCGCCTTCCACCAGTTGCGAGCATTGTCCGTGAGCTGTAGTTTCGCCACACGGACCCAAGCTATGTCTGGCACTTGTGCTGCCGCCAGATCATCTTCTATGCTTTGTGCCCATTCTTCAGCTTCAAGAGGGCTTCTTTTTCCGGAGAACTGCTTGGGATGTAAAGCCCTGAATTGCTTCACACCTAGTGCGTCGGTCTCGGGATGGTTCAGGAGTTGTTGTTGTCCCTCAAGAAGGCTGCGGATCGCCTCAAGTAGCACTGTTTGCTCGGTGGGTGGCACAGGAACAGCTGGTGTGAGAGGTAGTGCTGGAGGTGGAGGTGTGTTGTTGACATTAGTGCTGGTGTTGTTCGGGGAATCCATAACCCTGAAGAAATTTTTTAGGTTAAGACAGATTCAAGGTACATGAAATGATAAGATTCAAGAAATATGAAATTGTAAGATTCAAGGAACATGAATTATAAAGAATGTAAAAGTTGCTGTTTCTTGTGTTATATTGCTTAGGTTGTTCACGCAGAGCAGAACTGCATGATAGGGTTTCATACAGCTCTGACCTGCATGGGAACTAACAAAACCTGTTACGCCCCGCTTCCCAGTGTACGGCGAAGGGGACGCGACGAGGTCCGCTACGTATATATTCAGAAGTATATACGCTAAGCGTATCTAAGCAATATAAAATAAATACACAAGAGACAAGAGATAATAAAAACATCAACTTTTATTTATTAACATTCTTTTATACAATGCATGAAAAGGAAATACAACTGAAATAAAACGATGCCTAAACAATGGCATAACAGGAAATGAAAAGTACTGAATGGAAAAGTGCACAATGAAACTAAAGTGCTGGATCTTTGGCAAGCTGCTCCAAGTCTTCTGCAGATGGCTTGATCTCTGCCGGGTCCAAATCACCTGATGATATTCAAAGAAGAAAGAAATAGAATGTCGTCAGCGAACAGGTCGCTCGGTAAGTCTCAAAGATAAGAGGAAAGTAGAATAGACAGAATAAGAAGATATCTTTTAAAGTTGTATAATATTGTTGTAATTTTGTGTTAACGCTGTTGTTTGTAGCTTGGTACAGAAAGATGCCAGTGTATACGAGAGGGGTCTCTATATGCTAGAGACCAGGGCAAACGGAATGTACAAGGAACCGTTAAGCCACGGTACAACAGCAACGGAATATAGGTTAGGTGTCTTAATCTGACCACCTCGTGCCACCTTTAACACCTTCCGTACCAATCTACCCCTTAAACCCCGCGATATCTTGTTTGTATTATTGTCTTGTAAATTGTATTGGTTGTATGATTGGTTGACTGACCGAAACCATGATATCAGTAAACGGTTGTAACCGTAGAGTCATATAAATGGAATAACTGAGAATCATGTAAAAGGAATATATCCATGGTTCGGTTCGGTCAAGTTGTATAAATTGATAATTGGATTCATGGATTCATGTGTTCATATTGAATTGGAATCTTGTAGATTATAAATTGATTTGAATCATATTCAAGTCAGATTAATCAGACTCAAACCCGAGTCAGACAATCAGAAATGTGAATCGAAGTCTTATAATTGCTAGGGTCCTTAGGGTAATTTATAAAACTTGAGGGGGTTTTATGTAAAAATACTTTTATATACTTTTCAAAATACACCTCAAGTATTCATTATTCACCTTTAGAGTTATAATGAATGTGTATTTTATATTGTGACATTTCTAGTGAAAATATCCTAGTTTTATAAATAAAGGTATTTATCTGTAATATTGATTTATTTGAAGTTCATGATATTTTAGTGTAAAATTTATTCTTGTGATTTTTTTAGAAAAAGCTGGAATATTTATATTATAATAAAATAGGTATTTTAATGATATATATACATATATTTATACAAAAATAATTTTAATAAATATTTTATATTCTAAAAATCTCATTTTTTTAAGATGTCGTATTTTAAATCTTTTGAGACCGAATGCTCCTTGCGGAGGTCTGAATCTCGCACTACTAAGCCCAAGGATGTGCGATAATCCGCATCATCCCGAACGGGTTCCCCAAAAATGGGTTGTAGCGGCGCTTTGCAAAGATTATAAAATACTAAATTCGTTAGAAAACAGTTTTATAAAGTAAAATGTATTTATTTGTAAAAATGTCAATTTTCCGTATTTTAGATTCTAGGGTTTCCTAAATCAACTAGCTTATTTCTAAATGGTCTAAACGACAAGTCGTTAGATGCCTCAAATCGCCTCTTCACCGCCAATTGTGGCCAGGTAAGTACAAATGAGGAAAGGAGGGATTCGCTTACGAATCACCGTGAGACGGGCCTTTTAAAGTTACCTTTCTCACTTGCCTAGCCTAGACACCATAAAGTCAGGTTTAGATAAACGACCGATGTCTACAATTTATCGTATTTTCATAATAAGTGGTACTTCTTTGAAAAGTGTATCAAATCTTTTAGAATTGGTTTTATTAAGTATGTGGTATTTAAATGAAAATGTTTGTTTTTCTCGTATTTAGGTTCTCGGAGGTATTGCATATAAGTGTGTGAGGAGGTAGGTCATTACCTCGTGATCTACTTTAAATGTATAGCAAGTTTGATGAGGTTAAATGAAGTATTGATACAATGTGGTATTTAAGTGAAGAATACGATAATTTGAAAAAGCTATCATTTCATGTGATGAAACTTGTTCAGATTGTTTGATTAGTGTTTAATAATCAACATGGGGAAGTTTAAGAATGACTGTATTAGTGAAAAGTGGAATTTTATAGAAAACCGAATCGGAAATCGGATTTGTTCCGATTCCGTCGGGTTTTGTAATTTCGTATTTTTTAGAATGAGAAAGAGAGATAGAAAGGGACTTACGGGTTTTTGATTGTACAAAGGAGTGAGGGGGAACTAAAGGGATTGACGATGCGTTGCGTCGTCACCGGTAGTTCCTAAAAACGGTCACCGGAATTTCCGCCGGAATTTCGTCGGAGCTTCGCCTCGAGCTTGTTTTCAAAGTACACAACTCTTGGAAATTTTTTGAGAGAGTGGGCTCAGGATTTTGGGGTGAGAGGGTAGAGGATAGGGGGTGTATTTATAGGGTAGGCTAGGGTTAGGGTAGATGAAAGGTTACAATGAAAAATGTGATAAAATGTATTAAAAAATGTATTAAAAGTGGAGTAATTGGGGTTTTAAAAGAGATCTGGAAGTGGTATGAGGCTGAAATTTTGCAGGTGCATAGGGAATATGAAAAGACACAATTTTCATGTTGGGACCATCGCCGGAATCGGCCGACTCGGCCGTGACTCGGTCTGAGGACTAAGTCAGACCGAGTCAAGGCCGATTTGGCCGATTCCCGGCCGAGTCAGGCGGCCGGGATCACCCCCGACGGTTCATCTAACTCCTGAAAATGTTACATCTTTGGGTGTAGTGGGGTTTTTGTGAGATATGCACGTGTAAACTCTTGGTATTCTAAAGGTTTTTAAAAAAAATCAATATTAAAAATAATGTGGGGTATGGGATTTGAACTCTGGTGGCTTGGTTCAGCAGTGCAAGGTATTATCAATGAGCTACAAGCTCCTTCTTGTAATTATGGTGTGAAATAAATACTTAAAGAGATATCAGCAACATTAAATACTCCAAGTATATTTTGAATTTAAATCAATTCTTTGTACATTAAAAATGGAGTTGTTACAGCGAAGGTCCTGAAGAAGTCTCCTCTCCCTGTCAAAGCCGAGAAGCAGCCCAAAAAACATACAGCCAGGGGAAAGAAGCGATCTTCTGCAATCACTAGCTCTAGACCAAAGCGGGGGAAGAAGACCGTTACTAGTCCATCGGAAGACGGTCTTCTTTTTCCTGGTTTATCTGCCGAGGAAGCCGCACAATTGGCTGAGGTTATAAGACACTCACAAGATGAATCCGAGAATGTAAGAATCCCGAAAAGGCTTTACCCTGCCGTCATCTTTTATGAAGACCCTCCGTGGATACGGCGACTATTCATAGGCCCTCTGGAAGAATGGGGAAAGGGCACTTAAGCAGGCCGTCTCAGCCGACGCCGAGGATGCACTTTCATTATGGACCGGTGGGCATGAGTCTACTCTCGAACCTCGGCGAGCGTACCTCCTCAGGAAGGAGCGTCGACTTGAACAAGCCATACTAGAAGCTCCCTTGCGCATCGGTATGTTCATGTATCTCTTTGTAATATTTTGTATTGCTTGTATACACACACACACACACACACACACACACACATATACACATCCTTATCCTCGTACAAACTTTGCAGGGACTTCGGCGCTGGCAGAGAAGCTGAGTCCAAGTCGCGCCCTGACTATGGACTTCACAGATAACCCCGATGAAGCACTAATCAGTGTGGAGGGGGTTGATGCCATTGTTATTCCTGCGACGGAGCTTCCCTTGGTGATTCCTGCTCTCCAGGTGATTGCTCCTCCGGAAGAGGCATCTTCATTGGCTGCGGATCCAATGGATCTTTCTGGGGACGGCCCGGCGACTGTGGGACAGGTGGTCGAAGCCACTGTCGCTTTATTGGAGCGTGTAGCGATGGTCACTGCTTCTCTACCGGACGTAATTATACCAGCCGACATCCCTGATGATGTGCTCGGGAACACGGAGGGGGGTGAGGCAGTCGCTGCATCTAGTGATGCCCTTGTCATGGTCCCGACCGGTGACTTACCAGGTAAATTTTAGGTTATTGCTTTCTATTCTATTTTGCAATTCCTTTTCTACCTTTTCTGACAGTACTTTGTTTTGAATGCAGATGCGGTGGGCGTTGAGGTTGTGCCACCCGAAGAAGCGCCACCAGTTACCGCTTTGACGGTGACCGCCCCTCCATCTTCTCTTATATCTTCTCAAATGATGGAAGGTATGGGTTTGTGATAAATTTAAATCGGGAACAGCATCTTTCGTGTATTGACCATGTATCATCGTGATCTAGTAGGAGTTCTTCTTGATCATTTGTATCAGGTGCTGAACCCGCACTTCTTTTTCCCATCGGAGATTGCTTCATCTAGTGGCGCTGGTGAGTACAACCTTCAGCTAATGTTCCTTCTTTTACCGGCAGTCAAATCATTTCTGATTCTTCTTTGTTTTTGATTGCAGTACTACAAATTAAAGGAGGAGATGAAAGAACAGTTGCGCCACTGGTACTCCCGGCCTTGCCACCTGCTGCAGCCGGTATAGTAAATTCCATTATTCATGAACCTCTTATACTTCTTGAACCGTCATTTGACTATGATTTGTTTTGCAGCGGTCACATCGATTCCAGCCTCGTTCGAGTCTCGCGTCATAATGCCGGCCGGACCCTTTACCAGACATCCATCCTCGAAAGGCACCGCGAATAGTCCGCGCATGGTGAGCGACTATATTGAGGAGCTCGACGTGGAGACTCCTACATTTGCCGCGGACTTTGCTGCAGAGGTCAACCTAATGCTGGTGACGCTTGTAAACTTCCATAACGAAAAAGTCGTCGAGTCTTGGGTTAACCACTGCCAGAAGATTGAGGCCTGCTTGCATGAGCTCGAGCTTATGCGTCCTGCTCCCGAGACTCAGGTTTTGAACTCCCAGCGGGCTGCATGGGTTGAGCAGAGTGTGTCCTTCCTCCGCCATTTTGAATAAGAAGCGACCTTGAGGCGGAAGGAACGCGAGGAAGCTTCCGCTGAGTCTGTTCAATTGCGTGCCCAGGTTGAAGCGAACGCCGTGCAACTGAGAGCCGTCTTTGACACCTTGCAGCAATGTATTTCGGAGGGGCTTGTATTGAGACAGAAGCTCGACTCTGTCGAGCGGGTTACACAGAGTCGCGAAGCTTCTCAATGGGAAATTGACGAGAAGATTTCATCATGCTTGCAGCAAAGGACTCGAATCGAAGCGGAGCCGGCCACGGCGGCTGATCAAGAAGAGGGGCTGAGGGAAGTGCGCGAGCGGCTGATCGGACTATTGAATGCGCTTCCCTCTCAATAATTATTTTTGTACCAATTAAATGCTTGTAATTTTTGAATAACATGTATCCATTTTTTTTATTCTTTTATATGATATATCTTGTATTCATGAATAAAGACACATTTTTCCTATCTCCCACTGTCGTTTTCTTCTCTTTTCTGTGTTGTTGGTGTGTCTCTCTGGCAAGTGTAGCCTGTAGATGATAAAGAGCATTCTGTCTTGAATTTTTTGAGAGGTAGCGATGGCTTAGGAAGCAGGTTAAGGTCTGCTGCGTAAGACTTTTCAACTTTATGAGCCGTGAGGGTCTCATAAAGACTTTTCTCCCTACGAATCGAGAGGATCTCGTAGGTGTATTTTCTCCTTAGGAATCGTGAGGATTTCTAAGTGCGTTTTCTCTCGAGAGTCGTAAGGATCTCATAAGAGAATTTTCCCTCTTACAAGTCGAGGGGACCCGTAAGCGGTTGTTTCCCTCTTTGTCGAGATTCGACTTTGGAGAGTGTGTCCCGTGAATAGTATGCAAGGGTCTATTTTGGACCGACTTGCAGGGCCCTAGTGCTTAGGAAACCGGTTCTTATCCCGATTGCCTAAGGCTTTTCCCTACGAGTCGAGACGAATCGAGCATTTCTCGCAAGGATATCCTAACGTCACAGTTAACCTCTGCTCTTTACGACAAAGGTCCGTTAGGGTTTGTGGTACTAAGGTTTTGTCCATCGTACCGTCGCGTTAGCTGATGTATTCCTTGATAGGAAATCTTGCTTGTTCCAGTAGCCTTGCGACTGTCGTGTCTCTGATCCCTTCGGGGGCTGGACAAGACGTCTTCAAGCAATCCTCCTAGGCAGTTTGACCGTCGGAAGAGCAAGCGTTAGGAATTTTGCCATGCCGCTTTTTACTTGAGGTTAGGCCCATTTTGGAGAGCCCCGATGAGTCATAACCACTCCGTGCTGGTGTGGGATGATCTCCGATAGTCTTTCAGGTTTTATATGAGTTGCCGTCAAGACCCTGAATCTAGGAATTTGGCCTTCGCTTCATTCGCTGGCATCGCGTCTGTTGTATCGAGACGAATGTCGCGGTTGTCTCTAGGTTGCTGGTGAACCGTTGAGGTTTGGAACTAGAGATTTTGCCGTGACTCCGTTTGTTTGATTGTCGCGTCTGAATCCTGCTGGAGGAAGAACGCTGTGGTGACATTTCGTCTGCTGTATCGAGACGAACGTCGAAGTGGAGACCACTCCATGTGGGATGATCTCCGATGGTCTTTCAGGTTTTATATGAGTTGCCGTCAAGACCCTGAAGCTAGGAATTTGGTTTTTGCTTTGTTTGCTTTGGCGTGTCCGAATCCTGTTGGAGGAAGGATGCTGTAGTGACATCTCGTCTGCTGTATCAAGACGAACGTTGAAGTGGTGACCTCTCCGCGCTGGTGTGAGATGATCTCCGATGGTCTTTCAGGTTTTATATGAGTTGCCCTCAAGACCCTGAAGCTAGGAATTTGGCCATTGCTTCGTTTGCTGGCATTGCGTCTGCTGTATCGAGACGAATGTCGCGGTTGTCTCTAGGTTGCTGGTGAACCGTCAAGATTTGGAACTATGGGACTTTGCCATAGTTCCGTTTGATGGTGTAACATTTGTGTCCTGCTGGAATGAGGAGGCACACCGTTGTTGGTCTCCAGGCCGTAGATGTGGCCATTGAGATTTGGAACTAGGGACTTTGCCATGGCTCCTCTTCGTTGCGATTTGAGGTCAGTTGTTGACGTCACGTCTGCATCTGGTTGGAGTGAGGAGAAACGTAGTTGGTGATCTCTAGACTGTCTATGAACCGTCGAGATTTGGAACTAGGGGACTTTGCCATGGTTCCGTTGTTTTGACCCTGGGGTCGTTTGTTGACTCCGCATCTGCATCCTGCTGGAGTAAGGAGAAATGCCGTTGGTGATCTCTAGGTTGTCGATGTTGACGTCGAGACCCTGAAGCTAGGGATCTTCCTTCGCTTCGTTTGTTGACATTGCGTTTGCAATATTGCAACGAATGCTGAGGTGGAGCTGAGATTTTGCCGTCACTCCGCTTTGTTTCAACCGTGAGGTGTAACGAGACGAATGCTGAGGTGGAGTTGGGATTTTGCCATCACTCCGCTTTGTTTCGACCGTGAGGTTCTTTGTTGGCGTTGCATCTGCATCCTGCTGGACTGAGAAGGAACGTCGTTATTGACATTGCGTCTGGTGTAGCGAGATGAATGCTGAGGCGGAGCTGGGATTTTGCCGTCACTCCGTTTTGTTTCGACCGTGAGGTCTTTCGTTGACGTTGCATCCGCATCCTGATGGACTGCGAAGGAATGCCGTTGTTGGACTTCTGGGGTGCAGATGTAACCGTTGAGACTTGGCTCTTTTTCTGATGGAGCTTGGTGGGATGATATGGTTCCCTCTTCGTTTGCGGCCCTAGATTGTATACAGGGATTGATGTGATATCACCTGTAGGGCATAAATTTCATTTATTTATTTATTTATTTTTTATTTCTTTCCGCGATGCTCTATCATTTCAGCTTTTATATCGTGAAGGTTGCGATTGCCTAATCATTTCGGCTATTTTTCGCGGCGCCCAATCATTTCGGCTATTTATTTTATTTTTACTCGTTGCTTTTTATTGCGAGCTGCCCAATCATTTCGGCTATTTTGCATGCATACATTTTTGCTGCTTTTGTTGCAAGTTGCCCCATCATTTCGGCTATTTTGTATGCATGTGTGGCTTGCTGGCTTTTTGCTGCAGGCCTGGAATTTAGACACCGATTTCGGTATCAGCTCCGCTACAACTGGGATATTGCCAGGAGCGAATCATCATTTGCCTCTGTCGATGTCGAACAAAGGTGGCTTAGCGAACAGGGTTAGGATCCTGTCGACTAAGGCTTTTGACTTCATGAGCCGTAAGGATCTCATAAAGGTACTTCTCCCTACAAGTCATGAGGATCTCGTAGGTGCATTTTCTCCCTAGAAATCGTGAAGATTCCTAAGTGCATGTTCTCTTATAAGTCGTAAGGATCTTACAAGAGTGTTTTCTCCTTATAAGTCGAGAGGACTTACAAGGGTTGTTCACCGTGTAGACATATCCCTAGTCACGGATGGGACTTCATTAGGGAAATGTTTATTCGCGCCCGTGGATTGTATACAAGGGTCAGCATTGAGCCGCTTGTAGGGAAGCATTGGAGGTTGTGGTGGCCGCTCAAGAACAGGTTCAGATCCCTATAGCTTAAAACTTTTGAACTTATGAGCCGTGAGGGTCTCATAAGAGGGTTCTCCTTACGAGTCATGAGGATCTTGTAAGTGTGTTTTCTCCTTAGGGATCGTGGGGATCCCTAAGTGTATTGCTCCTTTGTGAGTCGTAAGGATCTCACGCAGGTGGTTTCTCCTCACAAGGTCGAGAGGACCTTGCAAGTGTCTTTTAACGAGATTGCGCCCTTTCGGGTTTTCACAAAACTCGCCGGTAGCCCTGCTGTTTTTACTCACAGAGCCCTCTCGGGTTTTCATCCGTACCCTTTTCGCTTATGGACATACCTTTTTTTTTACCACGTCAGCCTGAGGATGCTGCGGGTTGGTAGTAGTTTAACAACGTTTCGGTCATAAGTTAGCGTACGATTACGTAGCTAGGTTTTGCCTCAAACCTTCACATGTTTTGTGTTGGAGGTGGATTCTTTGAAGAGAGGGCCGAGGGCGATTTCTTCGTCAGAGTCGCTTCCAAAGGTGATAACTTGCGATACCTTGGTGTCGGCTATGTGACAGTTGCCAACAGTTCTTTCACGCTCATCTGTCGTGCTTTTCTGTTCTCGACGAGCCTTGCACTTCACTTGTTGAACGTGTCGTCGATGGGCAACATATCCCTGCCACCAGTTTTTAAAGGCTATGCACTCCTCGGTAGGGTGTGCAATCCTCTGATGGTATAGGCAGAAGTTAGGATGCATGTCCGCTTCATCAAGACGTATATTGCCAGGGGAATTTCCTTTGAAAGAGGGCAACTTCATTCCTATTGCCAGGGCCCTAGCGAATCGTTTCTTTACTTTAAGCTTGCTTTTGCTGGCGATAGGGATGCTTTGCTCCAGTTGGGGTGTTTCGACCTTTTCCTCCAGTCGTCGGCGTTTGGCTTTTTCAAATATAGCCAGTTCACGCTCTCGATTGGCTTTGCTCTTCTGACGGGCTTCGTTCAGTAGCAAGTCGATCATCTCGTCAGATGATTCCAAGGGTTTTGGCTTTGGATTTGCCCCCAGTTTCTCGGTGCGAGGAGCTTCCTCATTGTCTATCGACGAGTGAGAGATCACATGGCAGCTTGCTACGTAATCTTCAGATTCACTCGACGAGTCTTCTCCTTCATCTCCGTCCTCAAGGACGTGGCTGAGAAACTCTTGGAGTGTGACAGGAGTCCGCGCCTTCTGGTTATACTCTTCCAGTACGTCAATCTGCTTTTGCAGGTCCGTGCGCTTGTCACCAGGCTTCACGGGATTCTTCTTCTTTTTCGAAGATTTCGACAGCTGGGTGTAAATGCTTTGGCTATCACCACCAATTTTTGGAGTTGGGCGCGGTTTCAGCATTCCCTCGACGACCTCGGGTTCCAGTGGATTTTTCCACCTGATTGCCGGGTACATTTGGAGATCCTTCAGCATTCTTTTAGTTTTGGCTGAAAGAGCGACCTTCCACGGAGTTTCTTTTATAAAAGAGTACGATGCCCCCGGCGTGTCCACCTTTTTAGGGGTATGAGGTTGCAGCGGGTTCACCTTCCAGTTTTCCGATAATGCGAATTTGCCTTGTTGGTATTGGTCCTCAATCCAATTTTTGAATACGTAACAGTCTTCGATCGGATGGCCCAATACTCGATGATAGGGGCAGTAATTGGGATCGTTGACGTCGTTTGGCTGCAACGGACGTTTTGGATCTGGCAGATTGATGAGCCTATTGCGCAGTACAAGTTCGAATAACCTCTTCGTCTTGTCCTGGGGAAACGAGTAAGGACGTCCTAGCCTCTCCTCGAGGGATGGATGTGGACGCATATTGTTTTGGCGAACAAACGGCTTTAAGTTGCTCGGCTGTTGTTGAGTATTGGCTGCGAAAGTTTCTTTTCCTTTCCCCTTTTCATTCCGAGGATCCGTCTTTGAAGGAGATGGTCTATGACCCATCTGATCCATTTTGGGCCAATTTGTCGATCAAGGCCTGGAAAGTAGTCGGCTTGAAGAACATCATGAATTGTGAGATGGTCGCTTGAGGGTCGAGGGTACCCATAAACATGCCTACCACAGGCGCTTCTTCGATGTGCTGTTCGCATTTTGACAACAGATTCCACCATCGTATTGCGTATTGAACCCATGTCTCGCCTGGTTTTATCCTGGCGTTAATCAATGCCGTCATTGGGGTGTGTTCACTAGAACTCGCGAATCGCTGGGTGAATAATAGCTCCATTTCTACGAAAGTCTTGACGGAGTCGTTTGGATGTTCAGAGTACCATTCGAAGGCCGTCTCCGACAAGCTGCCGACGAACTGGCGAAGTAGCAATTTATCATCACCTCCGGTGTTTCCACATAAAGCCCTGAACTGGGCGACATGCTGGTGGGGATTGCCCGTCCCTTTGTATACATGAAATTTAGGGATTGTATATCCCGGAGGGTACTTTATTTGGTCATACCAGCCTGGATATGGTCGCCCAGTTTTAACAACTTGGCCGGCCGCTTCATTCGTCTGGTGAGCTCGTATTTGCTGATCAATGCAGTCATCCAGAGCGGCCTTGGAAATGGTTTCCTCTTTGGCTGCTGAAAGAGCCGGAGGAGGGTTCGATGTCTCCCCTCTGTCGTCTTCAATGATGATAAGAGGGTCTTCAGCTGGAAGTTCTGGCTGTAATATCATTCCGACCATGTCTTGAAAGAGAAGCGCCATTCATTTTATATTAGCCACTTGTTCTGCCGCTTCTCTCACCTTCTTTTCGAGGATCCTGCGGAGGAAGTCAGCATCGGTTTCTTATTCGTGACGCTGCTCTGATGACGCCTCCGGGCTTTCTTTTGGCCCGGTGAGTGCGGCCATTTGCGTTAGCATTTCCTGAAGCTTCTGTTGCTGCTCCTGAGCTTTTGTCACAGATCGGGTGAGCGGTCGGTGACCCGTAGAAGCGCGGCTTTCCTCTTTTCCGGAAGCCATATAAACGGTATCCACCATTATGCCCCCAGACTTAGGGCGTTTGGGCTCAGCATCTTTGCGGTTTGCCGTAGTCACGGGAGCTTTCTTTGGCCTCCTTCTCTTTTGAGCAGTTGACGTTGAGGGGGCCATTGCAGCGGGCACCCAAGTAGCTTTTGCCTTTTGTGGCTTGACAGGACGGTTCTCTTCCTGTTGAACCTTCACATTTTTCTGTCAGCGAGGGTAATCTTGATCAATCACCGACTCCTGGACCTGTCGCCAGACTTTGTAAATTTTGGAGGATAGCCGCTGAGGGGGCTGCTCCAGCTTCATTTCTGTAACATTCTCCACCGGTGGAGGAGATCTTTTCAGTACGGCGGTAGGAGAGTTCCTGCCCACCTTATTTAGCAATTCAAAGCTGTTCCCGGTTGGAACAGCAGCATTGACTTCCACCGTTGGGGCTGGTGGAGTTAGCCCAGAGGGGGAGTTGCCCCCAGCCTTCTTTACTCGGCGCCAATGGCGACGTCGAGCGTGTCGAGCTGTTGGGATTGTTTCAGCTTGAGGGGTGAATTCTTCTTGCCCCCTGTTCAGGTAAGGCGCTGCCGGTACCAGCCTCTTGAAGACCGATGTCCGTTGAGTAGCGTTATCCAATCTGTCAAAGACAGACTTTCGAGCAGGAACGGGAGCTAAAGTGGGAGACGGAATAGTCAGTCTTGTAAAGACTGACCTTTTGGCAGGAGAAGCCGCCTTGACGACTTCAGGAGCAGGGATGGCTATCCTCTTCGGAACAACCTTTCATGGCTTTCCTGGAACTGCAAGCTTCATCATAGGCTCATATGAACTTTGGCCCAATCTGGTGAAGACTGAGGCGCTGGAATTGGACGACCCGTTGAGAGGGGCCGCGGTAATAGGAAGCCGATCAAAGACCGACTTCTTAGGAGCTTCTGGTGTTGGTAGAGGGGTGCTAAAGCTCATCGGTGGGAGCATAGTCCCAAAGAACAATCCGGTGGTGGCCTGAGTCACCTGGTCCACCGGCATCGTGAACAAGGAGGCCGCTTGGGGCCCGTAGGCTATGCCACCAGATGAGGCGGAGCGCAAGTTGCAATTGCAGTTGAAACACTTCACGCAAGTGGATGCCATTGATGTTTCGGTTTCTGCGCCGAGCAAGAAACCAAATCTTAGTACCTCGAACCCAAGGGCAACCATATCGAACCGCGATTCGTTCGCGAACACGACACACGAAGTGTGGAGTGGAAAGAGGAAAGGTCCCACCGGGCGTGCCGGGATCTGTTCCCCTCCGAACATGGAGACGCGACCGCACGGGTCCGTCTTGTCTGAAATTCGGGGCGGATGCTAATTGGTGCTATCCATCCACCTCTATGAAGATGCCAAGTTGATTTATGGCGCCAAGTTGATTTATGGCACCATGTATCGAAGATTTAAACGGATGCGGCCGATGTAACAGACTTCGTCAGATTCCCCTCGTTTGAGGAGGTTTTGATTGTAGGGATGCTCTTCCCTGCAAGCGCAAGCCCCTGCAGTTAAATACGCTACCGCGTCGCGGTAACAACTTTCTCCTTCTCCAGATGGTCACTTCGTGTCGTGGGTGTTTGTTTTGTTTGTGGTTGCCCGTGGATTGTATATGGAGACTAATTTATGTTGTCGCCCGTAGGGCGTGGATTAGTCCAAATCCGTATCTTCTTAGATTTGGGTTTTGGTTTGGGTTTAAGGATACGTTAGTCTCATTTGAGACTAAGATCAACTTAAACGTTTGTTAAGGATACGTTAGCCGAATTTTAGACTAAGATCAACTTAACGGGATTGTTTAGATCCAAAAACAGAGCATTTCGACTCTATTGTTTAGTTTAGGGACAATGCGGTTGATTACCAGTTTAAGGACATGGTGGTCCATGGGTTTAAGGACCCCACAGTCCGTAGTTTAAAGACATCATAGTCTATGAAGTTTAAGGACGTCGTAGTCCATGAATTTAAAGACCCCACAGTCCGGTTTAGAGACATCGTAGTCTATGAGGTTTAAGGACATCGTAGTCCATGAGTTTAAGGACCCCACAGTCCGTAGAAATGTGTGGTTGTCGGGACCCGTCACCTCTCTGAAGACGTTGAAGAATTACAACGACAAATATCAGAGGAGTAAAGAGATGTACCCTCGAACCGGTGTGAATTGGTTGGAAGATTCGTAGTCCAGTTTGGGACTAAGATCTGTTAAAAGGTTTATGAGCATATGGGCTCAGTTGATATGAGTTGAGGACTTACGGCCAATCTTGGGCTAAGCCCAATAAATGTTTAACATTTTATTGTTCTGAGCTATTGAGCCTTTATTTGGGCTTGGCCCTTTTAATAATGCTGAGCATTAGATCCTGACACATTCTTTTGTCTTGTATTGAATGCATAGCATTCATCAGAGCCTTGGCTCCTTAAAGAACAATTTGTGTTCATTCAGCGCAACATATTGTGCGCTAGGCGCTTTGCGCCAATCAAAAAGTGCAGTGCGCTTCTGCCACGTGGCGTGCATGTAAGTGTTGCGCTCTGCGCTAAGCGCAGATGCCAGTTTGTGAGCACTGAGCACTAGTCCATGAGCGCATTGCGCTGGCGCATACGTGAATGACACGTGTTGCGCTTGGCGCCGAGCGCCAGCCCATGAGCGCAATGCGCTGTTTCAGAAGCGCAAAGCACAAGTTGTATCTGTGGTTGACACGTGGCACGTCTTGGCGCCGAGCGCCGGTCCAAGGAGCGCAAAGGCGCAGTTCATGAGTGCAAGGCACTTTTCAATAGCGCAAAGCGCATTTGATCAAATTTATGACCAGGGAACAAATTTATGTTCCTTTTATAGGAGGCTTTGCCTCAAGTTTCAAGAACAATAGTTCTTATTTTTGAAAGGGCTTTGCCTTTATAGATCAATGATCTGTGAATGAAGTAAATACTTCTTTTGTTTCTATGATGAGATCTTTTGATCTCTTTTTATAAAAGACCTTGGTCTTTTGTAGATCTATGATCTATTTTAGAAGATAGTTCTTCTTGTCATGAGATGATTTCATCTCTGTGTTCAAGAATCATGTTCTTTACCTTGAAGAAATGATCTTCTTTTTGCTAAAAGCTTGCTTTTCTTTCATTGAGTTTTCTCAAAATTTGTAGGAGGGTTTCTCTATATCAGACTTGAAGTCTTGGAGCCTTTATATAGGGCAAATTGATTTATTAAATCAGTTGGAGAGATCTTTCTCTGATTGATTTGGGGATGTTTCCCCACCGTTGGATCTTTGATCCTATGGCTTCTGTTTTGCAGAAAATAATCTTCTTGTTTTTAACAAGATTGCAAAAATCTTTCCATAACAGAATTTTAATTCTGATTAATTAATGATTTATCATTATTATTAGATCTTTTGATCTATCGGTGGGGAATTTCATAATTCCAGCGCTGGCGCACCCGTGCTTTGCACGTGGTGCGCTGCTCAAAGCGTAGCGCACTTTACGCTAGCGCACCTACGTTTGACATGTGGCGCGCAGCGCATCTGGCGCTAGTGCATCCGTGTTTGACACGTGGCGCACAGCGCGCCTAGCGCTGGATCTGAAGCGTTGCTTTAAATTTTAAATTTTGAATTTTTAAAACAGAGTTTTGCTCTGATTGGGGGAAACAAGTGGGTTTTCGAAATGAAAAAACAACGGGAAAGCGACCTTTGTCGCCAACGCTCAGTGACAGCCGAGTAACCCGAGACCGTCTGTTCGTCAAAGCAACAAGCCGCGATCCCTCGATGAGAAGTTGAAACGTCCTTACTCATTTCCCAGGGATAAAACAAGGAGACTATTCGAACTGGCATTGCGCAACGGGCTCATCACTCTGCCAGATCCAAAACATCCGTCACAACCGGGTGACGTTAACCATCCTAACTATTATCCCTACCACAGAGTAATGGGTCACCCACTCGAAGATTGCTACGTCTTCAAAGGCTGGATTGAGGATGAATACCAACAAGGCAAATTCGTGTTGTCTGACAACTGGAAGGTGAACCCGCTACAACCACATACTCAGAAAAAGATGGACATGCCGGGGGCATCATGTTATTTTATAGGGGAAGCTCCATGAGAAATTGTTCTTGCAGCAAAAACTAAAAGAATGCTGAAAGATCTTCAAACATGTCCGACCTATGAACAACGGACCGAAACGTCCTTAAACTAACGATGGACCACTATGTCCTAAAACTGGCTGATGACTGAGACGTCGATAAACTACTGTAGACTACAGCATCCTAAGGCTGACCAAAAAAAAGAAGAGAAAAGAATATAAAAAAAAAGAAGAAAGAGAAAGAAAAAACGGTATGTCCATAAGCGAAAAGGGCATGGATGAAAACCCGAGAGGACTCCGTGAGTAAAAACAGCAGGGCTACCGGCGAGTTTTGTGAAAACCCGAAAGGGCGCAATCTCGTTAAAAGACACTTGCAAGGTCCTCTCGATCTTGTGAGGAGAACAACCTGTGTGAGATCCTTACGACTCACAAGGGAACAACACACTTAGGGATCCCCACGACTCCTAAGGAAAAATTACACTTGCGAGATCCTCACGACTCGTAAGAAAAACCCTCTTATGGGACCCTCACGGCTCATAAGATTCAAAAGTCTTAAGCTACAAGGATCTGAACATGTTCTTGAGCGGCCGCCACAACCTCCAATACTTCCCTACAAGCGGCTCAATGCTGACCCTTATATACAATCCACGGGCGTGAATAAACATTTCCCTAACAAAGTCCCATCCGTGACTAGGTATATGTTTACACAGTGAACAACCCTTGTAAGTCCTCTCGACTTATAAGGAGAAAGCATTCTTGTAAGATCCTTACGACTTATAAGAGACCACACACTTAGGAATCCTCATGATTCCTAAGGAGAAAACGCACCTACGAGATCATTACGACTCGTAGGGAGAAACACCTTTATGAGACCCTTACGGCTCATGAAGTCAAAAGCCTTAGTCAACGGGATCCTAACCCTGTTTGCTAAGCCACCTTTGTTCGACATCGACAGGGGAAAATGATGATTCGCTCCTGGCAATATCCCGGTTGTAGCAATGCTGATGCCTAAATCGGTATCAAATTCCAAGTCCTTTCATGGCAAATGATGATTCGCTCCTGGCAATATTCCAGTCGCAGCGATGTTGATGTTGAGATTGGCACCAGATTCCAAGTTCCACACTCGCAATAAAAAATCAGCGAGCCAAAAATGCATATGAAATAGCCGAAATAATAGGGCAACTTGCAACAAAATCAGCAAGTAAAAATGTATGCATACAAAAAACAGCCGAAATGATTGGGCAACTTACAACAAAAGGCAGTGAGTAAATAAAACGAATAGCCAAAATGATTGGGCGCCGCGAAAAATAGCCGAAATGGTTGGTCAATCGTGATTTTCACGGTATAAAAAGCTGAAATGATAGAGCATTGCGGAAAGAATAAAAAAAATGATGAACTGAAATGAAACTTTTTGCCCCGCAGGTGAAGTCACATTGATCCCTGTATACAATCCATGGGCACAAACATGAAGGGAATCATATCGTCCCACCAGGCTTCGTCGAAGCAAAGCCAAATCTCGATGGTTCATAGACAACCTAGAGACAATCTCGGCATTCGTCGCAATATTGCAAACACAATGTCAACAAATGAAGCGAAGGAAGATCCCTAGCTTCAGGGTCTCGACGTCAACACCGAAAACTTAAAGATCAACAACGGCGTTTCTCCTTACTCCAGTAGGATGCAGACGTGACGTCAACAAAAGACCCAATGGTCGAAACAAAGCGGAGTGACAGCAAAATCCCAGCTCCACCTCAGCATTCGTCTCGATACAGCAGACGAGACGTTACCACAGCGTTCTTCCTCCAGCAGGATTCAGACGCGACAATCCAAAAATGGAGCCATGGCGAAGTCCCTAGTTCCAGGTCCCGACGGTTCACCAACAACCTAGAGACCACCTCGACTTTCATCTCGATACAGCAGACGCGATGTCACCCCAGCGTTCTTCCCCCAACAGGATTCGGACGCGACATCAACAAAGCGGAACTACAGCAAAGTCCTAGTTCCAAAACTCTAAGGTCCGTAGACGACCTAGAGTCAACCAATGACTTCCCCGCCGGATCAACGCTCCGTCTCGAAAACAAGTCAACCAACCCCAGGGAAATCAGTGTCCTTGGTAAGACCTCTCGATTCAGGGAAATTAGTGTCCTTGGCAAAAACCTCGATTCAGGGAAATCAGCGTCCTTGACGAGAGCACCTCGATTCGCGTCGACCCGCAGAGAAATCAGTGTCTTTGCAGGAATATCTCGATTCGTCTCAACCCCGGGGAAATCAGTGTCCTTGGCAAAATCTCGATTCAGGGGAATCAGCGTCCTTGGCGAGAACCTCTCAATCCGCGTTGACCCGCAGAGAAATCAGTGTCTCTACAGGAATATACGACGTCAGCAAAACGGAGCCATGGCAAAGTCCCTAGTTCCAGGATCCGGCGGTTCACCAACAACCTAAAGACAAACCGCGGCATTCGTCTCGATACAGCAGACGCAATGCCACCAAACGAAGCGAAGGCAATATTCCTAGCTTCAGGGTCTTGATAGCAACTCATATAAAACCTGAAAGACTATCGGAGATCATCCCACACCAGCACGGAGTGGTTATGACTCATCGGGGCTCCCAAACTGAGCCTAACCTCAAGTAAAAAGAGACATGGAATATCCCTAACGCTTGCTCTTTCGATGGTAATATCACCTGGAAGATTTCTTGAAGACGTCTTGTCCAGCCCCCGAAGGGATCAGAGACACGACAGTCGTGGGGCTACTTGAACAGCAAGATTATGCGTCGAGGAATACACCGGCCAACGCGACGGTGCGACGAGTAAAAAACCCTAGTACCACAGGCCCTAACAAACTTCTATTAGCAGGAGTTAACTGTGACGTTAGGAAATCCTTGCGAGAACTTCTCGATTCGTCTCAACTCGCGGGGAAAATAATGTTCCTGCGAGAGCTTCTCGACTCGTCTCGACTCGTAGGGAAAAGCCTTAAGCAATAGGGATAAGGACCTGTTTCCTAAGCACTAAGGCCCTGCAGGTCAGTCCAAAATGGACTCTTGCATACTATTCACGGGCCACACTCTCCAAAGTCGAATCTCGACAAGGAGGGAAATAACCACTTACAGGTCCTCTCGACTTGTAAGAGGGAAAAATCTCTTGTGAGATCCTTACGACTCTCAAAGAGAAAACACGCTTAGGAATCCTCACGATTCCTAAGGAGAAAATACACATACGAGATCCTCTCAACTCGTAGGGAGAAAAGTCTTTATGAGACCCTTACGGCTCATTGTTTCCCCCAATCAGAGCAAATCTCTGCTTGAATTTCAAAAATTCAAAAATTGAAGCAACGCTTCAAATCCCGTGCGCTGCGCGCAACGCGCCACGTGTCAGAAGTTGATACGTCAGCGCAGCGCCCAAGGTAACGCGCCCAATCAGAGCAAGGCTCTATTTAAAACAAAAATTAAAAGAAGCAACGCTTCAGTTGCGCAAGCGCTGCGCTGCGCGATACGTGTCAGTGCAGTTGCGCAAGCGCAGTTGCACAAGCGCTGCGTGACACGTGTCAGTGCAGTTGCGCAAGCGCAGTTGCGTAAGCGCTGCGCTGCGCGACACGTGTCAGCGCAGTTGTGCTGCGCTGTGCGCTGAGCGACACGTGTCAGCGCAGTTGCGCAAGAGCAGTTGCGCTGCGCTGTGCGCTGCGTGACACGTGTCAAGCGCTAGTGCATCTGCGCCAAATAGAATTAAAATTCCAGTAAGATCTTTCTGTTCTTATTAAAACAAGAAGATTGTCTTCTGTGAAACAGAAGCCCTTTGATCAAAGATCCAACGGTGGGGAAAATTCCCCAAATCACTCAGAGAATGATCTCTTTAATAAATTTAACAAATTAATGGGCACTATATAAAGGCCCCTAGACCCCAATTCAAAAGAGATGAACATCAAGAACAGAAAGAACTTCAAAAACAACAAAACAAAGAGAACTCTGAAGAATTTTGAGAAGAAACTCAAGAAGAAGAGAAAAAAGGTTTTAAAAAAAACCTTTATAAAAGAGAAGAATTTCTTCTGAATAGATCATTGATCTAAGAATAAGATCAATGATCTTCAATAAAAAATAAATAATAACAGTGCCTTGCACTTTTTTATGAATCATTGGTTCTGGAATCTTAAAGATTCCTCTCTTGAATCCAAAATTGGATTAAGTTATTAAAACAGTGCCTTACACTTGCAAATCTGCACTGTTGCGCTCCTAGGTTGGCGCAAGCCACCAGAGAGCGCCACGTGTCAGCTCCAAGACCACTTGCGCTGTGCGCTTTTAAAATAGAGCATTGCTTTTTAAAGTTGGCGCAACTTACCAGAGCGCGCCACGTGTCAGCAGCGCAACAGTGCAGCGCACTGGCCCAGCGCACTGCGCTGTTGCGCTTGCGCTCACCAGAGTGTGACACGTGTCACCACGACAAGCGCTTGCGCTCAATAATTGACGCAAAGCGCCTAACAAGCCACTGTCAAGTAATTAATGCACTGCATTATTTACAGAAGGGCCAAGCCCAATTAAAAAAGTCCTAACAGGCCTAATAAAATGCAATGCATTGTTTTAAAAAAGGGCAGAGCCCAAAACAGATGCTCTGCATCATTTATAAAGGGACAGAGCCCAAATCAAAAAGGCCTAGCAGGCCAACAGAAAATGCAGTGCATTATCAAACAGGGGCAAAGCCCTAGCACAGGCCTAATAGGCCAAAGATAAAAACGTCGAATATTCTCAACTGGACTTAGCCCAATCATGGCCGTAAGTCCTCAAATTAAATTGACTAAGCAAGATTGCTCTCTTAAATCAATTTACATCGGGTTTAAGGGTACATCTCTGAACTCCTCTGACACCTATCGTTGTAATCCTTCAACGACGTCAGGGAGGTGACGGGTCCCGACAACCATACATCGATACGGACTGCGGGGTCCTTAAACTCGTGGACCGAAACGTCCTTAAACTAATATTCGTCCCTAAATGGGAATGTTGGACCGAAACGTCCCTAAACTAATATTCGTCCCAAAATGGGAATGTTGGACCGAAATGTCCTTAAACTAATGTTCGTCCCCAAATGGGAATGATGGACCACCATGTCCCTAAACTGAAAATCGACCGCAACGTCAGTAAACTAAACAATAGAGCCAATTGCTCTCTTGTCGGATCCAAACGACCCCGTTAAGTTGATCTTAGTCTGGAGATTAGGCTAACGTATCCTTAACAAAAGTTTAAGTTGATCTTAGCTTCAATATGGCTAACGTATCCTTAAACTAAAACACCAAACCCAAATCTAAGTAAACACGGATTTGGACTAATCCACGTCCTACGGGCGACGGCATCACTTAGTCTCCGTATACAATCCACGGGCAACCACAAATAAAATAAACACACACGACACGAAGTGAACATCTGGAGAAGGAGAAAGTGGCTACCGCGATGCGGTAGCGTAATTAACTGCAGGGGCTTGCGCCTGCAGGGAAGAGCGTCCCCACAATCAAAAACCCCTCAAGCGAGGGGGAATCTGACGAAGTCTGCTACATCGGCCGCATCCGTCTAAACCTCCGATACACGGTACCATAAATCAACTTGGCATCTTCGGAGAGGTGGACGGATAAAACCAAATAGTATCTGCCCCGAATTTCAGGCAAGACGTCCACCGCATCTCCGCCGCGTCATTCGGAGGGGAACAGATTCTGGCACGCCCGGTGGGACCTTTTCCTCTTTCCACTTCACATTTCATGTGATGTCTTCGCGAACGAATCGCGGTTTGTTAATGGTTGCCTTTGGATTTTAAGTTACTAAGATTTGGTCTTTTGTCCGGCGCAGAAATCAAGCATCAATGGCCTCCAACTGCTCGAGCTGTTCAAAGTGCCAGTGCAACCAACACTCCACCTCACCTGGAGGTGTAGCTTATGGGCCTCAAGCGGCCTCCATCCTTGCCATGCTGGTAGAACGGGTGACCCAGGCCACCACCGGCCTATTTTTCGGAACCAAGATCCCGCCTGCAAGCTTCACCATGCTAGTGCCCGCACGAGAAGCGAACAAGAAGTCGGTCTTCGATCGGCTCACTGCTACAACGGACCCTTTCAACGGGTCATCCAATATCAAACCGGCGGCCTCTTTCTTTGCCAGGCTGAGCCAGAACCCTGATGGGCCCGCCAAGAAGCCCATGAACCCTGAAGTGGCCGTCCTGAGGAAGACAGCCACCTCTGCCCCTGAAGTCGTCAAGGCGGCTTCTCCTGTTAAAGAGTCGGTCTTTTCAAGGCTGACCATTCCGGCTCCTGCTCCTACTCGAGGGTCTGTCTTTGACAGACTGAACATCGCCACTCAAAAGACAACATCAGTCTTTAAGAGGCTGGCACCAGCAGCGCCTCGTTCGGACAGGGGGCAAGATGAAGCTGTCCCTATCGCCGAGCCAGTCCTAACAGCTTGACACGCTCGACGTCGCCACTGGTGCCGAGTAAGGAAGGCCGGGGGCAACTCCTCCTCAGGGCTAACTTCACCAGCTCCAGTGGTGGAAGTTAATGCTGCTGTTCCAACTGGGAACAGCTTTGAACCGCTTAGGAGGGTACGCAAGAACTCTCCAACTGCTATGCTAAAAAGATCTCCTCCACCTGCGGAGAGGGTTCCGGAAACAATGCTAGAGCAGCCCCTCAGCGGCTATCCTCCAAAATTTATAAAGTCTGGCGGAGGGTTCAAGACTCCGTAATTGACCAAGGTCACTCTCGTCAGCAGAAAAGGGCGAAAGTGCAAGAAGAAAAGAACCGTCCCGTCAAACAGCAAAGGACGACAATCGCCAGGATGCCCACTGCAACGGCCCCTTCAACTTCAACGGCCCACAAGAGAAGGAGGCCGGAGAAAATTCCCACGCCTGCAGCAAATGTCAAAGGCGGCGAGCCCAAACGCCCTAAGTCTGGGGGCATTGTAGTCCATACTATATACATGGCGTCGGGAAAGGAGGACGGCCGTGCATCTACAGGTCATAGACCGCTTACACGGTCAGTGACCAAAGCTCAGGAATAACAGCAGAAGCTCCAAGAAATGATGAATGCGATGGCCGCGCTCACTGGGCCAAAAGAAAGCCCCGAAGCGTCCTCGGATCAACGCCAGGAGCAAGAAACTGACGCTGAATTCCTTTGTCGGATATTGGAGAAGAAGGATAAAGAGGCTGACAACTGGAAGACTGCTTCACCTTCAAGAATTGGGTCGAAGATCAGTATCAGCTCTGCAAGTTCGCTCTGTCTGACAACTGGAGGATAACGCCGCCACAGAGGCACGAACCCAAAGCCACGAGAGCAGAACCAGCTCCACATTGGCCTTGGAAGCGAATTCGTACTTGTCACATGATAACGATATCAAAGGAAGAGCCCGAGAACATGGATGACCTTCCTTGGTACTTCGAAAACAGCAACGATGAGGTGATCTCAGAATTTCCACCAGCGCCGAAAGAGCTGGAGGATGGAATACATACTACCGCAGATAACCTCAAGAAAATTGAGTTGGGGATGGCGAATGACCCGCGACCGACATTCGTCAGCGAGCTGCTATCTGAAGAGAGGGTGGCTGCGTTAAAGGACGTGCTTCTACAGCATAAAGATTGCTTCGCGTGGAACTATTCCGAAATGCCGGGACTAGATCCAGAAATTGCTGTGCACAGATTGACGATATCTCCGGACGTCAAACCGGTCAAACAGGCGCCAAGAAGAATGCGGCTCGAGCTTGAAATGAGCATCAATGCCGAGGTCAAGAAGCTAATCGACTCTGGCTTTATCTAGGAGGTTCAATATCCTGAATGGATTGCCAACATCGTCCCTGTGATGAAGAAAAATGGAATAGTGCGCATGTGCGTGGACTTCCGGGATCTCAATAAAGCCTGCCCGAAGGACGATTTCCCAGTGCCAATCACCGAACTGATGATAGACAATACATCCACTCACGAGGTTTTCTCCTTCATGGACGGCTCATCAGGGTATAATCAGATAAAGATGCATCCCGAAGACCAGAAGCACACCGCCTTCAGGACCCCTTTGGGTATATTCTGCTACAAGGTGATGCCCTTCGGTTTAAAGAATGCCGGTGCCACCTATCAGTGGGCCATGACGAAGATCTTCGATAACCTCATACATGAAATCATCGAGTGCTATATCGACGACCTCGTGGTGAAAAGCAGATCATACGAGGAACATCTCGAGCATCTGAAGACCGTATTTCAACGCCTCCGACAATACAACTTGAAGTTGAACCCTCTCAAGTGCGCATTCGGAGTTTCCTCAGGCAAATTCCTAGGATTCATCATCCGACGCTGAGGTATTGAAATAGATCCGTCAAAGATCAAGACGATCATGGAAATGCCTCCGCCAAGGACTCCCAAACAGCTGCGGTCTCTCCAAGGGAAGCTCGCGTATATACGGCGATTTATAGCCAACCTTTCAGGCAAGTGCCGCCCTTACAGTCACCTGATGAAGAAAGGAACCACTTTCGTTTGGGATCATAAATGCCAGAGCGCGCTGGACGAAATCAAGCAATACCTGCAGAATCCGCCAGTACTGGCCGCTCCGGTCAAGGGAAAGCCTCTCATTCTGTATACAACAGCCCTCGAAGGTTCTTTAGGCGCATTATGGGCATAGGAGAACGACCAAGGGAAAGAACGAGCCCTCTACTATTTGAGCCGAGTTCTACTGGGGGCAGAAAGCAACTACTCCCCCATCGAAAAACACTGCCTGGTGTTGATCTTCGCGATAACAAAGCCCAGGCACTATGCGTTGGCGTATGAAGTCCGTCTCATTTCGAAGGTGGACCACCTTAAATATTTAAGGCCATATTGATAGGGAGACTCTCTAAATGGGTCTTGCTCTTAATGGAGTTTTCGATAACCTATCAGCCTCTTAAGGCAGTGAAAGGCCAGACCATCGCCGACTTCCTCGCTGAGCATCCGATACCTGCCGATTCTCCTCTGAATTGCGAGCTGCCAGATGAACATGCGTTTGACGCGATCGACGGTGGTGATACCCGATGGGAGCTTCATTTCGATGGAGCATCTTCCATGAAGAAGCGCAAACAAAGTACGCCCATAATCAAATCGGGGGTAGACCTTATCTTCGTGACTCCACAAGGAGGGATAATGCGCTTTGCTTTCTCCTTAATAGAGCCGAGGACAAACAATGAAGCCGAATACGAAGCTTTAATAGCAGGCCTCGAGATCGCCATCGACATAGGAATTGAAAACCTCCTCATATACGGAGATTCTCAACTGGTCGTCAGTCAAGTAAACGGCGACCACCAGACGTGCAAGCCAGAACTGGTGAAGTATGGTGAAAAGGTGCAACAACTGTTGACCCAAATTCCTTCCTACACTTTGGAAAACATACCGCATGCAGAGAATAGCAAGGCGGACGCGTTAGCCAAGCTCGCTAAGGAACTGGCTGATGAGAACCTCGATGACGTCAGAATCGTGGTACAAAGCCGTCGGGTGCTCGCCCCAGCGGAAATATCTCCGGAATTACCCGAAGAGAAGGGAGTGACTGAGTAGACGACCCTGCAAATAAAAGACCGGGAAAAGGCTGAGGATTGGAGAGAAGTCTTTATAGACTACTTCAAATACCGTCGAACGCCCGAAGATGCGTCCTCAAGACATCAGCTTATGAAACGAGCTCTGTCTTTCGCCTTTGTCAATGATACTCTGTACAAGAGGTCGTTTGATTCTCTGTGGTTGAGATGCCTAGGACATGACGAAGCGAAAAGAGTCATTCAGGAAGTTCATGACGGACTCTGCGGTTCTCACCAAGTGGGTCCGAAGATGAAGTTGAAGATTAAACGAATGAGCTACTATTGGCCCACGATGATTCAGGACTGCCTCGAATATGCGAAGCAATGCCACTCATGCCAGATTCATGGGGACTTTATCCATCAGCACCCAAATCCTCTGCATCCAACGGTGGCTAGCTGGCCGTTTGAAATGTGGGGAACCGACATAGTTGGCCCCATCGAACCAGCATCGTCTAGAGGACATCGTTTCATCCTGGCGACGACTGACTACTTCTCCAAATGGGCAGAAGCAGTACCGCTGAGGGAAGTGAAAACGGAGAATATCCTCCATTTCTTCAAGAAACGCGTCATTTACCGGTTTGGAACTCCGCGACGGATCATCTCCGATAACGGGCCAGCCTACAGAAGCCACAAGATCAGTCGCTTTGCGCAACAGCACAACATAGACTGGAGGTATTCCTCAGTTTATAATCCGCGAACTAACAGTCTAGCTGAGGCTTTTAACAAGACCTTGACGAAAATCATAAAGAAGACGGTTTCCCGAAATAAGAAGGACCGGCACGAGAGACTGCAAGAAGCTCTCTGGGCGTATCAAACTACGTTCAAGACGGCTACGAACACAACGCCGTACGCGTTGGTATTCGGTACAGAAGCAGTACTCCCCCTCGAGATAGAGCTACCATCTTTACGAGTGGCAGTCCACTACGAGCTGACGGACGAAGAAAATGCTCACCTTCGGCTTGAGGAGCTTGACGCCCTTGATGAAACCCGGCTCATAGCGCAACAAAATCTAGAGATTTATAAAGAAAAGATGACGCGCTCATATGAAATATTGACCAGGCCGAGAACATTCCGCCAAGGCGAACTCGTGCTAGTGGTCAAAAGGCCTATGATCCCCAATCGCGCCAAGCGGGGAAAATTCGAGCCGAACTATGAAGGCCCGTACATCATAAACAAGGTCTACCAGGGTGGAGCCTATCTACTCATGGATATGCACGGTGAAAGGCCTTTCAGGCCAATAAATGGCCGCTTCCTAAAGAAATACTACGCTTAGCGAGCTACCGCCTAGGTCAATGATAGATGGCGACGACTATGGCCGCTCGCTATCTTCCTAAGCTCAAACTTTATAAGCAGTAGGCTAGCCTTCTCCTGGACGGACCGAAACGTCCTTAAACTAATGGCGGACCGAAACGTCCTTAAACTAATGGCGGACCGAAATGTCCTTAAACTAACGAAGGACCGAAACGTCTTTAAACTACTACTGCAGCATCCTTAGGCTGACGAGATGAATAAAAAAAATATATATATATATATATAATATATTAAAAAAATATAATAAACGGTATGTCCATAAGCAAAATGGTCATGGATGAAAACCCGAAAGGGCTCCGTGAGTAAAAACAGTAGGGCTACCGGTGAGTGTTCGTGAAAACCTGAAATGACACGACCTCGTAAAAGAAAAAGGAGAGAATAAAAAGAATAAAAAAAACGGTATGTCCATAAGCAAAATGGGCACGGATGAAAACCCGAAAGGACTCCGTGAGTAAAAACAACAGGGCTACCGGCGAGTGTTTGTGAAAACCCGAATGGGCACAACCTCGTTAAAAGACACTTACAGGGTCCTCTCGACCTTGTAAGGAGAAACCACCCGCGTGGGATCCTTACGACTCACAAAGGAGCAACACACTTAGGAATCCCCACGATTCCTAAGGAGAAAATACACTTGCGAGATCCTCACGACTCGTAAGGAGAACTCTCTTATGAGACCCTCACGGCTCATAAGATTTGAAAGTCTTAAGTTACAGAGACCTAAACCTGTTCTTAAGCAACCTCCACAACCTTCAATATTGCCCTACAAGTGGTTCAATACTGACCCTTGTATACAATCCATGGGCGTGAATAAACATTTTCCTAACCAAGTCCCATCCGTGACTGGGGATATGTACGCATGATGAGCAACCCTTATAAGTCCTCTCGACATACAAGGAGAAACCCCTCGCGTAGGATCCTTACGACTTACAGAGGAACATACACTTAGGAATCCTCACGATTCCTAAGGAGAAAATACACCTACAAGATCCTTACGACTTGTAGGGAGAAATACCTTTGTGGGACCATTACGGCTCATGAAGTCAAAAGCCTTAGTCGACAGGACCTTAACCCTGTTCGCTAAGCCACCTTTGTTCGACATCGACAGAGGCAAATGATGATCCGCTCCTGGCAACATCCCAGTTGTAGCGGTGCTGATGCCGAAATCGGTGTCTAATTTCAGGTTTACGGCGAAAAAGCCAGTAGGCCGCACATGCATACAAAATAGCCGAAATGATGGGGCAGCTTGCAATAAAAAGCAGCAAGTAAAAACGTATGCATATAGAACAGCCGAAATGATTGGGCAACTCGCAATAAAAAGCAGCGAGTAAAAATAAAATAAATAGCCGAAATGATTAGGCACCGCGGGAAATAGCCGAAATGATTGGGCAATCGCGACCTTCGCGATATAAAGGCTGAAATGATAGAGCATCGCGAAAATAAAGAAATAATAATAAAAAATGATGAAACTTTTGCCCTACAGGTGAGATCACATCGATCCCTGTATACAATCCAAAGGCACAAACAAAGACGGAACCATACCTTCCCAACAGGCTCCACCAGAAAGCAAAGCCAAATCTCTACGGTTCACCAATGGCCTAGAGAAAACCGCGACATTCATCTTGATGCAACAGACGCAGTGCCAGCAAACGAAGCAAAAATCAAATTCCTAGCTTCACGGTTCTGACGGTAACTTACATAAAACCTGAAAGATCACCACAAAATCCTTCGACTCAGGGAAACCAGTGTCCTTGACGAGAACATCCTGATTCGCGTCGACCCGCAGAGAAACTAGCATCTTTGCAGGAATACATCGATTCGTTTCAACTCCAGGGAAACCAGTGTCCCTGGCAAATACCTCAATTCAAGGAAACTAGCGTCCTTGATGAGAGCCTCTTGATTCGCGTCGGCCCGCAGAGAAACCAGTGTCTCCGCAGGAATACTTCGATTCGTTTCAACCCCGAAAAAACTAGTGTCTTCGGCCAAATCATTCGACTCAGGGAAACCAGTGTCCTTGACGAGAACATCCTGATTTTCGTCGACCCGCAGAGAAACTAGCGTCTTTGCAGGAATAAATAGATTCGTTTCAACCCCAAGGAAACTAGCGTCCTTGGCAAATGACTCAATTCAGGGAAACCAGTGTCCTTGACGAGAACATCCTGATTCGCGTCGACCCGCAGAGAAACTAGCGTCTTTGCAGGAATAAATTGATTCGTTTCAACCCCAGGGAAACCAGCGTCCTTGGTAAATGACTCAATTCAGAGAAACTAGCGTCCTTGATGAGAGCCTCCTGATTCGCATCGGCCCTCAGAGAAACCAGTGTCTCCGCAGGAATACTCCGATTTGTTTCAACCCCGAAGAAACCAGTGTCTTCGGCAAAATCCTTCGACTCAGGGAAACCAGTATCCTTGATGAGAGCCTCCTGATTCGCGTCGACCCGCAGAGAAACTAGCGTCTTTGCAGGAATACATCGATTCGTTTCAATCCCAAGGAAACCAGTGTCCCTGGCAAATACCTCAACTCAGGGAAACTAGCATCCTTGATGAGAGCCTCCTGATTCGTGTTGGCCCGCAGAGAAACCAGAGTCTCCGCAGGAATACTCCGATTCGTTTCAACTTCGAGGAAACTAACGTCCTCGGCAAAATACTTCGACTCAGGGAAACCAGTGTCCTTAACGAGAACACCTCGATTCGCGTCGACCTGCAGAGAAACTAGCGTCTTTGCAGGAACACCTCGACTCGTTTCAACCCCAAGGAAACCAATGTCCTTGGCAAACTCCTCAACTCAGGGAAACTAGCGTCCTTGATGAAAGCCTCCTGATTCGCGTCGGCCCGGAGAGAAACCAGTGTCTCCGCGAGAACTTCCTGATTCGTCTCAACTTGCAAGATAAAGCCTTAGGCAGCAGGGATTAAAAAACTTGTTTCCTGAGCACTGGGACCCTGCAAGTCGGTCTAAAACGGTCTCTTGCATACTATTCACGGGTCTCACTCTCCAAAGTCGAATCTCGACAACGAGGGAAACAACCGCTTACGGGTCCTCTCGACTCGTAAGAGGGAAAATTCTCTTATAGGATCCTTATGACTTATAAGAGAAAACGCACTTAGGAATCCTTACGATTCTTAAGAAGAAAATCCACCTACGAGATCCTCTCGATCCGTAGGGAGAAAAATCTCTATGAGACCCTCACGGCTCATAGAGTTGAAAAGTCGTAGACAGCAGATCTGAACCTGCGGCCTAAGCCATCGCTATCTCTTGAAGAAACTAAGATGCTTACTCTATTATCTGTCAACCATGTTTATTAAGACAACATACTGATAATAAGAGAAAGGGAGAAAGCAAAAGAGCATACAAGACATTGCAAAGAAAAAATGTGTATCTTTATTTATTAATTCAATCAAGTACACGTACAAAAGAATAAGGAATGGATACATCTTATTCGAAAAAGAAAAATTTTACAAGTATATTGATACAAAGGCAGCTATTGGGAAGGAAGCGTCTTAAATAGCCCTATCAGTTGTTCGCGCACTTCCTTCCATGCCTTTTCCTGGTCGGCCACCACCGCCAGTTCCGCTTCTACTTGAGCCCGTTGCTGCAAGAAGAATGCAAGCTGCTCCCTAACGGCCTGCTGAGCTGCTTCGCGGCCTGGGGCGTCATGCTCAGCAGCATCAAGCTTCCGCTTCAGTGTTAGCCCATTAGAGATACGCTCTAGAAGGCCCTCGAAGATAGCCTTCACCAGGGCAGCGTTCGCCTCAACTTCAGCACGTAAGCGAGCAGTCTCGCTTGACGACTCTTGACATTCCTTCAGCCTTAAAGCTGCTTCTTGTTCCAAATGGCGGAAGTAAGAAGCGCTTTGCTCGATCCATGCTGCCCGTTGAGTACTCACGGCCAAAACCTCAGGGGCAGGACGCATCGACTCCAGCTAGTGCAGGCGGGCCTCGATTTCCCTGTAGTGATTAACCCAAGATTCGACGACGCCTTCGTTATGAAAATTTACAAGCGCCGCCAACATTGGGTTAACCTCCACAGCGAAATCTGCGGCAGATGGGAGAGCATCTATGTCAAGCTCTTCGATGTATCCGCTCAACATGCCCAAACTCATCACGGCACCCTTTGAAGATGGACGTTTCGAGAAGGGGCCTGCTGGCATTAGGATGCGAGACTCAAGAGGGACCGGGATCGGAACGATGGCTGAAAAAACAAAATACGATTAGATGATGGTTCAAGAAATACAAAAAAAATTCATCGATGCGATAGTTTACTATACCAGCTGCAGCGGGCGGCAAGGCCGGAAGGGCCGGTGGCGCGACCGATCTCTCATCCTCTCCTTCGATTTGTAGCACTGCAATCAGGATACGGGAAAGTCAGAAATAATTCCATCACTAAAAAAGGAAAGACGTCAGTTGGAAACTATACTCACTAGTGCCACTGGAGGAAGAGGCGAGTTTAGTTGGGAAGGAGAAGTGTGGGAGCAACACCTGATAGAGATGATCAAAAAGCACTCCTGAAAAGACACAATAGTACGACTTTAGTACATAAATTATGCGGCTAAAAGATAAAACTAATAGGATGCAAATCCATACCTTCCAACATCTTTGATGGTACAAGGGAAGGCTGAGAGGTGACCACCGCCAAGGCAGTAGTTGACGGCGCTCCCTCGAGCAATGGAGCATCGGCACTGGCCGCACCTGCGTTAAAAACAAAGATAAACTTGTCAGAAAGGATCGCAAGATATAAAAAAAAAGGACAATAACTCAAAATTTACCTGATGAGCCGCCAGCCGAAACGGAGGCGTCTTCCTCCTCCATTGATACGAGTCCACCTCCCGTGGCCTCATCACTAGACTCTACGGGGACCGTCGTCGTGCTCGCGAGGCCAAGAGACGGCGGAGGACCGTAGGCGGAGAGAGCAATGATCGGAGCATCACCAGACTCTTGAGAAAGAGCGGCCGGCTCGTCCCCAGGAATCATGCCCGCCTCACCCGCTACATCCTCGGGCTCGACGGTCGCCATTGTCTCATCCGCCGTCACCATGAGGTCGCCGGTCTCAGGCGCCTCGTCCGCCGCTGCCCCAGGCTTAGTTATAGCGGTCGTCTCATTTGCCGCCACCTCAGGCTCGGCATCAACGACCTTCTCTGGTGCAGCTCCCTCAGCCCCCAGCTCAGGCTCAGCAACCCCGGCGACGTTGCCCACCGTCAGCTCGGGTTCGGCCGGTGCCTCTTCCTCTGTCCCCTTAGGTTCGACGGTCTCCGCCTTCCCCTCGGTTGGACTTGGCCCTGCATGACAAGATATATAAGAACCGACAGGTTTATAATTCTTACAACAAAATTTTGAAAGATACATTACCTGAGGTGGACTTATCGTTCGCCTCCCTATTTGCCCGCACCGCCTGTCTGTGAGCTGTAGACAAAGCGACCGGGGGCTCTTCCGAGGGAGTATCAGCACGAAGGATAGTGCTTGGGCCCGCTCCCACAGCCAAAGCAGCCCTGCGTGCCTTCGCCTCGCGCCTCAACCGCTTCCTCTCCTCCCGGGCCGTCGCGACAGACCTCTTCGACGCTTCCTTCATCAAGGTGTCGTCGTCCTCGTTTAGAGTTGCCTCAAGAGCCTTCAAGGCATCTATCATCGGCTCTTCAAGTCGGGTCTCTCGCGGCAGCCCCGAAGAGGCCGAAACATCAGTAGCTGGCCCGGGAAGAGTCTATGCGTCACTTTGCGGGACCGGCATTGTGGTTCCTGTGATGAGAAAAAGAAAGGGTCAGATCGACCATGACAAAAGGAGAATAAAGACTTAATGAATCGAAATATACCGAAGCCCAAGGATGCTCTGAGTCGTTCCTCCTCTTGAAAAGTTTTGAGGGAGGCGGCGATAGTCTCTTCAGTGGTGATGCCTGTTTAAAGAAAAGAGGGGAAAAGCATTAGTCAAAGACAATAATAAAGATATGATGCAACAAAAAATGCGACTAGTAATTACCCGATTGCGCAAGCTTAGCTAGCCACGCGTCACGCCTCGCCAATCGCTCTGAAGCTGCGATGGCGGCCGCCAGGTCCGTATCATCCGGCAGCATAACTAATCCCCTGTTGGTCCCGTACTCACCCAGGCCCTTGCTATAAGGAGCGTGAGGTTCCTGACCGAACGCAACGTCAGCTGAGAAGAGTGACTTCTTCTTCCTCGTCTGCCCACCAGCCCTGGGTGCACCCGGGATCGACTTGCGCTTTGCAGGCACCTTGGGGTGGCGGGTCCCGATATCCGCGCCCACACCAGACTCCGGCGAAGCCACAACTACCGTTTCCACTGGAGCACAGGGGGCCGGTGGCGCATCCGCAGTATCAGGAAGAGGCAATCCGCGTGGAGGACTCAGCACACACGGTGGTTCGGCTTTAGCATCTTTCAGCGGAGGGACTACGGGGGTCCTTGGCACCAGAGGAGCTTTGCGGTCGCTGCCGGGAGGCATACCCTTACGGTCGACCAACAAGCGCTTTTCTTCCTTTATAACGGCGCCCGTCGAATGCTGGTACCACGCTGTATATGTATTAAGGATTCATAGGGCACAAATCGGCTCGCTGATGAAAAAATGAGAGCCCGTATTCAGACGCATGAAGTGATGCAGTGCGCTCCGCATCCCTTCTTCAGTGACAGCAGGGTCCAGCAAGAAAGCCTCCAACGGCACCCCTTGATTGTAGCTCAGTTGCTGGGCAAAACGATGCGAGTTGTATCTCATGAAAAACGCCGCATCATTTTGCCTAAACACCAGGAAACCCGGTCTGATGGAATATAGATGCAGGGTCTCCCAGGCTGTCAGAACTGAGGCCCCATCTTTGAAAATGTCTTGCAATGACCGCACTGTGGTAGTAGACGCCTTTCCAATGGTCAGCACTTTGTCAGTAAAAGACATCCCGTCTCCAACTATGTGGGGACGAAGGAGCAAACCTCTGGCATTCCGTGGCGACGGAGTCACAATTGAGGCGCTGATCAATCGCATGATTCGAGGGAAGCTGCACCTGTCATAGAACGAAGGCCTTTTGTGCATACCGAAGACCCCCAGTGTATGTAGCTCGAGCCATGATATAAAGTAATGCATCGGGAAGATCACGTGCAGTACTCCAGGTTCATTAGCATCCGCCGCTTGACTAAGGCTGTGATACAGGTGTGCCAAGCCGGCGATCCCGACGGCCACTTTTACCCCAATGGTCATCCGGTGAGCTGGGTAAAAGACAGAGGGCCTCATACGGCGAGAATGCATCGGGAGCGCAAACCAACTCAGCCATAACCCAAGAAATCCTAAGAAGAACGTTTCCTCGTCCATCCCAGGGGCTGCAACCTCCGCAAAAGAGACCACCGGGGAGTTAGGAAGGAAAAAAAACCCTTTTGATCTACCTCCTTCGCTGGAAGGTTGTCCAAACCTAAACCGAAAGGGTCATCAAGCGTGGCGAACTTAGAAGCTTCTTCCGATAGGACGTTTGGGTGAAGGAATCGAGCGATGAAATCCTCGAAACTGACCCCGCAGCTCCCACATTCGATAAAAAGGGCCTCGTAGATGTTCAATACTTTGATCAAACTTGGAAACTGATGTTGAACAGCATTCTCCGGAGTGAGGCCCATCATTGCTGGCTTAGCACCGAAGACATATTCGTCTATAGGAAGGAGCTCCTCATAGTGCTCCCCTATGACCGGTAAGCCGGAAACCTCTGTGAACTCCTCTAAAGAAATTGACACTTCCCGGTCCAGTGCGAGGAAAGTGTGAGTAGGGATATTCCACTGCTCCAAAAAGGCCTTAACCCACCAGGTGGGAAGCTTGGGATATTGGAAGAGGGAAACGTAAACAGCAGTGTACAACCCGAGCCTCATCAACTGCGACTTCTTCGCTGACAAAATATAGCGAGCCCATGGCAGATAACCCATCGGATGACGGGGGATCGGACCTATATTGTATGATTGCCCCCAGGGTCGCGCCTCGCCTTGACAAATACGGCGTCCCAAGATATCCAAAACCATAGGAGGCTGAACTGGAATCGCATCTATAGCGGGATGAAGAAGGCCCTTTGAAGTCCAATCGACCATCTCCACGGCATACTTCACCGAGGGTGGGTCGGCATAATGGATCGCCATGATAGGCTCTGATGGTACTGCGCATGAAAAGCTCTGTCGACCCCCGATAATTTGATTGTACCATGACCCCCAAAGGTGAAGATTCTTATATTCCGGATCGTAGTCCCTGATCAAAGCTAGGACCACCCGGTCTATGGGTGCTCCGGAGAATCCTCCTTCCGAACGAACAAATAGGAATGAGGTATCGAAAAACATGTTTCCTGCAGAGGGACAAAAGTCAGCCGTCAGTGTTGTAATTCCAACGCTTGGCGTTTTAAATTTTTTTTTACCACATTGCAATGCAGTAGGTAAGGGACAAAAGGGGGACCCACAAAATCTGGATAAGACAGCCCCATCATTGGATGAGACTGTCAATTAATGAAGAGATCCCCAAGAGAATATTCTCATTAATAGGAAATCCCTAGAGACAAGGAGAAAATCTCTTCTTTCAGAGCAAAGCTCTGTCACAGAGTGACGTTTGTCAAACTCTGGTCTCAAGGGAATAAAATTTCCTAAAAAGAGCCTAACTCTGTGGTAATAATGGAAAGATCCATCAAAAGAAAATTTAACTCTTGAAAGAATTAAAATTTTGGGATCTTAAAGATCCATGAAAACTCTTAGGAGTTCTTCATTTTCAAATCAAAAAAGATCTACATTTGATCCATGAGCAAAGCTCTGTTCATGGGTTAAAACCCATGAACAAGATCTCTGTAGATCTATGGACTTTTGAGAGCAAAGCTCTGTTGATGAAACCCCAAAGGGGTTTTCTTTAGATCAAAGATCTATAAGAGCAAGGCTCTGTAAATTTAATTTAATTTAATTTAATTTAAATTTTACCTAAGTTGTTCTAAAAATCTGAACTCTGAGTTCTTGGAAAGAAACGAGAGTAAGGCTCTAAAATTCTTAAACAAGAGTAAGGCTCTGAAAATTCAAGTTCTTAAAAAAAATGGTAAAACATTTTCTAAGGACCAAGGGTCCTATTTATAGGCGCCGGCACCCCTTCAGCTCACCCGTTGATCCAACGGCTAAGATCTTGCCACCGCTGCACTCACGTGTGCGCCACGTATGCGCCACGTGAGCGCAACGGTAGGGGGCATTTGTTTCCCCCAATCAGAGAAAAGCTCTGTTTGAATTTCAAAAATTCAAAAATTGAAGCAACGCTTCAAATCCCGTGCGTTGCGCGCAACGCGCCACGTGTCAGAAATTGATACGTCAGCGCAGCACCCAAGGTAGCGCGCCCAATCAGAGCAAGGCTCTATTTAAAACAAAAATTAAAGGAAGCAACGCTTCAGTTGTGCAAGCACTGCGCTGCGCGACACGTGTCAGCGCAGTTGCGCAAGCGCAGTTGCGCAAGCGCTGCGCGACACGTGTCAGGGCAGTTGCGCAGGCGCTGCGCTGCGCGATACGTGTCAGCGCAGTTGCGCTGCGCTGTGCGCTGAGCGACACGTGTCAGCGCAGTTGTGCTGCGCTGTGCGCTGCGTGATACGTGTCAAACGCTAGTGCATCTGCGCCAAACAGAATTAAAATTCCAGTAAGATCTTTCTGTTCCTATTAAAACAAGAAGATTGTCTTCTGTAAAACAGAAGCCCTTAGATCAAAGATCCAACGGTGGGGAAAATTCCCCAAATCACTCAGAAAATGATCTCTTTAACAAATTTAACAAATTAATGGGCACTATATAAAGGCCTCTAGACCCCAATTCAAAAGAGATGAACATCAAGAACAGAAAGAACTTCAAAAACAACAAAACAGAGAGAACTCTGAAGAATTTTGAGAAGAAACTCAAGAAGAAGAGAAAAAAGGTATAAAAAAAACCTTTATAAAAGAGAAGAACTTTTTCTGAATAAATCATTGATCTAAGAACAAGATTAATGATCTTCAATAAAAAATAAATAATAACAGTGCCTTGCACTTTTTTATGAACCATTGGTTCTGGAATCTTAAAGATTCCTCCCTTGAATCCAAAATTGGATTAAGTTATTAAAACAGTGCCTTACACTTGCAAATCTGCACTGTTGCGCTCTTGGGTTGGCGCAAGCCACCAGAGAGCGCCACATGTCAGCTCCAAGACCACTTGCGCTGTGCGCTTTTAAAATAGAGCATTGCTCTTTAAAGTTGGCGCACCTCACCAGAGCGCGCCACGTGTCAGCAGCGCAACAGCGCAGCGCACTGGCGCGGCGCACTGCGCTGTTGCGCTTGCGCTCACCAGAGTGTGACACGTGTCACCACGACAAGCGCTTGCGCTCAATAATTGGCGCAAAGCGCCTGACAAGCCACTGTCAAGTAATTAATGCACTGCATTATTTACAGAAGGGCCATGCCCAATTAAAAAAGGCCTAACAAGCCTAATAAAATGCAATGCATTATTTTAAAAAAGGGCAGAGCCCAAAACAGATACTCTGCATCATTTATAAAGGGACAGAGCCCAAATCAAAAAGGCCTAGCAGGCCAACAGAAAATGCAGTGCATTATCAAACAGGGGCAAGGCCCTGGCACAGGCCTAATAGGCCAAAGATAAAAACGTCGAATATTCTCAACTGGACTTAGTCTAATCATGGCCGTAAGTCCTCAAATTAAATTGACTGAGCAAGATTGCTCTCTTAAATCAATTTGCATCCAGTTTAAGGGTACATCTCTGAACTCCTCTGACACCTATCGTTGTAATCCTTCAACGACGTCAGGGAGGTGACTGGTCCCGACAACCACACATCGATACGGACTGCGGGATCCTTAAACTCGTGGACCGAAACGTCCTTAAACTAATATTCGTCCCTAAATGGGAATGTTGGACCGAAACGTCCCTAAACTAATATTCGTCCCAAAATGGGAATGTTGGACCGAAACGTCCTTAAACTAATGTTCGTCCCTAAATGGGAATGATGGACCACTATGTCCCTAAACTGAAAATCGACCGCAACGTCATTAAACTAAACAATAGAGCCAATTGCTCTCTTGTCGGATCCAAACAATCCCGTTAAGTTGATCTTAGTCTGGAGATTAGGCTAACGTATCCTTAACAAAAGTTTAAGTTGATCTTAGCTTCAATATGGCTAACGTATCCTTAAACTAAAACACCAAACCCAAATCTAAGTAAACACGGATTTGGACTAATCCACGTCCTACGGGCGACGGCATCACTTAGTCTCCGTATACAATCCACGGGCAACCATAAATAAAACAAACACACACGACACGAAGTGAACATCTGGAGAAGGAGAAAGTGGCTACCGCGATGCGGTAGCGTAATGAACTGCAGAGGCTTGCGCCTGCACGGAAGAGCGTCCCCACAATCAAAAACCCCTCAAGCGAGGGGGAATCTGACAAAGTCTGCTACATCGAACGCATCCGTCTAAACCTCCGATACACGGTGCCATAAATCAACTTGGCATCTTCGGAGAGGTGGACGGATAAAACCAAATAGCATCTGCCCCGAATTTCAGGCAAGACGTCCACCGCGTCTCCGCCGCGTCATTCGGAGGGGAACACTCATGAAGTTGAAAAGTCTTAGACAGCAGATCTGAACCTGCTTTCTAAGCCATCACTATTCCTCGAAGAAGCCAAAACAAGATGCTCACTCTATCATCTGCCGGTTATGCTTGCTAAGGTGACATGCTGATAACAAAAGAAAGAAGAAAGCAAAGAGATGACACAAGACATTGGGAAAGAAATATATCTTTTATTCATGAATTCAATTGGGTACAAAATACATCATATGAAAGAATAAAAAATGGATACATTTTATTCAAAATTACAAATGGTACAAAAAACAATTATTGAGAGGGAAGCGCTTTCAATAGTCCGATCAGCCACTCGCGCACTTCTCTCGGCCCCTTTTCTTGATCAGCTACCACGGCCAACTCTGCTTCGACTTGGGCTCGTTGCTGCAAGTAAGACGAAAGTCGCTCATCAATGACCTGCCGAGATGCCTCATGACTCTGTGCATCCTGCTCGATGAGGTCGAGCTTCTGCCTCAGCATTAACCCGTCGGAAATACATCGTAGAAGGCTCTTAAATATGGTTTTCAACTGCACAGCATTGGCGTCAACCTGAACATACAGTCGGGCAGATTCGCTCGAAGTCTCTTCACATTCTTTATGCTTTAAGGCCGCTTCTTGTTCAAGATGGCGGAAGTAAGGAGTGCTCTGCTCGACCCGCGTAGCCCGTTGAGTGTTCACAACCAGGACCTCTGGAGCAGGACGTCCGACCTCGAGCTCATGCAGGCAGGCCTCAATCTTCCTGCGGTGATTAACCCAAGACTCGACGATGCCTTCATTATGGAAGTTCACAAGCGTCGCCAGCATTGGATTAACCTCGGCAGCAAAATCTGCATCGAATGTAGGGGCCTCCGCGTCAAGCTCTTCGATGTAATCGCTCAACATACGCAGACTGGTCACAGCACCTTTTGAGGATGGACGTCTGGAAAAAGGCCCTGCCGGCGTTATAACGCGAGACTCGAACGAGACTGGAGTCGATGTGACCGCTACAAAATAAATCATAGTCAGATGTCGGCTTAAGAAATAAAAAAATACATGAACAAAAGAGTCTATTATACCGGCTGCAACAGGGGGCAGAGCTGGGAGTACTGGTGGCGCAACGATACCCTCGTCCCCTCCTTCAATTTGTAAGGCTACAAGCAATGCAAAGAAGAATTGCAATAACATGACTGCCCGTTAAAGAAAGGACGTCGGTTAGAAAAGATACTCACCGACACCAGCGGGCAGACTAATCTCTGACTGGAAAGAAAAGTGTGGGTGTAGCACCTGATACAGGTGATCAAAAAGGACTCCTGCAAGGATACAGTAATGCAATGTCAGTACATAAATTATACAGCCTAGAGATAAAACTGATGGGCCATAAATCCGCACCTTCCAACATCTGAGATGGTACGAAAGAAGGTAGAGGAGTGGTCATCGTCAAAGCGGTAACTGATGGCGCTGCATCGAGTAGCGCAACCTCAACGCCCGCCATGCCTGCATTGGAAACGAAATAAATACAGTCAGGAGAGAGTGAAAGGGATTGCAGAATAAAAAGAAAAGCAATGACCTAAAACCTACCTGGTGAGTCACCGGTCGGAACCGCGACAAGGGCGTCACTTGATGCAGTCCATCGGAATGGTTTCGCCGCCCGTGGCTTCATCCCCCGACTCCACGAGAATCGTCATGATACTCGCAGCGCCCGGCAACGGCAAGGAGCCGCAAGGGGAAAGAGCGACGATCGGGGCAGTGCCCGACTCCTAAGAAAGAGTGGCTACCTCGGGCTCGGCGGCTGTAGCCATCTTACCCACCGCTACCTCGAGCTCGGTAATGGTAGCCATCTCACCTACCGCTACCCTGGGTTCGACGATCGTGGCTAACTCCTCTACCGCTACCCCGGGCTCAGTAGTTGCCGCCACTTCTTCGGTAAGACTCGGCCCTGCAAGATAGGATATGTGAGAACCTGAAGGTTAAAACTTTGACAAAATAACCCAATGTCACGTTACCTTGAGTTAGTCTTCCGATTGCTTCCCGAGCCGCACGGGTTACCTGTCTGTGGGCAGTGGACAAGACAGCCGGAGCATCTTCTAAAGGAGTAGGGGCAGGGGTAGCGGTGCTCGAACCTGCACCCGCGGCCAAGGCAGCACTACGCTCCCTTGCCGCACGCATCCTACGCTTCCTTTTCGCTCGGGCAGTGAGAGCGGATCTTCTAGAAGCCTCCATCACTAGGGCGTCATCATCCGCGCCAAGGGTTACCTCTGGAGCCATTGTAGCATCCGTCATCGGTCGTTCGAGTAAGGCCTCTTTCGGCAGTGCTGAGGAGGCCGGGACTTCGATGACTGGTCCGGGAAGCATCTTCGCATCACCTTGCGGGATTGGCATTGTAGTCCCAGCGATAAGATAAAGAAGGGGTCAGATTGTCTATAAGAAAGGAGAATGAAGATGCAATGAGCCGAGAAATACCAATACCCAGCAAAGCGCAAGTCCTCTCCTTCTCCTCGAAAGTCTTGAGGGAAGCCGCTAAAGCCTCTTCAGTGGTAAAGCCTATTACAGAAGGAAAAGTCTCAGTCAAAACATGATAATAAAAATATAACGCAATAACAGAAGTTACGGCTTATATTTACTTGATTGCGCAAGGATGGCCATTCCCGCTTTGCGGCTTGCTGATCGCACAGAAGCTGCAATGGCGGCATCGAGATCAGTATCGTCCGGCGCTATGAATAGACCTTCATTGGTCCCATATTCGCCCAAGCCCTCACTATAAGGAGCATGAGGCTCCTGACCAAATACGACGTCGGCAGAGAAGAGCGACTTCTTCTTCCTCTTCTGCGAGCGAGCTCCGGTCGCCGCTAACACCAGTTTACGCTTGGTAGGCACCTTGGGACGATGAGTCCCGATGTCTGAACCCACACCAGAATCGGGGGAGGCTACAGTCGCCTTTTCTACAGGAGCCCGGGGTATCGATAGCTCGGCCCTGTCGTGTGGGACTTCGATCACGGCAGCTTCTCTTAGCGGAGGAGGGACAATGGTCCGTCGCTTCAAAGGGGCGTTTCGATCACCAGCGGGGGGTGCACCTTTGCGATCGAGCAGCAGTCGCTTCTCCTCCCTGATAATGGCGCCCATTGAATGCTTGTACCATGCCACGTACACATTAAGGACCTTTGGGACACAGCTCGGTTCGCTGATGAAGAAGCTGGACCCTGTGTTCAAGCGCATGAAATGATGCAGCGCACTCCGCATTCCCTCTTCGGTGGCAGCAGGTTCTAGCAAGAAAGCCTCCAACGGAACTCCGTGATTATAGCTCAATTGTTGGGCAAAACGATGCGGATTGTATCTCATGAATAACGCCGCATCATTTTGCCTAAACACTAGAAAGCCCGGTCTGATGGAATAAAAATGAACGATTTCCCAAGCTTTCAAAACAGAGGCTCCATCTTTAAAAATGTCCCGCAATGGCTGCACCACTGTCGCGGACTCTTTGCCGATAGTCAGGATCTTGTCAGTGAAATTCATGCCATCTCCAACAGTGCGAGGACGAAAAAGAAAACCTCTGGCTTCCCGCGGTGACGGATTTACAATAGATGCATCGACCAATCGCATGATCCGGGTGAAGCCGCACCTGTCGTAGAAGGATGGCCTTTTATTAATGCCGAAAACGCCAAGTGCATGTAGCTCGAGCCATGACATGAAGTAATGTATTGAGAAGTTCACATGCTGCACTCCGAGTTTAGTAGTATCCGCCGCTTGGCTGAGGCCGTAATACAGATGAGCTAACTCGGCGACCCCGACAGCCACTTTCACCCCAATAATCATCCGGTGAGCCGGATAGAAGACAGACGGCCTCATACGACGAAGGTGCATCGGGAGTGCAAACCAGCTCAGCCATAGCCCAAGAAACCTTAAGAAGAACGTTTCCTCATCAATCCCAGGGACTGCGATCTCCGCAAAAGGAACAACTGGAGTGTTGGGAATGAAGAAACTCTTTTGATCTGCCTCCGCCGTTGGGAATTTGTTTAACCCTAAACCGAAAGGGTCGTCAAGTTTGGCGAACTTAGCAGCACCCTTTAAAAAGGACGTCCGGATGGAGAAAACAAGCAATGAAATCCTCGAAAGTAACCCCGCGGCTTCCAGACTCGAGAAAAAGACCCTCATAAATATTCAACACTTTGATTAAGCAAGGGAACTGGTGTTGGATGGCGTTCTCCGGGGTAAGGCCTGTCATCGCTGGCTTGGCACCAAAAATGTATTCATCTGTAGGAAGCAGTTCCTCATAGTGCTCCCCCATAACCGGTAAGCCAGAAACTTCTGCAAATTCCTCTAAGGAAATCGATACTTCTCGGTCCAGCGAAAGGAAGGTGTGGGTGGGAATATTCCACTGCTCCAGAAAGGCCTTCACCCACCAGGAGGGAAGCGTAGGATACTGGAAGAGAGAAGCATAAATGGCAGGATACAACCCAAGCCTCAACAACTACGACTTCTTCGCTGACAGAATGTAGCGGGCCCATTGCAGATAACCAGCTGGATGACGAGGAATTAGACTGATCATATATGGTTGTCCCCACGGTCGCGCTTCGCCTTGACAAATACGTCGCCCCAGGTTATCCAAAGCCATTGGAGGCTAAACAGGTATCGAAGCCATAGCAGACTGAAGAAGACCTCCCGAAGTCCAGTTGACTTCTTCCACGGTATAGTTCACCGGGGGTGGGTCGGCGTAATGGATCGCCATGATAGGCTCTGAAAGTACCGCGCATGAAAAGCTTTGTCAACCCTTAATAATCTGATTATACCATGTCCCCCAAAGGTGAAGATTCTTATATTCTGGGTCATGATCTTTGATCAAAGCTAGGACTTCCCGGTCTACAGGTGCTCCAGGGAATCCTCCTTCTGAACGAACAAACGGGAAAAAGGGATCGAAAGACATGTCGCCTGCGTAAAGAGGGACAAAAGTCAACTGTCAGTGCTATAATTTAATTTAAATTCTGACACTTGGTACTTTAAAATTTGTACCACACTGCAATGCAGTGGAGAGGGACCAAAGGGGGACCCACAAAATCTAGATGACAATTCATCAATTAATAATTAATAAAACAGTCTCATCATTTGATGAAACTGTTAATTAAGTAAGGAGATCCTCAAGAAAATTCTCATTAAATGAGAGATCCCTCGGGAAGAGGAGTAAATCTCCCTTTGAGAGCAATGCTCTGTGACAGAGTGACACTTGTCAAACTTTGATCATGAAGGAATCAAAATTCCTCAAGAGCCGTACTCTGGAAAAATTGATGATGGAAAAACCCATCAGAAAAAATTAAAATCAATTTTTTTTATGAATTAAGAATTCTGAGATCTTCAAGATTTATGAACAAAATCTAAGAATTCTTTATGAGCAAAGCTCTGTTCATGGGTTAAGAAACCCTGAAACAAGATCTCCTTAGATCTATGGGTTCATGATTTGAAGAGAGCAAAGCTCTATTAATGAAATCCTAAAAGAGTTTTCTTTAGATCAAAGATCTATGAAGAGTAAGGCTCTGTTAATGGGTAAAACCCTAGTTTATTAAAAAAATTAATCTTTACCGAAGTTGACAGAGTTTTGACTCTTAAAATCTCTTAAGATGAAGAGCTATGCTCTGAATAAAAATTCTCAAAGAAAGAAGATGAACATCATCTAAAGGACCAAGGGTTCTATTTATAGGCATTGAAACGCCTCTTCAACTTCTGAGTTGATCCAAGGGCGCAGATTCTGCCACCGCTGCACTCACATGTGGGCCATGTGAGCGCAACGGTGGGGGGGCATTTGTTTCCCCCAATCAGAGCAAAGCTTTGTTTGAAATTCGAATTTCAAAAATTGAAGCAACGCTTCAGATCCAGCGCCAGGTGCGCTGCGCCCTAGGCAGTGCACCATGTGCGCGCTAGCGCTAGGCACGCTGCGCGCCACGTGTCAAACAGGATGCGCTGCGCTCTGAGCAGCGCACCACGTGCAAAGCACGGGTGCGCTAGCGCTGGAATTAAAAATTCCCCACCCTTAGATCAAAAGATCTAATAATAATGATAAATCATTAATTAATCAGAATTAAAATTCTGTTATGGAAAGATTTTCCAATCTTGTTAAAAACAAGAAGTTTGCCTTCTGTAAAACGGAAGCCCTGGGATCAAAGATCCAATGGTGGGAAACATCCCCAAATCAATCAGAGAAAGATCACTTTAACTGATTCAACAAATCAGCTTGCCCTATATAAAGGCCCCAAGACTTCAAGTCTCAAAGAGAGGACCCCCCATAAACTTTGAGAAACTAAAAGATAAAGAGCAAGCTCTTGCAAGAAGATACTTCTTCAAGGTAAAGATGATGAATGATGAACACAGAGATGAAATCATCTTATAAAAAGAAGAATTCTTCTCTTTTAAAAAGATCATAGATCTTCAAGATAAAAAGTCTTTCACAAAAGAGATCAAAAGATCTCATCATAAAATAAAAGAAGAACATATTCTTCTCACGGATCATGGATCTATAAAGGCAAAGCCTTTCATTAATACAAGAGATTGAAGTATCTCCTGCAAAAATAAGAACTGTTGTTCTTGAATCTTGAGATAAAGTCTCTTTTAAAAGAACATAAATTTGTTCCCATATCATAAAATTGATCAACTACGCTTTGCGCTCATGAAATGCGCCTTGCGCTCTTGAACAGCGCTTCTGCGCTCTCTGGACCGGCGCTCAGCGTCAAAATGCGCCACGTGTCAACCACGTATGCGTCAATTAACAACTTGCACTTTTGCGTCTGAAATAGCGCACTGCGCTCATTGGCTGGCGCTCAGCGCCAAGCGCACCACGTGTCACTCACGTGTGCGCTACTAAATTGAAAGCGCAATGCGCTCAGCGCTCATAAATTGGCATTATCTGGCACTTAGCGCCAAGCGCGACACGTGTCCCCCAAGTGTGAGCTACTTGGCAGAAGCGCATTGCGCTCTTTAACTGGCGCCAAGCGCGATACGTGTCCTTCACGCGTGCGCTACTTGGCAGAAGCGCATTGCGCTCTTTAATTGGCACAAAGCGCCTGGCGCGCCACGTGTTGCGCTGACAGAACATGAATTGTTCTTTAATATGCCCAGAACTCTGGTGAATGCTCAGCATTATTAAAAGGGCCATGCCCAAATAAAAGCTCAACGGCCCTAAATAAAATGTTAAACATTTTAATCTGATTGGAATTAGCCCAATATTGGCTATAAGTCCTCAACTTATATTTAATTGAGCCCATCTGCTCATGAATATTTAACAGATCTTAGTCCCAAGTTGGACTACAGATCTTTCAACCAACTCACACCAGTTCGAAGGTACATCTCTTTACTCCTCTGATATCTATCGTTTTAATCCTTCAACGTCTTCAGAGAGGTGACGGGTCCTGACAACCACACATTTCACGGACTGTGGGGTCCTTAAGCCCACGGACTATGATGTCCTTAACCTGGACTGAGAGGTCCTTAAACTCATGGACTATGATGTCCTTAACCTGGACCGAGATGTCCTTAAACTAACAATGGACCGAGATGTCCTTAAACTAACATTGGACCGCAATGTCCCTAAACTAATCGACCGCAATGTCCCTAAACTAAACAATAGAGCCCAATTACTCTCTTGTTGGATCTAAACGATCCCGTTAAGTTGATCTTAGTCTAAAAATTAGACTAACGTATTCTTAACATACGTTTAAGTTGATCTTAGTCTCAAATGAGGCTAACGTATCCTTAAACCCAACCCCCAAACCCAAATCTAAGAAGATACGGATTTGGACTAATCCACGCCCTACGGGCGACAACATACATTAGTCTCCGTATACAATCCACGAGCAAACAAAAACAAAACAAACACCCACGATACGAAGTGACCATCTGGAGAAGGAGAAAGTGGTTACCGCGATGCGGTAGCGTAATTAACTGCAGGGGCTTGCGCCTGCAGGGAAGAGCGTCCCCACAATCAAAAAACCCTCAAATGAGGGGGAATCTGACGAAGTCTGCTACATCGGCCGCATCCGTTTAAACCTTCGATATATGGTGACATAAATCAACTTGGCATCTTCGGAGAGGTGGACGGATAGCACTAATTAGCATCTGCCCCGAAATTCAGGAGAGACGTTCACCGCGTCTTCCCGCGTCTTTCGGCGGAGAACACTTCCATTAAGTAATATACAAACTAGTATGATACAGTAATGGCCTCTAGGGTATATACACTAACAAGAGGCGCCCGCGTTCATCCGAGCCCCAGATGGGAGACGAAGGGGGGAGCGAGGACGGGGTCCCCCTTAAGAGGAGAAGGACAATCTCTCGTGCTCCGCCGTCAATGATCCCTGAAGGGACCCCCGTGCAGGAGGGAGAGGCCGTCTTCATGGTTCCGTCTGGGCTTTCCGTCGCTGCCGGCCTGCTCGCTGGGATGGAAGAGTCGGCAGGAGGAAGACTTCCGTGCGGCACCCTGAGGGCCCAAATGGAGGCCATAGCCCAGGAGGCAGTCGAGGTACGAACTCCTTCGCGTGTTGTTTTTGGCTTTCCTTTCTTTGGCCCGAGCGACTCCCGGTTTCTCATCCGCTTCCTCTCAGGTCTTTCAAGACTGCGCCATCGCCGCTCATATGGAAGCCGAGGGAGTGTTCCACGCACCGAGCCCAATAGAAGCATTCCCTTAGGAGGTCGAGGTCCTGCGACGTGACCTGCGTCTGGAGAGGGCCAGGGCCGATGTCCTGGCAGACCATGCGGAGTCTGGGGAGCTTGCCAATTCAGCAAATCAGGGTATCCGCCGTCTCCTGAGTGCATCTCTCCGGGTTGCCGAGAGGAAGATGGCGGACTTGGCTGATCGCTTCGCGGCCATGGAGAAGGAGAGAGATGCCAGCCGGAGGGATGCCGAGGCGGCGCTTCTGTCGGCTTAGGCTGCTGAGGTCCGGGCCAGGAAAGCCGTGGCTGATTACAAGGTGTTAGATCAGTTTTACATCGAGCTCGGTGAGTATTCCGCCATTGCGTGGAATAAGGCTCTGGATGCCGTGAAGGAGCAGCTTCCCGATTTCGTCGATGGCGAGCTCCGTGCTTGAGTCCCGCTCCCGGTGGCAAGGCCTCCGGTTAACAATGATGGGGGAAATGAGGCGCGCCCCTAGTGGCAAAACCTCCGGTGGTGAAGCCCCCAGCGATGAGGGAAGCGAGGCACGGGGGGGTTCGCGACTTAGGTCTTTTTGATATTTCCCCGTCCCCCTTTTGTAAGCCTCCGGGCAGTTTATATGGCTGGGGAGCCCGAAGTACCCTTTGTAAAGACTGTGTGTTTGATAATAAAACTTCTTCTTTGGTTTCATCGGTCCGCACTTTATTTTCTCTTTGCGCTGCTGGGCTTTCACGTCAAGTCGGCCATTTGTTCAGCGATCGTTAGTCGAGTTGACTTCGGCCACTTTCCAAGCGTTGCCGAGGATGGACCGAAGCTGCCCCGTTGCCCTTAGGCGTGGGCTTCTGATTCCTGGCGTTGTGGGTAGGCAACTACCAGCCTGGAATGACTGAGCGAGGTTGCCGCTCGGGCGCCTCTTGCGAGGGCTTCGATCCCTGGTGTCACGGGTAGGGAGCTACCAGCCAGGAATAGCCGAGCAAGGGCTCGACTGTCTCTAGGAGGACTTTCTGATCCCAGGCATTGCGGTAGGGAAGCTACCCGCCGGGGATAACCGTGCAGAAATGACCGAGCAGTAAAGCCACGCGGTTGCCTCTTACGAGGGCTCTGATCCTTCAAGATGGGGACCGAGCAGGGTTACTGCCCAGTGCCTCTTGGCGGGGACTTTGATCCCTGTCAGCCGTAGTAGGGTGCTACCAGCCGGGGATAGCCGAGCAAGGACTCGACTGCCTCTGGGAGCGCGGGAGGGGCTGCAGAAGCCTATCAAGGACCCTTGGCCGGGCAGGGTTACTGCCCGGTGCCTCTTGGCGAGGGCTTTTGTCCTGAAGGATAGCCGAGCGAGGGATCCTCGGGCTCGACTGCCTCTGGGAGGGCTTTCTGATCCCCGGCGTTGCGGCAGGGAAGCTGCCCGCCAGGGATAGCCGAGCGACGGTTGGGCTCGACTGCCTTTGGGAGGGCTTTCCGATCCCTGACGTTGCGGTAGGGAAGCTGCCCGCCAGGGATAACCGAGCAGGGTAGCTGCTGGGTTGCCTCTATGGAGGACTTTGGTCCTTAGCTTCGGGGGGCTGTAGGAAGCCTGCTAAGGATAACCGGGAAGCGAAGCTGCGCGGCCGCCTCTTGGCGAGGGCTTTGGATTGTAAAGACAGCACTCTACTCGGGATGTTTCGACGTTTTCGCTAGCCTTGACCTCACTGGTATAGCTTGAGCTCTCAGCGTTGTAAGGCCGCGAGAGTTTGCGTCCATCCGCGTCTTGTAGGCGGTAGGTGTTCAGACCATAATATTGCATTTATCATTCCCCTATTCTTACCCTTTTTATAAATAAACAGGTACTCTTGACGCACGTTTGTTGCATATTACAAGTTACAGGTTTCTGGAGCAAATACAGTAAAAAAAGACACAAAACAACAGAAAATGGACTTTTGACCAACAATTAGACGGATCCTAGTCAAAGCCTAATCGAAGAACATTGCAAGGTCCAAAAATGTCAAGTGATCGGTCAAAAGATCCTTACAAGTCTTCATTGGAGATCTGGAGAAGATACAGAAGCCCTACAGAGAAAAGAACAGTGAAAACAGAGAGCCCAAGAGAAGAATAACCAAACACAGAAATTTGGTGGCCCAAGACCACCAATGGGCCGCGGATCCGCGGCCCAAGCCAACAAATGCCGCGGATCCGCGGCCATTCAATACCCGTGTCGGCGCAGCTTTTCTGTGACGGTGCGTTGTTGTGAGTGTTAGGATTTTAAGTGGGCAAATCAGTAATTGCGCGTGCGCGAGAGTCTGTAACCCTAGGTTTCCTATTTTCCTATAAATTGTAATTTTAGATCTAAAAATTGTATGCCTCTTTTCAATAAATAAAATTCAGAAATTCTGGAAGTGACATTCAGATCTGTTCTTTATCGCTTGGAGGGAGCCATCACCATTAGTAAGTATTTTATTCTTTTAATTATAATGTCTTCTCATCCCCTAATGAGCGAGTAGTCTCCTCGCTTGTTAGGGTTAGCCTTAGGGAAAGGGTTGAGAGATGAGATCTCTCACCCCTTTCAATACCTAACCCATTAAGAACTCCATGCATGCGCGCACAACCGCTCCCTGCGGCACCCTATCCCTCGAGGTAACGGTGAACCGCAGTATAAAGGGCCGGTTGCGCGCGTTTTCCATGGGGGTTAGGATAATTAACGATAAAGGAAGGATACGAATCTAGAGGAAGAAAACATCTTCCCAAAAGAGTCGTACCCACTTTATCGATAATTACTATAACACCTAATGGATCTAAAATACGGCATTGAAAGCGGTGAGGAAACATCAATCTCCAAAACTTCCTCTAAGCCTAACCCTAGCAAGAATTTAAATTAGATTAATTAAGTTTTAGATCTAGATTTTTATAAAACCAAAACGACAAATAGAATCAACTCGTTAAGACACACTAAAGGAATTTACCCGTCTCTGTGGATCGACCCGCACTCACCGGCTAGCTGCGAAGCGACGCCGTTTCTTGATTGCGGTAATTATATTTTTGATCGTAAAAATCCCTACAAATCAAATGGCGCCGTTGCCGGGGACGGCGTAATCTTTCTTTTTGTGAATTTTCGGATTGATATAAATTTTAAAAATTATAAAAATCTGAAAATATTTAAAAATAAAAAAATAATCAAATTTGATCTGTTTGAAGGGTGTATCTTTTGAATTTTGCAGGGATAGCGAGAATTCTAGGATCTGGAAATTTACAGAGAGGGAATCAGAAAGTTACATATCAGAACAGAGAAGAAAGTGCCCAACAGAGCAGTAGAAATTTTTTCAGGATCTGATCTCTTCACCTGACCGCTCTTCCGCCGCGTAAACAGCGTTCCCGCCGCGGATCCGCGCTCTGGCTGCCACGTCAGCGCTCCAAATTTTTCTGGTTTGATTTTTCTCTCTCTCCTCTGCAACCTACAATATGTCTCTCTGTAAAAATCTTTCTGCAGGATTTCTTTGCGTAAAGAGTCTTTCTCCCCCTTCTAAATAACAGATTTCTGCAGGTTTCTTTGCGCCGCGCTAAAAAAAATTCTGATTGCAGGTGAAATTTTATTTGTTTTGCATAATTTAACCGGATTCTAAGGGGCTATTTGACCAAATTCAGATTGGGTGGGGATTTCATCACCCTTCCCAGGACCCCAGAAAACACCTAAGCATTTTGCATCAACCACCTTTAATTAAAAAAGATTAGACTCAGACCTAAGGACAGCGAGCTCAATAAGAAAAGGACTAGGGTAGGCATCAGCCGTTTATCCTAACCGACATTGCAGTGTCTAGGCTAGTGGTTTTTAATTAGGCCCACTGTAGTGGTGGTTCCTTCCCACTTACCTGGCCGTATTTGTCCATGAAGAGGCGGTTTGAGGTCTATTTCTAGCCCTAGTTAGGAGCTGTCTAGCAGACCTAGGCGACCCTAGATCTAGGCCTGATTGTGCATGTGTGGTTGATACTTTTGTGTCACGAGTCTGTTTTCTAAAAACTTCTTTGCAAAACTCACACAAAAATAAAAAATAAAAAATCTTTTCAAAACTTGCAACTTGTCGCGAAGAAACTTGAAACTCACTTCCACCACTTCTTCTCACTGACGTTATCTTACCCCCACATTCTGTTTTTCTTTTTTTTTCTGACTGCACTACCCTTTAGTGTATGTCATTTTGGACTAGGGATACTAACGCCCGATTAGTCCGTGTTTCGTTGGTACCGACCGACGAACCCTTCGACGAACCCTTCGTCGATCTTCCGTCCATTTCCTTACCTTCACCTTTAAATTCTTCTTTCGAAGGTATGTCGGGATTCAACCCCAACGATACCTTGCCGACAGGAATGATTCCACCTCCGCCAGGTGCGAATAACCCGAATCTACCGCCTGTTGTAGCGCCCGCACGAGTTGCGCTCCAGGACCTCTTCTACCCCGTCCGCACTTCTTTACCCACATGTCTTTCACCCCCACCGGCAAATGGGGATAATTTTGAAATAAAACCACACTTCATCAATATGCTACCTAAGTTTCATGGTTTGGAATCCGAAGATGCATATATTTTCATTAATAAATTCCAAAACGTTTGCAGCATGATGAAGACAACCCAATTAAGTGATGACGCAATAAGGCTAAGGGTCATTCCTTTTACCTTATGTGACTTAGCCGAGAAGTGGCTATACAGCACCGCATCACACTCCATTAGAAATTGGGACGAGTTTGTGAGAGCTTTTCTAAAAAAGTTCTATCCTCACCACAAAACTGCTAGAATCCGAAACGAGATTATACAATTTTCACAGCTTCCGTCCGAACCATTCTGGAAATGCTTCGAGAGATTTAAAGACCTACTTGTTCAATGCCCTCATCATGGGATAGAAAATTGGCAACTTTGTCAAACATTATACGAGGGATTGAACGCAGCAACGAAGCAGTTGCTAGAAACAATATGTCAAGGTCATTTTCTCTCCAAGTCTAGCGACGAAGCTTGGCAGTTTCTTGAGGATCTAAGTGAGCAAACAATTCAGTGGGAGAGTACCAAGACCACATCATCTTCTTCTAGTGGTCAATCTAGGGCAGGCATACATCAAATAGATATGTCAATAGCTATGAAGGCCGAGATGGCCTCACTTATGAAAAAGTTAGAAGCCATTGAGACCAAAATCTCATCGTCTTCTCCTGCCCCTACTCTACCCACACGAACTGTTTGTGCTTGTTGTTCTAACCCATCGCATTTAACCGAAGAGTGTCCTTATAATGCACCTATTCAAGGATAGGATCAAGTCAATGCTGCATTTCAGCAACGACAAAGAAATGATCCTTACTCTTCGACATACAATCAGGGGTGGAGGAGTCACCCGAATTTCGCTTGGAACCAAAATCAACAAGTCCAAGGGAATAACAATTTTCAAAGAGCTCCTCCACAACAACAACAAGCACCTTTACAAACTCAAAACCAGCAACCTTTCCAACAACAACCTTATACAAATCAAACGAACAATTTGGTTCAACCTAATGATGATAAGGTTAGCTCGCTCGAGAAAAGTCTTGAAGCATTTCTCAAGCAAACTACAGAATCCGCAGCAAGATTTGAAAGTTATGTGCAGTCTTTAATGAATAACAATGCCTCACACGATCAAAGTATCAAATCTATTGAGGCACAAATTGCACAATTAACTGCTGCGTTGAGCGAGAGAGAAAAGGGAAAGCTTCCATCTCAACCATTGCCCAATCCCGGTCACCCACAAAACGCATATCACAATCACAATGTAAATGCGGTGACCACGTTGAGATCCGGAAGAGAGTTGCAAAATAATGTGGAAACTAATGATGACATCCCCGCCGGTGGTTCTTCTTCCCCTTCTTCATTTTCTTCACTTCCTTCTTCACATTTTTCTTTAGAGCCTATTCTCCACCCTTCACACGGCTCTACTTCTTCTGACTCGAACGGACCCATTTCTAACAACACGAACACATCCACACTGGGATCCGTTCCTATTCCACATTCTCCTCCACAAACTTTTGACTCAACAAATTTTCAGAATGCACCATTTCCAAACAGGTTGAGTCCTAATAAATCAAATACACAAGTGGAGAAGATTGTGGAGATCTTTAAGCAGGTTAGCATAAATATACCTCTCTTGGATGCTATCCAACAAGTCCCTTCATACGCGAAAATCTTAAAGGGCTTGTGCACCTCGAAGAGAAAGGCATCACAAGTGCCCAAGAAAGTGCTAGTGGCTAGTGCAGTGAGCAATGCTATTAACCACCATCAAACCTTACCCCAAAAACGAAAGGACCCCGGCTGTCCTACGATTTCAATTACAATTGGGGATAAGAAAATTAATCAAGCACTTTTAGATCTTGGGGCTAGTGTTAACCTGATTCCCTACTCCGTGTACGAACAATTAGGGGTTGGAGAGTTGAAACCAACTCGTTGCACTCTCCAAATGGCTGATCGATCAATCACCTATCCAAGGGGTCAACTAGAGGATGTGTTGATCAAAGTTGGGGAGTTCATATTTCCCGTTGATTTTATCGTTATGGATACACAACCTGTTGCTAACCCAATAAACCAAATTCCGGTGATTCTTGGTCGACCATTTTTGGCCACTTCCAATGCCGTAATAAATTATCGCAATGGCTCCATGACTCTATCCTTCGGAAAGAGGTCTAGTGAGTTCAATATTTATAAGATGGGAAGTCTGCCCCCCATGCCTAAAAATAGTACATGAGAAGTTTGCTCTATTCACGAAATCACGCAGGAGGACTGCGAGCTTGAAGGATTTCTATTTGATGAAAACAGTTTTGACGCCACTAGTGCGTCCCTCCTTGAGCCTACTACTGTTGACACAACCGATGTTGATTATGAATGTTTCACTTTTTTGGATGATGACGACTCACAGCCCGAATATGAGTCGTTTGAATTTTTGGATGAGTCAGTCGAACCATCCGAATCGGTTGTTTGCAGTGATTTCGAACCTGTGTTAGAGTCCTTTGAGTTCGAGGTAGATTCCGCAATGATTCTTTCGCCTCAGAAATTCGAACTCACGCCCTTGCCGTCTCACCTTAGATGTGCTTACATAGGTGAGAATGAGACTTTTCCCATTATCATATCAGCCTCTCTAGCCTTCGAGCAAGAGAACGCTATTTTAAAAGTCTTACAAGATAGGCGGCAAGTTTCCAGTTGGACTATGGCGGACATCAAAGAGATAAGTTCCTTCATAAGTGAATATCATACACAATTGATGGATGATGCCATGTCAATAGAGGACCCACAGGAACATCTTGGGGGTATTGTGGTGAGTCAACTTCCTCCCTTAGAAGTTGAAATACCCCCATTTCTTTTAATGAGGTACGAGAATGCCAACACTCCACTGATTGCTGATCACTTACATTCTCGTATCGATGCATCACCACCACCTGTATATTTACCTCCACACCTCCCATACCACTACTTCTATCTTCCCCAATTCTTTGCGGACCACCACAACTTATTTTTCCACCACCCAATATTCTTTACTGATAAATTTTTCAACTGGTTGGTGTTGACTTTTTGCCGATGCAAGGTTTGGCAGTATTGTCTAACATAGTTTAAATGAAGTTTGGGGGAGGGCTTTTTTGTATATATTTGTTTTCTTGACAATAAAAAAATAAAAAAAATAAAATTTTTTTTTTATAAATAAATAAACAGGGGAGTGACGGTATTTTGACCCTCGTGGTTTAGCATGACAGTGAGGACACTGTCAAGTTCAAGTTTGGGGGTATGCTCGGTACGTCTTCTTCCTTCGCATTCATTTGTACATATTTTTGCATTTGCATACTTATTTTAAAACCCATAAAAATTTGAAAAATTTGAAAAAATTATAAAAATTAATGTATTCAATTTTGGCTAATTGACTAGAGTTTGACAAATAGGTTAACTAGCTAGGAAAAACTACATCTTAGACTTAGTGAATTAAAAACCCTAAAAATAACATTCCGTAAAGTTTAACGGTAGAAAGTATATGCTTTGTAGCTTATTTAGAAATAGGCAAATTTTGAGTTAACTTCTTGGGCTAAGTCAAAATGAGGGAAGAGTATTGATGTTCTTATTAGAGTATAAGTTTGAAAAATAGTTCCTAGCTTAAGTCTAGATTCTGAAAACGTATACCCTACAAATTGCACAATCACGCACCTTGAAACTTGGAATAGTAGAAGAGACCTTGAAAGGCTCTTGTCAAAAGTCCTTAGTATGAAAAAGTGTGAATAAAGAAAAAAATGGACACTGGTTTTTGTGATTACTTAAGGCTGCAAAAATAGAAAAATATTTAGCGAGGGTGCTTCATCACCTAGTGCCTTAGACCAACTGGTTTGGGAGTCACTGCTAAAGCCTTGGGTGTTGCAAAGACTAGGAAGTATGCTTTAAAGTGCAAACGCATTTTGTAATCGGTCGTTGGTACCTCAAGAAGTATTAACGGTCGCATGAAGGATGTGTAAGCAATTTTCATTCATCAACTAATTAGTACTTTGGACAACGGATAAGGGGTTGATTGCTTAATTTGAATTTCCAAGTGTAGGGGTGACTTATACACACACGTAGGGGTATGTGATTGGAATTTAGATGAGAGAGAGGAATGAAGAATAGAACTTGTATCTTTAGTAGAGTTGATAAAAATTCCTAAGTGGAGATGGAACCCTAGAAGGAAAACTTAAGAAATGCCGAAAGCTAAGTAGATCTGCAGGATATATATAATCTTAAGTTAACTGATGAGGAAGCGTGAAGAATATGGGTGGATAATTTACAAGTATAAGATAATAGAATTACTTGTTAGAAAACTTAATTGGAAAACAAAAGTCAATGGGCCGAGTTGATAGGATTTTGTGGGTGTAATCCGCTGAAAACCCTCAGGAGACAACACTCCTCCTACTAGGGACACCTAGAGGTTTAACGGCTTGTTGCACGTGCTCAGTTCAATCGCGTTTCCCTGCGAAAGTGCGGTTAGGATTTTAGAGAATAAAACAATAAGTTTGCTCGAGGACGAGCAAAAGGTAAGTTTGGGGGTATTTGTTCAGACCATAATATTGCATTTATCATTCCCCTATTCTTACCCTTTTTATAAATAAACAGGTACTCTTGACGCACGTTTGTTGCATATTACAGGTTACAGGTTCCTGGAGCAAATACAGTAAAAAAAAGACACAAAACAACAGAAAATGGACTTTTGACCAACAATTAGACGGATCCTAGTCAAAGCCTAATCGAAGAACATTGCAAGGTCCAAAAATGTCAAGTGAACGGTCAAAAGATCCTTACAAGTCTTCATTGGAGATCTGGAGAAGATACAGAAGCCCTACAGAGAAAAGAACAGTGAAAACAGAGAGCCCAAGAGAAGAATAACCAAACACAGAAATTTGGTGGCCCAAGACCACCAATGGGCCGCGGATCCGCGGCCCAAGCCAACAAATGCCGCGGATCCGCGGCCATTCAATGCCCGTGTCGGCGCAGTTTTTCTGTGACGGTGCGTTGTTGTGAGTGTTAGGATTTTAAGTGGGCAAATCAGTAATTGCGCGTGCGCGAGAGTCTGTAACCCTAGGTTTCCTATTTTTCTATAAATTGTAATTTTAGATCTAAAAATTGTATGCCTCTTTTCAATAAATAAAATTCAGAAATTCTGGAAGTGACATTCAGATCTGTTCTTTATCGCTTGGAGGGAGCCATCACCATTAGTAAGTATTTTATTCTTTTAATTATAATGTCTTCTCATCCCCTAATGAGCGAGTAGTCTCCTCGCTTGTTAGGGTTAGCCTTAGGGAAAGGGTTGAGAGATGAGATCTCTCACCCCTTTCAATGCCTAACCCATTAAGAACTCCATGCATGCGCGCACAACCGCTCCCTGCGGCACCCTACCCCTCGAGGTAACGGTGAACCGCAGTATAAAGGGCCGGTTGCGCGCGTTTTCAATGGGGGTTAGGATAATTAACGATAAAGGAAGGATACGAATCTAGAGGAAGAAAACATCTTCCCAAAAGAGTCGTACCCACTTTATCGATAATTACTATAACACCTAATGGATCTAAAATACGGCATTGAAAGCGGTGAGGAAACATCAATCTCCAAAACTTCCTCTAAGCCTAACCCTAGCAAGAATTTAAATTAGATTAATTAAGTTTTAGATCTAGATTTTTATAAAACCAAAACGACAAATAGAATCAACTCGTTAAGACACACTAAAGGAATTTACCCGTCTCTGTGGATCGACCCGCACTCACCGGCTAGCTGCGAAGCGACGCCGTTTCTTGATTGCGGTAATTATATTTTTGATCGTAAAAATCCCTACAAATCAGTAGGCTCCACCGGGGAGCACCTCATAGACGAGGGAGGGACCATCCCACTTTGGGGAGAACTTATGAAGCCTGCCTTGGTCGATGAACTTGTTTCGCCGTAGGACCAGATCCCCGGTCTTGAAGGAGCGGTGTTTGACCCGAGCGTTGTAGTATCGGGCCGTTTGTTGTTGATAAGCGGCAGCTCTGATCTGAGCCCGGTCTCTCTTCTCCAACAAGATGTCCACGATGGTCCGTAGCCCCGAGGTGTTTGCGTCATCATCTAAGTGCTCGACCCGGTGACTGGGTAGCCCGATCTCCGCTGGGACCATTGCTTCGGTCCCGTAGCAGAGGCTGAAGGGGGTCTCCCCGGTGGGAGTCTTCTTTGACGTGCGCAAGGCCCATAAGACCCGGGGTAGTTCTTCGACCCAACTGCCTTGTCGCCCCTCTAGCGGATCCGGAGACCTCGGAGGACGTCTCAGTTAGCGACCTCGGCCTACCCGTTGCATTGGGGATGCGCGACCGCGGCGAACTTCATGAGGATATGGTATTCTTTGCATAAGTCCTTCACTTTCTCGTTCTCGAAGTTCGTCCCGTGGTCAGTGATGATACACCTCGGGATGCCGAACCGGAGTATCAGGTTATTTTGCAGGAACTTTATGGTTGTGGCGGCATCCGGTTTCCTGATGGGGACGGCTTCGATCCACTTGGTGAAGTAGTCCACCGCGACGAGGACGTATTTGTGCCCGCCTGTACCGGTGGGGAACTGACCGATCATATCCAATCCCCACTGGATGAATGGCCATGGGGATGTTAGGGCAGTCAGCTCGGTAGCCGGGAAGCGGGGGATGCTACCGTGAGGCTGGCAGCTCTTGCATCTCCTGACTAGCTTCAGGGCGTCCTCGTGAATAGTAGGCCAGTAGTACCCCTGGAGCAACGCCTTTTGGATCAAGGTTCGGGCCCCCTGGTTTGCACCGCCCACCCCCTCATGGATTTCCCGAAGGACGTAGTCAGCTTCGTGGGGGTCAACGCACCGGAGCAGGGGCTGGGTGAAGGCCTTCTTGTAGAGGTTCCCATTGCTCCAGACAAAGTGGCAGGTTTTGGCCCGGAGACGGCGGGCGGCTTCCCGATCTTCTGAGAGCGTGCCGTCTTTCAGGAATTCCACGAGGGGTTTCCTCCAATCCTGGTCGTTCTCCTGCGCTGCGTACACGTGGAGTGTCGTTGCTCCGTCCTCCACGCTGGGTTAAGGCAAGGTTTCAAAAAGGATAGACCGCTTATTGTTGGCCGAGTATGACGAAGCCAGCTTACTCAGGGCATCGGCTTGGGCATTCAGCTGCCTGGGTATTTGCTCTACATGGACTTCGTCAAAGTTCCTTCAGAGCTTCCTCACCTCGTCCAGGTACTTCACTATCAGAGGCTCCCAAGCTTCGAAGCGGCCGGTCACTTGACCGACAACGAGGGCCGAGTCGCTGCAGATTCGAATTGTTTTCAGTCCCAGCCCGGCGGCCATGCGCAATCCGGCCAGGAGGGCCTCGTACTCTGCCGCGTTGTTCGAGGCTTTGAAACCGAGCTTTAGAGAGTACTCCATCTCTGCTTCGTTCGGGCCCCGGATAATGAGGCCGGCACCGCAGCCTTCCCCGGTCGAAGACCCGTCGACGTAGATGACCCACTCCGGAACCGAGCCAGGCCTTTCCGTGATGGGACACTGGGTTGCGAGGAGCGGCGTGGACTCCGGCTTCTTGCTAGGGATGGTGCATTCAATGATGAAATCGGCCAGGGCCTGCGCTTTAATGGCCTGCCTTGGGCGATACTTTATGTTAAACTGAGATAGCTCCCACCTCTACTTTTCTAAGAGGCCCGAGGTTTCTGGTGATGCTAGGATAGCCCCCAACGGGCGCTCGGTGAGGACGATGACGGTGTGCGCTTGGAAATAGAGCCGCAGCTTCCTCGAGGCTACCACGAGGGCTAAGACAATCTTCTCTATGGCAGGGTACCTTATTTCTGCGTCCTTAAATACGTGGCTCACATAGTATACCGGCTTCTGCGCTCCATCGGCCTCCCGGACGAGCACCGAGCCCGCTGCCTGGTCGGATACCGCCAGATACAGCGACAACTCGTCTCCTTCAATTGGTCGGGTGAGCAGTAGCGGCGTCGCGAGGTGCTTCTTCAATTGGTCGAAAGCGGCTTGGTACTCCTCCGACCACTCGAACCTCGGGATTTTCCTCAGAGCCTTAAAGAACGGAAGGCATTTCTCCCCTGACCTGGACATGAAATGGCTCAGAGCGGCGACTCGTCCCGTGAGCCGCATGATCTCGACGTTGGTCTTGGGCGCGACCATGTTGAGGATAGCGTCGATTTTCTCTGCGTTGGCTTCGATTCCGCGGTGAGTGACTATGAACCCGAGGAACTTTCCCCCGGTGACTCCGAATGCGCACTTGGTGGGGTTTAGCTTCATGTTGAACTTGCGGAGCACTTCGAAAGCCTCACCCAGGTCCCTGGCATGGTCGGTCGACGAGATGGATTTGACGAGCATGTCGTCAACGTAGACTTCCATATTCCTGCCGATCTGTGGCTTGAACATGCGGTTGACCAATCTTTGGTACGTGGCCCCAGCGTTCTTGAGGCCGAAGGGCATCACCTTGTAGAAATATACTCCCCGGTCCGTTGTGAAAGCGGTGAGATCTTCATCTTCAGGATTCATATGGATTTGGTGATAGCCGGAGAAAGCATCCATGAAGCTCAACAGCTCGTGCCCGGTCGAGCTGTCGACGAGCTGGTCTATCCAGGGGAGTGGATAGTTGTCCTTGGGGCAGGCCTTATTAAGGTCGGTGAAGTCGACGCACATACGCCATTTCCCGCTTGACTTCTTGACCAGAACTACGTTCGCCAGCCACTCCGAGTAGGGTACATTCCTGATGAAGCTGGCGGCGAGAAGCCGATCAACCTCCTCTTCGATAGCCTTCTGTTTGATCGGGGCGAAGCTTCTCTTCTTCTGTCTGACGGATCGGGCCGCAGGATCAACCCCGAGCTTGTGGGAGATGATTTTGGGAGCAATCCCAGGCATGTCAGCAGGCGCCCAGGCGAAGACGTCGGAGTTGTTTCTGAGGAATCTGACCAGGTCATCTCGCTGAGTCTCCGTCAGGAGTGATCCGACCTGGACGGTTTTTCCCTGGTCTCCTTCTGTCAGGGGCACCTCGGTCGGAGGTTCGATCGGTGCCCCCCGGATCTCCTTCCGCTCGTCTCGGGTGTCAGGGAACCTTCAATGTCGTCACTTACCTCAGCGTCGTCGGCTGGCTGCTCGGACGAAGACGTTTCGGTGAGGCATATCTTCCCGACCCGCTGGTTCCCGTAAGCCCGACCTATCCCGCCCCGATCGAGAGGGAACTTTATCGCCAGGTGATAGGTCGATATCTGGACCTGGAGGGAGTTCAGTGTCGGAAGGCCGAGGAGGACGTTGTAGGCCGATGGGACTTTTGCTACGATAAAGTCCACAGGCAACGTACGCGTGCGGCCGGGCACCCCGATCGTGAACTGCAGGGTGACCACCCCTTGCACCGGGATGGAGTGGTTGGTGAACCCCGAAAGAACGTGAGAGGTCGGTTTCAAGTCTGCTGGGGTGAGCCCCATGCGTAGAAAGTAGTTGTGGAAGAGGATGTCCGCCGAGCTGCCTGAATCGACGAGTATCCGGTGGACCTCATACCGGTGGATTTGGGCCGTGATCACCAGTGGGTCGTTGTGGGGCACGGATATGCCGTGGAGGTCCCCGTCGCCAAAGGTGATGGGCTCGTGGCCTCTAGCCTTTTTGCTCGGGCGGCTGGGACCCGGATTTTCGGGGCGATTACTTTCCATGTGGATGGAGATCGGAAGGCCAACTTTGTTCTTGTGGAGTTTCCGTTCCCACAGACGGCGCCAACTGATGGAGGTCCTTTTCAGATCTCCTTCAGATGTTGTCTTTCGTCGATCTTCCGGTGGATTTTGAAGGGGATCCCCTGTTGTGTGCGGGTTTTAATGGGTTTTGAGGAGATTTGGAGATTGGAGGAGTTTGACACCAAGTACCTGCAAAGAAGTCCCGGAATGGTTTGATACCACCGAGGACCCTCCGACGATCAAGTTAGTACTAGATCCGAGCAGCGTAACGGCTAAATGACGTAAAAATGGCTTACTTGACCCTTCCGTGATGGGGGTTCATATAGTGGTGGAGGCACGTTCAGCAGGCGCGAGAATCTCGCCGGCAGTTACGCTTCCGACGTCACGCCCGCGTAGAGTGCGGATCGCCCATAAATAGGGATCGTGAAGGCGTGGAACGTGGGATGTTGCTGGCGGAGAATCCGCGCATGGCGAGATTCGCGGAGCGGCGGTTACGCCCGTGGGCGGTGGAGCTGGTTGGAGGACTGAGAAAGACGGCCTCGGCCAAGGGGCTCGGGGATGAGCGAGGAGGCCGAGGGGACTTGGTTTTGTGGCGGCTCAGGGCGAGCTGAGGGACCGAGGAGGCCAATCTGCGGGGAGCCCCGAGGAGGGCTAGCTAGTGTTGGCAGGTTGGGTACAGAGGTGGCCTGGTCGGCCTTTGTGGGCCCTTTCTTCTGAGTTTGGGGACGTGTCATCCGCCACGTGTCCTGATCGTGGGGATTGCCACCAATATCGAGCATTATCAGAGCCTAACTAAATACATCTCTCAGGCTAACTCTGTTAGATATAGCCATCGTTAGCGGGCAAGTGCACCTACAACATAACCTATATATAAGAAAACGGTTCCGTTGTCTCTGTGATGTGCGGTAGCAGCAGCATCAAATTTCCCGCGACAGCAATAACATCAGATTTTATGCACCAGTGGCTCAGCAAAAGTAGCAACCAAGGCTTAATAATAATAAACAAATGTCGCATCCAAACAAGAGTAAAATCTTTTGACTTCTCTGTTCCTGATTTTTCTTCTGGGAAATGAAAAGGCGGCACCATAAATGTTTGAATATGGCTAACCTTTTTTGGGATTTGAATGACTTTGATCATATAGAAAAATAAAATTATAATGTTTTAGGGTCATTCCGACTATTAAAGTAATGCAGGCATGGCTATAAAACTTCATCCTAATTTGTAAACTTTTTCAGCAGCTAAAGCCAAACAGGGCTTATCTGTTTCCGTGGAGTTAAAAATAAGTGCAGACTTTAAGTGATTGTGTTTGTTTAGAAAATGTTTGTTGTACTTTAATTTAGAAGTTTGAAGTTTACTTATAGTAAAGCATCTGTTTAAAAAAAAAGAAGTTCATAGATAAATGAAAATGAAGAGAAATATGGTGGTTAAGAGATAAATCGTCTTAAAAGAATAAAAAGTTTTTCATGTGACAAACTTTAGCCGGACTCCACGCCCAAAGCTTCGACTTCGAACTACTAATTTAGCTCAGTCACGTAGAAAATGAGGAGTTTGAAGTCAATAACTTCACTAACAAAGCAAACACAAAACTTTGAACCGGCATTTGAATATATGACCATATCGCCATTCAAGCAATGCATTTGTAACCCTAACAAAATACTATATCTTATATTTCTTCGTTAGGCTTAAAATTTGTCGGGATCACAAATTTTATTTTTAAAATTTGTTTGTGCAGATTACAATGAATATCCGAAATCAATATTGACGATGACTCATGCGGCGTGATGTCATTTTCTCGAGAAAGTATTTGCCCCCAATATGCATGAGTTTTAATAGGTTACAAGCAAACCTTTTTGATGGAGGGGCGTGATCTTCTTCAGATGCTGTCTTCCGTCGATCTGCAGCGAGCGTTGTTGAACGGTTGAGATTTGAGTTGAAGGTTGTCTCCTAAAGTGTGTGGATCTTAATGGGTTGAGTTTGAGGAGGAGGCCGAGCTACATGCAAGTAAGTCCTGGGTTGGGTGACCTCCGTAGGACCCTCCGACAATCAAGTTAGAGCCGATGAATATTGGCAAAGTGGTGGCTTATTGGGATCAAAATTGCGTTACCTGAGTCGTCTGAGAGAGGGGTTTTTACAGTGGTCGCATGGAGCGAGCAGCTGTGAGATCTTCACCGTCAGTTACGCCCCTAACGTTACGCCTGCGTGAATGATGTGATCCCTCCATTAATGACGGGATACGCTCATTAATGGTAGGATGCGCCAGTGATTGAAACGTTTTCTGATGTGTAAAATAAACTTGTAAAGATATCACAATCAAAAAATTATATTGACCGCAATCAAACCACGGTGTCGGATGTAATTAATGAATGAGTGCGGATCGTCCACAGGGATTGTGCAATTCAATTGTATTTTGATACTTTTGAAATGAAATGTTAAACAACAATAAACGAAAACATGATTCAAGATGTGATTTGTATTCCAGTGTCACTATCCTTTACTCAAGAATCAAGAAACTATAAACAATCAAGAATCGGTTGTTTTGATAATATTTCCAATCAACAATCAAGAATATAAGAGAGGCTCGTAGGAATCGATCGGATCTTTAGACGTGATGCAATCTAAAGGGTTTCGTGTTCTTGTCCTTCGAAGAATTGATACTAGATCAATGGTGATCGACGAGAGTTAGGGTTTCTTGATGAAATTAGGGTTTCATCTCTTAACCCTTGTTCTTTCGAGGATACCATTTATATTCTAGCCTCTAGCAATTCCAAGAAACGATCGGAACTCCCCAATCTCGAGCGATGTCGATCAAGAAAGCATCGCAACGAATTGGGTCGTCGATTCTTGAACTTGCTAGGGTTTACAAACTCGTGGGATTCAAGAATCGATTACAAATTTGTTACATCATCATACTAAAGATCGTTTCGACTCCCCGACGAGCGGAGTTTTATTCACACATCACCACAAAGACAATATTCAAGAATAGTAATGATAACATGATGCGGAATTTAAAGAAAACAAGATAAAAGAATATCACCTTTTATTTAATCAACAATTTCAATACATTCTTTCAAGAATCTACAAGAAGAAGAAATCGATCGTTGACTCGGCTTCGCTCGTCTCCGTGGATCGTGGATCTACTTTGATCTCTTGCCCGATTGAAGATCGGCTCGGCTCATAAAAGGGTTGAAGGCATCTTGCTTGGCTTGCACTCAAGATCTTGAATTGTGGTTGGATTTAGGGTTAGGGTTTCCTACAAGCTCTCTCACTAAACTTGAGGAAGAGGGGATGAAGAAAGAGATTGATTTTCTAAACTTCAATCAAGGTTGAATAATATTTTCCAACATGAGAAATGAGTGAGCCTAGGGTCTTATTTATAGAACTCCCAAACCCTAGGTTAGATTTGAATTAGAACTTTCCCTCCCAAAGTTTGTTGAAGGGTTTCTAGAAGGAGTTTGTTAGGAGTTAGCTTAGGGTTTAAGCTAGGGTTTAGGGAAAGTTCTAGAAGTATTAGGCTAGTTTAGGTGTTTGCTGATCTGGAGGAAGTATCTGGGATATTCTGGAAGTTTGTGAGCATTATTGAGCTGTAGCCACTGAAACAGGAGTTGTGCACTGAAATTGAGGAACTGATTCCCTGTAGCCGCCGCGCTTCCGCCGCGTTTAGCCCCTAACTGCCGCTCTTCCGCGGCGCATTGATGAGCTTGGGATCTGAGTCTTCTGCAGTGGTCTTGTACTGCTGTTTTTAGCTTCCTTTGATGTTTAGATTTGTACTTCCTCTTCTGTGTTGATACCAGATTTGAGTTAAGTGAATTTACGAGCAATTGTAATGGTCGAGCAATGTAATGATCGAGCAAGCTTCTCTTTTCCTGCATAGACTTCGAAACAGGGGTTGCAAGATATAGAAAATATGCTATGTAATGCAATGCAGTCAATTTCCCTCGAAATGATGGTTTTAAGGTCGAATACATGTAATCTGATATTTTGCGACCGATTTGCTAATATGTAGAATATGAATACCGTACACTTCTATATGGATGCAGATGATATGGAAATTGCCTGTTAAAATATGCAATATTTTCGACTGATCAAATACCCCCAAACTTAATTTCGATCGTCTCGAGAGAATGTTTTATTAAAAAGAGAGAAGGAGAAAATAAAGAAAGAGAAAAACCAACTAGCACACTTTCGTAGGCAACACGATTGCACTGAGCATGTGCAACAAGCCTTTAAACCTCTAGGTGTCCCTAGTAGGAGGAGTGTTGTCTCCTGAGGGTTTTCAGCGGATTGCACCCACAAAATCCAATAATAAAAGCAAGATCATGAATATTACATTTAAAGAAGAGAATTGTAAAAGAAAAGCTTTGAAAATTAGGGTTTCCAACTAAGCTAGATTTTCGGTTGTCATGAGCCCTATCTTAATGGTCATGAAAAGATGTTAGAAATCACGTCCTCCCTCAATAAAACATCGTCTTATTCTTCATTCCTATCTTTATTCCAAACATCGATCATATCACCCTGCGTGTGTGTAAAGACATCCCTACACCCGGAGAATTCAATTCAAGCTATCATACCCTTGCCCATCGGCCTCAGTACTTCTTGGCAAACGAGATTGCTTACACACTTTCATGCGACCGTCAATACTTCTTGAGGTACTAACCGACCGATTACTAATGTGCTTGCATGCTTGGTGTATTTTCCTCGTCTTGCACCACCTCAGGCATAGCAGTGACTCCCAGACCAGTTGACCTTGGGGCACTAGGTGAAGAAGCACCCTTTTGCTATATATTTTTATTGCCCTCGGTGATAACAAAACCAGTATCCATTTTTCTCACCACTTTAGAACACATATTTTTTTTTTTTTTTTCATACTTTTGGCTTTAAGACAAGAGCATTTCAAGGTATCCTCTACTATCCCAGGCTTTAAGACGTGTGTAAGTGCGAATAGCAGGGTAGCCACGTTCAAAATGTTTGGCTTCCAGAATAGAAACTATTTTTCAGACTTATTTTTATCCTCAGATTAGTGACGTCCTTCATCTTACTAACCCTTGGGACAACGGCTCATAACTACTTATTACTAGTTCGTATAAGAAAACTTCTAATTTTCTTAGTTTTCTAAAAATTTTCTAATCTCATGGATGCAATTTTTCACTATCTAAACTTTCATTATCTTATTTATATACAAAAAAGGTGTAAATATTAAAATTATTTTTATATTTGAAAATTTTTAAATTTTTATGGGTTTTGAAAATTTTTCAATTTTTATAGATTTTTCTAAAGAAATGTTTTGTGCTTATGCAGATGATATGCAAATGATGCAAAAATAAGCACAAACCTCCCCCAAACTTGTTTTCAACAGTGTCCTCACTGTTGCCGACAGCTATACCTACAAAAATCTGTAAATCTGGGGGGAATTATTAGTGGGGGCAAAATATATAAGTGAAGAACTTCCCCCAAACTTATCTTTCACTCACCTTCATTCAAAAAATGATGCAATGATATACTGGATATGAAGGTGAGACGGAGGAATTTTAATCCAAATAAACTGGCTCTTGTAAGAACAAGAGCTCCTCCGTGGGGTCAGTGGAAAAATACGGCTTTAGTCTATGTCCATTTACTTTGAAAATTGTGCCGATTTTAACATTTTCTACTTCTACTGCCCCGTGCGGGAATACAGACCGCACAACAAATGGTCCCTTCCATCGAGATCGGAGCTTACCCGCGTGAAGGTGTAAACGTGAATCATAAAGAAGGACTTGTTGACCAGGTAAAAATGTTTTCCTTAAAATGCTTTTATCGTGAAAAACCTTAGTCCTATTCTTTGTGATTACAGCATTATCATAAGCTTCATCGCGGAGTTCGCTTAGCTCGTTAAGTTGCAGCTTCCGAAAGTTGCAAGCAAGGTTTAAATCAAAATTTATTTCTTTTATAGCCCACAATGCTTTATGTTCTATCTCAACAGGTAGATGACATGCTTTACCAAAAACTATCCTATATGGAGACATTCCTAGGTCGGTCTTATATGCAGTCCTGAATGCCCAAAGAGCATCCGTCAATTTGGTCGACCAATCTTTTCTATTTTTAGCAACAGTTTTCTCCAGGATAAGTTTGATTTGTCTGTTTGAGATCTCAGCCTGCCCGCTTGTTTGGGGATGATAGGGTGTAGAAAGACGGTGGTTGATTGAGTACTTTCGCATTAGAGTCTCGAAAGATCTGTTGCAGAAGTGCGTCCCATTATCGCTAATGATAGCGCGTGGGTGTCCAAATCGCGAAAAGATATTCTCTTTCAAGAACTTAATGACAACTTTCCTGTCATTAGTGCGACATGGAATGGCTTCTACCCACTTTGAGACATAATCAACCGCCAGCAAAATGTACAGATTCCCAAAGGAGTTGGGAAAAGGACCCATAAAATCAATGCCCCAAACATCAAACATTTCAACAACCAAGATGGGTTGCTGAGGCATTTCATTCCTCTGGGATATTCTACCCGTATACTGACATTGTGTACAGGTTTTGCAATACTCAAATGCGTCCTTGAATAAGGTCGGCCAGTAAAATCCACATTGCAAAACCTTTTCCGCGGTCTTTCTAGGACCAAAGTGACCCCCACAAGCCTGATCATGACAAAATGAAAGAACACTCTTGAACTCTTCATTTGGGACGCATCGGCGAATGATCTGATCAGGACAATATTTAAACAAATAGGGCTCGTCCCAGTAAAAGTGTTTTACTTGGGAAAGAAAACGATATTTGTCCTGTTTTGACCAATCGCTTGGTATAAGTCCTGTGGCATGATAGTTCACAATATCCCTGAACCATGGTTCAGCGGATATGCTCAAGAGTTGTTCGTCAGGGAATGAGTCATTGATCGGCAGGGTCACAGGAGAAGAAACGATGCGTGAAAGGTGGTCAGCTACTACGTTTTCACATCCTTTCTTATCTTTGATAACAAGATCAAATTCTTGTAACAGTAGGATCCAACGTATTAGTCGACCTTTTGCATCTTTCTTCGCCAGAAGATGTTTTAAAGCGGAATGGTCAGTATATACAACTATAGGTGAGCCGATTAAGTAAGGCCTGAATTTTTCTAATGCAAATACAACCGCTAAAAGCTCTTTCTCGGTGGTTGTATAATTGATTTGCGCATCATTCAGGGTCTTACTAGCATAGTAAATCACGTGTGGCATCTTATCGATGTGCTGTCCTAAGACTGCACCTACTGCAAAATCAGATGCGTCACACATCAGCTCAAAGGGGTAGTCCCAATTTGGTGATGATAAAACGGGGGCTGTGGTGAGTGAGTGTTTAAGTGAGTCGAAAGCTGTCTCGCAATCCGAGTCAAAGTGGAAGGTCGTATCCTTGGCCAGGAGTAGTGTTAAAGGTCTAGCAATTTTGCTAAAGTCCTTTATGAATCTCCTATAAAAGCCTGCATGGCCAAGGAAAGAGCGAATATCTTTGACGCTTTTGGGATGAGACAGGTTTTGAATGACATCTACTTTAGCTCTGTCAACCTCAATGCCTTTCTGTGAAATGACATGTCCAAGTACTATTCCTTCTTGGACCATAAAGTGGCATTTTTCCCAGTTTAATGTCAAGTTCTTCTCTTTGCAACGAGTAAGAACAGCGTCTAGATTCGCTAGGCAATCAGAAAAAGAGTCTCCAAAAATCGAGAAGTCGTCCATAAAGATCTCCAAGAAATTCTCTACCATATCAGAGAATATCCCCATCATACACCGCTGAAAGGTAGCGGGAGCATTGCATAACCCAAAGGGCATGCGACTGTAAGCAAAGGTACCAAAAGGACAAGTAAAAGTGGTTTTATCTTGATCCTTTTTGGCGATGGGGACCTGATTGTAGCCTGAGTATCCGTCCATAAAACAATAAAACTCTCGTCCCGCTAAGCGTTCCAGCATCTGATCAATAAATGGTAGAGGAAAATGATCTTTCCTCGTAGCAGCGTTGAGTTTTCTATAATCGATGCATACACGCCACCCAGTTTGGGCGCGTGTTTGAATCAACTCATTCGCTTCATTTGTGATAACTGTGATGCCGGATTTCTTAGGAACGACATGTATAGGACTTACCCACTGGCTATCGGAGATGGGGTAGATAATACCGTTATCTAAGCACTTGACGATTTCTTTCATGACAGCTTCCTTCATGACGGGATTCAACCGTCTCTGTGGTTCTCGGGTTGGTCTGGCATCATCCATCACATGTATATGATGTTCAACTATCAAGGGACTAATCCCTTTGATGTCCGCCATACTCCAACCAAACGCCTCTTTATTAGATCTCAATACCGATAAAAGGGCATTCTCTTGCTCTGATGCAAGAGAAGCGGAAATGATAACCGGTAATGACTCGTTCTCACCAAGATATGCATATTTCAGGTGAGAAGGTAAAACTTTGAGATCTAACTCAGGCGGAGAAATGATAGAAGGAAGGGTCATAGATTGATTTTTGGATCTACAAAGAAGCTCAGAGCCTGTGAAAGATACAGACTCGGGTGGAGAAAAGTCAGAAGTGCAGGACTCATGTGTAGCTAAAGTGTCCTCACTAAGATCATGTGTGAAATCAAACAGAGATGTGCTAATGTCATCGAGATCAGTCAAGCAAAGATCCTCAGCTCCACAACTATCGGGAGCGATCTCATGGACAGAGCACACATCTAAAATATGAGCAGAGGGTTCTGACGGCTGACTTCCAACTCTATAGATATTTAGTTCAATGGTCATATTTCCAAATGATAAATTCATTGAACCATTTCTACAGTTTATAACAGCGTTGGAAGTGGCAAGGAAAGGACGACCTAGAATCACCGGAATTTGGCCCCGGGGGTTTGCTACAGGATGTGTGTCGAGCACAATGAAGTCTACGGGGAAAACAAATTCCCCGACCTTTATCAGCACATCCTCTAATTCACCCCTTGGTTTGGTGATAGATCGGTCTGCCATCTGGAGAGTGCAATGAGCAGGTTTCAGCTCTCCAATCCCTAATTGCTCATAGACAGAATAAGGTAACAGGTTAACACTCGCGCCAAGGTCTAACAAAGCACGATTTATGTTTTTACCCCCAATCGAAATCGAAATTGTAGGACAACCTGGGTCCTTTCTTTTCTTTGGAAGCTGGGGTATAAAAGCAGTGCTGATATTATTAGACATAAAGACCTTCTTCGGCACTTGAGTCTTCCTCTTCCTAGTGCACAAGTCCTTTAGAATCTTCGCATAAGCGGGGACTTGCTGAATCGCATCTAAGAGAGGGATATTGATGTTAACCTGTTTGAACATCTCTAAAATTTTCTCCATATGAGGACCCGTTCTATTAGCCCTTAGCCGGTTCGGGTAAGGTGCTTTCGCAATAAGCGCGGGGTCCATCACAGGAGAAGGAAAGGGGGGTAGACGAGGTCCCAAAGGAGGTGTGGGGACCGTCTGTGGAGAACTATAAGGGTTGGATGAAGGTGTTGAGCCTAAAGGGAAATGGAGAATAGGCTCGTGCGAAGGTGGTTTGGTAGAAGAAGAAGGATCAGAAGGTGAAGTGTGTGTATGTGGGAAAGACTCAGCCGGGGTGTTGATATGATTTTCAGTATTATCAATATCTTCCCCGACATGATTGTTCAGCACTCTTCCCGATCTCAACGTTGTGATGGCATTTACATTGTAATGCCCAGGATTCTGTAGGGGTTGAGAGGGAAGTTTCCCTTTTTCTCTCGCACTCATTTCGGCTTTTAAGCGTGCGATTTCAGCTTCCATCGTGCGAATACTCTCAGCTTGGGATGCTGAGTTTTTCTTTATTTCACTGACGGAAGATCTAACCTCAGTCGAAACATCCATGAAATTTGATAAAAGTGATTTCATGGTTTGAGTGAATTGAGAGAACTCGTCAGAACAGGGCTGCATAGGATTAGACTGTGCAGGAGTGTTGCCCTGGTTTTGGAAATTTTGTGACTGATAGGGGTGCTGAGTGAGTTGTAGGGGTTGCTGTTGTGGTGGAGGAAGAGCCCGTTGAAATTGATTCGTGTTTGGAACCGTGTTTTGAGATTGTGATTGGTTCCAAGCAAAATTCGGGTGGTTCCTCCAACCCTGATTGTAACTGGAAGAATATGGATCGTTTCGAGGTCGTTGAAATGCGGCATTAGAATGCTCGTGACCTTGAAACGCAGAGTTTAATGGACATTCTTCCGTTAAATGTGACGGATCAGAACAGCACCCGCAAACAGTTTTGGGGAGCGACATTGGGTTTAGGGAGGCTGCTGCAAATTTGTGTTCCATAGCGTCGAGCTTCTTTTGCATTGCTGCCATTTCAGCTCGGACACCTATGGACACATCTATTTGGTGTACGCCACCCCTATTCAATGGTTGTGTTCCACTCTCCCAAATTAGTGACTTTTCAGCGAACTCTTCTAAGTATCGCCAGGCTTCCCCGTCATCTTTGGTCATAAATGTACCTTGACACATGTTTTCAAGGCTCTGTTTAGTGCTAGGGTTACTGCCCTCATATATGATTCGGCAAAGCTCCCATCTCGGGATGCCGTGATGAGGACATTGAACCAATAGATCCTTGAAACGTTCAAAGTATTTTGAAAATGGTTCGGCAGGGAGCTGGGCAAATTGGTTCAGTTCGCTACGGATTCGAGCCGTCTTTTGGACTGGGTAAAATTTCTTAAGGAATGCAGCGACGAATTCTTCCCAATTCGTAATAGAGTGTGCGGTGGTGTTATATAGCCACTTCTCGGCTATATCGCACAAAGTAAATGGAAGAAGTCGTAGACGCATCGCATCCACTGAAAGTTGAGACGTACCCATCATTGCGCATACGTTTTCAAATTTGGTAATGAAAACGTAAGCGTCCTCGGTCTCGAGTCCGTGGTATTTGGGTAAAAGATTGATATACTGGGGCTTTATCTCAAAGTTATCCCCATTGGCTGGTGGTGTGGATAAGCAGGTCGAAAGAGGACCTCTATGTGGATAGCATCTTTCCTGGAGAGAAATGTGGGGTGGAGTAGGATTCTGCGCACCTACGGACGGTGGCAGATTAGGGTTAAAGAAGTTTGATGGATTCGGATCCATCGGTGTGGGTGTGGTAGTAGGTAAAGAAAAGGTAAATGGAGAATTATCGACTTCGGAGTCGATAGGAGGTACGCGGACTAAACGGGCACTAGAATCCCGTGTCCAGCCTATCTTGTACTAAAAAGGGTTAGTACAAGTGGCAGCGTTGACTTATAATTAGGGGTAAAATGAATGCGGTGCTTGCTTTAAAAAGGGACGGATTTTGAAAAAATGATGCGACAAAACAAATGCAGCACACAAACCCTAGAATCTAATGGTCACCTAGGTCCGATCTCTAGACCGCTCCTAACTGCCAAAAGACAAGCCGCAGGATAGAATCCTCCACTGCCTCTTTGTCCCCCTGTGGCCGGATAAGTGCCAGGTAAGTGGGAAGGAACCACCACTACAGTGGACCTAATTAATAACCACTAGCCTTAGACACACTCGCCTTAGGCACCACAAGAAAACGCGGATAAGCAATGAATTACCCACGACCTTCTCTTGTCCTATTGAGCGCGACAGTCCTTAGAGTCTTCTCTAGATTTCTTTTAGTTAATGGGGGTAATGCGGATGCAAGTTTGACGATTTTCGGGGCCTAGGAAGGGTAATGAAATCCCCACCTAATTTGGATTTGGCCGTGCCCCTTAAATTTCCGTATTAGAATGCAAACAACCAAGAAATCAAAATCACACACAATTTTATTTTTGCTTTTGCGCGCTGCGATTTATTTGCAAAGAATCCTGCAGCAAAGGGTTAGTTGGAGCTAAAAAGAGAGAGGGGAGAGAGAGAGAAAATACCTGCACTGAAAATATTTCAGTGATCCCTCAATACTGCGGCGCTTCCGCCGCAATAACCATGTATATGCCGCGCTTCCGCGGCTTGATGATGGATTCACTGTACCAAACTTTGTCAGCTGCTTCCTGTTCCTATCTCCAGCTCTCTGGTATATCCCAAATAATTTTTCAACAGCACAAAATGCTCCAGATCACCTTGCAGTCAAATTACAACACACGTGTAAGAGTTTGTACGAATTTTGATTTCAAGAAGTAAAACGTAATAATTCTTTCACTTCAAACTAAAAATGCAAATGAATTAGCGCGATCCCCGGCAACGGCGCCATTTTGATTGAAACGTTTTCTGATGTGTAAAATAAACTTGTAAAGATATCACAATCAAAAAATTATATTGACCGCAATCAAACCACGGTGTCGGATGTAATTAATGAATGAGTGCGGATCGTCCACAGGGATTGTGCAATTCAATTGTATTTTGATACTTTTGAAATGAAATGTTAAACAACAATAAACGAAAACATGATTCAAGATGTGATTTGTATTCCAGTGTCACTATCCTTTACTCAAGAATCAAGAAACTATAAACAATCAAGAATCGGTTGTTTTGATAATATTTCCAATCAACAATCAAGAATATAAGAGAGGCTCGTAGGAATCGATCGGATCTTTAGACGTGATGCAATCTAAAGGGTTTCGTGTTCTTGTCCTTCGAAGAATTGATACTAGATCAATGGTGATCGACGAGAGTTAGGGTTTCTTGATGAAATTAGGGTTTCATCTCTTAACCCTTGTTCTTTCGAGGATACCATTTATATTCTAGCCTCTAGCAATTCCAAGAAACGATCGGAACTCCCCAATCTCGAGCGATGTCGATCAAGAAAGCATCGCAACGAATTGGGTCGTCGATTCTTGAACTTGCTAGGGTTTACAAACTCGTGGGATTCAAGAATCGATTACAAATTTGTTACATCATCATACTAAAGATCGTTTCGACTCCCCGACGAGCGGAGTTTTATTCACACATCACCACAAAGACAATATTCAAGAATAGTAATGATAACATGATGCGGAATTTAAAGAAAACAAGATAAAAGAATATCACCTTTTATTTAATCAACAATTTCAATACATTCTTTCAAGAATCTACAAGAAGAAGAAATCGATCGTTGACTCGGCTTCGCTCGTCTCCGTGGATCGTGGATCTACTTTGATCTCTTGCCCGATTGAAGATCGGCTCGGCTCATAAAAGGGTTGAAGGCATCTTGCTTGGCTTGCACTCAAGATCTTGAATTGTGGTTGGATTTAGGGTTAGGGTTTCCTACAAGCTCTCTCACTAAACTTGAGGAAGAGGGGATGAAGAAAGAGATTGATTTTCTAAACTTCAATCAAGGTTGAATAATATTTTCCAACATGAGAAATGAGTGAGCCTAGGGTCTTATTTATAGAACTCCCAAACCCTAGGTTAGATTTGAATTAGAACTTTCCCTCCCAAAGTTTGTTGAAGGGTTTCTAGAAGGAGTTTGTTAGGAGTTAGCTTAGGGTTTAAGCTAGGGTTTAGGGAAAGTTCTAGAAGTATTAGGCTAGTTTAGGTGTTTGCTGATCTGGAGGAAGTATCTGGGATATTCTGGAAGTTTGTGAGCATTATTGAGCTGTAGCCACTGAAACAGGAGTTGTGCACTGAAATTGAGGAACTGATTCCCTGTAGCCGCCGCGCTTCCGCCGCGTTTAGCCCCTAACTGCCGCTCTTCCGCGGCGCATTGATGAGCTTGGGATCTGAGTCTTCTGCAGTGGTCTTGTACTGCTGTTTTTAGCTTCCTTTGATGTTTAGATTTGTACTTCCTCTTCTGTGTTGATACCAGATTTGAGTTAAGTGAATTTACGAGCAATTGTAATGGTCGAGCAATGTAATGATCGAGCAAGCTTCTCTTTTCCTGCATAGACTTCGAAACAGGGGTTGCAAGATATAGAAAATATGCTATGTAATGCAATGCAGTCAATTTCCCTCGAAATGATGGTTTTAAGGTCGAATACATGTAATCTGATATTTTGCGACCGATTTGCTAATATGTAGAATATGAATACCGTACACTTCTATATGGATGCAGATGATATGGAAATTGCCTGTTAAAATATGCAATATTTTCGACTGATCAGCCAGCGTGGGACACGGGACGTGGGGCGGTGGTTATCTCGATTTGGTGAGATACGCAGAGCCGTTGCGGAAGCCCTAGGGATGTGCGTTCTCGTTTGATCGTGAGAGCTGGGGAGGCTTAGCTCGGCGGATGGCTCAGAGACGAGCCGGGAGGCCGAGGAAGCTCGGCATGTCAAAGGCTCGGAGACGAGCTGTTGATAGTTTCCTAGGCGAAGGTGGAATGTATTCAGGGAGGTCTCCTGGAAGGTCGGACACGTTTCTCGAGACGAAGTCCCGAGGAATTCTCATAATGCAACTCATTTATTCCACATCCATAGCCTTTGGGACACGTCATCCGCCACGTGTCGCAATCTTGAGGAGATACCACTTGTAAGCATCATCATTAGCCCCCCACTCTTGTTCCGACCTATTCAAGGGTCAGGTTAAGAGTGATCTGCTTAGTTTTTTGTTCAATTTGGCGTCCAGAATCATAATGCGGATCGCCTGGGAATGGCACGACATTTGGTGGTTGCGTCATTTTGATTTTTGGGCCCACGTGTCGCCTCGTCGTGCGCCTGAATTTTCGCGCGTATCCTCGATGGCGTCGGCGGATCAAATGAAATGATCGCGCTTTAAAGAGGGGGCGCCGTTTCGGTCGATCGCCGGTTGGGATATGAGCTACGTGTCGGACGTCGGTTGGCGGAAGCGGGTTGTCTCTGACTCCTGCAGTCAAAAAGACAACCCCCAATGGTCGATCGCCATGTGAAGCCCCGTCGATTGTTGGGTGCGGCGTTTCGTTTAGGCGGTATCACGATGTCACGACCCGAAGGTACGGAACGTGACTGGCACTTAAATTACGAAACGCCTAGAGGCGTAACGTAATCTAAGTAAGCCAAAGCTCATAAAATCTAAACCATTTAAGGAAATAGAGTGAAGGAAAACTTAAAAAGACGATTTCAGTAAAATGATGTCATATTAAAAGCAATATAAAATATCAAATTTTCCCAAAAATTTGGGCAGAGTTTTCTTTGTAAATACTAGCCCCAAACGGGTACAAAACAAGAATACACATAAGTAATGAATAAAGGCGTCCTCAAGCGGGAGCTAGCTCTTCTCCAAAAGCGGAATCGCAACCACATGGAATATATATACAACCACATGGAATATATATATATATATATATATATATATATATATTGTAGGATTGTCTAGCACGACAGCAAGGTTTCGGGTGGTATCTTCCATACCAAATTAAAATTTTACCGTTCTAAATAACCCTAACCCTAGGTTCTTAACTAAAGAATCATACGGAATCGATAAAGTAAACATCTTTACTACTAAGTGAGTAGGGATTACAACCTTTATAGTATGTCCCTTCAATTTAATAGCTCCTTTTTGTGGTCCCTTCACTGCGATCATCAAGCTCCCGAACTCTTAAGAAGCTCCATGAAGTGAATGATGCATCCTTACTTGAAGTCTTCATTATCCAAGATGATCTACTTTGAGGAGTCACAAACCTAAGCTATCTCTTCACCAATTAGAGATTAGTGAAGCTAACATACTAATCTATATGGCTAGTATAGAAAAGAATGATGAAGTAGGAATTTTGCTCTCTTTAGTTTTTTTTCTCTCACAATCTTTCATCACCAAGGAAAAATCTAGCAAGCTTTTTGAGAGCAAGAAGAAGATCAAGAGGTAATGAATGAATTATTGTTGAGATTAGAAATACAACCATAGGTTAAGAATGCCATGCTTAACCCTTGTAGAGACTAAACCATGGCGTAAGGTTAAAGGTTAGGTTAATAAATATCTTAGTAAATATCTAAAGAGCGGACTAAGTCAAGACAAAGAAATATCTCAACATTAATCCATAATTTAGAATTAACTAAAATAATTAAATCTAACCCTAATCCTAGCCATGGTGAGAATCTCATTAACCCTAGTTGCATGTATAACCTAGCATGTTACAATTATACATATCACATATATATAATCTTGTAACAAAAGAAAAGAATACAATAAACATATATCACATATATGTTAAATGTATCCAAAGTGAGAAAATGAAATACTTAAGTGAGCAAATATTAGTTAATGCAATTTAATATATCAAATATATAATTATACATTAAATTATTGAATCAATACTTGATTTAATAATCCGGCTATATTACATATAACCGACTAATATAATATGTATCATTTTATCGAATCAACACTTGATCCGATAACCCAGCTATATCACATATACCCGGCCGATATCACATATAGCGAGAATAGAATACGGTATCACATACACGTATTATTCTCGGCCCTGCACATATCACATATGTGCTCCTACTCCGTTTCGCCTGAACCAGGAAACCTCTGTGTAGGACTCTAAAGACTCGTCAATACGCCGGCAGTGGGTGATGATCACATCAAACACCCACAAGCTGCAAGCGGTCAGCTAAACGTAACAGCCACCCGGGTATTGAGCGATCAGAAGATCAACAAGCAAGCCTGCACGCACTCCTGTGAATCCAATCAGTAACACTACCGTACAGTCCGGTCTCTTCGTCTGATATGTCGCATATCCAGTTTAGGGGTGGTAAACGTCAGACCCCAGTAACCGATAAGTCGTATCGATGTAAGGCTCATAACGGGTCGAGAAACTACTGATAACACTTACCAGTAGATCTCTATATCAGCCCTGGCCAGGGACTTCCAGTTATAGCCAATCGAACACAGCGCAACATCAACCCCCAATACCGGGAGAGACGAAACCCCTCCTATCGCTCATTGCCTCCATGTGATTCGGGACTGTACCCAAAAGCCACCGTTTTGCACGTTCTCATGAACGTGGTAAGGTGGAAATCAAAGCACGGTGGGAATCACACAAGACTCTATGACGATCTCGGGTCTACAGACTAACCTGTACTAGTGTCACCAGAGAACTGCTATCTGACGATAGGTATAATACCATCTAGGAGTTCTCGGCGAGTCCGTTCAGTGTACCCAGTCTCCACTGAGCTCCCGTATACCATCTTTGATGTCAAACACCAATGGATGTTGGATCATCCATCGCCCATCATATGGGTCAAGATGCGTATACGCTAGTCTACTCTGGAGTATCGATGCCCTGTCTCGATACACCCTCGATTAGGAACAATTAAAGGATGTACTTGTGGACTACCCTAGCCCCACTAGTATGATCTCCATCATAGTCCTGGTAGTCAAGTACATATCCTAAAGGCTTTATCAACATGTGAGAGCAATACAGTAACACAATACAAGTCAACATGTTAAGACAAAGTGAAACCAGAGAGCATATTATCATGTCGAGCAAGGAAGTCCTCTCTGTATATATCCAAGCATCCACTATAATATACAACATATGTACAATAATGGCCTCTAGGGCATATACAAAACTAACAATCTCCCACTTGCACTAAGTCCAACTGTTATAGTATCTCATACCCAACATCCCGAAGAGTCTCTCCAATTGTATCTGGGGTATGGCCTTCGTGAGTAGATCCGCAGTGTTGTTCTTCGTGTCAACTCTCCTGACCTCGATCTCCCGGAGATCAACTATCTCCCGGATCAGGTGATACCGCCTCAGAATATGCCTGGATCTCTGATGGGACCTGGGTTCCTTGGCCAAAGACACGGCTCCATTGTTATCACAATACAAAGGTATTGGATGCTCAATGGACGGAACCACTCCAAGTTCAGTTATGAACTTCTTCATCCAGACAGCCTTTTTGGCAGCATCGTTGGCGGTGATGTATTCAACCTCCATCATCGAGTCTGCCGCGGTTTTCTGTTTGGAACTCTTCCAAAACACCGCCTCTCCATTGAGGGTAAAGACAAATCCCGAGTGCGACTTAGAGTCGTACTTATCACTTTGGAAGCTCGAATCGGTAAAGGACTCCACCTGGAGTTCTCCGTTATCATACACCAAGAACATCTCTTTAGTCCTTCTCAAGTACTTGAGAATGTTCTTCACAGCTGTCCAGTGACTCTCTCCAGGATCTGCTTGATACCTACTCACTACACTTAGTGAGTATGCTATATCGGGTCTGGTATATAGCATCGCGTACATGATAGAGCCTACTGCCGAAACATAGGGTATCCCTTGCATGCGAGCTCTCTCCAAATCAGTCTTAGGAGACATATCTCTGGAGAGAGTGAGTCCAGAGATCGTGGGTAAATTCCCACGCTTGGATTCTTCCATAGTAAACCTCTTTAGTATGGTGTCAATGTACCTGGCTTGGGACAATCCTAGTATCCGTTTTGATCTATCTCTATAGATCTTAATCCCCAAGATGCAGGAGGCATCACCTAGATCTTTCAGAATTTTTGTGATAAGAAGAGCTTGACCGAGTGCGGCTTAGGAACATCATTTCCTATCAAGAGTATGTCATCCACGTACAATACGAGGAAGACAACCTTACTCTCTGCCACCTTCTTGTATATACAAGGTTCATATATGTTCTTGATAAAGTCAAACTCTTTGACTACCACATCAAAATATATGTTCCAACTCTGCGATGCCTGCTTTAACCCGTAGATAGATTTAAGCAGCTTGCACACCTTTCCGCTGCTCCCACTGTCTACGAAGCCCTCTGGCTGAGTCATGTACACGCACTCCTCTAAATCACCATGTAGAAAGGCGGTCTTAACATCTATTTGCCAGATTTCTTAGTCATGGTATGTAGCAATGGCAAGTAGGATCCGGATGGACTTAAGCATAGCCACTGGAGAAAAGATTTCGTCATAATCCACACCTGGTCGTTGACGAAAACCTTTTGAAATAAGTCTAGCCTTGAAAGTCTCAACTTTTCCATCTACACCAAGTTTCTTCTTAAAGGTCCATTTGCTCCCAATGGGTTTTACCCCTTCAGGAGCAACTTCCAAAGTCCATACTTTGTTGGTGTACATGGATTCCATCTCAGATCGCATTGCATCCAGCCATTTCACAGAGTCACCACTCATGATGGCCTGCTCGAAACTAGTCGGGTCATCATCTTCCATGATGTAATCCTCGCTCCCACCATCAATGAGAAAATCGTAGTATCTCTTGTTGGAGATAGTGCCCTCAAAGTCAATTATTGGATCGCAGGTACGTGATTGCAATGATTGAGGCAGGACCTATACCGATATGACAGTCTTGCTCGAGATGATAGTATGCTATCTGGTTTGTCTTTATCATCATATATATGCTTTAGTTCACTATTGCATGTTGATAGAGCCCATAGGATTCTTGCTTGACTGCCAGCAGTATGATGGCGATCATATACGTGGGAGCTGGGGTCTGTAAGCACATCCTTAAAAGTGTCCCTAGTCGTGGGAGTTTCGAGACAGAGCATCGATACTCCAGAGTAGACTAGTGTATACAGTCAAGACCCCGACGAGGGGCGGTGGCCGGTCTCACAAGCCACTGGTGTCAGTTGGATCACCTAAGATGTATACAAGTGCTCATTAGGTTATGAGTACACCGGACAGGACTCGCCGGGAACATGCTGGTTGGTATTATACATATTGTCAAATAGCAGTTCCCTGGTGACATGTGTACAGGTTAGTTTGTCGACCTGAGATCGTCATTTGTCTCGTGTAAGTTCCTACTGTGCTTTGATTCCTACCCTACCACGGCTCAAAGGAGTCGTGCAAACAGGTATTTTTTGGGTACAGTCCCGAGCCACATGGAGGCAGTGAGCGGATCGTCGGGGATTCTTCTCTCCCGGTATTGGGGGTTGATGTCGCACAGTGCACGGGTGGCCATCACTAGAAATCCTCAGCCGAGGTAGTGGAGAATTACTGATTTGGATCGGTAGTTTCTCAGGTGGTGATGGGCCTCATGCCGACACGATTTATCGCGTTATTAGGGGTCTGACTTTATCCACCCCCCTAGACTCGATATGCGATACTCTTTAGACGAACGGACCGGACTGTATGTATATTGTCACTGTTAGGCTCAGTAGGGTTTATGGATGAGTTCGCTCGTCAGCTTCCCTTCCAATCAATACATAGGCAACCGTTACATACAGCTTGTACCTCTGACGAGCTAGAGGTTATACCCATTGCCAGTGTGTTGATGAGTCATTAGAGTCCCCCACAGACCCTTTCCCAAGTTCGGGCGAAACGTTGTAGAGGCTGTATGGTATTATGGCAAGGCTCGGAAAATGCACGTGCGTTTTCGCACGTGTCAATTTTCGGGCAGATAATACTGGTCGGCTTTGGTTTAAGCCGGATCCGAGTATTATGCTGTGTAGATATAATATCTTTGTCTCATATGCATTTGTATTCGGTCGGTCGTAATATAAATGCGGGTATGTTTATACTGTTACGGGGTTATCCTGAAATTCGTTTCAGGATCACTTTTGGAAGTTGCCAGTTTCTAGTTTTCTATCAGCCGTATTTAACATTCGGTTAAATACGGATTTATCTTTTCTTGAGATGAGTGTGGAAGTTTCTAGAGGCTTCTAGAAGGTGGTGACTAGGTTCATGCATCTTTGTGACTCATTAGTGCATTTAATGATGTTTGATGACAAGGTTGGTGATTCATCACTTGCATTAATTGTGTTCATACTATGTGTTTAGGTGACTCATTCTTTCATGATAAGTATTGATCTTGTGATCACCTCCCCCTCTCCTACACTCACCTCCCTCCCCTCTACATATATGGCCGGCCCCTCTTTGGAAAAGATTAAGGTTGTTGATTTGGAAAAAGATTTTAGTTGTGGTTCATGATAGTTTCATATACCAACTTCTCATTTACCTGATTCAAATGGCAACTTCATTAACCGTTCGTCCGTGACTTTGGACGTAACGAGACAAAGTGTTCTACTCATTCTCTACATCAATCTTGGTCGTCTCTTTTAGCAAACTTGACGACCGAGATGCCTCGGTTCAGAGGCGGGAGCCCGTTTAAAGATCCGTCGACGTGGTGCCACCTGGACGAGAAGACTGAAGATTCAGGAGATCGGAGCAGCCGCAACAAAGCGTGGGATGATGGTTGGAGACCGAAGGACTCGGATCGTTCGGTATAACTCTTCTACCCACTTTGTAGTTTGTTAGTTTAGCTTTAATGGCAGATCCGGGTTATAGTACGCGATAGCGCCAGTTGTAAAAGTTTTTGTTCCGCATTTGGCGTCTGTTAGACGGCAGGGCGCTACCGTGGACTTACAGTGGTATCAGAGCCTCACCATTAAGCTATACTAACTTGTGCTAACGCGTTTAAAATATCGATCGAACCGAATTTCGAAAATCACAATTTTCAAGTGCTTAAGTTTCTGTCGATTTTTAAAAGGGTCAAAAAATAATTTTACATATCACAGAAATCTAAGCAGGGTTTTTTAAGCTTACCGTACAAATTTGGTCACGTGACCCTACAAGACAGCCGCGGAACCGCGGTCAAACCTAGGGTTTTACCACGCATCCGCGGCCAGTCTGTGGGTTCAGTGTTTCAAATTTGTACAGTGTCCTCATATATGGAAATTGTGGTTTTTGGTACTGTTCTTTTGAGCCCAGATTTTGTTACTGTACAGCAGATGTACGTGGGGCCTACTTCGGGAAATTTTATCGATCGAAATTTTAAACTTGTTAGTATGCAGTACTTACTTTATATCTCCGACCGGGAATGTTATTTGATCGGTAAACCGCGTCTAATTGCTATAGTTCTTTTAGACGGGTTTGCGAACGTGACATTCGCGTTGATGTTCTGTGTTGTGCTGTGATGTTGCGGATTTGTCGTGGTGGATAGCAGGGTGCAATGATAGTGCAGTTTGGATTTATTTGTACATTTGATATTGCGGGGCGAGCGTCCAACATGTGGACTGCCGTCACTGCCTGTTTGTATAATATTCTTTTGGGGCACGACCGGGTTGAGGTCGATGTACCCGTTGTACATATTTTTATTTCTGTACTAGGTTTATCCCGCGACGGAGTGTACGGATAGCCGGGTTCTGGAGGGCAACGGGTCCGTATCTCATGGCTTTGATAGGCAGAGGGACCTCACTCTAGAATTGGCAGACTATTCGCCGCACTTGTAGGGGGTACAGGTTGACCCAAGGAGGGGTGCTCAATTTACCGGATTCCATGAAGTGCCGGGTGTTCCATTCACTATGTTGTGGGGGACTACCTCGCTTCAGGTTTTAGCGGGTAACTTGCCGCACCCGTAGGGGTCTAGGTTTCATTGCACAGGCTATCCACACGACCAGGGGAACGTCGGGTTTCAGCAGCGGCTCTGTGAAACTCGGGGATCCCAGATTATCTGTATTGTTCTGTGATGCTTATTACTTTTCTGTAATGTTGCATATTATCACGCCTGGAGCGATTATTGTATATTGGTATATATACTATTAGATGTTGTATATGTTTTACACCCGCGCTAGTCCAGCCCCCGCTCTGTCGTTAGTTAAGTAACCTAACGAGTGATGACGGGACCCAGTGACGAATGCGGATGGCATATACGTACATTTTATTTTCGTTCTTTTCTGGTGTGATTGATTGATGGGACTGCATTGATTCTTATCAATGCAAGGATAAAACAAACCTATATTTGATGTTGTTGGAACAAATTTTAAAAGGTGTTATTACAAAGACGTTTCTTTTTGTTTTGCATAGCGATATTCAGTTAGAATATCTTGCACCTCATTCGACGAGGCAAGGGCAGATATCCCTTCACCAGGAGTGACCCCTTGGGCAGAAGTTTACGTCAGGGTAATAACTTCACTATAGTCGATTACAAGTTGCTTTGCATCGCGGTATTCAGTTAGAATATTCTGCACCTCATTCCACGAGGAAAGAGCCGAGATCCCTTCACCGGGAGTGACCTCTTTAGCAAAAGGTTTTCGCCACTATATTTTTATAAAAAACTATCAGGTTCCTTCAACAAGATCAAGTTCATTACGTTAAAGGTTTTTCGCCAAAAACCAGTCGTAGCCCTCCGTCATTTCTTTTGGGCATTCAGTAGTATTCAAGCTATGTATTTTGACCTAACGCCAAGGCATAGTGTTTGGTAGCTACTGGGTATTCAATTGTTGCATAGATAGATGAGTTGGTTTGGGACAGTCGTTCTGCCATTTTGACCTAACGCCAAGGGCATATGCCGGTGGGTTCAAATTAACCTGGATAATGATGGATAGAACTTGACATGTGACTTATGATATTTTGACCTAACGCCAAGGTCATAAGAGCATGGGGCAAAAATAATATCGGGAGTTTCAAACATACAAGAAACTTGCCAAGCATGCGCATACCTTCTGGAGTGTGATAACTTGAGTGGCTTCCATCAAGTTATCATACGATGATAGTTGGATCCCGATTCCCACTGATGAGTTGGTTTACTCTTCGGGTGATCCCGACTAATTCTTCTTTCAGGTTTGGAGGAGAATTTGAGATTACAGTGGGAGGTTTCCTGATTAGATAAAGTGATAACCATTCTGATCTATGTTAGAGTGCACGCAGAGTGTTTCTTTTCTCTCTCTCTCTCTCTCTTTGGCAGCGACCTTTGACCGACCCTAGACTTTGACTCAGTGGCCAAGTTGACCGAACTTTCTTAAAATACTGGCTTTTGGATTGTCTAAGTTGCATAAGTCCTTGCCGCTCCTTCTTTTACCCTTTGTATTTCTCAGAACACCCCGTATTACTACGGATATTCACTTCCATTGGATAGATCCATCATATGATTATATACGAACTCGAAGGTACTACTTCGAGGATGGATCCAGGTTCAGGAGAAATAGAATTGGTTTATTCAGTTGTCTTTTGTTATCACCTTCTCTCAGGTTGCGATGGCTCCTTAGTTTAGGAGAGTACACTGATTGGTTTGAAAATTTGTGTTTGTTTACCGCAATAAATAACGGTGTCGCGCGTAGCTAGACCGAGATGAGTACGGGTCGTCCTCTGGGAAACGTGGAACCTTTTATTTTTACTTTAGATGTGTTGAGAAAGAGAGGAGGAATAAAGAATTTTGTGAAAAGTTTCTAGATCTACTTTAAACAAGAATGTAAAATATAGATCTAGATTTTTTTAGAGATTTAAATAATATAATAATAGGGCTTGTAGGGTTCGTTAGGATTTAGTAGTTATGGAAGATTAATTAAAAGTTACCCTTTTTATCCATTAATAGATTTAGAACTAGAACGACGGTGATGCGTGTAGATTAGGGTTTCTGGAGGGAAAAGGAATCCCACTCTTAACCCTTATCTCGACACGGAACTCCGTTCATTTCTAGCCTTTACCAAAACAATCATTAATCTAATCTCTAATCGCGGTCGGAACTAGCAAGGAATTGCTAGTGCGCCCGATTAGGATGTTAATGATTATTTTAATAAAGTTCCTAAACTTTATAGGACTTAAGAAGGGTTTAATTATTTTCATCGCCCATTAGCCTACCCTAATCCTACGAACCCTAACAAGCGGAGAATTACTCGCGCATGTTGGGAGAAGAAGATGAAAAGAAAGAGAGGAAAAACATAATGTAAAAAAACAAACAATTAAATAAAAACTACCTTTATTAATCAACTCCTTCAAGCTACACTTTTAATCCATAGAAAATGATTACAAAACTTGATTTGCTTCTCGATCTTTCCTAAGGAGGTAGTCGAACAGTCGATGATCAGCCTGGATGCGTGAGCGTCGGGAGCTTCGTGATCTCTTCGGCTTGATGGCTTTTCCAAGAGGCCCTCGGTGCCTTTTTATAGTGCAAAGCCAGAATATTATTGTTGAAAATTTGGTAAAATATAGATTTGATTTACCCCAAAAATCCTCAGCTCCCAAATCCAAATAAGTGCGGCGGATCCGCGGCAAATGGTGGCTAGGGCCGCGGATCCGCGGCCATGTAATCTCTGCCGTTCATCAAACTTCAGGGGCTCTGTTCTTGTGACATGTGGGCTCCTCTGGAATCTTTGTATCTTTGAAATATTCTCTCGGTTGCTTCCAGACTTGGTCTCCAAGTTTGCTTCTTAATTTGGCAAGATTTCTTCAACAACTTGATTTCTTTGATATATTCTGCATAACAACTTGGAAAATTCTGCACAACAACTCAAATAAGATTTTAGTAGACTTTGTTCTACTAGGATTAGGTCAATAATATTTGCATACATTTTCCTACCAAAATGATAATTAGAATATATTAACACATGGAAAATAATGTTTTTACACATAAACCCTCATATGTATAATATATTATAATAAAGTCCTTTTTTAATATAAAAATGGTAGGAAAAATATACTACAAATGTGCAGTTTTATCGACTGAACAAATACCCCCAAACTTATCTTTGATCGTCCCGAGCAAACTAGTTTATTTAAGAGGAGAAAAAGAAAGGAGAAAACTAAGTACACTTTCGTAGGCAGACACGATTGCACTGAGCACGTGCAACAAGCCGTTAAACCTCTAGGTGTCCCTAGTAGGAGGAGTGTTGTCTCCTGAGGGTTTTCAGCAGATTACACCCACAAAATCCTATAACAAAAGAAAGATGGTGAAATTTACATATAAAGATAAGAACCATAAAAGAAATACTTTGAAAAGAAGAATTTCCAACTATACTAACTTTTCAGTTGTCATGAGCCCTATCTTAATAGTCATGAAAAAATGTTAGAAATCACATCATCTCTCAATAAAACATCGTCTTTATTCTTCATTCCTACCTTTTATCCAAACATTGATCATATAACCCCACGTGTGTGTAAAGAACATCCCTACACTCGGAGAATTCAATTCAAGCTATCATACTCTTGTCCATCTACCTCAGTACTTTTTAATTTTATGAATACTTAGGTTTGCTCACACCTTTTCATGCGACCGTTAATACTTCTTGAGGTACTAACCGACCGATTACTCAAGTGCTTGCTGATTTGGTGATAGTATTTTCCTCGTCTTGCACCACCTAACGCTTAGCAGTGACTCCCAGACCAGTTGGCCTTAGGGCACTAGGTGAAGAGGCACCCTCGCTATATTTTTTTATTGCTGCCTTGGCGATACAAAACCAGTGTTCATTTTTTTTCTTTTCACCATTTTTATTTTTTCTTCATTTTTTCACTTCCTTCATACTTTGGCTTTTAGACAAGAGCATTTCAAGGTATCCTCTACTATCCCGAGTTTCAAGACGTGTGTAAGTGCATATAGTAGGGTATCAACATTCAAATGTTTGGCTTACAGAATAGAAATTATTTTTCAGACTTATTTTTATCCTCAGATTAGTGACATCCTTCATTTTACTAACCCTTGGGACAACAGCTCATAACTACTTATTACTAGTTCGTATAAGAAAACTTCTAATTTTCTTGGTTTTCTTAAACTATTCCTCTCTTTTGGATGTAATGTTTCACTTTCTATTCATTTGTTATATAAAAAAAAAATTTTAATGCCCGGTGTCATAGATAATTCAGTGAATACAAACCTCCCTCCCAAACCTGTTTTCAGCAGTATTCTCACTGATGTAGCCTTTTGAGAACAAGGACCTGTATACTAAGGGAGAGATATAAGGGGTAAAATAATAGTGAAATGAAAAATTCCCCCAAACTTATTCTTTGACACGCACAGATATTCAATCAAATCCATTTTTTACTCACCTCCATTTCTTAAAATGAGAAAATTTTATCAAAACATGGAGGTGTAGCGTCTTGAAAAGTCGTTTTGGTGTTTTCCTGAAAATCGGTGAAAATTCGGTATTTTTCTGAAAACCGTCTTTCTCGTTATTTTGCAGTTTAGGGCTAATTATACCTAAAATGGATAGGTAATTGCTTGTTTTTAGTAGCTAATGAGTTAATTATGAAATTCTGGTCGTTTAAAAATTTTCCCTAATTTTTCAATTTTTTTATATTATTTTAAGCCGGTAAGAAAATACATAAATTTAGCGATAAATACAAATTTTTCTGGGCTAATTTTAATCTTTAAAATTATGATAATTAAAATCTAGTGGTAATATAAATTTTTAGTATTTTATTTTGATTTTTAACTAATTTTTAGTATAGAAAGCGAAATTATTGAATTTTAAGCTAAAACTTGCAAATATGAACTTGTAGGGGGTCTTTTTTGCATAGAACCTTTTTGTATTCACTCCCACTCACCCCCACTCCCCAAGGCCGGCCCCACCACTGCTGCAGCAGCCCCCATCCCTCTCTTTTTGACTTTTAAATCATGTTAATGAATTGTTTGGAGTATGATTTAAATATAGTAATTTGCATGTGGGTTTTTAGTGAGATGTGAGAGCTTTGACCTTGGAAAATTCCACATAACTCTCCCCCACTCCTCCCCTTACCTCTCCTGGCCGAGACCTGCACCCTCCCCCATTTCCATTATTTTCCTTCTCTTTCTCTCTCATTTTCTTCAAAAATTTGCAACAAAATTCAATAAAAATCAACAAATCCTTCACTTTTTCAACACAAAACCTTATTCCCTCTCTTCTCAAACCCAAATTGGTTCAAATCTTGGAGAAAGATGGTATCTTGGGAGGTTTTAGCAACTTAGGGATTGATCTTTTGAGGTATAATTTCTAAATCAAATGGTTAAATTGTAGTTTAAAGTGTGCTAATTGAACTTTGAAAATTGTTTTGGAGTTAATTTTAGTGTTAATTGCATACTAGTTTTTTTAAAGTGAATGGTTTGAATTGAATTAGGGTTTAGAAACCATTATTTAGTTGATTAAATCTAATTGTTATCTAGTTGTTTTGCTAACCTAATTTAGTAGGTTAACTTGCTAATTGAGTTATAAATTAGTGTTAATTTAAGGTTTTCATATATAGTTTGGATTAAGATTTGCTAGGTTATATAATTCAAGTAATGGTTGTTTATGGAAAATAGGTTTTGAATCTTTGCTAATGTGTTGTAATTATAGTGTTTGTAGATTGCTTGTTATGTGGTCTTCAAATTATGCTAATTTAGTTAATTTTAATGTGTGAAATTAGTTTGTAATTGTTGTTTTATGAAAATCAAGAAAGGGGTTGTGTATGGAAATGGGTTGTGAAGCATGATAAATGAGTTGAATTTATGTGATTGTGGCTAACTAGTTGTGTGGTTGGATATTGTGTTGGATTGTGATAACCGTATCGCTAATTTTCGATTTTTGCACCAAAATTGCTAGTTTGTGCTTACTAGGTTTTTATTAAAATTATTTGGTGAATTATTTGTGATACCTTGGGGATGTTTTTAGCATCTCCTATGACGTTTAGGATGCGTGAGCGCGGAGTTTTGAGTAGTCGGGTTTTAGTTTTGCCGGGCGACCAAATCGGCGTTTTTTGGCAGTTTTTGCGATTTTCGCGTGTGTTCCGCGCACTTTGTGCACGTTGTACCTAGCTAGCGAACATTAGTAGTTTCGTTGGGGTTTTGCGTCGTTCTTGATATGTAACCTTATGTTTGGTATTGATGTAAATTCCAGGTTCGGTCGCGGAGACGTCAGACGCGGCGCGAAAGGGGAAGGCGGTGATTGGACACAGCTAGCCAGGGATTCCGGTGAGTAGATGTAACATCTACGGGGGACTATCGTTGGATGGCGCAAGCCGCCCGATAATTTTAGTAACTTACAAGATTCTTAGTGATGTTAGTAATTAGGGGTGAAATACTTATATGATTATTTGCTGCATCCATGCATTATATTGACATACATATGCGAAACCGTTTTATAGGACACCTGCACCATTGCCAGGGTTTTTATATGCAGCACGAGCACTATTCATGCTTACACACACACCCTGGTAATTGCCATGCCACCACACTAGATAACCTTTAAATTGAAACCTTTTACTAATTGATACTTAAACTTGTGCTATTGCCTTTAATTCCTAAAAATGAAACCGTAGGATTGCTATTCATGTGCATGTACTTCATCATATTAATTGTTCATGCTTAATCTATTAATCACACATCGCAACTTGATTATTGATACCATATGCATTCATTATCATTGATATATGCACTTATGAGGATTTCTTGAGATTTTATGATATTTCTGGATTTCGGGGGAAAGCCGCAAAATTTCTAAACTTATTATATTTTTAAAATATGTAAATTGCGGTTTTCTAGTGATGTAAGTGTCGTCCACCATGAGTTTGCTGTGGTTTTGGAAATCCGTGTCGAGGAGTGGAGGAACCGTCACGGGTACATGGTGGGCCCGGTAAGGTACCCCGGGGCAAGAGGAATGTGGTGTTGACGTTGAGCCTGGCAGGGGACGGATTACCTACCGGTGACTGTTTGGCACGGCGGATATCCAGAGGATACCGACCGTTGCCGCGAGATGATGAGATTTGATTTTGAGCTGGGTCAGCCGGATGGCTGAGGCCAGAGACACTATGACATGGATTTATGAGATTTGAGACAGCTTTTAGGTGTCGTTGCTGGACACCGGTTCTCGTCGATTCTTTGAGTATTATGCTGGTATTCTAAAAGAGTTTCAAAAACAAAAGGAGATAAAATGTTTCTTATATATACCTATTGAGACCTGAGATATTCATGTTGCATACATATTAGTACACTGATGTTGTATACCCACCTGCTAGTGCATCCAGTTATACCTGTATTTTAGATGCTAGGATGCTTGTGTGCATGCATACGATACCCTTTGTAGGTGTTATTTATTACTCACGAGTTGGCAACTCACCCCCGTTGTGCCACAGCCTTTTGCAGGTCCGCTCCGTCAGTACAGTAGCGGCGGGCGCACTTGTTCTTTTGCCTCCTTTGCCTGGACTCGAGGTTTTGCTCCTAGGTGGGTTATATCATTATTTTTGTACCACCCTGTATATTCTTTGTATCTAGTACACTCCATCTACTGTATCTACCAGCATTATTGTATATTGACCTAGAGATGAGACTGTGAGATTAGTAGACTTTTATGCTGTATTTTGGGGTCGAGCTCACTTGAGTCGACATGCTGTTTTCTTATGCTTCATTATGATTATTTTGCTTGTTGTCATTTTATATTGCGTGGGATTTGTGACCGCCTTGTGGCGAAGAGCTAGCTCCCGCTTGGGGATGCCTTTTTTTGTTGGATTCATATATATTTTTGTTGTACCCATTTTGGGGGCCAGTATTTACAAAGGAGACTCTGCCGAAATTTTCGGAAAAATTGGTATTGTTTTTAAAAAAAGGGTTTTACATGACTTATTTGATAAACTCGCTTTCAATTGATTGGGTTTTCTTCACTCTTTTGCTTAATTGGTTTTGTTTTCTGGGCTTTGGCTTACTTATTTTACGGACGTCTTTAGACGTTTCGTAAACTTAAGTGCCAGTCACGTTCCGTACCCTGCGGGTCGTGACAGGAGGTGAGGCGGAGGAATTTTAGTTTTGATAAAGCGGCTCCTGTAAAAACAGGAGCTCCTCCGCGGGGTCAGCAGAAAAATACGGTTTTAATCTATGCCCATTTACTTTAAAAATCGAACCGTTTTTCAAATTTTCGACTTCAACTGCCCCGTGCGGGTGTACATACCGCACCACAAAAGGTCCTTTCCAACGAGATTTAAGCTTACCCGGATGAAGATGGAGACGGGAATCGTAAAGAAGGACTTGTTGCCCCGATGTGAAGGTTTTTCTAGAAAGATTTTTATCGTGGAACACTTTAGTCCTATTCTTTACTATCACCGCATTATCATAAGCTTCATCGCGGAGTTCGCTTAGCTCATTCAATTGCAGCTTCCGATAGCTGCCTGCATGATCAAGATCAAAATTAAGCTCTTTAATAGCCCACATTGCCTTATGTTCGATCTCGACAGGAAGGTGGCATGCCTTCCCAAACACAAGGCGGTATGGAGACATACCAAGATCGGTCTTATAAGTGGTGCGGAATGCCCAAAGAGCATCCGTCAATTTGGTTGACCAATCTTTACGGTTTTTCGAAACCGTCTTCTCCAAAATCTGTTTGATCTGCCTATTTGAGATCTCAGCCTGCCCGCTTGTTTGGGGATGATAGGGCGTAGAAAGCTTGTGAGTGATTGAATATTTCCGCATTAAGGCCTCGAAAGACCTATTGCAGAAATGTGTCCCTTTGTCGCTAATGATAGCGCGAGGGTGTCCGAATCGCGAGAAGATGTTTTCTTTAAGGAACTTAATGACAACTTTGTTGTCATTAGTGCGACACGGTATAGCTTCCACCCACTTCGAGACATAATCAACCGCTAACAAGATATATAGATTCCCAAAGGAGTTGGGAAAAGGGCCTATAAAATCAATACCCCAAACATCAAATATTTCCACAACCAATATAGGTTGGAGCGGCATCTCGTTCCTTCGTGAAATCCGACCCAAATGCTGACATCGCGGACAAGTTTTGCAATGTTCAAATGCATCTTTAAATAATGTTGGCCAATAAAAGCCATATTGCAAAACTTTCTCCGCCGTTTTTCGAGGTCCAAAATGACCGCCGCATGCCTGATCATGACAAAATGATAACACGCTCTTGAATTCATCGTTAGGGACACACCTGCGAATGATTTGATCGGAACAATACTTGAATAGATTTGGTTCATCCCAGTAAAAATATTTTACTTGGGATAAAAACCGAAGTTTGTCTTGTTTCGACCAATCGCTAGGTATAAGTCCCGTCGCAAGATAGTTCACGATATCCACGAACCAAGGTTCGCAGGATACATTCAAGAGCTGTTCGTCGGGAAATGAGTCATTTATCGGCACGGTCACAGTTGGCGAAGAAGTGATGCGTGAAAGATGGTCGGCTACTACGTTTTCATATCCACTCTTGTCTTTGATAACAAGATCAAATTCTTGTAACAATAGGATCCAACGTATTAGCCTGGCCTTTGCATCCTTCTTCGTTAAAAGATGTCGTAGGGCGGAGTGATCTGTGTAAACCACAATAGGCGAGCCAATCAAGTAGGGTCTGAATTTCTCTAATGCAAATACAACTGCCAAGAGTTCTTTCTCGGTAGTTGTGTAATTTATTTGTGCATCATTCAAGGTCCTACTTGCATAGTAAATTACATGTGGCATCTTATCAATATGCTGTCCTAAGGCGGCACCAATAGCAAAATCTGATGCGTCACACATAAGCTCGAACGTGTGGTTCCAATCCGGAGATGATAGAACGGGGGCTGTAGTGAGTGATTCTTTAAGCGATTCAAAAGCAGCCTCACAATCCGAATCGAAGTGAAAAGTAGTGTCCTTGGCCAATAGAAGGGTTAAGGGTCTAGCAATTTTGCTAAAGTCCTTAATGAATCTCCTATAAAATCCTGCATGACCAAGGAAGGATCGTATATCTTTGACGCAATTGGGACGAGGGAGGTTTTGAATGACATCTATTTTAGCTCTGTCAACCTCAATGCCTTTATGTGAAATTATATGTCCAAGTACAATACCTTCTTGGACCATAAAATGGCATTTTTCCCAATTCAAAGTCAAGTTCTTATCCTTACAGCGGGTAAGAACAGCGTCAAGAATACGAAGGCAGTCCTCAAAGGAGTCCCCAAAAATGGAGAAATCGTCCATAAAAATTTCTAGAAATTTTTATGCCATATCTGAAAACATCCCCATCATACACCGCTGAAATGTAGCGGGAGCGTTGCATAACCCAAAGGGCATGCGTCTATAAGCAAAAGTTCCGAAAGGACAAGTAAAAGTGGTTTTATCTTGATCCTTTTCGGCGATGGGGACCTGGTTGTAACCAGAGTATCCGTCCAAGAAACAGTAGTAATCGTGTCCCGCTAATCGTTCCAACATCTGGTCAATGAAAGGTAGAGGGAAGTGATCTTTCCTCGTCGCGGCATTGAGTTTCCTGTAATCGATACAAACGCGCCACCCAGTTTGGGTGCGTGTTTGGATTAACTCATTAGCCTCATTAGTGATGAAGAAGTACCGACTTCGGCGTCGATAACAGGAACGCGGACAAGACGGGCACTAGGATCCCGTGTCCAGCCGAGCATGCACTAAGCGGGTTTAGTGCAAGTGGCAGCGTGTGTGTGATTTTAAAAATTGGCTTGTTTTGAAAAAGTGGGACTCAAGACAAATCTCCCTAAGATGCACAAGCAACCCTAGAACTAAGGTTACCTAGATCAGTCTCTAGACCGCTCCTAGACTTCCAAAGGACAAGTCGCAGGATAAATCATCTACCGTCTTCGTACTACCCTTGTAGCCAGGTAAGTGCCAGGTAAGTAGGAAGGAACCACGTCGTGGGCCTAATTAAAAACCACTAGCCTTTGTCACACTTGCCTAGGCACTACAAAAGTAATGCGGATAAACGATAAATAACCCACGACCTTCCTCTGTCCTTATTGAGCGCGACAGTCCTTAGAGTCTGGTCTAGATATTTTTTAAATTAATGAAGGGTTGATCTATATGCTCGGTTTTTGATTTGTGGGGCTTAGGAAGGGTGATGAAATCCCCACCTAATCTTGATTTGGTCTTTGCCCCTTAAAGTCCGTATTAAAATATGCAAAACAAAACCAATCACAAAACTTTTGCAAAAAGATTTTTGAGCGGCGCTATTTTGCACAGAATCCTGCAGAAAATAGATTTTATTGGATTTGAGGAGAGAGAGAAGGAGTTGAGAATCTTACCAGAGAATTCCGTAGCCCTAATCCCTCCAAGACGCCGCGTTTCCGCCGCAGGAAGCACTTTTGTGCCGCGGTTCCGCCGCGAGGTGGATGGAACAGTTGATGAAAATTTTTCTCAAGCCCTCTGTGCTCCTCTGGATCTCGATGAATGCCTCTGTCTTCTGTTTTCCTCAATTCTGTAACTCCAGATCTTCTTGCAAAATTCACGCACAAATCGTTAAATATACAATTTGCAGTTTTGTGTTAATAATGATATAAATCGTCTAAGAATTCAACACAAATAGTAAAAATAAAAAAAATTACGCACGTATCCCCGGCAACGGCACCATTTGATTGGTTTGAAAATTTGTGTTTGTTTACCGCAATCAATAACGGTGTCGCGCATAGCTAGACCGAGATGAGTACGGGTCGTCCTCTGGGAAACGTGGAACCTTTTATTTTTACTTTAGATGTGTTGAGAAAGAGAGGAGGAATAAAGAATTTTGCGAAAAGTTTCTAGATCTACTTTAAACAAGAATGTAAAATATAGATCTAGATTTTTTTTTTAGAGATTTAAATAATATAATAATAGGGCTTGTAGGGTTCGTTAGGATTTAGTAGTTATGGAAGATTAATTAAAAGTTACCCTTTTTATCCATTAATAGATTTAGAACTAGAACGACGGTGATGCGTGTAGATTAGGGTTTCTGGAGGGAAAAGGAATCCCACTCTTAACCCTTATCTCGACACGGAACTCCGTTCATTTCTAGCCTTTACCAAAACAATCATTAATCTAATCTCTAATCGCGGTCGAAACTAGCAAGGAATTGCTAGTGCGCCCGATTAGGATGTTAATGATTATTTTAATAAAGTTCCTAAACTTTATAGGACTTAAAAAGGGTTTAATTATTTTCATCGCCCATTAGCCTACCCTAATCCTACGAACCCTAACAAGCGGAGAATTACTCGCGCATGTTGGGAGAAGAAGATGAAAAGAAAGAGAGGGAAAACATAATGTAAAAAAACAAACAATTAAATAAAAACTACCTTTATTAATCAACTCCTTCAAGCTACACTTTTAATCCATAGAAAATGATTACAAAACTTGATTTGCTTCTCGATCTTTCCTAAGGAGGTAGTCGAACAGTCGATGATCAGCCTGGATGCGTGAGCGTCGGGAGCTTCGTGATCTCTTCGGCTTGATGGCTTTTCCAAGAGGCCCTCGGTGCCTTTTTATAGTGCAAAGCCAGAATATTATTGTTGAAAATTTGGTAAAATATAGATTTGATTTACCCCAAAAATCCTCAGCTCCCAAATCCAAATAAGTGCGGCGGATCCGCGGCAAATGGTGGCTAGGGCCGCGGATCCGCGGCCATGTAATCTCTGCCGTTCATCAAACTTCAGGGGCTCTGCTCTTGTGACATGTGGGCTCCTCTGGAATCTTTGTATCTTTGAAATATTCTCTCGGTTGCTTCCAGACTTGGTCTCCAAGTTTGCTTCTTAATTTGGCAAGATTTCTTCAACAACTTGATTTCTTTGATATATTCTGCATAACTTGGAAAATTCTGCACAACAACTCAAATAAGATTTTAGTAGACTTTGTTCTACTAGGATTAGGTCAATAATATTTGCATACATTTTCCTACCAAAATAATAATTAGAATATATTAACACATGGAAAATAATGTTTTTACACATAAACCCTCATATGTATAATATATTATAATAAAGTCCTTTTTTAATATAAAAATGGTAGGAAAAATGTACTACAAATGTGCAGTTTTATCGACTGAACATACACCTATTATGCTTATTGGATAGTCTTATTCCAAACCATAGGCTGGTGCCGAAAGGTAGGGAATGAAGAAAACCAATTAGCCTAAGTAGGGTGTACAGAAGGTAATAACTAAAGACAAAATAAAGGGATTAGAAAGAGGGCAAAGTAAATTGCGACTGTTATCATTCACGACCAAACCGCGTACTTCATCGCCACTCCTATTTCACCTTTGATTTTTCCCAGTTCGGGAGAAATAGAATAAGGTATTATTCAGTTGCCTTTTATCATCACCTTCTCTCAAGTTGCGAGTACTCCTAGGATTAGGAGAGTACACCTATTATGCTTACTGGATAGTCTTCTTCCAAACCATAGGCTGGTGCCGAACGGTAGGGAAGGAAGAAAACCATTTAGCCTAACGAAGGTATACAGAAGGTAACGACTGAAGACAAATAAAGGGATTTGGAGGGATGGCAAAGAATTATACGGTTACAGTCATGAATTGGATTATGGAAGAGGCATTACTAGGAATACCAGGATACCCCTACGAAACATTTTAATGTTTCAGTTTCACTGCGTATTGTTAAAAGAAAACTGTTTTCCCGATTAAATACTTACTCCAGGGTATGTATTTACCAGGTTTCATTCTCATATGTGTATGGTTTTTACAGAAGATGAGTAGGAGTAAGTTATTGGGAATTAAGGTGATCATCCTCATTATATCGGAATTCGTTGTAATTGGTGATATTTGAGGAAATCGCCTGGGTACAGTTTTCAACCTACGATGCACAGGTTTTGAGTTGTTCAACTCAGCGGACTTATACAGAGTATTGTATGTTGTCCAGTGTCCGTCAGGACAAAGGGGTAGGTCCTCGTACTATGTTCTGTTTACTTATGACTTCTCTAGTTTCTAGACAAGTGTTTCGTAGAAATACAATGTCTAAAGTTTTGAGAAGTTGTGGGTATAAGAATAAAGTAGAGAACCAGGTATCACAAGTATCGGGATTCTTCAAAGAGATCGAAGATGTAGATTCTTGTGATAGGTATTCAGTTGATAGTAATGGTTTTTGAGAAACTCGTTTCTCTTTCAGGTTACTCATAATTGGATGGATTCCTAAGTTGAGTAATGCTGAGTAGCCACTTTCCATTAAGTTAATATGCACTGGAGACAGCTGCATGATTTGAATCTGGTTCCAATTAAATTAGTGCATCTATTTCTATATTGGATATAGAATGGTTCATATCTTAATGATGTTAAGATACGGGGAGTTGTCCAGCTTATGCTTAAAACCAGACACTGGATAAATCAAGGCACGTTTCTGTAATGGCAGTTTGTGGGTTGACCCTGGCTTTGACGAGGGTTGATTTTCTACCATCTGGAAGATCAATAGTGATATTGTTCTTGACTCGCCACAGTTTTAGTAAAATGGATTTTTTCAGAAAACAGTAGTGGGAGTATGGTAGAACTGGAAGAGATTCCAGAACCACAAATGACTACGGAAAATTTAATAGGACCTATATATTCAATCAGGTTTGACATTCCATTAGCCACTCCGCAGATATGGTGGGTAACCTCAGACACCCGAGAGGTACTCCGGTAGCCTCAAGGACGGTGACATGGAGGTTCTTGTTTACCTAGACTTGACACTACTATTGTTCCAGGCTATGAGACCCGGCAAGAGGATAAGTATAACATCGTTCTAAACTAGCTTTATAAGTGTACGTAGATATTATTCTGCCAGAGGGTTATCGTAGTCAGTGGGAGCTGCGGAAGCATAGTGGGCAAGTAGCTTATGTCTATTTATAGATTTGAGCAGATATAACGGAGATAAGATCATCTATTTTTGATGAGACAGTCATGGGTTTGACTTCATCAGATTAGGGGATGGATCTGTTAAGAATGTAGTAGGGTGTAATGTCCTGGTATTTGGATGATATACACAAAATAGGAAGTAAAATTCCTATACTACGATCGGTTGTACTGTGGTCATCACACAGTTGTTTCTCCACAAAGGATATGGATATAATATCAGACATTCTGGTTACTAGATCTATGGTTTTAGATCTAGATTTGGGTAGTTTCCCAATATGGGTACTTTGACAATATTCTAATAGTATTTTAGAATAGATGACTACTGGCATGGTGGTGTACCTGCAGGTGAGGGAGTCACCCTCTCTAAAGGTGTCTTACAGACTAAAGGGGAGAGGGATGTGCATGATTGGCAGATCACTTGCTTAGGCAATTAAGTCAATCATGAGATGTCAAGTACCACACCAGATGTTGTTTTTGCACTAGATGAGATAAGTTTATATTAATCCAATCCTGGAGAAACATAAGGAAGCAGTTTTAGAACATAAGTGCATGTTATACGGATTTGATGACGGCAACCTCCTTCGGGAGACAGTTATCATTCAAGGCTTCAAAGGTGACTTGGATGGCAGAGTGATTGTCAGAGTTATAGTTTTCCCTCAGACGAGGGACAATATTATGGACAGGTGGTCCAAGAGGATACTGTGGGAGGTATGATGCTGGATACTGATTAGGTTCAGTTATCGATTAAGTCTAAGAAGTTTGGATTTGGAGTTCATTTATGAACTAGGTCCCATCAGATATCCAGACATATTCTAAGACAGGTATTACTCGATTCGGGAGATGGCTTTCTCCGCGAACTTGAGATTAAGAGAGACATAGAAAGGAACATCAGGGCGGATCCACTCACTGAGGCTATTTCTCGAACACAAGAGTTTTACAAACTAGCTTTGTGAAACTGATTAGTAGAGGAGTTGGATGTTCGGTATCACATGTGCTGTGAGTATGCGACATCGCAATAATTAGCCTTAAGTGCAAGTGGGAGATTGTTGGAGATAATGCCCTCAAAGTCAATTATTGGATCGCAGGTACGTGATTGCAATGATTGAGGCAGGACCTATACCGATATGACAGTCTTGCTCGAGATGATAGTATGCTATCTGGTTTGTCTTTATCATCATATATATGCTTTAGTTCACTATTGCATGCTGATAGGGCCCATAGGATTCTTGCTTGACTGCCAGCAGTATGATGGCGATCATATACGTGGGAACTGGGGTCTGTAAGCACATCCTTAAAAGTGTCCCTAGTCGTGGGAGTTTCGAGACAGGGCATCGATACTCTAGAGTAGACTAGTGTATACAGTCGAGACCCCGACGAGGGGTGGTGGCCGGTCTCACAAGCCACTGGTATCAGTTGGATCACCTAAGATGTATACAGGTGCTCATTAGGTTATGGGTACACCGGACAGGACTCGCCGGGAACATGCTGGTTGGTATTATACATATCGTCAGATAGCAATTCCCTGGTGACATGTGTACAGGTTAGTTTGTCGACCTGAGATCGTCATTTGTCTCGTGTAAGTTCCCACTGTGCTTTGATTCCTACCCTACCACGGTTCAAAGGAGTCGTGCAAACAGGTATTTTTTGGGTACAGTCCCGAGCCACATGGAGGCAGTGAGCGGATCGTCGGGGATTCGTCTCTCCCGGTATTGGGGGTTGATGTCGCACAGAGCACGGATGGCCATCGCTAGAAATCCTCGGCCGAGGTAGTGGAGAATTACTGATTTGGATCAGTAGTTTCTTAGGTGGTGATGGACTTCATGCCGACGCGATTTATCGCGTTATTAGGGGTCTGATTTTATCCACCCCCCTAGACTCGATATGCGATACTCTTTAGACGAACGGACCGGACTGTATGTATATTGTCACTGTTAGGCTCAGTAGGGTTTATGGATGAGTTCGCTCGTCAGCTTCCCTTCCAATCAATACATAGGCAACCGTTACGTACAGCTTGTACCTCTGACGAGCTAGAGGTTATACCCAGTGCTAGTGTGTTGATGAGTCATTAGAGTCCCCCATAGATCCTTTCCCAAGTTCGGGTGAAACGTTGTAGAGGCCGTATGGTATTATGGCAAGGTTTGGAAAATGCACGTGCGTTTTCGCACGTGTCATTTTTCGGGCAGATAATACTGGTCGGCTTTGGTTTAAGCCGGATCCGAGTATTATGCTGTGTAGATATAATATCTTTGTCTCAGATGCATTTGTATTCGGTCGTAATACAAATGCGGGTATGTTTATACTGTTACGGGATTATCCTGAAATTCATTTCAGGATCACTTTTGGAAGTTGCCAGTTTCCAGTTTTCTATCAGCCGTATTTAACATTCGGTTAAATACGGATTTATCTTTTCTTGAGATGAGTGTGGAAGTTTCTAGAGGCTTCTAGAAGGTGGTGACTAGGTTCATGCATCTTTGTGACTCATTAGTGCATTTAACGATGTTTGATGACAAGGTTAGTGATTCATCACTTGCATTAATTGTGTTCATACTATGTGTTTTGGTGACTCATTCTTTCATGATAAGTATTGATCTTGTGATCACCTCCCTCTCTCCTACACTCACCTCCCTCCCCTCTACATATATGGCCGGCCCCTTTTTGGAAAAGATTAAGGTTGTTGATTTGGAAAAAGATTTTAGTTGTGGTTCATGATAGTTTCGTATACCAACTTCTCATTTACCCGATTCAAATGGCAACTTCATTAACCGTTCGTCCGTGACTTTGGACATAACGAGACAAAGTGTTCTACTCATTCTCTACATCAATCTTGGTCGTCTCTTTTAGCAAACTTGACGACTAAGTTGCCTCAGTTCAGAGGCGGGAGCCCGTTTAAAGATCCGTCGATGTGGTGCCACCTGGACGAGAAGACTGGAGATTCAGGAGATCGGAGCAGCCGCAACAAAGCGTGGGATGATGGTTGAAGACCGAAGGACTCGGATCGTTCAGTATAACTCTTCTACCCACTTTGTAGTTTGTTAGTTTAGCTTTAATGGCAGATCCGGGTTATAGTACGCGATAGCGCCAGTTGTAAAAGTTTTTGTTCCGCATTTGGTGTCTGTTAGACGGCCAGGGCGCTACCGTGGACTTACATCTCTCAGGTGGATGAGGAACCCTACTAGATCGGCGGAGAGGCTGAGGTTCGTTGGGAACTATCGAATTCTCTGGTTCCAGTAAATCTTCAGTTGTAGTTTGTTCTGCTAGAACTTCTTCCAGCTCTACCTCTTCGCCACTAATTTCTTTTGCAAGAAATTCCTTTTCTAAAAAGGTGGCATGTTGAGCAACAAACACCTTTTGTTGTTCACCGTGGTAGAATAGATATCCATTCGAATGTTTAGGATATCCAACAAACTTATAAAGAACTAATCGTGCCTCGAGTTTGTCCGGATTTTGCCTTTTGACATAGGCCGGACAACCCCATATCTTAACTCGTTTAAGACATGGTCTCTTCCCACTCCATATCTCATATGGTGTGGTACGTACAGATTTTGATGGAACCTGATTTAATAGGTATGCTGCTGCTTCAAGCGCATAACCCCAAAAGGAAATAGGTAACTCAGCGGTGCTCATCATAGAGCGCACCATATCTAATAGGGTGCGATTCCTCTATTCCGATACACTGTTGTGATGTGGTGTATACGGTAGAGTAAGCTGAGAGAGAATCGCATTCTCTTTTAGATAGTTCTGGAACTCATTGCTCAAGTATTCTCCTCCTCGATCAGATCAAGGATTTTAATACTTTTACCCTTTTGGTTCTCGACTTCGTGTTTATATTCTTTGAATTTCCCAAAAGCTTCAGACTTATGTTTCATCAGGAACACATGTCCGTATCTTGAGAGATCGTCAGTGACTGTAATGAAGTACGAGGAACCATCCCTGGCATGTGTAGACATGGGACCACATACATCACTATATATCAGTCCCAAGAGTTCCGTAACTCTTTCTCCGTGTCCACTAAACGGAGTTTTGGTCATCTTGCCTTTGAGACATGACTGGCAAGTATCATAAGATGAAAATTCGAACGGATTCAAATATCCATCCTTATGTAATTTAGCTAGTCTTGTCGCATTGATATGACCTAGTCTACAATGCCACAAGAATGATTCGTTCATTTCTAAACTCTTCCTCTTGTGTGTGTTTTGTACATTAAGAACTGTGGTTTGGTTTAGAACGTATATGCCATTATTTAACGAGCCTGGTCCAATCAACTTTTGATTCAGGAAGATGTTCATAATATTATCCTGTACTACAAAATTATATCCTTCTTTACTCAATAAAGATACTGATATAAGATTTCATATTAGGGTCGGAATGTAATAGCAATCATTCAGAATCAATGTATTATCATTTGGCAACATAAGGTGATATTCGCCAACTACTTTGGCTGCAACATTTGCACCATTCCCTACTCTTATGGAATTATCACCCATTCCCAGTTCCCTACCTTTCCTTAGCCCATGTAACATATTAGATATGTGGGATCCTGATCCGGTATCTAATACTCAGGACATAGAGTGAACTGAGAAACAGTTCTCGATAACTAACACACCCGAAGAAAATGCATCAACATGCTTATTCTTCATTTGGGCAGCGTGGGAGTCCGGATATGTCCCTATTCCCTGCTCAGCCTTATAACAATTATAAGAAAGAACAGAACCAACGTTCCCCTGCTCGGTATAACAAGCGGGTTCAGTCAATACATCCATATTATTATCTTGATTAAGGCCTGACATGGTCGCTACCTGGAGAGAGAGAGAGAAGAAAACACTTTAGCGTATGCTCTCGCAAGATTAGATTGGTTTATTATCTTATCTAATCTGGATGGCTCCCACCGTTTTTATCAAATCTTCCTTCAAACCCAAAAAGGTAAGACTAGCCGGGATTAATTACACTTTATAAGTTCGCCAATCTTTCAGCCAGGTCAGTATTGGTACTTTGAGGGAGGTTCCCCGTGCTTTTACACGGACCTAATTAAAATAAACCTCATTTTCCCAGAGGCATAACCTCGTTAACACCTTTCTAGACACCTACTTGATCGGCTAATTGTCATGTGTAAAACTCTCCCAGGAGTAACTCTTACTCGCAGTGGGTATCGGGATCCAACTATCTCATAGAAGGTATACAATCTCATTACAAATTTCAACACTTAAAATTCCCGATAATGCTTTTCCCCCTAGCGTGCTATGACCTTGACAGAGGTCAACAAACCATAGTGCACTAGTTAAGTTCAACCCGTCATTTCTTGATTGAATCAAAGCCACCCGCACGACCCTTGACAGAGGTCAACAAGGTCATACGACTACCCTAATCCAATCTCATCACATGTTTTACAGATAAGTACTAATCAGCTACTACACATTACACCTTGACAGAGGTCAACAAACGCAGCACGAATACTAAATAATCTTTATTTGAAATGACGGAGGGCTACGATAGGTTTTTATGAAAACCTTTTGCGTAATGAACTTGATATCATTGTAGAAACAAGTGATTTTGAAAAGGAGTGTTTTTGAGGCTTTTACTAGTTTCGCTAAAGAGGTCACTCCCGGTGAAGGGATCTCAGCTCTTTCCTTATCGAATAAGGTGCAGGATATTTCATAAATACCACTATGCAAAGCAAGAACTACAAAAGCAATAAAAAACAAAACCGAGTGAGTTATAGTATCTGCTAGTTTCTCTAAAGAGGTCACTCCCGGTGAAGAGATCTCGGCTCTTTCCTTATCGAATAAGGTGCTGGATATTCTACAAGGAATACCGCTATGCAAAGCAAAAACTAGAGCTACTCTTTTTTGAAAATTTGATTCTACAATATATTTTAGGTTTCTTTTATTTTATTAATCTCATTAACGAAGTCCCATCATTTATGCTTCCTAAGCATCACAGAAGAAGCAAAAATACAACGTACGCTTATGCCATCAGTATTCGCCACAGTGTCCCATTATGCACCGTTAGGTTACTTAACTAACGGAATACCGGGACGGGACTAGCGTGGGTGCAAAACATAAGCAATGTTTATTATATATCATATATAAAATAATAAAGTATTCGTCTCACGCATATAAAATGATTACATCACAGAATATCAGCAGCAGAAGATAACATATGAAATATTGGATATACTAGGAGGTCCGTGTTTTATTTTGAGCCTGTATAAAACACGGATTCCATGGTCGCGATGAATAGCCAAACCCATATCCCTAGACCCCTACGAGAGTGGAAAGCAACCCTACCAATTCTAGGGTTAGGAGATCCGGTTTCGACTCCTCGAGATGGCCTCCCACTGGACCCTAGAACCCGGTTACTTATGCTCCCCTCCTTAGATCTATCCTAATACGGAAAAGTAAATAATATACAACGGTGACATCATCCTCAACCCAGAAGTGCCCCAATAAAAGAATATTACATACAATGAATTTTATATGAATGAAAATAAAAACCCTCAATTCACATAAAACCCTGGCTATTCAAATCACGATGATCCAATATAACATATCACAGCAACACATAACATCACATGTCATCAACGTAAGTAAATATGCGTATCCCAATTGTCGTTGATGTATAGCAACGAAACCGGTGATACACCACATATTACACTTACAGTCGCAGAAAAGAAAGTGAAAAACTACAACATTTGGAATCCACAATCACCTTAGACATCATAAACCCGAAATATCACATATTACGGATTCCATGCCTAACTATATGAATTCCACATATTGTATCACATTCCAGAAAAAGCTAGACGACGTTAAACATTCCGATCGAATCAACAAACACCCAAAATTTCCCAAAAATCTCAACACTTGAGCGTAGTTTAAAAATACTCAATACATGCCGCAGTGGCAATGAACCAGCCGTAGAAGGGTCAACCAATGCCTCACCTGTAGCGCCGCGGAACACTGAAAACCTTAGGGTTTAGCGGCGGTTCTTACGTGCAGAGAATCGAGTTAGGGTTTCGTTCTTCTAGAGGGTCCACCGCATTACTTGCACGATATTTGAACGTTCTTTAACTACGGAAAAATCCAACTCTTGGAAAATTTTCCGGCAAGGGTTAAAGTGGGTATTTGATATCCGATCGAACTTTTTAACACTGTCTAAATTAACCCGAAAACAAACTAGACACTCCGAATTGCCTCTGTAAAAAGATATCATCACATGCAAATTTAGCAAAAACAAACAACACCTGAAATACCAAACCCCAGAGACTGGAATGTTCTCCACCGAATACAGGGACGAGACTGCGTAGGTCCGTCTTGCCTGAATTTGGGGGCAGATGCTAATTGGTGCTATTCGTCCACCTCTCCGAAGATACCAAGTTGATTTCTGACACCATGTATCGGAGGTTTAGACGGATGCAACCGATGTAGCAGACTTCGTCAGATTCCCCCTTGTTGAGGGGTTTTTAATTGTGGGGACGCTCTTCCCTGCAGGCGCAAGCCCCTGCAGTTAATTACGCTACCGCATCGCGGTAACCACTTTCTCCTTCTCCAGATGGTCACTTCGTGTCGTGTTTTTTTTTCTGTTTTTGGTTGCCCGTGAATTGTATACGGAGACTAATTTATATTGTCGCCCGTAGGGTATGGATTAGTCCAAATCCGTATTTTCTTAGATTTGGATTTGGGTTGGGTTTAAGGATGCATTAGTCTCATTTGAGACTAAGATCAACTTAAACGTTTGTTAAGAATACGTTAATCTAATTTCATACTAAGATCAACTTAACAAGATCATTTAGATCCAACAAAAGAGCATTTGGGCTCTATTGTTTAGTTTAGGGACATTGCGGTCCATTGTTAGTTTAAGGACATTACGGTCCAATATTAGTTTAAGGACATCTCGGTCCAGTTTAAAGACATCATAGTATATAAAGGTTAAAGACATCATAGTCCATGGATTTAAGGACCCCACAGTCCAAGGTTAAGGACATCATAGTCTATGAGTTTAAGGATCCCACAGTCCATGGAATGTCTGGTTGTCGGGACCCGTCACCTCTTTGAAGACGTTGAAGGATTATAACGACAAATATCAGAGGAATGAAGAGATGTTCCCTTGAACCAATATTGGTTGGGGGATCTGTAGTTGGATTGATTTAAGGATCGTTAATCTCGTTTGGGATTAAGATCAATTTAAATGTTTGTTAAGGATACGTTAGTCTAATTTTAGACTAAGATCTAGTTAACAGGATCATTTAGATCCAACAAAAGAGCATTTGGGCTCTGTTGTTTAGTTTAGGGACATTGCGGTCCAAGTTCAGATGCAAACATGGGTTTGGAAATGCACCAGATAATTATTGGCCATTGGGACCCACCATCTCTCTGAAGATGTTGAAGAATTATAACGACATGTATCAGAGGTGTGAAGAGATGTACCCTCAAACCAAAGTTGATTGAAAAGGTTCTGGGAATTATTTTGAATATCAAGAGTATGGTTGGAGTTCAGTTTCAGGAGATCTTGCCTCTGGAAGACTTAGCTAGTTTAGGCTAAGATTGGCTCGAATATAGTGTTAAACACTAGAGTATAATCAGCTATCACGTACTCCCACGTGATATGCTTGGAATAGTGTTAAACACTAGGGATGAAGCGCACAAAATAGTGTTAAACACTAAAAAGAAAACGCTCACATGGGGTCACGTGAGGCGCTTGAGTATTGGGCCAGACTTCCCTTATTTTATTCTCAGAATATTCAAATAAGTGTTAAACACTTGATCTTTATGGCCATCACGTGTAGGCACGTGATGGGTACCCATGCATTGGATATTAAAAGAATTTGATAGGGGTCACGTGGGGGACACGTGAGGGCGCCCATGCGTTGGATATTAATCCTTCAGTTTTTTCCATCTTCTCTTTTTTTAAAAAGGTGTTTGTCAGGGGTCACGTAGGGACACGTGAGGCATCCAAAATTGATTCTGCCCTTTTTACTTTGAGAAGTCTGTTCAAGGGTCACGTGAGAGCACGTGACCTAATCTTATTCGTTCTCTTTTGATCATTGAGGGGGAGAGTCACATGTTGCCACGTGATCATGTTGGGTACTTTGATCTTTTTACGTGCATTGAGAGATGAATCCCTTGTCTAAGAATTAAATTCTCTTATAGAGTTAAACCCTAATTTTATTTAGAGGAATTAAATTCCTATATGTTCGAAAGAATTAAATTCTTTAAACTCAATTCTCCCTCTAAGTTTTGGATCTGCATGGCAGAATCTCTCTGATGAGAATTAAATTCTCAACTTATGGGGAGATCTGTTTCTGCAGATCTATTACTATGAAAAAGAACTAAGTTCTTATATTAAGAGTTAAACCCTATCTTTATTGGAGGAATTAAATTCCTATGTACTTTGTGGGAGAATAAAATTCTCTGAAACTTAGGTCCTCGCTTAGGCTTTAGATCTGCATGGCAGAATCCCTCCGACGAGAATTAAATTCTCAACTTATGGGGAGATCTGCTTCTGCAGATCTTCAACCAAAGGAAGAACTAAGTTCTTATTCAGAAGAGTTAAACTCTTAGTTTGAGAATTAAATTCTCTTTTTGTTTTGTGGGAGCTTGTAAAATGATCTCTTTCTCTCTCTTACCTAGGGTTTATTTCTTTTCTGAAGAGATCTTCTTTTCTCTCTGGAGAATTAAATTCTCTTTTATTCTGTATTCTCTCTCTGTTGTTGTATATCCTCCTTTTCTCTTCTCTTCTTGACTCCTATTTATAGGAGAAAGAAAAGAATCGGTTTGTTTAGTCAATCTTTCATTGAAAGATTTTGATTGGTTTTGTAACCAACATGAACTTTTAGATCACTCGGTGAATTTTATTCACCATTGGATTTTTAATCCAAAAGATATTTTATTTGTTGTTCCTGGCAGATTTTAGGAAAATATTTCCTTATGTAGAATCTTTCTATAAATTGGTGATTTTTTTAATCACCATTAGATTTTTAATCCAACGGTGTTTCCTATACAAAGTGCAATCTTTTTTTTGTTTGGAAAGATCTAGGAAAATATTTTTCTATTAGGGTTTTTAATTCCCTTTATTAGAATTTAATTCTATTAGTTCAGAGGGATCAGGAACCCATCACGTGTTGGCACGTGACCCCTGGTCACGTGTGGGCACGTGATGCCCCATTTGGGGTTTTCCTTCTTTCAGCTCAGATGATTTAAGAGCCTATCACGTGTTGGCACGTAACCCTACTGATGAAGCATTTAATTAGAATTTAATTCTATTATTTCAGAGAGCTTAGGAACCCATCACGTGTTGGCACGTGACCCTCGGTCACGTGTGGGCACGTGATGCCCCATTTGGTGGTTTGTCAAAATACAGCCCGGAAAATACCGGTTCACATTTTCTTAAGCGTATCGCTGCCATTTGATACCTTGGGCTCTTTTACGCAGAAATTTTTGGCGGGAACAAATGCCCCCCACTACTTTGCCCACGTAAGTATGTACGTGGGTGAAGTAGTGCAGAGTTATGCATGGTCACATAATTGAAGGTTTAGGAGACAAGTTTAGGGTCCTTATAGCCTAAGACTTTTTTCATCTTCATGAGCCGTAAGGGTCTCAAGAAGGTTTTTTCTCGCTACGAGTCGAGAGGATCTCGTAGGTGTATTTTCTTCTTAGGAATCGTGAGGATTCCTAAGTGTGTTTTCTCTTAAGAGTCGTAAGGATCTCACAAGAGAATTTTCTTCCTTACAAGTCGAGAGGACTCGTAAGTGGTTGTTTCCCTCCTTGTCGATGTTCGGCTTCGGAGAGTGTGGCCCATAGATAGTCCATCTTGATATCTTTGCAGAGCAGCGATGACTTAGGAAACAGGTTCAGATCTGCTGCCTAAGACTTTTCAACTTTATGAGCCGTGAGGGTCTCATAAAACTTTTCTCCCTACGAGTCGAGAGGCTCCCGTAGGTGTATTTTCTCCTTAGGAATCGTGAGGATTCCTAAGTGCGTGTTCCTTGAGAGTCGTAAGGATCTCACAAGAGAATTTTCCCGCTTACAAGTCGAGAGGACTTGTAAGTGGTTGTTTCCCTCCTTGTCGAGATTCGACTTTGGAGAGTGTGGCGCGTGAATAGTATGCAAGAGTCCATCTTGGACCAACTTGCAGGGCCCCAGTGTTTAGGAAACAGGTCCTTATCCCCATTGCCTAAGGCTTTTCCCTACGAGTCGAGACGAATCGAGAAGTTCTCGCAAGGGTTTCCTAACGTCACAGTTAACTCCTGCTATTAGAAGTTCATTAGGGTCTATGGTACTAGGGTTTTCTACCCGTCGCACCGTCGCGTTGGCTGGTGTATTCCTCGATGCACAATCTTGCTGTTCGAGTAGCCTTACGACTGCCGTGTCTCTGATCCCTTCGGGGGCTGGACAAGACGTCTTCAAGTAATCTTCCAGGTAATATTACCATCGAAAGGGCAAGCGTTAGGGATATTTCATGTCGCTTTTTACTTGAGGTTAGGCTCAGTTTGGGAGCCCTGATGAGTCATGACCACTCCGCGATGGTGTGGGATGATCTCCGATAGTCTTTCAGGTTTTATATGAGTTGCCGTCAAGACCCTGATGTAGGGTGTTTTTCGTCACCCCATTGAGATGGGAATACACGCGCGCTGGTCAGGCGCATTACAGATTCCCCCTGCCTAGGGTAGGCTGGGGTTTATTGATTGCGGGGATCCAAATCTCCGGCAGCTGCGGACTAAGCTGTCGTTAATTACCCCTTGCATTTGGAGCGAGAGAACCTCCGATTGACGGGTTAAACTGGTCATGCGAACTCAATGTGCAGTGTTTTGTTTTGAAGGGGTTTGGGATATATCGGGGGCCCCGCAGAGTTTTCACAGGGGTCCCGCTACCCAGATAGCGGGCTGGGGTCAAGGGGGCTAGCAGCCCTCTTGCGGGGTGCGCGGCAGCGCTCCGTTAGAATTTTTTTTTCTAACAGGGACGGTGTTGTGGAGTGTGTGTGTGTGTATATATATATACATGTATACATATATATAAAAAGGGGAAAAATGCCCAAAGGACGCGTAGGGCCAGCGCCTCACGTGCCTAGCACGCGAGCACTGGACGCTTGAGCGTTGTGCGCTTAGGCGCTAGCACATGTGCCCGGCACGTGGGCGCTGTGCGCTCGAGCGCTAGCGCACCACGTGCCCGGCACGTGGGCGCTGGGCGCTTGAGAGCTTGGGGCGCTAGGCGCTCAGGTGCTTGGGCGCCGGCGAAGAAAAGGGACTTTTAGCCCCAGAAATGAGATTTAAACTCCCGAAAGAGAATTTAGAGTGGAGTTAAACTCCTATGATGTTTTTGGAGATGCTGAAACGGGCTTCTCCCTTGAGCTCTGGATCTTCCCAAAGTGGGATTTTTAGGAGATGTGTCTCCTTCTTCCTCTTCTGTTGGCCGGATCTTGAAGAACAAGAAGTGTGAGATTTTAAAAATCTCTTATTTTTGAGATCTGATAGGAGATCTAAGTTCCCTTTTGTGGATTTTGTGGTGAAAAACTATTTAGTTTTGGAAAAGGAAGAGTAAAACTCTTGATTTAATTATGTCACGCCCCTCTTCCCGGTATACGGCGAAGGGGACGCGACGAGGTCCGCTACGTATATACTCAGAAGTACATACACTAAGCGTATCTAAGCAATATAACGATAATCACAAGAGACAAGAGATAAAATAACAGCAACTTTATTTATTAATATTCTTTGTACAATGCATGAAAAGTAAATACAACTGGAATAAAAGGCGATGCCTAAACAATGGCATAACAGGAAATGAAAAAAAATACTGAATATAAAAAAAAAAGTACAATGTCTAGAGCTCAGGGTCTTCGAGAAACTGATCCAAGTTTTCACTGGTGGGCTCGATCTCCGCTGTGTCCAGATCACCTGACGACATTCAAAGAAGAAAGAAATAGAATGTCGTCAGCGAACAGGTCGCTCGGTAAGTCCCAAAGTTAAGGGAGAAATAGAAAAGACAGAATAAGAATGTATCTTTTAAAGTTGTATAATATCGTAGAATATTGTGTTAACACTGTTGTTTGTAGCTTGGTACAGAAGGATGCCAGTATATACGAGAGGGGTCTCTATATGCTAGAGAGCAGGGCAAACTGAAAGTACAAGGAACCGTTATGCCACGGTACAACAGCAACAGGATTCATGTTAGGTGTCTTAATCTTACTGTCTCGTGCCACTTTTAACACCTTCCGTACCAATCTACCCCTTAAACTCCGTAGTGTTTTGATTGTATTGTATAAATTGTATAGTTGGATGACTGATCGAAACCATGATATCGGTAACGAATGTAATGGATATAAACTGGATTCATGTAAATGGAAAGTATATATATAGTTTGGTTCAGTCAAGTTGAATAGATTGATAACTGGATTCATGGATTCGTGTGTTCATGTTGAATTGTAATATTGAAGATTGTAGATTTATATGGTACTTGAATCATATTCAAGTCGGATTATGATCAGACTCAAACCCGAGTCAGACCGTAGAGATGTAAATCGAAGTCTTATATTTATTAGGGTCCTTAGGGTAATTTATAAAACTTGAGGGGGGTTTATGTAAAAATACTTTTGTATAGTTTTCAAGATGCACCCCAAGTATTTATTATTTGTCTTTAGAATTGTAATGAATGTGGATTTTATATTGTAATATTTCTAATGAAAATATCCTAATTTTTTATAAATAAGGTATTTATCTGTAATATTGATTTATTGGAAGTTCATGGTATTTTAGTGTAAAATTTATTCTTGTGATTTTTAGAAAAAGTGGAATATTTATATCATAACAAAATAAATGTTTTAATGATAAATATACATATATTTATACAAAAATAATTTTAATAAATATTTTATATTCTGGAAAATCTCATTTTCTTAAGATGTCGTATTTTAAATCTTTCGAGACCGAATGCTCCTTGCGGAGGTCTGAATCTCGCACTACTAAGCCCGAGGGTGCACGATAAACCGTACTATCCCGAACGGGTTCCCCAAAGTGGGTTGTAGCGGCGCTTTGCAAAGATTTATAAATACTAATCCTTTAGAATACGGTTTTATTAAGTAAATGGTATTTATTTGCAAAAGTCGATTTTCCGTATTTTAGATTCTAGGGTTTTCTAATTCAATTAGCCTATTTCTAAATGTTCTAAACAACAAGTTGTTAGATGCCTCAAATCGCCTCTTCACCGCCAATTATGGCCAGGTAAGTACAAATGAAGAAAGGAGGGATCCGCTCACGAATCACCGTGAGACGGGCCTTTTAAAATTACCTTTCTCACTTGCCTAGCCTAGACACCATAAAGTCAGGTTTAGATAAACGACCGATGTCCACAACTTATCGTATTTTCCTAATAAGAGATCTTTATTTAAAAGTGTATCAAAGCTAAAACTTTTAGGAATAGTTTTATTAAGAATATGGTATTTAAATGAAAGTATTGTTTTATCTGTAGGGTTCCTAGGCACTCTAAGGAGGTCTCGCAAGGCATCAACCATGCCAAATTCAAAAATTTCCGGTGCCGAGAAACCCTAATGCGATCGTTGACTAGAGTTTTAGGCGAAACATGCAACTAGTTAACCACTTAACTAATAAGCGAACGGAAATACAACCTTTGTAGATCCGGTCCTCCACCTCCATAGCTCCGTGATGAAGTCCCTCCGCTGTACCCATCGGATCCCGGACTCTCGCGGTGGTTTCATCGAAGTAATGATCGGGCTAAGTCGTCGACTTCGATGCCCAAGATGATCTACGTCGAGGCAACACAAGATCAAGCTCCAACTTCACCAAGCCATGAAACTTGTGAAGAAAACACCCTATACTACTTGGCAAGTGGTAGAGGATGAAGAAATAGGAAGTGGGTTCACTTTAGAATTGGATTTCTCACTCATTTCATCAAGTTGCCATTAATGGTAGCAAAGATTTTCTTCATCTTCAAGAAGAAGAAGAAGAAGAGAAGAATATGATAAGTCTTATAAAAAAATAGAAATAAAAATGATTCTTATCATATTTTTAACCATGGTTTTGTGTAAAGAACTAACTAGAGTTTAGATGAATGGTTAGGGTTAGGAGAAGAAGACAAAATGGTCACTTGGTCAAAGCTTCATGAAGCTTCAACAAGCTTCATGTTTGAAAGCAACCATTTTGGTTTTTCTTTTATCTTTTAACCAAAAAAGAATAGATAAATAAATGAGTGAAATTAAACCCTAACCATTCACTAAACATGGTTTAAGTCTTTACACAAATCCAAGTTTGCATATATCATCAAACATGATACAAACAAGTGCACAAAACTATATCATATATACAATGTGCACTTGCGAGTGAGAAAATCCATCTTAAGTGAACCGATACTAGTTAATGCAAAGTAATATATCAAATATATAATTATGCATTAAATCATTAAATCAACGCTTGATTTAATGATCCGGTCATACTGCATATAACCGACCAATATCAATAGTAACAACTTATCGAATCAACACTTGATCCGATAACCCGGCTATATCGCATATAACCGATCAATGTCACAAATCACGAGAATCGAATACAGTATCACATACTGGTATCATTCTCGGTCCCGCACATATCTCATATGCGCTCCTATTTCGTTTCGCTTGAGCCAGGAAACCTCTGTGTAGGACTATAAAGACTCGTCAATACGCCGGCAGCAGATGATGATCATATCAAACACCCACAAGCCGCAAGTGGTCTGCTAAATGTAATGGTTACCCGGGTATTGAGCGATCAGAAGATCGACGAGCAAGCCCACTCACACTCCTGTGAATCCAACCAGTAACACTTACCATACAGTCCGGTCTGTTCGTCTGATATGTCGCATATCTCGCCTAGGGGTGGTAAACGTCAGACCCCAATAGCTCGATAAGTCGTGTCGATATGAGGTCTATAACAGTTCGAGAAACTACTGGTAACACTTACAAGTAAATCTCAGCAACCCTGGCCAGGGATTTCCGGTTATAGCCAATCGAACACAGCGCAACATCAACTCCCTATACCGGGAGAGACGAATCCCCTCCTATCGCTCATTGCCTCCATGTGATTCGGGACTGTACCCAAAAACCACCGTTTTGCACGCCCTCTTGGACATGGTAAGGTGGAAATCAAAGCACAGTGGGAATCACACAAGACTCTATGACGATCTCGGGTCTACAGACTAACCTGTACCGGTGTCACCAGAGAACTGCCATCTGACGTAAGGTATAATACCATCTGGGAGTTCTCGGCGGGTCCGTCCAGTGTACCCAGTCTCCACTGAGCACCCGTATATCATCTCTGATGTCAAACACCAATGGATATGGGATCATCCATCGCCCATCTGTATGGGTCGAGAAGGTATACGCTAGTCTACTCTGGTATATCGATGCCCCGTCTCGATACACCCACGACTAGGGACTTTGAAAGATGTACTTATGGACTACCATGTCGCCACTAGTATGATCCGCATCATAGTCCAGGTAGTCAAGTACACATCCTAAGGGCTTTACCAACATGTAACAGAGAGGCAATCAGTGTACACGTTAAGGTAAAGAGTAACCAGATAGCATACTATCATGTCGAGCAAGAAAGTCCTCCCTATATATGTCCAAGCATCCACTACAATATACATCCTATGTATAGCAATGGCCTCTAGGGCATACATATAACTAACAATCTCCCACTTGCACTAGGGCCATCTGATAGCAGTGGTTGTAGTATCTCATACTCAACCATCCCATAAAAGTCTCTCTCTGGGAAAAGGCCTTTGTGAGTGGATCCGTCGTGTTGTCCTCTGAGTCTACTCTCCTAACCTCGATCTCCTTGGAGATCAACCATCTCCATGATCAGGTGATACTGCCTTAGAATATGTCTGGATCACTGATGGGACGGACGTTCCTTGGCATAAGCCACAACTCCATTGTCACACAATGGGAGGAACTAAGTTCATCTCATGAACTGATATACACCCAGACAGCCTCTTTGGTAGCATCTTAAGTAGCGATGTATCCAGCCTTTATCGTCTAGTATGCCACGGTATCTAGCTTGGAACTCTTCCAACATACCGTCCCTTTACTGAGGGTAAAGACAATGCCTGTGACTGACATTCAGTCGTCTTTATCACCCTGGAACACTTCCAGTGATTCTCCTCAGGACCAATTGATACCATCTCACTACAACTAGTGAGAATCCTAACATCCAATTAGTTCTATCTCATAGATCCAAAACCCAGGATTTAGCAGGTATCACTTTGATCCTATGTGGAGAATCATTGTGATAAGCGGAGATTGACCGAGCGTAGCATAGGAAACTCCTTTCTTATCAAGAGTATGTCATCCACGTACTCTACGAGGATCACCACCATACTCCCTACTACCTTTTTGTATATACAAAGTTCATCTACCATTTTGATGATGTCAAACTCTTTGACTATCTCATCAAAACAGATGTTCCAACTCCGCGATGCCTGCTTTAATCTTATAAAGCATCTTGTACACGTTTCCGCTGCTCCCACTGTCTACGAAGCCCTCTGACTATGTATTTACAGACGCTCTCTTCTAAAATATCATTTTAGAAAAGCAGTCATGACACCCAACCGCCAGATATTGTAGTCATGGTATGTAGCCGTGGCAAGTAGGATCTGGATGGACTTAAGCATAGCTACTTGAAAAGGTTTCATCACTGTCCACGCCTGGTCGATGACGAAAACCTTTAACAAGTCTAGCTTTGAAAGTCTCAACTTTTCCATCTACACCAAGTAATCTTCTCAAGATATACTTGCTCCTGATGGGGATTTAACCCTTCAGATATAGCAACCAAAGTCCATACTTTGTTGGTGTATAAGGATTCCATCTCAGATCGCTAAGCATCCAGCCATTCTTACAGAGTCCCACTCCTGTTGGCCAGCTCGAAACTAGTTGGGTCATCATCTCATGATGCAATCCTCACTCCCACTGTCATAGAGAAACTAAAGTATCTCTCAGGTGGGTGAGGAACCCTACTAGATCGGCGGAGAGGCTGAGGTTCGTCGGGGACTATTGAATCTTTTGGTTCTATCAAATCATCAGCTGTAGTTTGTATAGCTGGAACCATTCCAGTTCTACATAACTGACCTTGCCTCGAGCTTGTCCAGATTTTGCTTTTAGACATAGGCCGGACAACCCCAAATCTTAACTAACTTAAGAAATGGGCTCTTCCCTTTCCATATCACATATGAAGTGGTAGGCACTGATTTGATTCGAACATAATTCAATAGGTATGCAGCTTCTCAAGTGCATAACCCCCAAAAGGAAAAAGGTAACTCAGTAGTACTCATTATAGAGCGCACCTTATCATATAGGGTGTGATTGCTTCACCCCGATATACCATCGTGCTATGGTGTATACGGAGGAGTAATGCTGAGAGAGAATCTCATTCTCCTTTAGAATCATCCAGGAATTCCGTGCTTAAGTATTCTCCTCCTTGATCTCATCAAAGGACATAATACTTATACCCTTATTGGTTCTCTACTTCTAACTTATATTCTGTGAATACCTCAAAAGGTTCTGACTTGTGTTTCAACGGGAACATATGTCTGAATCTTGAGAGATCATCAGAGAATGTAATGAAGTACAAAGAACCGGTCTTGGCATGTATAGACAGTGGACCTTTATACATCAACATGTATCATCCCAAGAATTCACTAACTCTTTCTCTGTTTCTAATAAACAGAGCTGGTGTCATTATATCTTTGTGACATGACTGGCAAGTTTCACAAGATGTAAATTCAAACTGATTTAAATATGCATCTACATGTAACTTCAGCTAGTCGGGTCGCATTGATATGACCTAGTCTACAATACCTCAAGAAGGATTCGTTCATTTCTGAACTCTTCCTCTTGTGTGTGTTCTGTATACTAAAAACTGTAGTTTGATTTAGAACATCAATGCTTTTAGATAACGTGCCTGAACCGATCAACTTTTGATATAGGAAATGTTTAAAACATTATCCAACAATACAAAATTTTATCATTTCTTTACTAATAAAGAGACTGATAATATTTTGTATATCAGGTTCGGTATCTAATAACATTCGTTCAGAATCAATGTATTTGGAATACAGGGTGACAGTGACCAACAGACTTGGCTGCAACACTTGCCTCGTTTTCTGTCTCATGAAACTTATCACCCGTTCTCAGTTCTCTACCTTTCTATAGCCCTATGTAACAGATTACATATCTGGGATCCTGATCCGGTATCAAATATCCAGGACGTAGAGGATACAGAGAAACAGTTCTTTGTAATGAACACACCCGAAGGAGATGCATCATATGCACTTTCTTCGTTTGGGCGGCATGGGAATTCTGGTAATCCCCTATTTCCTGCTCTGTCTTATAACAATTATAAGTTGGAGCGGGACCAACGTTCCCCAGCTCAGTATAACAAGCGGGTTCGGTCAATATTCCGTATTATTATCTTGATTAAGGCGTGACATGGTCGCTACATGGAGAGAGAGAGAAGAAAACACTCAGCGTGCGTTCTTACAAGAATAGATTGGTTATTATTTTATCTAATCAGGATGGCTCCCACTGTTTTAATCAAATCTTCCTTCAAACCCTAAAAGGAAAGACTAGCCGGGATTAATTACACGCTACAAGTTCGCCAATCTTTCAGCCAGGACAGTGTCGGTACTTTGAGGGAGGTCCCCCGTGCTTTCACACGAACCTAATTAATGTAAATCTCGTTTTCCAAAAGGCGTAACCTCGTTAACACCTTTCTAGACACCTACTTGATCGGCTAATTGTAGTGTATAAAACTCTCTCAGGAGTAACTCTTACTCGCAGTGGGTATCGGGATCCAACTATCTCATAGAAGGTATGCAATCTCATTGCAAATTTCAACACTTGAAATTCCCGATAATTTTGCCCCTAGCGTCCTATGACCTTGACGCAGGCCAACAAACCATAGTGCGCTAGTCAAGTTCAACCCGTCATTTCATGATTGAAGTAAACCCACCCGCACGACCCTTGACGCAGGCCAACAAAGTCGCACGACTACCCTAATCCAATCTGCATCATATGCATAAGCAGATAAATACTAGTTAACTACCGCACACTACGCCTTGACGCAGGCCAACAAACGTAGCACGAATACTAACTACTACTTATCTGAAATGACGGAGGGCTACGACAGGTTTTTCTGAAAACCTATTGCGTAATGAACTTGATATCGTTGTAGGATCGAATGAATTTTGAAATGGAGTGTTTTTTAGGCTTTTCTAGTTTTGCTAAAGGGGTCACTCCCGATGAAGAGATCGTCGGCCCTTTCCTCGTCGAATGAGGTGCGGGATATATCATATATATCACTGTGCAAAGCAGAAACTATAGAAGCTATCAAAAGACAAACCGAGGGTTGTAGCATCTGCCAGTTATTGCTAAAGGAGTCATTCCCGGTGAAAGGATCTCGGTCCTTTCCTCATCGAATAAGGTGCGAGATATATCACATATACCTCTGTGCAAAGCAAGAACTGTAGCTACCTGTTTTATTTTGAAATTCGATTCTACAACATCTTTAGGTTTCTTTTACTTTCATTAATCATATTAATGAAGTCCCATCATTTAAGTACCTAAACATCACAGATAAATATGACGTACACTTATGCCATCCGCATTCGCCTCGATGTCCCCTCGTGCACCGTTAGGTTAGGTGACTAACGGCAGAGCGGGGCAGGGCTAGCGCGGGTGTAAAACATAAGTAACGTCTATATAATATATCATATATACTATATACAGTATTTATCACAGAACATCACATGATCACATCACAGATATCGCAGCAGAAGAATCATATAAAATATTGGATATACTAGGACGTCCGTGTTTTCAATACGAGCCGGTATAAAACACGGATTCCACGGTCGCGATGAATAGCCAAACCCACACCCCTAGACCCCTACGAGAGCGGCAAGCAACCCTACCAATTCTAGAGTTAGGAGACCCGGACTCGACTCCTCGAGTTGGTCTCCCACTGGACTCCAGAACCCGGTTACTTGTGCTCCCCTCCTTGGGTCTATCCTAGTGCGGAAAAGAAAATAATATACAAAAGGTGACATCTTCCGCAACCTGGAAGTGCCCCAATAAAAGAATATTACATACAAGTTTTTACATGAATGAAAATGAAAAACACTCATCTCATATAAAAACCCCGGCTATTCAAACACGACGATCCAATATAACATATCCAACAACACATAACATCACATGTCATCAACGTAAGTAAATATGCGCATCCCAATTGTCGTTGACATATAGCAACGAAACCGGCGATATCACATATTACACTTACGGTCACATAAAAGAAAGTGTAAAACTACAACAGTTGGAATCCGCAACCTCTTTAGACATCGCATGCCTAATCAAATGAATTACTTAGACATCGCATGCCTAACAATTATAAACCCCGCATTTTAGTCTCATTATCGAAAACTCTTTTCAATACCAAGTCGGGCAATTCAACAAGATTCCCGACATCCTGATCGAATGCTCGTCGCAAACTTCAGTAGACGGCCGCACCCCCGATGCCGTCGACGAAGTGCACTAAGGCGGAACACCGCTGCCGCGAGCACCCGGACGGATGCTTTCGGCGACGGGGTTCTCCTACAGTCACTTGGTCGGGGCTATAGGGTGTAGCTGCCTATTAAGTTTACCCGGCGAGTATCCGCGTACGCTACGTGATTGCGACGGACTTCTGATCGCATCAAAATTCCGTGGCAACCGATCAAGTGAGACTAAAGTGCTATGTTTATAACATTCAAATCAGTTATCTCATAACTGCTTGTGGATTCCAAGTATTGTATCACATTCCAGATAAATAGAAAATGTTAAACTTTCCGATCGAACAATCAAACACCCAAGTTTTCTCGAAACAGATCAACACATGAAACAAGTTTAAAAAACATCCAGTTCATGCCTCAGTACCAACGGTCCAACCGTAGAAGGGTCAAGCCAACGCCTCACATGTGGCACGCCGTACTGCCCCAAACCCGAAGGTTCAAAGGGCAGTTCAAGACGGTCACATAATCGAGTTAAGGTTTGTTGTCTTCTAGAGGGACCATCGTGTTACTTGCACTACTTAGAACGTCGTTAAACTACGGAAAAATCCAACAATTGGAAATTTCCCGGCAGGGGAAAAAGTGGGTATTTATATGCGGTCGAACATTTTTTAACATTTTGCTAAAATTTATCCGGAAAAACACATAGACAAAGTTTGACAATCCGATCAAATCTACGAACACCCAATACAACCCAGAATATTCAACTCTTGAATAAATATTAAAAAATCCCAGAAAATCCAGAACCAAAATATAGGAATTACTGTGCAAAAATTATAGGGTAATGTGACCAAACGGCCGCGGAACCGCCGCAGAAGCCATGCTTCTGCCGCTGTTCCGCGGCGGTTTAGATGAATAAGGAGCTCGTTTTGCACCATAATTCTTAGATCTTCCTGCTGAATTTTTTAAGAATTTTTAATCTGGAAAAAAACCCAGTTTTGGAAAAATGTCCAGAGAGCATTTTGGAGTTAGGGTTTCGGTTCGATCGGACTTCTAACTCCGTCTACGCATCGCCTAAGGCTCTAGCTAGGCTCTGATACCACTGTAGGGTTTCTAGACACTCTAAGGAGGTCTCACAAGGTATCAACCATGCCAAATTCAAAAATTTCCGGTGCCGAGAAACCCTAATGCGATCGTTGACTAGAGTTTTAGGCGAAACATGAAACTAGTTAACCACTTAACTAATAAGTGAACGGAAATACAACCTTTGTAGATCCGGTCCTCCACCTCCATAGCTCCGTGATGAAGTCCCTCCGCTGTACCCATCGGATCCCGGACTCTCGCGGTGGTTTCATCGAAGTAATGATCGGGCTAGGTCGTCGACTTCGATGCCCAAGATGATCTACGTCGAGGCAACACAAGATCAAGCTCCAACTTCACCAAGCCATGAAACTTGTGAAGAAAACACCCTATACTACTTGTCAAGTGGTAGAGGATGAAGAAATAGGAAGTGGGTTCACTTTAGAATTGGATTTCTCACTCATTTCATCAAGTTGCCATTAATGGTAGCAAAGATTTTCTTCATCTTCAAGAAGAAGAAGAAGAAGAGAAGAATATGATAAGTCTTATAAAAAAATAGAAATAAAAATGATTCTTATCATATTTTTAACCATGGTTTTGTGTAGAGAACTAACTAGAGTTTAGATGAATGGTTAGGGTTAGGAGAAGAAGACAAAATGGTCACTTGGTCAAAGCTTCATGAAGCTTCAACAAGCTTCATGTTTGAAAGCAACCATTTTGGTTTTTCTTTTATCTTTTAACCAAAAAAGAATAGATAAATAAATGAGTGAAATTAAACCCTAACCATTCACTAAACATGGTTTAAGTCTTTACACAAATCCAAGTTTGCATATATCATCAAACATGATACAAACAAGTGCACAAAACTATATCATATATACAATGTGCACATGCGAGTGAGAAAATCCATCTTAAGTGAACCGATACTAGTTAATGCAAAGTAATATATCAAATATATAATTATGCATTAAATCATTAAATCAATGCTTGATTTAATGATCCGGTCATACTGCATATAACCGACCAATATCAATAGTAACAACTTATCGAATCAACACTTGATCCGATAACCCGGCTATATCCCATATAACCGATCAATGTCACAAATCGCGAGAATCGAATACAGTATCACATACTGGTATCATTCTCGGTCCCGCACATATCTCACATGCGCTCCTATTTCGTTTCGCTTGAGCCAGGAAACCTCTGTGTAGGACTCTAAAGACTCGTCAATACGCCGGCAGCAGATGATGATCATATCAAATACCCACAAGCCGCAAGCGGTCTGCTAAACGTAACGGCCACCCGGGTATTGAGCGATCAGAAGATCGACGAGCAAGCCCGCTCACACTCCTGTGAATCCAACCAGTAACACTTACCGTACAGTCCGGTCTGTTCGTCTGATATGTCGCATATCTCGCCTAGGGGTGGTAAACGTCTGTAAGTGCACGGCGGCGCCCCGGTCGTCAATCCGACGGCCAAATGCGGAAGCGGTGATAAACTTTAATTTTGCGAACTTAGCAAACCGGCACCACCGCGTACTAAACCCCGGATCGGGCCATTAAACTAGATCTAGCAAAGTAACAAGATAGGGAAGAGAGATATACCGAGTGATCCGAGTCCTCCGGTCTTCTCGTCGTCGTCCCGATCTCTTGCGGAAACTCCGGTCGTTGCCTCCTTGCCGGAAAGGCACCACATCGCCTGCATCTTTTACGGGCTCCCACCTCAATACCGAGGCAACTCGGGCGTGAAGTTGGCTGGCCGACGCGTCCAAGATTTGCTGTAGAAAGTGTAGTGTAGAGGCTATGTCTCATTTAGGGTTTTGTTGCCATTTGATGATGGAGGAAGAGGAAAAGAAAATTGGTGCTTTCAATTTTCTAGCAAGAAGAAGATGAGATGAAGAATTCCTCACATAACAAAATTGAACTCTCTTATTCTTTTCTCTCAAGTGTAGCCATTTTTCATCATGTGAGAATGGTGGAGGAATCAAATACATATCCATAACAAGAAGGGAGGTGAGTGTAGGAAAAGGTGGAGGGTGACCCCTTGCAAAAAGGAAAACCTCTCATCAAAGACCAAATCAATCTAAATCCTTTCTAATCTCATAAATGCACCATCATGGATGAAAAAGCAAAAGATGCTTAATCAATCATAATGTCATAAGTGCAAGAAAACCCCTCCACAAATGTTATTTGCAAACTTGCAAATAACCCCCTCTATCGGAAAATTCCGGCCGGGAAAGAACAAAGGAAAACCGGCCGGAACGGAATGCAAACTGGCAACTCCAGAAAACTGGTCCCTTAATAAATCACAGGAAAACCCCGATACTGTGCATACACACCCGCATCTTTATTCCAACCGGATACAAATGCAAAAAGACAAAATCTACACAGTACTAAACTAGGATCCGGCTTAAACTAAAGCCGGCTAGTAATATCCGTCCGATCCTGATCCGTGCAATACCGCATGTATCTGATCGAACCCTGCCATATAACCATATGGCCACTAGTACTAACCGTCCGATCCTGATCCGTGCAATACCGCACGTATCTGATCGGACCCTGCCATATCTCCATACGGCCTCTACAGCGTTTCGCCCAAAGCTTGAGTAACTAAAAGTGTGGTGGACTCTAAAGACTCGTCAATACTATGGCTGTGGATTTAACCACTAGCACGTCAGAGGTATAAGCCAATACGTAACGGGCCACCAGCTATTGACTAAAAAGGGACGTCGATGAGCGAACTCATCCTGACACCCTACTGAGCCTGTCAGTGACAATATCCGTACAGTCCGGTCCGTTCGTCTATGAGCATCGCATGTCGGGCCTAGGGGGTTGGTAAAAGTCAGACCCCCAAAAGCGGTACAAGTCGTGTCGGAGTGTAGCCCAGAACACCCTGAGATACTACTGGAATACCTACCAGTAAATCTCCTGCCTTGGCCAAGGACTTCGTGTAATGGCTCTCCTAGACACAGCGCGACCTCACCCCTAATACCGGGAGAGACGAACCCCTGAAGATCCGCTCACTGCCTCCATGTGGCTCGGGACTGTACCCAACTAAAACCTGTTTGCACGACTCCTTTGAGCCGTGGTAGGGTAGTAATCAAAGCACAGTGGGAACTCACACGAGACAAATGACGATCCCCAGGTCGATGAACTAACCTGTACACATGTCACCTGGGAACTGCTATCTGACGTCAGGTATAAGACCAACTAGCATGTTCCCGGCGAGTCCTGTCTGGTGTACTCATAACCCAATGAGCACCTGTATACATCTTAGGTGAACCAACTGACACCGGTAGCTTGTGAGACCGGCCACCGCCCCTCGTCGGGGTCTCGACTGTATACACTAGTCTACTCTGGAGAATCGATGCCCTGTCTCGAAACTCCCACGACTAGGGACCTTTTAAGGATGTGCTTATAGACTCCAGCTCTCACTTATATGATCGCCCTCATACTGCTGGCAGTCAAGCAAGAATCCTAGGGGCTCTATCAACGTGCAATAGCGACCTGTCAGGTCACCTAAAGCAGTACACGATGATAAAGGTAAACCAGATAGCATACTATCATCTCGAGTAAGACTGTCTTACCGGGATAGGTCCTCCCTCAATCATCGCAATCACGTGCCTGTGATCCAATAATTGACTCTGAGGGCATTATCTCCAACAATCTCCCACTAGCACTCAAGACTAATTATTGCGATGTCGCATACTCACAGCCCGTGTGATACCGAACACTCAACTCCTCTACTAGTCAGTCTCATAAAGCCTGTTTGCGAAACTCTTGCGTTCGAGGAATAGCCTCAGTGAGTGGATCCGCCTAGATGTTTCTTTCTATGTCTCTCAATATCTCAAGTTCACGGAGAAAGCCATCTCCCGAAATGAGCAATACCTGTCTTAGAATGTCTGGATGTCTGATGGGACCCAGTTCATAAATGAACTTCAAATCCAGACTTCTTAGACTGTATCGTCAACTGAACTTAATCAGTATCCTGCGCCATGCCTCCTTCAGTATCTGCCTGGATCACCTGTCCAAAATACTGCCCCTCGTCAGAGGGAAAACTATAACTCTGACAACCTCCTTGTCGTCCAGGTCACCTTGGAAGCCTGGAATGATAACTGTCCCCCGAATGAGGCTGTCGTTATCATATCCCTAGAACATCCACTTATGTTCTAAAACTGCTTCCGACTGTTTCTCCAGGATTGGATCAATGTCAACTTATTGCATCTAGTGCAAGAACAACATCTGGTGTGGTACTTGACATCTCATGATTGACTCAATTGCCTAAGCAAGTGATCTGCCAATCATGCACATCCCTCTCTACTTTAGTCTATAAGACACCTTTAGAGAGGGTGACTCCATTACCTGCAGGTACACTACCATGCCAGGAGTCGTCCATTCTAAATACTCTTAGAATGTTGTCTAAATACCCAGATTGGGAAACCACCCAAATCTAGATCTAAAACTATAGATCTAGTAACCAGTATGTCTTATATAATGTCCAAGTCCTTTGTGGAGAAACCACTGTGTGACGACCAAAGTATAACCGATCGTAGTATAGGAATGTCACTTCCTACTTTGTGTATGTCATCCAAAACCCGGATATCACACCCTACTACCTTCTCAACAGATCCATCCCCTATTCTTATGACGTCAAACCCATGACTGTCACTTCAGAAATAGATGATCTATCTCCGCTATATCTGCTTTAGTCTATAAATAGACATAAGCCTGATATCCACCAATGCTTCCGCTGCTCCCACTGACTACGACAACCCTCTGGCAGAGTCATATAGACGTGCACTTCTAAAGCTAGTTTAGAACGACGCTATACTCATCCTCCTGCCGGGTCTCGCAGCCTGGAACAACAACAATGGCAAGTGTGGGTAAACAAGAACTTCCCTGTCACCGTCCTTGAGGCTACCGGAGTACCTCTCGGGTGCCTGAAGTTACCCACCTTATCTGCGGAGTGGCCAATGGAATGTCAAATCAGATTGAATCTTTAGGTTCCTTATCAAATCTTCAGTAATCGTTTGCGGTTCTGGAATCACTTCCAGTTCTACCATACTCCCACTACTGTTTTTGAAAAAAAAAATTTAATAAAACTGTGGCGAGTCTAGAACAATATTTTTATTGATCTGCCAGATGGTAGAAAGTCAACCCTCGTCATAGCCTGGGTCAACCCACAAACAGCCATTACAGAAACGTGCCTTGAGTTGTCCAGTGTCTGATTTTAATCATAAGCCGGACAACTCCCCGTACCTTAACAACGTTAAGATATGAATTGTTCTACATCCAATATAGAACCAGAGGCACTGATTTAATTTAACCAGATTCAAATCATGCAGCTGTCTCCAGTGCATGTCAACTAAATGGAGAGAGGCCGATCAGCGTTACTCAACTTAGGAATGCTTCCAATTATGAGTAACCTGAAAGAGAAGCAATTTCTCTTTATCATTACTATCAACTGAATACCATACACAAGTATCTATATCTTCGATCACTTTGAAGAATCCCGATACTTGTTACACCTGGTTCTCTACTCTATTCAAATACCTATAACTCCTCAAAACTTAGACCCTGTGTTTCTACGAAACACATGTCTAAGAACTAGAGAAGTTAAAAGTAAACAGAATATAGTATGAGGACCAACCCCTCTGTCCTAATGGACACTGGACAACATACAATACTCTGTATAAGTCCGCTGAGTCTAACAACTCTTTCACTGTGTGTCGTAGGTTGAAAACTGTACTTATGGTTAAGAAGAATTACACCGCTGTTTAATGCTCTTTACCTAAACATCCACTGATATAGGTAAATGTCATCGATATAATATCAAAAGGTATATCTCACTCTATGAAAATAGACGTACAGATATATCAATTTGAAATTGGTGCACAACAGCGGATATTCAAAACCAAATATTTGCCGACCGACAAACAGCCCAGGTGATCTCCTCAAATATCACCGATTACAACGAATCCCGATATAATGAGGATGATCACCCTATTCCCAATAACTTACTCCCACTCATCATCTGTAAAACCATACAGATGTGAGAATCAAACCTGGTAAATACATACCCTGGAGCAAGTGTCTAATCGGGAAATCGGTTTTCTTTTAACAGTACACAGTTGAACTGAAACATTGAAATGTTTCGATGGGGTATCCTGGTATTCCTAGTAATGCCTCTACCATTATCCAGATTCACAACTATAACCGTATAATTCTTTGCCACCTCTCCAAATCCCTTTATATATCTTTAGTCATTACCTTCTGCACACCCCTTAGGCCAAATGGTTTTCTTCCTTCCCTACCGTTCGGCACCAGCCTATGGTTTGGAAGAAGACTATCCAATAAGCATAATCGGTGTACTGTCCTAATCCTAGGAGCACTCGCAATGCGAGAGAAGGTGAGGATAAAAGACAACCGAATAAACCTTATTCCTATTTCTCCTGGACCAGAATCCATCCCCGAACTGGAACAAGTTCCTTTCGAGTTCGTATATAACCATACGATGGAGTATCCAATAAACCGTGGATCTTCGTAGTGATACGGAGTGTCCTAGAGAAATACAAAGGTGATTTAGGATTGGCGAAGAAATACTTGGTTTGGTTGTGAATATCAGTCGCAATTTACTTTGCCCTCTTACTAATCCCTTGCTTTGTCTTAACTTAATACCTTCTGCACACCATCATTATGCTAATTGATTTTCTTCATTCCCCACTGTTCGGCACCAGCCTAAGGTTTGGAAAAAGACTATCCAATTTGCGTAATAGGTGTACTATCTCCTAAACCAAGGAGTACTCACAACCTGAGAGAAGGTAAAAGGAAAAGACAACTGAATAATCCTATCCGTTTTCTCCAGAACCGGAAACCATCCTCGAATTCCTTCGAGTTCGTATCTAACCATACGATGGTTTTGTCCAATGGAAGTGGACGTTCGCAGTAATACGGGGTGTCCTGGAGAAAAGGGTAAAAGTAGGAGTGGCAATGAGGTCTGCAACTCTGACAATCCAAAAGCCAGTGTTTAAGAAGGTTCGGTCAACTTGGTCACTGAGTCATAGTCTTAGGGTCGGGTCAAGGGTCGCTGCCAGAGAGAGAGAGAAAAGAAACACTCAGCGTGCACTCTAACCTAGATCAGAATGGTTACCAATTTATCTAATCTGGAAACCTCCCATTGTACCTCAAATTCTCCTCCAAACCTGAAAGAAGAATTAGTCGGGGTCACCCGAGGAGTAAACTAACTCATCAGTGGGAATCGGGATCCAACTATCATCGCATGATAACATGACGGAATCCGCTCACGTTATCACACTCCACAAGGTATGCGCATATCTGGCAAGTTTCAGTTCTTTTGAAACTCCCGATGTGATTTCTACCCCATGCTCTTATGACCTTGACTTTGGCCAACATATCATAAGTCACATGTCAAGTTCTACCCGTCATTCTCCAGGTTAATTCGAATCCACCCGTACCTACCCTTGACTTTGGCCAAAATGGCAGTACGACTGTCCCAAACCAACGCATCTATCTATGCTGCATATGAATACCCAATAGCTACCAATCACTGTGCCTTGACTTTGGCCAACATACACAGCTTGAATACTATTGACTACCCATATGAAACGACGGAGGGCTACGAATGGTTTCTGGCAAAAACCTTTAACGTAATGAACTTGATATCGTTGAAGGAACGGATAGCTTTTTAGAAAATATAGTGACGAAAACCTTTACTAAAGAGGGCACTCCCGGTGAAGGGATCTCGGCTCTTTCCCCGTAGAATGGGATGCAGGATATTCTAAATGAATACCACGATGCAAAGCAAAAGTAATCGGCTATAGTGAAGTTAATGCCCTGACGCAAACTTCTGTCCAAGGGGTCACTCCCGGTGAAGGGATCTCAGCCCTTGCCTCGTCGACTGAGGAGCAGGATATTCCAAATGAATACCACGATGCAAAACAAAAGTGAACGTCCTTTCAATAACAGCTTTTTGAAAAGTGTTCCAACAACATCAGAATAGGTTTGTTTTAACATGCATTGATCCGAATCAACGCAGTCCCATCAATTGATCACACCACAAAGAACGAAAATATACTGATGTACGTATATGCCATCCGCATTCGCCACTGGGTCCCGTCATTACCCGTTAGGTTAGCTAACTAACGACAGAGCGGGGACTGGACTAGCGCGGATGTAAAACATATACAACATCTACTAATATATATACCAATATATTATATTCGCTCAAGGCGTGATAAAAAAGCAACATCACAGAAATGTACAGCATCACAGAACAATACAGATATCTGGGATCCCCGGGTTTCACAGAGCCACTACTGAAACCCGACGTTCCCCTGGTCGTGTGGATAGCCTGTGCAATGAAATCCTAGACCCCTACGGGCGCGGCAAGTCACCCGCCAAAACCTGAAGCGAGGCAGCCCCCTTCAGCACCGTGAATGGACTACCCAGCACTTCACGGAATCCGGTAACTTGGGCACCCCTCCTAGGTCAACCTGTACCCCTTACGAGTGCGGCGAATAGCCCGCCAATTCTAGAGTGGAGCCCCCTCCGTCCCAATGCCATGAGATGCGGGCTTGTTGCCCTCCAGAACCCGGCTATACGTGCACCCCACCGCGGGGTAATCCTAGTACAGAAAGTAAAATATACATACAACGGGTACATCGACCGCAACCTGGTCGTGCCCCAAAAGAATAATACAATCAGGCAGTGACGGCAGTCCACATGTCGGACGCTCGCCCCGCAATATCAAATGTACATAATACAACAGAAACTGTACTAGCATTGCATCCAGGCTATCCCCCACGACCGAGCCGCAACATCACAGCAAAATCACAGAACATCAACGTGAAAGTCACGTTCGCAAATCCGTCTAACCGGGCTATAGCAGTTAGACCGGATTTACTGATCGAGTGACATTCACGGTCGCAGATATAATGTAAATACTGTGAAATAATGTGTTTAGAATATCCGATCGATCAAAAATTAACAAGTGGGCCCCAAAGCAATACTGTAGCACTCACAGAAAATCTGGGCCCAATATTAATATTCCAAAACCCCTAAAATTAGCCCAGAAGCCCACTGGAAAAAAATGATGCAGTGACGACACCAATGTGCGGCGGAACCGCGGCCCAAGGGGGGGTTTGGCCGCGGTTCCGCGCTTCAATGGTCGACTCGCTGTGTCGAATTTTTCCAGTAGTCTTAGAATTTCCAGTACATTAGTTTTTTACAACCTGAAAAAATTTTGGAGTTCAAAAAATTTCGACAGAAAACTGATGTGAGGAAAAACGCGTGTTTTTGGAATTTTGGTCGATCGGAAATGCAAACACATCAAACAAAGCTAGACGAAGTTAATGGCGAGGCTCTGATACCACTGTAAGTGCACGGCGGCGCCCCGGTCGTCAATCCGACGGCCAAATGCGGAAGCGGTGATAAACTTTAATTTTGCGAACTTAGCAAACCGGCACCACCGCGCACTAAACCCTGGATCGGGCCATTAAACTAGATCTAGCAAAGTAACAAGATAGGGAAGAGAGATATACCGAGTGATCCGAGTCCTCCGGTCTTCTCGTCGTCGTCCCGATCTCTTGCGGAAACTCCGGTCGTTGCCTCCTTGCCGGAAAGGCACCACATCGCCTGCATCTTTTACGGGCTCCCACCTCAATACCGAGGCAACTCGGGCGCGAAGTTGGCTGGCCGACGCGTCTAAGATTTGCTGTAGAAAGTGTAGTGTAGAGGCTATGTCTCATTTAGGGTTTTGTTGCCATTTGATGATGGAGGAAGAGGAAAAGAAAATTGGTGCTTTTAATTTTCTAGCAAGAAGAAGATGAGATGAAGAATTCCTCACATAACAAAATTGAACTCCCTCATTCTTTTCTCTCAAGTGTAGCCATTTTTCATCATGTGAGAATGGTGGAGAAATCAAATACATATCCATAACAAGAAGGGAGGTGAGTGTAGGAAAAGGTGGAGGGTGACCCCTTGCAAAAAGGAAAACCTCTCATCAAAGACCAAATCAATCTAAATCCTTTCTAATCTCATAAATGCACCATCATGGATGAAAAAGCAAAAGATGCTTAATCAATCATAATGCCATAAGTGCAAGAAAACCCCTCCACAAATGTTATTTGCAAACTTGCAAATAACCCCCTCCATCGGAAAAGTCCGGCCGGGAAAGAACAAAGGAAAACCGGCCGGAACGGAATGCAAACTGGCAACTCCAGAAAACTGGTCCCGTAATAAATCACAGGAAAACCCCGATACTGTGCATACACACCCGCATCTGTATTCCAACCGGATACAAATGCAAAAAGACAAAATCTACACATTACTAAACTAGGATCCGGCTTAAACTAAAGCCGGCTAGTAATATCCGTCCGATCCTGATCCGTGCAATACCGCACGTATCTGATCGAACCCTGCCATATAACCATACGGCCACTAGTACTAACCGTCCGATCCTGATCCGTGCAATACCGCACGTATCTGATCGGACCCTGCCATATCTCCATACGGCCTCTACAGCGTTTCGCCCGAAAACTTGAGTAACTAAAAGTGTGGTGGACTCTAAAGACTCGTCAATACTATGGCTGTGGATTTAACCACTAGCACGTCAGAGGTATAAGCCAATACGTAACGGGCCACCAGCTATTGACTAAAAAGGGACGTCGATGAGCGAACTCATCCTGACACCCTACTGAGCCTGTCAGTGACAATATCCGTACAGTCCGGTCCGTTCGTCTATGAGCATCGCATGTCGGGCCTAGGGGGTTGGTAAAAGTCAGACCCCCAAAAGCGGTACAAGTCGTGTCGGAGTGTAGCCCAGAACACCCTGAGATACTACTGGAATACCTACCAGTAAATCTCCTGCCTTGGCCAAGGACTTCGTGTAATGGCTCTCCTAGACGCAGCGCGACCTCACCCCCAATACCGGGAGAGACGAACCCCTGAAGATCCGCTCACTGCCTCCATGTGGCTCGGGACTGTACCCAACTAAAACCTGTTTGCACGACTCCTTTGAGCCGTGGTAGGGTAGTAATCAAAGCACAGTGGGAACTCACACGAGACAAATGACGATCCCCAGGTCGATGAACTAACCTGTACACATGTCACCTGGGAACTGCTATCTGACGTCAGGTATAAGACCAACTAGCATGTTCCCGGCGAGTCCTGTCCGGTGTACTCATAACCCAATGAGCACCTGTATACATCTTAGGTGAACCAACTGACACCAGTGGCTTGTGAGACCGGCCACCGCCCCTCGTCGGGGTCTCGACTGTATACACTAGTCTACTCTGGAGAATCGATGCCCTGTCTCGAAACTCCCACGACTAGGGACCTTTTAAGGATGTGCTTATAGACTCCAGCTCTCACTTATATGATCGCCCTCATACTGCTGGCAGTCAAGTAAGAATCCTAGGGGCTCTATCAACGTGCAATAGCGACCTGTCAGGTCACCTAAAGCAGTACACGATGATAAAGGTAAACCAGATAGCATACTATCATCTCGAGTAAGACTGTCTTACCGGGATAGGTCCTCCCTCAATCATCGCAATCACGTGCCTGTGATCCAATAATTGACTCTGAGGGCATTATCTCCAACAATCTCCCACTAGCACTCAAGACTAATTATTGCGATGTCGCATACTCACAGCCCGTGTGATACCGAACACTCAACTCCTCTACTAGTCAGTCTCATAAAGCCTGTTTGCGAAACTCTTGCGTTCGAGGAATAGCCTCAGTGAGTGGATCCGCCTAGATGTTTCTTTCTATGTCTCTCAATATCTCAAGTTCGCGGAGAAAGCCATCTCCCGAAATGAGCAATACCTGTCTTAGAATGTCTGGATGTCTGATGGGACCCAGTTCATAAATGAACTTCAAATCCAGACTTCTTAGACTGTATCGTCAACTGAACTTAATCACTAAAAATGGAGTTATTACATTCTTGTAACTTGTAATTAAAAAACAAAATAATTACTTATATCTTGTGTTCGGGCTAAAATACCCCTTTATGGATTTTTGAAAAAATATTTAAAAATTTGTATAGGAAAAAGTGTATAGAAAATTAGGGTTGTTACAAATTAAAAAAGGGGAAGAAGGTTTGGAATCTTGATGAAGGAGCAGGAGGCACAAAGAACCCTAGTTTTTGGGGGAATGAAAAGTGTATTAGATATTTTCATTATGTTGCCTTATATAGGCTTACATGTTTACATGTAGCCCTTTGGGCTTTAGAAAATGGCATTTTGCCCATCCCATGGCTCATGTGCCATTTCTTTTTGCACATAAGCCATGGGCTTACAAAAAATTGGTTTTATCCCCATTTTGCATAAAAAATTATATTAAAATTATTTATTACATGATTTTTATTTTGACATGGAGGAGGGCCAGCCGCTTCATGTTCGGACTCGACCTGGGCATGGGCCTACTTGATTTGGGCTTGGGCCCACTTGGCTTGGGGTTGACCTTGACTTTGACTTGGTCAACCGGGGTACAATTTTCGACCCCAACACCTGAAGCTAGGAATATTGCCTTCGCGTCGTTTGCTGGAATTGTGTCTGCTGTATCGAGAGGAATGTTGCAGTTGTCTCTAAGTTGTTGGTGAACCGTTGAGGCTTGGAACAAGGGACTTTACCATGGCTCCGTTGTTGGTATCGTGTCTGCATCCTGTTGGAGGAAGAACGCTGGGGTGACATCGCGTCTGCTGTATCGAGACGAACGTCGAGGTGGTTTCTAGGTTGTTGGTGAACCGTCGGGACCTGGAACTAGGGACTTTGCTGTGGCTCCGTTGTTGGTGTCGCATATTCCTGCAAAGACACTGATTTCTCCACGGGTTGACGCGAACCGAGATGCTCTCGTCAAGGATGCTGATTTCCCTGAATCGAGGTATTTACCAAGGACACTGATTTCCTCGGAGTTGAGACGAATCGAGAGATTCCTGCAAGGACACTGATTTCTCTGCGGGTCGACGCAAATTGAGATGCTGTCGTCAAGGACGCTGATTTCCCTGAATCGAGGTTTTGCCAAGGACACTGATTTCCTCGGAGTTGAGACGAATCGAGGTATTCCTGCAAAGACACTGATTTCTCTACGGGTCGACGCGAATCGAGATGCTCTTATCAAGGACGCTGATTTCCCTGAATCAAGGTTTTTGCCAAGGACGCTGATTTCCCTGGATTCGAAACGAATCGAGGTATTCCTGCAAATACACTGATTTCTCTGCGGGTCGACACGAATCGAGGTGCTCTCGTCAAGGACGCTGATTTCCCTGAATCGAGGTTTTGTCAAGGACACTGATTTCCCTGGAGTCAAAACGAATCGAGGTATTCCTGCAAAGACACTGATTTCTCTGCGGTCAACGCGAATCGAGATGCTTTCGTCAAGGACGCTGATTTCTCTGAATCGAGGTTTTGTCAAGGAAACTGATTTCCTCGGAGTCGAAACGGATCGAGGTATTCCTGCAAAGACATTGATTTCCTTACGGGTCGACACGAATCGAGATGCTCTCGTCAAGGACGCTGATTTCCCTGAATCGAGGTATTTTGCCAAGGACACTGATTTCCTCGGAGTTAAGACGAATCGAGGTATTCCTGTAAAGACACTGATTTCTCTGCGGGTCGACGCGAATCGAGATGCTCTCGTCAAGGACGCTGATTTCCCTGAATCGAGATTTTTTCCAAGGTCGTTGATTTCCCTGGGGGTTGAGACGAATCGAGATATTCCTGCAAAGACACTGATTTCCTTGTGGGTCGACGCGAATCGAGATGCTCTCGTCAAGGACGCCGATTTCCCTGAATCGAGATTTTTGCCAAGGACACCGATTTCCTCGGAGTTGAGACGAATTGAGGTATTCCTGCAAAGACACTGATTTCTCTGCGGGTCGATGCGAATCGAGATGCTCTCGTCAAGGACGCTGATTTGCCTGAATCGAGGTTTTTGCTAAGGACACTGATTTCCCCGGAGTTGAGACGAATCGAAGTATTCCTGCAAAGATATTGATTTCACTGCGGGTTGATGTGAATCGAGATGCTCTCGTCAAGGACGCTGATTTCCCTGAATCGATGTTTTTGCCAAGGACACTGATTTCCTCGGAGTCGAAACGAATCGAGGTATTCCTGCAAAGACACTGATTTCCTTGCGGGTCGACGCGAATCGAGATGCTCTCGTCAAGGACGCTGATTTCCCTGAATCAAGGTATTTGCCAAGGACGCTGATTTCCTCGGAGTTGAGACGAATCGAGATATTCCTGCAAAGATACCGATTTCTCTGCGGGTCGACGCGAATCGAGATGCTCTCGTCAAGGACGCTGATTTCCCTGAATCGAGGTTTTTGCCAAGGACACTGATTTCCTTGGAGTTGATTGACTTATTTCCGAGATGGAGCGTTGATCCGGCGGGGAGGTCATTGGTTGACTCTAAATTGTTTGTGAACCGTAGAGTCTTGGAACTAGGGACTTTGCCATGGCTCCGCTTGATTTTCGCGTCTGAATCCTGTTGAAATGAGGAGGAACGTTGTTGTGGGTCTCCAGGCTGTAGATGCGGCCATCGAGAGTTGGAACTAGGGACTCTGCCGTGGCTCCGAGATTGATTGTCGCGTCCGAATCCTGCTGGACTGAGGAGGAACGCTGTTGCGGGTCTCCAGGCTGTAGATATGGCCATTGAGACTTGGAACTAGGGACTCTGCCGTGGCTCCAAAATTGATTGTCGCGTCCGAATCCTGCTGGACTGAGGAGGAACACTGTTGTGGGTCTCCAGGCTGTAGATGTCGCTGTCGAGACTTGGAATTCTTTCTGATGGAGCCTGGTGGGATGATATGGTTCCCTTTTTGTTTGTGCCCCTGGATTGTATATAGGGATTGATGTGATCTCACCTGTAGGGCAAGAAGTTTCACTTCATTTTTTTTATTTCTTTCCATGATGCTCTATCATTTCAGCTTTTTATATCGCGAAAGTCACGATTGCCCAATCATTTCGGCTATTTTTCGCGGTGCCCAATCATTTCGGCTATTTTTCTTTTTACTCGCTGTTTTTTATTGCGAATTGCCCAACCATTTTGGCTATTTTGTATGCATATATTTTTACTTGCTGATTTTGTTGCAAGTTGCCCCATCATTTCGGCTATTTCATATGCATTTTGGCTCGCTGATTTTTTTTTGCGAGCATCGAATTTGGAATCTGGTGCCAGTCCTAGCATCAGCATCACTGTGACTGGAATATTGCCAGGAGCGAATCATCATTTGCTGTGAAAGAACTTGGGATTTGATACCGATTCAGGCATCGGCATCGCTACCACTGGGACATTGCCAGGAGCGAATCATCATTTGCCTTTGTCGGTTCGAACAAAGATGGCTTAGCAAACAGGGTTAAGATCCTGTCAACTAAGGCTTTTGACTTCATGAGCCGTAAGGGTCTCATAAAGGTGTTTCTCCCTACAAGTCGTGAGGATCTCGTAGGTGCGTTTTCTCCTTAAGAATCGCGAGGATTCTTAAGTGTGTGTTCTCTTATAAGTCGTAAGGATCTTACAAGAGTGTTTTCTCCTTGCAAGTCGAGAGGACCTACAAGTGTTTGTTCACCGTGTGAGTATATCCCTAGTCGCTGGTGGGACTCTGTTAGGGAAATGTTTATTCGTGCCCGTGGATTGTATACAAGGATCAACATTGAACCGCTTGTAGGGCAATCTGGGAAAGGTGATGGCTTAAGAACATGTTCAGATCCCTGTAGCTTAAGGCTTTTGAATCCTATGAGCCATGAGGGTCTCAAAGGGGAATTCTCCTTACGAGTCGTAAGGATCTCGTAAGTGCATTTTCTCCTTAAGAATCGTGAGGATTCTTAAGTGTGTTGCTCCCTTGTGAGTCGTAAGGATCTCACGCAGGCATTTTCTCCTCACAAGGTCGAGAGGACCTTGCAAGTGTTTTTTAACGAGATTGCGCCCTTTCGGGTTTTCACAAAACTCGCCGGTAGCCCTGCTGTTTTTACTCATGGAGCCCTTTCGGGTTTTCATCCATGTCCATCTCGCTTATGGACATACCGTTTTTTTTACCACGTTAGCCTAGGGACGCCGCGGGTTTGTAGTAGTTTAACGACGTTTCGGTCAATCGTTAGTTTAGGGACGTTTCGGTCCATTGTTAGTTTTAGAAAATCTCGGTTCGTTGTTAGTTTTAGGACATTTCGGTCCGTAGTAGCTTTAAGGCGAAGTTTCGCCAGATGCTCTATGAATAAATAGGTTTCTCCTTGATAGACATTGTCACATAATCCAAGGATTTTGGCACTGCTCCTGCCCCCAGCTCCTTTACGTTATCTTCTAGCGCCGAGTGAGCTTCTTTGTTACCTAGCGACGAATGAGAGATCATGTGGCAACTTGCCACATAATCTTCGGGTTCCTCTGACAAGTCGTCTCCCTCATCATTGTCGTTATTTTCACTTTCAAGGATGTGATCGAGAAACTCTTGAAGCGTGACTGGGGTTCGCGCCTTCTGGTTGTATTCCTCCAGCGCGTCAATATGCTTTTGCAAGTCCGTGTGCTTGTCATCAGGCTTTACGGGCTTCTTCTTCTTCTTTGAAGACTTTGACGGCTGGGCCTGAGTGTTTTTCCCATCGCTACTAATTCCCGATGTTGGGCATGGTTTCAGCATCCCATCGATGATCTGCGGCTCTTGCGGGCTTTTCCACCTGATCGCCGGACATGTATGAAGATCTTTCAGCATTCTTTTAGTTTTTGCCGAAAGAACAACTTCCCATGGAGCTTTTTCTATAAAAGAGCACGATGCCCCCGGTGTGTCCACCCTTTTAGGAGTGTGCTGTTGCGGCGGATTCACCTTCCAGTTTTCAGATAGTGCGAACTTGCCCTGTTGGTATTGGTCTTCAACCCAGTTTTTGAAAACATAGCAGTCTTCGATCGGATGACCCAATACTCGGTGGTAGGGGCAGTAATTAGGATCGTTGACGTCGTTCGGTTGCGGTGGGTGTCTCGACTCGGGTAGAGTGATGAGCCCATTGCGCACTGCCAGTTCAAACAGCTTCCTTGTTTTATCCCGGGGAAACGAGTAAGGACGTCTCAACTTGTCATCAAAGGATTCCCCAGGCAGTAATTATATCCTTTCTTTACTAATAAAGAGAGTGATATAATGTTGTTTATCAGGTTCGCTATCTAATAACATTTGTTCAGAATCAATGTATTCTGGTAATACAGGGTGATAGTGACCAACAGACTTGGCTGCAACACTTGCACCGTTTTCTATCTCATGAAACTTATCACCCGTTCTCAGTTCTCTACCTATCTGTAGCCCATGTAATAGATTACATATGCGGGATCCTGATCCGGCATCACATACCCAGGACGTAAAGGTTACTGAGAAACAGTTCTCTGTAATGAACACACCCGAAGATGATGCATCAACATGCACTTTCTTCGTTTGGGCGGAACGGGAAATCTGGTATTCCACAATTTCCTGCTCTGTCTTATAACAATTATAAGTTGGAGCGGGACCAACGTTCCCCAGCTCAGTATAACAAGCGGGTTCGGTCAATATATCCGTATTATTATCTTGATTAAGGCGTGATATGGTCGCTACCTGGAGAGAGAGAGAGAGAAGAAAACACTCAGCGTATACTCTTACAAGATTAGATTGGTTATCTAATATATCTAATCAGGATGTCTCCCACTGTTTTAATCAAATCTTCCTTCAAACCCTAAAAGGAAAGACTGGCCGGGATTAATTACACGCTACAAGTTCGCCAATCTTTCAGCCAAGCCAGTGTCGGTACTTTGAGGGAGGTCCCCCATGCTTTCGCACGAACCTAATTAAAGTAAACCTCGTTTTTCCAGGGGCGTAACCCCGTTAACACCTTTCTAGACACCTACTTGATCGGCTAATTGTAATATGTAAAACTCTCTCAGGAGTAACTCTTACTCGTAGCGGGTATCGGGATCCAACTATCTCATAGAAGGTATGCAATCTCATTGCAAATTTCAACACTTGAAATTCCCAATAATATTTTGCCCCAAGCGATCTATGACCTTGACTGAGTCAACAAACCATAGACCGCAAGTAAAGTTCAACCCGTCATTTCCCGATTGAATTAAACCCACCCGCACGACCCTTGACTGAGTCAACAAGGCCGCACGACTACCCTAATCCAATCGCATCATATGCTTTGCAGATAAGCACTAATCAGCTACCGCACACTACGCCTTGACTGAGTCAACAAACGCAGCATGAATACTAAATACTACTTATCTGAAATGACGGAGGGCTACGACAAGTTTTTAAGAAAACCTTTTGCGCAATGAACTTTATATCATTGTAGAATCGAGTGATTTAAAATGGAGTGTTTTTGAGGCTTTTCTAGTTTTGCTAAAGGGGTCACTCCCGGTGAAGGGATCGTCGGCCCTTTCCTCATCGAATAAGGTGCAGGATATTTCACAAATATCGCTGTGCAAAGCAAGAACTATAGAAGCAATCAAAAGACAAACCGAGTTTGTAGCATCTGCTAGTTTCACTAAAGAGGACACTCCCGGTGAAGGGATCTCAGCTCTTTCCTTATCGAATAAGGTGCTGGATGTTCTACAAGAAACACCGCTATGCAAAGCAAGAACTAGAGCTACCTGGTTTTGAGACAAGTTTCTACAACATCTTTAGGTTTCTTTTATTTCATTAATCTCATTAATGAAGTCCCAATTTATTATGCTTCACAAGCATCACATTTGAAACGAAATCTGCAATATAACATATATCTCATATATATAATATAAGCATTCGTCTCATGCAGTAATATGATCTCATCACAGAACATTGCAGCAGAAGAACATATATGAAATATTGGATATACTAGGACGTCCGTGTTTTCAATACGAGCCTGTATAAAACACGGATTCCACGATCGCGATGAATAGCCAAACCCACATCCCAAGACCCCTACGAGAGCGGCAAGCAACACTGCCAATTCTAGGGTTAGGAGACCTGGTCTCGACTCCTCGAGATGGTCTCCCACTGGACCCCAGAACCCGGTTACTTGTGCTCCCCGCCTTGGGTCTACCTAATGCGGAAAAGTAAATAATATACAATGGTGACATCATCCTCAGCCCGGAAGTGCCCCAATAAAAGAATATTACATACAAATGAATTTTACATGAATGAAAAAGAAAAACTCTCATCTCACATAAAACCCCCGACTATTCAAAACGCAACGATCCAATATAACATATCACAGCAACATGTAATATCTCATATCATCAACGTAAGCAAGTATGCGTATCCCGATTGTCGTTGATGTATAGCAACGAAGCCGGCGATACACCACATACTACGCTTACGGTCACAGAAAAGAAAGTGTAAAACTACAATAGTTGGAATCCGCAACCTCCTTAGACATCGCATGCCTAACCAAATGAATTCCTTAGACATCGCATGCCTAACAATTATAAACCCCACATTTTAGTCTCATTATCGAAAACTCTTTTCAATATCAAGTCGGGCAATTCAACAAGATTCCAGACATCCTGATCGAATGCTCGTCGCAAACTTTAGTAGACGGCCGCCCCCCCGGATGCCGTCGACGAAGTGCACTAAGGCGGAACACCGCTGCCGCGAGCATCTGAATGGATGCTTTTGGCGACGGGGTTCTCCTACGGTCACTTGGTCGGGGCTATGGATCGTAGCTGTCTGTTAAGTTTACCCAGCGAGTATCCGCGTACGCTACGTGATTGTGACAGACTTTTGATCACATCAAAATTCCGTGGCAACCGATCATCTGAGACTGAACTGCTAGATTTATAACATTCAAATTAGTTATCTCATAACTACATGTGGATTCCAAATATTGTATCACATTCCAGATAAATAGACAATGTTAAATTTTCCGATCGAATAATCAAACACCCAAGATTTCCCCAATATATCTCAACACTTGAAATCAGTTTAAAAACATCCATCACATGCCACAGTACCAATGGTCCAGCCGTAGAAGGGTCAAGCCAACGCCTCACATGTGGCACGCCGTACTGCCCCAAACCCTAAGGTTTATAGGCAGTTCAAGACGGTCACATAATCAAGTTAAGGTTTGTTGTCTTCTAGAGGGTCCACCGCGTTACTTACATGACTTAGAACGTTCTTAAACTCGAGAAAAAATCCAACTTTTGAAAAAAATTCCGACTGGGGAAAAAGTGAGTTATTGATATCCGGTCGAACTTTTTAACAGTTTCTAAAAAATTACCCGGACAAACTAAACAAAGTTAAATTATCTGATCGAACTAACGAGTCTCCAATACAACCCTAGAAAACTCAATACTTCAGTGGAATTAAAAAATTCCCAGAAAAAAATAACAAGAAAGGACTTAAGAATAATTACATGAAATTTCAGGGACTAAGTCACAATTTGGGTCGCAGAACTGCCGCCAAACCCTTGGTTTGGCCGCGGTTCCGCGGTCATATTTGCGAATTAGAGGGCCGTACTTCACAGTAATTCTTAGTTTTTCCTGCTTATTTTTCTGAGCATTTTTAATTCATAAAAAACCACATTTTTGAAAAATTTTCAGAGAAGGGTAAACATCAGGGTATTCGGGTTCGATCGGACTTTAAACTTCGTCTAGACTTCGCCTAAAGCTCTAGCTTGGCTCTGATACCACTGTAGGGTTGCTAGGCACGCGCACAAGGGTCTACGAGGCATCAACCATGCCCGATTAAAATTTTAGCCGTGCCGAACAACCCGAAGCCGGATCTTTAAACTAGGGTTTAGGCGAAAACATGCATGTTAAACTCTTTAACACTAAGTAAGAGAGATTACAACCTTTGTAGATCCGGTCCTTCACTTCTTAAGCTCCGTGTTGAGGTCCCTTCGCTGCGATCGTCGTGTTCCGGACTCTCGAGAGGGTTCACGAAGAGAATGATGCAACATTTGCTTCTGATCTTCGATACAAAGATGATCTACCTTGAAGTTTCGTTAACACAAGCTAACACTCATAATATGAAATGAACACCCTCATCTAAATGGCAAGGATAGATGAGGATGATGAAGTAGGATTTTTGCTCTCATTTATAATCTTTTTCTCACTCATTTTCATCACAAAAGAAAGCTTTTTCAAAAGGAAGCTCAAGCTTGAAGAAGATGAATGAAGATGATAACTTAATCCTTTTGTGATGAACAATGAATTATTGTAGTGGTTACAAATCTAACCAAGGGTTAAGCATGAAAGAGTTAACCCTTGTAGAGAGTTAACTATAGTTAATGGTTTGGATTGGGTTAACATAATATCTCACAAAAATATCAAGCAACCACAAAGTCAAAGCTTCATGAAGCTTCATGGAAGCTTCATGCAAAAGCTAACCCTAATCCAAACCCTAACCAAGTTTAAACCCTAATCCATTGTTAAATTTGTAACCCTAACATGTTACAATATTATATATCACATATACAATATATTTTGCAACAATAAAAAATAATACAATTAACATATATCGCATATATATCAATGTATTATCCCGTGAGAAAATAAATCTTTTAGTGAGCTAATATTAGTTAATGTAATTTAATATATCATATATATTATTATACATTAAATTATCGAATCAACACTTGATCCGATAATCCGGCTATTTCACAAATAACCGACTAATACGATGACCCGGCTATATCACATATACCCGGCCGATATCTCATATCGCGAGAATCCAATATGGTATCATATACCGCATTATCCTCGGTCCCGCACATATCACATATGTGCTCCTACTCTATTTTGCCTGAGCCAAGAAACCTCTATGTAGGACTCTAAAGAATCGTCAATACGCTGGCAGTAGGTAATGATCATATCAAACACCCACAAGCTGCAAGCGGTCAGCTAAACGTAACAGCCATCCAGGTATTGAGCGCTCAGAAGATCAACAAGCAAGCCTGTATATTCTCCTGTGAATCCAATCAGTAACACTCCCGTACAGTCCGGTCTCGTCGTCTGATATGTCGCATATCTCACCTAGGGGTGGTAAACGTCAGACCCCAGTAGCTCGATAAGTCGTGTCGATATGAGCTCTATAACAGTTCGAGAAACTACTGATAACACTTACCAGTAAATCTCAGCAACCATGGCCAGGGATTTCTGGTTATAGCCAATCGAACACAGCACAACATCAACTCCCTATACCGGAAGAGACGAATCCCCTCCTATCGCTCATTGCCTACATGTGATTCGGGACTGTGCCCAAAAGCCACCTTTTTGCACGCCCTCTTGGACGTGGTATGATAGAAATCAAAGCACAGTGGGAATCATACAAGACTCTATGACGATCTCGGGTCAACAGACTACTCTGTACCAGTGTCACCGGAGAACTGCCATCTGACGTGATATATAATACCATCTGGGAGTTCTCGGCGAGTTCGTCCAGTGTACCCAGTCTCCACTGAGCACCCGTACACCATCCTTGATGTCAAACACCGATGGATATGGGATCATCCATCGCCCATCATATGGGTCAAGATGCGTATACGCTAGTCTACTCTGGTGCATCGATGCCCTGTCTCGATACACCCTCAACTAGGAACTGTTATAGGATGTACTTGTCGACTACCGTGGCCCCACTAGTATGATCTCATCATAGTCCCAGTAGTCGAGTACATATCTTAAGGGCTTTATCAACATGTAACATAGAGACAATCAGAGTACATGTTAAGATAAAGGGTAACCAGATAGCGTACTATCATGTCGAGCAAGAAAGTCCTCCCTATATATGTCCAAGCATCCACTACAATATACATCGTATGTACAATAATGGCCTCTAGGGCATACATATAACTAACAGCACACCGGTGCTCGGTGACGCTGAGGGGAGAATGGGACTCGGCCCTTTTGCGAGCGTCGTTGTCTCGGTTGGGGACCGCGACCTGGTGAGTTGGGCCCGCCGCCTGAACGCAGACGAGGGTGTCCACCATCAACATGAGTCTGTCGATTCGAGCCGATAAGACGTTGATGAGATTTGGAGGGGGGAGGATCCGCTAACGCTTCCGTTGTGGGGGGCATGGCGGCTCGTGTTGGGATCATCGCGGCTTTCGCTTGCCATTAGGTCGAGTGCGGAAGATCAACTTTGATGAGTGGAAGAAATTTTCGATTCTTCCCACAAACGGCGCCAACTGATGGAGGGGCGTGATCTCCTTCAGATGCTGTTTTCCGTTGATCTGCAACGAGTGTTGTTGAACGGTTGAGATTTGAGTTAAAGGTTGTCTCCTAGAGTGTGTGGATTTCAATGGGTTGAGTTTGAGAAGGAAGCCGAGCTACTTGCAAGTAAGTCCCGGGGTGGGTGACTACCATAGGACCCTCCGACGATCAAGTTAGAGTTGATGAATATTGGCAGAGTAGTGGCTTATTGGGATCAAAATTGCGTTACCTGAGTCGTCTGAGAGAGGGGTTTTTATAGTGGTCACATAAAGCGAGCAAGTGCGAGATCTTCGCCGTCAGTTACGCCTGCATGAATGATGGGATCCTTCCATTATTGACGGGATACGCTCATTAATAGGGGGGATGTGTCAGCGTAGGACGCGAGACGTGGGGCGGCGGTTATCTCGCTTTGGTGAGATACACGGAGCCATTGCGGAAGTATTAGGGATCTGCGTTCTCGTTTGATCGGGAGAGCTGAAGAGGCTTAGCTCGGCGGATGGCTCGAAGACGAGCCGGGAGGATGAGGAAGCTCGGCATGTTAGGGGCTCGGAGACGAGGCTGGAGGCTGAGGTAGTTCGTCATGTCAAGGCCTCGGAGACGAGATGGGAGGCCGAGGAAGCTCGGCATGTCAACGGCTCAGAGACGAGCCGTTGGTGGTTTCCTAGGCGAAGGTGGAATGTATTCAGGGAGGTCTCCTGAAAGGTCGGACACGTTCCTCGGGACGAAGTCCCGAGGAATGCTCGTAATGCAACTCATTTATTCTACCTCCGTAGCCTTCGGGACACGTCATCCGCCACGTGTCGCAATCTTGAGGAGATACCACTTGTGAACATCATCACTTCCTTTCATGATACATCAGGGCCTTTGAGGCCGACGAGTAGTGATCTCGAGGGGTTTGCCTCGAAGCCTACTTAGAGCGTCAAACAAGTTTAAAAGCGAAATTTTTATAAAAACAAATAATAAATGAGAGAGAAGATAGCAGTTAGTGGAAAAATACTAAAGGTTTTTGCCTTTTTCTATAATAAAAGCATTGGATTTCTCCAAAGGCAGAGTAAGAATTGACTCTCGAAGAGAGTTTTCCGGTATGTTAATTTGAAACATAATAATAATGAAATGTCATATGTTTTCATTTTATCTCATTCTCACGGAAAGAAACTTTTAGTTTTCACCCTATTAATTGTCTCTCTGGTTCATTTAATATTTTATGTTTCTCGATTAAGTAAAAGTAAACAGCGATTTGATGAATTTTGCAATATTGTGGAGATGGTGATAACTGGATTGGAACTATGGAAATAGCAAAGATTTTTGGGTGAAATATGGAAATACTAGGTTTTAGGAGTGAAACATGAAAACAACAAAGTTTTGGGGATGAGATATAAAAGAACGCAATAAATAGAATTTTGGGTAGTTTGGTAAAACACATGAAATGAGTTGCCCTATGAAATTTTGGCATATAATTTACTTCTATATATAATTTATTGTGTTGATGCTTCAAAATGGCATGTTCTCATAACTTGCAGCCTGTTCGTGACCGCTTCAAAATCAATGCCACAGCTAGCGATCTATTGAAGACAGTGAAGGTACTCTTAACACTGTCTCCTAACTTTTGTTGGTCTGTGATATATTTTGATAATTTCTTCCTTTCTAATTGCCAACAAAAACCAATTTGCAATTCTGCGTGATTAATACGAACTCCTCCCCTCGGTACTCTTAACACTGTCTCCTTACTTTTGTTGGCCTATGATATATTTTGATAATTTCTTCCTTTCTAATTGCCAACAAAAACCAATTTGCAATTCAAACGTGATTAATACGAACTCCTTCCCTCTTCCTTGCAGTCCTACAGGGTTACCAGGTGATCATTTCCAGACGTAGACCAGAAGACAAATACAAGACCCAGCGGAGTAAATTTTCAATCGACTTGCAATTTTATGAATATTTATAATTCAGATTTTGGATGTTCTCTTAGATGATAGATATTTAGTTTTTGTAGTTCGGATTTTGTACCATCTTATGTGGAATTTTTTAGTGGCTTGTGTTTTTGTTAGAGTCTTTTTAATCAACTGGTGTATTAAAAGAGCAAAGAGCTTTTATATCTGCACATATGAAATAATTGTAGTATTACAAATGATATGCAAACATGAAGAATACAGATATTTGAACACAAAGAAATGCTTGACATCTTTGAAATCTTTATTGTTATATTTACATCATGCTTTTTGGAAAATCTTATAGGGTTTTTTCCCCGGATTTCTTGATCATTTCTGTCTATTTCCAATATTTGTGATGATTATTATTATATTTGAGATTGAATAATTTTCCATGTATAGAGGTGGAGTTAGTGTTCATGTGAGGGATTTTTGAAGTTATATTGTTAATGTTTCAGGCTTTCAGCACTCTTAACTCAATTTACTGGCTGTTTTTTATGTTCTTGAAATATCTTTCTTGATTTTTCAGTTCCAGATCTGCCTTGTAATAACTATAATTTGGCTTTCTTGTTGGAGTTTGTAGCTATCTATCATTAAACATCTGAGAATAATGGATGACGGTTGACTACAATTGGTCTGCTTCTTATTCTGATATTTTTTTTTTGGGATAACTGACAAACATCTATTCAAAATTTTCAACCTGGGTTTTTTTTTGACATCATTCAATTTATATAACATATGTAAAAGCTATTTGAGAGAATATTCCTTATAATATTTTCTTATATAGCTCGGAATTTAGTAGAAAAATTGTTATCTGGCTCCTATTTAAATTTTTTTACTACATTTGAGTCATGTAAATTCTCTTTCTATTTTCTCTCTTGTTACTTGGGTTTTATCGGTAAAATATTGAAAAATTAGACAATTTTTATGTGCTATAATAGTATGAAATATATTAAAAGAATAGTAAATATTGCTTTTGAGATTAAAATTTCAGCATTTTTTGTTTGGTATTGGAAAAGAAATATATAGAAAACTAAAGAAAACGGAAAATTCTAACATTAAATCGCTATTTTCATGTGCTATATAGTATGCATAATATTGAAAAATAAATGAAAAAGGAAAAATTTTGGGATTTGGAAAATTTTGCTATTTACTAGTGCTATATAGCATGTAAATATAGTAAAACAAAAGAAAACAGAAAATATTGATACTTTTGAAAATTTCACGATTTTCATATACTAACAAACAAAATATATTGAAAAACCAAAGAAAGATGAAAATTCTTGAGATATTTGAAGATTTTTGCGATTTTTTTATGTTATAATACACAAAATATTGAAAAATAAAGAAAGCAGCAAAGTTTGACAATTTTGAAAATTTCGCGATTGTCGTGTGTTACGGCATGCAAAATATTAGAAATTTGAAGAAAGTAAGAAACTTTGGGATTTTACAAATTTTCGTGATTTTCGTGTGTTATCAGGGGTTCCTAGCCATCTGAAATCTCAGTCTCTTAGACTAGATTTCTTTGTTCTGCTAGTTTCTTTGTAGCAATCGACGATTTTTCTTCTTTTACTTCACATAACCTTTTATATCCTTGAAACCTGGAAGTTCCAAAAGTATGACCAAATAAAATGTTGAAAACCGAAAAACAAAACAGAAAATTCTGAGATTTTTCAAATTTCATGATTTTTGTATGCTCGTATGCAAAATAATGAGAAAAGGAAGCAAATAGTTTTTTTCCAAAAATTTTGCAATTTTCATGTGCTATATATTCATGCAAATTAATGGAAAAAGAAAACATGATTTTTTCTGAGATTTCTGAAAAAATTTCGATTTTTGTTTATTACAGCAAACAGAATGTTGAAAAACCCGGAGATAACATAAAATTTTAGGATTTTTGAATAATATTGTAATTATCATGCTCTATATGGCAAACAAGATAATGAAAAACCGAAGAAAACGGATTTTTTTGATATTTTTAAATTTTCATGATTTTCGCGTAAAAATTGTAAAACTGAAAAAAAAAAACAAATATCTTTTATATATTTTTTAAAATTTCGTGCTATTTGTGTGTATTTAAAAACTGTACATAACTGAAAATTTTGATATGTTTGAAAAAGTTTGTGATTTTTACGTGCTATATTGAAAAAATAAATAAATAGAAAACATCAAGATTTTTGAATATTTCACGATTTTCTTATAGCAAGCAAAGAACATTGAAAATTCATAGAAACCAATTTTCTTGTGAATATATAAAAAAAATGCGATTTTCGTGTGAGCATGCAAAATATTGAAAATTTGAAAACGACATAAATTTTGGGATTTTTGAAGATTTCCCGATTTTCATGTGCCAAACAAAATTTTGAAAAAACGAGAAAATTTTTAGATTTTGAAAAAATCGTAATTTTCGTGTGTTATGCAAAATATTAAAAAACTGAAGAAAACTGATTTTTTTTGAAAATTTCGCTATCTTCGTGTGCTATATAACAAACAAAATATTAGAAAATCGAAAATAACCGAAAAAGTTTGAGAATTTTGAAAATTACGAAATTTTTGTGTGGTAGCTGAAAAATACTGTATATATAAAGAAAATAAATAGTTTTGGGATTTTTTGTAAATTTCGCGATTGCCATGTGAGCATGCAAAATATTACAAAACCGAAGAAAATAGAAAAACTTAGGGTTTTTTTTGGAAATATCATGATTTTTTGTAAATTTCGTGATTGCCATGTGTGCATACATAATATTGAAAAAGGAAGAGATTGGATAATTTTGTTATTTTGGAATTTTTTTGCAATTTTTTGATGCAATATCACATAAGATATTGAAAACGGGAGAAAAATACTTTATTTTTGGGAATTTAATGATTTTTTTGTGCTATAGCAAACAAATTATTGGAAAATCGAAGACTAATTTTCTTTATATTTTAAAATTTTCATCAAATTCATTTGTTATAGCATGCAAAATATTAAAATTTTGGGATTTTTTAACATCTTGTGATTCTTGCGTGCCGTAACTCGCAAAATAGTGAATTTTTTTTGACATCTTTTAAAATTTCATGATTTTCGCATGCTATAGCAACGAAATATTAAAAAGCTGAAAAAATACTGAAGTATTTACAGGTTACTCCTTCCTATATTTTGAATATGAAAAAATATAAGATATTACAACCTACAAATTGTATAACAATAAACTTTTAAATTACTATGATTTTCTTTTACTTTGGACTTCGTGTTAGTTATATGTATGCCCTAGAGGCCATTACTGTACATAAGATGTATATTGTAGTGGATGCTTGGACATGTATAGGGAGGACTTTCTTGCTCGACATGATAGTATGCTATCTGGTTACCTTTTATCTTAACATGTACACTGATTGTCTCTCTGTTACATGTTGGTAAAGCCCTTAGGATGCGTACTTGACTACCTAGATTATGATGGAGATCATACTAGTGGGACAAAGGTAGTCTGTGAGTACATCCTTTAATGTCCCTAGTCGTGGGTGTATCGAGACGGGGCATCGATATACCAGAGTAGACTAGCGTGTACCTTCTCGACCCATGTAGATGGGCGATGGATGATCCCATATCCATTGGTGTTTGACATCAGAGATGATATACGGGTGCTCAGTGGAGACTGGGTACACTGGACGGACTCGCCGAGAACTCCCAGATGGTATTATACCTCACGTCAGATGGCAGTTCTCTGGTGATACTGGTACAGGTTAGTCTGTCGACCCGAGATCGTCATAGAGTCTTGTGTGATTCCTACCGTGCTTTGATTTCCACCTTACCACGTTCAAGAGGACGTGCAAAACGGTGGTTTTTGGGTACAGTTCTGAGTCACATGGAGGTAATGAGCGATAGGAGAGGATTCGTCTCTCCCGGTATTGGGGGTTGATGTTGCGCTGTGCTCGATTGGCTATAACAGGAAAGTCCCCGGCCAGGGCTGATTCAGGGATTTACTGGTAAGTGTTACCAGTAGTTTCTCGACCCGTTATGAGCCTCATATCGGCACGACTTATCGAGTTACTGGGGTCTGACGTTTACCACCCCTAGACGAGATATGCGACATATCAGACGAAGATACCGGACTGTACGGTAAGTGTTACCGATTGAATTCGCAGGAGTATGATCAGGCTTGCTTGTTGATCTTCTGATTGCCCAATACCCGGGTGGCCGTTACGTTTAGCACGCCTCTTGCGGTTTGTGGGTGTTTGATATGATCATCACCTACTGCCGGCGTATTGACGAGTCTTTAGAAACTGAAATTTGCAAAGAGATGCATACCATTTGGAGTTTGATGAATGTTGGTAGGATTCCTTCAGCATTATCATACGATGATATTTGGATCCCGATCCTACTGTGAGTATAAGCTACTCATCAGGAGATTCGTCACTTAACGATCAATGCTATAAACCAAGTAGGTGTCGAGAAAGGTGTCAGCGGGGCTACGCCCCCAGAGAAAAAAGGTTATTTAATTAAGGAACTTCGCGAAAGCGTTGAAAAACCTCCCTCGAAGTACCAACACCGGCCTGGCTGAACGGTTAAGCAAGTATTGTACAGTGAGAATAGTCCTGGCTAGTTCTTCCTTTTTGGTTTGAGGAGGGATTCGAGAAACAGTGGGAGCCATCCAGTTTAGATAAACTAAAAACCACTCTAAACTTGCAAGAGCATCATACTAAAGTGTTCCCCCTCTCTCTCTCCTAATTGCAGCGACCCAGAAAATGACAGGACTTAAGTTACTACTAGAAAAAAATACACTGACAGGGCCAAACTATAAAGATTGGCTGCGGAATGTCAAAATGGTTTTGACCTATGACAAATTGGGGTATGTCCTCACCGCTAAGGCACCTCCTGTCCCTGGTCCTAAATCCAGTCTTGCGGATAAGGAAATCCACAAAACCTGGGAGTTAGATTGCGCGAAGGCCAAGTGCATCGTGCTTGCCTCGATGAATAATGAACATCAGAGGAGGCACAAGGATATGGACCTTGAATCCATATTTCTCCATACAAAGGATCTGTATGGGGAGCAATCTCGTATAGCAAGATACGAGACCTCAAAGAACTTGTTTCAGGCGAGGTTGGCCGTCGGATCATCGGTAGGAGAACATGTCCTAAAGATGATTGGCTATATTGAAGAGCTCGCAGACCTCGGGACGACTTTGGAGAACGAGCTCTATACAGACTTGATTCTCCAGTCCCTCCCTTCCACCTACGCCCAGTTTATTCTGAATTTCAACATTCAAAGAAAAGAAGTTGAACTTTCAGAACTCCTTAACATGTTGAGGAGTGCAGAGGGCACCTTGCAGAAGGCAAGGGAAACACCCGCTATGTTTGTTTGCGGTGCTTCTTCTTCCGGGTACAAGGCTAAGGCTAAAGGAAGGAAGAATAAGGCCGCCACCAAACCTAGAGGAGGTGTTAGTAAAGTGGGAGTGAAGGAAAAGAAAAAGATTACGATGCCAGTAGTGGCCAAGGATGAGTGCTTCCATTGTCATAGAAAAGGGCACTGGAAGAAAGATTGCAAGGCGTGGAACGCCAAGAACCAGGAACCGAAGCAAGCTGTGGCTTCGACTTCAGGTGTGTTTGTAATTGAGAATTGTCTGTCAATCAACTCTACTTCCTGGGTATTGGATACCGGATCAGGATCTCATATATGCAATTCATTGCAGGCACTGAGAAAGCGTAGAGTGCTGAAGGATGGTGATATGATCCTAAAGGTTGCTAACGGAGCTAGCGTGGGAGCTGTGTCCGTCGGGGATTATCACCTGGGATTGACGAGTGGACATTTTTTGGTTTTGCATAACTGTTTTTGTGTACCTAGTTTAACGTGTAATATCATATCAGTTTCCTTGTTATCAAATAAAGGTTATGATTTCACGTTTGTAAGCGATTTTGTTAACATCCACCTTAATCATAGTTTGATTGGGTCCGGTACACTGGATAACGGTATATATGTCTTAAACCAATTACAGATTTTGAATGTCCAGAACACACTAAAAAGAAAGTCTCCAGATTTAAATAAGGCTTTCGTATGACATTGTAGACTAGGTCACATAAATGAGACAAGGTTAACTAAGTTACATAGAGAAGGATATTTGGACTCGTTCGAATATCAAACTTATGCCACTTGTCAATCATGTCTCAAAGGAAAGATGACAAAGACTCCATTCACTGGACATGGAGTAAGAGCGAGCGAGCTCTTAGGACTCATACACAGCGATGTATGTGGTCCAATGTCTACACATGCAAGAGGTGGTTTTTCCTATTTCATTACTTTTACGGATGATTACTCTAGGTACGGATTCATTTTCTTGATGAAACATAAATCCGAGGCTTTTGAGAAATTCCAAGAGTATAAGAATGAAGTAGAAAACCAAACCGGCAAAAGTATCAAGACACTGAGATCTGATCGAGGTAGTGAATACTTAAGTGCCGAGTTCCTAGGTTACCTAAAAGAGAAAGGAATTCTCTCTCAGCTTACTTCTCCATACACTCTACAGCATAACGGTGTATCGGAGAGACGGAATCGAACCCTATTGGATATGGTACGTTCCATGATGAGTAATGCTGAGTTACCGCGATCTTTCTGGGGTTATGCGCTAGAATCAGCAGTATATCTTTTGAACATAGTTCCTACCAAGACTGTGCCTACCACGCCATATCAAATGTGGAGTGGGAAGAAATCCTATCTTCAGTATCTAAAGATATGGGGATGTCCAGCTTTTGTTAAAAAGCAGCATGCGGACAAACTCGAGGCACGATCAGTACAATGTAAGTTTGTGGGATATCCAAAGAACTCCAGGGGGTATTATTTCTATTACGCAGAGGAACAAAAGGTTTTTGTTTCTCGTAATGACCATTTTCTAGAACATCAGTTTTTAGAAAAGGAAACAAGTGGGAGCGAAATAGAACTGGAAGAAATTCCAGAACCACAAACTACTACTGAAAGTTTGGTAGAACCAGTAGTTCAAGAAGAACAGGACATTCCCGCACCCCTCCGCAGGAGTAGTAGGCCGTCTCATCCGTCTGAAAGATACTACGGTTTTCTCATAGATGGGGATAGAGAGGATTGCATCATTGATGATGATGAACCTACTAGCTTCCAGCAGGCCATCCAGAGCGGCGACTCGGTATGATGGCTAGATGCAATGCGGACCGAGATGGAGTTCATGTACACCAACAAAGTATGGACTTTGGACTTTGCTCCAGATGGGGTAAAACCCATAGGATGCAAATGGATCTTCAAGAAAAAGATTGGTGTAGATGGACAGGTGGAAACCTATAAGGCTAGACTTGTTGCAAAGGGTTTTCGTCAAAGACCTGGCTTGGACTATGACGAAACCTTTTCTCCAGTGGCTATGCTCAAATCCATTCGGGTCCTTCTTGCTATTGCCGCCTTCCATGATTATGAGATCTGGCAGATGGACGTAAAGACGGCTTTTCTAAATGGTAATTTGGAAGAGTGCGTCTATATGGATCAGCCAGAAGGCTTCAATCAGAGTGGGAGCAGCGGGAAAGTGTGCAAGCTGCTTAAGTCCATTTATGGACTAAAGCAGGCATCGCGGAGTTGGAACATCTGTTTTGATGAAACGGTCAAAGAATATGACTTTATCAAAAATCCAGATGAACCATGTATATATAGTAAAATTGTAGCACGAACTGTCGTATTCCTCGTCTTATACGTGGATGACATTCTATTGATAGGAAATGACATTCCTATGCTATAATCTGTCAAAGGATTCTTGTCACACAGGTTCTCCATGAAAGACCTGGGTGATGCCTCTTACATTCTGGGGATCCGGATCTATCGTGATAGATCCAAGAGGATGTTGGGACTTTCGCAGTCCAGGTATATCAACACTATACTGAAAAGATTCAGTATGGAAGATTCTAAGCGCGGTAATCTACCGGCTTGTCACGGAATCACCCTATCCAAAGAGATGTCTCCCAAAACTGATTTGGAAAGGGATCGCATGTCTATTATACTCTACGCTTCTGCGGTAGGCTCTATAATGTATGCGATGTTGTGCACCAGACCAGATGTAGCTTACGCACGGAGCGTGGTAAGCCGGTATCAGTCAGACCCAGGAGAGAAGCACTGGATAGCAGTAAAGAACATTCTCAAGTACCTGAGAAGGACTAAGGAGATATTCTTGGTTTACGGCGGAAAAGACCTCAAGATCGAGGCCTTTGCTAATTCCGGCTTCCAGAGTGATAAGGACGATTCCAAGTCCATGTCAGGTTATGTCTTTACCCTCAATGGAGGGGCGGTGTGCTGGAAGAGTTCCAAGCAGGACACCGTTGCTGACTCGACGATGGAAGCGGAGTATATTGCTGCTTGCGATGCCGCAAAAGAAGCGGTCTAGATGAAGAAGTTCCTAACAGAACTTCAGGTGGTTCCTACCATTGTTGATCCAATACCTCTGTATTGCGACAACAATGGAGCTATAGCTTTAGCGAAGGAACGCAGGTCCCATCAGAAGTCCAGACACATCTTAAGGCGGTATCACCTGATTAGGGAGATCATAGATCGCCGGGAGATCGAGGTCCGGAGAGTTGCTACAGAGGAGAACACTGCTGATCCATTCACAAAGGCCTTACCTCAGATTTAGTTTGAGAGGCTACTCGAGATGATCGGTCTTCAATATGCCAGCACATGGCCCTAGTGTAAGTGGGAGATTGTTAGTGTATATGCCCTAGGGGCCACTATTGTATCATACTAGCTTGTATATTACTTAATGGAAGTTTGGGATATTCACAGTTATATTAACAGTCTTGTTAAATATGGTGGTATGCTACTTGGTTTTATCTATCTTAATATGTGTGTACGTATTGATAGAGCCCTTAGGATCTTGCTTGACTACCGGCGTTGTGATGGCAGTCACACTAGTGGGGGCTGGGTAGTCTACAAGCACATCCTTTTTCAGGTCCCTAGTCGTAGGATTATCGAGACAGGGCATCGATACTCCAGAGTAGACTAGTGTGTACGCTTCTCATCCCAGTTAGGGAGATGGTCTGTCCCACAGCCATCAGTACGTCGTACTGGAGATAGTATACAGGTGCTCGTTGGGTTACGGGTACACCGGACAGGACTCGCAGGGAACTGTTGGTTGGTATTATACCCGTCGTCAGTTAACAGTTCCCAGGTGACATGAGTACAGCATAGTCCGCAGACTTGACACTGCTACTTCGCCTTGAGTGTGTCCCACTGTTCTTAGATTGCTACCCTACCACGACTCAAAGGAGTCGTGCAAACAGGTAGCAGTTGGGTGCAGTCCCGAGCACTTGGAGGCAGTAGTGGTTAGACATGATTCGTCTCTCCCGGTATTGGGAGTTGATATCGCGCTGTGTCTGGAGAGCCAATACGCAAAGTCCCTGGCCAGGGCAAGCGAGATTTACTGGTAGGTTCCAGTAGTTTCTCAAGGTGTAATGGGCTTCACTCCGACACGACTTATACCGCTTTTAGGGGACTGGCGCTTGCCGCCCCTAGGCCCGATATGCGATAGTCCTAGACGAACAAACCGGACTGTATGGAGATTGTCACATCAGGCTCAGTAGGAGTTCGGATGGGTTTCCTTATCGGCCTTCTTATCGACATCTACCTGGGGACCGTTACGTACAGCTAGTGCCGTTTGCGGTATGTGGTTAAACCCACTGCCAGCGTAGTAGTCGAGTCTTTAGAGTCCCACACAGAGAGTTTCCCTGCTCCGGGCGAAACGATATAGAGGTCGTATGGTTTTACGACAGGGTTCGGACATGCACGTGCATTTATGCACGTACGATGTTCGGACAGTTTTTACTAGTCGGCTTTGGTTTAAACCAGATTCTAGTATCGGATTATTGGATTTATACAGTCTAAAGTTTTTCCGTGTTTTCATGGATAGGAGGGGCGTTCTCGTAATTTGGCGGGAAGCTTCTAGAAGGATGACGACTTGGGGGTTTAGGTGGCATAAGCATTTATTGATTTAGTGACTCATTTGTGTGATTCATTCATGTCATTAATGTTGGAGATAGTGCCCTCAGAGTCAATTATTGGATCGCAGGTACATGATTGCAATGATTGCGGAGGACCTATACCGATAGGACAGTCTTACTCGAGATGATAGTATGCTATCTGGTTTGCCTTTATCAGTCGTGTACATGTTCAGGTGACTGATTACATGTTACACTTTGATAGAGCCCTTAGGATCTTGCTTTACTACCAACAGTATGATGGCGATCATATACGTGAGAGTTGGATAGTTTATATGCATATCCTCAATTGTGGTCCCTAGTCGTGGGAGTTTCGAGACAGGGCATCGATACTCCGGAGTAGACTAGTGTATACAGTCGAGACCCCGACGAGGGGCGGTGGCCGGTCTCACAAGCCACTGGTGTCAGTTGGATCACTTAAGATGTATACAGGTGCTCATTGGGTTATGAGTACACCGGACAGGACTCGCCGAAAACTTGCTAGTTGGTATTATACATATCGTCAGATAGCAGTTCCCTGGTGACATGTGTACAGGTTAGTTCATCGACCTGAGGTCGTCATTTGTCTCGTGTGAGTTCCCACTGTGCTTTGATTTCTACCCTACCACGGCTCAAAGGAGTCGTGCAAACAAGTAGCTTTTGGGTACAGTCCCGAGCCATATGGAGGCATGTGAGCGGATCGGCAGGGGATTCGTCTCTCCCGGTATTGGGGGTGAGATCGTGCTGTGTCTAGGAGAGCCATTACACAAAGCCCACGGCCGTGGCAGGAGATTTACTGATAGGTACTCCAGTAGTATCTCAGGGTGTTATTGGGCTACACTCCGACACGATTTATACTGCTATTGGGGGTCTGACGTTACTAGCCCCCTAGGCAGATATGCGATACTCATAGACGAACGGACTGGACTGTATATACATTGTCACTGTTAGGCTCAGTAGGGTTTTCCGGATGAGTTCGCTCTTCGGCCTCCCTTGAGGTCAGTCCATGGGCAGCCGTTACGCATAGCTAGTGCCGCTGACGGTTTGTGGTTAAACCCACTGCCAGGGTACTGACGAGTCATTAGAGTCCCCCACAGACAGTTTCCCAAGTTCGGGCGAAACGTTGTAGAGGCCGTATGGTTTTATGGCAGGGTTCGGAAAATGCACGTGCGTTTACGCACGTGTCAGATTTCGGGCAGACTATACGGGTCGGCTTTGGTTTAAGCCGGATCCGAGTATTTTATTGAGTAGATATAATATCTTTGTCTCAGTTGCATTTGTATTCGGTCGTAATACAAATGCGGGTATATTTATACAGTTACGGGGTTATCCTGAAATTCGTTTCGGGATCACTTTTGGAAGTTGTCAGTTTCCAGTTTTCTATCAGCTGTCTTTTAACATTCGGTTAAAGACGGATTTATCTTTTCTTGAGATGTGTGTAGATGCTTCTAGAAGTTTCTAGAAGAGGTGACTAGGATGGTAACAAGGTTCATGAACCTTTGTTTGCATTAAATGAATGGATGACTAGGTTTAGTGAGTCATTCATTGCATTAATGTGGTTTTGTTCTTGCTTAGATATTTCTTCATGATCTTTTCTTGTGGTCACCCTCTCCCTCCTCCTACACTCACCCCCCACTCCTATATAGTGGCCGGCCCCTCCCCTCTCTCTCTCACACTTGATTGATTCATTTGTTTAAAAGATATGATAGTTTTGGGGTGTATGGAAATTTCATATATCATTTCATTCCATCACCCGATTCGAGTGGCAACTTCATTAACCGATCGTCCACGGCTTTGGACGAAATGAGACAAAGTCTTCTACTCATTCTCTACATCATTCTTAGTCGTCTCTTTTAGCAAACTTGACGACCGAGTTGCCTCGAGTCAGAGGCGGGAGCCCGTTTAAAGAATCGTTGACGTGGTGCCACCTGGACGAGTAGATCGGAGATCAACGAGATCGGAGCAGCCGCAACGGAGCGTGGGATGATGGTTGAAGAACGAAGGACTCGGATCGTTCGGTATAACCTTTCTACACTCTTTACAGTTTGTTAGTTTAGCAATAATGGCAGATCCGGGTTAAAGTATACGATAGCGCCAGTTAAAAAGTTTTTGTTCCGCATTTGGTGTCTGTAGACGGCCGGGGCGCTACCGTAGACTTACAGTGGTGTCAGAGCCTCACCATTTTGCTTTACTAACTTGTGCTAACGCGTTTAAAATATCGATCGAACTGGATATCAAAAACTACAAAATTCAAGTTCTGAGTTTCTGTTGATTTTTAAAGGGTTCTAAAAATAATTTTACATATCACAGAAAATTCAGCATGGTTTTCTAAGAACACCGTACAAATTTGGGCAGGTGATTCGACAATACCGCCGCGGAATCGCGGTCAAACCTATGGCTTGACCGCGCTTCCGCGGCCATTAAGTGAGATCGTGGCCCCAAATTTGCACAATGGGCTCTTGTCTAGAATTTAGGGTTTTTGGTATATATCTTTTGGGCCCAGATTTTTTTACTGTTCAACAGATGTTCGTGGGGCCTACTTCGTAATATTTAGTCGATCGAAATTTAAACATGTTAGTTTACAGTACTTACATTATATCTCTGACCGTGAATGTCATTTGATCGGTAAACCGCGTCTGATTGCTATAGTTCTTTTAGACGGGTTTGCGAACGTGACATTCGCGTTGATGTTCTGTGTTGTGCTGTGATGTTGCGGATTTGTCGTGGTGGATAGCAGTGTGCAATGATAGTGCAATTTGGATTTATTTGTACTTTTGATATTGCGGGGCGAGCGTCCAACATGTGGACTGCCGTCACTGCCTGTTATATAATATTCTTTTGGGGCACGAACAGGTTGCGGTCGATGTACCTGTTGTACTATTATTTATTTCTGTACTAGGTTTACCCCGCGACGGAGTGCACGGATAGCCAGGTTCGGGAGGGCAACGGGTCCGCATCTCATGGCTTTGAGAGGCAGAGAGACCTCACTCTAGAATTGGCAGACTATTCGCCGCACTCGTAGGGGGTTCAGGTTGACCCAAGAAGGGGTGCTCAATTTACCGGATTCCGTGAAGTGCCGGGTGTTCCATTCACTATGCTGTGGGAGACTACCTCTCTTCAGGTTTTGGCGGGTAACTTGCCGCACCCGTAGGGGTCTAGGTTTCATTGCACAGGCTATCCACACGACCAGGGGAACGTCGGGTTTCAGCAGCGGCTCTGTGAAACCCGGGGATCCCAGATTATCTGTATTGTTCTGTGATGCTTATTACTTTTCTGTAATGTTGCATATTATCACGCCTGGAGCGATTATTGTATATTGGTTTATATACTAGTAGATGTTGTATATGTTTTGCACCCGCGCTAGTCCAGTCCCCGCTCTGTCGTTAGTTAAGTAACCTAACGGATGATGACGGGACCCAGTGACGAATGCGGATGTCATATACGTACATTTTATTTTCGTTCTTTTCTGGTGTGATTGATGATGGGACTGCGTTGATTCTGATCAATGCAAAGGAAAACAAACCTTTTTAGCAGTTGTTGGAACAATTTAAAAAGTGTTATTGCAAAGACGTTTCCTTTTGTTTTGCATAGCGGTATTCGGTTGGAATATCCTGCACCTCATTCGACGGGGCAAGGGCCGATATCCCTTCACCGGGACTGATCCCTTGGGCAGAAGTTTGCGTCAGGGTAATAACTTCACTATAGTCGATTACTGGTTGCTTTGCATCGCGGTATTCAGTGGAATATCCTGCACCTCATTCCACGAGGAAAGAGCCGAGATCCCTTCACCGGGAATGACCTCTTTAGCAAAAGGTTTTCGCCACTATATTTTTATAAAAAGCTATCAGGTTCCTTCAGCGATATCAAGTTCGTTACGTTAAAGGTTTTTCGCCAAAAACCAGCCGTAGCCCTCCGTCATTTCATATGAATGGTCAGTAGTATTCAAGCTATGTTGGTCTGGCCCTTAGCCAGGACATAGTGATTGGTAGCTGCTGGGGTATTCACATGTTGCATAGATAGATGCGTTGGTTTGGGACAGTCGTACAGCCTTGTTGGCCCTTAGTCAAGGGCGAGTACGGGTGGGTTCAAATTGACAAGATAATGATGGGTAGAACTTGGCATGTGACTTATGATGGGTTGGCAATTAATCACGATCATAAGAGTATGGGGCAAAAATCATATCGGGAGTTTCTAAAGAAACTGAAACTTGCCAAGTATGCGCATACCTTCTGGAGTATGAGTAACGTGGATGCATTCCATCACATTATCATGCGATGAGAGTTGGATCCCGATTCCCACTGATGAGTTGGTTTACTCTTCGGGTGATCCCGATTAATTCTTCTTTCAGGTTTGGAGGAGAATTTCACAGTACAGTTGGAGGTTTCCGGATTAGATAAAGTGATAACCATTCTAATCTAGGTTAGAGTGCACGCAGAGTGTTTTCTTTTCTCTCTCTCTTTGGCAGCGACCTTTGACCGACCCTAGACTATGACTCAGTGACCAAGTTGACCGAACCTTATTAAAATACTGGCTTTTGGATTGTCTGAGTTGCATAATTTATTGCCACTCCTTCTTTTACCCTTTTGCATTTCTCAGAACTCCCCGTATTACTACGGACATCCACTTCCATTGGATAGATCCATCGTATGGTTATATACAAACTCGAAGGGACTTCTTCGAGGATGGATCAAGGTTCAGGAGAAATAGAATTGGTTTATTCAGTTGTCTTTTATTATCACCTTCTCTCAGGTTGCGAGGGCTCCTTGGTTTAGGAGAGTACACCTATTACGCTTATTGGATAGTCTTATTCCAAACCATAGGCTGGTGCCGAAAGGTAGGGAATGAAGAAAACCAATTAGCCTAAGTAGAGTGTACAGAAAGTAATATGTAAAGACAAAATAAAGGGATTAGAAAGAGGGCAAAGTAAATTGCGACTGTTATCATTCACGACCAAAACCGCGTACTTCAATCGCCACTCCTATTTCACCTTTAAAAGAATAAGGTATTATTCAGTTGTCTTTTATCATCACTTTCTCTCAAGATGTGAGCAATCCTTGGTTTAGGAGGGTACACCTATTATGCTTACTGGATAGTCTTTTTCCAAACCATAGGCTGGTGCCGAACGGTAGGGAAGGAAGAAAACCATTTAGCCTAACGAAGGTGTACAGAAGGTAACGACTAAAGACAAATAAAGGGATTTGGAGAGATGGCAATAAAATATACGGTTGAAGTCATGAATTGGATTGTGGAAGAGGCATTGCTAGGAATACCAGGATACCCCTACGAAACATTTTCATGTTTCAGTGCATTGTTAAACGAAAACTGTTTTCCCGATTAGATACTTACTCCAAGGGTATGTATTTACCAGGTTTCATTCTCATATTTGTATGGTTTTACAGATGATGAGTGGGAGTAAATTATTGGGAATTAGGTAATTATCCTCATTATATCAGAATTCGTTGTAATTGGTGATATTTGAGGAAATCGCCAGGGTACAGTTTTCAACCTACGAAGCACAAGTTTTGAGTTATTCAACTCAGCGGACTTATACAGAGTATTGTATGTTGTCCAGTGTCCATCAGGACTAAGGGGTAGGTCCTCATACTTTGTTCTGTTTACTTATGACTTCTCTAGTTTTTAGACAAGTGTTTCGTAGAAATACAAGGTCTAAGTTTTGAGAAGTTGTGGGTATAAGAATAAAGTAGAGAACCAGGTGTCACAAGTATAGGGATTCTTCAATGAGATCGAAAATGTAGATTCTTGTGATTGGTATTCAGTTGATAGTAATGGTTTTGAGAAACTTTTTTCTCTTTCGGGTTACTCATAATTGGATGTATTCCTAAGTTGAGTAATGCTGATTAGCCTCTTTCCATTAAGTTGATATGCACTGGAGACAGCTGCATGATTGAATATGGTTCCAATTAAATAAGTGCCAAAGTTTCTATATTGGATATAGAATAGTTCGTACCTTAAAAGATGTTAAGGTACGGGGAGTTGTCCAGCTTATGCTTAAAACCAGACTCTGGATAACTCAGGGCACGTTTCTGTAATGGCTGTTTGTGGGTTGACCCTGGCTATGACGAGGGTTGATATTCTACCATTTGGAAGATCAATAGTGATATTGTTCTTGACTCGCCACAGTTTTAGTAAAATGGATTTTTTCAGAAAACAGTAGTGAGAGTATGGTAGAACTGGAAGTGATTCCAGAACCGCAAACGATTACGGAAAATTTAATAGGACCTATATATTCAATCAGGTTTGACATTCCATTAGCCACTCCGCAGATATGGTGGGTAACCTCAGACACCCAAGAGGTACTTCGGTAGCCTCAAGGACGGTAACAGGGAGGTTCTTGTTTACCCAGACTTGACACTACTGTTGTTTCAGACTATGAGACCAGGCAGGAGGATAAGTATAACGTCGTTCTAAACTAGCTTTAGAAGTGCACGTGTATATTATTCTGCCAGAGGGTTGTCGTAGTCAGTGGGAGCAGCGGAAGTATAGTGGGCAAGCAGCTTATGTCTATTTATAGACTAGAGCAGTTATAGCGGAGATAGATCATCTAATTTAGATGTGACAGTCATGGGTTTGACTTCATCAGAATAGGGGATGGATCTGTTAAGAAGGTAGTAGGGTGTGATGTCATGGTATCTGGATGACATACACAGAGTAGGAAGTAAAATTCCTATACTACGATCGGTTGTACTGTGGTCGTCACACAGTTGTTTCTCCAGACAGGATATGGATATAATACTTGACATTCTGGTTTCTAGATCTATGGTTTTAGATCTGGATTTGGGTAGTTTCCCAATGTGGGTACTTTGACAGTATTCTAATGGTTTTTAGAATAGATGACTCCTGGCATGGTGGTGTACCTGCAGGTGATGGAGTCACCCTCTCTAAAGGTGTCGTATAGACTAAAGGGGAGAGGGATGCACATGATTGACAGATCACTTGCTTAGGCAATTGAGTCAATCATGAGATGTCAAGTACCACACCAAATGTTGTTTTTTCACTAGATGCAATAAGTTTGTATTAATCCAATCCTGGAGAAACATAAGGAAGCAGTTTTAGAATATAAGTGCATGTTCTACGGATTAGATGACGGCAGCCTCCTTCGGGAGACGGTTATCATTCCAGGCTTCAAAGGTGACATGGATGACAGAGTGATTGTCAGAGTTATAGTTTTCCCTCTGACGAGGGACAGTATTATGGACAGGTGGTCCAAGAGGATACTGTGGGTGGCATGGTGCCGGATACTGATTAGGTTCAGTGATCGATACAGTCTGAGAAGTTTGGATTTAGAGTTCATTTATGAACAAGGTCCCATCAGATATCCAGACATATTCTAAGATAGATATTACTCAATTCGGGAGATGGTTTTCTCCGCGAACTTGAGATTAAGAGAGATATAGAAAGAAACTTCTGGGCGGATCCACTCACTGAGGCTATTTCTCGAACACAATAGTTTTACAAACGGGCTTTGTGAAACTGATTAGTAGAGGAGTTGGATGTTCGGTTTCACACGGGCTGTGAGTAGTCGACATCGTAATAATTAGCCTTAAATGCAAGTGGGAGATTGTTGGAGATAGTGCCCTCAGAGTCAATTATTGGATCGCAGGTACGTGATTGCAATGATTGCGGAGGACCTATACCGGTAGGACAGTCTTACTCGAGATGATAGTATGCTATCTGGTTTGCCTTTATCAGTCGTGTACATGTTCAGGTGACTGATTACATGTTACACTTTGATAGAGCCCTTAGGATCTTGCTTTACTACCAACGGTATGATGGCGATCATATACGTGAGAGTTGGGTAGTTTATATGCATATCCTTAATTGTGGTCCCTAGTCGTGGGAGTTTCGAGACAGGGCATCGACACTCCGGAGTAGACTAGTGTATACAGTCGAGACCCCGACGAGGGGCGGTGGCCGGTCTCACAAGTCACTGGTGTCAGTTGGATCACCTAAGATTTATACAGGTGCTCATTGGGTTATGAGTACACCGGACAGGACTCGCCGGGAACCTGCTAGTTGGTATTATACATATCGTCAGATAGCAGTTCCCTGGTGACATGTGTACAGGTTAGTTCATCGACCTGAGGTCGTCATTTGTCTCGTGTGAGTTCCCACTGTGCTTTGATTTCTACCCTACCACGGCTCAAAGGAGTCGTGCAAACAGGTAGCTTTTGGGTACAGTCCCGAGCCATATGGAGGCACGTGAGCGGATCGGCAGGAGATTCGTCTCTCCCGGTATTGGGGGTGAGATCGTGCTGTGTCTAGGAGAGCCATTACACAAAGCCCACGGCCGTGGCAGGAGATTTACTGGTAGGTACTCCAGTAGTATCTCAGGGTGTTATTGGGCTACACTCCGACACGACTTATACTGCTATTGGGGGTCTGACGTTACTAGCCCCCTAGGCAGATATGCGATACTCATAGACGAACGGACCGGACTGTATATACATTGTCACTGTTAGGCTCAGTAGGGTTTTCCGGATGAGTTCGCTCATCGGCCTCCCTTGAGGTCAGTCCATGGGCAGCCGTTACGCATAGCTAGTGCCGCTGACGGTTTGTGGTTAAACCCACTGCCAGGGTACTGACGAGTCATTAGAGTCCCCCACAGACAGTTTCCCAAGTTCGGGCGAAACGTTGTAGAGGCCGTATGGTTTTATGGCAGGGTTCGAAAAATGCACGTGCGTTTACGCACGTGTCAGATTTCGGGCAGACTATACTGGTCGGCTTTGGTTTAAGCCGGATCTGAGTATTATATTGAGTAGATATAATATCTTTGTCTCAGTTGCATTTGTATTCGGTCGTAATACAAATGCGGGTATATTTATACAGTTACGGGGTTATCCTGAAATTCGTTTCGGGATCACTTTTGGAAGTTGTCAGTTTCCAGTTTTCTATCAGCCGTCTTTTAACATTCGGTTAAAGACGGATTTATCTTTTCTTGAGATGTGTGTAGATGCTTCTAGAAGTTTCTAGAAGAGGTGACTAGGATGGTGACAAGGTTCATGAACCTTTGTTTGCATTAAATGAATGGATGACTAGGTTTAGTGAGTCATTCATTGCATTAATGTGGTTTTGTTCTTGCTTAGATATTTCTTCATGATCTTTTCTTGTGGTCACCCTCTCCCTCCTCCTACACTCACCCCCCACTCCTATATAGTGGCCGGCCCCTCCCCTCTCTCTCTCACACTTGATTGATTCATTTGTTTAAAAGATATGATAGTTTTGGGGTGTATGGAAATTCATATATCATTTCATTCCATCACCCGATTCGAGTGGCAACTTCATTAACCGATCGTCCACGGCTTTGGACGAAGTGAGACAAAGTCTTCTACTCATTCTCTACATCATTCTTGGTCATCTCTTTTAGCAAACTTGACGACTGAGTTGCCTCGAGTCAGAGGCGGGAGCCCGTTTAAAGAATCGTTGACGTGGTGCCACCTGGACGAGCAGATCGGAGATCGACAAGATCGGAGCAGCCGCAACGGAGCGTGGGATGATGGTTAAAGAACGAAGGACTCGGATCGTTCGGTATAACCTTTCTACACTCTTTACAGTTTGTTAGTTTAGCAATAATGGCAGATCCGGATTAAAGTATACGATAGCGCCAGTTAAAAAGTTTTTGTTCTGCATTTGGCGTCTGTAGATGGCCGGGGCGCTACCGTAGACTTACAATTAATGTTGCATTAAATGGTTAATCACTCATGTAATGAATCACACATAATGAATAAATGAAGTATGATGATTAATCATTTGATTTATTTATTTTGATAAATGATTATGCTTCATATATTCAAGAGAGATCATTATCTCATATCATTCTCATCCTCACCTTCTCTCTCCTCAGGCTCTCTCTCTTCAAACCCTAATCCTACCCTCTCATGTGTTGAGATCAAGGATTAGTAAGACTAATTAATCCATATCCATACTCTATATCACCTAGGTGACTTTGATTAGCAACTAGAGAAACCTAGTTACCTTAAGATTAGAGGCAAAGTTTAGAGTAGAAGCTCTCGGGTGGATCGTCTATTACATAGAGGAGGCCGACGAGGAGGTGGATAACGAGAAGAAGAAGGACACAGTTCATTAGGTATAATCTTCTTCCATACTAGTTAACAACTCCTATGTTAGTGTTAGTTATAGTTTAGCAAAGATCCTTTCGGTTTGTCGATGTTAGTTCATAGAACAAGATTGTTTTTCATATTTCCGCCTCCCCGCAACTCATGGGGTGTTGTACATCGACTTACAAGTCACAGGCATTGTCTTTACCCTTAGTGGAGGGACGGTATGTTGGAAGAGTTCCAAGCTAGATACCATGAAAAACTACACGATGAAGGCTGGATACATCGCTACCAAAGATGCTACCAAAGAGGCAGTCTGGGTGTATATAAGTTCATGAGATGAACTTCGTTCCTACCATTATGTGACAATGGAGTTGTGGCTTATGCCTAGGAACCCCCGTCCCATCAGTGATCTAGACATATTCTAAGGCAGTATCACCTGATCATGGAGATGGTAGATCTCCAGGGGATCGAGGTCAGGAGAGCAGACACAGAGGACAACACGGCGGATTCACTCACAAAGGCCTTTTCCCAGAGAGAGACTTTTATGGGATGGTTGAATATGAGATACTACAACCACTGCTATATGATGGCCCTAGTGCAAGTGGGAGATTGTTAGTTATATGTATGCCCTAGAGGCCATTACTGTACATGAGATGCTTATTGTAGTGGATGCTTGGACATATATAGGGAGGACTTTCTTGCTCGACATGATAGTATGCTATCTGGTTACTCTTTATCTTAATATGTACACTGACTGTCTCTCTGTTACATGTTGGTAAAGCCCTTAGGATGCGTACTTGACTACCTAGATTATGATGGAGATCATACTAGTGGGACAAATGTAGTCTGTGAGTACATCCTTTAATGTCCTTAGTCGTGGGTGTATCGAGACAGGGCATCGATATACCAGAGTAGATTAGCGTGTACCTTCTCGACCCATGTAGATGGGCGATGGATGATCCCATGTCCATTGGTGTTTGACATCAGAGATGATATACGGGTGCTCAGTGGAGACTGGGTACACTGGACGGACTCGCCGAGAACTCCCAGATGGTATTATACCTCACGTCAGATGGCAGTTCTCTGGTGACACTGGTACAGGTTAGTCTGTCGACCCGAGATCGTCATAGAGTCTTGTGTGATTCCCATTGTGCTTTGATTTCCACCTTACCACGTTGAAGAGGACGTGCAAAACGGTGGTTTTTGGGTACAGTCCCGAGTCACATGGAGGCAATGAGCGATAGGAGGGGATTCGTCTCTCTCGGTATTGGGGGTTGATGTTGCGCTGTGCTCGATTGGCTATAACAGGAAAGTCCCCGGCCAGGGCTGATTCAGGGATTTACTGGTAAGTGTTACCAGTAGTTTCTCGACCCGTTATATGTAAGTGCACGGCGGCGCCCCGGCCGTCAATCCGACGCCGGAATGCGGAAACGAAAAACTTTACTAAAACTGTAAACCGGCACCACCGCGCACTATAAACCCGGATCGGGCCATTAACCTAACACTAGCAAACTAGAATAGGAGTAGAGAAGCTACACCAAGCGATCCGTGTCCTTCGGTCTTCGCCTCCACTCCGATCTCCTCGCGGAATCTCCGGTCGTCGCCTTCTCATCGAAACGGGCACCACATCGCCGGGTTCTTTTACGGGCTCCCACCTCTGGACCGAGGCAACTCGGACGCGAAGTTGGCTAGCCGACGCGGCCAAGAAATGCTGTAGGCAAGTGCAGAATCGTATGTCTCTTTGGGGTTATGAAGTTGCCTTGGTGATGTGGAGGTGAAGAATGAAAGAAGTTTTTGGAAGAAAAAAATGGTGCTTTCATTTTTCTAGCAAGGAATAAGAAATGTGAAGATCAAATTTCCCACACCCTCTCCCTCTCTCTCAAGTGGCCGGCCCCTTCTACCAAGGTGGTGAGAAAGGAATGAATATCCAAGAGAAGAAAAGAAAAGATAATCCTAGATTAAAGTCACACCTATTTCACACCTCAATCCTTTCACAAAAACAATCACAATAAATGCAAAGGATGAGATTAAAATGGAATCTCATGATGATAGTCAAATCATGAAGCCACAAATGCAAAGGACCCCTTCCATAAATACTAATTTGCATACTCGCAAATAACCCCCTCCATCGGAAAAGTCCGGCCGGGAAGGAACAAAGGAGAACTGGCCGGAACGGAATGCAAACTGGCAACTTCAGAAAACCGATCCCATAATAAATTACAGGAAAACCCCGCGACTGTATATACATACCCGCATTTGTATTCCCACTGAATACAAATGCAAAGAGACAAAATCTACACTGTACAATACTAGGATCCGGCTTAAACCAAAGCCCGCTAGTAAAATCCGTCCGATCACGATCCGTGCAATACCGCACGTATCTGATCGAACCCTGCCATATCTCCATACGGCCTCTACAGCGTTTCGCCCGAAACTTGAGAAACAGGTCTGTGGGGGACTCTAAAGACTCGTCAATACTTTGGCTGTGGATTTAACCACTAGCACGTCAGAGGTATTAGCCTATACGTAACGGGCTACCAGGTATTGACCAAAAGGGACGTCGATGAGCGAACTCATCCTGATACCCTACTGAGCCTGTCAGTGACAATATCCGTACAGTCCGGTCCGTTCGTCTATGAGCATCGCATGGCGGGCCTAAAGAGTTGGTAAAAGTCAGACCCCCAAAAGCGGTACAAGTCATGTCGGAGTGTAGCTCAGAACACCCTGAGATACTACTGGAATACCTACCAGTAAATCTCCTGCCTTGACCAAGGACTTTCATGTACTGGCTCTCCTAGACACAGCGCGACCTCACCCCCAATACCGGGAGAGACGAACCCCTGCAGATCCGCTCACTGCCTCCATGTGGCTCGGGACTGTACCCAACTAAAATCTGTTTGCACGTCTCCTTTGAGCGTGGTAGGGTAGTAATCAAAGCACAGTGGGAACTCACACGAGACAAATGACGATCTCAGGTCGATGAACTAACCTGTACACATGTCACCAGAGAACTGCTATCTGACGCTAGGTATAATACCAACTAGCAGGCTCCCGGCAAGTCCTGTCCGGTGTACTCAAAACCCAATAAGCACCTGTATACATCTTAGGTGAACCAACTGACACCAGTAGCTTGTGAGACCGGCCACCGCCCCTCGTCGGGGTCTCGACTGTATACACTAGTCTACTCTGGAGAATCGATGCCCTGTCTCGAAACTCCCACGACTAGGGACCTTTTAAGGATGTGCTTATAGACCCCAGCTCCCACGTATATGATCGCCCTCATACTGCTGGTAGTCAAGCAAGAATCCTAGGGGCTCTGTCAACATGTAATAGCGACCTGTAAGGTCACCTAAAGCAGTACACGATGATAAAGATAAACCAGATAGCATACTATCATCTTGAGTAAGACTGTCCTATCGGGATAGGTCCTCTATCAATCATTGCAATCACGTGCCTGTGATCCAATAATTGACTCTGAGGGCACTAACTCCAACATTATGAGCCTCATATCGGCACGACTTATCGAGTTACTGGGGTCTGACGTTTACCACCCCTAGACGAGATATGCGACATATCAGACGAAGAGACCGGACTGTACGGTAAGTGTTACTGATTGGATTCGCAGGAGTATAAGCAGGCTTGCTTGTTGATCTTCTGATCGCTCAATACCCGGGTGGCCGTTACGTTTAGCATGCCTCTTGCGGTTTGTGGGTGTTTGATATGATCATCACCTACTGCCGGCGTATTGACGAGTCTTTAGAATCCTACACAGAGGTTTCCTGGCTCAGGCGAAACGGAGTAGGAGCACATATGAGATATGTGCGGGACCGAGATTAATACGTGTATGAGATACAATATTCTATTCTCGCGATTTATTCGTATCGATCGATTGTATGTGATATAGCCGGGTTATCGAATCAAGTGTTGATTCGATAAATTGATACACATGATATTAGTCGGTTATATGTGATATAGTCGGATTATTAAATCAAGTGTTGATTTGATAATCTAATGTATAATTATATATTTGATATATTAATTTACATTAACTAGTATTAGCTCACTTAAGATTTCTTTTCTCACTTGTTTTGTGCATTAAGTGTATATGTGATATATACTTATATACATAGTTTGTATCATGCTTGATGATACATGCAAGTATGGGTGTGTGTGTGACTTACATCATGATAATTAAAATGTGAAGGTTTTTATTTATCTTAATAATTCAAAATTAGTGAGAATTTTGTCATGCTTGGAAGCTTGGAGAAGCTTGAAGTATCTTTGACAAAGTCCACTTGTTTTGTCTCACTTAAGATATTTATTAACCTAACCATTTTAATTAGCCATGGTTTAGTCTCTACAATGGTTAGTATATTACACTAACTCACCCATGGTTGCTATTCTCACCTCATTAGTTTTCATTCTTCATTTTTCATGGTTGCTTTTCTTCATCTCCTTCCTTCTTCAAGCTTACTCGCTCCATGAAACATGAAGAAATATTGTGAGAAAATAAAATCTAAACTGAGCCCACTTCCTACTTCATCATCCTATACATTTGCTTGGGTAGTATAGGGTGTTCTCTTTACAAAGTTCTTGACCTAGTGAAGAGGTAGTTTGGGTTTGAGTCTCCTCGACGTAGATCATTTTCGGCCTCGAAGACTTCGTGCAAGCTTGTTCATTTCTCCGAGGGAACCATTCTAGAGTTCGGGAAATCTTCACTTGCAGCGATCGCAGCGAAGGGACTTCAACACGGAGCTTTAGAAGTGAAGGACCGGTCTACAAAGGTTGTATTCCTTACTCACTACTTGTAATGGTTGATTACATGTTCATTTCGTCCATTTACTCTAGCTTGATCCTAGCTTATGATTGATTAGCACCTTAGAATTTTTAAATTTGACATGGTATTTGCTGTGAAAACCCAGTAGGATGCTAAGTAATCCCAGCACTTCGTACCTATGGATTACGCGGGCGCCCTTGTTACTCTTGTATGTATTTACTTTGTAATATATCTTTTGAGTATCATATCTTGTCATGCTTTTCTAGAAATAATATTTCAGGACCATCTGTTATCCAGTCTACATGAATGAAAACAAGAGATAAATAAGATAAAACCACACATGGATATTGTGTTCTTACCCTTTAATAAGAGAGGAGTGAGTAAAAAATAAGATAAATAGTTATGGTAAATTTTTTGGGTTAATCTCACAAAATACATATGCAGTAATTTATTGGCACAAACATACAAACATCCTTTGTGATGATGATCGATCAAAACCATATATATAAAGTGCTTAAATTCAACTTTAAACAACAAAAGGAAAATTAGAGGATCATATCTCTTAAAAGACCCAACAAGCCATCAATAAATATTGGTTACAATCTCATGAACTCAAACACAACAAAGTAGACTTATTATCCATCCAAAAATAAATAAAAATAGAAATAAAAATAAAAAACTCTCTCAAGGTCTCAGGCATAGTCCTGAGCAGGGATCGTGGCACCCACAATGAACCCTGTTGCAATTGGGGCTATGGTCCCAAGGGAAAATTTATTCCATGTGCTGGCCGTATATATCCAAGAAAGAGAGAGAAGAAACAGAAGTGTAGCTGTCCAAGGGTGCCCGAAACTCTCCAATCTCTCTCATCCCTGCCCGAATGTATTACACCCGGCATACCGATCTGCTGCAATTGCATACACTGTGTAGACGGTGATGACTATCTCCATCACCACCCCCTTCAATCTCACCCATCCCTGCTGCCACCCTATGCATGTGCTGGGATCACCTGCAAAATTTAACAACAAAGGGCGTTAAGGTAATTTCTGAGATTCGAGACGTCCAAGATCGATGCGTGTTTAAGAGCAGATTGACCGGAAAGATGATACCGCTAAGCAGACGTCCAGGTCTCGGCCCGAAGGGACTTTGGCCTGCTAGGGTGTACTAGAACACAATTTAAGCCATGTTTGTTTTCAGACGTCATTCGGTTTTAGAAATTTTGTGGCCGGAAGAGGCTTAAGATGGCATTAGAGGCACTCCGATCTGACTTTAGCCCGACGTATATCTAAGGCGGATCAAAGGGCATACTTTAGAGATTGATTTTAAACCCTGGAAGGGATAAATGCATGTAACATTCTCTTGTGTATATCTCGCATAGCACTTATAATCCATTTTCACATTATGCTTCATTTTTAATGCTAAATAATTTGGTAGTGCTAGTAAATATTTCAATGTAACATTGGTTTTGAATAAATGAAGCCCAGATGAAAAGTGCTTTGGTTTTAAACAAATTAGCAAAATATTCATCCACAAACTTCAAGACCAAGCAGGCCAAGCAGGCCACAGTGGACCCAAGCAGCTGGGCCACCCAATAGAACAGCCCACTCAGAACCGTAATATGCCAGCCGACGGCCAATCCGAAGGTAACAGCTGGATTCAAGTGGCCCCAGAGACAGTAGCAGCCATGGACAGCCCCACAAACAGGGCGAGCCCATGGGCCAGGGCCATGGCCACGAGGCCTGCGGGGTCCGCCGTAGCTTTGGAGCAGGCCACGGCGGACCCCACTCTGGGGAAGACGAAGAGGAGAGTGGCTATGAACTCTGGCCACTTTTTGCGGGGTATATATAGGGGTATGAGTGGGCCCATTTGATATGAGGTGTGAATTTTTATTTTATTTTTGTAGGATAAGGATTAATTTACAGGGTAAATTGTCAAAAATCCCTTGGGCCTGCTCTAAAGTTGTTCCCTGGGATTTTCAAAATTGTTGGGAAATGCCTACTGTCCAAAATATTTATGAAAAAACCCTGGCTTGTATTTCATTTATGCTTTGTATTATATTTTAAATGGGATTACAAAAATACCCTTCCCTTCCTTGGGCGTTGCTTAGATATTATAAGCATCTGCTTAGATATTACAGACAACTACTTAGATATTATATGGAAATAGTATATTTGGTGGGAAACAACTATACTTAGCGGAAAATTAGATTTTTGGTGGGAAAAAAAGCATATTTTGAGGGGAAAATGAAAACAGAATAGATATTAGAGAAAGCTTCAAATATTACAGGTAGCTCTCTAGATATTACATGCAACTTCTCCATACTATAACTGCCTTAAATCCAGCTGTAAAGGATTATACATAAATATAAGTGAGAAATTGTATAGCAGGAGGGTTTTTATTGGGTCCATGGATTTTTTTATCAAGTGTAAATAGCCCAGGGTTTTTACACAAGTTCTGAGCGGGCCAAGGGCTTTTTGACAATTTACCCTAATTTATATAGTTGGACTATTATTATTTCTGAATTTAATATCTCTAATTTGATTTTGAGAAATGTAGGGTAGACTCTTTCCCTTCTTATTTTTATTTTATGCTGACATGGCCTAATCAGAGCCACACATTGGGATGCTAAATCATAAGAATTTTTTGTTTTTTTGTCTAACATTTATACTTGTGGCTGTGTGTCAGCATGTGCAGAAAAGAATAATGCTTAGCCAAAAGGTCACGCTATTTACTCACCAACAATGGGTGGTAATTGAACAAATCAGTTCGGGTTCGATTAGGGTTCAGCTCGGTATCAGCTCGTTCAAACCCGGTTCACTTAATAATGAGTCGACCATAAGCCAGAAAGCCTGGCTCGTTTATTAAATGAGCCGAACTCGAGATCAGCCATGCTCGTTCAGTATTGACTCAAGTTCAGCTTGGTTAAACAGTTTGAAAAAACAATAATATGTAATATAGAGCATATCCTATATAACTCTCGGGACACTTAATTCAATTAAGGGACATTATATACAGTGCAACTGAGGTGAATATAAAACCCAGGACTTGGACCCATTCCATGCAATTGATGTTAACTTTTTAAAATTTTTCCATATCTCAAAGCACTGGGTCATAGGCTTTATGATTGTTATCAACGGCTAGCCTCATACAAAATATTTTCATGTTTTCTTCTGAAACCCTTATAATGGCCATTGACCTATCTTCAGGCTCCACCAAACGCCTCTTTGTCGTTTTCCTTTCAAAGATCGCCTAATAGAATTCGAGCTCGACTTTGGCTTGTTTAAGGCTCGGTAAGCTAATGAGCCGAATATGAGCCAGACATGCTCAACTCGAAACGAACTCGAGCAGAGCTTGAGCTAGCATAAACTAAGCCGAGCCGAGCTTGAACAAAGGTCGGCTCGTTCAAGCTCAACTCGGTTACACCCCTGCTCACCAGAATCTCTCTTAATCATAGAATGAAAGACGGTTCTTGAAATAACAATAAATTTTAGGTCTCCAGCATAATTTCGTGCATAGCGTACAGATGTGTTGTCCTCGTTTCTTAGAAGAGCTCATGTCCATTATAAATTCAAATTGGCATTTACCAATAAAAGAAACATAAATTTAAAAAAGCAGATCTTATGTCACACGCTGAACGGCCTCGTCAATTATGTGTTCGCCTGTCATCCGAACTGAATTTCAAGGCCACATCAAAAATTGCTATATTCTTAATTGCATCCAAAACAAGGTCTTAAGCATCAAATTTGTGTTAAATCAATACCTAACCCAAAATGAGAGTAAGAAAGAGAGAGAGAAAGAACACAATAATAGAGAAGCATAGGAACAAGGAGAAATCCAAACCAGTAGAGACAGTGATGTGTGGGCGGTTTTCAGATGAACACCAACCGCGAGATTCATGTTTGAATACATCAAATGGACGGTCCCAATCCACCGACCCCATTTTAAAAAATAATAATAATAATAAATAATATAATAATAAAATGTTCCATTTGACAACAAAAGAAGCAAGTGATGCACATAGAGACGAATGCAAGATCAAAAAGCAAAGTGGGGACTCCATTTTTTTTTTGCATGATTGGAAAATTTGTGATGTAACACGACAATGAACATTTGTACCAACTCATGAGCTGTCATTCCACATGGGCAGCTGAGGGGGGTGTCACCATGATGTATGAGAGGCAACTCACCATCCGAACCTTAACAGATCTATCTGTTTATAATCGAATTCGAGTTGATATTCTCATGCCATTAGCGAATCTTGAACACGCATCACAGATTATGGAACCAAACTTATGGAACCTCTTGTTTTACCAACACTTCCGCACGTTGGATTCCTCTTGTTGGAAAACAGAGTACAAGTCAGATAACCCTAAAATGCATAGCCAGTACTATTAGGGGTAACCATAAATACCAACTTCCAAGTTTTTTTGCAAATTGTATCGGGGGAGCATCCTTGAGCAGCATTTCATTTAGACCTTTATTCTCCACAACTACTTAGATATTACATGCAACATTTTAGATATTGCAGGCAACTAGAATAAAGGGTTTTTTAACTACCTATGCGTCATGAAGTTACATGTCCATACATGTCAAAGAACAGTTTGTTGCTTATATATAAACCCAAAATCTAAGAAAGAAACCATTCAATTTGTTAACCTAATTCTACTTCAAGATTTTGACAACACTTGAATTGCATGGTGATACTGAGTTCCTCTACAACAATAATACGAACACTCTGCGTGAGATCTCTCCTGTATCTCATCTCCAGAAATGGATATTCACAACAGTTGGTTGCATGAAGGCCTGCTGTATGGAAAGAGCGAATGGTAAGAACGGGTGGAACAAGAAGGAAGATATCCGTTTTGGTCTGCAATCTTGACCGCCAGCGTCCCCGTCCCCCTCCGCACCTGTACCGAAAGCCAACATCATTGGGGGGTTATCATAGTAACTTTGCAAAACAAACCTTGGCACCATTTCTTTGTTTCAATTTTACATGGGTGATGTCAGTTTAATGATACGACGACCTTAACGGAGGCGAATGGAAGAAAATGATTCATGTTGTCTGACTGAGAAGTTGGGGAATGCTTCACATGTGTTAGCCATCAATTTAATCTAAATGGTCTTTAGAAGAGAGGTGAATGCAAGGGAACTAGAAAATGATTCATGTAATAGACCCCAAAAGTTTGGGATGGACACTTCTTGTTCTTCCATGTGTTAGCTGCTATAATGTAATCGATGGTCTCTGATAGAATTAAATGAAAGAAGAGGATTTATATAGCCACCCAAAAGTTTGACATAAAGTCTTGTTGCCATTACATAGTTTGTCTTTCAATTTACATGAGAAGATTGTCTTTCATAGAGCGGAATGGAAGAAACAGATTCATGTGGCTGACCACAACTGTTTGGGATAAACAATTTCTTGTCCTTGTTTTTTATATGGGGCCCTTTTGAAGAAAAATTATCAAAGTATTGTTTTCATTAATGAACCCTTCAAAATGAGGCTTGTATCTTCTGACTCATATTTGGGTGTAGGGGAAAAAAGATTATGTGAATAAATGAGCTCAACACGATAAGCGGCAAGAATGATGTGTAAAATGTTAATCAAATATCCTATAAAACCGAGCCTTGAAAACATCTTACCTATTTGGGTTTGGGTTAAGCCTCATAGATAAATGCTATTTGTAATCATCTAAGGCCTTTTCATATCAAAATGGGATTGGCTATGAAGGGAGGTTCTAATGAAAGATCTGACAGTTGTATAGTTATATAACCGGCTGCTTGTCATAATTCAACAAGCTGCTTACATTCTCCAAATTCTTCTAGACTAGGGGAGAAGTCCGGAAGAGAAATATGATTGATTTGAAATAGGGTATGTTCAATTCTATGCTATTTATTTAGAAATATCACCATTAATTGATATCCAGAGGTTAGAGGTTCAGATATCATACATGGTACATACCTGGTTTTATTTTAAACCTGAGAATGTTTGGTGGCCTCCTTGAAGTGAATTTTATTGGACACTCAGTTGCATGTCTATGTCTGTCCATTGCTGAAATCAGCTATACGAGGAGCAAAGCAACATGAGACCACAATTAATAATCCCACATAATCATTCAAAACTTAATGGTTATACACATTTAAATCATTCAACGCCATGAAGCATACCAGATCACTTAATTTTTATTTTTTGGGCACTAGCTCATAAGCCCTAACCTAAACACACAACACACCCACGCACCCAGAGGACCCACGAATTTGCCCCGAAAGCGTCAATTTGCGGCCACTTCCCCACTTGAGGTTCATGGGGTTCGAACCCTGCACTCTCTCCAAGAGGGGAAGTGCCCATACCAACTAAACTAGTGATCATTGGTACCAGATCACTTAATTATAAAGCCAATCAGCAACATGTTTCATAAAGTTTCAGCAATTTAAGAAATAACATGCAACTCTAATATAGAGGAGAAACTAGGGCGAGCATAATCCAGTATAACCAAACTTCCAAACCGCACCGGCTTATTTCGGTTTTGTGGGTTTGATTTTTTGAGCCATCGGTTCGGTTCTGTAAGAAAACTGGTTAGATTTAGGTAATCGGGTTCATCGGTTGTATTCTTGAATTTGGGATGAAAAGAGGAGTAATGCTTCCGAGCACAGTTTCGGATTCTATTAGCAACTTATGAGAATCGAACCAAACTGATAGCCGATTACGAGGCATACAAAAAGAAACAATATAATACACATAGGATATAATATAAGTTAATAACAATAGGTATATTATATAAGCTAATAACCTTAGGTATATAATATAAGTTAATAGACAAAAAGGGCTTGCGGAGCTTCGCAGGCCTTGTGAATGCATGCACAAGCGAGCGGGTGGAACCCACCCACACCCGTGTGTGTTTGTGCCTACGTTCGCAGTAATTGTGGCCTGTGGAGCTCCCTAGTAGCAGTAAGCTCAAGTTAACAACCCTAGATCCAAAAGTCCAGAGCAGAAAGATAATCTCTTTTCTCCATCTCTAATGGTGGCACAGTGAAGCCCTAGATCTGCTCTCGATTCGTTCAAGGCTTCTCTACAATGTCTCTTTCCAACCTAGCTTGACCTCATCTCTCTCTTTCTCTCTCTCTCTCTCTCACGCGCGCACACCGTGCACATCTAACATCTCCATGACTCACTGACTCCATCTAAGTACTCGCCCATCTCATTTTTTGTTGTAGGCCTAAAATTATTGCTTCAACAGCCAACACCAAAAGACGATAAGCATTCCCTTCAATTTCATTCTAAAATCACAACACTTCATCACCCCCCACCCCCCACCCAAAAAAAAAAAAAGAATCACGTATGCACCATCTGAGGTTGCGGGATCAACCGAGCTAAATTGCAATTTTGAGATGGGCAGTCTAGTGGAGAGTACCCTCTAGTTCTACTTCTATGGAGCTAAATTGGAAAAGGATCTTAATCCAATTCACAAAGGAGGGTTAGGTGTTTGATTTGCATTTGAAATGAATCCGTTGATGTTGGCTAAACAAGCAGCGAAGATTTTAGATAATGCTGATTCAATTTGGGTTCGACTTATCAATAGTAAATATTATAACATTAGAGATAATAAATGGAGGATTAGCAGCAGGAGCTCTTCTTCTTGGAGAGCTATTGCTAACGAGATGGCAAAATTGAGATTGACTAATAAATAGATTCTGGGTTCAGCAAGAGATACATCATTTTGGCATGATTGGTGGGTATTGGATGGGCCATTAAATAGTTGATGACTCAAAGATAACAGATTGGAAACTAGGAGATAATTGGAATTTGAATAAATTGGGCCATTTATCGATATTTGTTCAAGAGGAATTGATCAAGCTAACTTCTCGGATGAGAAAGATAGGATTGAATGGCATAATTCTAAGCAGGGTGTTCATAAATTTTCAGTAAAGCAAGAACATCAATTTCGTTCTGGTAAAGAAGCTGGAGTTTCTAATGTAAATTTTATTTGTCCGGCTAAATTAGGACTAACTTGAAGAGTGGAGTGGTTTGTATGGAGGTTATTGAATGATAAGTTGCCTACAACAAATTGGTTGACGCATAGAGGGATGAATACTGAGCTGCACTGTACGTTATGTGGCTAAATGAGGTAGAGATCAGGGAGCATCTTTTTCATAAGTGTGTAAGTTGGAAATTTCTTTGGTCACACATTACTAGATCTATACATCTCAATCTCAGATTACATTCCTTTGATTCGATTATTACTGCATTACAAAGGCATAATTCAAGACGGTTAAATGTAAGGACAAGACCAGCATTAGCGATCACATTATGGCATTGGTGGAATTTAGATCAAGAAAGCGACTGGATAGAGGGGTGGATGAGCCAATAAGCCAAACATCTCGCGAGGAGCTCCAGCACACTGCAGTTACAATTTGTAGCTTGATCAAGGAACATTGGGATGCAGGTAAAGTTTAAATGCATCTGGGATGCTAATAGAAAGCAATTTTTTTTTTATAGAAGATGATGGGAGAATTGAAGATTTGCTTTAGGAGAATGAGCCATGAGTACAAAATCAGAACTGGAGAAATATCAATGAAGAGGAAAGGCCGAGGGCAGGATTTTAAAGTTTCGGAAAATTGGAAAACCAATAGATTATGATTTTCAATTTTATCTAAATCGGGTCATGATATGTTGGCAACTACTATATCTATGATGACTTCTGAATCTACATTTAGCACATAGAGACGACTCCTTGATACATTTAGGAGGTCTTTGGCTTCAAGGATAGAGCAGACTCTCATTTACAATAACCATTGGCTTTGAAATAAATTGAATGCAAATAAGTTAGTGTGGATAAGGACTTGGAGAAACTCGACTACTCGAGGTATTGGAATCAGGCAAGCATTCTTCTTTTATGTTAACGTTTCAATTTACTTTACTTTTGAACAAAATTGCTATAGAGCCAACTATAACAGAGCTATGAGGATTTGTGTTCCAATATTATTATTTTACCCAATGCTAGTTCAATAGTAATCCAACCTTTACTTTTCTTACCATGTCAAACGTTATTTAGTGCACTTAAGAGTCTAATTTGTTGTTCTCTTTGCATGATTTTTGCATGGACCGGAAATCTTAAAGATTTTGTAATAAATTTGTTGTTCTCTTTTCATCCAAGTGATCATTCTAAGCTAAAGTTTATAAAAAAAAAATCTAACTCTATTGATTATGGAATTATCAAGCCTCAAATATTTTCAAAATGTTTACCAAGTCATATAAAACTACCAGTTGAGAATCAAATATTTATTTATGGTGAATTTTTTTCTTATCTAGCATAAATTTTTAGCTCCATAATTAGTTCCCCTGGATCACAAATCCTATGTCTGGCTCAAATTATGAAGATCTATTAAAGAAGATGCTGATAAGAAAAGAGCAATAGTCGACACGCTACCAGACATTAGATTTTTATAAGTGTTGTAAGCTTGTTACTATAATTAACTCTCTAATTAATACATGAATTTCAAATAATTATAATTAATTCCACTAAAGCGATTTTCTTGTAAGCTATAAATCAGAAAATTTATGATTGATAATAAATCTACATTTGTAGTAGTTCACTGGTTTAATAGGTATTCACTTTAATAAATCCATTTTCATAGATACAAATATTCTTCTTGTAGCTCTAACTAGGCTGCATATTTTAGGCTCAACTAGTCAACCTAGATATTGCAAATTTTAGATCTATTGAATGGAACAGAATCATAGGCCAACTATTTCTAAATGATATTAAATTGTGTCTAAAGACATGATATCACTTAATGTAACATATTGCCATTTTCTTTGTAGGAAATTAGGAACAATCAAAGTGAAAATAATATGTAGGCTTATAATGTGGACAACCAGCCTGACAGATTGGACTAAAATAAACTTTATGTTCAAAAAGAAAATGCAGCTGATGAGAAAATTGCATGATGAGAAAAAAATCAAACCTTTTCATCATAACGGAACAATGATAGATCAAAATACGGAGAAGGGCTCTGAGACTGGCAAGTGAAAGGTAACGTAGTCAAGATCTTCTTCACAAACTGCAAAGAGCAAGTATTATAGACTATCCCTTTAAAGGGCTTCATATAAATATAAATACAATTTATGGCAATTATGATGTAAGCTTCATGTGCTTAGCTATATTATAATGTATCTGCAAAAGATGACTGTAAATATACATCAATTTGACATCAAACATAACTCTTCCTTTTCCACAATACAAATAATATAATGCTTGTAAATAAAATGCTAATATATAGGTAATATATGTCCCTAATTATAAGCAACCATGGTTAACATAAATCTGGTAAATATTGACCGCTAAAGTAGAATTATATCGTTTGGTTACTATGAAATTCTAGTTTGTGTTAAATTAAAAAATTGAGATTTATTCACTTTCGATTGTTCTATAAGATGTTAGTTATAAACATAGTTCGCCATGTCGTCGCCTAGGCGACGACATGGCGTCGCAGCCGCTCGCTACCGCCGTGACTCACGGCGGTTCGCCATGTCGTCGCCTAGAAAACATAAAATATTTCTGGTTTCGTTTTAAAGATGATTTTTTCCATGGGGCTGTTGTTTTTTTGGAGCCAAACAATGAAAAGTAAAAAAAAAGCCTAATGTTGACTTGTTTTAATGGTTTTTAATATAAAATGTTCATATTTGATGGTTAAATGATGATATAATTGTGTGCTTTATGGTATTTTATAGTTTTTGCAATTATTTATTAGGTATAGAACTATAAATATATATATATAATTAATGTAGTACATTGTGAACGACCTGTCGCCGTACGGACGCCATGGCGAGCGCCGTGTCGCCATGGAGTCCTGGCGGTTCGGTATTGCCGTGACTCCCCGTGACGCCGTAATTATGGTTAAAAACAATAAAATAATTTGCTCCCAAAAAAATGAAAAAAAAAGAAATATGTCGTATGGTTACTATAAACTTCTACTTGTTAGGTTGAAAAATGAATATTTATTCATTCACCTTCAAATGTTCTATAAGATGTTAGGTAAAAATAATTATAATAATGCCTGGTTCAAGGAACGAAGAAAACAACAATTAAAAGAGTTTATAATAAAAAGGTTTAAATTTTGATCTACTAATAAGTGGATCTATTTCCACAATGCATGACGGGTTCACTTAAAGACCAACAGAGGCAATTGCCCCCACCTAGGTTTCAAATTTTGGTCTCCCTATTGCCTAATACCCTCATTGGATTGAAAAGCAATAAACAAACAATAAGATAAGAAAAATTTTATAGAAAAGGCATCGCAATCTTCCATGCTCGCGTCTTTTATGACTTTACAAATTTTAAATCGCAAAAATTGTATATTAAACTTAATTTAATTGTATTTCTTCACATTAATTATATTTACTACCTTAATTCTAGGTTTCTAATTCCAATATAATGCTTTTATTTTACAATTTAGTTCATTCTTTTAAGTGAGATGATAATAACAGAGTATTTTAAATAAACTCTAATTAAAATTATTTTGGGATAAACTCTAATTAAAAATATAATGATAATTTGAAAGCACAAAAGGACATGCACATAGCATACCCTTTTGAATTTCAGAAACCAAATAAAAATAAACTCTTTTTCAATTGCTTGTGCTCATATCATTTTTAATATTTTATTATCATTTGGCATGCGACATTTTCAGTTAGTATTTTTATATTACTTAAGTTTGTTTAATTTATACCGTCTTTTGCATCTTATCAAGGTTTGTTATGGCTATTATTATGTTGTCAAAAATCTCCGCTTCTCGTGTATCACACTAACAACGATGGATAACCTATTTCAACAGTTGAACATCTAATGGAGATTCTACAAGAACCATACCTATGGAAATTTATATTTTCTATGGTTTTTCTCAATTTAGATCTAAACTAATATTTATTATAATTAAAAGATCTTTCCCCCTTTACTATCAGATGTGAACTTACATGATTAATTTTTATAGACTGTGGACATATTGGTTATAAAGGAAAAAAGAGTATCTTATGAACATCGTCGAATTGTTGTTGAAGCAAGCTATAAGACGTTTATTGATGTGCATAAACACAGCTACATTCTGGACCCTGGCATTTGCCCACAACTAGTGATTGACTAGAAGGTAAGAATATAGAGGGTGGCGGTCAAAAGTTAGGGTCAATATTATGTGGATATGCCGTGATAAATATCCAGTAAGCATCAGGTGATAATATCTATAATATTGTTTATATCGAGCTTGGAAGTTGATTATAAAGCGCAATTATACAATTCATCTACATAGTTTCCATGGTAATTTAGATTAGTGGACACAGTAGTTTGTACAGGATAATTGATAAATTTTAAAAAAATAACAATACTAATTTTGAGGCATAAAGCCATGCCGACACTAGAAAAGAAGAGAGATCTTCTAAAACGCTATTTTATAATATTATGAATATAATTAGTTATTATATATTAGTTATGAATATAGTTAGTTATTAGATTGATTAAAATATGAGAGATGATCTATGACTCTCTCTATATAGTTGTATGAACTCTTGTTTTTATTATGCCAATAAATTATTTTATTTTCAGTTTTTTTCATGGTATCAGAGCCAATGGTTCGATCCAAACTCGATTCAATAATACGACCGAGTGTTGTACTTTCCACATGGCAATCATACCAAAGAAAAAAATGATAGTTGCACGTGAGGGGAAGTGTTGAAAGTAAAAAACCAAATGATGGGATTTTAAAGATAATCTCACATATGAAACAACAAAAAGAAACACACGGGGATAAAATATAAAATGGGTCGCTTCAATAAAGCTTGAGTCTTATTGTTGGAACCCACTTATCATTAAAAGCTCATGTGTAAAAATCCCATCACTTCTCCAACTCTTCTCTAATTTTAAAAGTCTACTCTATTTTAAAAATAACTTTAACCCTAACCCTAATTCCCCTAATTTCCCAAACCACAACCCTAATTTCCTAAACCATAACCCTAATTCCCCTTGCCGCCGCCGCCCTTCTTCTGCCCTCGTCGCCGACGTCCTTGCTGCCCCCTTTCCATGCCTTCGCTGCCCCCCTCCAACCCTCGCAGCCCCTCCACACCACGCCGTACCAGCATCAGCACCACACTGCACCAGCTTCTGCTCCACGCAGCATCAGCACCAGCACACGCCGCACCAACACCACTGCTGCCTTCAGAAGCTCTCTCCCCCATTTCCTTAAGCAAGAGTAAGCGTTCATGTACTACAGCACATCCGATTTCTAATTTTGTTTCTTATTATAAACTGACACCATCTGCTCGTCAATTTGTTTCTTTCTTGTCTGCCATTACTCTTCCTCTGTTTAAGAAACACTTCAACACTCGGGTTAGCATGCAGCTATATTAGAGGAGCTTGCCGCACTATGCTCTAATCAGATTTGAAAATTGATACCTCAGCCTTCAGATAAAAAGGTTGTCGGCTATTGATAGGTCTTTACTGTCAAGCAAAATCCAGATAGAACGATTGACCATCTCAAAACTCGATTGGTTTCCAAAGGCTTTACTCAGCAGTATTGTTTGGATTATGTTGAGGCTTTTTCGTCAGTTGCCAAGCTGATCTCAGTTCGGGTTCTTATATCTTTGGCTGCTTCTGAGGCATGACCATTTCATCAGATTCATGTGAAGAATATCTTTCTTAATAGCGATCCTTCGAAGACTATTTACATGTAGCAGCCTCCTGATTTTGAACGACCGGGGGAGTATGGTTTGTCTCCTGCATAAATCTATATAAGGATTGAAGCAGTCCCAGCATGTGGTTTGAAAAGTTTACGGGTTTAAGACAGATTGGTTTCAAACGCAATTGTGCTGACACATCTCTCTTTACACAGTAGTCCTCAAGGCATGGTGATTGTGCTGGTATATATTGATGATATTATCATTACTGGAGGTGATTCTGCATGCATCTTCAAGGTGAGAACATTTAGCTTCACACTTACATACCAAGGATCTTGGGCCACTTAGATACTTCCTTAGAATTGAAGTATCACGAAATTCTGATAGATTACAGCTCTCCCAGCGCAAGTATGCACTCGATCTTCTATGTAAGACAGGATTTCTGGGATGTAAACCGACAAACACTCCTATGAATTTCTCAATCAAGCTATCTCAATTGAGCTCCCTCGGATCCTCCATTACCTAAGGATGATATCGACATCTAGTTGGGAAGCTTATTTACCTCACCGTGACTCGTGATGACATTGCCTTTGCCGTTAACATAATGAATCGGTATATGCAGAATCGTTTGACCTCTCACCTTAAAACAGTTGAGTATATTTTCAGATATATCAAAGGTTCTCCAGGACATGGTCTTCTTTACAAACCATTATCTACGTTGTCGCTCACAGCCTTTGCGGATACTGAATTTGCTGGATCCATTGATGATCGTCGTTCCACGAGTGGCTATTGTGTCTTCGAGGGAGGAAACTTGGTTACATGGAGTAAGAAGCAAAATTTAATGACTCGTTCTTCTGCAGAGGCTGAGTATTAGATCTAAGGTGCATACAGCGGCTGAGTTGGTATTGCTTACCTCCCTTCTGACAGATCTTGAGGTTTCTTCTTCTCTTCCGACTACACTCTTCTGTGATAACAAGGTCGCGATCCACATTGCTGAGAATTCAGTTTTTCATGAGCGGACCAAGTATATCGAAATAGATTGCCATTTCATTCGTGACAAGATGACATATAAGATGGTTGTACTCCAACATGTTTCCTTTTCGACTCAACTAACAGATATTCTTACCAAATATCTTTCTCGAACGGTTTTCGTTCGTTTTCTGTCCAACCTTGGCATGATCGACATCTATGCTTCAGCTTGCGAGGGAGTGTTATGAATATAATTGGTTATTATATGAATATAGTTAGTCATTAGGTTGGTTAAAATATGAGAGATGATTTATAACTCTCTATATATGAACTCTTGTTTTTATTATGCCAATAAATTATTTTCCTCTTAGTTATTTTCATATAACAATCATTATGGTGCTGAAAACAAATCAAACATAAACGAATTTCTTTATTGTCATGATGATACAGGAGGCAGTCACACCCATACAGAAGAGATGCCTACCTGTGAGAAGCTGCTTGCTTTAGTTCTGAGCATCCAGAGTTGATCAAGAGCATGGATATTATTAGAGTGAGACGAAATGAAATTTGCATGTAATGAATTTCTTGATGTTGCATGAAAATGGTCATAGAATTGTTCAAACAGGAAGTAAAGTTCTTCGGCAGAATTCTGCAAAAAACAATTGTGAATACATTATAGAGAGTAAGATGTAAGGTTCAAAACAAACACAAACTGCTTGTAAATTGAACACCACCTGATAAAAAGCAACAATTTCTGTTGTTTCCATGTTGTACACAGCGAAAAATGCTGGATGGTGATCTGTACTTCGAGAAACCTGAATTAACAGAAGGCAAATATTACAGGAGACATTCTTTGCCCCATTATAAGAAGTAATGGGTGTAAATGCTTGCCACTGGTAAAAAAAAAGAAAGAAAAAACACACCCCTCCATCTACACTACCGAACTTGATAAGAAGATGATGACGATCCAAGAACTGCACCTGTCAAGAGTATTTAGTTTATTATAGTAAATTCAATTTGCAGTTAACATGAATTAAAAAGTACTCTAGAGAGGCAAAATAATGGAATGAAAGCCCAATTCTGTGGCATTCCCGAAATAACAGGCATTCATTTTTCCTTTCTATCAATGCTCTTTCTCGATCATGTCTCAGGAACTTGTGATATGTTAAAGGCTGGAGAGAAATTATGACAGAAGATGCATACCTTCCACATGATAAGGTCAACATAATCTTGAAAGTGGAAGTAGAACTTCTTTTTTAGAAGCTGGACCCTCTGTCACAAATTATAGTTGAGGTACAAGAGAAAGATTTAGCAGTAAAATTAAAATTGAAGTGTATAATAAAGTCTCATCAAAAGAAAATAATTTTCATTATAGCGTAAAAATAATTATACTCAGAACATCTATCTGCATCAGTGGACTGTACACAATCATATATAGTGAAAGTGTAAAGGATAAACCTAGAAGTAAAATAACAAAGTGTAACTATGATGTGTTTGATATAGTTACTAGAAATAAAAATATCAATTGAACTTCTCTTCTCCACTTTTTGTGACTTCAGGAAATAAAGTTCACCTAACTTGATGATCGGATTTATGAAAAACTTCTCATATTGATGGTTTGTTAAAGTGCCGTTCTTGAGTTTATTTTTAACAGGGCTCCTAGATTAGTGTGATATCGAGTGGAAAAAACAAATAAAACACTACAACAGAAACAACAGTAGCTTGCTATCTATCAATGTCTTGCATATTTTCAGCACAATAGGGTTAAAGGGCAATGCATCTGGCATTTAAAGCAGGCGTCTAACAGATAGGATGATAGGAGTTCATAATACATGGAGAAATAGTAGAGCACCTAGAAAATGAAAGCTAAAACTGATATGTTGACAGCATACCAAAGTTTGATCTTCTTCTTCATGCCATGTTTTGCGAAAAATGAAGGAAAGCAACCGTTGTTTGATCCCGCTTAGAAAAGGTCTTCCTGGTGTGACCTGTTCGTGCTGAATGTCATTCATTCCTCAACGTAGATATCTCATATTGCTAATGAAACTGACAAGTACTCAAAGATAATTGGTACAACTGTTACAAATAGAAAAGTAACAATATATCTTGGGGGTTCCAAAACAAGTGCAACAACCATGAGGAATTATAATATTAAATAGTGTCATGAACAAAGTGTAACTTGCTCCACAGAAATAGTTTCACGGGTTGCATCATAACACGTGTTGCAACTTGCATGTATACTAATCCAGATAAACAGGGAAAGGAAAAGGGTTTCATGATTAACATCTAAATAAAGTTTATCCATGCGCATTTGCATGTACTATGTGCTTCAAACAACAGAAACATCTCTATAGCAGCATGTTACATAATCTTTCAGTATTCATAGGTCATGTCTAAGAAATGAGAACAAAAGGGCTTATGAAACTAAATATGGAGCCAAATCGCTAAAACAATGCTCATTTAAAGGAGAACGTTTATTCATACTGGAAGCATAGACAGTTAGAAGCCTATCAGTGAGATGTATTTGATGTTACAAAGCCAATTCAAAGGTGGTTCAATACAACCCCAGAGTCTTGACTCAATACAACATCCTCATTTCAGCTACACTGAACATTTAAGAAGTTGTTTCTTAATTGCTTAGCCCGCTTACAGAAATTTTGAGTCCCTTTCATGGATTATCATTTGATGCTAAAATCTATGGAATGGGTTATACATATTCATTATTGCTGCAATTTTCATTATTTTATACACTTTCATTATTGCTGCAATTTTCAATTATTTTATACATGTTCATATAAGAAAGAAATGGGTTATAACCTATACCTCTTGTATATTATGAAACCGTACATCATGTCTTTCTTTCAACAATTACCTAGAGTAATAAGAAGCACATAGTTTATCAATCAATGGGAAGGCTTAACATATTAGTTGAAGTCTTGAAGAAGAAACAAAAATTTCCACAAATCTCCTCCCAACATAATAGTGCAATATTCGAACAAGTAGTAGAGATGAAAAGGGATAGAAAAGATATTAAACCACAAGAATTAGCAAAAGATGTTATAAGCAACAACTACCATATTACAAGGAACTCCACAGCAAGAAGGATCAATTCAAGTCACCTGGACAGACCAAAATCTATCTATACAGATTGTATATCTCTAATGTAGAAAGCGTGATCTCACAGAGTAAGAAAAGTACTTGCCGGAGCATGAGAGTTGAGAAACCATTCATCATCATCCCTACAGTACAAGCCTATATTTCGCACATCAACAAGGTTTCCAGAATCACAAATTTGCAGGATATGTATTGTCTGATATCGAAGGGACATAATACACAACAAATCCTCGTGCAAGAAGACCCCCATGCTATGAGCCAGGTTGACAAAGTCATTGCAAAATACCTTTTCATCCAATACAACTCCATCTTCCAACCTGACATTGCGATTACAATTATAGTATGTTTGCATGTGCGAAAAATGCATACATATTTGGACTTATGGGATAGGATTTCAGGTTAAACCAGTAGAGCTCTTAACCTGCTTTTAATATATATGTTAAATGTTTTTTTCCTTTCTAAATAATGAATCTTGCCATGAGTCAAGCTTCTAATCAAATTAATATTTCAATTTGAGATTCTCCCCTTTTGGGTTATAAGGGTAGAGATGTTTGTGTCCAATGTTTTTAGGAAAAAAATATTTTAGGATTTTTTAAAAAAAAGTGCAACTCTTGAACAGAGTATTCCATTCTCATAAGCTATGCTCAGCTACCTTACAAGGCGAAATGTTATCTTCTCAATCGACGGGACTCCATTGATTGCACCTTCAGTGACAGGCGCTTCCTGGCTTTGAGTAGTTGATGTTGCAAACAGGCCAAACTGATGGCTCTCCACATAAAGAAAGAAGTCTTTGCAAATAAACTCATTCCTTGATGCAAGTGATAAAGAGTAGAGCTGGTTGAAGAAGCTATCAAATCTCCTGGCTTTTGGAGGCAGGTCGTGAGAATCACAACCCTCACCTTTACATGAAAAAGTCAACCATATGGGTCTATACACAATGAGATCCTGGTGGTTTCTGCTAAAGCTTATCAGGTATTTTCCATCATCTGTAAACTTGCGGAAAGAATTATCCGGGCAATCGACATCAAACACGGTACAACTTGGGACGATATTCTCATAGAATTGCCTCACTAGATTTACCTGTTGAAATGAGAATGGGATTAGAGGTATTAATTGATGGAAAAGGGTTATACAATTAAATGAACTGAAGTTATCAATGTCAACTTTGATAATACCAGAGGTGTGGATAAATTCCGTACTTAGCCAAAATAAAAATCTCACTAGTATCTAACCAAAAGTATAATATCCTCAGAAGAGAAAACGCGTGGTGGACGCACCAAAATATCATATCAAGAGGAACCGGGTTTTCAAATAGTGCATATTTTCTTAAATAACCCCACGGTCCTCAAATCCAGAAATCAAATGAAATCCAAAGCCAATGTGTAAGTCAATACGATGTGATATATGCATCAAGTCATACTATAAGTAAAAGGGAGAAACCGTTCTTTAATATCATATCAAGAGGAACCGGGTTTTCAAATAGTGCATATTTTCTTAAATAACCCCACGGTCCACAAATCCAGAAATCACATGAAATCCAAAGCCAATGTGTAAGTCAATGTGTAAATTCCAAATTATTATCAGGTCTCTAGTCCTCCCTTGAAATAATGTTATCATCTAGCATTCTCCTACACCATCATCAACTTATCTATTAATTTTTAGAATTGAAATTTCCATAATGTTTGCTTTACAATATCTCTAATTGTTTCATAATGTTTGTTTCAAAACCCACAACCATCAAGCAGACCCATAATCAGTCAATGTTCAAACAATTAGTCTTTGCCCCAAAAATGCATATAAGCATGCAGATTCACTATCAACATAGCATTTCATAATTCCAAAATAAAAAATCTCTCAACTTGAGCAAAGGCAACAGAAAGGCCAAAGGCTGTGTGCTTCAAATTCCCTAAACACTATCAAATCAGTCCAACAAATAACAGACTTGTATCACAAATTGTACCAAAAAAAGCATAAAGGAGCTTCATTTCGTTCTAGTTCGATCCTAAACAAACTGGGCACACAAACCATTAGCATAAAGGAGCTTCATTTCTTTGAATCGCCACAAAATTCAGCTAAAATTCCGCAAAAAAGGGACACAAGGGATCGAAATTACGCTGGCCCCAGGGCGGGGAGTGATGATTTGGCGCTCGAAGACCCTCGCAGCGACGTTGTTGCTTCTAAACATGAGAGCTGCGAGCCGATGAGAGAGAATTCGATGCTGCTGCGAATGCTGCCGCTGCCGCTGCCCACATCGAAGCAAACCCTAGAGATTGAATTGGGCGTTTTTCGCTATTGATCGCTCGATTGAGTTTAGTTTTAATTTGCCCCTAAATTGCAGCGAGAGTTTGTTTGGGTGAGAGGCTAAAATGCGTGCATGTGGTGGTGATGATGACGAAGACGACGATGGATAATTTGGGGACAGAGAGAGATGAGGAGGGGGTTTTGTTTTTAGTTTGGGGGGTTTATTATTCCTTATTTATCCTCCGGAGTTGATCCAGCCTTGGATATACTGATTGGATCGTGTGTCACAGATTCTCCATCTTTTCATGAATAAAATAAAATGTTGATAGGCATTGGTGCAGGGCCTGTTTGGTTGCGAGATTATGAAATTTGGATTCCAAACCAGTAGGGTTGAAAATTTCTGGATTTAGTAATTTGTTGTTTGGTTGGTTTTGGATTTCTAGTATTGGATTTAGGACTTATCGGATTGGAAAACTCTACCAAGAAATCCTTGTATGCAGTTTAGTGCTGCTTGATATAATTCGGGTCGGGTTAACACGACATGATTAATAAACGGGTCAAGTCCGACATTACTCGGGTCGGGTTCAGATCAACATAAATCGCCCATATATTATTCGGGTCAGATCGACCCGAACCCGTATTTAGACGGGTCAAGCTTAACACCCCTATGCAAAAAGCTAAGTTGGTGCTTATGTGGCAATAGAAAATGAGGCTGAATTATTTGGTGGGAATAGTAGAAAGTAAGAAGTAAAATGGGCTTCCCCCTTGCTCTCGATGTCTCTCTCTCTCATTCAGGAAGGGAGAATGCTTGACCTTGATTTTTCTCTTTTTCTTTCATTTTGTTTGGATTTTGAAAGGTTTGTTGGAGAGTTTAGAGGATCGAAGGGTTAGATCTGAACAAGGAGCAACGGATCTACAAGGGTGGTCGTGGATTCGGCCATGGAGGTGGTCCCGACTAAAAAAGGTCGTGGATCTGACAAGTAGGAAGTGTATATGAAGGTGTAGATCTCGGATCCGACGATGAGGATGCCGGATTTGTAGGATATATATGCCCTATAGACCATTATTTGTAATGAGTACTATGGATATGTATATATATAGGACAATCTTACTCGAAATGGTAGTATGCTATCTGGTTTGACTTTATCTTAACATGTTTGTATGTTATACTTGTTATTGCGTACTACTTATACATATTGATAAAGGCCGTAAGATGTGATTGACTACCGGCGTTGTGATAGCAGTCATACTTGTGAGAGATAAATAGTCTATAAGTATATCCTTAAAGGTAGGAATATTGAGACAGGGTATCGATATTCCCGAGTAGACTGGTGTCTACTGTAGGGTGTTTTCTGTCACCCCGTTGAGATGGGAATATGCGTCGCTTGTCAGGCGTATACAGACTCCCCTGCCTAAGGTAGACCGGAGTTTATTAATTGTAAGGATCTGAATCTCCGGCAGCCGCGGACTAAGCTGCCGTTAATTACCCTTCGCTTTTGGAGTGAAGGAACCTCCGATTGACGGGTCAAATAGATCATGCGACTCAATGTGCAGTGTGCATATGTGTGTCTTGAGGGGTATTGGATATATCGGGGGGCCCGCAGAGTTTTACGGGGGTCCCGCTACCCAGATAACGGGCTGGGGGTCAAGCGGGCTACTAGCCCCTTTGCGGAGTGCGGGGTAGCGCCCCGTTAGAAATTTTTTTCTAACGGGGACAGTGTTTGTGGAGTGTGTGTGTGTATATATATAAAAAAAGAAGAACAGCGTCCAAAGGACGCATGGGTGCCAGCGCCCCACGTGCTTGGCACGCGGGCGCTGGACGTCAGCAACAAAAGGGACTTGGTCCCTACACTGGGAGCTGTGCTCCTGATTGACTTTTGGAGTTGAACTCCTGACAAAGAGGAGAAAATGGCTTAGCCTCCGCACTGGGAATTGTACTCCCAAAAAGAAAGATTTATTATTTTATATATATATATATATATATATATATATATATATATTAGGAGTTAAACTCCTAAGATATTTTCGGAGTTGATGAAAAGGGACTCTTTTCTTCTCCTTTGGGCCCTGGATCTTCCCCAAAGTGGGGTTTTTGAAGATGGGTTTTCTTCTTCCTCCTCTCTATTAGCTGGATCTTGGAGAAAAGAGGATGAGATTTTATAAATCTCCCATTTTGGAGATTTAATGGAAGATACGCATTCCCCTTGAAGGATTTTGTAGTGAAAAACTATTACTTTTTGGAAAAGGAAGAGTAAAACTCTTGATTTAATTCAAAAAGGGGAAGAAGGTTTAGAACCTTGAGAAAGGAAAAGGAGGCACAAAAACCCTAGAGTTTGAGAGGATGAAAAAGTTGTTGAGATATTTTCATCATCTTTGTCTTTATAGGCTACACACTTTACATATAGCTTCTTGGGCTCTACAAAATGGTTTTTTCCCATCCCATACCTCATGTGCTCATTTTGCACATGAGCCATGGGTTTTACAAAAATTTGGCTTTATGCCCATTTTTCTTATATTTATTCATAAAAAACACCAAAATTATTTATTATAAAATTTTTATTGTGGCATGGGGGAGGCCGGCCACTTCATGTTCGGGGTCGACTCGAGCATGGGCCCATTTGACCTGGGACTGGGCCCACTTGGCTTGGGATTGACTTTGATTTTGACTTGGTCAACAAGGGTGTAAATTTTTGCCCCAACAAATTCCCCCCATCAATAAATGCACACTACATATGTGGGTTGTGTGCATGAAATTGATGGATCTTCTTTCGCGTGGAGGTTGATTTAATTTGGTTCCTATTTTGACGACGTGGAGGTCGATACTGCCCTTTTTGCGATGTGGACGGTCGGTTCTGCTCTTTTTGCGACTTGGACGGTCGGTGCTGCTCTCTTTGCGACATGGACGGTCGGTTCTGCCCTTTTTACGACTAGGACGGTCAGTGCCGCTTTTAAGACATGGACGGTCGGTTTTGCCCTTTTTGCAATTTGGACGGTCGGTGCTGCCCTTTTTGAGACATCGACGGTCAGTTCTGCCCTTTTTGCGATTTGGACGGTCGGTGCTTGATTTGACTTGCTCTGCTTCTTGCAGTGTCAGGGATGAACTTGACTTGCTCCGCTTCTTGTGGTGTCAAGATTATATTTTGACTTGCTCCGCTTTCTGCGGTGTCGGAGTTGAAGTTGACTTGCTCCGCTTTCTGCGGTGTCTGGATTCGACTTGTTTCCGAGGTGGAGCTTGATTCCTCCAGGGAAGTTGTTGGTTGTCTTGCTGATTGTGATTTGGGTTGACATCAGCATCACTACACTGGAATATGGTAGCGGAGTGAATCATCATCTGCCATGAGAGGATTTGGGGATTTTGGTTTTGGTTTGGCATCAGCACCGCTACACTGGAATATGGTACCAGGAGCGAATCATCATTTGCTGTGAGGGGATTTCCCTCGTTCCCAGTTTAACGACTTAGGGGTCATATGTTCTCAGTTTAAAGACTTAGGGGTCTATTGGATTGGAGTTTGGGATTTTGGGGTTAGGGTAGGCATCAGCGTTGCTAACACTGAAGCACATGTGCCAGGAGCAATTCATCATTTGCCCCGGGAGGACTTGGGATTTAGATTTTGGGTCGGCATCAGCACCGTTAACACTGAAGCAATGCCAGGAGCGACTCATCATTTGCCGTTGGAAAAACTTTGGATTTAGGTTTTGGGTCGGCATCAGCACCGCTAACACTGAAGCAATGCCAGGAGCGACTTATCATTTGCCGTTGCCCGTTGGGGAGCGATGACTTAGAAGACATGTTTAGATCTCTATCACGTAAGGCTTTTCAATTTTACGAGTCGTAAGGGTCTCATAAAAGCATTTTCTCCCTACGAGTCGAGAGGATATCGCAGGTGTATGTTCTCCTTAGGAATCGTGAGGATTCCTAAGTGTGTTGCTCCTTTGTGAGTCGTAAAGATCTTACGAAGGGATTTTCTTTTCACAAGGTCGAGAGGACTTTGCGAGTGTATTTTATCTCTTTTCACGAGTTTGCGCCCTTTCGGGTTTTCACAAACTCGCCGGCAGTCTTGCTGTTTTTACTCACGGAGCCCTTTCGGGTTTTCATGCGTGCCCGTTTTGCTTGTGAACATACCGCTTTTTTTTCGCTGGTGGGACTTTAAAAGTAGTCTCGCCGGCAGGACTTGGGAAAGATAGGGGTCGTTTATACCCGTGGATCGTATATGGTTTTACAGGATGTATGATCCAGACCGTAAGGTCGGTGTGCTCATTTCGCCTGCGACTTGGAGCATTCACGCGTAGTATTTCTTGAGATATCGGCCATTGATGGATGGCATGGGCCTTTCTCCCTCGGCATTTATCAGCTGGTAGGATCCTCCATCAAACACTTTCTCGATGACGTATGGTCCTGTTGGGTTACCTTAACGCCGGAGTCACCTAACGTGGCGGTTTGCAGAACAAAAATTTTCTTACTAGTTTGAAAATGACGCTAAGTTAACCCAATGAAAACCCGGATCTTTCCATAAACATATCTAGCAAAACTAAATGAGATGAACTAACTACTATGAAAGAAGTCTCACCAAACGATCCAAGTCCTTCGGTCTTCTTATTTCTTCGTTAGCTCCAAGTGGCCACCTTGAACATGCTTGATCTTCTTTGTTGGCTCCTTTGGTTCTCCGCGATCGATCTTGCTCTCCGCTCCTCCTTTGTCGTAAATGATCCACCCGAGAGATATGATCCATGGCTTTAGCTCCACACTATATATCAAGTGGAGCAACTAGAGAACTTGGGTTGCTAAACCAAGTAGTCTAGAATGTAGTGTGATGATCTAAGTATTTTGCTATCTCTTTCTTGCATCTTCACTTATTTCTCAACTCATAAGAAGGGTAGTGAAGAGGAAGATGATGAAGGTGGAGGAAACTCAAGATGATGGAGGAGGTGAAGAAAAAACGGGAGCTCAAGAATAATGAAGTATGCATGTGAGAGACAACACAAAATGGTTTTGTGTATGAATTTTTTGAATAACCAATCAACAACCATACTTCAATAGTAACTACAAATGAATTAAAAATTCATTTGTTAACTATTGAAGCATGGTTATCACCATACCTCCCACTTTACACCTCATTTCTATTTATCAAATAAATGGAAAAAGCATAATGAGGTGGCCACCTTCGAGAAGGTAATCTGTAATAAAATACGGATTATAGTCTGCTGTATAAACATACCTGCATTCGGATAAAAACACGAATTCCCAAAGAGATAGAATAACACGAAAAACGTAATATTAGAATATACATATCGAAATACATATATGTAAATAATCAAATCAATATCTGATTTAATTATCCGGCTCAAACCCGAGCCGGCTAGTATTACCAATCGCCCGATCGAAAATCTGGGTACAAAGTACATCAATCGATCGGAACCCTGCACATATCCAATACGGCTACTACATCATTTCGCCTTGTCATGACCTGGAATTTAGCCCGTGACCGGCAGTTAAATCACGCAACGTCTACAAGCGTAACGTAATTCAAGTAAGCCGAAACGCAGAAATCTAAACCTTTTTAGTGAAAATAATAGAGGTGAAGTTTTGAAATAAAGGTGTAATGAAATCCATTTTTTACATAAATGCATAGGTAATGAAACATGAAAATGCAAGTGGATTATACTAGTTGAAAAACATGTTTCGTCTTTAAAAAAATTTGGGCAGCACCTCCCTTGTATATTTTGATCCAAAACCACATATACATGATAATATAAAAGGCATCCCCAAACGGGAGCTAGCTCTTCGCCAATCGGCGGAATCACAACCACGCAAGTCAAAATATATGTATACGACGCCCAACGGCGAAGATCAACACAAAGAATAAAGAATAAAGCAAGAAATCAAGCCACCAAGCGAACATATAACCCATCGCTCTAAGTCTCGCAACCACAAGTCTCTTCTAAATCTTACTACTTATACAAATACTAGTTTCTGATTGATGGAGTTGACTAGATACAACAGGAGTAAAATACAAGAGTGGGCATGATCCAATATGTCCCACCTATCATAGCAAATCACCCGAAAGCAAGCTGTGTGCCAGCGATACCGCTACTGATCCATACGGTCAAACCTGCAAGAACTGTGGCACAACGGGGGTGAGTTGCCAACTCGTGAGTAGAAAACATCAGCAGGTAGAAATCGAATAAAACAGCGATTCCTAGATCAACTATATCATAAAGATAATACTATGATATCTAGGATGATCGTATCTACATATATGCCAACAATAATCAATGCATGTATGCATGTAGATATCATCCACGGGTCCATCAATGACACAAACCATATCATGAAAATGTATATCTGTATGTATGAGGATATCAACTACGTGTGTCTATCAATGACACAAATCATATCATGAAAACGTATATCTGTATGTATGATGATATCGACTACGTGTGTCTATCAACGACACGTCAAAATCATGGAACCTGAGTGTCCAACACCGACACTCGAAACATCATGAAAACCCGTGTCCAGCATCGACACGTAAATCTTCATACCTCAGGCGTCGCATCCTCAGATCGGCCCTCATATCTATCTCATCTCAGGCGCCGCATACTCTGATCGGCTCTCATATCCATCTCACGGCTCCGGCCGGTATCCTCCGGACAACCGCTGAGTCCAAATACTATCACCGGTAGATAGTGCTCTCTCTGCCAGGCTCATCGTTTACACCACAAAAATCATTTCTTGCCCCGGGGTACCATACCGGGTTCACCATGTACCCGCAGACGGTGCCTACCGCTTCTCGAATCGGGTTTCACATACCAATCTCAGAACCGAGAAAACTCATCGTGGACGCCTCAAAATATCATATCAAGAGAAACCGGGTTTTTAAAACAATACATACTTTCTTTTGAAATATAACCACGATTCTCAAATCCAGAATCTCATGAAAACAGCATCTCAATGCGTATAATCATAAAACATGATGTATGCAAACATAGGACAGAAATATGAGCATATCAAGTATAGCATGCGACATAGTATAGCGATATGAGCATAGCAAGTATATCATGCCAAAGAGTTATGTGACATACTGAACAATTAAGAGTAATAGCATAATGTAGCAATTCTACTGTATAAGTGACATAGCAATTATCGATGATGAAGTGTGTGAGCCGGTAAATCTGTGTGAGTGTAATATACGCATCATCGATAATGGTGTAAGTGTACTAGCACAGGTATATGTAATGCAATGAGAATATCATGAACGTAGCAGAAAGTATATTGTGAGCACAATGCTATAAGGTATACGTATCTAATGTAACATCTACGTAAAGGCTCAACTAAGCGGTGTAGATAGGGACTAAATATCTATAACATATGCGAGTCGGTGAATCTATCAATCGACATCCAGCCTCACAATATCACGTACGGTATAATCCATCGTACGTCATCCTCTAGTCAAGGGTATAGATGAATCATCACGTAAAACTCATCACGTATGGTAATCCATCGCACGACGGCATTAAACAATTAGGGATCCTATCAACCTATATGACAATGAGGGTACGGACCTAACGTCTCGTACGGCATATCACTCATGATTCACAACATTATATATATCTATATACCTATATCCCAGGTCACATCCGTATCAATCTCATATCATGGGACCGACAAAGGTATCAATTATCTCATATCGACTCGCATCCGTATAACGATATATCAAACCAAGTCATCATATCACATCGTATACTCTTTTCATCACATCAATATCTCACATCAAGTCATCTTCTTAATCTCATATCATATTTATCAACCTCATAACATGCCACTATAATCTCATACTGATTCTCTTTCATTACATATATATCGCGATTCACATTCACATTTCATATCCTCATATATCAATTCGAGACATCCTTATCAATCATATCATTTTATACTAAAACCTTTAATCACATCCGTAGGTTCCTAGTATAGGTTTCTCCGACTATATCCTATATATCGGTTTCCATTTTATAATTGCGGGGGTGCTATACGCCATCCACCCGACTTCCCCCGTAGATATAAATCTACTCACCTGCGGAATTCCTTGTTCAGCCGTAGCCGATGTGCTTCGTCGTCTCGGAATCCATACGAAAGTACCTACAAATCAACACATATCGCCACGTTATGAAAACCAAATCCGGAAAACCGATACGGCACACGGTGCGCTTATAGATTAGAACCTATAGCCTACGCATGCAAAAATGACCAAACAACTCTCGTCGTTGACGTACAAACATCCAACGATCAAATCTCATAACTAATATCAAAACTAAGAATTCCAAATTACGGAAAACATAACCCAAAACCATCCTAATATGCTCGCAGATTTTGGCTCAGGTAATCTGGGACAAAAAGAAAAATACAGTAGCTATATTATAAAGTATGTGAGCTACTGGTAAAACCCCAACACCAAATCTGCTATAGTAACCGGCCTAACTGCTACAGTAACCGGCCAGGCCGGCCCCGCCTTGGAATTTGGGCCTCGTCTTCTCTTGGTGGTCTCCTATTGGTCTAACTAGGGTAATGTATATTTTTGATTTTTTTTAAAGGTCCCGGATTGCTCCAGATTCCCTGTAGACCTCCAAAAAGTCACAAAACCGACACGGAAAGTTTCTAAGTTCGTATTTTTGTAACAATCCTAACTTTCTGTACAACTTTCTGTACATTTTTTTTTCAAAAATAGCGAAAGGGGTACTTTTGCCTTATCACAAGTTATAAGTTTGTTTTGCTTTTTAATAGCAAGAAGGAGCTTGTAGCTCATTGGTAAGACCTTGCACTGCTGAACCAAAGCACCAGAGTTCAAATCCCATCACCCAAATTATTTTTAATATTGTTTTATTTTAAATTTTTAGAAGTCCAAAGGTTTACACGTGCATAACTCGTAAAAACCCCACTTCACATGTAAAACAAACTGGTTCAGGGGGTACAGGAATCGACGAGGGACACATGGCAGCCGACCCCGGCCCGACTCGCCATGACTTGGCCGGCGACTCGGCCGCCGCCGGCCGAACTCGGTCGGATCGCCGAGTTGTCAACAGGAAAAGTGTGTCTTTTGGCCTCCCCATTACCCCTGTACACTTTAAATTTCCTGAAAATTAACAGAGATCTTTAAAACCCCATTAAACCATATTTTTAATACATTTTCAATTCAACCATTCATCTACCCTAAACCCTAGCATTACCTTATAAATACCACCCCTAAACACACACCCCTCACTCACAATCCTATCCAAACTCTCAAGAAAATCCCTAGAACTTTTGTATGCAATTGGAGTTAGCGAAGGGCGAACTCCGGCGAAATTCTGACGACGACCCTAGGAGCTTCCGGCGACGAAACGACACACCGACGCCTCCTACCGCTTTCTCTCCCTCTTCTCTTGATTCTAAACCCATAAGTCCCACCTCCCTCTTCCCTTTGCTATTCTAAAAAGTTCTTTTTTTTAAACCCGACGGAAGCGGAGTTAAATCCGACTTCCGATTCGGTTTTCTTTGTAAAGTTCAATTTTCCTTAACACAACCATATTAAACTCTTACATCTTGACTATTAATTATTAACAAAATATGTTGAATAAGTTTCATAGCAAAACATTTCATTTTGTAAATGTTATGGCTCTTTTTCAGTAAAATACCATGTAGTATAGTTTCGACTTTAAAATATCATTAATCTTGCTATACCTTAAGTAGATCACGAGGTAATGACCTACTTCTTCACAACACTCATATGCAACATAGCACAATACCTTTTGAGAAATATAGATTCGGGAAATACCGTTTTACACAAAACTATTTTTAACTTATAAAAACCGTTTTCTACAAGATTATGTATTGTTACAAATCTTTGCAAAGTGCCGCTACAATCTATTTTGGGGAACCCGACTGGGATGGTGCGGATTATCGCACATCCCTGGGCTTAGTAGTGCGAGATGCAGACCTCCGCAAGGAGTATTCGGTCTCGAAAGATTTGAAATACAAATATCTTAAGAAAAGGAGATTTCTAGAAAATAATAAAATTATTTTTATAAATATATATGTGTGTGTGTGTGTTATATATATCAAAATACCTATTTTTGATATAATATAAATATTCCAACTTTTCTAAATCAAAAAGATCACTTTACATGAAAATACCTTGAAATTCCATACAAGTTCAATATTTCAATTAAATACCCTATATTATGAAAAATAGGTTTATTCACTAGAAATGTCACAAATATAAAATCCACAACTATGAAAACTCTAAAGACGATAATTAAATACTTGAGGTGTATTTTGAAAATTATACAAAATTATTTTTACATAAACCCCCCTCAAGTTTTATAAATTACAATAAGGACCCTAGTAAATATAGGTTTAAGCAGGACCAGTCTCTTGAGCCTCAGGGAGCCGGAGATATGGGTGCTTTCCTATTTAAGGTAAACAACTTAACAAACGGTATTATCAATACGGTAATCGTCTTTGAAAAAGACATAAATCCTGCCGCCCATGTGCAGCGGTTACTGATAACATCAAAACCCAATTCAGGACTTTAATTTCTCTTTCTAATTGTTCTGACTCAGACTGAGTCTCGTTATAAATAATCTGACTTGAATGAGATTCAAGTATATATATAACAATTCAATATGAATTCATGAATACATATATTCAATCTATTCAATCTGTATTGACCAAACCGAACCATGGATATACTTCCATCTACATGATTCTCCAGTTACATCCATGATTCTCCAGTTACATCCATTTACTGATATCATAGTTTCGGCCAGTCATCCAATTATACAATCTATATTACAAGACAATACAAGTTGCAATACAATACAAACAATACAATTAAGACAACGCGGGGTTTAAGGGGTAGATTGGTACGGAAGGTGTTAAAAGTGGCACGAGACTGCAAGACTTAAGACACCTAACCTGTATTTCCGTTGCTGTTGTACCGTGTCATAAATGGTTCCTTGTATTCCTGTTGCCCTTAGTCTCTGGCATATAGAGACTCCTCTTGTATACACTGGCATCCTTCTATACCAAGTTACAAATAACAGCGTTAACTATATAATACAACTTTAAAAGCTACTCTCTCTCTTTGTCTATTCTATTTCTCCTTTATTTTTGGGACTTACCGAGCGATTGTTCGCTGACGACATTCCTTCTCTTTCTTCTTTGGAATGCTATGAGGTGATCTAGACACTCAGGAGATCGAGCTTACCACCGAGGACTTGGATCAGCTTGCCTACGACCCAGAGCTCTAGCTTCATTGTACACATTTTATTTCAGTACTTTTCATTTCTGTTATGCCACTGTTTAGACATTGGTTTCATTCAGATGTATTTACTTTTTCATGCATTGTACAAAAGAATGTGAATACATAAAGTTGTTGTTCAGTTATATCTATTGTCTTTGTCTCTTGTGCATTTTTATTTATATTGCTTAGATACGCTTAGCGTATTTACTTCAAAGTAAATACGTAGCGGCCAGTCGCGTCCTCTGCCCGTATACTGGGAAGCGGGGCGTGCCAATTTTGGTTTCGATTCAATGGCCCAGGTCAGGAAAAATAATCACTAAGGTTCTACAACATTCACTACATAACACAAGTCCACACAATCACCCAAACCCTCTCTAGGAATTTCCAAACATCACTATTCAACATCAATTTAACTCTAAACTAACAATATGATAAACTAAACACAATAACTTAACCAAAATCTAGAATTATATCTCATTTGGCAACTCAAGAATTTTCTTGAGTTGCTCAAAGTCTTCAAAATCCAATTTTGAAAGGTCCAAAGTGTTCAGGATGAAGTTGTGCATCTTTTTAATGAAGAGAGTATATGGTTTTGGTGAAGGGTTGGAGATGAAACATGAAGGTATAGGAGGTGGAGAAAGATATGAAGAAGGAGATGAAGATGATGAAGGAAAAATAATAAGGTCAAAATCTCTCTCTTTCTCTCTCACCCTCACTCTCTTATGTGGCATGCCATGCCATCATGGGTCCCCATCTCTCTCTCCTCAATTATTTTCTCTTATCTTATCTTTTCTTTTTCTTTTCTTTTTCCCCCACTCAATTAAAACCAAACACATAGCACAAATAATATGAAACAACATGCATCAAAATGCAACATGTCATGGTGCACTAGCCATGACTAATTAAAAAGGCAGATTTGGCCTAATCGCGATTAGTAGTGCACTAATCAATTTATATTTAAACTGCATATAATTAATTATAAAAATGCCAAATCCAATAAATATCTTTTTAAATGAATAAATCATTTTAATCTTCCATTATTTTCCAAATATTGGTATATAATTATACCATTTTACGAACATCCCAAATTCACAAATCGAATAGTTTTCGCGAAATATATTATTTTAATATTAAATTCCAAAAATAATATTTTATATTTTCTGAACTGTTACAATCTTCCCTCCTTAAATAAATTCGATCCCCGAATTTAAATTTAAACCCCCAAATGCTAAAATATTTCAATAATCGGCTCAAATCACGGGGCTCCGAAATCACGGAATGTATAGAAATACCATAGCTCATCGTGTGCGCCTGAAAACAAGTATGAAAATCAAAATCGAACTCCGTCAAGCGTCATGCAATCATCGGAGTTACAATGGAGATACAGATCTCGAAATCCACTACTGAAATCCAATATACACTACTCGAATACTATCATACGTATATAGTACGCATCCTTGGAAAAATCTCTTAAAACTGAATAAAACACATGCAAAATCTTTTCTGAATCGCCGTGCGATACGTAACTCACGGCACAAGTGACGGACGCTCAATTGTAAAATAGTAAATATATCTATATATGTTTTTGCTCAAATTATACGTTCCGCCTTTTGAAATATCCAGGAGGTTTTCTTTGTAAAACTTCGTGTCACTCACGGACACGTAAGAAATAGCGAGACTATAGCTCCTTTTTGAAAACCTCTTGTTAAACTTTTAATGCATGCAAAGTACTCAGATACTGTCCTCAGATCAGTCCTGTTCGGCTACTATATAATATAGTGTCCATCATGAAAACAAAGTGCTTAAGAGCAAAATCAGTCTCAAAACGGCGTATCCAATAATCGCGTGCGTCTGGTGCGTACGGAAATCAAGCCAAATACAAGTGCTACGAATGTGCACAAAACCAACTAAGTGCAACGGGTGTGCACGAAAGCATCTGTCCAGTGCAACGGGTGTGCACGACAATAATATCAAGTGTATCTATAGTGCACAAAATCACATCTCATATCATGCGCCCAACATGCGCGAAAATCCAAATCAAGTGCATCCGTCATGCACGAATAAAATCTAAATCAAGTGCATCCAATATGCACGAATAAACTCTAAATCAAGTGCATCTAATATGCACGAATAAAATCTAATACCAAGCGCCTAATATGCGCAAAAATCCAACCCAAGCGCGTCAGGTCCGTATAAATGCCCAGTGCGGTAAAGCGCAAGAAAAACGAACGTCAAGTACAAACGCGCACAAAACATAAATCTGGTGAAACAAATGCTCAAATACATAAATCGGGTGCAACCAATGTACGGAATACAAATCCGGTGCAACCAATGCATAAAACACAAACCCGGTGCGACAAATGCACGAAACACAAATCTGGTGCAACAAATGCACGGAATACTCTTCAATAACTCAAATGCGTATAAAAAATAACACCGAGTGTACCAAGGTGTATAAAATCATAAACGTGTGCAACTGCGTTAACAAAACACGTATCAATGCATTGCAAGCACATGTAAGATATACCGAGTGCAAAAATCAAATTGAGTGCGTACCACATGCACAAAATCAAATCAACCGTTTGAAATCTACGAAATCATAAACACGTGCTAAGAAGGCATAAATCGATACCAAGTGCAATAGATATACACAAAATGCAAATACCCAGTAGGTGCAACCATGGTGCACGATAAAAAATGTCATGAAACTCAATCATCAAAGCTCAAATCTAAGTGATATAAGCGTGATACTCGGATCACAAACGCAAATCGCAACAAATGACATTGAGGTACACCTCCTACAATGTCGAAAAAATGTCGGTGCGCCCAAAACTGGCAGAGCAAGAACATCCGCTTGCCTCCTACTCATGGTCTGGCATCCTCTGTCTCTGGGTCCTCATTTTCTCTGTGGATTACCAATCTCGTAATCCATCGGCTCGTCGGCCCGGTCAGGTGTGCTAACGGAAACGATTCCGCTCTGGCACTCCTCTAGTCATCTCTTGGCCAATTAATATGACCACTCGTAAAGCAGCACATCACTAGCGTCGGCCTCTGGCCCTCTGAATACACATGACACAACTGATTCTCGGTGCAAATCTTATCGCAGTAATGTCCTGGAAGGTACCTGCTTAAGATCTCTTCCGATCTCGTCTATGCCGAACTGTATGGAGGCTGGTACTCTTGCATAATTTTTTCTCGTTTTCTAGACATCTGCGTTCTCAGCACAACATTTTCTCGGGAATTGGCCGTATGCCAATGCCTCTGTATACATATCAGATCTCTAATCTCAACGGGGAGTAACAACAGCTCGTTAATATTTCGCACGAACCTCTTGTTTCACCTGTCTTCATTATCTTCCACATCGAAATCATGTCATGCTATCTGCGTACTGCAATTGTTCTCGGCTACAGTCAATCCGGAGTCTTTCACGTGGACTCAAAACTACGAACTCGGTATTTTTATCACTCTGTAGAAGACATCTAGCCGAACACGTCCTCGAGAACTCGTCCCAACCATCGGAGGAATACTCGATATTCGTTCATTCTTGATCAACTCACAAACCATCTGAGTGAGATGCTCTATCCAAAGCTGGTCAACTTACTGATCTCTTATCGGAGCATCCAACGAACAACGTCATCTCTGGATCGATCTAATCTAGATCTGAGTAAGATTCTCCGCACTGAAAATCTTCAATTCGACTGGGCCTGCGTCGGCGCATCAAATCAGACGAATCACCTTCGTCTCTCAACTTAACTCAAGATAGACTAGCTATCTACTGTTGCATCTCTGCCTGAAAGCTCCAGCAATCTCAGCTCGTAAGCTCTGGAAGCGACATCCCATCAATCTTAGTAACGGCTGGGTCATCTGTCTGCAAGGTAGACAACATCGCAAACTCTGAGGTAAGCTATACATCAACAGTCCTTTCACAACAGGCAGCCTCTAACAATGGCCTGATCATACGGTGCAAAACCGAACACTCGCCTCATACGAGAGGTCACAACACAAACACTAAATCGATACGTTCCCATTATACCAGAAAACACGGTGGTCAGTCCTCGTCCATAACAAGCTTTCCCTGACCGCATCACTAGCAGTAGCTTAATCTGCGCTCAAACCATGGTGACAGGAACCTCAAGCGTGTATCAATGAAGATAGATTAAAAGGATGAAAGGAATCAACAGATCCCAAAATGGATACATGATCATAAGGAGGAACGGAATCAATGAGAGTATGATCATGGGAACGAATAGAATCAAGGATCTCAAATGGGTGTATAATCATGGGAATGAAGAGAATCACAAATCTCAAGATATGTACATCCTAAGGTCACTTAAGCGGAGTATCGTATCGTAAGTATGCCGCGGAACATACGCACGGTACGTCACTCTACTTGAGTTATCTACTCCATCAATCAGGATCAACCTATGTAACGAAAGTTCGGGACTAATACCCCCTGTTCAAGTCTAAGTTCCGTAAGGTCAAGCCTAGGTTCCGAAATAGATTACGTCCCAGACTCCGCATAGTCAAACCTAGACTCGAACCAAGATTAAACCTAACGCTCTGATACCAACTTTGTCACGACCCGGAATTTAGCCCGTGACCGGCACTTAAATCATGCAATGTCTACAGGCGTAACGTAATTCAAGTAAGACGAAGTCCAGAAATCTAAACCTTTTTAGTGAAAATAATAGAGGCGAAGTTTTGAAATAAAGGTGTAATAAAATCCATTTTTTACATAAATGTATAGGTAATGAAACATGAAAATGCAAGTGGATTATACTAGTTGAAAAACATGTTTCATCTTTTAAAAAATTTGGGCAGCACCTTCCTTGTATATTTTGATCCAAAACCACATATACATGATAATATAAAAGGCATTCCAAATGGGAGCTAGCTCTTCGTCAATCGGCGGAATTACAACCACGCAAGTCAAAATATATGTATACGACGCCCAACAGCGAAGATCAACACAAAGAATAAAGAATAAAGCAAGAAATCAAGCCACCAAGCGAACATATAACCCATTGCTCTAAGTCTCGCAACCACAAGTCTCTTCTAAGTCTTACTACTTATACAAATACTAGTTTCTGATTGATGGAGTTGACTAGATACAACAGGAATAAAATACAAGAGTGGGCACGATCCAATATGTTCCAACTACCATAGCAAATCACCCGAAAGCAAGCTGTGTGCCAGCGATACCGCTACTGATCCATGCGGTCAAACCTGCAAGAACTGTGGCACAACGGGGGTGAGTTGCCAACTCGTGAGTAGAAAATATCAGCAGGTAGAAATCGAAAAAAACAACGATTGCAAGGTCAACTATATCATAAAGGTAATACTATGATATCTAGGGTGACCGTATCTGCATATATGCCAACAATAATCAATGCCCGTATGCATGTGGATATCATCCACGTGTCCATCAATGACACAAACCATATCATGAAAACGTATATCTGTATGTATGAGGATATCAACTACGTGTGCCTATCAACGACACAAACCATATCATGAAAACGTATATCTGTATGTATGAGGATATCAATTACGTATGTCTATCAACGACACATCAAAATTATGGAATCTGAGTGTCCAACACCGACACTTGAAACATCATGAAAACCCGTTTCCAGCATCGACATGTAAATCCTCATACCTCAGGTGCCGCATCCTCAGATCGGCCATCATATCTATCTCATCTCAGACACCGCATACTCTGATCGGCTCTCATATCCATCTCACGACTCCGGCCGGTATCCTCCGGACAACCGCCGAGTCCAAATACTATCACCGGTAGGTAGTGCTCCCTCTACCAGGCTCATCGTCTACACCACGAAAATCATTTCTTGCCCCGGGGTACCATAACGGGTCCACCATGTACCCGCAAATGGTGCCTACCACTCCTTGAATCAGGTTTCACATACCAATCTCAGAACCGAGAAAACTCATGGTGGACGTCTCGAAATATCATATCAAGAGAAACCGGGTTTTTAAAATAATACATACTTTCTTTTGAAATATAACCACGGTTCTCAAATCCAGAATCTCATGAAAACAACATCTCAATGTGTATAATCATAAAGCATGATGTATGCAAACATAGAACAGAAATGTGAGCATATCAAGTATATCATGCGACATAGTATAGGGATGTGAGCATAGCAAGTATATCATGCCAAAGAGTCATGTGACAGTACTGAACAATTAAGAGCAATAGAATGATGTAGCAATTCTACTGTATAAGTGATAGCAATTATCCATGATGAAGTGTGTGAGCTGGCAAATCTGTGTGAGTGTAACATACACATCATCGATAATGGTGTAAGTGTACTAGCACAGGTATATGTAATGCAATGAGAATATCATGAACGTAGCAGAAAGTACATTGTGAGCACAATGCTATAAGGTATACGTATTTAATCCAACATCTACGTAAAGGCTCAACTAAGCGGTGTAGATAGAGATTAAATATCTATAATATATGCGAGTCGGTGAATCTATCAATCGACATCAAGCCTCACAACATCGCGTACGGTATAATCCATCGTACGGCATCCTCTAGTCAAGGGTATGGATCAATCATCAGGTAAAACTCATCATGTACGGTAATCCATCGTACGGCGGCATTAAACAATTAGGGATCCTATCAAGCTATATGACAATGAGGGTACGGACCTAACGTCTCGTACGGTATATCACTCATGATTCACAACATTATATATATCTATATACCTATATTCCAGGTCACATCCGTATCAATCTCATATCATGGGACCGACAAAGGTATCAATTATTTCATATCGACTTACATCCGTATAACGATATATCAAACCAAGTCATCATATCACATCGTATACTCTTTTCATCACATCAATATCTCACATCAAGTCATCTTCTTAATCTCATATCATATTTATCAACCTCATAACATGCCACTATAATCTCATACTGATTCTCTTTCATTACATATATATCGCGATTCACATTCACAGTTCATATCCTCATATATCAATTCGAGACATCCTTATCAATCATATCATTTTATACTAAAACCCTTAATCATATCCGTAGGTTCCTAGTATAGATTTCTTCGACTATATCCTATATATCAGTTTCCATTTTATAATTGCGGGGATGCTATACGCCATCCACCCGACTTCCCCCGTAGATATAAATCTACTCACCTGTGGAACTCCTTATTCAGCCGTAGTCGATGTGCTTCGTCGTCTCGGAATCCGTGCGAAGGTACCTACAAATTAACACATGTCTCCACGTTATGAAAACCAAATCCGGAAAACCGATACGACACACGGTGCGCTCATAGGTTAGAACCTATAGCCTACGCATGCAAAAAAGACCAAACAACCCTCGTCGTTGACGTACAAACATCCAACGACCAAATCTCATAACTAATATCAAAACCAAGAATTCCAAAATATGGAAACATAACCCAAAACTACCCCAATATGCTCCCAGATTTTGGCTCAGGTAATCTGGGACAAAAAGAAAAATATAGTAGCTATGTTATAAGGTATGTGAGCTACTGGCAAAACCCAACACCAAATCAGCTACAGTAACCGACCTAACTGCTACAGTTACCGGCCAGGCCGACCCCACCTTAGAATTTGGGCCTCGTTTTCTCATGGTGGTCTCCTATTGGTCTAACTAGGGTAATGTATATTTTTGATTTTTTTTTATAAAGGTTCCGGGTTGCTCCAGATTCCCTGTAGACCTCCAAAAAGTCACAAAACCGACACGGAAAGTTTCTAAGTTCGTATTTTGGTTTCGATTCAATGGTCCAGGTCAGGAAAAATCATCACTAAGGTTCTACAACGCTCACTATATAACACAAGTCCACACAATCACCCAAACCCTCTCTAGGAATTTCCAAATATCACTAATCAATATCGATTTAACTCTAAACTAGCAATAGGATAAACTAAACACAATAACCTAACTAAAGTCTAGAATTATATCTCAATTGGCAACTCAAGAATTTTCTTGAGTTGCTCAAAGTCTTCAAAATCCAATTTTGAAAGGTCCAAAGTGTTGAGGATGAAATCGTGCATCTTTTTAATGAAGGACGTATAGGGTTTTGGTGAAGGGTTGGAGGTGAACATGAGGGTAGAGAAGGTGGAGGAAGATATGAAGAAGGAGATGAAGACGATGAAGGGAAAATAATGAGGTCAAAGTCTCCCTCTCTCTCTAACCCTCACTCTCTTATGTCGCATTCTATGCCATCATGGGTCCCCCTTCTCTCTCCTCAATTATTCTTTCTTTTCTTTTCTTTTCTTTTTCCCTCACTTAATTAAAAACCAAACACATAGCATAAATAACATGAAACAACATGCAACAAAATGCAACATGTCATGGTGCACTAGCCATGCCTAATTAAAAAGGCGGATTTGGTCTAATTGCGATTAGTAGTGCACTAATCAATTTTTATTTAAACTGCATATAATTAATTATAAAAATGACAAATCCAATAAATATCTTTTTAAATGAATAAATCATTTTAATCTTCCATTATTTTCCAAATATTGGTAGATAATTATACCATTTTACGAAAATCCCAAATTCGCAAATCGAATAGTTTTCATATTATTTTAATATTAAATTCCAAAAATAATATTTTATATTTTCTGAAATGTTACACGCCTGAACCAGAGAAACCCTCTATGTGGGACTCTAAAGATTCGACAGTACGCCGGCAGTGAGTTACTGGATAAATCCATAACTACAAGCACGTCAGCGGTACTAGCTGTACGTAACGGCTACCCGGGTACCTGTCGAAAAGGAAGGCCGATGAGCAAACTCATCCGGATCCCTACTGAGCCTACCTGTGGCAATCTCCGTATAGTCCGGTCTCTTCGTCTGAAAGTATCGCATACCGGGTCTAGGGGGTGGTAAATGTCAGACCCTAATAACCTGATAATTCGTGCTGATGTGGCTCAGGACCAATCCGAGAAACTACTGATCAGCCTATCAGTAAATCCCAACTGCCTCGGCCAAGGTCTTATGGTCCTGACTAATCAAACACAGTGCGATATTGACTCCAAATACTGGGAGAGACGAATCCCCGACAATCGCTCACTGCCTCCATGTGGCTCGGGACCGTACCCAACAAAAACCTGTTTGCACAACTCAGTAGAGCCGTGGTAGGGTAGTGATCAAAGCACAATGGGAACTCACACGAGACAAATGCCAATCTCAGGTCTAAAGACTAGCCTGTACTCATGTCACTTGAGAACTTCCACCTGACGATAGGTATAGTACCATCTGGAAGTTCTCGGCAAGTCCGTCCGGTGTACTCACCCCCAGTGAGCACCTGTATACGATCTTAGATGCGAAAGACCAATAGTTGCGGGACCATACCATTGCCCTTCGTCGGGGTCTAGAAACGTATACACTGGTCTACTCCGGAATATCGATGCCCAGTCTCGATACTCCCATGACTAGGGACAATTTAAGGATGTGTGTACCGACTACCCAGCTCCCACAATAATGATCGCCATCACAACGCAGGTAGTCTAGCAATGATCCTACGGGCTTTATCAACATGTACAAAAGATATGTAATAGCAAGTAAAATATACACATGTTAAGATAAAGACAAACCAGATAGCATACTATCATATCGAGCAAGACTGTCCTGTACATATATATGTCCAAGCATCCAAATGTATACATATACAATAATGGCCTCTGGGGCATACATATCCAACAGGTCCTTCCCAGTTTGGCTCGAATTTTCCCTTAGCATGTCGATTGGGGATGATCGGTCTTTTGAGGACCAACACTAATTCGCCTTTCTTGAAAGCGTGAAGATGGGTTATCTTGTCATAGGACCGTGACATTTGGGCTCGGTACAGCTCCAGATTTTGCTGTACTGCGAGCCTCTTTTCTTCTAAGGCGTCGAGCTCTTCGAGCCGAAGGAGTACGTTTTCCTCCTCCGTCAACTCGTGTTGGACGGCCATTCTCAGGCTTGGAACTTCGACTTCGAGGAGGAGGATCGCCTCCACTCCGAAGAGTAATGAGTACGGAGTGGACTGAGTTGGAGTACGGTGCGTGGTACGATATGTCCACAATGCCTCGTGAAGTTTGAGATTCCCGTCTCTCTTGTTGGCTGAAATATTTTTCCTCAGGAGCTTGCATAGAGTCTTATTGAAGGCTTCAGCTAGCCCATTAGCTCTTGGATTATAGATGGAGGAATATCTCCAGTTTATCTTGTCCTGAGTAGTGAACCTTGAGATTTTGAAGCTCTTGAAAGAAGGCCCGTTGTCAGAAATGATTCTTATAGAATATTATGCTGGAAGAACGTCAGAATGTTTTCTGTCTTGATTTCTTTTAGTGGGTCAGCTTCAGCCCATCTGGAGAAATAGTCAGTTACGGCTAATATGAACCAATAGCCTTTGGATGACGGAGGATCAGTTGAGCCAAATATGTCGGTGCCCCAAACCTCGAAAGGCCATGACGCCACTGTAGGATGCAACAGATTGGGATACTTGTGAATGAAATCACCGTGAATTTGGCAGAGATGGCATTTCTTTGCATGCTCTTCGCAATCCTTTATCATGGTGGGCCAGTAATATCCAAGCCGTTTGATCTGAAGCCGCATTTTAGGGCCAGACTGGTGAACCCCGCAGACGTCTGAGTGAACTTCTCTCATGACTTTTTGTGCTTCAGCCGATGACAGGCACCTGAGCCAGAGTTGGTTATACGATCTGCAGTATAGCGTATTATTTACAAACACGTATTGAAGAGCTCTCTTCTTCAGTTGAATCCTCGCAGATTTTTCTTCGGGCAGCTTGTCGTATCGGAGGTACTCTATGAAAGGCACTCTCCAATCGGGCTCCTCTTGAATGATCAGAACTTCTTCGGCATGATTGCTCTTTTGTTCTGCACTTCCCTCTTCTCGTAAAGAGACTCGGGGCAGAATTCGCCGGCTCCTGACCGTGATCAGAATTTCATCCATGTCGGGATCAGCCAGTTCTTTGGCTAGGCGGGCGAATATGTCGGCTTTTCCGTTCAACGCCCTCGGGACTCTCATTAGTTCAATGTGAGTGAACCTTTTCATGAGTTCCACCACCCGGCCTTTATATCGAGCTAACTCAGGCTTATATATCTTGTAGTCGCCGCTTACTTGGTTGACGACAAGTTGGGAATCACCGTAGACTCATAGCCGAAGGATTTCCATTTCTATGGCGAGCTCCAAACCAGCTATCAGAGCTTCATACTCAGCCTCGTTGTTTGTGCGAGGCTCGGTGAGAGCAAAAGAATGTCGTAGGGTTCCCATCGATGGCGTGATGAACACCAATCCTATCCCTGCTTTTATCTGTGGGATGTTTGATTTGCTGGAGGTCCTGACTGATGAGATTCCGTCGAAGTAGAGCTCCCAACATGGCTCGTCATCCTCGAGGAGCAGCACTTGTTCGTCGGGTAACTCGCAATTGAGCGGCGACCCTTCTGGTATGGGATGAGCAGCAAGGAAGTCGGCGAGGGCTTGCTCTTTTACTGCTTTTTGAGGAGTATAAATTATGTCAAATTCAAGCAGCATGACAGCCCATCTCGTTATTCTACTGGCTAGGCTTGCTTTGGTCATTAAGTATTTGAGCGGGTCGACCTTGGAGATCAGCATAACCCGATGAGCAAGCAGATAGTTCCTCAGCTTCTTCACAGTGAATATCAGAGCCAGGCATTGCTTTTCGATCGGGGAATAGTTGTGTTCCTCCTCAACTAAAGTTCGACTGAGGTGGTAGAGGGCATTTCTTTTCCCTCCTCATTGTTTCTGGGCAAGGAGTGCACTGAGTGATTCATCTAGCGCGGCAGTGTAGAGAATCAGCGATTTATTTGGAATGGGAGCGGCCAGCACTGGAGGGTGCAACATATACTGTTTGATGCTTTCGAATGCTCCTTGACATTCGGTATCCCAGAAAAAAGGAGCTCCTTTCTTCATGAGCTTTGAGAAGGGCTTACATCTCCCCGATAAATTTGAGATAAACCTTCGTATATAAGCAAGCTTGCCTTGAAAAGATCTCAGCCGCGTCAGATTCTTCGGAGAGGCATCTCTATGATGGCCTTTATCTTGGATGGGTCAACTTCGATCTCTCGATGTCGGACTATGAAGCCCAGGAATTTTCCCGATGACACGCCAAAAGCGCACTTCAGAGAATTCATCTTCAGGTCGTATTCCCTCAGTCTAGTGAGAACGGTCCTAAGATCTTGGATGTGATCGGCCTTGGCTTTAGTCTTGACGACCTGATCATCAACATAACATTCGACGACTTTATGGATTAGGTCATCAAAGATATTGGTCATTGCCCTTTGATATGTAGCACCTGCGTTCTTCAGTTCAAACAACATCACTTTGTAATAGTATATGCCGATCGGGGTTCGAAATGCTGTATGCCTCTCATCCTCAGGCAACATTTTTATCTGATTGTACCCGGACGAACCGTCCATGAAGGTGAACAGCTCATAATTTGAGGTGTAATCGACCATCATTTCCATGACCGGAAGCGGGAAATCATCTTTAGGGCATGCCTCGTTAAGGTCCCTGAAATCGACACAAACCCGGATCTGCCCATTTTTCTTTTTTACAGGGACAATGCATGCGATCCAGTCTGCATATTTCTCTTCTCTGATGAAGCCAGCATCGATAAGTTTCTTAGTTTCCTCGATGACCTTTTCTTCCAGCTCCCTTCTCATTCTTCGAGGAGCTTGTTTAACAGGCTTGGCATCAGGAGATATAGCCAGCTTATGCACGACCACTTCAGGGGAGAGGCCAGGAATTTCTTTGTACATCCATGCGAAGCAGTCGGCAAACTCATGCAGCAGGACAATTATCCACTCTTTCATTTTCTCTGACAAGAGTGAGCTGATGTAGGTCGGTCTTGAATTATCAGGCGTTCCCAAATCGATCTCGGTTAGCTCATCGAAGGTTGCTTGTTCGCCATCTTCGAGCTCTTGAGGAGCTTCTTCTGGCTCGGCTATCTCGTCATCATCATTTGACCTTTCGCTGGCTTCACCAACATGGATCATGTAGCATGCCTTGGAATCAGGCTGGATGAAACCTATGCCCCGTCTATCTAGAATTCATCCATCAATAAGTGCTCGGACCTGAGGTGGATGCCATAGCCCTTCATAAAACTTTGCTTCGTCCTCCGTTTGATATAACCGGCACCCGCACCTTTTGAAATATTCCCGCATCTCGGGTGCATAGTATTTGGAATTGAGGACGGCCTTTATGCCTCTCTCATCAGGAAGGCACGCGACAGACAAATCGTCCGGGTGCACAACAGGATTTGACCCATAAAATAGGATGCCCTTCTGTCCACTTTTCCTTCCAGGAACGTAGAAAGTTTTCAGCTGGTCCACGGTGGAGACTGACAATGCATCGAGCTATTTGCACATCTGCTCCAGCACCCTTGTGATGGCTTGGGACTCTTCTGCAATTTCGAAGGTCTCTAGTAGTTTTGCTCATTGCGTGGGGGCCCAATCTGCACAGCTGTTGCAAGGCGGGTCTTCTTCCTCCAAATCTTAAGTGTCGCTGCCTAAACGAGGGAGGATTTTGCTGTCGGATGGGCCTTCAGTATCAGATTCGTCCGTATCGCTACCGACATGAGGGCGAGTTTTACGGAAGGAAGGAATTCCAGCGTCGGACTCATTAGTGTCACTGCTGAAACGCGAACGCACTTGGGGTTTTTTTCTTTTGAAAGTGACAGCCGGCTCAGATTTGCCTTTGAGTTTCGGGACCGTTCTGTCTTTGGTCAACTGTGGCTCTGTATTTTGGGGCTTCATAAAATACCAAGAATCCTCATATCGGACTTCATGCACACCGAACGGCTGGATGTCTCCGTCAATGCGTCTTTCTTCGCCATTTTTAGTATACTTCATGCATTGATGGAGAGTTGACGGAACGATGCCGTAATCGTGGATCCACGGCCGTCCCAAGAGAATTTTATAAGACGTATCAGCGTCGATCATGTATATCTTAGCTTCGGTTTGCAGATCCCTAAATTTGATTGGTAGAGCTATGGATCTTAGAACTTGCTGGCAATTTTGGTTGTAGCCATGAATGACAATTCTTTCCCTTGACGGGTGTCAGATGTCTATTGACAGACTCTTCAGAGTCCGCAAGTTCATGATGTTCACTGAGGATCCCGGATCAATGAATATGCGATTAATCCGGTCTCCGTCGCTGTATCCTGTCACGTAAAGCGGCCGATTATGCTCAGCCATTCCCAGTAGCAAGTCTTCGTCCTTAAACGTGACTGCGGCGGCATGCAGAGCGTACTGGGCTTCTTTCATATTAATTTCTGCAAAGCGAGCCTGATACTGCTCGGGGTTTTGTAGAGCGTGAATGAGAACATCTTTAAGCTCTTTACATAGGACCAATGCATCGTAAATTCTCAGGAGAGACAGAAGCTTCCGGAGATGAGCCAAGACATTATAGTCCACTGAGGAAGGACTTGAGTTTTCATTAGCCGGTTATCTGCCATCTTCCTCATTAGCCACATGTTTTTCCTTTCCTTTTGGGGCGTTGCCCTGATTTGGCGGCAGAGCCCAGCCGTTTTTGAGCTGGATTTGGTTGGCCTTTGTGGCGAGCTTCTCGTCCTCTTCGGGAAAATAGAGCTCCTCCTCAGAGTCGCTGCGAAGATGGATGGCGTAGCAGATCACTATAGGGATCTCTTCATTGGAGTCTTCTTCTAACTCCTCCAGAATTTCAGCCGCTTCTACAGGGAGGAACTCCTTCAATTGAATCAGAGTTCTTTCCTTCTGTTCATAGTCTTCGAGGGAATCGATATATTTTGAATGGTCGATCTCCCTGCAGACTCTTTTTCGCGTCGAGCTACACTTTTCTTCTTCTTGTGATTTTTGGATTTTGAGCCTGATTAGGCCGAATTGGTAGCTGGAATGGTGGGCCTCTTCTGCCCTTCCCATTCTGTTCTGGGCTCTTTCCAAAGTAACCTTAGCATCTTCTTCGTCTTATTAGATATATGTGTACTCCATGGAGGCTGCGGTGAGTCAGTTTCATTTCTCAGAGCAGCGGGTTCAGCTGTCTGCTCCCAGAAGGCTTCAGCTTCTGTCTGTATAAACTTGGTGGTTGCAACTTGATTATTCACCAACACACTCTTGGACAGCTCGATCTCTCCAGTCTTGTACTGCTTCTCGACCCAGTCTTTGAAGATATAGCAATTCTCGATCGCATGGCTCACTACTCTGTGGTACGGACAATACACGGGATTGTCGATCATTTTTGCTTCATGGGGTCTCTTCGACTCCGAAAATTGTAGACCATTGTTCAAGGCATCTTTGAATATCTTGCGGACCTTGTCCCTTCTGAAAGAATAAACCTTGTTCTTTTTCTTATCTAAGGAAGGCCCTTCTCCTTCCAGCAATGGCTTTTGAGACCGGTTGGTTTTGGAATCACCCGCCTTTCGCTTTTCTTCATTGTCGGACGTATTGAAGACATTGGTAATGCTGGAATTCCCGCTTCTATGGTTGTCGTCCCTTTTGCTTTTCCAAGTCTTGTCTCTCGGAGAGTCTGGGGTAGACTCTTGCTTCGAGCGTTCCAGCATTTGGACTTTCTTGGTTAGCTCCTGAAACGTCTTGAGGCATGCTGTACACAAGAATAGGACTATCCAGTTGCTGAGGTTCCTAATGAGAAGGCTTACGGACTGGTTCTGCTCCAGCGGCGGTTCGCACTTGACCGTGAGATTATGCCATCGGGCGATAAAGTCGGTGTTGCTTTCATTCTTTCCCGGCTTGGTCCTCACAAGGTCAGCAATGGAGATTTTATCACTGACACTTATGAACTTTTGCCGAAACAGAGACTCCATTTGGGCAAAGGTAATGACGGACCCGTCTGGTATACTCGCGTACCAATCGAAAGCGACACCGGTTAGGCTGTTGACAAACTGACAAAGAAGGAGCGCGTCATTGCCCCCTGTGTTTCCGCACGATACTTTAAAGTGGGCGACATGCTGATTTGCGTTTCTCATCCCGTCAAATCTTCCGAAATTAGGAATGACGTAGCCGCTTGGAAACTTGATCAGATCGTACTGTGCGGGATACGGCCGTCCACTACTGCCGATTTATTTCTGAGCTTCGGCTTTGGCTACCAATGTTCTAACCAAATCCATTATTTGATCTTGTGTTAGCGGGATGGTGCTATCTGGGGCCAAGTCGTCCCCGGAAGCGGAATGCGGCTGGCTTTCGTACGGCTCGCCCAATTTTGGACCCAAGGGGACAGGCATCGGTCGCTTCGGGTTGTCATCACTCGGATCAAGGGTAGAGACTTGTGCCTGATTGGGAGGCGCTCGAGCAATTTGAGCCGTGAGCTGCATCATAACGTTCGTTAGGTCATCAATTTTCGAATATAGCTTGGCCATCTCTTTATCTTTGCTCCTGAGCTGCTTTCGAAGCTCTTGAAGCAGCTCTTGCTCTGTGGTCCTGGGGCGGAAAGTCGGCTCTTCCTCACTGTCCGAGCTCGACTCCACATGGACTGAGGGGTCCTTCTGCCTATCAGCCTCATTGAGAGGATTTTCATCGCCTGATAGACTCTTGAAGAGACAGTGTCATGCTTTCTCTGTTGGGGCTGGGACACGTCTCTTTGTAGCATCGTTCGGACCGCTGTCTCCTTGATTCTATCGGTCATGGCATTTTTCTGAACCCATTTCAGGGGTTCAAAAGAATTGCTGACTTTTACGGCCGACTCAGCCGTCGTTGCGGGGTGACCCTGCTCATGGAACCTCATAAGATTCCACTTGGCCGAAGTCCTGACCCTTTTGTTGGCTCAATACCTGAGCCGCTTCTTTCTCAACCTTTCTATTTTGAGCACTTAGCAGGTTTCGGCCCTTCGGGACAACATCATAGACCGACTGACAGAGAGTCCAGAGGATATACCTGCTCGCTCGATTGTCAAGGGCAACGTCTGAGCTTGCTAGAGCTGCTTTGTGGCCTCATTGGTGTTGACGGCCTTGCCCCCAGTTGGAACAGTAAAGAGCCGTTCGAATACAGATTTGCATTTGGGGTGGGATGCTTTAGCGACCACAACATTCGGCCTCCTACCCCTAAAGTTCGGTTTGGCCGCTTGGTTTGCCGTGACCTCCGCCAGATGAGCGCTTCTGGCAGGATAGATGATGACGGAACCAAATTGACGGGGTGGCTCCTCCCATTACCGGCTGAGACTTGCAGAGAGAACCACGCGGGCATTGATCTTGACCACGCACTGGATCGGGGTCGCGTCGGAAGTTGACATCGTCGTTGAAAGTTGATTGCTGCACGGAAAAAACATTATTTCAGTACAAACATCGGTATATATGTTAAATGAGTTCACATGAACACTTGGCCCGATATATAGGAGGAGAGAAAGGTCCCACCGGACGTGCCAGAATCTGTAGGGTGTTTTTTGTCACCCCATTGAGACGGAAATACGCGTCGCTTGTCAGGCGAATACAGATTCCCCCTGCCTAAGGCAGAACGGGGTTTATTAATTATAGGGATTTGAATCTCCGGCAGCCGCGGACTAAGCTACCGTTAATTACCCCTCGCCTTTAGAGCGAAGGAACCTCCGATTGATGGGTCAAACAGGTCATGCGAACTTAATGTGCAGTGTGTGTATGTGTGCCTTGATGGGTATTGGATATATCGGGGGCCCCGCAGAGTTTTACAAGGGTCCCGCTACCCGGATAGTGGGCTGGGGGTCAAAGGGCTAGCAGCCCCTTGCGGGATACGGGATAGCGCCCTGTTAGAAATTTTTTTCTAATGGGGACAGTGTTGTGGAGTGTGTGTGTGTGTGTATATAAAAAAAGAAGAATAGCGTCCAAAGGACGCGCGGGTGCCAGTGCCTCACGTGACTAGCACGCGGGCGCCTCACGTGCTTGGCACGCGGGCGCCTCACGTGCTTGGCACGCGGGCGCCTCACGTGCTTGGCACGCGGGCGCCTCACGTGCTTGGCACGCGAGCGCTGGGCGTCAGCAGCAAAAGGGACTTGGTCTCTGCACTGGGAGCTGTGCTCCCGATTGACATTTGGAGTTAAACTCCTGACAAAGAGGATAAAGGGGCTTAGCCCCTGCACTGGGAGTTGTACTCCCCAAAAGAAAGATTTATTATTTTATATATGTATGTGTGTGTGTGTGTGTATTTGAGGAGTTAAACTCCTAAGATATTTTCGGAGCTGATGAAAGGGGACTCCTTTCTTCTTCCTTGGGCCCTGGATCTTCCCCGAAGTGGGGTTTTTGGAGGTGGGTCTCCTTCTTCCTCCTTTTTATTGGCTGGATCTTGGAGAAAAGAGGGCGAGATTTTATAAATCTCCCCTTTTAGAGATTTGATGGAAGATCCGCGTTCCCCTTCAAGGGTTTTGTGGTGAAAAACTTTTTCTTTTTGGAAAAGAAAGAGTAAAACTCGTTTAATTCAGAAAAGGGGAAGAAGGTTTAGAACATTGAGGAAGGAGAAGGAGGCACAAAAATCCTAGAGTTTGAGAGAATGAAAAAGTTGTTGAGATATTTTCATCATCTTTACCTTTATAGGCTACACACTTTACATATAGCCCCTTGGGCTTTACAAAATGGCATTTTGCCCATCCCATGCCTCATGTGCTTATTTCTTTTGCACATGAGCCATGGGTTTTACAAAAATTTGGCTTTATGCCCATTTTTTTTTTACATTTATTCATAAAAAACACCAAAATTATTTATTACAAAATTTTTATTGTGGCATGGGGGAGGCCGGCCACTTCATGTTCGGGCTTGACTCGGGCATAGGCCCACTTGACCTGGGACTGGGCCCATTTGGCTTGGGGTTGACTTTGATTTTGACTTGGTCAACCGGGGCATAAATTTTTACCCTAACATATACGTTTCTAGACCCCGACGAGGGGCGATGATTAGTCTCACAGCCATTGGTGTGTTTTACCTAAGTTGTATACAGGTGCTCACTGTGGATGGGTACACTGGACGGACTCGACGAGAACTGCTGGATGGTATTATACCTAACGTCAAATGGCAGTTCTTATGTTGCATGTGTATAGGTAGTCTGTAGACTTAAGATCATCATTTGTCTCATGTGAGTTCCCATTGTGTTTTAACTACTAGCTTACCACGGCTCAAAGGAGTCGTGCAAACAGGTTTTAATTAAGTACAGTCTTGAGCTACATGGAGGTAGTGGGTAATTGTTAGGGATTCGTCTCTCCCGGTATAGGGAGTCGATATCGCACTGTGTTTGGTTGGTCAACGCTATAAGCCTCTTGCCAGGGCAGTTGAGAACTACTGATAGTTAGATCAGTAATTTCTCGGATGGTATTGAGCCACACCAGCATGACTTATCAGGGTTAGTAGGGGTCTGACGTTGACCGCCCCTAGACCCGGTATGTGGTACTCTCATACGAACAGACCGGACTGTACGGATATTGTCACGGTTAGGCTCAGTAGGGGTTCAGATGAGTTTGCTCGTCGGACTTATTTTTTGACAGGTACCTGGATATCCGTTACGTACAGCTAGTATCGCTGACGCGCTTATGGTTAAACCTACTGCCGGCGTACTGTTGAGTCTTTAGAGTCCCACACAGAAGGTTTCTCTGGTCAGGCGAAACGAGTGGAGGCCGTATATTTATACGTGCATGGTTCCGATTGATTGCGTGTACTAGTTGCACGGAATTTAATCGGACGATTTTTTAATACTAGCAGGCTTAGGATTAATCCGGTTCATTAAATCAGATATTGATTTAATACTAGTATTATTTTTAGTGGTGTTATTTTATCTCTTGGGTATTCGTATTTTGATACGAATATGGGTATGTATATACTGTAGAGAGTATTTTGTATTTATACAAAATACATTTTAGAAGGGGACACCTCATAATATGGATTTTTCTATTTATTGATAAATAAAAAATGAGGTGTAAAGGAAGCATGGGATTAGGGATGATTTGGGCATTTATTGCCATCACTATTGAAGTATGGCTAGAATTTTAAAAAGAAACAAGAAGGCTTCATATTAGTTTTACTAACCATTCTTCATGGTTGCTAGCTCTTTTTTTTTCTTGAGCTCATTTCTTTCTTGAGTTGCCATGCTCTCTTCTTTGCTTTCTCCTCTTCAAAATTCTATCATTCTCATGAGTTGAGAAGTAAGAATTTTTGAGAAATAAAAATCACCACTAATCTTCTCCTCTCATCCTTGACTAGCTAAATTAGCATAGTTAGTTAAGTTTTTTCATTTGAAAGCTGTAGCTTGAACCTAGGACCTTCGTGTGGATCATTTAGGATCCAGGAGACCGGCGATCAAACTACACAAAAGACCCAAAAGGAGCTTAGGAAGAGGAATCAAGACCCGAAGGACACGAATACGATAGGTATAAAATTTTAACATAGTAGAATAAATACCTTTGTAGTATAGCTAGTCAGGGTTTTGTGGTAGATCTTGGTTAAAAGTCTTTCTTGCATGCTCATAAAATCTGGGTTTTGAAATTCCGCTTCTCTACAAACCTTATAGAACTTGTAAAATAGACTTACATTGGTATCAGAGCCGATCCATAAAACTTAACTAGCTAGTTTGCACACGTTTAGAAATTCGATCAACGGAAATTATCCGAGTTGCATCTCCAAAACATGCTCACAGTTCGAATTTTAAAAAGCGTTCAAAAAATATTTTCAGTCACCTTAAAAATATGTGCAGGCTATTTTAATGCCAAGAATTTTTTTTTGAGCAAACGATCAATAAATTAGACTGCTAATCCACGGCCAAATAGGTCATTTGGCCGCGGATCCGAGGCCTAATTATGGTTGCGTTGCACCAAATTTTTTCTGGGGTTCATATTTATGAAGATGTGATTTTTGAGTATATTGGTTTTTGCCCAGATTTGTTTGTGTACTGGTTTGTAGATGGGGGTAAAAGAGGAAAGTTTTAATTGATTGAAATACTAAATTCTTGTTTTTCTGTGTATTTGTTTCTATGTCCGTGAATACCATTGAGTGGTATAACCCGACTGATTGTTATATGTATAATCAGACGGGTTTACGAACATGATATTCGCGTTGATGTTCTCTGATTGCACTGATGTTACGGATAATTTGTCGTGGTGGATGGCCTATTGTGCAATGGTTGTAGTACAGTGTTAATTCATTTGTATATTCATTATTACGAGGTGAGCGTTCGACATGTGGACTGCCGTTTCCATCCGTTTGTATATTCTTTTATCGGAGCACGGCTCGGTTGAGGTCGATGTCACCGTTGTATATATTTTTCTTTTTCTGTACTAGGATTACCCCGCGGAGGAGTGCTCGAGTAGCCGTATTCTAGAGGGCAACGGGTACCCATCTCATGGCGTTGAGACCGGGGTGCCTTACTCTAGAATTGGCGGGCTACGCGCCGCATTCGTAAGGGGTATAGGATGACTCACGGCGGGGTGCACAAGTTACCGGATTTCATGAAGCGCTGGGTGGCCCACTCACTTTGTTGATTGGGGTTACCTCGCTTCCGGGATTGGCGGATGGCTTGCCGCGCTCGTAGGGGTCTAGGTTTTTCATTGCACAGGCTATCCACACGACAGGAAACGCCGAGTTTCATTTATGGCTCAAATGAAACTCGGGGCTCCAAAATTATTGGCTATTCTTGTTGCTTATCAGTTTTCTGTGATGTTGCTTATATCATACAGCTCTAATTACTTCTGATCTTTCTAGATGCCTGAGACGAATGGTTATATATATATATATACTAGTAGATATTGAATATGTTTTGCATCCACGCTAGTCCTGCTCTCGCTCTGCCGTTAGTTAAGTAACCTAACGGTGCATGACGGGGCCCCGTGGCGAATGCAGATGGCATATACGTACATTTTATTTTTGTTCTTTTCTGGTGTGATAGGAATTAAATGATGGGACCACATTAATCCTCATTAATGCAAAATAAGAAACCTAAAAAGATGTTGGAAAATTTTGAAAACCCACTCGGTTCTTTTCAAAAACACTTGTTTAAAAGGCGGAGTTTGAACCACTCCTTTTCAAAGCTATCGTTTCTTCAACGATATCAAATTCATTACGTTCAAGGTTTTCACCAAAAACCAACCGTAGCCCTCCGTTGTTTCAAATGAGTAGCACATCATATTCATGCTATGTTTGTTCGCCTTCGTTAAGGCATAGTGAATGGTAGGGGTATGTTGCTTGTTTGTAGCATAGATAGATGCATTGGTTTAGGGCAGTCATACAACCTTGTTGGCCTTCATCAAGAGTGAGTACGGGTGGGTCTAAATTAATCAGGACAACGACGGGAAGAACTTAACTTGCATCTTATGATTTGTTGACCTTCGTCAAGGTCATAAGAGCTTGGGGCAAAAATCATATCGGGAATTTCAAACACAAAGGAAACTTGCAGATTTAGCATACCTTCTGGAGTGTGGTGACTAGAGTGGCTTCCATCTAAGTCATCACACAATGATAGTTGGATCCCGATCCCACTGATGAGTAGGATTACTCTTGAGAGATACTTTTCACTTCACAATTAGCTAACATATTAGGTGTTTAGAAAGTGTTAACGGGGTTACGCCTCTGTGGAAACGAGGTTTATTTTAATTAGGTCCATGCGAGAGCACGGGCAACCTCCCTCGGAGTACCAACACCCACCTGGTTGAGCGATTAGCGAACTTGTAAAGTGTAAATGATCCCGAATAATTCTCCTTTTAAGATTTGATGAAGAATTCGAGGAAACAGTGGGAGCCATCCTGGTTAGATAAGATAATAAACCAATCTAATCTTATAACAGCATACGCTGAGTGTTTCTTTTCTCTCTCTCTCTGGCAGCAACCATGACGGGACTTAAATTACTACTTGAAAAAAATATACTGACTGGGCCAAACTATAAAAATTGGCTGAGGAACGTCAACATTGCACTTACTTATGACAAAGTAGCATACGTCCTCACCAGTATTGCTCCCCCTGTCTTAGGACCAAACTCCTCAGTTGCGGACATCGAGGTCCGCAAAACTTAGGATATGGATAGCGAGAGAGCTAAGTGCATCATGTTGACGTCCATGAATAATGAACTCCAAAAGCAGCACGAGAATATGGACATCAAATCCATTTTTCTCTATTGCAAGGATTTGTATGGAGAGCACTCTCGTATCACAAGGTACGAGACCTTAAGGAAATTATTCCAGATAAGGTTAGCTCCAGGATCACCTATAAGAGAGCACATCTTAAAGATGATCAGTCTCATTGAGGAAATCGCAAATCTAGGATGCGTGCTAGAAAACGAGTTGATTCTTGTAACAACTCCAATTTTAGTGTACAAAAATTTGTTTAAAAGTTAATGTATACTTGAGGTATTTGCATTTACTGTGAGTACTATAAGTAATTGTTTTGCTTTTTAATAGTAAGAAGGAGCTTGTAGCTCACTGGTAAGACCTTACATTGTTGAACCAAAGCACCAGAGTTCAAATTCTATCACCTACATTATTTTTAATATTGTTTTGTTTTAAACTTTTAGAAGTCCAAGGGTCTCCACGTGCATAACTCATAAAAACCCCACTTCACATATAAAACAAACTGTTCCAGGGGGTAGACGACTCGACACCGGACACGTGGCAATGGCGACCCGGCCCGACTCGGCCGACTCGGCCGCCGCCGCCGACCGGACCGAGTCGGATCGCCGATCTCCCAACATGAAAGTTGTGCCTCTTTATCTTCCTAACTCCCATGTACACTTTAAAAATCCTGCACATTAACAGAACCCTTTAAAATATCAATAAATCCAATTTTTAATATAATTTAATATATTTTTTCTTCACACCCTTTCACCTACCCTAACCCTAGTTTTACCCTATAAATATCACCCCTAAACACACCCCCTCACTCACAATTCTGTCCAAACTCTTAAGAAAACTCTCTAGAATTTTAGTGTGCAATTGGAGTTAGTAAAGGGCGAAACTCCGGCGAAATTCCGACGACGACCGTAGGAGCTCCCGGCGACGAAACGACGCACCGGCGCCTCCTACGTATTCCTCTCCCTCTTCTCTTGACTATAAATCTGTAATTCCTTCCTCCCCCTTCTCTATTCCATACTAAAAATTTGTAAAACTAAAACCCGACGGAAGCGGAGTTAAATCCGGCTTCCGATTCGGTTTTCTTTGTAAAGTTCAATTTTCCTTAACACAACCATACAAAACTCTTACATATTGACTATTAATCATTAACAAAACATATGGAACAAATTCCATTTCAAAAGAATGTATATTTCAATTTTTATCATACTTTTTCAGTAAAATACCATATAATTTAGTTTCGACTTTAAAACATCATTAATCTTGCTATACGTTTAAGTAGACCACGAGGTAATGACCTACCTCCTCACAAAACTCATATACAACATAACACAATACCTTTTGGGAAATATAGATTCGGGAAATACCGTTTTACACAAAACTATCTTTAACTTATAAAAACCGTTTTCTACAAAATTACGTATTTTTACAAATCTTTGCAAAGCGCCGCTACAACCCATTTTTGGGGAACCCGACTGGGACGGGGCAGATTATCGCACATCCCTGGACTTAGTAGTGCGAGATTCAGACCTCCGCAAGAAGCATTCGGTCTCGAAGGATTTAAAAATACAAATATCTTAAGAAAATGAGATTTCTAGAAAAAAATAATAAATTAAAATTATTATTATATATATATATATAGTATCAAAATATCTATTTTTGATATAATATAAATATTCCAACTTTTCTATATCAAAAGAATCACTTTATATGAAAATACCATGAAATTCCATACATGTTCAGTATTACAATTAAATACCCTATATTATGAAATTAGGTTGTTTTCACTAGAAATGTCACATATATAAAATCCATATCTATGTCAACTCCAAAGACGATAATTAAATACTTGGGGTGTATTTTGAAAATTATACAAAATTATTTTTACATATAACCCCCTCAAGTTCTATAAATTACAATAAGGACCTTAGTAAATATAGGTTTAAGCTGGACCAGTCTCTTGAGCCTCAGAGAGCCGGAGATATGGGTGCTTGCTTATTTAAGGTAGACAACTTAACAAACGGTGTTATCAACACGGTAATCGTTTTTGAAAAAGACACAAATCCTGCCGCCCATGTGCAGCGATTACTGATAACACCAAAACCTAATTCAGGATTTCAATTTCCTTTCTGATTGTTCCGATTCAGACCGAGTCTCATTATAAATAATCTGACTTGAATATGATTCAAGTACAATCTATAATACTACAATTCAATATGAATCCATAAATCCATATATTCAATCTATCCGATCTGTATTGACTGAACCGAACCATGGATATACTTCCATCTACATGATTCTCCAGTTACAATCCATTTTACTGATATCATGGTTTCGGCAAGTCATCCACCTATACAAGACAATACAATACAACTATACAATCAAGACATTGTGGGGTTTCTAAAGGGTAGATTGGTACGGAAAGTGTTAGAAGTGGCACGCGACTGCAAGACTTAAGACACCTAACCTGATTTCATGTTGCTTTTGTACCGTGGCATAAACGGTTCCTTGTACTCCTGTTGCCCTTAGTCTCTAGCATATAGAGACTCCTCTCGTATACACTAGCATTCATCTGTACCAAACTACAAACAACAACGTTAACCATATAATACAACTTTAAAAGCTACTTTCTCTCTCTGTCTATTCTATTTCTCCCTTATCTTTGGGACTTACCGAGCGATTGTTCGCTGACGACATTCCTTCTCTTTCTTCTTTGGAATGTTGTCAGGTGATCTGGACACTCAGGAGATCGAGTCTACCGGCGAGGACTTGGATCAGCTTGCCTACGACCCAGAGCTCTAGATTCATTGTACACATTTTATTTCAGTACTTTTCATTTTTGTTATGCCACTGTTTAGGCATTGCTTTCATTCAGATATATTTACTTTTCCATGCATTGTACAAAAGAATGTTAATAAATAAAGTTACTATTCAGTTATACCTACTGTCTTTGTCTCTTGTGCATTTTTATTTATATTGCTTAGATACGCTTAGCGTATTTACTTCAGAGTAAATACGTATCGGCCAGTCGCGTCCTCTGCCCGTATACTGGGAAGCGGGGCGTGACAATTCTACACTCCCTTCCTCACACCTTCCCTTAGGTCGTGCCGCTTCCCGGTGTACGGGAAGAGGACGCGGCGAGACCGCTACGTATTTACTCTGAAGTAAACACGCTAAGCGTAACTAAGCAATATAAAATGTAATGTACACAAGAGACAAGATATAAATGAACAGCAACTTTATTTATTAATATTCTTTTTACAATACATCTGAAAAGTAAATACATATGATAAAGCGATGCCTAAACAGTGGTATAACAGAAATGGAAAATACAGAATGAAAATGTGTACAAAGAATCTAAAGCTCTGGGTCGAAAGCTAACTGGTCCAAGTCCTCGAAGGTGGGCTCGATCTCTAGTGAGTCCGAAACACCTGACGACATTCCAAAGAAGAAGAAAGAGAATGTCGTCAGCGAACAATCACTCGGTAAGTTCCAAAGATAAGGGAGAAGTAGAATAGACAGAGAGATAGAGAGTATAACTTTTAAAGTGGTATTATATTGTTATAATGTTGTATTTAGTGTTAACACTGTTGTTTGTAGCTTAGTACAGAAGATGCCAGTGTATACGAGAGGAGTCTCAATAGACCAGAGACTAAGGTGGACGGAATCAAGAGTACAAGGCTCCGTAATAATACCCGGAACAACGGCAATTAAATTCAGGTTAGGTGTTTTAATGGTTGCAGTCTCATGCCACTTTTAACACCTTCCATATCAATCTAGCCCTTAAAAACCCCGCGGTGTCTTGATTGTATTGATGTATTGTATTGTAAATTGTATTGTCTTGTATTATAGATTGTATAGATGGATGACTTGCCGAAACCATAATATCAGTAATGGAACGGATATAATGGATGATCATGTAGATGGAATATATCTATGGTTCGGTTCAGTCAATGTAGTTGATATAGATTGAATAAACGGATTCATAGATCCATATTGTATTGTAGTCTTGATACTTGAATCATATTCAAGTCGATTGATTATATCGAGACTCAGTCTGAGTCAGACAATTAGAAAAGATATTTAATCCTGAATTAGGTTTTGGTGTTATCGGTAACCGCTGCACATGGACGGCAGGATTTGTGTCTTTTTCAAAGACGATTACCGTGTTGATAACACCGTTTCTTAAGTTGTCTACCTTAGATAAGCAAGCACCCATATCTCCGGCTCCCTGAGGCTCAAGAGACTGGTCCCGCTTAAACCTATGTTTACTAGGGTTCTTATTGTAATTTAGTATAACTTGAGGGGGTTTTATGTAAAAATAATTTTGTATAATTTTCAAAATACACCTCAAGTATTTTATTATCATCTTTAAAGTTTTCATTGATGTATATTTTATCATTGTGACATTTCTAATGAATAAAACCTATTTTTCATAATATATGGTATTTATTTGTAATATTGGAATTGTTTGGTATTTTCTTGTAAATGGAATGTTTTTCTTGAATTTTGGAAATGTGGAATATTATAAATATTAAAAATAGATATTTTAATATTAATTACATATATATATATATTTATTAAAAATATAAGTTTTAATTATTATAGAACTCACATTTTCTAAAGAAAATTGTATTTTAAATTTTTCGAGACCGTATGCTCCTTGCGGAGGTCTGCATCTCGTACTAATAAGTCCGAGGATTGCGATAATCCGCACCATCCTGAACGAGTTCCCCGAAATAGGTTGTAGCGGCACATTGCAAAGATTTGTTAAAAATACACATCTTGTAGAAAAAGGTTTTTATAAGTCGGAGGTAGTTTTGTGAAAAATCGTATTTTCCCAAATCTATGTTTCCAAATGTCATCGTGCTATGTTACATATGAGTGTTGTGAGGAGGTAGGTCATTACCTCGTGAGTTTTCTAAAACCAGCATGGTTAAAAGGTATAAATATGTCGATATGAAATATAAAGGTATTTTACTGTAAAAGTGAAATAAAACTTGCTACGATTATCATTTTAATGTCAAATTTATTCTATTGTCTTAGTTAATGTTTAATAGTCATGACATAAGAGTTTAGTAACATTGTGTTTAAGGAAAATAGAATTTTTAAGGAAATAACCGAATCGGAAGTCGGATTAACTTCGCTTCCGTCAGGTTTTAGTTTTGAATATTGTTTAGAATATAGAAGAGAAGAGAAATAGGGAATTACGGCATTAGAGCCAAGAGAAGAGAAAGAAGAAGACTGGGGAAGCACCGGTGCGTCATTTCGTCGCCGGAAACTTCTCGGATTGTCGTCGGAAGTTCGTCGGAGCTTCGCCCTTTATTAACTCCACTTGCATACAAAAAGTCTTAGGAATTTTCTTGAGAGTTTGGGCAGGGATTTGGGAGTGAGGGGGGTAATTTGAGGTGTGGTATTTATAGGAAAAATTAGGGTTTAGGGTAAAGAAAGGGTGTGATAAAAATTGTAAAAATGGATTAAATGGGGGTTTTAATTTGCTCTGTAAATGTGCAGGGAAATTAAATAGTACAGAGGTTATGGGGACCAAAGGTTGCAGTAGAAAGAAGAAAATCGGGGTTTCGGCCGGGTTGACCCGGCGGCGCCGACCGAGTCAGCCGCTCCGCCGGCCCGAGTCGGCTGAGTCGGGGTCCATCTTCTTGCCACATGTCCCCGACGCTTGGACTTGACTCTTGGACCCTTTTGTTTTATGTGTGACTCTTTGTTTTACGGGTTATGCACGTGTAGACTCTTGGGCTTCTAAAAAGATTAAAAGAAATCAAATTAAAAATAATGTGTGGCTGATGGGATTTGAACACATGGGCTATGTCACAGCAATGTAAGGCTTTACCAATGAGCTAAAAGTTGTTTCCTGCTGTTCAAAAGCAAATCAAACCTATAACTTATGCTTAGGCTCAAGTACCCCTTTCTGTATTTTTGAAAAATTCATACAGAAAGTTTAGAGTTGTCACATTTAACATGCACAGTATGAAAGCTGATCTTCCAAAGCTTCTCAACATGTTGAGAATAGCGGATAGCTCCTTGGAAAAGGAGAGGACACATGTTCTTATTATTAGTGAATCTTCCTTTTTTAAATCCAAAGCGAAAGATAAGGGGAAGAAGAAGAAGAAGAAGATCACTACCAAGCTGAAAGGAGGTGTCAAAAAGGTGCAAGGAATAAACAAATCGGGGAGAGTAAAAGCAGAAAAGGATGAATGCTACTACTGTCACAAGAAAGGGCACTGAAAGAAGGATTGCAGGGCTTTCAAAGCCAAGGGTAAGGACATGAAGCAAGCTGATGCTTCTGCTTCAGGTGTGTTCGTAATCGAAAACCGTTTTTCAGTAAACTCTACATCATGGGTACTAGATACCGGTTTTGGTTTTCACATATGTAATTCTTTGCAGGCTCTGAGAAACCATAGAGTACTGAAGGCAGGTGATATGACCCTCATGGTTGGCAACAGAGCAAACGTTGATGCTGTTGCGGTAGGGGATCATCACCTGGGGTTGACAAGTGGGCATATTTTGGTGTTGTATAGCTGTTTTTGTGTACCCACTATGCTATGTAATATTATATTAATATCTTTATTATCTAATGAAAGATATAATTTTGCACTTGAAAGAAATGTCATGAACATTCACCTAAATCTGGAACTTATTGGGTCTAGCACACTGGAAAATGACATATACATACTCAATCAACATCAAGTTTTCAATATTCAAAACACACTCAAAAGAAAGGCTCCAGATTCGAACCAAGCCTTCTTATGGGATTGTAGACTTGGTCATATTATTGAAATAAGGTTGAATAAGTTGTATAAAGATGGATATTTAGATCCGTTTGAATATGTATCATATGCATCTTGTCAATCATGTATCAAAGGAAAGATGACCAAATCTCCATTCACATGACACGAAGAAAGAGCCATTGAGCTCTTGGGACTCATACACAGCGATGTATGTGGTCCGATGTCTACACATGCATGAAGCGATTACTCCTACTTCATAACTTTTACTGATTATTTCTCAAGGTATGGATATGTATTCTTAATGAAGTATAAATCCGAGACCTTTGAGAAATTCAAAGAGTATAAAAATGAAGTGGAGAAACAAACGGGTAAAAGTATCAAGATACTTCGATTTGATCGGGGTGGAGAATACTTAAGTTCCAGTTTCCTTGAATGCTTAAAAGAGAATGGAATTCTCTCTCAAATTACTCCTTCGTATACAACTCAGTATAACGGTGTATCAGAGAGAAGGAATCGCACACTACTCGATATGGTGCGTTCCATGATGAGTAGTGCTGAGTTACCACTTTCCTTCTGGGGTTTTGCACTGGAATCAGCAGCATACATATTGAATAGGGTTCCAACTAAGTCTGTACCTACCACCCCATATGAAATGTGGAGTGGGAAGAGACCATGTTGTTGGCTGTGCCCTCAAGTCAATTATTGGATCACAGACACGTGATTGCAATAATTGAGAGATGACATATACCGGTAGAACAGTCTTACTCAAGATGATAGTATGCTATCTGGTTTGTCTTTATCATCGTGTAAATGCTTCAGGTGACATTACAGATCACTATTACATGTTGATTGAGCCCATAGGATTCTTGCTTGACTACCAGCAGTATGATGGCGATCATATACGTGAGAGTTGGGTGGTCTATAAGTGCATCCTTAAAGTGTCCCTAGTCATGGGAGTTTCGAGATTGGGCATCGATACTCCAAGAGTAGACTAGTGTATATGGATCGAGACCTCGACGAGGGGCGATGGCCGGTTTCACAAGCCATTGGTGTTAGTTGGTTCACCTAAGATGTATACAGGTGCTCATTGGGTTATGAGTACACCGGACGAACTCGCCGGGAACATGGTAGTTGGTATTATACCTATTGTCAGATAGCAGTTTCCAGGTGACATGTGTACAGGTTAGTCTATCGACCTGAGATCGTCATTTGTCTCATGTGAGTTCCCACTGTGCTTTGATTACTACCCTACCATGGCTCAAAGGAGTCGTGCAAACAGGTTTTAGTTGGGCACAGTCCCGAGCCACATGGAGGCAGTGAGCGGATCGTCAGGAGATTCGTCTCTCCCGGTATTAGGGGTTATGTCGCAGAGTGCACGAGTGGCCATCACCAGAAATCCTCGGCCGGGGTAGACGAGAATTACCGATCTAGGATCGGTAGTTTCTCAGTTGGTGATAGGTTTCATGCCGGCACTAAATGTCGCGTTATTAGGGGTCTGACTTTATCCACCCCCTAGACTCGATATGCGATACTCATATACGAACGGACCGGACTGTACGGATATTGTCACTGTCGGGCTCAGTAGGGTTTCGGGATGAGTTTGCTCATCGGCCTCCCTTTCGCTCAATACCTAGACAGCCGTTACGTACAGCTAGTACCACTGACGTGCTTGTGGTTAAACTCACTGCCAGCATATTGACGAGTCTTTAGAGTCCCACACAGAGGGTTTCCCTGATTCGGGCGAAATTTTGAAGAGGCCGTATGGTTTTATGGCAGGGTTCGATCAAATCTGTGCACTTGTGCACGGATCATGATCGGACGGATAATACTAGTGGGTTTTGGTTTAAGCCGGATCCTAGTATTATATTGTTGGATTATTTTCGTCTCGTTATATTCGTATTCAGTCGGAATACGGATGCAGGTATGTATATACGGATGGGGGGTATTCTTGTAATCCGTTACAATTTTATTTTAGAGTTGTCATTTCCTTTTCTTTCTTTAAACATTTGGATTAATGTTTATTATGGAAAATGTGAGTGAAAGTTTTGTTCTTGTGCATTAACTTGTAGCATGTGGATATGGTGTGATTTGATGAGGCATGGGCTGTTGATATTTTTGGTGATGGAAATTCTTTAATATGTGAGGTGGAAAGTGTGAGCATGGGTCTTGGCTTGTGGCATTAATTGATGAGGCATGGACCATGCTTGTTTCATTTAATGTTTGTGAGATATTTGTTGTGGTTGATTTTTGATGATGCTGGAAAATTTCTAGTGTTGCTTTGGAACACCAAAAAAAACCTCACAAACTTAAGTGAAACAAAAAGGAAAGTGGCTGTTGGTTTTTTTGAGGGTGTAGGCTAAATTTCGTGGCTGATTTTTTGTGTGGAGGAAAAATTCTTGAGTTGCTTGATTACACTAATACCTCACCTCACACAAAAACAACAGCCACTTCATCAAATAAAAAAATCCACAGCCATTTCAAAATCCACGGCCACTTCTTTTCACCTCAAGTCTTGGCCAAAATTCTTGTGCTCATTTTTCTTTACATCAATAGCAACTTCTTCACCTCCACCCATTCCATCTCATGTGTTGAGAATCATTGGGTGTTTTGAGATAAAATATTCACACACTATCTCTACTTCATCTTGGGTATCTAGGCTAGCAAACTGGATGCCCAAGTTTCTTCGGATTTGAAGCAGGAGCCTGTATTACTAATTCTCGACGTGGATCGTCTTCGACGAGAGAGACCGGAGACCGAACTTGATCTAGGAAGCCGTAAGGAGCTTGGGACAGAGGTTGAAGACCAAAGGACATGGATCGATTGGTATAACCTCTCTAAACTCCTTTTACAATTTACTAGTATAGGGTTAATGGTTCGATCCGGGAATCGGGTTCCGTTAGCGCCGGGTTTTAAAAAGTTTTTGTTCCGCGTTTGGCCATGGATTGATGGCCAGGGCGCTGGCGTAACCTTACATAGTATCAGAGCCAACCCATTAACCGTATACTAGTTGTTTAGACAATGTTAAAATATCGAAACCGAAACAACCCCAAAACAATACTAACGATATTCCATTCTCTGTCGAAATTTTATTGGTCTTCTAAAATTATTTTAGCAACTGCAGAAGACTATTTAGGTGACAACTAGAAGACACACCAAACACGAGCCCCTAATTCCACTACTTAGCCGGCGAGTCTTGATGAAAATCCGGCCATGCCGGTTTTGTAGTTGAGTTGGGACTTGATTTTTGGCATGGCATGTAGTCTCTGGAATATTAGTTCAGTGGTATTATTTGTTTAGCTCAGTTTGGATATGGTTTTATTTATTTGTTTGGGGCTATTCGGGGTTATTTCGAAGTCAATATTTCTAATATTGTTTAAAGTTTTACAGTACTTACATTACTATCTATGACTGAGAATGTCATTAGAGCGGTACAACTTGTCTAAATGCTATAGTTCTTTTAGACGGGTTTGCGAACGTGACATTCACGTTGATGTTCTGTGTTGTGCTGTGTTGTTGCGGATTATCGTGGTGGATAGCTTGGGTGCAATATTATTACAGTTTAGTTTTATTTGTACATTTGATATCGCGGGGCGAGCGTCCGACATGTGGACTGCCGTCATTGCCTGTTTGTATATTATTTGTTTGGGGCACGACGGGTTGAGGTCGATGTCACATTTGTACATATTTTCTTTTCTGTACTAGGATTACCCCGTGGTGGAGTGCATGGATAGCCGGGTTTTGAAGGGCAACGGGTTCGCATTTCATGGCGTTGAGAAGGAGGGGGCCTCACTCCAGAATTGGCAGGCTATTCGCCGCACTCGTAGGGGGTACAGGTTAACCCAAGGAGGGGTGCTCATGTTACCGGATTCCGTGAAATGTCGGGTGGCCCATTCACTTTGATGAAGGGGGCTGCCTCGCTTCTGGTTTTGGCGGGTAACTTGCCGCAATCGTAGGGGTCTAGATTTTCATTGCACAAGCTATCCACACGACCAAGGGAACGTCGGATTTCACTTGCGGCTCAAAAGAAACCCGGGGCTCCCAGATTATCTGTATTGTTCTGTGATGCTTAATACTTATTTGTGATGTTGCATTTATCACGCCTGGAGCGATTATTATATATTGCTATATATACTAGTAGATATTGTATATGTTTTACACCCGTGCTAGTCTAGTCCCCGCGCTGTCGTTAGTTAAGTAACCTAACGGGTGATGACGGGACCCAGTGGCGAATGCGGATGGCATATACGTACATCATATTTTCGTTCTTTTCTGGTGTGATTAATTGATGGGACTGTCTTGATTCAGATCAATGCAAAGAAAACATAAATATTCTGATGTTATTGGAACAATTTTCAAAAAGCTGTTATTACAAGAACGTTTTCTTTTGTTTTGCACAGTGGTATTCGGTTATGAATATCCAGCACCTCATTCGACAGGGCAAGGGCCGAGATCCCTTCATCGGGAGTGACCCCTTGGGCAGAAGTTTGCGTCAAGATAATAACTTCACTATAGTCGATTACTTTTTGCTTTGCATCGCGGTATTCAGTGGGAATATCCTGCACCTCATTCCACGAGGAAAGAGCCGAGATCCCTTCACCGGGAGTGACCTCTTTAGAAAATGTTTTCGCCACTATATATTTGTAAAAAGCCATCTGGTTCCTTCAACGATATCAAGTTCATTACGTTAATGGTTTTTCGCCAAAAACCATTCGTAGCCCTCCGTCATTTTAGACGGGTAGCACTTAGCTATGTTTGTTGGCCTTCGTCATGGCATAGTATATGGTAGCTATTTGTTACTTTTCTGTTGCATTGATAGATGCGTTGGTTTGGGACAGTCGTGCTACTATTTTGGCCTTCGTCAAGGGTATGTACGGGTGGGTTCAAATTAACCTGGACAATGACGGATAGAACTTGACATGTGACTTATGATCTGTTGGCCTTCGTCAAGGTCATAAGACCATGGGTTAAAAATCACATCGGGAGTTTCAAACATACAGGAAACTTGCCAGATATGCGCATACCTTCTGGAGTGTGATAACTTGAGTGGATTCCATCAGGTTATCATGTGATGATAGTTGGATCTCGATACCAACTGATGAGTTGGTTTACTTCTCGGGTGATTTTAGATGATCCCGACTAATTCTTCTTTCAGATTTGGAGAAGAATTTGAGGATACAGTGGGAGACATCCTGATTGGATAAAGTGATTGACCATTCTGATCTAGATTAGAGTGCATGCTGAGTGTTTCTTTTCTCTCTCTCTTTGGCAGCGACCATGACTCGACCCTTGATATAATTCAGTAACCAAGTTAACCGGACCTTCTTAAAACACGTTGACTTTTTTATTATCAGAATTGCATACTTCATTGCCACTCCTACTTTTACGCTTTTCTTTTTCTCCGGAATATTCCATATCACTATGAAAATCCACATTTATTGGATATGACTATCGTATAGTTACATACGAACTCGAAGAAATTTGTTTCAGATTCGAGGATGGTTTCCGGTTCAGGAGAAATTAAATAGGACTATTCAGTTGTTTTTTCCTTTTACCTTCTCTCAGGTTGTGAGGGCTCCTAAGATTAGAAGAGGGTACACCTATTGCGTTTATTGGATAGTCTTCTTGCAAACCATAGGCAGGTGCCGAAAGGTGGGGAAGGAAGAAAATCAATTAGCCTAAGTATGGTGTACAGAAGGTAATAAGTAAAGACAAATAAATGGATTAGAAAGAGAGCAAAGTAAATTGCAACTGCTATCATTCATGACCAAACCGTGTATATCATCGCCACTCCTACTTCACCTTTGAATTTCTCCAGAACACCCCGTATTACTATGAAGATCCATAGTTATTGGATAATCCGTCGTATAGTTACATACGAACTCGAAGGAACTTGTTCCAGCTCGAGAATGAATTCTGGTTCAGGAGAAATAAAATAAGGTTTATTCAGTTGTCTTTTATCTTTACCTTCTCTCAGGCTGCGAGAACTCCTAGGATTAGGAGAGTACACCTATTACGCTTATTGGATAGTCTTCTTTCAAACCATAGGCTGGTACCGAATGGTAGGGAAGGAAGAAAACCATTTCACCTAAGGATGGTGTAAGAAGGTAATGAGTAAAGACAAATAAAGAGATTTGGAGAGATAGCAAAGAAATATACAGTTACAGTCGTGAATCTGGATAGTGGAAGAGGCATTACTAGGAATACCCGGCTACCCCTTCGAAACATTTTCATGTTTCAGTTTCACTATGCGTTGTTAATTGAAAACTGATTTTCCAATTAGACCCTTACTCCAGGGTATGTATTTACCAGATTTGATTCTCACATCTGTATGGTTTTACAGATGATGAGTGGGAGTAAGTTATTGGGAATTAGGTGATTATATTCTCATTATATCGGAATTCGTTGTAATTGGTAATATTTGAGAAAATCACCTGGGGTTTTGCCTGACAGCAAATATTTGGTTTTGAATATCCATTATTATGCACCAATTTTAAACTGATATATCTGTACGTTTATTTTATAAAGTGAGATATAACTTTTTGAAATTATGTCCATGACATTTACCAGTATTAGTTGATGATTGGGTAATGAGCATTAAACAACGGTGTAATTCTTCTTAACCATAGTACAGTTTTCAACCTACAACGCACAGGGTTTGAGTTATTCAACTCAGAAGACTTATATAAAATATTGTATGTTGTCCAGTGTCCATTAAGACAGAGGGGATGGTAATCGTACTATATTCTGTTTACCTGTAACTTCTCCAGTTTTAGACAGGTATTTCGTAGAAATACAAGGTCCAAGTTTTAAGAAGTTATAGGTACAAGAATAAAGTAAGGAACCATGTAATGCAAGTATCAGGATTCCTCAAGGTGATCGAAGATGTAGATACTTGTATTTGGTATTTAATTGATAGTAATAGTTTTGAGAACTTGCTTCTCATTCAGGTTACTCATATCTGGATGCACTCCTAAGTTGAGTAATGCTGATCGGCCTCTCTCCATTTAGTTGACATGCACTGGAGACAGCTGCATGATTTGAATCTGGTTCCAATTAAATCAGTGTCTCTGTTTCTATATTGTATATAGAATGGTTCATATCTTAACGATGTTAAGGTATATGGAGTTGTCCGGCTTATGCTTAAAACCAGACTCAGGATAACTCAAGGCACGTTTCTGTAATGGCAGTTTGTGGGTTATCCCGGGCTATGACAAGGGTTAACTTTCTACCATCTGGAAGATCAATAGTGATATTGTTCTTGACACGCCACAGTTTTAATAAAATGGATCTTTTTTTTCAGAAAACAGTAGTGGGAGTATGGTAGAACTGGTGACACGCCCCGCTTCCCAGTGTACGACGAAGGGGACGCGACGAGACCGCTACGTATTTACTCTGAAGTAAACACGCTGAGAGTATCTAAGCAATATAAATAAAATGCACAAGATACAAAGACAATAGATATAAATTGAACAACAACTTTATTTATTAACATTTTTTTGTACAATGCATCTGAAAAGCAAATACATGGAATGAAAAGCAATGCCTAAATAATAGCATAACAGAAATAAAAAGTACTGAAATGAAATGTATAAGTATCTAGAGCTCAGGGTCGAAGGCTAGCTGGTCCAAGTCCTCGCTGGTGGGCTCGATCTCCTGAAGATCTGAATCACCTGATAACATTCCAAAGAAGAAAGAGAAGAAATGTCATCAGCGAACAATCGCTCGGTAAGTCCCAAAGAATGAGGGAGAAATAGAATAGACAGAGAGAGAGAGAGAGTGTGTAACTTTTAAAGTTGTGTTATATTGTTATTATGTTGTATTTAGTGTTAACGCTGTTGTTTGTAGCTTGGTATAGAAGAGGCTAGTGTATATGAGAGGAGTCTCAGTAGACCAGAGACTAAGGTGGACGAAAAGTACAAGGAATCGTTCAGCCACGGTACAACGGCAATTGAATTCAGATTAGGTGTCTTAATCGTTGCAGTCTCGTGCCACTTCTAACACCTTCCGTACCAATCTACCCCTTAAACCCCACGATGTCTTGATTATATTGTTTGTATTGTATTGTAAATTGTATTGTCTTGTATTATAGATTATATAAATGGATGACTTGCCGAAACCATGATATCAGTAAATGGATATAACTGGAGAATTATGTAGATGGATGCATATCTATGGTTCGATTCAGTCAATACAGATTGAATAGATTGAACAGATTGATTATATGGATTCATGGGTTCATATTGAATTGTTATATATATACTTGAATCTCATTCAAGTCAGATTGATTATATTGAGACTCAGTCTGAGTCAGATAATTAGAAAAGAAATTGAATCTTGAATTAAGTTTTGGTGTTATCGGTAACTGCTGCATATGGACTGCAGGATTTGTGTCTTTTTCAAAGAAAATTACCGTGTTGATGACACCGTTATTTAGGTTGTTTATCTTAGATAGACAAGCACCCATATCTTCGGCTCACAGAGGCTCAAGAGACTGGTCCCGCTTAAACCTACATTTACTAAGGCCCTTATTGTAATTTATAAAACTTGAGGGGGTTTTATGTAAAAATAATTTTTGTATAATTTTCAAAATACACCTCAAATATTTTATTATCGTCTTTAAAGTTTTCATTGATGTATATTTTATCATTGTGACATTTCTAGTGAATAAAACATATTTTTCACAATATATGGTATTTAATTGTAAAGTATTGAACTTGTATGGAATTGCATGATATTTTCTTGTAAATGAGTTGTTTTTCTTAAATTTTGGAAATGTGAAATTTTTATAACTATTAAAATAGGTATTTTGATATTATTTACATATATATTTATTTATTAAAAATATAAGTTTTATTTATAATAGAAATCACATTTTCTAAAGAAAATTGTATTTTTTAAAATCTTTCGACACCGTTTGCTCCTTGAGGAGGTCTGTATCTCGCACTACTAAGCCCGAGAATGTGCGATAATCCACACCATCCTGAACGGGTTCCCCAAATGCGTTGTAGCGGCGCTTTGCAAAGATTTGTTTAAAATACATAATCTTGTAGAAAAAGGTTTTTTATATAAGTCGGAGGTAGTTTTATGTAAAACCGTATTTTCCTAAATCTATATTTCCCAATATCATCATGCTATATTACATATGAGTATTGTGAAGAGGTAGATCATTACCTCGTGAACTATCTAAAGGTATAGCAAGGAATTATAATGATTTATGTCGAAACTAAACTATATGGTATTTTTCTGTAAAATTGCGATAAAAAGTAAAATAGGAGTTCTTTTGATATGAAACTTGTCAACATGTTTTTTTTAATGTTTAATGATCATGATGAGAGAGTTTGGTATTATTATTCTTAAGAAAAATATGATTTTTAAGGAAAAACTGAATCGGAAGTCAGATTAACTCCGCTTCCGTCGGGTTTTAGAATTCTGAGTTTTTAGAATAGTAAAGAGATGGGGGAGAAGGGACTTATGGGTTTTAGATTAGAGAAGAGGAAGAGGGAGTGGTAGAAGGTGCCGGTGCGTCGTTTCGTCGCCAGGAGCTCCTAGGGTCGTCGTCGGAAGTTCGTCGGAGTTTCGCCTTTCGCTAACTCCACTTCTACACAAAAGTTCTTGGGATTTTTCTTGAGAGTTTGGGCAGAGTTTTTGAATGTGGAGTGGTATTTATAGAAAAAATTAGGGTTTGATAAAAAAAAATGCTTTAAAAAGACTTAAATTGGGTTTTAATTGGCTCTGTTGATGTGCATGGAAGATAAATAGAACAGGAGTTATGGGGAGGGCAAAAGGCACAGGTGGAGTGTAGAAAAATCGGAGTTGGATCCGAGTCGGCCGGCGGCGCCGGTGATTCACCCCTCCCGCCGGCCGAGTCGGGCCGAGTCGGGGTCCGCTTCGCCGCCACGTGTCCTTCGTTGTTTGGTCTACCTCCTGAACTCGTTTGTTTTTAGTGTGACCTTTGGGTTTACGGGTTATGCACGTGTGGACTCTTGGACTTCTAAAAAGATTAAAAGAAATCAATATAAAAAATAATGTGGCTGATGGGATTTGAACTCTGGTGCTTTGGTTCAGCAGTGCAATGTCTTACCCATGAGCTACAAGCTCCTTCTTGCTATTAAAAAGCAAAACAAATACCTATAGTACTCACAGGAAATGTAAATACCCCAAATATACATTAATTTTAAATGAATTTTATGTACACTAAAATTGGAGTTGTTACAACTGGAAGTGATTCCAGAACCACAAACGAGTACTGAAAATTTAATAGAATCTAAACATTCAATCGGGTTTGACATTCCATTAGCCACTCCGCAGATATGGTGGGTAACCTCAGGCACCCGAGAGGTACGATGGTATCCTCAAAGACGGTGATAGGGAGGTTCTTGTTTACCCAGACTTGCCATTACTGCTGTTCTAGACTATGAGACCCGGCAGGAGGATGGATATAGCGTCGTTCTAAGCTAGCTGTAGAAGTGCACGTGTATATGATTCTGCCAGAGGGTTGTTGTAGTCAGTGGGAGCAGCGGAAGCATAATGGACAAGTAGCTTATGTCTATTTATAGACTAAAGCATGTATAACGGAGAAAGATCATCTATTTTTGATGTGACAGTCATAAGCTTTGACTTCATCAGAATAGGAGATGGATCTGTTAAGAAGGTAGTAGGGTAGTATATCTTGGTATTTGGATGACATACACTTTGTAGGAAATGAAATTTCTATACTACAATCGGTTATACTGTGGTTGTCATACAGTGGTTTCTCCATATAGGATTTGGATATTATATCAGGCATTCTGGTTACTAGATCTACGGTTTTAGATCTAGATTTGGTGTCACGACCCGCAGGGTACGGAACGTGACTGGCACTTAAGTTTACGAAACGTCTAAAGGCGTCCGTAAAATAAGTAAGCCAAAGCCCAGAAAACAAAACCAATTAAGCAAAAGAGTGAAGAGAACCCAAACATTTGAAAGCAAGCTTATCAAATAAGTCATATAAAACCCCTTTTAAAAACAATACTAATTTTTCCGAAAATTTCGGCAGAGTCTCCTTTGTAAATACTGGCCCCCAAAAATGGGTACAACAAAATATATACATGAATCCACAAAATAGGGCATCCCCAAGCGGGAGCTAGCTCTTCGCCATACGGCGGTCACAAATCCCACGCAATGTAAATGACAACAAGCATAATAAAGCATAAGGAAGCATGAAAAAGTAGCATGTCGGCTCAAGTGAGCTCGACCCCAAATACAGTATAAAAATCCACAAATCCTTCTCTTTTTCAACATAAAATCCTTGTGCTACCTCTTCTCAAGCCTAATATAGTTGAAATCATGTGGAAAGGAGGCATTTTTGGAGCAAACTTTCTTGCTTGATCCATTGATCAAGAGGTATAATTTCTATCTTGTTAAATTCCTTGTTTAAGTGCTTATGTTTTATGGTTTAGTGTTAAATTAGTGTAGTTTAATCTAGTTTTCTTAGATTTTGTTTGAAAATTCTAACTAGGGTTTGAAAGCCATAATAGTTAATTAAGTTATTTTATAGTTAATCTAGTTGTTAATGACTAATCTATATAGTTACCTTGTTGATATAGCTTTCAATTTTGCTAAATTAGTTAATTTTAGAAGGGTGGAATTGTTGTTTTGAAATTTCAAGAGAGGGTTTATGTTGGTATTGGTTTGTGAAGCTTGATTAGTGAGTGGATTAAGTTTTTGAAAGCACTATTTAAGTGATTAAACCTAATTTGCTATCTAGTGTTTTGCTAATCTTAATCTAAGTGGTTAATTTGCTTAGTAGGCTAAAATATAGTGTTAAATTAAGGTTTTTCATATATAGTTTGGTTTATGTTTGCTAAGTACAAAGATCAAGAGAAGGTTTTGTTATGTAAATTAGGTTTTTAAGCTTAGTTAATGGTTTAGAAATTGTGTATTGGCTAGCTATTTGGTTAGTTTGGATGTTGGTGTTGGGTGGTGTTGACTTTGTCGCTAAATTGTCGATGTTGCATCAAATTGCAATTTCTGCTTACTAGATTTTTATAAAAGCTATGTGATGAATTAATTGTGGCATCTTGATGATTGTAATGGCTTGTCCTACGAATTTTAGGATGCGTGAGTGCGGTTTTTGGGTAGTCGGGTTTTAGTTTTGCCGGGTGACCCAAATCGGCGTTTTTGGCAGTTTTTGCGATTTTCGCGTGTGTTCCGCGCACTTTGTGCACGTTGTACCTAGCTAGCGAACTTTAGTAGTTTCGTTGGGGTTTGCGTCGTTCTTGATACGTAACCTTATGTTTGGTATTGATGTAAATTCCAGGTTCGGTCGCGGAGACGTCAGACGCGGCGCGAAAGGGAAAGGCGGTGATTGGACACAACTAGCCAGGAATCCCGGTGAGTAGATTTAACATCTACGGGGGGACGATCGTTTGGATGGCGCAAGTCGCCCGATAGATTTAGTAAACTGAAAATAAAATAGTAAACTGGATAACCACTTGTGACATTAGAATAATAATACTGGCATGATAATTGCTGCAATTAGATCAATAGGTTATACCCATATACGCAAACTCAATTGTAGGACACATGCACCATTACCAGGTTTTTATATGCAGCACGAGCACTATTCATGTTTACACACACACCCTGGTAATTGCCATGCCACCACACTAGATAACCTTTAATTTAAACCTTTTACTAATTGATACTTAATTTGTGCTATTTCCTTAAAATGAAACCGTAGGATTGCTATTCATGTGCATGTACTTCATCATATTCATTGTTCATGCTTAATACATTAATCACACATCGCAACTTGATTTTTGATATCATACGCATTCATTAGCATTGATATATGCACTTATGAGGATTTCTTGAGATTTTATGATATTGCTGGATTTCGGGGGAAAGCCGCAAAATTTCCAAACTTATGATATTTTTAAAACATGTAAATTGCGGTTTTCTAGTGATGTAAGTGTCGTCCACCATGAGTTTGCTGTGGCTTTGGAAATCCGTGTCGAGGAGTGGAGGAACCGGCACGGGTACATGGTGGGCCCGGTAAGGTACCCCGGGGCAAGAGGAATGTGGTGATGACGTTGAGCCTGGCAGGGGACGGATTACCTACCGGTGACTGTTTGGGACGGCGGATATCCAGAGGATACCGACCGTGGCCGCTAGATGATGAGATATTGATATTTGAGATGGGTCAGCCGGACGGCTGAGGCCAGAGATACATTTATGAGATTTGAGACAGCTTTTGGGTGTCGTTGCTGGACACCGATTTTCGTCGATTCATTGACATTATGCTGGCATTCTAAAAGAGTTTCAAAAAAAAAAAAAAAAAAGAGATAAAATGATTCTTATATATACCTATTGAGACCTCAGATTTTCATGTTGCATACATATTAGCACACTGATATGATATACACACCTGCTAGTGCATCCAGTCATACCTGTATTTTAGATGCTAGGATGCTTGTGTGCATACATACGATAGCCTTTGTAGATGCTATTTATTACTCACGAGTTGGCAACTCACCCCCGTTGTGCCACAGTCTTTTGCAGGTCCGCTCCGTCAGTTCAGTAGCGGCGGGCGCACTTGTCTTTTGCCTCTTTTGCCTGAGCTCGAGATTTGCTCATAGGTGGGTTATGTTATTTTTTGTACCACCTTGTATATTCTTGTATATTCTTGTATCTAGTGTACTCCATCTACTGTTCTACCAGATTATTGTATATTGACCTAGAGATGAGACTGTGAGGTTTGTGGATTTTATACTGTATTTGGGGTCGAGCTCACTTGAGCCGACATGCTACTTTTTCATGCTTCCTTATGCTTTATTATGCTTGTTGTCATTTACATTGCGTGGGATTTGTGACCGCCGTATGGCGAAGAGCTAGCTCCCGCTTGGGGATGCCCTATTTTGTGGATTCATGTATATATTTTGTTGTACCCATTTTTGGGGGCCAGTATTTACAAAGGAGACTCTGCCGAAATTTTCGGAAAAATTAGTATTGTTTTTAAAAGGGGTTTTATATGACTTATTTGATAAGCTTGCTTTCAAATGTTTGGGTTCTCTTCACTCTTTTGCTTAATTGGTTTTGTTTTCTGGGCTTTGGCTTACTTATTTTACGGACGCCTTTAGACGTTTCGTAAACTTAAGTGCCAGTCACGTTCCGTACCCTGCGGGTCGTGACAAAGTTGGTATCAGAGCGATAGGTTTTACCTTTGTGAGTGTAGGATGACCCTTGGTAGATGGAGTAAGTGACTTAAGCAGGGTAACGTAGCGTGCGTATGTCCGCGGCATACTTACGATACGGTACTCCGCCTAAGTGACTTTAGGATATACTTGCTTGGAAAATTCCTTCTTCAATTCCGTGTATCCTATGATCCTATTGCACTGTTCTTACTATCCGTTTTCCTGTAACAGCCACTATGCCGCCGAAGGCTACGAGGGCACAGAGGGCTGCCGCCAGAGACGAGATTCGAGCTGGCTCGTCCGAGGCTAGGACTGAGCAGGGTGGTATGCCTACGCCGCAGGGACAGACCGATCCACTTTCCCCAGGCCGTATGGATAGGCTCGAGACGGGTATGGAGGAGTTGCGACAGATGATGGGAGGCATGCAGGAGCTGCGTCAGATGGTAGGATCCCTAGTTGCAGCCAGTCGTACACCGAGGCAGGATGACGTACCTACTACATCACAGACGACCATGATACCTGCTCCTACTACTACCATTGTGTCCATTCCGGTTTCACTACAGGACTTCATGAGGCTGAGACCTCCAGTATTCACCGGCACCGAGGCAGCGGAGGACCCACAGACGTTCCTTGACAGTTTAGCCAGGATCTGCCGTTCACTGAGATGTTCGGATGATCGATGGGTAGAGCTTGCGAGTTTTCGACTAGAGGGTCTCGCGCAGACATGGTGGGAGTCAGTCTTGAGAGGTCGAGCTGCAGATCTACCGCCTATGACTTGGGCCGAGTTTACAGCGGTCTTTCTAGCCCGTTTCCTTCCAGAGAGCGTTCGTGACGCCAGAGCTCGCAGTTTCGAGGCCTTAGTCAAGACACCTGGGATGACGGTGTCTGAGTATGATATCCAGTTTACACAGTTGTCCCGATATGCTCAGTATTTGGTGGATACCGAGGAGAAGATGGTGAAGAGGTTCGTACAGGGACTTGATGCCCAGCTATACCTTGCCATTGGCGCCCAGCACTACGACACTTATTCAGCGGCTAGGGATACGGCATTACGGATGGAGGCACGCATATCACAGACTCCGGCCGTTTCTGGGCCGAAGAGGATGCGCACCGATGTACCGCCTCAGAGGCAGCGCGCCAGATTCTTTCCGAGAGATAGGCCTGGCAGAGGATTTGGACGGGGACAGTTATATGGTTCTTATTCCCAGGGGCAGCAGCCGTCGCCAGGATGTTTTGGGTGCGGGAGTTTGCACCATCTTGTCAGAGACTGCCCGGTGAGACGACAGGGAGCAGCGACAGTTCCGCACGTGACCCTACCACCATCACCACCCCCTCCTCAGAGAGCCCTACTTCCTACCCCAGGCGATGCTCCACGCCAGTTAGGTGCACCGAGAGGCCGAGGACGTGGCGGTCCTGTTCAGAGAGGATGAGGAGGCAGAGGCCGAGGTCGAGGTCAGCCCGCTATCGGTGGAGGACAGGCCCGAGTTTTTGCTTTGACACCGCAGGATGCGCAGGCATCCAATGCCGTCGTGACAGGTACCTTGCCAGTTTGTTCTTTCGACGCACGGGTATTATTCGACCCAGGTTCTACACATTCGTACGTCTCTACACACTTTGCACCGATGTTGGGCCGTGAGTCGTCGTCGTTAGATCAGCCGCTTGTTGTTGTTACTCCGGTAGGTGAGTCGTTTGTCGCTCGGTTTGTATTTCGTTTGTGTTCCGTTCGTATCGGGGAGAGGGATTCATCAGTTGATTTGATACTCCTCGATACGTTGGACTTTGATGTGCTTCTGGGCATGGATTGGCTAGCCACTTGTTATGCTTCGGTGGACTGCCGTGAGAAGGCAGTCAGATTTAGCTTTCCGGGAGAGCCAGTCCTTGTTATTCAGGGAGACCGTAGTGTCGCCCTTCCCAGCTTAATTTCGTCTCTTCGCGCTGGTCAGCTCTTGCGGAAGGGATGTCAGGGATTCTTAGCGTTTGTTTGTGATACTCGAGCTGCAGAGGTTCCGTTGGACCGGGTCCCGATAGTTTGTGAGTTCCCTGATGTCTTCCCTGATGAGCTACCTGGGCTACCGCCTGAGCGCGATGTTGAGTTCTGCATTGATTTGATTCCCGGTTCGGGGCCTATTTCTATACCGCCTTATCGGATGGCCCCGGCAGAGCTTCGAGAGCTGAAGGAGCAGTTGCAGGATTTGTTGGATAAGGGGCTTATTCGACCGAGTGTTTCTCCGTGGGGTGCTCCGGTCCTGTTTGTCAAGAAGAAGGATGGAAGTTTGCGCTTATGTATCGACTACCGCCAGCTGAACAAAGTTACCGTTCGGAACAGATATCCGTTGCCGCGCATTCATGATTTGTTCGACCAGCTTCAGGGTGCGGGGTATTTTTCGAGGATCGACTTGCGATCAGGATACCATCAGCTGCGAGTTCGACAGGAGGATATACCGAGGACAGCTTTCCGTACACGCTATGGCCACTACGAGTTTTTGGTGATGTCGTTCGGACTCACCAACGCCCCAGCAGCATTCATGGATTTGATGAACCGTACATTCAGGCCGTATCTTGACTTGTTCATCATCGTGTTTATCGACGATATCTTGGTGTACTCCCGGAGCAGAGAGGAGCACGAGCAGCACTTGCGGATTACGTTACAGACTCTGAGGGAGCACCAGCTGTTCGCGAAGTTCTCCAAGTGTGCTTTCTGGCTGGACAGCGTCGGATTCTTGGGTCACGTGGTTACGAGAGACGGCATTTGTGTGGACCCGAAGAAGATTGAGGCTGTTCAGCAGTGGCCCCGACCTACATCGGTTACTGAGATCCGTAGTTTTCTAGGCTTGGCGGGCTACTACAGGCGTTTTGTTCAGGACTTCTCCCGTATAGCTGCACCGTTGACCGGTTTGACCCGGAAGGGAGTTCCTTTCGTCTGGACGGAGGAGTGCGAGCGCAGTTTTCAGCAGCTGCGGACATGTTTGACTACGGCGCCGGTATTATCTTTACCTTCGGGATCAGGCGGATTTGTTGTCTACTGTGATGCTTCGCGAGTGGGATTAGGATGCGTTTTGATGCAGCATGGCCGGGTGATCGCTTATGCTTCTCGGCAGTTGAAGAAGCATGAACAGAACTACCCCACTCATGATTTGGAGATGGCTGCAGTGGTCTTTGCACTGAAGATTTGGCGACATTACCTTTACGGCGAGTCATGTCAGATATTCACCGATCACAAGAGCTTAAAGTACATATTTCAGCAGCGAGACCTGAACCTCAGACAGCGTCGTTGGATGGAGTTGGTGAAAGACTACGACTGCGAGATCTTATATCACCCCGGCAAGGCAAATGTGGTGGCAGATGCGTTGAGTAGGAGGCCCGGGGGTAGTCTATCCTTTTTGCGCGCAGTGCAGAGGCAGTCGTCAGCAGATTGGCAGATGTTATGCGACAGCCGAGTGGAGTTCGAGTTCACTCAGACAGGGGGACAGCTCGCGCATGTTCGTGCACGCCCACAGTTGCTTGACCGTATATATGAGGCACAGCGCAGTGACGACCGTTGCTCAGAGATCATGGCACAGATGGGACAGGGCAGATTTTCCGAGTTCGTGATTGACGATCAGGGGATTTTACGATATGGATCTAGACTGTGCGTACCAGATGCTGATGGATTGCGGCGCGACATTCTTGAGGAGGCACACCGATCAGTGTATAGTGTCCACCCCGGTTCCACCAAGATGTACCATGATATGAGAGAGACCTACTGGTGGGACGGGATGAAGAGGGACATTGCGGAGTTCGTTTCGAGATGCCTGACTTGTCAGCAAGTCAAGGCCGAGCACCAGAGGCCCGCAGGAGAGCTACAGCCGTTACCCATTCCGGAGTGGAAATGGGAGCAGATTTCGATGGACTTCGTTGTGGGTCTACCCAGGACCAGTCGAGGGTACGACTCCATCTGGGTGATCGTGGATAGATTGACGAAAGCGGCTCACTTCCTTCCAGTGAAGACGACTTTCAGCTTCGCTCAGTATGCTCAGCTCTATATTGACGAGATCGTGCGACTACACGGCGTACCGACTTGTATCGTGTCAGATCGAGGCACTCAGTTCACCAGCCGACTTTGGCAGAGACTTCAGGAGGCTTTGGGCACTCGATTGAGCTTCAGCACAGCGTTTCATCCGCAGACAGATGGACAGTCAGAGCGGACCATTCAGACTCTCGAGGACATGCTCAGAGCGTGCGTTTTAGACTTTGGTGGTAGCTGGGATCGTCATTTACCTCTAGTGGAGTTCTCCTACAACAACAACTTCCAGGATACTATTCAGATGGCACCTTTCGAGGCATTGTATGGGAGGAGATGCAGATCGCCCGTTTGTTGGACAGAGCTCAGCAAGAGCAGCATTTTGGGGCCGCAGCTTGTTGAGGAGACGACAGCGAAGATACAGTTGATCCGAGACCGGATGAGAACGGCTCAGAGCAGGCAGAAATCCTATGCAGACAGACGCCGTCGCAGATTAGAGTTCGCAGTTGGCGACCATGTTTTTCTGAGAGTCTCTCCGATGAAGGGCGTGATGCGTTTTGGGCGAAAGGGGAAGCTTAGCCCTAGATTCGTAGGTCCCTTCGAGATCCTCGAGCGTGTTGGTGCTGTTGCATATCGTTTGGCTCTTCCTCCCAGCTTTCCCGATGTTCACCCCGTCTTCCATGTTTCGATGCTCCGCAAGTACCTTCACGACCCTTCGCATGCGATTCAGCACCCGACAGTCCAGCTAGAGCGCGACCTTTCTTTTGCAGAGCAGCCGGTGGCCATCTTGGATCGGCAGGTGAAGAAGTTGAGGTCGAAGGTTATACCAACCGTCAAGGTCCTTTGGCGTAGCCCAAGCAGCGAGGAGGTTACCTGGGAGACCGAGGGCGAGATGAGGAAGAAGTATCCCCATCTCTTTGAAAGTACGCGTAGCTATATTTTTAAATTCGGGGACCGAATTTCTTTAAGGGGGGAAGATTGTAGCGTCTTGAAAAGTCGTTTTGGTGTTTTCCTGAAATTCGGTGAAAATTCGGTATTTTTCCGAAAACCGTCTTTCTCGATATTTTGCAGTTTAGGGCTAATTATACCTTAAATGGATAGGTAATTACTTGTTTTTAGTGACTAATGAGTTAATTATGAAATTTTGGTCATTTAAAAATTTTCCCCTATTTTTTCATTTTTTAATATTATTTTAAGCCGGTAAGAAAATACATTAAATAAGCGATAAATACAAATTTTTCCGGGCTAATTTTAATCTCTAAAATTATGATAATTATAATCTAGTGATAACATGAATTTTTAGTAATTTATTTTGATTTTTAACAAATTTTTATGAATTGAAACGAATTTATTGAATTTTGGGCTAAAACTTGCAATTTTTGAGTTGTAGGGGGCCTTTTTGCATAAAATTTCTTTTGTAAAACCCCTCTATCTTTTTTCTCAGCCCTAGGACAGCCCAAGCCTTGGCCAAGTCCAGAAATTCTGGCCTCTCTCTTCTTGGTTTCTTTCTTGAGTTAATTTGATAGTTTATGGTATTATTTTAATTAAAATGGATAATGTATGATACATTTGACTTTGGAAACTTGACCATGACTTTCCCCACTTGCCCACACCCTCCCCCATCCCTCCATTCTGGCCGAAACCTGCACCATTTCCCACCTCCATTATTTTCCTTCTCTTTCTCTCTCATTTTCTTCAAAATTTGCCCCAAAATTCAATAAATTCGTTTCAATTCATAAAAATTTGTTAAAAATCAAAATAAATTACTAAAAATTCATGTTATCACTAGATTATAATTATCATAATTTTAGAGATTAAAATTAGCCCGGAAAAATTTGTATTTATCGCTTATTTAATGTATTTTCTTACCGGCTTAAAATAATATTAAAAAATGAAAAAATAGGGAAAAATTTTTAAATGACCAAAATTTCATAATTAACTCATTAGTCACTAAAAACAAGTAATTACCTATCCATTTAAGGTATAATTAGCCCTAAACTGCAAAATATCGAGAAAGACGGTTTTCGGAAAAATACCGAATTTTCACCGAATTTCAGGAAAACACCAAAACGACTTTTCAAGACGCTACATTTGGGTAGTTTCCCAATCTGGGTATTTAGACGGTATTCTAAAGGTGTTTTAGAATGGACGACTCCTGGCATGGTAGTATACTTGCAGGTGATGGAGTCACCCTCTCTAAAGGTGTCTTAGAGACTAAAGGGGAGAGGGATGTGCATGATTGGCATATCACTTGCTTAGGCAATTGAGTTAATCATGAGATGTCAAGTACCACACCAGATGTTGTTTTTGCACAAGCTGCAATAAGTTGATATATTAATCCAATCCTGAAGAAATATTCGGGAGCAGTTTTTGAACATAAGTGGATGTTCTAAGGATTTGGTAACGGCAGCCTCCTTCGGGAGACGATTATCATTCCAGGTTTCCAAAGTGACCTGGATAACAGAGTGACTGGCAGAGTTATAGTTTTCCCTCTTTTGAGGGGCAGTAGTTTGGACAGTTGGTCCAAGCGGATACTGAGGGAGGCATGGCACAGGATACTGATTAAATTCAGTGGACGATACAGTCTAAGAAGTTTGCTGGATTTGGAGTTCATTTATGAACTGGTTCCCATCAGATATCCAGACATATTCTGAGACAGGTATTGCTCATTTCGGGAGATGGCTTTCTCCGCGAACTTGAGATAAAGAGAGACATAGAAAGAAACATTGGAGCGGATCCACTCAACGAGGCTATTTCTCAAACACAATAGTTTCACAAACGGGCTTCGTGAAATTGATTAGTAGAGAAGTTGGGTGTTCGGTATCACACGGGCTGTGAGTAAGCGACACCGCAATAATTAGCCTTAAGTGCAAGTGGGAGATTGTTGGTTATAGTGCCCTCAAGTCAATTATTGGATCGCAGGCACGTGATTGCAATGATTGACGGAGGACCTATACAAGTAGAACAGTCTTACTCAAGATGATAGTATACCATCTGGTTTGTTTTTATCATCGTGTACATACTTCAGGTGACATTACAGATCACTATTACATGTTGATAGAACCCATAGGATTCTTGCTTGACTACCAGCAGTATGATGGCAATCATATACGTGAGAGTTGGGTGGTCTATAAGCACATTCTTAAAGTATCCCTAGTCGTGGGAGTTTTGAGATAGGGCATCGATATTCCAGGAGTAGACTAGTGTATACAGATCAAGACCCCGACGAGGGGCGGTGGCAGGTCTCACAAGCCATTGGTGTTAGTTGGTTCATCTAAGATGTATACAGGTGCTCATTAGGTTATGAGTACACCGGAAGGACTCCCCAGGAACATGCTAGTTGGTATTATACCTATTGTCAGATAGCAGTTTCCAGGTGACATGTGTATAGGTTAGTCTATCGACCTGAGATCGTCTTTTGTCTCGTGTGAGTTCCCACTGTGCTTTGATTACTACCCTACCATGGCTCAAAGGAGTCGTGCAAACATGTTTTAGTTGGGCACAGTCCCGAGCCACATGGAGGCAGTGAGCGGATCATCAGGGGATTCGTCTCTCCCGGTATTGGGGGTTGATGTCACAGAGTGCACGAGTGGCCATCACCAGAAATCCTCGGCCGGGGTAGACGAGAATTACTGATCTAGGATCGGTAGTTTCTCAGCTGGTGATAGGTTTCATGCCGATACTAAATGTCGCGTTATTAGGGGGTCTGACTTTATCCGCTCCCTAGACTCGATATGCGATACTCATAAACAAACGAACCGGACTGTACGGATATTGTCACTGTCAGGCTCAGTAGGGTTTCAGGATGAGTTTGCTCATCGTCTTCCCTTTCGCTCAATACCTGGGCAGCCGTTACGTACAGCTAGTGCCACTGACGTGCTTATGGTTAAACCCACTGTCAGCGTATTGACGAGTCTTTAGAGTCCCACACAGAGGGTTTCCCTGATTCGGGCGAAACGTTGTAGAGGCCGTATGGTTTTATGGCAGGGTTCGATCATATTCGTATACTTGTGCACGGATCATGATCGGACGGATAATACTAGTGGGCTTTAATTTAAGCCGGATCCTAGTATTATATTGTTGGATTATTTTCGTCTCGTTGTATTCATATTCAGTCGGAATATGGATGCAGGTATGTATATACGGATGAAGGGTATTCTTGTAATCCGTTACAAGTTTATTTTAGAGTTGTTATTTTCTTTTCTTCCAATTTAAACATTTAGTTTAATGTTTAAATGTGAGGTGGAAAGTGTGAGCATGGGTCTTGGCTTGTGGCATTAATTGATGAGTCATGGACCATGCTTGTTTCATTTAATGTTTGTGAGATATTTGTTGTGGCTGATTTTTGATGGTGCTAGAAAATTTCTAGTGTTGCTTTGGAACACAAAAAAAAACTCACAAACTCAAGTGAAACAAAAAGGAAAGTGGCTGTTGATTTTTTTTTTGAGGGTGCAGGCTAAATTTCGTGGCTGATTTTTTGTGTGGAGGAAAAATTCTTGAGTTGCTTGATTACACTAATACCTTACCTCACACAAAAACAACAGCCAGTTCATCAAATAAAAAAATCCACAGCCACTTCTTTTCACTTGAAGTCTTGGCCAAAATTCTTGTGCTTATTTTTCTTTACATCAATGGCAACTTCTTCACCTCCATCCATTCCATCTCATGTGTTGAGAATCATTGGATGTTTTGAGCCAAAGTATTCACACACTATCTCTACTTCATTTTGGGTATCTAGACTAACAAACTGGATGCCCGAGTTGCTTCGGTTTTGAAGCGGGAGCCCGTATTACTAATTCTCGACGTGGATCGTTTTCGACGAGGGAGACCGAAGACCGAACTTGATCGAGGAAGCCGTGAGGAGCTTGGGACAGAGGTTGAAGACCGAAGAACACGGATCAATCGGTATAACCTCTCTAAACTCCTTTTACAGTTTACTAGTATAGGGTTAATGGTTCGATCCGGGAATCGGGTTCCGTTAGCGCCGGGTTTTAAAAAGTTTTTGTTCCGCGTTTGGCCACGGATTAATGGTCGGGGCGTTGGCGTAACCTTACACATGTTTCAGGTATCTTAAGATATGGGGGTGTCCAGTTTTTGTCAAAAAGAAGAATCCGGACAAGCTCGAGGCAGAATCAGTTTTGTGCAAGTTTGTGGGATACCCCAAGAATTCAAGAGGATATCTTGTCTACCACACTGAAGAACAAAATGTGTTTGTTGTTCACCACATAGTCTTTTTAGAGAGCGAATTTCTTGTAAAAGAAATTAGTGGGAGCGCAGTAGAATTGGAAGAAATTCCAGAATCCCAAACTACTGCCGAGGACTCAGTAGAACCTCAGGTTTCAATAGAGGCCGACGAACCGACGCCGCTTCGCAGATCTAGTAGGTATTCTCATCCTCCTGAGAGATACTATGGGTTTCTCGTAAACGGAATAGAGAGAATTGCATTATCAATGATGACGAGCCTACTAATTTTCAGCAGGCTATCACAAGTAAAGACTTGGTGAAGTGGCTGGATGCTATAAGATCTGTAACGACCATATTTTCTAATACCTAATAAAATATATTTATATTTCTACTATCAAATAATTATTTACATGTTTCTTTTATATAATAATAATTTTTAAATTAGTGTTAATAATTTTTAAAGCAGTAAATATGATTAAAGGAAATTTCTAAAATCTATTTATAGGCTTAAAATGTTTTAGAAAGATTTTATAATATCTTAAAATAATCTACATATTTTTATTATCAATAAAAGTAATTAATTCGTAATTAAAAATATTTTAAAGATGAACTAGATATTATATAATTATTATAACTAGCTAACAATTTAGAAATAGAAATACTAATTGTTTTTAGCCCAAAACTATTTTTATATTAAAGATAATAATAAAATATATTTTCTAGAATTTTTCCATAATTTTCCCGTATTTTAAACTATTTTTAACAAATTTTTCAAAGCCAAATCAATATTTTAAATAATCTGCTATTTTATTTATTTTTATTTTAAATTTTTAAAACCTTTTTAACCTGGACCGTTGGATCTTGGATCCAACGGCCCAGAGCTCTGCGGCGGCGCCCACGTGGTGATCCTCACCCACGGCCGAGGACGAATCAGCGCTCGACACGTGGCGGCAGCTGCGAATTTTGGATCACTGATTTGGGCCGTTGGATGAAGATCCAACGGCCATAAATCAAGGCGGCGGGCGCAAATCATTGCGTGAATGATCAGCAATCATTAGCGGCGCATATTTTGAGGATTTTTTGGATTTTCTTGTTACTTTTGAACGCTATAAATTGGCACCTTCAAACCTCAATTTCTCACGCCTCAGAATTCCAAAAATTCTGAAAAAAATACCGGTGCCTTCGTATCGCCGACGCCGACGCTACGGCTTTATCCAATCACAGAGGAAAAATTAGGACGTAGAGTTATCGAGGATTTAGTACGAGACTACGTTTTCAGCTCTTCGGCTTTCCGACTCAAACAAAAGGTAGGATCCGTCTCTCTTCTTTTCCTGTCATCTTCTTCTATCGCAATAACCTAGTTCCAACTTCTAATTCTCAACCCCCATTTAAAATGGTGTTATAATATTTGTGCATACCCTTTTTCCTTGTACCTTTAATCATGATAATGTTAACCTATATTTTTAAAACGATGTTTAAATTTCCTCTGTACACAAAATTATATTGCACACCCATAATACCCGGAATCTGATGTAACTCATGAATTGTCATTTCACCTCTGACATACCCATACTATAAAAATGATCTCGAAATAGGTTACTTCCACAAGATACTCTCGTTTAAATATTATATTTTAAAGATATGTAAAATAAATATTTTAGATACAGCATACGCATATCTTACTTACAAATATCTTTAAAACCCCTCAACATTTTAAGAAAGAAAATATTAAATTTAAATAACGATATCTTTTTAAAAAAGGGAATATTTAGTATCTTTTAAAAGGTAATTTTAAAATAACACCAATCTAGGATAAAGGAAAGGTTGTAGGCATCGATTGTTTATCTAAACCAGACTTTGTGCTGTCTAGGCAAGTGTGTCTAAGGCTAGTGGTTATTAATTAGGCCCACTACTTACGTAGTGGAGTACCTTCCCACTTATCTGGCACTTACCTAACCACAATTGGCGGTGAAGAGGCAATTTGAGGACCTCATAACTTATCCTTTTGGAATATTAGGAGCAGTCTAGATTTTTCAAATAAAAACCCCTGGTAAAAGATTTTCAAATAAACACCACAACCTTTTATCAAAAGGATATTTCCTGTAAAACCTTATGCTTTTCCAAATTAATAAATATCCCAAATATCATGGTTTTCTTAGAAGTAATAAAAGATATTTAAACCTTATTATTTTAACTAAGCTTTCTCTAAAGGACACGAAGTACTTTACAAATTCTAGAAAATAAATCGAGTGGTTGTGGAAGGCCATATTAATCGAGATCAATACGTTTTAAATTCCAGTTTTATGACAACATGACATACACAAAACATGATACGGTTAGGGTTAGAATGCGCGGACCTAGGTATGAAATACTTTATGAAGATCCCTGCAGGCAGGGTGACCAGTCCAATATACGGGCGACTATAAATATGAAGATCCCGATATTCCGGGTGACCAGTCCAATATATGGGCGACTACAAAATGAAGATCCCGATATTCCGGGTGACCAGTCCAATATATGGGCGGCTACAAAATGAAGATCCCGATATTCCGGGTGACCAGTCCAAAGTGTGGACGACTATACAATATGGAAATTCCATGCCTAGAAGTATACGCACTAACTCTAATCCGTCCAAACCTTTATACTGAACCACGGGGATGGGTAGTTTGATTAGGCAAGGATAATTCAGAACTCGGATTCCCCTACTACTCGATCATGATCCCGGGAAGTGAAACGGTACATTTCACTTCCCCAGTTGTTGTTCCGTGGCCACAACGAAATAATCACGAGTATCCGGACCCTTTTTTAACAAACTAATATATACTATTACCTTCATCTAATTATAACTTACAACATACACATGCTCATATATAACTTACTCATATTCACATATCCAATTTGTACATAACCTCATACCTTTATACACATGTACATCATATTCATTATACACACCTGTTTGTTTCTATACCCTTACTATCTTATGAGGCAAATCCTACCCGAGTATAACTCGCTGACGGGCCTTCCTTTTCTTTCTCTATCTTTGGAATGTCCGTCAGATAAGAATGAGTATTACAGCGAAGATTAAGGTGAAGTCAACTTATGAAGATTATGCAGACAGGACAATGGAAGATTAGATAGTTTTAATTTTTGTTGTTGCCCACATCTTTAGGGCTTTTTGTTTCTCCTTTGATGTAAATAAACTACTTAGTTTATTTTACTATTTCCTTTGGGATGTAATAAAGTTTGGTTAATGGAAATAAAATGCCTTTCGCTTTTATTATTTTTGTTTTGGTACACATCCTGCATATTAATTATTTATACGCTTAACGTAACTGTATTGAATAGACCACCTTCAATACAGTTAGGTTGCGGACCTTGTCACGTCTTCCTTCTCCTTCTTTTGGGAAGCGAGGCATGACAAGATCCGAAATGGAATCCATATACACCAACAAAGTATGGATTTTGGAAGTTGCTCCTCCTGGGGTAAAACCCGTTGGATGCAAATGGAGTTTTAAGAAGAAGATTGGTGCAAATGGATAAGTGGAAACCTATAAAGCTAGACTTGTTACAAAAGGTTTTCGTCAAAAACCAGGATTAGACTATGATGAAACCTTTTCTCTAGTGGCTATACTTAAATCCATTCGGAACCTGCTTGCCATTGCTGCCTTCCATGACTATGGCATCTGGTAGATGGGCGTGAAAACAGTTTTTTTAAATGGAAATTTAGAAGGGAGTGTTTATATGGATCAGCCAGAGGGTTTCTTAGACAGTGGAAGCAGTGGAAAAGTGTGCAAGTTGCTTAAATCCATTTATGGATTAAAGCAAGTATCGCGGAGTTGGAACATCTGCTTTGATGAGACAGTCAAAGAATTTGATTTTATCAAAAATGTAGATGAACCATACATTTTGTAACACCCTAGTTCATTTATACCAATTCTAATTCGAGTATTTCTCTATTTATGGCATTTTCTTGATTTATCGTGTTTTGGGTGCGAATAGTGTATTTGACATCTGTATTTGCAACCGACCCGACCTTCTTGCTGGAAACCCGTCTTGATCCCTGTTTATGATTTATCCCGGCTAGTTTTGAGTATCCGTGCACTTTCATGTTATTTATACTGCATACTCACATTATATCTGGCATATGCATTTATCAACATAACATTTTTAAGTCACATAAAATATTTTAAAAATACATTGCATGGCCTGCATCACACTCCTGACCCTGTGGTAGCATCCACGCATCTTGTTCTCTTTTCGTTCAGTGAAATGGACTCGTTTGGATAGCTATGTGCACGCTACGTGCATCCGTTCTTGGGGGTATGCATTTTCGTTATTCGGAAGTCCTATTTTAGTTTTGGTCGACACTTATATTTTTCATATTTTATAACTGGATTTTTAGACCCGACCTGGGCGCATTTTGGAGTAAGTTTGTATTTGACAAAATATCAAATTTTATTAATATTATATTTTAAATATTATTAACTGTTAAAAATTTAAATAACGAAAAAGATATTTAATCCTAACTAAACGACAAATCTATCTCTCCTCTCGATTTCTCTCTCTGTCTCTCTCCTCTCACACTCTCTCTCCTCTTTCTCTTTCTCTTTTTCTTTCTCTCTCTCTCTTCCCCGGTGACCTACTCACTCTTTTTCTCTCTCTTCCTTTCTCTTTCTCTTTCTCTCCCCCCTCTCTCTGATCTCTCTCACTCTCTTTCTCTCTCTCTCTCTCTTCCCCTCTCTCTCACCTCTCGCGATCCCCGTTCACCATGGATCCGCTTACCTCCCTTCTCTCCATATAATCACCTCCCTTCTCTGTTTCTTTTCACCTTCTTCTATTTTTCCCGCAAACCCTAACCCAAAAACCTAGCCGCCTCACCTCGTCACCGTCGCCCCTTGTCGGCCACGTTAATCATCATCTCCTCCTCTCGTCTCTACCTTCTCTTCCTCCGCCTCCAACCATCACCACAACCATCACCACAACCATCCACAATCCACTGCAACCCTAACCCTAGCCTTCGACTGCACCTCGTCTGCGCCCTCGACGGAGCTCCGATCACCCTCGTCGGCCTCCCCTCCTCGACCACCCCCTCACCTCCCTATCTCTTCTCCCCGCTGCAAACCCTCATCCCCGACTCTGCCCTGCACACCCCGAACCAAGAACCCCCTGCACACCGCGGCCACTGCCAGCCGTAGATCCTGCCGTCGACGGCCCATCGTCGTCGTCTTCGTCTCGCCTGCCTAGCCTCTGTCCCAGATACCCCAGAGCCTCACCCAAACCCTAGTCCTCTTCTTTCTCCTCACTCTTTCTTCTTCTTCTTTCTCTTTCTTCTTCTTTTTACTTTCTTGATTCCGTTTCCCGGTGATCGCCAAAGCCGTGCCACTGCCGACGATCCGAACAATCCAGTTAACGTGCCCAGCCAGTGTGGTCGTGTTCTTACTTTGCTTGGTTCAGTTCTTTACGCCCGCGTATGCGTCGCGATATTTACCGACATTGGACGTGACGTACACACCCGTCGTGTGTTCCGCTCAGGCAAGTTTATCTTGCTACATGCTATACTACTATTTTTTACATCCATTTGAATAATAACATCACATAATGTTTAGTATGCATCCATATCGTTATTTACATATCTAGTCGCATGCTAGTTCATTTTGCTTCATGCTAGGTATATTATTATGCATCCATATGAGTAAAATGTTACCCGTTTATCACATTATACATCCATATTAAAGTTTTACCGTTTTCGGATACCCGTTTGCATCCATATCATTTAATATACATATAGCTGCATCTACAGATTACATTAATTCATGTTATCATTGTAGTAACACCTCATGCTTAATAATGTGCATCCCATTTAGTATTGAAACTGTAAATATAACCCCTAATCGATATTTGTGCATCCATACCATTAATTATATATCTATTTGCATGCCATGTCACGTTATTTCATATTACTGCTATATTAACACCCTATGCTAGATAATGTGCATCCTACATAGTAATAGAGCTATAGTTGCAACCCCTAATAGTTATTTGAGCATCCATGTTTATTTGTGTATATATACCATTAATTCTACATACCTAGTTGCACGTCCTATTACATTAACTCATATTATTGTTACATTAGTACCCCATGCTTGATAATGTGCATCCTACATAGTCATGATGTAACCCCTGATCGATATCCGTGCATCCATGCTTTTATTATACATCCGTACTTTTACCCTGATTCAATACTTGCTACAGTTTGATTATGAGCACCTGCTTGATACCTGTGCACTACTTGACCTGACCTGATACACCATTACTTGACATGACCTGATACACAACTACTTGACATGACTTGATATATGTATACTACCTGACTTGACCTGATACACCACTACTTGACAAGTTACTTGATCATGTTCCTAATGCCGACAATCCTGACATGTTGTCCCGATGGACATATCCTGTTGTCTGTATAGACAAACTTGTACCTGCTTGATCCTGTATTGGCATTAGCTCCTGATTTATCAATACCTGACTTGAACACATAACTTGGGGGTATGGGGAAATCAAGAATGTAACCGAACGTAATTCAAAGGGCTATCATATTGTTTGCCGTTTTTCCGGGCGTTACGGAATACACATTGTTTGCTGTTTTTCCGGGCGTTACGGAAAACATATTGTTTTCCGTTTTTCCGGGCGTTACGGAATAATCACCGATGGGTTACGATGAGGATTACATTAATTAATTTCAAAGACTTAAGAGTAATTAACCCAGTAATACAGATTACTCACCGCACGTCACATACACCGATACACTTCACTGTTCCACATTCATGTTACTGTGATATACCTATTACTGTTCATACTCATGCCTACATATCTTGTTACCCCTGGTTATATTATTGTTGATATTGTGACGCGCTGACGTCTGGGTTTTGCATGGCCCAGATCCGCTACTCTTGTCGCAGATCGAGCAGGAGTACTTCAGTCGACAGACCGAGCAGTGATGACCTGTTAGTATTTTAGTTTAGTTTTCTTTCAGCATTTTCATTCCCGATGTGAGCCCATATTTGGGACGTACATTCCAGATTGTTATTGTTTATTGGATCTATTGCTTCCGCATATTATTTCTTGACTCGTTCATTCTGGCTTATGAATATGTACTAGATAGTTTATTTTATTTCTACTGTTCTTGATATCTATAGACAGCCGTAATGTGACTGTGGAGGGATGTTTCCTAGCCACAGGTAGCATGGTTGGCTCTGTCACGTGCCGATCTTAGCACACTGTGGGAAGCGGGGCGTGACAGGATTTGTTTGGTATCAGAGACATAGGATTTAGGTTAATCGGGTTTGATTCTTTTGTAGTTGGGTATTGGACCCAGTACACGAATCAGAATACTCGTGATTAGGAACATGTCCTGCCATATTATTATCGTGATTCTTGAATCATATCTTTCTCTTGATCCTTTGCCTTGACGATATGCAAACCACTTTGCATCTTGACTTGAAACTTTTGGTTCCCTATTGTTTATCTCTAGGATTTGGGCAACTTGAGTGGAGTTATGTGATTGTAACTATGTACCGCGGTATGGTTACAATGCGGTACTCTATTTAAGTAACTTGGAGTTCTAGTCTTGATTCATATCCTTGATTTATGGTCATTATTCATCGAAAGTTTTGAATCTTGTTTATCATACTAATCCTCTTCGGTGTCTTGGTTTCAGGATCATGGCAGACAGGAATATGCGATCGTACCAGAGGCGTGTCGATGACGCCGCATTACTTGAAGTAATTCGTGGGATGCTGGAGAACCAGAGCTGGCAAGCCGAGCTGAACCAGCGGCAAGCCGAAGCTTTTCAGGAAGGTTTGCGGACCGTCCAGCAGTCCGTAAACAATGTTGCAGCCAAATCAGTAGAGCGTATGGGTACCGTGGCGGATTTCAGGAGACTTGGTCCGTCCATCTTCACTGGTTTAGAGGAGCCGTTGCCAGCAGAGCAGTGGCTGGTTGATACAGAGAATATGCTCGTTGCAGTACAGATCCCGGAGGATAAGAGAGTGGATGTTGTACGCATCCAATTGGTGGACTATGCCCGCGAGTGGTGGCTTGTGGAAGAGACCCATTTGCCCAAGCCGATCAGTTGGGCCACTTTCTCGTAGAGTTTCTTGGAGAAGTTCTTTCCGCAGACCGCACGAGAAGAAATGGAAGAAAAGTTTATCAGTTTGAAACAGAATGGCGGATCCGTGGACGTGCATGCAGCTGAGTGGACACGGCTCAGTAGATTCACTGGACCTTTGGTTGCCAACGATGCTGATAGGGTACGGAGGTTCATGCGCAGTTTGGACGTGGACATCTAAAGGCACATTATATCTCTGGGTTTGACCACTTTCTCGCAAGTGCTTAAAGCAGCCAGGGAGCAGCAGAGTTTATCATTGAAGACAGAGAGTTCGCAGCAGCAGGTAGTTGTGGTACGGAAACCGGCGTTTACGCCGAATCGAACGCTTATATGCAGAGGTGTCCCGGTGGACAGGCGCGGCGTTGTACCGATGAAGAGGCCAGTTTTTCCCGAGCATAAAGGAAGGGTGTTGTACGATTACTGCCAACGACCGGGTCACTATCGAAGAGATTGTCGTAAGAGGCTTGGACCTTATCTTATTTGCGGATCAGCTGATCACACCATTGATACTTGTCCGTCGAAGCTACGTTTGAAGGAAGATACTCAGAGGCCACCGCAGAAGCAGTTTCAGGGGCAGAAGCAGATAACTCAGGGAACTAATCAAGCTTGAGTCTTTACCCTGACGGCTGAAGAGGCCAAAGGTTCAGATGAAGTTGTTTCAGGTACCCTACTTGTTCATGATTTTCCCGCATTAGTATTATTTGATTCTGGTGCATCCCATTATTTTATGTCGTCCAAGTTTATTGTTGCATATTCGATTTCTTGCACGACCCTGTCTAGTTGTTGGGACATACACACTGGGAATGGGAAGATCATAACTAGTAGTGAGTGTAAGGATTGTTCAGTAGTTATTGCAATTTTCTTGGTGATCGATACCGGCAGTTTTGATGTTGTCTTGGGAATGGATTTTCTCGGCACTTTTCATGCTCACATTGGTTGTAGGGCAAATAAAGTGATTTTCCAGATTCCCAGACATCCAGAGTTTGTTTCTGCTGGAGGAAGCAGTTCTGTCGGGCCAGTCGAGTTTAGGGCTAGGTCGACAAGCAGTATTCTGTCGTCGATGGAACTTGATAAGGAGGAAGCGCCAGCTGTAGTTCGAGAGTTCATAGACGTATTCGAGGACATCTCGGGTTTACCGCCAAAACAAGATGTGGAGTTCGCGATCGATCTTGTTCCTGGTGCAGCGCCAATCTTAAAGGCGTACTATCCGATAGCACCAGTGGAGTTTGAAAAAGTAAAGAAGCAGGTTACTGAATTGCTAGAGAAGGGTTGAATTCATAGCAGTAATTCACCTTGGGGAGCTCCAGTTCTTCTAGTAAAGAAGAAAGATGGCACAAGAAGGATGTGCATCGATTATCGAGAATTAAACCGGATGACTATTAAGAACAAGTACCCGATCCCTCGCATTGGCAAATTATTCGAGCAACTCAGTGGCGCGAGGGTATTCTCGAAGCTGGATTTGCGATCCAGATATCATTAGGTCCGAGTTAAATCAGAAGATATTTGCAAGACCGCGTTCCGAACTCAGTATGGACATTACGAATATTTAGTGATGCCATTCGGAGTCATGAATGCACCGGCGATATTTATGGACTGTTGGAGATAGTGCCCTCAGAGTCAATTATTAGGTCACAGGTACGTGATTGCAATGATTGATGGAGGACCTATCCCGGTAGGACAGTCTTACTCGAGATGATAGTATGCTATCTGGTTTACCTTTATCATCGTGTACTGCTTTAAGTGACCTGACAAGTCGCTATTACACGTTGATAGAGCCCCTAGGATTCTTGCTTGACCACCAGCAGTATGAGGGCGATCATATAAGTGGGAGCTGGGGGTCTATAAGCATATCCTTAAATGGTCCCTAGTCGTGTGAGTTTCGAGACAGGGCATCGATACTCCATAGTAGACTAGTGTATACAGTCGAGACCCCGACGAGGGGCGGTGGCCGGTCTCACAAGCCACTGGTGTCAGTTGGATCACCTAAGATGTATACAGGTGCTCATTGGGTTATGAGTACACCGGACAGGACTCGCCGGGAACATGCTAGTTGGTCATATACCAGACGTCAGATGGCAGTTCCCTGGTGACATGTGTACAGGTTAGTTCATCGACCTGGAGATCGTCATTTGTCTCATGTGAGTTCCCACTGTACTTTGATTACTACCCTACCACGGCTCAAAGGAGTCGTGCAAACAGGTTTTAGTTGGGTGCAGTCCCGAGCCACATGGAGGCAGTGAGCGTATCTTCAGGGGTTCGTCTCTCCCGGTATTGGGGGTGAGGTCGTGCTGTGTCTAGGAGAGCCATTACACGAAGCCCTCGGCCGAGGCAAGGAGATTTACTGGTAGGTATTCCAGTAGTATCTCAGGGTGTTCTGGGCTACACTCCGACACGACTTGTACCGCTTTTGGGGGTCTGACTTTTACCAACCCCCTAGGCCCGCCATGCGATGCTCATAGACGAACGGACCGGACTGTACGGATATTGTCACTGACAGGCTCAGTAGGGAGTCAGGCTGAGTTCGCTCACAGACGTCCCTTTTGGTCAATACCTGGTAGCCCGTTATGTATTGGCTTATACCTCTAACGTGCTGGTGGTTAAATCCACAACCAAGGTGTTGATGAGTCTTTAGAGTCCCCCACATTCAGTTACTCAGCTTTCGGGCGAAAGGTTGTAGAGGCCGTATGGAGATATGACAAGGTCCGATCAGATACGTGCGGTATTGCACGGATCAGGATCGGACAGTCTGTACTATAGGCCGTATGGTTATATGGCAGGGTTCGATCAGATACGTGCGGTATTGCACGGATCAGGATCGAACGGATAATACTAGCCGGCTTTGGTTTAAGCCGGATCCTAGTATAGTACAGTGTAGATTTTGTCTCATTGCATTTGTATTTCGGTCGAAATACAAATGCGGGTGTGTATGCACAGTATCGGGGTTTTCCTGTAATTTATTACGGGACCAGTTTTCTGGAGTTGCCAGTTTGCTTTCCGTTTCGGCCAATTTCCTTTGTATCGTTCATTGGCCGAAGATTGGTGGAGGAGGGCTTATTTGCATTGTTGCAAATAAGTATTTGTGGAGGGGGTCTTTGCTTATTGGTTGGATCATGATGGTTGCTCCATTGACCTTGACTTCTTGACTTCTTCATGATGGCTTGACCATTTGGAGTCATCATGGTTGCTTTGGAGTGTTTGTTTTTGTTTGTGATGATATTGTTTTGATCATCACTCATTATTCTTCCTTCCATGATAGCTCACCCACTCCCTTGTCTTTCATTTGACTTCACTCCATTCCCACCTACCACCATCATGCTTGGCCGGCCACTAGTGAGGGTGGGGGCTTTTCTTTTGGTAGTGAGAAAATTGTCACTCTCATTCTTTGCATGATACATTTTTCCTCACCTCTCTCCAAGTTCTTTTTCCTCCACCACAAAGGCATCTCCATGAACCCCAAATGAGACTTGAGGACTACATATTCTACAGCGAATCTTGGGCACGTCGAGTAGCCGGCTTCGTGCCCGAGTTGCCTCGGCATTGAGGTGGGAGCCCGTAAAAGAAGTAGGCGATGTGGTGCACTTCCGGCGACGAGGAGGAGACGGGACATTCCGCAGGAGATTGGGACGACGACGAGAAGACCGGAGGACTTGGATCGTCGGTATATCTCTTTCCCATCTTATTGTTAGCTAGGACTAATTAATGGTTCGATCCGGGTATTAGTGCGCGGCGGTTTGCCAGTTCAAGAAAATTAAAGTTTTTCACCGCTTCCTCATTTGGCCGTCGGATTGACGGCCGGGGCGCCGCCGTGCACTTACAGTGGTATCAGAGACTCGCCATTAACTTAGTCTAGCTTGGTTTAATGTGTTTGCATTTTCGATCGATCAAAAATCCCAAAACCGCATTTTTGCCCACGACAGTTTTCTGTTGAAATTTTTTGGTCTCCAAAAATTTTTCAGGTTGTATAAAATTGATGTACTGAAAATTTTAAGGACACTGTAGAAATTCGACACTGTAATTCGCCAATGAGAGCGCTGAACCGCGGCCAAAACCCCATTTGGGCCGCGGTTCCACCGCGCTATGCAGGGATCACTGTGTCAATTTTCTCCAGTGGGCTTCTGGGGTGAATATAGGGTTTTTGGAATATTAATATTGGGCCCAGAATTTCCTGATCTGCTACAGTATTGCTTGGGGGCCCACTTGTTAAAATTTGATTGATCGGATATTTAAAACACATTATTTCACAGTATTTACATTATATCTGCGACCGTGAATGTCACTTGATCGGTAAATCCGGTCTAACTGCTATAGCCCGGTTAGACGGATTTACGAACGTGACTTTCACGTTGATGTTCTGTTTTTGCTGTGATGTTGCGGATCGGTCGTGGGGGATAGCCTGGATGCAATGCTAGTACAGTTGTGGTTGTATTATGTACATTTGATATTGCGGGGCGAGCGTCCGACATGTGGACTGCCGTCACTGCCTGTTTGTATTATTATTTTGGGGCACGGCCAGGTTGCGGTCGATGTACCCGTTGTATGTATATTTTACTTTCTATACTAGGATTGCCCCGCGGAGGGGTGCACGGATAGCCGGGTTCTAGAGGGCAACAAGCCCGCATCTTATGGCATTGGGACGGAGGGGGCTTCACTCTAGGATTGGCGGGATATTCGCCGCACTCGTAGGGGGTACAGGTTGACCCAGGAGGGGTGCCCAAGTTACCGGATTCCGTGAAGTGCTGGGTGGTCCATTCACGGCGCTGAAGGGGGCTGCCTCGCTTCAGGTTTTGGCGGGTAACTTGCCGCGCCCGTAGGGGTCTAGGATTTCATTGCACAGGCTATCCACACGACCAGGGAAACGTCGGGTTTCAGCGGCTCTGTGAAACCCGGGGATCCCAGATATCTGTATTGTTTCTGTGATACTGTACATTTTCTGTGATGTTGCATTTTATTCACGCCTTGAGCGAATATAATATATTGGTACATATATTAGTAGATGTTGTATATGTTTTACATCCGCGCTAGTCCAGTCCCCGCTCTGTCGTTAGTTAGCTAACCTAACGGGTAATGACGGGACCCAGTGGCGAATGCGGATGGCATATACGTACATCAGTATATTTTCGTTCTTTTTGGTGTGATCAATTGATGGGACTGCGTTGATTCGGATCAATGCAAGTTAAAAACAAATCTAATCTGATGTTGTTGGAACACTTTTCAAAAGCTGTTATTGCAAGGACGTTCACTTTTGTTTTGCATCGCAGTATTCATTTAGAATATCCTGCTCCTCAGTCGACGAGGCAAGGGCCGAGATCCCTTCACCGGGAGTGACCCCTTGGACAAAAGTTTGCGTCAGGGCATTAACTTCACTATAGCCGATTACTTTTGCTTTGCACCGTGGTATTCAGTTGGAATATCCTGCACCCCATTCTACGGGGAAAGAGCCGAGATCCCTTCACCGGGAGTGACCTCTTTAGCGGAAGTCGTCGTCACTATATTTCTAAAAAGCTATCCGTTCCTTCAACGATATCAAGTTCATTACGTTAAAGGTTTTCGCCAGAAACCATTCGTAGCCCTCCGTCGTTTCATATGGATGGTCAATAGTATTCAAGCTGTGTATGTTGGCCAAAGTCAAGGCACAGTGATTGGTAGCTATTGGGGTATTCATATGCAGCATAGATAGATGCGTTGGTTTGGGACAGTCGTACTGCCATTTTGGCCAAAGTCAAGGGTAGGTACGGGTGGATTCAAATTAACCTGGAGAGTGACGGGTAGAACTTGACATGTGACTTATGATATGTTGGCCAAAGTCAAGGTCATAAGAGCATGGGGTAAAAATCACATCGGGAGTTTCAAAAGAACTGAAACTTGCCAGATATGCGCATACCTTCTGGAGTGTGATGACGTGAGCGGATTCCGTCACGTTATCATGCGATGAGAGTTGGATCCCGATTCCCACTGATGAGTTAGTTTACTCCTCGGGTGACCCCGACTAATTCTTCTTTCAGGTTTGGAGGAGAATTTGAGGTACAGTGGGAGGTTTCCTGATTAGATAAATTGGTAACCATTCTGATCTAGGTTAGAGTGCACGCTGAGTGTTTCTTTTCTCTCTCTCTTTGGCAGCGACCATTGACCCGACCCTAAGACTATGACTCAGTGACCAAGTTGACCGAACCTTCTTAAACACTGGCTTTTGGATTGTCAGAGTTGCAAACCTCATTGCCACTCCTACTTTTACCCTTTTCTCCAGGACACCCCGTATTACTACGAACGTCCACTTCCATTGGACCAAACCATCGTATGGTTAGATACGAACTCGAAAGAATTTATTCGAGGATGGTTTCAGGTTCTGGAGGAAACGGATAGGATTATTCAGTTGTCTTTTCCTTTTACCTTCTCTCAGGTTGCGAGTACTCCTTGGTTTAGGAGATAGTACACCTATTACGCAAATTGGATAGTCTTCTTCCAAACCTTAGGCTGGTGCCGACCGGTAGGGAATGAAGAAAACCAATTAGCCTAACGATGGTGTACAGAAGGTATTAAGTTCAGACAAAGAATAAGGGATTAGTAAGAGGGCAAAGTAAATTGCAACAGATATTCACGACCAAACCAAGTATTCTTTCGCCAATCCTAAATCACCTTTGTATTTCTCCAGGACACTCCGTATCACTACGAAGATCCACAGTTTATTGGATACTCCATCGTATGGTTATATACGAACTCGAAAGGAACTTGTTCCAGTTCGGGGATGGATTCTGGTTCAGGAGAAATAGGAATAAGATTTATTCAGGTGTCTTTTATCTTCACCTTCTCTCGCATTACGAGTGCTCCTAGGATTAGGACAGTACACCCATTATGCTTATTGGATAGTCTTCTTCCAAACCATAGGCTGGTGCCGAACGGTAGGGAAGGAAGAAAACCATTTGGCCTAAAGGGGTGTACAGAAGGTAAATACTAAAGACATATGAAGGGATTTGGAGAGGTGGCAAAGAACAATACGGTTACAGTCGTGAATCTGGAAGAGGCATTACTAGGAATACCAGAATACCCCATCGGAACATTTCAATGTTTCAGTTTCACTGTGTAATGTTAAAGGAAAACTGATTTCCCGATTAGATACTTACTCCAGGGTATGTATTTACCAGATACGATTCTCACATCTGTATGGTTTTACAGATGATGAGTGGGAGTAGGTTATTGGGAATTGGGTGATCATCCTCATTATATCGGGATTCGTAGTAATCGGTGATATTTGAGGAAATCACCTGGGCTGTTTGCCGGTTGGCAAATATTTGGTTTTTGAATATCCGCAGTTATGCACCAATTTCAAATTGATATATCTGTACATCTATTTTCATAGAGTGAGATATACCTTTCTGAAATTATGTCTACGACATTTACCTATATCAGTGGATGGTTAGGTAAGGAGCATTAAGCAGCGGTGTAATTCTTCTTGACCATAAGTACAGTTTTCAACCTACGACACACAGTGAATGAGTTAACAGACTCAAGGGACTTGTACAGAGTATTGTATGATGTCCAGGGTCCATCTGGACAGAGGGGTTGGTCCTCGTACTATATTCGGTTTACTTATGACTTCTCTAGTTTTTAGACAGGTGTTTCGTGGAAACACAGGGTCCGAATTTTGAGAAGTTATAGGTATTTGAATAGAGTAGAGAACCAGGTGTAGCAAGTATCGGGATTCATCAAAGTGATCGAAGATGTAGATACTTGTATATGGTATTCAGTTGATAGTAGTGATTAAGAGAAATTGCTTCTCTTTCAGGTTACTCATAATTGGAAGCATTCCTAAGTTGAGTAACGCTGATCCGCCTTCTTCCATTTAGTTGACATGCACTGGAGACAGTTGCATGATTTGGATCTGGTTCAGTTAAATCAGTGCCTCTGGTCCTATATGGGATATAGAACAGTTCGTATCTTAACGTTGTTAAGGTACGGGGAGTTGTCCGGTTTATGATTAAAACCAGACACTGGACAACTCAAGGCACGTTTCTGTAATGGCTGTTTGTGGGTTGACCCAGGCTATGACGAGGGTTGACTTTCTACCATCTGGATGAACAATAGCAATATTGTTCTAGACTCGCCACAGTTTTATTAAAAATGGATTTTTTCAGAAAACAGTAGTGGGAGTATGGTAGAACTGGAAGCGATTCCAGAACCACAAACGATTACTGAAGATTTGATAAGGAACCTAAAGATTCAATCTGGATTGACATTCCATTGGCCACTCCGCAGATAAGGTGGGTAACTTCAGGCACCCGAGAGGTACTACGGTAGCCTCAAGGACGGTGACAGGGAAGTTCTTGTTTACCCACAATTGCCATTGCTGTTGTTCCAGGTTGCGAGACCCGGCGGGAGGATGAATATAGCGTCGTTCTAAACTAGCTTTAGAAGTGTACGTGCATATGACTCTGCCAGAGGGTTGTCGTAGTCAGTGGAGCAGCGGAAGCATTGGTGGACAGGTAGCTTATGTCTATTTATAGACTGAAGCACCAGTAGCGGAGATAGATCATCTATTTCTGACGTGACAGTCATAGGTTTGACTTCATCAGAATAAGGGATGGATCTGATGAGAAGGTAGTAGGGTGTGATATCCTGGTATTTGGATGACATACACAGAGTAGGAAAGGAAACTCCTATACTACAATCGGTTATACTTTGGTCGTCACACAGTAGTTTCTCCATATGGGACTTGGACATTATATCAGACAAACTGGTTACTAGATCTATGGTTTTAGATCTAGATTTGGGTGGTTTCCCAATCAGGGTACTTGACAGCATTCTAAGAGTATTTAGGATGGACGACTCCTGGCACGGTAGTGTACCTGCAGGTAATGGAGTCACCCTCTCTAAAGGTGTCTTATAGACTAAAGGGGAGAGGGATGTGCATGATTGGCAGATCACTTGCTCAGGCAATTGAGTCAATCATGAGATGTCAAGTACCACACCAGATATTGTTCTTGCACTAGATGCAATAAGTTGATATTGATCCAATCCTGGAGAAACAGTTGGAAGCAGTTTTAGAACATAAGTGGATGTTCTAGGGATATGATAACGACAGGCTCAAGTGGGAGACAGTTATCATTCCAGGCTTCTAAAGTGACATGGACGACAAGGAGGTTGTCAAAGTTATAGTTTTTCCTTCTGACGAGGGGCAGTATTTTGGACAGGTGGTCCAAGGCAATACTGAGGGTGGCATGGCGCAGGATACTGATTAAGTTCAGTTGACGATACAGTCTAAGAAGTTTGGATTTGGAGTTCATTTATGAGCTATGTCCCATCAGACATCCAGACACGTTCTAAGACAGGTATTGCTCTTTTCGGGAGATGGCTTTCTCCGCGAACTTGAGATATAGAGAGACATAGAAAGATACAACAAAGCGGATCCACTCACTAAGGCTATTCCTCGAACGCAATAGTTCCGCAAGCGAGCTTTGTGGGACTGACTAGTATAGGAGTTGGGTGTTCAGTATCACACGGGCTGTGAGTATGCGACATCGCAATAATTAGCCTTGAGTGCAAGTGGGAGATTGTTGGAGATAGTGCCCTCAGAGTCAATTATTAGGTCACAGGTACGTGATTGCAATGATTGATGGAGGACCTATCCCGGTAGGACAGTCTTACTCGAGATGATAATATGCTATCTGGTTTACCTTTATCATCGTGTACTGCTTTAAGTGACCTGACAAGTCGCTATTACACGTTGATAGAGCCCCTAGGATTCTTGCTTGACCACCAGCAGTATGAGGGCGATCATATAAGTGGGAGCTGGGGGTCTATAAGCATATCCTTAAATGGTCCCTAGTCGTGTGAGTTTCGAGACAGGGCATCGATATTCCATAGTAGACTGGTGTATACAGTCGAGACCCCGACGAGGGGCGGTGGCCGGTCTCACAAGCCACTGGTGTCAGTTGGATCACCTAAGATGTATACAGGTGCTTATTGGGTTATGAGTACACCGGACAGGACTCGCCGGGAACATGCTAGTTGGTCATATACCAGACGTCAGATGGCAGTTCCCTGGTGACATGTGTACAGGTTAGTTCATCGACCTGGGGATCGTCATTTGTCTCGTGTGAGTTTCCACTGTACTTTGATTACTACCCTACCACGGCTCAAAGGAGTCGTGCAAACAGGTTTTAGTTGGGTGCAGTCCCGAGCCACATGGAGGCAGTGAGCGTATCTTCAGGGGTTCGTCTCTCCCGGTATTGGGGGTGAGGTCGTGCTGTGTCTAGGAGAGCCATTACACGATGCCCTCGGCCGAGGCAAGGAGATTTACTGGTAGGTATTCCAGTAGTATCTCAGGGTGTTCTGGGCTACACTCCGACACGACTTGTACCGCTTTTGGGGGTCTGACTTTTACCAACCCCCTAGGCCCGCCATGCGATGCTCATAGACGAACGGACCGGACTGTACGGATATTGTCACTGACAGGCTCAGTAGGGAGTCAGGCTGAGTTCGCTCACAGACGTCCCTTTTGGTCAATACCTGGTAGCCCGTTATGTATTGGCTTATACCTCTAACGTGCTGGTGGTTAAATCCACAACCAAGGTGTTGATGAGTCTTTAGAGTCCCCCACATTCAGTTACTCAGCTTTCGGGCGAAAGGTTGTAGAGGCCGTATGGAGATATGGCAAGGTCCGATCAGATACGTGCGGTATTGCACGGATCAGGATCGGACAGTCTGTACTATAGGCCGTATGGTTATATGGCAGGGTTCGATCAGATACGTGCGGTATTGCACGGATCAGGATCGAACGGATAATACTAGCCGGCTTTGGTTTAAGCCGGATCCTAGTATAGTACAGTGTAGATTTTGTCTCATTGCATTTGTATTTCGGTCGAAATACAAATGCGGGTGTGTATGCACAGTATCGGGGTTTTCCTGTAATTTATTACGGGACCAGTTTTCTGGAGTTGCCAGTTTGCTTTCCGTTTCGGCCAATTTCCTTTGTATCGTTCATTGGCCGAAGATTGGTGGAGGAGGGCTTATTTGCATTGTTGCAAATAAGTATTTATGGAGGGGGTCTTTGCTTATTGGTTGGATCATGATGGTTGCTCCATTGACCTTGACTTCTTGACTTCTTCATGATGGCTTGACCATTTGGAGTCATCATGGTTGCTTTGGAGTGTTTGTTTTTGTTTGTGATGATATTGTTTTGATCATCACTCATTATTCTTCCTTCCATGATAGCTCACCCACTCCCTTGTCTTTCATTTGACTTCACTCCATTCCCACCTACCACCATCATGCTTGGCCGGCCACTAGTGAGGGTGGGGGCTTTTCTTTTGGTAGTGAGAAAATTGTCACTCTCATTCTTTGCATGATACATTTTTCCTCACCTCTCTCCAAGTTCTTTTTCCTCCACCACAAAGGCATCTCCATGAACCCCAAATGAGACTTGAGGACTACATATTCTACAGCGAATCTTGGGCACGTCGAGTAGCCGGCTTCATGCCCGAGTTGCCTCGGCATTGAGGTGGGAGCCCGTAAAAGAAGTAGGCGATGTGGTGCACTTCCGGCGACGAGGAGGAGACGGGACATTCCGCAGGAGATTGGGACGACGACGAGAAGACCGGAGGACTTGGATCGTCGGTATATCTCTTTCCCATCTTATTGTTAGCTAGGACTAATTAATGGTTCGATCCGGGTATTAGTGCGCGGCGGTTTGCCAGTTCAAGAAAATTAAAGTTTTTCACCGCTTCCGTATTTGGCCGTCGGATTGACGGCCGGGGCGCCGCCGTGCACTTACATGGACTTGATGAACCGAATCTTTTCACCGTTCTTGGACCAGTTTATAGTGGTGTTCATCGATGATATTCTGGTCTACTCAAGGAGCATTGAAGAGCATGCTGAACTCTTGAAGACATGTTGAGAGCTTGCATGTTAGACTTCAAGGGTTCGTGGGAGGATCATCTACACTTGGTGGAGTTTTCTTATAATAACAGCTTTCAGGAGACTATTCAGATGGCTCCATTCGAAGCGTTGTATGGTCGCAAGTGTCGTTCACCTGTTTTTTGGAACGATGTTGGAGAACGAAAATTGTTGGGACCGGATTTGATTGTGCAAACCGTGGAGAAAGTTAATACTATCCGAAATCTTATGAAGGCAGCACAAGATCGGTAGAAGAGTTGGGCCGATACATCGAGAAGACCTTTAGAGTTCGCTGTTGGTAATCTGATATTCTTGAAGATATCACCGACTAGAGGAGTGATTCGTTTTGGGAGTCGAGGCAAGCTTAGTCCTCGATTCGTGGGGCCTTTCGAGATTATGGAGCGTGTTGGAGAAGTGGCTTATCGATTGGCTTTACCACCATCTTTGGCGAATGTTCATGACGTGTTTCATGTATCTCAACTCCGTAAGTATGTTCGAAATGAAACACACGTGCTAGATCATTCTGAGCTGACTGTAAGGGAGGATTTGACCTTTGAGAAACAACCGATGTCGATTGTTGATCGAAAAGAAAAGTTCCTTAAGAAAAAGGTTATCCTTATCGTACTTGTTTCTTGGGGAAATCGCTCGCATGGAGAATCAACTTGGGAACATGAAGACGAGATTCGACATAAGTTTCCACACCTATTCTTGTAGATTCTTGATTATTTATCTTTCCTTGTTCCTGGAATTTCGAGGACGAAATTCTTTTTGTAGTTGGGTATAATGTAACACCCTAATTCATTTATACCAATTCTAATTCGAGTATTTATCTATTTATGGCATTTTCTTGATTTATCGTATTTTGGGTGCGAATAGTGTATTTGACATCTGTATTTGCAACCGACCCGACCCGCTTGTTGGAAACCCGTCTTGATCCCTGTTTATGATTTATCCCGGCTAGTTTTGAGTATCCGCGCACTTTCGTGTTGTTTATACTGCATACTCGCATTATATCTGGCATCTGCATTTATCAACATAACATTTTTAAGTCACATAAAATATTTTAAAAATATATTGCATGGTCTGCATCACACTCCTGACCCTGTGGTAGCATCCGCGCATCTTGTTCTCGTTTCGTTCAGTGAAACGGACTCGTTTGGATAGCTACGTGCACGCTACATGCATCCGTTCTTGGGGGTATGCATTTTCGTTATTCGAAAGTCCTATTTTAGTTTTGGTCGACACTTATATTTTTCATATTTTATAACTGGATTTTTAGACCCGACCTGGGCGCATTTTGAAGTAAGTTTGTATTTGACAAAATATCAAATTTTATTAATATTATATTTTAAATATTATTAACTCTTAAAAATTTAAATCATGAAAAAGATTTTTAATCCTAAATAAACGACAAATCTCTCTCTCCTCTCGATTTCTCTCTGTCTCTCTCCTCTCGCACTCTGTCTCCTCTCGCACTCTCTCTTTTTCTTTCTCTCTCTCTTCCCCCGTGACCCACTCACTCTCTTTCTCTCTCCCTCTTTCTCTTTCTCTCTCTCGCTCTGATCTCTCTCTCTCTCTCTCTCTCTCTTCCCCTCTCTCTCACCTCTCGCGATCCCTGTTCATCAGGGATCCGCTCACCTCCCTTCAATCCATATAATCACCTCCCTTCTCTGTTTCTTTTCTCCTTATTCTATTTTTCCCGCAAACCCTAACCTAAAAACCCCGCCGCCTTACCTCGTCGCCGTCGCCCCTCGTCGGCCTCGTTCATCATCACCTCCTCCTCTCGTCTCCACCTTCTCTTCCTCCGCCTCCAACCATCACCACAACCATCACCCATAATCCACTGCAACCCTAACCTTAGCCTTCGACTACACCTCACCTGCACCCTCGATGGAGCTCCGATCACCCTTGTCGGCCTCCCGTCCTCGACCACCTCCTCACCTCCTTATCCCCTCTCCCCGCTGCAAACCCTCATCCCCGACTCTCCCCTGCACACCCTGACCCAAGAACACCCTGCACACCGCGGCCACTGCCAGCCGTGGATCCCGCCGTCGACGGCCCATCATCGTCGTCTTCGTCTCACCTGCCTAGCCTCTGTCCCAGATACCCTAGAGCCTCACCCAAACCCCAGTCCTCTTCTTTCTCCTCACGCTTTCTTCTTCTTCCTTCTCTTTCTTCTTCTCTTTACTTTCTTGATTCCGTTTCCCGGTGATCGCTGGAGCCGTGCCGTTGCCGACGATCCGAACAATCTAGTTGACGTGCCCAGCCAGCGTGGTCGTGTTCTTACTTTGCTTGGTTCAGTTCTTTACGCCCGCGTGTGCGTAGCGACATTTACCGACATTGGACGTGCTGTACGCACCCGTCACGTGTTCCGCTCAGGCAAGTTTATCTTTCTACATGCTATACTACTATATTTTACATCCATTTGAATAATAACATCACATAATGTTTAGTATGCATCCATATCGTTATTTACATATCTAGTCGCATGCTAATTCATTTTGCTTCATGCTAGGTATATTATTATGTATCCATATGAGTAAAATGTTACCCGTTTATCACATTATACATCCATATTAATGTTTTACCGTTTTCGGATACCCGTTTGCATCCATATCATTTAATATACATATAGCTGCATCTACTGATCACATTAATTCATGTTATCATTGTAGTAACACCCCATGCTTAATAATATACATCCCATTTAGTATTGGAACTGTAAATGTAACCCCTAATCGATATTTGTGCATCCATACCATTAATTATATATCTATCTGCATGTCATGTCACGTTATTTCATATTAATGGTACATTAACACCCCATGCTAGATAATGTGCATCCTACATAGTAATAGAGGTATAGTTGCAACCCCTAATAGTTATTTGAGCATCCATGTTTATTTGTGTATACATACCATTAATTTTGCATACCTAGTTGCACGCCTTATTACATTAACTCATATTATTGTTATATTAGTACCCCATGCTTGATAATGTGCATCCTACATAGTCATGATGTAACCCCTGATCGATATCCGTGCATCCATGCTTTTATTATACATCCGTACTTTTACCCTGATTTAATACTTGCTACAGTTTGATTATGAGCACCTGCTTGATACCTTGCACTACTTGACATGACCTGATACACCACTACTTGACATGACTAGATACACCACTACTTGACATGACTTGATACATGTACACTACCTGACTTGACCTGATATACCACCACTTGACAAGTTACTTGATCCTGTTCCTAATGCCGACAATCCTGACATGTTGTCCCGATAGACATATCCTGTTGTCTGTATAGACAAATCTATACCTGCTTGATCCTGTGTTGGCATTAGCTTCTGATTTATCAATACCTGACTTGAACACATAACTTGGGGGTATGGGGAAATCAAGAATGTAACAGAATGTAAGTCAATGGGCTATCATATTGTTTGCCGTTTTTCTAGGCATTACGGAATACACATTGTTTGCCATTTTTCCGGGCATTACGGAATACATATTGTTTGCCCTTTTTTCGGGCGTCGCGGAATAATCACCGATGGGTTACGATGAGGATTACATTAATTGATTTCAAAGACTTGAGAGTAATTAACCCAGTAGTATAGATTACTCACCGCACGTCACATACACCGATACTCTTCACTGTTCCACATTCATGTTACTGTGATATACCTATTACTGTTCATACCCATGCCTGCATATCTTGTTACCCCTGGTTATATTATTGTTGATATTGTGACGCGCTGACATCTAGGTTTTGCATGGCCCAGATTCGCTACTCTTGTCGCAGATCGAGTAGGAGTACTTCAGTCGACAGGCCGAGCAGTGAGGACCTGTTAGTATTTTAGTTTAGTTTTCTTTTAGTATTTTCATTCCTGATGTGAGCCCGTATTTGGGACGTACATTCCAGATTGTTATTGTTTATTGGATCTATTGCTTCCGCATATTATTTCTTGACTCATTTATTCTGGTTTATAGACATGTACTAGATAGTTTATTTTATTTCTACTGTTCTTGATATCTATAGACAGCCGTAATGTGATTGTGGAGGGATGTTTCGTAACCACAGGTAGCATGGTTGGCTCTGTCACGTGCCGATCTTAGCGCACTCTGGGAAGCAGGGCATGACACATTTATAAGAAGATTGTAGGAGGAGCAGTAGTCTTCCTCGTACTGTACATGGATGAAATACTCCTGATAGGGAATGACATCCCTATGCTACAATCAATCAAGCTCTTCTTGTCACAGAAGTTCTCCATGAAAGACTTGGGTGATGCTTCCTATATTCTGGGGATTAAAATCTATCGTGATAGGTTTAAAAGATTGTTGGGACCTTCACAGTCCAGGTACATTGACACCATACTGGAAAGGTTTAGTATGGAAGATTCCAAGCATGGTAATTTACCCACTTGTCACGGGATCGCCCTCTTCAAAGAGATGTCTTCAAAGACTGATGAAAAGAGGGCTCGCATGAGAATTATACCCTACGCTTCGGCGGTAGGATCTATAATGTATGCGATATTATGTACCAGACCAGACGTAGCTTACGCACTTAGTGTGGTAAGTAGGTATCAGTCCAACCCGGATGAGAAGCATTAGATAGCAGTAAAGAATATTCTCAAGTATCTGACAAGGACTAAGGAGATGTTCTTGGTGTACGGTAATGGGGACCTCCAGATCGAGGTTTTTACCGACTCAAGCTTCCAAAGTGACAAGGATGACTCTAAATCCGTCTCGGGTTATATGTTTACCTTCAATGGAGGAGCGGTGTGTTGGAAGAGTTCCAAACAAGACACCGTCGCAGACTCAACGATAGAAGCTGAGTATATAGCTGCTAACGATGCCGCAAAAGGGGCAGTTTAGATGAGGAAGTTCATTTCTGAATTTCAAGTGGACCGTCCATTGCCAATCCAATACCCTTGTATTGCGATAACAATGGGGCTGTAGCCTTAGCGAAGGAACCAAGATCCCATCAGAAATACAGATATAGCTTGAGGCGGTATCACCTGATCAGGGAGATTGTGGATCGTAAAGAGATCGAGATTCGGAGAGTGGACACAAAAGACAACACAGCGGATCCATTCACAAAGGCCTTATATCAAGCACAGTTCGAGCGGCTGTTCGATATGTTGGGGATGCGTTATGCAAATAACTGGCCCTAGTGCAAGTAGGAGATTGTAGGATATATGCCCTAGAGGCCATTATTTGTAATGGGTACTATGGATATATATATAGGACAATTTTTCTCGAAATGATAGTATGCTATCTGGTTTGACTTTATCTTAACATGTTTGTATGTTGTACATGTTATTGTGTACTACTTATACATGTTGATAAAGTCCGTAGGATGTGCTTGACTACCAGCAGTCATATTTGTGAGGGCTGGGTAGTCTATAAGCATATTCTTAAAGGTGTCCCCAGTCATAGGAATATCGAGACAGGGCATCGATATTCTAGAGTAGACTGGTGTATACGTTTCTAGACCCCGACAAGGTTAGTTTCACAGCCATTGGTGTGTTTCACCTAAGATTGTATACAGGTGCTCACTGTGGGTGGGTACACTGGACGAACTCACCGAGAACTGCTGGATGGTATTATACCTAACATCAGATGGCAGTTTTCATGTGGCATGTGTATAGGTAGTCTGTAGACCTAAGATCATCATTTGTCTCATGTGAGTTCCCACTGTGTTTTGACTACTACCCTACCACGGCTCAAAAGAGTCATGCAAATAGGTTTTAGTTGAGTACAGTCCCGAGCTACATGGAGGGAGTGAGTAATTGTTAGGGATTCGTCTCTCCTGGTATAGGGAGTCGATATCGCACTGTGTTTAGTTGGTCAACGCTATAAGCCCCTGGCCAGGGCAGTTGAGAACTACTGATAGTTAGGTCAGTAATTTCTCGGATGGTATTGCGCCACACCAGCACGACTTATCAGGGTTAGTAGGGGTCTGACGTTGACTGCCCTAGAGCCGGTATGCTGTACTCTCAGATGAACAGACCGGACTGTACGTATATTGTCACAATTAGGCTCAGTAGGGGTTCAGATGAGTTTGCTCGTCGGCCTTATTTTTCGACAGATACCTGGATAGCCGTTACGTACAGCTAGTACCGCTGACGTGCTTGTGGTTAAACCCACTGCCGGCGTACTGTCGAGTCTTTCCCACACAGAAGGTTTCTCTGATTCAGGCGAAACGAGTGGAGGCCGTATGTTTATACGTATAGGGTTCCGATTGATTGCGTATACTAGTTACGTGGAATTTAATCGGACGGTTTTTTAATACTAGCGGGCTTAGGATAAACCGGTTCATTAAATCAGATATTGGTTTAATACTAGTATTATTTTTAGTGGTGTTATTCTATCTCTTGGGTATTCGTATTTTAATATGAATATGGGTATGCATATATGGTAGAGAGTATTTTGTATTTATACAAAATACATTCTGGAAGGGGACACCTCATAATATGGATTTTTCTATTTATTGATAAATAAAAAATGAGGTGTAAAGGAAGCATGGGATGAGAGATGGTTTGGGCATTTATTGCCATCACTATTGAAGTATGGCTAGAATTTTAAAAATAAATGAAAAGGGTTCATATTAGTTTTACTAGCCATTCTTCATGGTTGCTAGCTCTTTTTTCCTTGAGCTCATTTCTTTCTTGAATTGCCATTCTCTCTTCTTTGCTTCCTTCTTTTCAAAATCCTATCATTCTCATGAATTGAGAAACAAGGATTTTTCAGAAAGAAAAATCACCACTAATCTTCTCCTTTCATTCTTGACTAGCCAGATTAGCAATTTAGTTAGTTAAGTTTCTATCATTTGAAAGTTATAGTTTGAACTTAGGACCTTCGGATGGATCATCTAGGATCCAGGAGACTGGCGATCAAACTACACAAAAGACCCAAAAGGAGCTTAAAAAGAGGATTCAAGATCCGAAGGACACGAATCCGATAGATATAAAATTCTAATATAGTAGAATAAATACCTTTGTAGTATAGCTAGTTAGGGTTTTGTGGTAGATATTGGTTAAAAGCCTTTCTTGCATGCTCACAAAATCTGGGTTTTGAAATTCCGTTTATTTACAAACCTTGTAGAGCATGTAAAATAGACTTATAAGATTCAGCGACTGAGGAAAGGGTTCATTGTATGGTTTCAGATTCGACAGTGGGGATGCCATATTTGACGATGGAGGAAAGCATCTGGAGATGTGGAGTGGATTCGGCGATTTAAGAACATGTATGATGATGTGGGGTTGGATCAGGCGCATGATTGAGGATGGATGTTTCATTAAGGACGCAAAGTCCGATCCGACAAAGAGAAAGGAAGTTTGATGGAGGATGTGGAGAAGATGGATGTCCGCTCGAAGACGTGGAGTCTGATCCAGCCAAGGGGAAGGATGACTGACTCGGCGAAGAGAATAGAGGTTTGATCGAGAATGCAGAGTTCAATCCGATTCGGCAAAAAGGTAGGATGCTCGATTTACACGACTCAGGATGCGATTGTGGACGCGGAGTCCGGTCCGGCGAAGGAAAAGGATGCTCGATCATGGATGTGGAGTCCGATCTGGTGAAGGGAGATCGTGGACGCGGAGTCTGATCGAGCGAAGGGAAAGGATGACCGATCGTGGACGCGGAGTTCAATTCGGCTAATGGAATAGACGCCTGATCGTGGACGCAGAGTTGGATCTGGCAAAGGAAAAGGACGCCCGATCGTTGTACACGGATTTTGATTCGGCGAATAGAATGGATGCCTGATCATGGACGTAGAGTCCGTTCCGGCGAAGGGAAATGATGCCCGATCATAGACACGGAGTCCAATCCGGCGAATGAGAAGAATGCCCGATCATTGGATTCCGATCCAACGAAGAGAAAGGATGCCTGATAGTGGATGCGGAGTTCAATCCGGTGAATGAGAAGGATGCTTTACGGAGGATGGAATGAAGTTGGGATTTGAAGATTTTTTTTGTTTTTTCTTTTAATAAATGTACTGGTTTCGTTAAAATTTTCTTTTAATGAAGCGCGGGGGTATTTTCGCCTTCGTTTTCAGTCAAAAAAAAATGTAAAATGGGAAAGAATAATAAAATCTATATCTATGGTGCTCTACCAACTGAAAATGAGAAAAAGGTTTTGGTGGTTTTGGTAATCCTATTTGTTGTATACACTCTTTTAATTTGAAATGTGTCTTTTAATACTAATAAAACTCAATATGAGTAGAAGAATGAATCTAGTATGAAAATAGGATGGTGATAGCATGTACAATTAAGTGATTCATTATTAACTATTATTAAATTTTGTAAGTATAATAATTCATTATCTCATATTATTCATATTATTATATGGCTATATAAAATAATATAATTTATAGTCTAAAATCAATCTAATCTAAATCTATCAATCTAATCTAAATCTAATCTAATCTAAAGTACTCTATTAAATAAAAATGAGAAACCGATTTTTTGGTAATACTCTATTTATTTCCACTCTTTTTTTGTATTGTTTGATACCTTATAGTTTAATAAATGCAGTGTGTTGCAAGAAGTAGATATAAGATACAAATTGGTATCATTCTTTTGTTCACACCATGCATATTTATGCAAACTTCTCCCATTATCTATTTGTACCTTTTTATTTTCGAGCAACATATCTATTGATCTATTAGTTAATATAATAACGCAATAACAATTAATATAATGACGCAATAAAGATAGCAAAGTGACCTCATGTTTTTAATTAAGCCTTCTAATCACACAGAGTGGTTGCAAAAAAAATAATAAAAAATAAAAAATCACATGTTACTCGTTTGATGTATATCTCTTTATTTGTTTTCTTCTGTCTATTGGTAGGTAATTTATATCTCTTTATCTGTTTTCTTCTGTCTATAATTTTATCCGAGACCAAGTTTATGTAAAGGAATTTTTTTATCAACATGAAAATGAAATTTATACCAAAAGTTGACAGTACATTTTTATTCTGCCTTTGGTTTTATTTCGCTTACCTATATAGCAAAGGTCTGTTTATTGTCAGTAGATTAATCGATAGTATGGTATTTTGAATATTGTCATACATATTTCTTGTTTAACCGGTCAACTTATCTCTTTTACTTATTATCATCTATAGAATGTGGTCGACTTATTGTAATTAGTAGAGCAAGACTAAGACGAAGAAAGCATAGGAAGTGTAATAGGTGGGTACATGTTAAGAGATACAGAATTATCACATTATACTTGTATTTACACTAAAATTATAGACAAAGGCACCATATATATAAAATTTTCAAATCACGTACTTGATGACCTGGAACGATTATAGGAATTTTGGGCACCGGGAGCAAAATAAAAACAAGGGTGCTCTGTTGAAAATCCCAATAAAATAATACATAAAACTATTATACAATGTAAATAGTAAAATATACATTTAAATATAATACTTGCTTGCAACCGTTATTAATCTTTTATTTCTTTGCAAAAGTTTAGTGGGGGTAATTGCCCTCACAGGGCTCAATATGGATCCGCTCCAATGATGACAATGTACACTTCATATAAAATTACCTCCTTTATTTTTGGAATATACTCCTACCAACTAGCTTATACACATAGTTTTTGCAATAAATATTTTATGTACCAAGAAAAAAGCCGTCATCGATTGTTGCAATACGAACATAAGTGTAGGTAGATAGGTGTATATTTCTAGATCATAGCCGTTATTTTGAGTTTCGATTACAAAAATGAAAAATTTATCTTCTTTATCCACATACATGACACGTGCACAAAACTAGTATTATGAAAAAAATAAAGCATTGACTTTCTCCCACTTTTTTTTCATTTTCTAACATTTTGCCAAGAAGGTGAAATGCCCAAAAATTACAATGCCGCAAGAAAGTTAGAAAATGCTTTTTACACTTTCAAATCAATTCCAAATCAACTCCAAACAAAGAAACTACTTTCCACTCCCTCATTTTCCCACTTTCTCATCCAAGTTTCCATTTACTAAAATATTTCAGTAATTGGTACCTTCTCTGCGTACATTTTCTTCACTTTTCTTCAATCTAATACGTCTTAATTTATCATTATTAAGACAATATTTGTACAGTTATTGGTAATGTTTATTCGTTTTAATAATTAATGACATATAAAATATTTCAGTTTTGGTATAGCAATCAGTATCATGTGAATGTGTGAGTTTGTAATATCAACAATGAATAAATTGAATAAGTAGTAAGTGAATACATTAGAGGTGAAGTTAGTGAAGTTATATTATAATATTATCACATCACTATGTTATTATTAGAATTAGTGTTATAATTAACACCATAATTTCGGGGCTTATGTACATTTTTAGTTATACACAGCAATATAAGAATGTAGTAGATCGAATTTTTGAGGAGAAATGTATCAATTAGCCTTGACAAAGTAAATTCAAAAGTCATAAATTTGATCACAGATATAATTCATAGATAAGTTATATCATAGTAGTCTATATAGGCATGAAAATAATTTAGGGATTTAATTAGTCGATAGTGTAGTTACATAATCATCAACGAGGTGAGGTTTTTGTAATATGCTATGCTGAAATAGTTATTTTTTAAATGTCTACAATGGTGCAGTCGGTGCAGTGATAAATACCATGTTTTATCATATTTTCCAATACTATTTTTGTGATAGGTTATTGTGGACAACGCATTTTGACTTTTTACAGAAAACCCCCTTATTTTACCGTTTTTTTCGAAATTTCACCGAAACGATTTTCAAAACGTTACAGTAGCCCGGTCTAATAGTGTACAAGTGCGCGGCTTCCCGAGGCTTCAAAGAAGGTGCGTTGTCTTTTGACAGGTCCCAGAGTTGTTGAACTGGACCTGAGGGAGTAGACAAGATCCGATCATTAAAAACCATCCCGCCAGCGGCAGCGTAAGGAGAAATCAGCACCCGAATAGTCCCGAGCTGAGTCGGGTCGGCGGCAGAAGCATCCACCAATCGCATAAGTCGCGGGAAGGGATAGGCGTCGTAAAACGCGGGCCTCTGATGCATAGCGAAAGCCCCCAGCACATGCATTTCGACCCAGGACGTGAAATAATGAAGCGAAAAGTTTACTACATCCACACCGGGATGTTTCATTGGGGTACCCTGGTATTCCTAGTAATGCCTCTACCATTATCCAGATTCACAACTGTAACCGTATATCTCTTTGCCATCTGTCCAAATCCCTTTATATGTCTTTAGTCATTACCGTCTGCACACCCCTTTAGGCCAAATGGTTTTCTTCCTTCCCTACCATTCGGCACCAGCCTATGGTTTGGAAGAAGACTATCCAATAAGCATAAAAGGTGTACTGTCCTAATCCTAGGAGCACTCGCAAAGCGAGAGAAGGTGAAAATAAAAGACAACCGAATAAACCTTATTCCTATTTCTCCTGGACCAGAATCCATCCCCGAACTGGAACAAATTTCTTTCGAGTTCGTATATAACCATACGATGGAGTATCCAATAAACTGTGGATCATCGTAGTGATACGGAGTGTCCTGGAGAAATATAAAGGTGATTTAGGATTGGCGAAGAAATACTTGGTTTGGTCGTGAATATCAGTCGCAATTTACTTTGCCCTCTTACTAATCCCTTGCTTTGTCTTAATCTTAATACCTTCTGCACACCATCGTTATGCTAATTGGTTTTCTTCATTCCCCACCGTTCGGCACCAGCCTAAGGTTTGGAAGAAGACTATCCAATTTGCATAATAGGTGTACTATCTCCTAAACCAAGGAGTACTCACAATGAGAGAAGGTGAAAAGAAAAGACAACTGAATAATCTTATTCGTTTTCTCCAGAACCAGAAACCATCCTCGAAGTCCTTCGAGTTCGTATATAACCATACGATGGTTTTGTCCAATGGAAGTGGACGTTCGTAGTAATACGGGGTGTCCTGGAGAAAAGGGTAAAAGTAGGAGTGGCAATGAGGTTTGCAACTCAGACAATCCAAAAGCCAGTGTTAAGAAGGTTCGGTCAACTTGGTCACTGAGTCATAGTCCAGGGTCGGGTCAATGGTCGCTGCCAGAGAGAGAGAGAAAAGAAACACTCAGCGTGCACTCTAACCTAGATCAGAATGGTTATCACTTTATCTAATCTGGAAACCTCCCACTGTACCGTCAAATTCTCCTCCAAACCTGAAAGAAGAATTAGTCGGGATCACCCGAGGAGTAAACCAACTCATCAGTGGGAATCGGGATCCAACTATCATCGCATGATAACTTGACGGAATCCACTCAAGTCACCACACTCCAGAAGGTATGCGCATATCTGGCAAGTTTCAGTTCTTTTGAAACTCCCGATGTAGGTTTTTACCCCTAGGACCCAAGTGACCTTGACAATGCCAACAAATCAAAGAGTTCTAGTCAAGTTCTACCCGTCATTATCTTGATTGCGTTAAACCCACCCGTACGAGTCCTTGACAATGCCAACAAGACCGTACGACTGTTCTAACCAATCCACTTATCCATGTGACAGAAAAGCATTACATAGCTACCGAACACTACGCCACGGCAATGCACGACAAACGCAGCACGAATACTAAGTAATACTAATCTGAAATGACGGAGGGCTACGACTGGTTTTTGGCGAAAAACCTTTAACGTAATGAACTTGATATCGTTGAAGGAACTGCATAGCCTTTTATAAAAATATAGTGACGAAAACCTTCGCTAAAGAGGTCACTCCCGGTGAAGGGATCTCGGCTCTTTCCCCGTAGAATGAGGTGCAGGATATTCCAACTGAATACCACGATGCAAAGCAAAAGTAATCGGCTATTATGAAGTTAATGCCCTGACGCAAACTTCTGTCCAAGGGGTCACTCCCGGTGAAGGGATCTCGGCCCTTGCCTCGTCGACTGAGGAGCAGGATATTCCAAATGAATACCACGATGCAAAACAAAAGTGAACGTCCTTGCAATAACAGCTTTTTGAAAAGTGTTCCAACAACATCAGAATAGATTTGTTTATCTTGCATTGATCCGAATCAACGCAGTCCCATCAATTGATCACACCACAAAGAACGAAAATATACTGACGTACGTATATGCCATCCGCATTCGCCACTGGGTCCCGTCATCACCCGTTAGGTTAGCTAACTAACGGCAGAGCGGGGACTGGACTAGCGTGGATGAAAAACATATACAACATCTACTAATATATATACCAATATATTATATTTCGCTCAAGGCGTGATAAAGTGCAACATCACAGAAATGTACAGCATCACAGAACAATACAGATATCTGGAAGCCCCGGGTTTCACAGAGCCGCTGCTGAAACCCGACGTTCCCCTGGTCGTGTGGATAGCCTGTGCAATGAAAACCTAGACCCCTACGGGCGCGGCAAGTCACCCGCCAAAACCTGAAGCGAGGCAGCCCCCTTCATCAACGTGAATGGACCACCCAGCACTTCACGGAATCCGGTAACTTGGGCACCCCTCCTGGGTCAACCTGTACCCCCTATGAGTGCGGCGAATAGCCCGCCAATTCCAGACTGAAGCCCCCTCCGTCTCAATGCCCTGAGATGCGGGCCCGTTGCCCTCTAGAACCCGGCTATCCGTCACCCCTCCGCGGGGTAACCCTAGTACAGAAAGTAAAATATACATACAACGGGTACATCGACCGCAACCAGGTCGTGCCCCAAAAGAATAATACAAACAGGCAGTGACGGCAGTCCACATGTCGGACGCTCGCCCCGCAATATCAAATGTACATATAAAACAAAACTGTACTAGCATTGCATCCAGGCTATCCCCCACGACCGATCCGCAACATCACAGCATAAACACAGAACATCAACGTGAAAGTCACGTTCGCAAATCCGTCTAACCGGGCTATAGCAGTTAGACGGGATTTACCGATCAAGTGACATTCACGGTCGCAGATATAATGTAAATACTGTGAAATAATGTGTTTAAAATATCCGATCGATCAAACAATTAACAAGTGGGCCCCCAAGCAATACTGTAGCACTCACAGAGATTCTGGGCCCAAATTTAATATTCCAAAACCCCCAAAATCAGCCCACAAGACCACTGGAAAAATTGGACACAGTGAGGATACTAAAGTGCGGCGGAACCGTGGCCCAAGGGGGGGGGTTTGGCCGCGGTTCCGCTCTTTAGTTATCGACTGACTGCGTCGAATTTTTACAGCAGTCTTAGAATTTCATGTACATCAATTTTCTACAACCTGAAAAATTTTTAGAGCCCGGAAATTTTCAACAGAAAACTGATGTGAACAAAAATGAGGTTTTTGGAATTTCGGTCGATCGGAAATGCAAAAACACATCAAACAAAGCTAGAAAAGGTTAATGGCGTGGCTCTGATACCATGTTGCGCCACGGTAGCGCCCCGGCCGTCTTACCGAGGCCAAAATGCGGAATCAAAAATTTTCCTTACTTGGAAACTGGCGCTACCGCGGACAATAAAACCCGGATCGAAAACCATTAACCTATACTAGCAAACAAGAGATGGGAAGAGAAGTATACCAAGTGATCCGAGTCCTCCGGTCTTCTCCTCGCCGTCCCGATCTCCTACGGAAACTCCGGTCGTCGCCTCCTCGCCGGAAGGGCACCACATCGCCTGTATCTTTTACGGGCTCCCACCTCAATACCGAGGCAACTCGGGCGCGAAGTAGGCTAGCCGACGCGTCCAAGATTTGCTGTAGAATGTGTAGGGTTGAAGCTATGTCTCATTTGGGTTTGTTGCCATTTGAAGATGATGGAGGAAACAAGATAAGAAAAATGGTGCTTGCATTTTTCTTAACATGAAAAGAGATCAAGAATGCTACCCTCTCAAAATGAAGCTCTCATCTTCTTTTCTCTCAAAAAATGTTCAACCATCTCCTATGAGAAAAATGGTGGAGGAAAAGAATATGAATCCAAAACCTTAGAAGGAAGGTGAGTGTAGGAAAAAGGTGGAGGGTAACCACAACCAAACATCATCATAACCAAATCAAATCAACTCCAAATCACATCTAATCAACAAAAAGCAAGTGATGAGAATGGTATCAAAAGATACTTTCATAATTAATACATTTGCAAGAAACCCCTCCACAATGTGTTATTTGCAAACTTGCAAATAACACCCTCCATCGGAAAAGTCCGGCCGGGAAAGAACAAAGGAAAACCGGCCGGAACGGAATGCAAACTGGCAACTCCAGAAAACTGGTCCCGTAATAAATTACAGGAAAACCCCGATACTGTGCATACACACCCGCATCTGTATACCGACCGGATACAAATGCAATGAGACAAAATCTACACTGTGCTAAACTAGGATCCGGCTTAAACCAAAGCCGGCTAGTAATATCCGTCCGATCCTGATCCGTGCAATACCGCACGTACCTAATCGAACCCTGCCATATATCCATACGGCCACTAGTACAAACCGTCCGATCCTGATCCGTGCAATACCGCACGTATCTGATCGGACCCTGCCATATCTCCATACGGCCTCTACAGCGTTTCGCCCGAAAGCTTGAGTAACTGAAAGTGTGGTGGACTCTAAAGACTCGTCAATACTATGGCTGTAGATTTAACCACTAGCACGTCAGAGGTATAAGCCAATACGTAACGGGCCACCAGCTATTGACTAAAAGGGACGTCGATGAGCGAACTCATCCTGACACCCTACTGAGCCTGTCAGTGACAATATCCGTACAGTCCGGTCCGTTCGTCTATGAGCATTGCATGGCGGGCCTAGGGGGTCGGTAAAAGTCAGACCCCCAAAAGCGGTACAAGTCGTGTCGGAGTGTAGCCCAGAACGCCCTGAGATACTACTGGAATACCTACTAGTAAATCTCCTGCCTCGGCCGAGGGCTTTGCGTAATGGCTCTCCTAGACACAGCGCGACCTCACCCCCAATACCGGGAGAGACGAACCCCTGCAGATCCGCTCACTGCCTCCATGTGGCTCGGGACTGTACCCAACTAAAACCTGTTTGCACGACTCCTTTGAGCCGTGGTAGGGTAGTAATCAAAGCACAGTGGGAACTCACACGAGACAAATGACGATCTCAGGTCGATGAACTAATCCTGTACACATGTCACCTGGGAACTGCTATCTGACGTCTGGTATAATCCCAACTAGCAGGTTCCCGGCGAGTTCTGTCCGGTGTACTCATAACCCAATGAGCACCTGTATACATCTTAGGTGAACCAACTGACACCAGTGGCTTGTGAGACCGGCCACTGCCCCTCGTCGGGGTCTCGACTGTATACACTAGTCTACTAATGGAGTATCGATGCCCAGTCTCGAAACTCCCACGACTAGGGACCTTTTAAGGATGTGCTTATAGACCCCAGCTCCCACGTATATGATCGCCATCATACTGCTGGTGGTCAAGCAAGAATCCTAGGGGCTCTATCAACGTGTAATAGCGACATGTCAGGTCACCTAAAGCAGTACACGATGATAAAGATAAACCAGATAGCATACTATCATCTCGAGTAAGACTGTCCTACCGGGATAGGTCCTCCCTCAATCATTGCAATCACGTGCCTGTGATCCAATAATTGACTCTGAGGGCACTATCTCCAACAATCTCCCACTTGCACTCAAGGCTAATTATTGCGATGTCGCATACTCACAGCCCGTGTGATACCGAACACCCAACTCCTCTACTAGTCAGTCTCACAAAGCTCGTTTGTAAAACTATGGCATTCGAGGAATAGCCTCAGTTAGTGGATCTGCTGGGATATTTCTTTCTATGTCTCTCTATATCTCAAGTTCGCAGAGAAAACCATCTCCCGAAATGAGCAATACCTGTCTTAGAGTATGTCTGGATATCTGATGGGAGCTAGCTCATAAATGAACTTCAAATCCAAACTTCTTAGACTGTATCGATAACTGAACTTAATCAGTATCCAGCGCCATGCCTCCCTCAGTATTGCCTTGGACCACCTGTCCAAAATACTGCCCCTCGTCAGAGGGAAAACTATAACTCTGACAACCTCCTTGTCGTCCATGTCACCTTGGAAGCCTGGAGTGATAACCGTCTCCTAAAGGAGGCAGCCGTTATCATATCCCTAGAACATTCACTTATGTTCTAAAACTGCTTCCGACTGTTTCTCCAGGATTGGATTAATATCAACTTATTGCACCTACTGCAAGAACAACATCTGGTGTGGTACTTGACATCTCATAACTGACTCAATTGCCTAAGCAAGTGATCTGTCAATCATGCGTATCCCTCTCCCCTTTAGTCTGTAAGATACCTTTAGAGAGGGTGACTCCATTACCTGCAGGTGTACTACCATGCCAGGAGTCGACCATTCTAAATACTCTTAGAATGCTGTCAAAGTACCCTGATTGGGAAACCACCCAAATCTAGATCTAAAACTATATATCTAGTTACCAGAATGTATGATATAATACCCAAGTCCTGTGTGGAGAAAACACTGTGTGACAACCAAAGTATAACCGATCGTAGTATAGGAGTTTCTTTTCCTACTCTGTGTATGTCATCAAATACCAGGACATCACACCCTACTACCTTCTTAACAGATCCATCCCCTATTCTGATGAAGTCAAACCTATGACTGTCACATCAGAAATAGATGATCTATCTCCGCTGTATCTGCTTTAGTCTATAAATAGACATAAGCCTGATGTCCACCAATGCTTCCGCTGCTCCCACTGACTACGACAACCCTCTGGCAGAGTCATATAGACGTGCACTTCTGAAGCTAGTTCAGAACGACGCTATACTCATCCTCCTGCCGGGTCTCACAGTCTGGAACAACAGCAATGGTAAGTCTGGGTAAACAAGAACCTCCTTGCCACCGTCCTTGAGCATACCGAAGTACCTCTCGAGTGCCTGAGGTTACCCACCATATCTGCGGAGTGGCTAATGGAATGTCAAATCAGATTGAATCTTTAGGTTCTTATCAAATCTTCAGTAATCGTTTGCGGTTCTGGAATCACTTCCAGTTCTACCATACTCCCACTACTGTTTTCTGAAAAAATCCATTTCTTTTTAAAATGTGGCGAGTTAAGAACAATATCACTATTGATCTTCCAGATGGTAGAAAATCAACCCTCGTCATAGCCTGGGTCAACCCACAAACAGCCATTACAGAAACGTGCCTTGAGTTATCCGGAGTCTGGTTTTAAGCATAAGCCGGACAACTCCCCGTACCTTAACATCGTTAAGATATGAACTGTTCTATATCCAATATAGAACCAGAGGCACTGATTTAAATGAACCAGATTCAAATCATGCAGCTATCTCCAGTGCATGTCAACTAAATGGAGAGAGGCCGATCAGCGTTACTCAACTTAGGAATGCTTCCAATTATGAGTAACCAGAAAGAGAAGCAATTTCTCTTTATCATTACTATCAACTGAATACCATACACAAGTATCTACATCTTCGATCACCTTGAAGAATCCCGATACTTGCTACACCTGGTTCTCTACTCTATTCAAATACCTATAACTCCTCAAAACTTAGACCCTGTGTTTCTACGAAACATATGTCTAAGAACTAGAGAAGTTAAAAGTAAACAGAATATAGTATGAGGACCAACCCCTCTGTCCCAATGGACACTGGACAACATACAATACTCTGTACAAGTCCGCCGAGTCTAACAACTCTTTCACTGTGCGTCGTGGGTTGAAAACTGTACTTATGGTTAAGAAGAATTACACCGCTGTTTAATGCTCCTTACCTAACCATCCACTGATATAGGTAAATGTCATCGACATAATATCAAAAGGTATATCTCACTCTATGAAAATAGACGTACAGATATATCAATTTGAAATTGGTGCACAACAGCGGATATTCAAAACCAAATAATTGCCGTCCGGCAAACAACCCAGGTGACTTCCTCAAATATCACCGATTACAACGAATCCCGATATAATGAGGATGATCACCCAATTCCCAATAACTTACTCCCACTCATCATCTGTGAAACCATACAGATGTGAGAATCATACCTGGTAAATGCATACCCTGGAGTAAGTGTCTAATCGGGAGATCAGTTTTCTATTAACAGTACACAGTGAAAATGAAACATTGAAATGTTTTGTTGGGGTACCCTGGTATTCCTAGTAATGCCTCTACCATTATCCAGATTCACAACTGTAACCGTATATCTCTTTGCCATCTGTCCAAATCCCTTTATATGTCTTTAGTCATTACCGTCTGCACACCCCTTTAGGCCAAATGGTTTTCTTCCTTCCCTACCGTTCGGCACCAGCCTATGGTTTGGAAGAAGACTATCCAATAAGCATAAAAGGTGCACTGTCCTAATCCTAGGAGCACTCGCAAAGCGAGAGAAGGTGAAGATAAAAGACAACCGAATAAACCTTATTCCTATTTCTCCTGGACCAGAATCCATCCCCGAACTGGAACAAGTTCCTTTCGAGTTCGTATATAACCATACGATGGAGTATCCAATAAACTGTAGATCATCGTAGTGATACGGAGTGTCCTGGAGAAATACAAAGGTGATTTAGGATTGGCGAAGAAATACTTGGTTTGGTCGTGAATATCAGTCGCAATTTACTTTGCCCTCTTACTAATCCCTTGCTTTGTCTTAATCTTAATACCTTCTGCACACCATCGTTATGCTAATTGGTTTTCTTCATTCCCCACCGTTCGGCACCAGCCTAAGGTTTGGAAGAAGACTATCCAATTTGCATAATAGGTGTACTATCTCCTAAACCAAGGAGTACTCACAATGAGAGAAGGTGAAAAGAAAAGACAACTGAATAATCCTATTCGTTTTCTCCAGAACCAGAAACCATCCTCGAAGTCCTTCGAGTTCGTATATAACCATACGATGGTTTTGTCCAATGGAAGTGGACGTTCGTAGTAATACGGGGTGTCCTGGAGAAAAGGGTAAAAGTAGGAGTGGCAATGAGGTTTGCAACTCAGACAATCCAAAAGCCAGTGTTAAGAAGGTTCGGTCAACTTGGTCACTGAGTCATAGTCCAGGGTCGGGTCAATGGTCGCAGCCAGAGAGAGAGAGAGAAAAGAAACACTCAGCGTGCACTCTAACCTAGATCAGAATGGTTATCACTTTATCTAATCTGGAAACCTCCCAATGTACCGTCAAATTCTCCTCCAAACCTGAAAGAAGAATTAGTCGGGATCATCCGAGGAGTAAACCAACTCATCAGTGGGAATCGGGATCCAACTATCATCGCATGATAACTTGACGGAATCCACTCAAGTCACCACACTCCAGAAGGTATGCGCATATCTGGCAAGTTTCAGTTCTTTTGAAACTCCCGATGTAGATTTTTACCCCTAGGACCCAAGTGACCTTGACAATGCCAACAAATCAAAGAGTCCTAGTCAAGTTCTACCCGTCATTATCTTGATTGCGTTAAACCCACCCGTACGAGTCCTTGACAATGCCAACAAGACCGTACGACTGTTTTAACCAATCCACTTATCCATGTGACAGAAAAGCATTACATAGTTACCGAACACTACGCCACGGCAATGCACGACAAACGCAGCACGAATACTAAGTAATACTAATCTGAAATGACGGAGGGCTACGACTGGTTTTTGGCGAAAAACCTTTAACGTAATGAACTTGATATCGTTGAAGGAACTGCATAGCCTTTTATAAAAATATAGTGACGAAAACCTTCGCTAAAGAGGTCACTCCCGGTGAAGGGATCTCGGCTCTTTCCCCGTAGAATGAGGTGCAGGATATTCCAACTGAATACCACGATGCAAAGCAAAAGTAATCGGCTATTATGAAGTTAATGCCCTGACGCAAACTTCTGTCCAAGGGGTCATTCCCGGTGAAGGGATCTCGGCCCTTGCCTCGTCGACTGAGGAGCAGGATATTCCAAATGAATACCACGATGCAAAACAAAAGTGAACGTCCTTGCAATAACAGCTTTTTGAAAAGTGTTCCAACAACATCAGAATAGGTTTGTTTATCTTGCATTGATCCGAATCAACGCAGTCCCATCAATTGATCACACCACAAAGAACGAAAATATACTGACGTACGTATATGCCATCCGCATTCGCCACTGGGTCCCGTCATCACCCGTTAGGTTAGCTAACTAACGGCAGAGCGGGGACTGGACTAGCGTGGATGAAAAACATATACAACATCTACTAATATATATACCAATATATTATATTTCGCTCAAGGCGTGATAAAGTGCAACATCACAGAAATGTACAGCATCACAGAACAATACAGATATCTGGAAGCCCCGGGTTTCACAGAGCCGCTGCTGAAACCCGACGTTCCCCTGGTCGTGTGGATAGCCTGTGCAATGAAAACCTAGACCCCTACGGGCGCGGCAAGTCACCCGCCAAAACCTGAAGCGAGGCAGCCCCCTTCATCAACGTGAATGGACCACCCAGCACTTCACGGAATCCGGTAACTTGGGCACCCCTCCTGGGTCAACCTGTACCCCCTATGAGTGCGGCGAATAGCCCGCCAATTCCAGACTGAAGCCCCCTTCGTCTCAATGCCCTGAGATGTGGACCCGTTGCCCTCTAGAACCCGGCTATCCGTGCACCCCTCCGCGGGGTAACCCTAGTACAGAAAGTAAAATATACATACAACGGGTACATCGACCGCAACCAGGTCGTGCCCCAAAAGAATAATACAAACAGGCAGTGACGGCAGTCCACACGTCGGACGCTCGCCCCGCAATATCAAATGTACATATAAAACAAAACTGTACTAGCATTGCATCCAGGCTATCCCCCACGACCGATCCGCAACATCACAGCATAAACACAGAACATCAACGTGAAAGTCACGTTCGCAAATCCGTCTAACCGGGCTATAGCAGTTAGACGGGATTTACCAATCAAGTGACATTCACGGTCGCAGATATAATGTAAATACTGTGAAATAATGTGTTTAAAATATCCGATCGATCAAACAATTAACAAGTGGGCCCCCAAGCAATACTGTAGCACTCACAGAGATTCTGGGCCCAAATTTAATATTCCAAAACCCCCAAAATCAGCCCACAAGGCCACTGGAAAAATTGGACACAGTGAGGATACTAAAGTGCGGCGGAACCGCGGCCCAAGGGGGGTTTGGCCGCGGTTCCGCTCTTTAGTTATCGACTGACTGCGTCGAATTTTTACAGCAGTCTTAGAATTTCATGTACATCAATTTTCTACAACCTGAAAAATTTTTAGAGCCCGGAAATTTTCAACAGAAAACTGATGTGAACAAAAATGAGGTGTTTGGAATTTCGGTCGATCGGAAATGCAAAAACACATCAAACAAAGCTAGAAAAGGTTAATGGCGTGGCTCTGATACCATGTTGCGCCACGGCAGCGCCCCGGCCGTCTTACCGAGGCCAAAATGCGGAATCAAAAATTTTCCTTACTTGGAAACTGGCGCTACCGCGGACAATAAAACCCGGATCGAAAACCATTAACCTATACTAGCAAACAAGAGATGGGAAGAGAAGTATACCAAGTGATCCGAGTCCTCCGGTCTTCTCCTTGCCGTCCCGATCTCCTGCGGAAACTCCGGTCGTCGCCTCCTCGCCGGAAGGGCACCACATCGCCTGTATCTTTTACGGGCTCCCACCTCAATACCGAGGCAACTCGGGCGCGAAGTAGGCTAGCCGACGCGTCCAAGATTTGCTGTAGAATGTGTAGGGTTGAAGCTATGTCTCATTTGGGTTTGTTGCCATTTGAAGATGATGGAGGAAACAAGATAAGAAAAATGGTGCTTGCATTTTTCTTAACATGAAAAGAGATCAAGAATGCTATCCTCTCAAAATGAAGCTCTCATCTTCTTTTCTCTCAAAAAATGTTCAACCATCTCCTATGAGAAAAATGGTGGAGGAAAAGAATATGAATCCAAAACCTTAGAAGGAAGGTGAGTGTAGGAAAAAGGTGGAGGGTAACCACAACCAAACATCATCATAACCAAATCAAATCAACTCCAAATCACATCTAATCAACAAAAAGCAAGTGATGAGAATGGTATCAAAAGATGCTTTCATAATTAATACATTTGCAAGAAACCCCTCCACAATGTGTTATTTGCAAACTTGCAAATAACACCCTCCATCGGAAAAGTCCGGCCGGGAAAGAACAAAGGAAAACCGGCCGGAACGGAATGCAAACTGGCAACTCCAGAAAACTGGGCCCGTAATAAATTACAGGAAAACCCCGATACTGTGCATACACACCCGCATCTGTATACCGACCGGATACAAATGCAATGAGACAAAATCTACACTGTGCTAAACTAGGATCCGGCTTAAACCAAAGCCGGCTAGTAATATCCGTCCGATCCTGATCCGTGCAATACCGCACGTATCTGATCGAACCCTGCCATATATCCATACGGCCACTAGTACAAACCGTCCGATCCTGATCCGTGCAATACCGCACGTATCTGATCGGACCCTGCCATATCTCCATACGGCCTCTACAGCGTTTCGCCCGAAAGCTTGAGTAACTGAAAGTGTGGTGGACTCTAAAGACTCGTCAATATTATGGCTGTGGATTTAACCACTAGCACGTCAGAGGTATAAGCCAATACGTAACGGGCCACCAGCTATTGACTAAAAGGGACGTCGATGAGCGAACTCATCCTGACACCCTACTGAGCCTGTCAGTGACAATATCCGTACAGTCCGGTCCGTTCGTCTATGAGCATCGCATGGCGGGTCTAGGGGGTTGGTAAAAGTCAGACCCCCAAAAGCGGTACAAGTCGTGTCGGAGTGTAGCCCAGAACGCCCTGAGATACTACTGGAATACCTACCAGTAAATCTCCTGCCTCGGCCGAGGGCTTTGCGTAATGGCTCTCCTAGACACAGCGCGACCTCACCCCCAATACCGGGAGAGACGAACCCCTGCAGATCCGCTCACTGCCTCCATGTGGCTCGGGACTGTACCCAACTAAAACCTGTTTGCACGACTCCTTTGAGCCGTGGTAGGGTAGTAATCAAAGCACAGTGGGAACTCACACGAGACAAATGACGATCTCAGGTCGATGAACTAATCCTGTACACATGTCACCTGGGAACTGCTATCTGACGTCTGGTATAATCCCAACTAGCAGGTTCCCGGCGAGTCCTGTCCGGTGTACTCATAACCCAATGAGCACCTGTATACATCTTAGGTGAACCAACTGACACCAGTGGCTTGTGAGACCGGCCACTGCCCCTCGTCGGGGTCTCGACTGTATACACTAGTCTACTAATGGAGTATCGATGCTCAGTCTCGAAACTCCCACGACTAGGGACCTTTTAAGGATGTGCTTATAGACCCCAGCTCCCACGTATATGATCGCCATCATACTGCTGGTGGTCAAGCAAGAATCCTAGGGGCTCTATCAACGTGTAATAGCGACATGTCAGGTCACCTAAAGCAGTACACGATGATAAAGATAAACCAGATAGCATACTATCATCTCGAGTAAGACTGTCCTACCGGGATAGGTCCTCCCTCAATCATTGCAATCACGTGCCTGTGATCCAATAATTGACTCTGAGGGCACTATCTCCAACATTCTATTCTCGCGATATTTGATATCAGCCGGGTCATCGGATCAAGTGTTGATTCGATGAATCAGTACGGATAAATATTAGTCGGTTATATGCGATATAACCGGATTGTCGGATCAAGTGTTGATTCGATAATTTAATATATAATAATATATATGATATATTGAATTACATTAACTAATATTAGCCCACTAAAAGATTCTTTTTCTCACTCGGGTAATACATTGATATATATGCGATATACGTTAATTGTATTATTTTATTTTGTTACGATAAATATTATATATGTGATATATAATATTATAACATGATATGATAACTAACGCAACATGTTTAGTGGAGTTTAAATATGATTAGGGTTTGGATTAGGGTTAAGACTTCTAGTAGATTCTAGAAGGTTTCTTTTTGTCATGATAAAGATATTTGTGTTGATATTTATCTATGACTCATACTTAACCCAACCCAAACCCTAGCCCTTGGTTAATTCTCTACAATGGTTTAGTCAACCATGGTTGCATTATTTCATCATATTAATCCTTTCATTATTCATCACAAATAGAATGGATCACTATTCTTCTTCTTCTTCCTCCTTTTGCAAAGCTTTCTTGTTTTTTATTTGTGATGAAAAATGAGTGAGTAAATGAAAATAAAAGAGAGCAATAATCCTACTTCATCATCCTCATCTATCCTTGCCATTTAGATGAGCGTGTTCACTTCATATTATGAGTGTTAGCTTGTGTTAACGAAACTTCAAGGTAGATCATCTTTGTATCGAAGATCGGAAGCAAGACTGCATCTTTCTTTTCGTGGAACTTCTCGAGAGTCCGGAACACGATGATCGCAGCGAAGAGACTTCAACACGGAGCTTAAGAAGTGAAGGACCGGATCTACAAAGGTTGTAATCCCTCTCACTTAGTGTTAAAGTGTTTAACATGTTAGTTTTCGCCTAAACCCTAGTTTAAAGATCCGGCTTCGGGTTGTTCGGCACGGCTAATTTTTTAATCGGGCATGATTGATGCCTCATAGAACCTTGTGAGTGTGCCTAGCAACCCTACAGTGGTATCAGAGCCAAGCTAGAGCTTTAGGCGAAGTCTAGACGAAGTTTAAAGTCCGATCGAACCCGAAAACCCTGACACGAACCCTTCTCTGTACATTGTTTCCTGATTTAAAATCAGGAAAGCCTACAGAAGAGGCTTCAGAAAAGGGTCACGTGCTCACACGTGACCAGTAGTCACGTGTTGGCACGTGACATCTAAAAGCATCGACAATGCAGATTCAGTTTCCCGACTACATCAAAGGAAGGGGCTTCAGAAAGGGTCACGTGCTCCCACGTGACCAGGGTCACGTGTTGGCACGTAAAATTTAAAAACGGCTTCAAAGGCACATCAGTTCCCTGATTAAATCGAAGAAAAGGCTTCAAAAAGGGTCACGTGCTCACACGTGACCGGGGGTCATGTGTTGGCACGTGACGGTTGAACAGCGGCCAGAAGACAGAACGCAGAAAGAAGAAGAAGGCTCGTTCCAAGGGGTCACGTGCCTACACGTGACCAGGGGTCACGAGCCTACACGTGACCAAGGGTCACGTGGCCACACGTGACCGGCTTTCAAAGCCTATTTATTTAACAGAATCAAATTCTGAAGAGATCATTCAAATCTTTCCAAAGGAAAATGATTATTTGGAACCGATTGGATTAAAGATTTAAAGGTGATTAAATATCATCTATCTATGGAAAAATCTTGAACTTGGAAAGATTTCCCCTTAAAATCTAACCGAAACAACAGAAGAATATCTTTGGATTTAAAATCCAATGGTGAATAAAATTCACCTAATAATCCAAAGGTCCAAACGAATGGTGAATACAAATTAAATCTCTCAATGAAAGATTCACCAAAACTAATTGATTCTGTTTCTTCTCCTATAAATAGGAGCCAAGGGACATATACAGAGGAGGGATAGAGAAAAAAAAAGAGAGCCTTGATACTTTGAGAGGAATCTGGATCTTCTGCAAAAGAAAACCCTAGGTAAGAACGGGAAGGCTTTTTGAAAGAAAAAAAGAGAATTTAATTCTCAACAGAGTTTAACTCTGATATTAAAAAGAAGAACTTAGTTCTTTCTTTAGCAGAGGATCTGCAAAGTACACATCTCCCCATGAATTGAGAATTTAATTCTCATTGGGTTGAGATCCTGCCATGCAGATCCAAAGCATAGAGAGGGAATGGATGTTTGAGAATTTAATTCTCATAGAACTATAGGAATTTAATTCCTGTGAATTAAAATTAGGGTTTAACCCTATGTCATAGGAATTTAATTCCTTTAAAATGAATAGAACCAGGGTTAACCTAAGTTAAGAACTCAAATCTATCAAAATAACAGGAATTTAATTCCTCTAAAGTTTATTGCTAGGGTTTAACCCTATGAAGAATTTGATTCTTAAAAAGATAAACACATCTTCAAACGGGCAAGGTCACGTGCTACCACGTGACCCCTGTAAAGAGCCACCGCTAAAACTTTGAGGCAACGCCTCACGTGCTTCACGTGACCCCCAAAGCGCGCAAAGAAAAAGCAAAGGAAAAGAAGCTCTAGGGCGCCCTCACGTGTCCCCACGTGACCCCTAATGAATATTCTAACAGATCAAAGCGCAAGCCCCCATCACGCGCCCACACGTGATGGCTTTTAGAATTAAAAGAACACTTATCTGTAGAACAAAATAAAGGGAAACATGGCGCTATCACATGCTACCACGTGACCCCTTGGCTGAAGCTTTAACGGATAAGCACCAAAATACCCATCACGTGACAACACGTGATGCTCCAAAGTATTCAATACTTTTGACAGAATAGAAGGAAGGGAGGGCGCCCTCACGTGCTACCACGTGACCCCTCTTGTCTTAGTGTTTAACACTAAATTGGAATCCCGGAATCCAGTGTTAAACACTGTTTGGCCTTAGTGTTCAACACTAATCAAAGAACTTTATTTGCAGTGTTTAACACTGATTATTCTTAGTGTTTAACACTAATCTGAAATCCCTGCTGCTAGTGTTTGACATTGATTTGCTCTAGTGGTTAACACTAATTTGAACCCCCTGTTGCTGGTGTTTAACACCAACTGCCTTTTAGTGTTAAAACACTAACTTGTTCCCAGTGTTCAACACTGCTGATCTTTAGTGTTTAACACTAACTTCAGCCCAGTTGATTAAATGGCCAGAGGCAAAGCTTCCCCTTCAATGGACCAATAGAAAGCCAGTATTCTAAACATGATGGGACTTAGCCCAAGATGGCCATAAGTCCTCAATTCAAACTTAACTGGGCTAATGGGCTCATAACACAATTAATTGGTCTTGATCCCAAATTGGGCCAAAGACTATTTAATCCACCCCGGTCCAAGGGTACATCTCTTCACTCCTTTGATACTTGGCGTTGTAATTCCTCAACGTCTTCAAAGAGGTGACGGGTCCCGATGACCACACATTGACACGGACTGTGAGGTCCTTAAACTCATGGACTATGAGGTCCTTAACCTTGACCGAGATGTCTTAAAACTAACAACGGACTGTGGGGTCCTTAAACTCATGGACTATGAGGTCCTTAACCTTGACCGAGACGTCTTAAAACTAACAACGGACAGTGGGGTCCTTAAACCTATGGACTATGACGTCCTTAACCTTGACCGCAATGTCTTAAAACTAACAGTGGACCGCAATGTCCTTAAACTACCCATGGACCGCAATGTCCTTAAACTACCTATTGACCGCAACGTCACTAAACTAAACAACAGGGCTCCCTTAATTGCTCTATTGTTGGATCTAAACGATCCCGTTAAGTTGATCTTAGTCTGAAAACTAGATTAACGTATCTTTAACAAACGTTTAAGTCGATCTTAGTCTCGAATGAGGCTAACGTATCCTTAAACCCAAAACCCCCAAACCCAAATCTAAGATAATACGGATTTGGGCTAGTCCACGCCCTACGGGCGACGACATAACTAAGTCTCCGTATACAATCCACGGGCAACTAAACACAAAATAAACACATGCGACACGAAGTGACCATCTGGAGAAGGAGAAAGTGGTTACCGCGATGCGGTAGCGTAATTAACTGCAGGGGCTTGCGCCTGCAGGGAAGATCGTCCCCACAATCAAAAACCCCTTAAGCGAGAGGGAATCTGACGAAGTCTGCTACATCGGACGCATCCGTTTAAACCTTCGATATACGATGCCATAAATCAACTTGGCATCTTCGGAGAGGTGGACGGATAGCACCAATTAGCATCTGCCCCGAACCTCAGGCGAGACGTCCCAGTCGCGCCGCCGTTCGGAGTGGAACAGATTCTGGCACGCCCGGTAGGACCTTTTCCTCTTTCCACTCCACACTTCGTGTGTCGTGATTCGCGAACCAATCACGGTTCGCTAATGGTTGCCCTTGGGTTTCAAGATACTAAGACTTGGCGTCTTGCTTATTGCAGAAAGCAAAGAATCGATGGCTTCTACTTCTGCGAAATGCTCCAACTGCTCGGACTGCAATTGCAACCAACGCTCTACCTCGCCAGGAGGTATAACTTACGGACCCCAAGCTGCTTCGTTATTCACAATGCCCGCGGAACAGGTCACTCGAGCCACCACGGGATTGTTTTTTGGGACCATGCTCCCGCCGACAAGCTTCTCCGCTCCGGTGCTGACAAAGGAAGCTCCCAAGAAGTCGGTCTTTGATCGTCTTACCCCTGCCGCGGCCCCTCTTAACGGGTCGCCCAACACCAGCGCCTCGGTCTTCTCTAGATTGGGCCAAGACTCCTGTGGACCCTCGATGGGGCCTGCAATCCCAGAGAAGGCTGCTTTTAAGAAAGTGACTGGTCCTGCTCCTGAAGTTGTCAAGGCGGCTTCCCCGGCTAAAAAGTCGGTCTTTACAAGATTGACGGCTTCAGCTCCCGCTCCTGCTACCCAAAGGACATCGGTCTTTAACAGGCTAACACCAGCAATGACCCCCCACCTACACAGGGGGCAAGACGAAGCCATCCTCACCGCTGAACCAGCGCCGTCCGCTCGACACACTCGACGTCGCCACTGGCGCCGAGTAAGGAAGGCTGGGGGCAACTCCCCCTCTGGGCTAACTCCATCAGCCTCAACGGTGGAATTCAATGCTGCCGTTCCAACTGGGAACAGCTTCGAGATGCTAAATAAGGTGCGAAGGAATTCTCCTACTGCGGTGCTAAAGAGGTCTCCTCCTCTACTAAAAAAAGTTGCGGAAATAAAGCCAGAACAGCCCCGATCCCCTCAACGGCTGTCTTCCAAGATCTATAAGATTTTGCGGCAGGCCCGAGACTCGATGATTGATCTAAACTTCTCCCGCCAGCACAAGAAGCTGAAAATCCAACATGAAGCCAGTCACCAGGCTAAACCACGAAAGGCTGTTTGGGTGCCCACTTCAACGGCCCCCTCAACTTCCATTGCTCATAAAAGGAGGAAGCCAGAGAAGATCCCCTAGCCTGCAACGACAGCTAAAGGCACTAAGCCCGGACGCCCTAAGTCTGGGGGCATAATGGTCCATACCGTATACATGGCGTCAGGAAAGGAAGATAGCCGTGCGTCTACAGGTCATAGACCGCTTACACGGTCGGTGACCAAAGCTCAAGAGCAACAGCAAAAGCTCCAGGAAATGATGAATGCTAAGGCCGCACTTACCGGGCCAAAAGAAAACCCAGAAACGTCCTCGGACGAACGCCAGGAGGAAGAAACCGACGCTGAGTTCCTTCGCCGAATATTGGAGAAGAAGGACAAAGAGGCTGCTGAACAAGCAGCCAACATACAGCGTATGGGCCTTCTCTTCCAAGATATGATAGGAATGATGATCCAACAGGACCCACCCGCTGAGGATCCCCCAATCGTTCTTGAAGACGACCGGGGAGAAACGTCAAATCCACCGCCGGCCCTCTCAACGGCTAAGGAGGAGACAATCTCTAAGGCTGATTTGGTCGACTATATAGCCCAGCAAATCCGGGTTCATCATGCGACTGAGGCAGCTGGTCAAGTCGTAAAAACGGGGCGGCCGTATCCAAGCTGGTACGACCAAATCAAATATCCGTCGGGTTATACAATACCAAAATTTCACGTGTATAAGGGGACCGGCAATCCCCACCAACATGTCACCCAGTTCAGGGCCCTTTGCGGTAACACCGGCGGTGATGATAAACTGTTGCTTCGCCAATTCGTAGGTAGCTTATCAGAAACAACGTTCGAATGGTATTCAGAACTCCCGAACGATTCTATCAAGACGTTCGCTGAAATGGAGTTGCTATTCACTCAGCGATTCGCAAGCGCCAGCGAACGCACTCTAATAACGGCATTGATTAATGCCAGGGTAAAACCAGGAGAAACTTGGGTCCAGTATGCTATACGCTGGCGGAATTTGTGGTCGAAATGCGAGCAGCGCATTGAGGAAGCGCCCGCGGTGGGCATGTTCGTAGGAACCCTAGACCCTCACGCAACTATCTCCCAGTTCATGATGTTCTTTAAGCCAACCACATTCCAGGCTCTAATCGACAAGCTGGCCCAGATGGACCAAATGGGTCATAGACCGTCTCCCCCGAAGCTCGAGCCTCGGAGTGACAAGGGTAAAGGAAAAGCAACCTTCGTCGCGAATGCCCAGCAGCAACCCAATGCCCCAAAGCTGACGGATCAACTGGAAGAAAGACGCCGGTATTATAATGAGAAAATGAAGCGTCCCTACTCTTTCCCACGGGACAAGACGAAACGGTTACTCGAGTTGGCAGTACGCAACAGACTTATAAACTTGCCAAATCCAAGGCGACCGCCACAACCCACTGAGGTGAATAACCCTAACTATTGCCCTTACCATCAAACGGTAAGTCATCCGATTGAGGATTGCTTCGTCTTCAAAGGATGGATTGAAGATCAATACTTCCAGGGGAAGTTTGCGCTGTCCGAAAAGTGGAAGGTGAACCCGCTACAGCCGCATACTTCCAATAAAGCAGATACACCGGGGGCAACCTGTTCCTTTATTGAGGAAGCTCCATGGGAGGTCGTGCTGTCAACTAAAACCAAAAGAATGCTGAAGGACCTTCATGCGTGCCCGGTGGTCGAATGGAAGGACCCGCTGGGACCCCAGATCATTGAAGGAATGCTGAAGCCGCGCCCAACTACAAAGAGCGGTGGTGATGGCCCAAGTACTCATGCCCTACCGTCAAAATCTTCGAAGAAAAAGAAGAAGAAATCTAAGAAGCCCGTGAAGCCTGGAGACAAGCGCACGAACTTGCAGAAGCAAATCGACGCGATGGAAGAGTACAATCAAAAGGCGCGAACTCCTGTCACGCTGCAAGAGTTCCTCAACCACATCTTTCAGGTGGAAGATGATGGAGAAAGCTCGTCGGATGAATCCGAGGGATATGTGGCGAGTTGTAACGTAATCTCCCACTCGTTTACCGACGATGAAAAAACTCCCGGCACTAAGAAACTGGGGACAGAGCCTGAACCAGAGCTTGTGTGGCTAACAGATGAAATGATCGACACCTTTCTAGACGAGATTCGTCTAAAGAGTAAAGCGGATCAGGAGCGTGAAATGGCCGCATCGGAAGGAGCCAAATGCAGACGACTGAGCGAAAGAGTTGAAGTACTCCTGCCAGATCGAAAGGCACCCGAGGCAGAAAAGAAGATATTCAAGACGAGGAAAAGGTTTGCCAAAGCCATGTCAATGGGAATGAAGCTACCACCCTCGAAAGAAAACACGCTCAATGGGGCGGAGAGGCACCCTGATTATTGCGCATATCATCGGAAAATTTCACACCCCACGGAGGAGTGCGACGTCTTTAGGATATGGTGGCAGGGATATGTTGCTCATCGATAATATTTTAAGCGCATGAAACGCAAGACCCGTCGGGAACGAAGAAGTACTGCCGACGGGCACAACAGAATCACTAGCAATTGTTACATGGTTAACGCCGGAGGGTCACAAGTTCTCACCTTTAGGAGCGACTCTGATGAAGAAATGGCTCTGGGCCCTCTCTTTAAAGAATCAGTTTTAGGGAAAGAGGAGGAACCGGAGGCCTGCGAAAACATTCAGCTGCGCAATCGCACGCTCCCGGAAAAGAATCTCGGGCCCGCAAGTAGAAAAGATAAGGGAAAGGAAAAGGTCACTGAGGATATCACTTTAGATGACCAAGTCATGAAAGAGCTGACTACCAAAGACCTTCCCAGGAAGGGTAAGGTGGACTACAACATCCTGGCGCACCTAAGGAAGCTACCTTCTCAACTTAGCATTCTCGATGCCCTCCTATTATCAAAAGAAGCGCGAGATTCACTAATTAAGGCGTTACAAGAACCCGAACAATTCCAAGCCTTCCTCGCCACGGAAAGGATGAAGGATGAACTGGGGGAAGTGCATACGGCCGACATCACTTTCGGGGACGAAGACCTCCTTCTTGGGACGTGCGACCACAACCGTCCCCTATACGTCTCTGGATACTGCCATGATATCAAGATAGGCAAGATCCTAGTGGATAATGGATCCTCCGTCAATCTCCTTAACGTTCGGGTGTTAAAGGAAATCTGCATGAGTGTGCAACACCTCGCTCGTGACAAAATTACCATCTCCGGTTTCGATTCACAATCGTCACGGACTCTCGGATCCGTGATACTAACATTACGCTTCGGACTACTCGTCACAGACATCAAATTCCATGTCATTGACGCCAAGACCTGCTACAACGCCTTGCTCGGTCGCCCTTGGTTACACGAGTACAACATCATCCCTTCTACACAACATCAGTGTATGAAGTACTTTAAGGATGGTTTCGAGCATACCGTAACAGGTGAGCTAAACCCATTTTTCGTGAACGAAGTCCGCAAATACGAAGATGCGAAGTACTTTTTGCCAGATTTCGAGGATACAGAAAGGTGCCGCAAGCCGGAGAACAAAGCCGCCGCCACCATTCCTGTTTTCGGGAGTGATACCGAAGAAGAAGAAGAGATAGTTTATGCTGGGCCATCTCAACGCAACAACCCGGGGACGCCCGCCCCCATGTTGGTCTTCGGAAGTGACTCGGAAGATGAGGTTAATGCCGTGTTCTCCAATCGGCCGTCAATACAAGCACCCCCTAGTGATGATCAGAGTTTGCAAATCACCATGGTGCCGCGAGAACACTACAAGGATCTCGACACACTTCACGCTTACAATGTGCAGGACCTGCAAACGTTTTACGTCCCTCCCAGGCAAAGGGGTGAGAAGGAAATCCTATTCTACCAATTCTCAGAGACGAAAGTAGAGAAGGAGATCTGGCATGGCGCGGATGCTACACTCGACAGGCTCCAACCCATCCGTTTGCCCAGATACTATACAAATGGACTAAAGAGGCTATTGAAGCGCCAAGGAGTACCCTTAAAACAGACTGTTCGACAAGCTCGGTTCTACAACAGGATTTGGGATGTCCCTGGGACTCAACGCAAATTGCCCAACGGGAAAATGGAAACACTTGGGCTTGGATACGTGAGAGCCGGAAAACGGGAACGGGCCCACAGTAGCTACGCCATATATACCTTTGATGAAGAAGAGGACGCCCTGTCAGGAAATGCCAACCCCTCATCAAAACTGGATCCCGCGATTGAAGGGCCGAGTCCGTCATTTGAAGAACGAATGGACAAGCTTATCAGGAAAGCGGGTCAAAAAGCTCGGGAAGACCACAACCGCGAGATGGCCATCTACGAGAAAGCCAGGACGCAACGTCTGTTTCAACAGGCTGCAAAAGACGAAGATGCTCATCCCTGTCAACCCGTTGTACGAAAGGCCCGACGCAGAGGCAGAAATAAATCAAGAAGCGGAAAGAGGAGCCGACAACAACGACACAGGATTAGAGAGTCGTGTGATCGGGCGTTGCGTGGTCCTGATTTGTCCCTCATGAAGAAGATGAGTCGAGCGTATTCCTTCCTTCGAGACAAGACGGAGAGGTTACTCGAGCTCGCTATAAAACATCAAATGATCGCGCTTCCAGAGTCTAGACACCCTGAGCAAGCTAACAAGGCTTCTCATCTGAGCTATTGCTCTTATCACCGAGCCATAGGACATCCTACCGAAGACTGCTTCACTTTCAAGAACTGGGTCGAGGACCAGTACCAACAGGGCAGATTCGCTTTATCCAACGGCTGGAGGGTAACGCCGCCACAAAAGCACGAACCCAAAGCCGCAAGAGCAGAACCGGATCCACCTCAGTCCTGGAAGCGGATTCGCACCTGTTACATGATTACGATATTAAAAGAAGAGCCCAAGGACATGGATGACCTTCCCTGGTGCTTTGAGAACAGCAATGATGAGGTGATCTCAGAATTTCCGCCAGTTCCGAAAGAACTGGAAGATGGCATACATACTACTGCAGATAACCTCAAGAAGATTGAGTTGGGATCAGCAGATGATCCGCGACCGACATTTGTCAGCGAGCTGCTATCCGAAGAAAGGGTGGCTGCGTTAAAGAACGTGCTCCTACAGCATAAAGACTGCTTCGCGTGGAACTATTCCGAGATGCCAGGATTAGATCCGGAGATTGCTGTACATAAATTAGCGATATCCCCGAATATCAAGCCAGTCAAGCAGGCGCCGAGAAGGATGCGACTCGAGCTTGAGATGAGCATCAACGCCGAAGTCAAGAAGCTGATCGATTCTGGATTTATTCAAGAAGTCCAATATCCCGACTGGATCGCCAACATTGTCCCGGTAATGAAGAAAAATGGGACGGTACGCATATGCGTGGATTTCAGGGATCTCAATAAAGTTTTCCCGAAGGTTGATTTCCCAGTATCGGTAACCGAGCTAATGATAGATAACACGTCCACTCATGAGGTTTTCTCCTTTATGGACGGTTCATCAGGGTACAATCAGATAAAGATGCATCTCGAAGACCAGAAGCACACCGCTTTCCGGACCCCTTTGGGTATATTCTGCTACAGGGTTATGCCCTTTGGTCTAAAGAACGCCGGCGCTACCTATCAAAGGGCCATGACAAAGATCTTCGACGATCTCATACATGACATCGTCGAGTGCTATATCGATGACCTCATAGTGAAGAGCATGTCATACGAAGAGCATTTAAAGCATCTTGAGACTGTATTTCAACGCCTTCAGCAATATAATTTGAAGATGAATCCCCTCAAATGCGCGTTCGGAGTCTCCTCGGGTAAATTCCTGGGATTCATCATCCGACACCGAGGTATCGAAGTAGATCCATCTAAGATCAAGGCAATCATGGAAATGCCTCCGCCAAGAACCCTCAAACAGTTGCGGTCTCTCCAAGGGAAGCTTGCATACATCCGGCGATTTATTGCCAATCTTTCAGGCAAGTGCCACCCTTACAGCCACCTAATGAGGAAGGGAACTCCATTCGTTTGGGATCACAAATGCCAAGGTGCACTAGACGAGATCAAGCAGTACCTGCAAAACCCTCCGGTGTTGGCTGCGCCGGTCAAGGGAAAACCCCTCATTCTTTATACAACCGCCCTCGAAGGTTCCTTAGGCGCATTATGGGCACAAGAGAACGATCAAGGAAAAGAGAGAGCACTCTACTACTTAAGTCGATTTCTACCGGGGGCAGAAAGCAACTACTCTCCCATTGAAAAACACTGCTTGGAATTGATCTTCGTGATAACAAAGCTCAGGCACTATGCGTTGGCGCACGAAGTCCGTCTCATCTCGAAGGTGGACCCTCTTAAATATTTGATGTCAAAGGCTATATTGACGGGTCGACTCGCTAAATGGGCTTTACTCCTGATGGAGTTCTCGATAACGTATCGACCTCTCAAGGCAGTGAAAGGCCAGGCCATCGCCGACTTTCTCGCTGAACACCCAGTACCTGCCGGTTCTCCTTTGAACTGCGATTTGCCGGACGAACATGCATTTGATGCGATCGGCGGCGGTGATACCCGATGGGAACTCTATTTTGATGGAGCATCTTCCATGAAGAAGAGCAAGCAATGTACCCCCATAATCAAATCGGGAGTAGGCCTCATCTTCGTAACTCCACAAGGAGGGATTATGCGCTTCGCCTTCTCTTTAACAGAGCCGAGGACGAATAACGAAGCCGAATACGAAGCTTTGATAGCGGGCCTCGAGATCGCCATTGACATGGGAATTGAAGACCTTCTTATATACGGGGACTCTCAACTGGTCGTTAGTCAAGTAAATGGTGACTACCAAACGTGCAAACCAGAGTTGGTGAAGTACGGTGAAAAGATGCGACAACTGTTGACCCAAATTCCCTCCTATACTTTGGGAAGCATACCACGCGCGGAAAATAGCAAAGCGGACGCGTTAGCTAAGCTCACCAAAGAATTGGCTGACGAGAACCTCGATGACGTTAAAATCATGGTGCAAAGCCGTCGAGTGCTCGCCCCAGCAGAAATATCTCCGGAATCATGCGAAGAAAAGGGAGCGACTGAGCAAACAACCCTACAAATAAAAGACCGTGAGAAGGCTGAGGACTGGAGGGAGGTCTTCATAGACTACTTTAAGTCCCACCGAATCCCCGAAGAAGCATCCTCAAGACATCAGCTCATGAAACGAGCTCTATCTTTCGCTTTCGTCAATGATACTCTGTATAAGAGGTCGTTTGATTCTCTGTGGCTGAGATGCTTAGGACCGGACGAAGCAGAAAGAGTCATTCAAGAGGTTCATGACGGAATCTGTGGTTCTCACCATGCAGGCCCGAAGATGAAGTTAAAAATTAAACGGATGGGTTACTACTGGCCCACGATGATCCAAGACTGCCTCGAGTATGCGAAGCAATGTCACTCGTGCCAAATCCACGGGGATTTCATCCACCAGCACCCGAATCCACTACATCCAACGGTGGCTAGCTGGCCATTCGAAATGTAGGGGACTAACATAGTCGGCCCCATCGAACCAGCATCGTCCAGGGGACATCGCTTCATCCTGGCGACGACTGATTACTTCTCCAAATGGGCGGAAGCAGTACCGTTGAGGGAAGTAAAGACGGAGAATATCCTCCACTTCTTCAAGACGCACGTCATCTATCGGTTTGGAACTCCACGGCGGATTATCTCCGATAACGGACCAGCCTACAGAAGCCATAAGATTAGCCGCTTCACGCAGCAGCACAATATAGACTGGAGATATTCCTCAGTTTATAATCCACGAGCTAACGGTCTGGCCGAGGCCTTCAATAAGACCTTGACAAAGATCATAAAAAAGACGGTGTCCCGAAATAAAAAGGACTGGCATGAGAGACTGCAAGAGGCTCTTTGGGCATATCGAACTATGTGCAAGACGGCCACGAACACGACGCCATACGTATTGGTATTTGGTACGGAAGCGGTACTCCCCCTCGAGATAGAGCTGCCTTCTCTACGAGTGGCAGTCCACCACGGATTGACAAACGAAGAAAATGCTCACCTTCGGCTTGAGGAGCTTGATGCCCTCGATGAAACCCGGCTCATAGCGCAACAAAATTTGGAGGCCTATAAAGTAAAGATGACGCGCTCGTACAAAAGATTGACCAGGACGAGAACATTCCGCCAAGGCGAACTCGTGCTAGTGGTCAAAAGACCTATGATCCCCAATCGCGCCGGGAAAATTCGAGCCAAACTATGAAGGCCCGTACATCATAGATAAGGTCTACCAGGGTGGGGCCTATCTACTCATGGACATGCATGGTGAAAGGCCTTTCAGGCCAATAAACGGCCGCTTCCTAAAGAAATACTACGCTTAATAAGCCGCAGCCTAGGTCAATGATAGATGACGACGACTATGTCCGCTCGCTATCTTCCTAAAGCTCAAAGCTCTATAAGTAGTAGCCGGCTCTCTCCACGACGGACCGAAATGTCCTTAAACTAACGACGGACCGAAATGTCCTTAAACTAACAACGGACCGAAATGTCTTTAAACTAACAACGGACCAAAATGTCTTTAAACTAACGACGGACCGAAATGTCCTTAAACTAATAGCGGACCGAAACGTCCTTAAACTAATACCGCAGCATCCTTAGGCTGACGAGATAAAAAAATATAATAATAAATAAAAAAAATATAATAAATAAAAACGGTATGTCCATAAGCAAAAAGGGCACGGATGAAAACCCGAAAGGGCTCCGTGAGTAAAAACAGCAGGGCTACCGGCGAGTGTTCGTGAAAACCCGAAAGGGCGCGACCTCGTAAAAAAAAATAATAAGAATAAAAAAAAACGGTATGTCCATAAGCAAGAAGGGCACGGATGAAAACCCGAAAGGGCTCTGTGAGTAAAAACAGCAGGGCTACCGGCGAGTGTTTGTGAAAACCCGAAAGGGCGCAACCTCGTTAAAGGACACTTGCGGGATCCCCACGACCTTGCAAGGAGAAACCACCCGTGTGAGATCCTTACGACTCACAAGGGAGCAACACACTTAGGAGTCCCCACGATTCCTAAGGAGAAAATACACTTGCGAGATCCTCACGACTCGTAAGGAGAACGCTCTTATGGGACCCTCACGGCTCATAAGATTTGAAAGTCTTAAGCCACAGAGACCTAAACCTGTGCTTAAGCAAAATCCCCTATACCCTTCGACACTGCCCTACAAGTGGTCCAGTACTGACCCTTGTATACAATCCACGGGCACGAACAAATATTTCCCTAGCAAAGTCCCATCCGTGACTAGGGATATGTCCATATGGTGAGCAACCCTTGTAAGTCCTCTCGACCTATAAGGATAAAGCCCTCTTGTAGGATCCTTACGACTTGCAGAGGAACATACACTTAGGAATCCTCACGATTCCTAGGGAGAAAATACACCTGCGAGATCCTCACGACTTGTAGGGAGAAATACCTTCGTGAGACCCTTACGGCTCATGAAGTCAAAAGCCTTAGTCGACGGGACCCTAACCCTGTTTGCTAAGCCATCTTTGTTCAACATCGACAGAGGCAGATGATGATTCGCTCCTGGCCATATCCTAGTTGTAGCGATGCTGATGCCGAAATCTGTCTAATTTCAGGTTTATGGTGAAAAGCCAGTAGGCCGCACGTGCATACGAGATAGCCGAAATGATGGGGCAACCTGCAATAAAAAGCAGCAGGTAAAAAAGTATGCACGCAAAATAGCCGAAATGATGGGGCAACTCTCAATAATAATAAAAAATAACAGCGAGTGAAAATGAAAAAAATAGCCGAAATAATTGGGCACCGCGAAAAATAGCCGAAATGATGGGGCAATCGCGACCTTCGCGATATAAAAGCTGAAATGATAGAGCATCGCGGAAATAAAATAAAATAAAATAAAAAGTTTTAATTTATACCCTACAGGTGATGTTCCATCACACCCTGTACACAATCCAAGGGCGTAAACAAAAAAGGGATCATACTTCTCCCCCAGGTTTCATCAGAAGAAGAAGCCAAATCTCGACGGGCCAAAGGAGACCTAGAGATTGTTTCAACACTCGTCTCGTAACAACGGACACGACTCTAAGCTAAGCGGAACAGCGGCAACTCCCAGTTCCATAGCTCGATGGTATACATATCGCCAACAGTCAAACCTCCATCCCGTGAAATGCGGATACAATCAGCAAAATTCCTGGTTACGTGGAACGCGGATAACGTCACTCTTTGACCTCATGGAAAACGTCCAGAGCGGATCCTGGTCTTCGCAGAGCACGGCAGTGAACCCGTGTGAAGCATCCAGAGCGGAGCCTAGTCCTCGCCGAGCACGGCAGTGAACCCGTGTGAAGCATCTAGTGCAAAATTCCTGGTTACGTGGAATGTGGATAACGTCACTCTTTGACCCCGTGGAAAACGTCCAGAGCGGATCCTGGTCCTCGCAGAGCACGACAGTGAACCCGTGTGAAGCATCCAGAGCGGAGCCTAGTCCTCTCCGAGCACGGCAGTGAACCCGTGTGAAGCATCTAGTGCAAAATACCTGGTTACGTGGAACGCGGATAACGTCACTCTTTGACCCCGTGGAAAACGTCCAGAGCGGATCCTGGTCCTTGCAGAGCACGGCAGTGAACCCGTGTGAAGCATCTAGAGCGGAGCCTAGTCCTTGCCGAGCACGGCAGTGAACCCGTGTGAAGCATCTAGTGCAAAATTCCTGGTTACGTGGAACGCGGATAACGTCACTCTTTGACCCCGTGGAAAACGTCCAGAGCGGATCCTGGTCCTCGCAGAGCATGGCAGTGAACCCGTGTGAAGCATCCAGAGCGGTGCCTAGTCCTCGCCGAGCACGTCAGTGAACCCGTGTGAAGCATCTAGTGCAAAATTCCTGGTTACGTGGAACGCGGATAACGTCACTCTTTGACCCTGTGGAAAACGTCCAGAGCGGATCCTGGTCCTCGCGGAGCACGGCAGTGAACCCGTGTGAAGCATCCAGAGCGGAGCCTAGTCCTCGCCGAGCACGGCAGTGAACCCGTGTGAAGCATCTAGTGCAAAATTCCTGGTTACGTGGAACGCGGATAACGTCACTCTTTGAACCCGTGGAAAACGCCCAGAGCGGAGCCTGGTCCTCGCCAAGTACGGCAGTGAACCCGTGTGAAGCATCCAGAGCAAACACCGGACTGTGGAGTCCTTAAGATCCACGGACTATGATGTCCTTAACCTCGACCGTAATGTCTTAAAACTAACGATCAACCGCACCGATTCCCTATGGATTCTACCTTGGTTTAAGGGGTACATCTCTTCACTCCTTTGATACCTGGCGATTTAATTCTTCAACGTCTTCAAAGAGGTGACGGGTCCCTGCTACCAAAATCGGACTGTGGAGTCCCTAAATCCACGGACTATGAGGTCCTTAACCTTGACCGAGATGTCTTAAAACTAACATCGGACTGTGGAGTCCTTAAATCCACGGACTATGATGTCCTTAACCTTGACCGCGACGTCTTTAAACTACGATGCCTTGAGCAACCCCCGACCCCGTGAAACACGAATAAGGGTGACTGCATCCAGCACTTGCAGGTCCTCACGACCTGTAAGGAAGAAAAACTCTCTAGTGAGATCCTTACGACTCTCAAGGGAAAACCCGCTTAAGAATCCTTATGATTCTTAAGAAGAACTTACACCTATGCGATCCTCTCGACCCATGGGGAGAAAAACTCTTTATGAGACCCTCGTGGCTCATAAGGCGCAAAAGTCTTAGGAAGCAGATCTTAACCCTGAATCCTAAGCCACCGATGCCCTGTAAGGAGATCGACATAAATTGTCCGCAAACGCATTCAATGAAAATAGACACGTCGTTGAGAAGAAAAATGTATCTTTTATTTCATAAACCAAAATGGATACAACGTACAATTCATGAAAGAAACAAAAATAAGATACTCTCATCCATGAGTATGTACAAAAAAAAGGGAAAAGATACAAGTCCTCAAGCCGGCGGGCGGTGTAGTAATTTTACCAGCTCATCGTTTTGTTGCTGAGCCACGGCTTCATGATGCAAGATCTCCAGGAGACGAGCCTCCGCCTGAGCTTGCTGAGCCTGATACGAAGCAAGCCGAGCTTCAAGCTTTTTCTCGGTGGCTTTATGAGCCTCGACCCTTTCACGAGTGAACGTGGCAGCTTTGTCGAGAGCTACCACCTCTTTGATGGACTCCTGAAGCACCCGCCAGAGTTCATACGCTTTGTTGGCCTGGGCGGTAAGAGTGGCGCGAAGCTCACTCAGCGCCTTGGAAGCTAGCTCCCTCTCCAAGAGTTTGCGGCCAAGCCTCTTCTCTCATGATGTCATATTGGCCGCGCATCGTGCTATCAGACCCCGCAACTCCGCTTTTGCAGCCACGGCTTCCGAGGAAAGGTGAGAACATTCAAGGGCGTGCAAGCGAGCCTCCACCTGCCGACAGAACTCCACCCAGACTCGCACCACTTCTTCGCTATGGTAGGTGGCAAGAAAAGGAAGAGAACCGTTAGCTTCGGCGGCAAACGCTTCAGCGGTGGTCGCGCTGCCAGCACGGAGCTCCTCAATCAAAGATGATAAGGAGACAAGGCTTAATTGGGCCAAGCATTCTGAAGCCCGCAAGGCATAAGGGCCGGGCGGCATCACGATGCGCGACTCCAACGCCGTAGAGACTGGCAGAGCTGTTCAAATTTGGAAGATGTCAGTAAAATTCTTAAGCAAAGAACGAATGAGAGTATGATGAAATGTCGCTTACCGACAGTCGTGCAAGTAGGAGCTGAAGGTTCCCCCGGCCCTTCGAGAACCTCGACCTCATCATCAGCCTCCAAAACTGTAGAAAACATCAATGTCAATACGCAAAATAACAACGATGCTATGAGAAGTGATGGACGACACCAACCTTGTCCGGATGAGAGGACGATGCGTTGGGGGGATATCGCTTGTGGAGCTGCCATCTCCAGCAGACGCTGAAAGGATTGCCGGGGAGACAGATCGGCAATAGAGGCCGCCAGCTCGCGTAATTCTGAGAAAAACAAAAGAGTTCATACAACGGAAAGGCTGCTAATTTAAAATTCAGAAGGTTACCTTCAACACTTCTCCCGTTCTGAGTCGGGGGGATAGCAGCCTCAACAGCCTCTGCCGGAACCTCAGGCTCCAACAGAGGGAGGGTAGTCCCCACTACCTCCATCTCAGCCTCCGGGCCGCCTTCGGGAAGAGCCGTTAGGGCAGCAACCTCCAAAGGAGCCTCCCCCAAAGGGGCAAGCACTCCCTGATCAAGAACCGCCGCTGGAGGCTCTACCATAAGAGGAGCAGCCTCATCAGCCCCCCCACATCGGGCAATGCTTCATCAGGAATTTCGGCAGGCTTTAGCTTCAATGAGCCCGTAGGGAGCTCCCCCAGCGTCGAAGATTCTGCACAATTCAAATAAGAATAAGGATACACATATACAGGCGTGAATAATCTGAAGAACTACAAAAAGAACAACAACGTACCGATGCGCAAAGAAGCCCTCAATATGGCTTCTTCAAGCCGCTGCTCCTTCTCAAGGAGGCGTGCTCGCCGGGGTTCAAGGGTAGACACATGGCCGCCGGTCCATAAAGAAAGTGCGTCCGCTACGTCTTCTGAAGCGGCCTGCTTCAGGGCCCTTTCCCCCCATTCCTCCAAAGGACCGATAAACCGCCGCCGAATCCACGAAGGGTCTTCGTAAAAGATTACAGCGGGATAAGACTTCTTCGGAACCCTGGCGTTATGAGACACGTCTTTGGAACGCCGTATGGCCTCAGCCAACTGTGCGGCCTCCTCATCGGCCGAACTCGGGAAAGGAAGTCCAGCGTCTGACTCTTGCAGGGCCAACGGTTCGTCTTCAAGAGTAGGCTCAGACTCCGCCAAAGAGTCGAGAAAATTGGTGGCCGCTTTCCTCCGCCGCTTAGACCCAGAGCCGGTCGCCGAGGATGACCGCTTCCTCCCCGGCGAAGCCTTAGGGCGGCGCTGACCCATATCGCCTTCGACGCCCTCATCCCTATTACCCTCGCCTGGTGCCACGACCGAGGATGACACTGCCATTGTCGATGCCACGGGGGGCGGTGCTGCCACAGGCGGTGGTGCTACTACTGGGGCCCTTCCACCTCGCGAGCGGGAACCCAGGGGCATACCAGCCGTTGGAGTAAGGTTTACCTCCGATTCTCCTAGGATGAGCGCAGTGCCGGTATCCCTTAGAGGGAAGCGGACCGGAGCCCTCGGTCGCAGCTTAGCTCCTGGAACCAGAGGAGGGGCATCGTGGCCAAGAAGCACCCTCCTTTCCTCAAGAATGATTGGGTTGACCCAATGAAGATACCAACCCATAAACGCGCCCATGCACCGGGGCAGGTATTCGGCTTCAGGGACCATGAAGTGGGAGCCGGTGTTTAGCCTCATGAAATGATGAGCGGCATCGCGAACAGCATCGAGCGAAGGGATCGGGGCGACTATAAAAGCCTCGAAAGGAACACCCTGGTCGTATCCAAGCTGTCGGGCGAATCGATGCGGATTGTACCGCATGAAAAGAGCTGCACTGTCTTGGCGAAACACCAAGTAGCTGTCACGTCCGAAAATACGGAACAGGACTGGCACTTAAACTACGAAACGTCTCGAGGCGTACGTAATCTAAGTTAGCCGAAAGCCCAGAAATCCAAACCAAGAAAAGTAGTAGAGTGAAGGAAAACCAATTTAAAATCAAGTAGTTTTAATAGCATAAGCCGAATTATGCGTTTTAAAAAAAACATCAAATATTTCCTGAAAATTTCGGCAGAGTCTCCTTTGTAAATACCGGCTCCCAAACGGGATACAACATGAATAGTATACGAAATCAATAAAAGGCATCCCCAAGAGGGAGCTAGCTCTTCGTCAATCGACGGTCACAACCACATAAGCAATATAATATACAACGCCAAGGGCGAGGATCAAAACTCAAAAGGGAACCCAAACCCACAAGAAAACCACAGAAATACAACACGCGACTCTAAGGTCGAAGGAATAACATCACTGGTCTCTATCTCAAAATAAATACATGTTTGGTTGATGGAATTTACTAGATACAACTGAATAATAATATACAAAGTATAATGATGGGTGCGATATAAATAAACCCACCTACTAGCAAGTCACCCGAAAGAAGCAGTGCCAGCAAAGCCGTAATGAACCTGTACGGCAAAACCTGCAAGAAACTGTGGCACAACGGGGGTGAGCTGCCAACTCGTGAATAGAAAAACATCTACAGAAAGAAACCGCATGAACAACGCCATCCTAGGTCAACGATCATAATATATCCTCAAATATATATAACATGCAGCCTAACAATGATTAGGGTAAATATCCAACCCGAGTGTAATCCCATGTGCCCGTGCCAGTGCCTCAGGTAGCGATATATCATATGGATGATGTATGAATGCATAAAACAGAATGCATGTGCTGAATAAAGCTACTTTCATCAATCAGTGAGATTTCTGTATTTTAAAAGTGAGGTACCATAAATAAAATCAGCATAAAACAGTGCCCAGCATCGACACAAAACAAGTGTCCAAATATCTCGATATCTCTGTATCACAATCTCTGTACCTCAATATCTCAAAATCTCAATATCTCAATCACAATATCTAGGGCGCCGTCAACCCAGACCGGCCCCTACCATCCATCTCAAGACCACGACGATATCCTCCGGATATCCGACGCGTTGGGTAATATCACCGGTCGGTAGTGCTCCCCTGCCGGGCTCAACGTCAACAACACATTCCTCTTGCCCCGGGGTACCGCACCGGGCCCACCATGTACCCGAAACGGTTCCTCCACTCCTCGAATCGGGTCTCGAAATCCATCAGCAAACTCATGGTGGACGACTCATACATCATGGGAAAACCGCACTTTTTATTTTTAAAGAGAGAAAAGGTTTATTTATGTTTTTGCGGTTTTCCTCCAAATCCAGAAAATCTCATGGAAATCCGAATCCAAAACCTCAATAACACGTAAAATAGTGAATATATGCATGAGAATCCATGAATGCGGCATAACAATGAATAACAGTATGCATGAAGTAGCAGGTAATAACTACAATGTCTAAACTATTAGCTAACAGGCTATGTCAAGCAATAATATTTTCTAAGGTGTACGTGACATGGCAATTACCGATGAAGATGTGTGTGAGCTGGCAAGTAAGTGTACGTGGTACATACGCATCATCGGTAATGGTGCTGGTGTCCTAACAGCATGATATCAATAGTGGAGTATGAAACATAATATAAGCATGCGATGCGAAGCGAACCACAATAATGAGTAGGAGCTGAATACTAGACGCAACTATAACTAATCTGCATTATCCTAATATAAGTCCTACAAATGGTGCCATTTGAAATAACACGAATCATGGGGTTTTGAAAATAGGGGCTACGGTATTTTTATGAAAAGATACGTCTTTTGAAATATCCGTAGGATCCCTTGGGCTGTCTTTTAAAATACCCACGATTCGTTAGTTTTTGAAATAGGTAAGAATCGAATCTAATCTAACAACTAAACTAAACTAAAGGGCTAAGCTAACAAGCTGGACTACAGGTAAGGAAACCGCCTAACATCTGAGTCGATACATATATATATATATTAGTCGGTGATCCCGCCTCAATAATATCATATCCGATACCATATCTATAAGCAGGCATCCCAAGTCAAGAGTGCGGATCAATCATCAAAATATAGCTCGTACGTAAATCCGTCGTACGGCATCCTCAAATCTGGGTACGGGTTAATATCACATTCATCATACTATTCACCTGGTATCCTCTTTATCAAATATCATGATCGGGGTACTGATCTACGTCTAGTACAATACTGATACCGCCTAAGTATGCATGCACGTGTGTGAAACACTACGTCAAGGACCCGCTACAACGTCATGTCGTATCTCAAATACGAACCCTGCTATATCACCGATCTCACGGCCTCAAATCAAATCTCATCGACTCATCATAAATCCCAAGTACTATCATCATTATCCATGCATTCGTATATGAATGTACATATGCATAGTCCCATACCCACGCATATATACATGTATACACATCCCAATCTGCGCACAAGAAAGTAAAGTATGCAAGTCCGTGTGTGCGTATGTGGGTATAACAACTACTCTAGGGTTTTGCAACTAACCCAAAGCTAATCCATGAACACATAATCATAACATGAATAAACATTCTCGTATTATAAAACACTTATATAAACATATATATATGAGCTACACTACGGACTGCGGGGGTGCTATACGCCATCCACCCGACTTCTCCCCGTAGATATAAATCTACTCACCTGGTCCTCGCTCGCCGGTGCCGACGTCGCCACGCGCTTGCTTGTCGTCTCGAAGTCCACATGGGGTACCTATATATCATAACGCACCGTGTCGTATTAAAATCCGACTCATGACCAAAACGACTCACGAATCCCACATAGGTCAAAACCTATGGTTGCTTTCACAAATCAACCCAAAAACCCTCAAAGTCGGCGTACAAATGCCAAACCATCGAGAAAAACCCAAATACACTCATTTGCACATTCACGAACACTAATTTTAATATAAAATAGGTTAAAACTCACAAAAACCCCAATTTCACTTAAAAAGTCATTTTTCCGAAAATCTAGCAAGCACAATTCGCCGTTTTAGTACAAAACTCGATGTATAAACGAATCTAGCGGCCATAATATTCACTAAATATCATAACAAAGTCATGTAAACCATTCCTATAATTTATTCTCATCAATTTCCATAAATTCCAAAATTCTAGTTTACAATATACCCAAATTTAACAATTTATAGCAAAAAAATGCACAAACAACAATTTAGCTTGGATTTTCATGAACTAAAGTATTAAACTATATTTTATAATGTTAATGAAGTCATGAAAAACCAAATCACATTTTAAAACCCAATATTTAAACAACTTTTTTTAAAACCTAGTTAGCAATTTAGCAAAATTATCACCATTTTAATTTAACAAATTAGCAAGTAGCAACCAACTTAGATTTTGCATACAATTACATGTTAATCTTCTCATTACAACCATAAACTAATGATAAAAACCCCTAATCTTGAATTTCCTAAAGTTGCAATAAAACCCAATTAAACATCTAAATTGTTAATATTGAAGCAATTAAACAACAATATAAGCATAGGGTTAAAATTATACCTCACAATTTTTGAGATCTCCTATGAAATCTAGACCCCCAAAATGCTCTCTTTTCTCCAAGATCCATGCTTGAATAGCCAAGGAAAAATGGATAGGGATTAGATTTTGATTTTGAGGGATTTTTGCATTGATTTTTGAGTGAAATTTGATGAATTTTGAGGGGAAAATGAGATGGGATTTTGTGGGGCTGCACAAGGGGGAGGGCTCGGCCAGAACAGTAAGGGGGAAGGGAGAGAGGTGTGGGTGAGTTTGGAAAGTCAAAGAAAGAAAGAAAAAAGACCCACTCCTCAAATGTCTAAGCATCACTTCTTTGACTTTTGCTAATTCCCTTTTACTTTCAATTTCTACACATAAAATGGGGTGGCATTTGGTGGGGCTGCTGATTGGGGTCGGTTGGTGAGGGACATGGGTGTGTGTGTGGGTTGTGTACAAGTTCCCAAGTCAAAATAACCCCCCTCTCTCAAGTCAACAAGCCTAAACTTCATTTACATTAATTAAATTCCACAAACTAAGCCTTTTTAGTTTATATTTTCTAAAACCATCTTACTAATTTTATTTCATTTCAGAAATAACATGATAAAATTTTATTTAATGTTTTATGATGCACAAAATTTGTTTCAACTCATTTCAATTTGTAATTTTCCCTAATTAAATGTATTAGTGACGGCTTAAAATAATATTAAAATAATTAATTTCGGAAAATTTTTCAGAAAATTTAAAATTTCACCCGTGGCTCAATAAACACCAAACACTAGTAATTTCATATCTAGAATATGTATATTTAATTTTATAATAAAGATATTTGCATTTTGACTTTTTACAGAAAACCCCCTTATTTTACCGTTTTTTCGAAATTTCACCGAAACGATTTTCAAAACGTTACAATCTTCCCCACTTAAAGAAATTCGGTCCCCGAATTTAAATTAAAACTTCCCCCAAATACTAAAATATTTCAGCCAAAACCATCAAATCGCCGGGGCTCCGAAATCATAAATACATAAAACAAATCGTAGCGCAACGCATGCGCATGAAAATGAGCCTATAACTCAAAATCAAACTCCATCCAGCATCCCGCAAACATCGGGGTCATGGAGAAGATATCAATGTCAAGATCTAATATGAAAACCAACATGATATACATCGTTAAAACATCTAGAAGCAATACATGCCAAATCTTCTTCAAATCGCTGTGCGATGCTCGCAGCACTGCACAGTGGCGGACGTCTATTGTAAGAAAATAACTACATATATATATCCTTTGTTTAATATGTACGTTCCGCCGTTTTGGAAACAATTTAGAAGGGTCTCCTTGTTTTAAACATTTCGGGTCATATCAGACACGTAGGTAAATACTGAGACTATAGCTCGCTTTTTGGAAATCCCTTCAATAACTATCAATGCATGCAAAATATATTCAGGTACTGTCCTCTGACTAGTCCTGCTCAGTACAAAAACTCATAGCAATCATCATAAAAACGTACTGCTCTATAAGAAATCAATCCCAAAATACGCGTATGAATACTACGTGCGTCTGGTGCGTACGGGAATCAAAATCCATATATGTGCCATACATATACACAGAAACAAGATCTAAGTGCATCGGGTGTGCACAAAGCATCTGTCGTAGACAACGTGTGTGCCTGACAGCAAAATCAGGTGCATCTGACATGCACGAAAAATCTTGATTTAGTGCATCTGGTGTGCACCAAAATCACATCTCAAAACATGCGCTCAACATGCGCGAAAATCCAAGACAGGTGCATCTATCATGCACGAAATCATGAAATCCAATATCAAGCGCCGAACATGCGCAAAATCAAATCAGGTGCACATGGTGCACAAAACAAATATCGAGTATCACAATCGAAATCGAAGTCCAGTGCATCTAAGTGCATAAAAGGCGTATCACTGCACTACAAGCATATATAACTATACAGAGTGCAGGAACCAAATCATGTGCGTGCATACGCACAAAATCAACTCAAATGTCTAAAACCGTAAAATCACAAACATGTGAAACCAAAGCACAAAGACGATATCAAGTGCAACACTGTGCAAAGATCGTAAATCCTCAATCATCAAAATCAAATCATGCGAATAAATCACCCAAAACATCGAAATCAATAATGGCGGAATAGTACCGCTCAAGTGCATCCTCTAAGAATCTCGGGCCAACTGTCGCGGTCACTAGTGGGAGTCTCGTCGATGATCATGAACTCTGGCCTGCTGGTGTGCGTAACAATGACCACTCCTGGGTCAAGGTCTTCACTGTGAATTACCAATCTCTCGGTCCATCGGCTCATCGGCCCTGTTAGGTGTGCTAACGGGGATGATTCCGTTCTGGCACTTCTCTGGTCATCTCTCGGTCAATCATCGCGACCACTCGTAAGACAGCATATCACTGGCGTCGGCCTCTGGCTCTCTGAATATACGTGACACATCTGATCCTGGGTGCAAGTATCATTGCAGCAGTGTCCTGGAAGGAATCCTGCTCACGGTCTCTTCTATGTCTCGTCTCTGCCAACTGTCCGGAAGTCATCGTCCTTTCCTATATCTGCATCTTGCTCTGGAACGACTGCATACTCATTGCGACTCCTTCTGGAAGGTAAATCAAAGTACCATGCCTCGGCATGCGCATCGCCTCTCTGATGTCGGCGGTGTGGAACGTCATCTCATCTAGATCTGGTACGAACCTCTTACTTCACCTTTCTCTAATGTCGTCTGCTTAGACTCGTCTCGTCGCGGCTGCATGGACTGAGCTCCAACGGCTATCCTCGTATCGGGAGTCTCCCAAGAAATGCATCTCACCACCTAGCATCCGAATTAGTCGAGCCATCCGATCGAGTCGTCAAAACTTCATAATCCCCCAAGAGCTCAACATCTTGGGCATAGTTTAATAGTATCGAGTACATACCACAGCATCGGTGGTCTAGCCGTAGAAGGGCAAACCCAAGCCTCACTAATGGCGCCGTAGAACTGCCGCAAACCCGAAGGTTCAAAGGCTTTCACACGGTCATTAAGTCGAGTTAGGGTTTCATTCTTCTAGAGGGACCATAGAATTGCCTGCATGTCTTTCCGACTACTTTAAATTTGGAATAATAGGTTTCTGATATTCGATAGTCTCTGTCGACTCTCAACGTCTCCGCGTGAAGTCGTCTCTTGCTGGAATCAATCTATCTGATGACCTCTCATCGGGTAGGCGAACGAACCACATGTCCTAGTCATTCATCCTCGGGTGACTAGCGACCTTCTATCATCTCTTAGTACAACCTGTACTGTAATAGCTCCAACATATGGGGCGATATCTCGTCGCTCGCAGCAACAACTGGCTCACTCGTCTGCACGCTGAACAGTGCCTCAATCATCATGAGTAAGCAATACACCAACGGTCATCAAAATCTGGCTGGCCTCTATCATTGGCTCAATCCTCTAGTGTCGATCAGCACATCCGAGTAACCTCATAAAGGCGATCCGCCAAACGCTCGTGGCGCGGAAACACAGTAAAAAGACACATCTCCGCAATCGTGTGTTGCCGGAATTTCGCCCTGGTCAGTCCTCGTTCGTGACGAGCTCGTGCTGACCGCAACTCTAGCTGTAGCTCTCCCTGCCCGTAATCGTGGCAGCAAAACCATAACTGGTACTGATGAGGCTAGATCGGAATGAATATAATACTGAGCAAAGAAATGTACATCCTAAGGCTTCTTAAGCGGAGTAGCGTATCGTAAGTATGCCGCGGAACATACCCATGGTACGTCACTCTACTTTAGTCACCTATTCCATCAACTAACGGTCATCCTACGCTCCGAAGGTAAAATCTAACGCTCTGATACCAACTTTGTCACGTCCGAAAGTACGGAACAGGACTGGCACTTAAACTACGAAACGTCTCGAGGCATACGTAATCTAAGTTAGCCGAAAGCCTAGAAATCCAAACCAAGAAAAGTAGTAGAGTGAAGGAAAACCAATTTAAAATCAAGTAGTTTTAATAGCATAAGCCGAATTATGCGGTTTAAAAAAAACATCAAATATTTCCTGAAAATTTCGGTAGAGTCTCCTTTTAAATACTGGCTCCCAAACGGGATACAACATGAATAGTATACGAAATCAATAAAAAGGCATCCCCAAGCGGGAGCTAGCTCTTCGTAAATCGACGGTCACAACCACACAAGCAATATAATATACAACGCCAAGGGCGAGGATCAAAACTCAAAAGGGAACCCAAACCCACAAGAAAACCACAGAAATACAACGCGCGACTCTAAGGTCGAAGGAATAACATCACTGGTCTCTATCTCAAAATAAATACATGTTTGGTTGATGGAATTTACTAGATACAACTGAATAATAATATACAAAGTATAATGATGGGTGCGATACAAATAAACCCACCTACTAGCAAGTCACCCGAAAGAAGCAGTGCCAGCAAAGCCGTAATGAAACCTGTACGGCAAAACCTGCAAGAAACTGTGGCACAACGGGGTGAGTTGCCAACTCGTGAATAGAAAAACATCTACAGAAAGAAACCGCATGAACAACGCCATCCTAGGTCAACGATCATAATATATCCTCAAATATATATAACATGCAACCTAACAATGATTAGGGTAAATATCTAACCTGAGTGTAATCCCATGTGCCCGTGCCAGTGCCTCAGGTAGCGATATATCATATGGATGATGTATGAATGCATGAAACATAATGCATGTGCTGAATAAAGCTACTTTTATCAATCAGTGAGATTTCTGTATTTTAAAAGTGAGGTACCATAAATGAAATCAGCATAAAACAATGCCCAGCATCGACACAAAACAAGTGTCCAAATATCTCGATATCTCTGTATCACAATCTCTGTACCTCAATATCTCAAAATCTCAAAATCTCAATCACAATATCTAGGGCGCCGTCAATCTAGACCGGCCCCTACCATCCATCTCAAGACCACGACGGTATCCTCCGGATATCCGACGCGTCGGGTAATATCACCGGTCGGTAGTGCTCCCCTACCGGGCTCAACGTCAACAACACATTCCTCTTGCCCCGGGGTACCGCACCGGGCCTACCATGTACCCGAAACGGTTCCTCCACTCCTCGAATCGGGTCTCGAAATCCATCAGCAAACTCATGGTGGACGACTCATACATCATGGGAAAACCGCACTTTTTATTTTTAAAGAGAGAAAAGGTTTATTTATGTTTTTGCGGTTTTCCTCCAAATCCAGAAAATCTCATGGAAATCCGAATCCAAAACCTCAATAACACGTAAAATAGTGAATATATGCATGAGAATCCATGAATGCGGCATAACAATGAATAACAGTATGCATGAAGTAGCAGATAATAACTACAATGTCTAAACTATTAGCTAACAGGCTATGTCAAGCAATAATATTTTCTAAGGTGTACGTGACATGGCAATTATCGATGAAGATGTGTGTGAGCCGGCAAGTAAGTGTACGTGGTACATACGCATCATCGGTAATGGTGCTGGTGTCCTAACAGCATGATATCAATAGTGGAGTATGAAACATAATATAAGCATGCGATGCGAAGCGAACCACAATAATGAGCGGGAGCTGAAAACTAGACGCAACTATAACTAATCTGCATTATCCTAATATAAGTCTTACAAATGGTGCCTTTTGAAATAACACGAATCATGGGGTTTTGAAAATAGGGGCTACGGTGTTTTTATGAAAAGATACGTCTTTTGAAATATCCGTAGGATTCCTTGGGCTGTCTTTTAAAATACCCACGATTCGTTAGTTTTTGAAATATGTAAGAATCGAATCTAATCTAACAACTAAACTAAACTAAAGGGCTAAGCTAACAAGCTGGACTACAGGTAAGGAAACCGCCTAACATCTGAGTCGATACATATACATACCTGTATATATATATTAGTCGGTGATCCCGCCTCAATAATATCATATCCGATACCATATCTATAAGCAGGCATCCCAAGTCAAGAGTGCGGATCAATCATCAAAATATAGCTCGTACGTAAATCCGTCGTACGACATCCCTAAATCTGGGTACGGGTTAATATCACATTCATCATACTATTCACCTGGTATCCTCTTTATCAAATATCATGATCGGGGTACTGATCTACGTCTAGTACAATACTGATACCGCCTAAGTATGCATGCACGTGTGTGAAACACTACGTCAAGGACCCGCTACAACGTCATGTCGTATCTCAAATACGAACCCTGCTATATCACCGATCTCACGGCCTCAAATCAAATCTCATCGACTCATCATAAATCCCAAGTACTATCATCATTATCCATGCATGCGTATATGAATGTACATATGCATAGTCCCATACCCATGCATATATACATGTATACACATCCCAATCTGCGCACAAGAAAGTAAAGTATGCAAGTCCGTGTGTGCGTATGTGGGTATAACAACTACTCTAGGGTTTCGCAACTAACCCAAAGCTAATCCATGAACACATAATCATAACATGAATAAACATTCTCGTATTATAAAACACTTATATAAACATATATATATGAGCTACACTACGGACTGCGGGGGTGCTATACGCCATCCACCCGACTTCTCCCCGTAGATATAAATCTACTCACCTGGTCCTCGCTCGCCGGTGCCGACGTCGCCACGCGCTTGCTTGTCGTCTCGAAGTCCATATGGGGTACCTACATATCATAACGCACCGTGTCGTATTAAAATCCGACTCATGACCAAAACGACTCACGAATCCCACAAAGGTCAAAACCTATGGTTGCTTTCACAAATCAACCCAAAAACCCTCGACGTCGGCGTACAAACGTCAAACCATCGAGAAAAACCCAAATACACTCATTTGCACATTCACGAACACTAATTTTAATATAAAATAGGTTAAAACTCACAAAAACCCCAATTTCACTTAAAAAGTCATTTTTCTGAAAATCTAGCAAGCACAATTCGCCGTTTTAGTACAAAACTCAATGTATAAATGAATCTAGCGGCCACAATATTCACTAAATATCATAACAAAGTCATTTAAACCATTCCTATAATTTATTCTCATCAATTTCCATAAATTCCAAAATTCTAGTTTACAATATACCCAAATTTAACAATTTATAGCAAAAAAATGCACAAACAACAATTTAGCTTGGATTTTCATGAACTAAAGTATTAAACTATATTTTATAATGTTAATGAAGTCATGAAAAACCAAATCACATTTTAAAACCCAATATTTAAACAATTTTTTTAAAACCTAGTTAGCAATTTAGTAAAATTATCACCATTTTAATTTAACAAATTAGCATGTAGCAACCAACTTAGATTTTGCATACAATTACATATTAATCTCCTCATTACAACCATAAACTAATGATAAAAACCCTAATTAAATTCAAACCCTAGTCATGAATTTCCTAAAGTTGCAATAAAACCCAATTAAACATCTAAATTGTTAATATTGAAGCAATTAAACAACAATATAAGCATAGGGTTAAAATTATACCTCACAATTTTTGAGATCTCCCATGAAATCTAGACCCCCAAAATGCTCTCTTTTCTCCAAGATCCATGCTTGAATAGCCAAGGAAAAATGGGTAGGGATTAGATTTTGATTTTGAGGGATTTTTACATTGATTTTTGAGTGAAATTTGATGAATTTTGAGGGGAAAATGAGATGGGATTTTGTGGGGCTGCACAAGGGGGAGGGCTCGGCCAGAACAGCAAGGGGGAAGGGAGAGAGGTGTGGGTGAGTTTGGAAAGTCAAAGAAAGAAAGAAAAGAGACCCACTCCTCAAATGTCTAAGCAGCACTTCTTTGACTTTTGCTAATTCCCTTTTACTTTCAATTTCTACACATAAAATGGGGTGGCATTTGGTGGGGCTGCTGATTGGGGTCGGTTGGTGAGGAATATGGGGGTGTGTGTGGGTTGTATACAAGTTCCCAAGTCAAAATAACCCCCCTCTCTCAAGTCAACAAGCCTAAACTTCATTTACATTAATTAAATTCCACAAACTAAGCCTTTTTAGTTTATATTTTCTAAAACCATCTTACTAATTTTATTTCATTTCAGAAATCACATGATAAAATTTTATTTAATGTTTTATGATGCACAAAATTTGTTTCAACTCATTTCAATTTTTAATTTTCCCTAATTAAATGTATTAGTGACGGCTTAAAATAATATTAAAATAATTAATTTCGGAACATTTTTCAGAAAATTTGAAATTTCACCAGTGGCTCAATAAACACCAAATATTAGCAATTTCATAACAAGAATATGTATATTTAATTTTATAATAAAGATATTTGTATTTTGACTTTTTACAGAAAACCCCCTTATTTTACCGTTTTTTTCGAAATTTCACCGAAACGATTTTCAAAACGTTACAGTAGCCCGGTCTAATAGTGTATAAGTGCACGGCTTCCTGAGGCTTCAAAGAAGGTGCGTTGTCTTTTGACAGGTCCCAGAGTTGTTGAACTGGACCTGAGGGAGTAGACAAGATCCGATCATTAAAAACCATCCCGCCAGCGGCAGCGTAAGGAGAAATCAGCACCCGAATAGTCCCGAGTTGAGTCGGGTCGGCGGCAGAAGCATCCACCAATCGCATAAGTCGCGGGAAGGGATAGGCGTCGTAAAACGCGGGCCTCTGATGCATAGCGAAAGCCCCCAGCACATGCATTTCGACCCAGGACGTGAAATAATGAAGCGAAAAGTTTACTACATCCACGCCGGGAGTAGAGGTATTAGCTGCGGTGCCCAACCCGTGATAAAGATGCGCCAATGCCGGGATACCGACGGCCAACCGCGTCCCCTCAGCTATACAATAAGCCGGATAGATAACTGAAACCCTCATAAAACGACGATGCATGGGGATGACAAACCAACTGAGCCAGACACTGACAAACCCTACGAAGAACGTCTCCTCGTCAATACCGGGTGCTGCAATGGACTCAAAAGACATCGGCGACATGATGGGGATATAGTATTGAGGTAGATCCGATTCAGTGGTCGGCAGCTTCTTCGGACCAAACCCAAAGGGGTCTTTAATGTTGGCGAACTTCGGAGCTGTCTTCGACACGACGTCCTCACGAAGGAAACAAGCAATGAAGCTCCTGAAAGTAACACCCTGCTCTTCGGATTCGGTGAACAATCGGTCGAAGATACCTAGCGCCTTGATCAAACTGGGACGCTTGTGGCGAATGGCGTTCTCAACAGACAAGCCGTCAGCCGATGCAGACTCGGGCTCGAAGACATACTCGTCAGGAGGCAACAACTCCTTATACAGTGCACCCCTGATTGGCAATCCCGAGAATTCATAAAATTCTGCCAGAGAAATCGAGACCTCGCGATCTCCTAGAATGAAAGTGTTGGTGGGAAGATTCCATTGGTTCAAAAACGCCTTAACCCACCAGACATGCGGGGACTTATAATGGAAGAGTGACGCGTATATTGCCTGATAAAACCCGACCTTCTGCAGCCGCGCACGATGGGTGGCAAGGATGTAGCGAGCCCAGAGAAGGTAGCCCGTAGGGTGTCGGGGAGTGAGCCCTATCTTATAGATCTGCCCCCACGGGTGGGCCTCACCCTGGCAAATACGCCGCCCCAAGATATCTATGGCCGGGCTCGGATGGTTCGGAATACCGGTCGTTGATGGCTCGAGCCTCCCTATTGGAGTCCAGTTGGGCATTTCCACAGCAAAAACCGTTCTCGGAGGGTCCATCGGCAAGAATGGGAAAGTAGGCTCTGTCGGTACTGCATAGAGGAAACTCCGGCGACCCCGGATAATATGGCTATACCAAGTTCCCCATAGAAGCAAGTTGGTGCAGTTCGGGTCATGAGCCCGGATCATCGCCATCACTTCCTCATCGGATGGTGATTGAGGAAAAGCGGCCTCCGAACGAGTAAAGGGAAAACACGGAGCGGAAGCCATCGCACCTGAAATCGAATGAAAGAAGACCGTTAAAAGCAAAGTCAGCGATATATATCCATGCATGAACATGAAGACTAGTTAAAGAAAGCAACAGTATATTTTTCTGGGACCATTGGCTACAAAACACATGGGCCCCACAGAATCAAGATGACGGCTCATTAATAATGAAACCGAGCAGTTGTAATAGGACAAAGGGGATACCCTCATTAAATAAAAAAATGAGTTTCAAGTGGCTCTACACATTCTCCTAAAGAACAAATCTACCTTGGGCTCTACAACAAATCAAACAAGACCAGGAGAATTAAATTCCCACAAAAGACATCATTGCAACCGTCTTCTTCACTAATTGCAGAAGGACAACCTCGGGCCAAGAGACCCTAAGGAGCCTCCATGCGAAGAAACTGAGTTCTTCATAGGAATTATTAAGAGAAGGGAATTAAATTCCCTATTAAGAGAAGGGAATTAAATTCCCAAAAGCATTTTTTTCTGTAAACGGAGTTAAAACTCCATGGATCATCGTCTAAGCCCTAAGAGATCTACTTTTGAAGGCTAAAATGGTTTCATACTTTGGTTAAAAAGCTCGAAGAAAAATGGGTTCTTTGTTAAAAAAGGGGTAAAAACCCTTGTTTTGGATTTAAAATCCAGAGGAACATGAAAGTTCACTGTTTGTCCAAGAACATTACCTGAGAAAAAGGGTCACTTGAACAGAGTTAAACTCTGAAGATGGTTTCAAGACAGAGAACTAAGCTCTGGAAGAAGAGAATTAAATTCTCAGAAAAAAGTTTGCAAGGAGGAAGACAAGCAAAGTGGAGGCGTCTCTGAAATGACCCCAATATTTATAGGAGGTGATGGGAACGCTTCATCTCCCCAAATCCCTAGAGGAATCCAACGGTCACAAAAGTGACAGCGTTGCACTCACGTGCAGACACGTGAGAACAACGCTGTGGGGGCATTTGTTTCCTGATTTAAAATCAGGAAAGCCTACGGAAGAGGCTTCAGAAAAGGGTCACGTGCTCACACGTGACCAGTAGTCATGTGTTGGCACGTGACATCTAAAAGCATCGGCAAGGCAGATTCAGTTTCCCGACAACATCAAAGGAAGGGGCTTCAGAAAGGGTCACGTGCTCCCATGTGACCAGGGTCACGTGTTGGCACGTGACATTTAAAAACGGCTTCAAAGGCACATCAGTTCCCTGATTAAATCGAAGAAAAGGCTTCAGAAAGGGTCACATGCTCACACGTGACCGGGGGTCATGTGTTGGCACGTGACGGTTGAACAGCGGCCAGAAGACAGAACGCAGAAAGAAGAAGAAGGCTCGTTCTAAGGGGTCATGTGCCTACACGTGACCAGGGGTCACGTGCCTACACATGACCAGGGGTCACGTGGCCACACGTTACCGGCTTTCAAAGCCTATTTATTTAACAGAATCAAATTCTAAAGAGATCATTCAAATCTTTCCAAAGGAAAATGATTATTTGGAACCGATTGGACTAAAAATTTAAAGGTGATTAAATATCATCTATCTATGGAAAAATCTTGAACTTGGAAAGATTTCCCCTTAAAATCTAACCGAAACAACAGAAGAATATCTTTGGATTTAAAATCCAATGGTGAATAAAATTCACCTAATAATCCAAAGGTCCAAACGAATGGTGAATACAAATTAAATCTCTCAATGAAAGATTCACCAAAACTAATTGATTCTGCTTCTTCTCCTATAAATAGGAGCCAAGGGACATATACAGAGGAGGGATAGAGAAAAAAAAAGAGATCCTTGATACTTTGAGAGGAATCTGGATCTTCTGCAAAAGAAAACCCTAGGTAAGAAAGGGAAGGCTTTTTGAAAGAAAAAAAGAGAATTTAATTCTCAACAGAGTTTAACTCTGATATTAAAAAGAAGAACTTGGTTCTCTCTTTAGCAGAGGATCTGCAAAGTGCACATCTCCCCATGAATTGAGAATTTAATTCTCATTGGGTTGAGATCCTGCCATGCAGATCCAAAGCATAGAGAGGGAATGGATGTTTGAGAATTTAATTCTCATAGAACTATAGGAATTTAATTCCTGTGAATTAAAATTAGGGTTTAACCCTATGTCATAGGAATTTAATTCCTTTAAAATGAATAGAACCAGGGTTAACCTAAGTTAAGAACTCAAATCTATCAAAATATCAGGAATTTAATTCCTCTAAAGTTTATTGCTAGGGTTTAACCCTATGAAGAATTTGATTCTTAAAAAGATAAACACATCTTCAAACGGGCAAGGTCACGTGCTACCACGTGACCCATGTAAAGAGACACCGCTAAAACTTTGAGGCAACGCCTCACGTGCTTCACGTGACCCCCAAAGCGCGCAAAGAAAAAGCAAAGGAAAAGAAGCTCTGGGGCGCCCTCACGTGTCACCACGTGACCCCTAATGAATATTCTAACAGATCAAAAGTGCAAGCCCCCATCACGCGCCCACACGTGATGGCTTTTAGAATTAAAAGTGTTAAACACTTATCTGTAGAACAAAATAAAGGGAAACAGGGCGCTATCACATGCTACCACGTGACCCCTTGGCTGAAGCTTTAACGGATAAGCACCAAAATACCCATCACGTGACAGCACGTGATGCTCCAAAGTATTCAATACTTTTGACAGAATAGAAGGAAGGGAGGGCGCCCTCACGTGCTACCACGTGACCCCTCTTGCCTTAGTGTTTAACACTAAATTGGAATCCCGGAATCCAGTGTTAAACACTGTTTGGCCTTAGTGTTCAACACTAATCAAAGAACTTTATTTGCAGTGTTTAACACTGATTATTCTTAGTGTTTAACACTAATCTGAAATCCCTGCTGCTAGTGTTTGACATTGATTTGCTCTAGTGTTTAACACTAATTTGAACCCCCTGTTGCTGGTGTTTAACACCAACTGCCTTTTAGTGTTAAAACACTAACCTGTTCCCAGTGTTCAACACTGCTGATCTTTAGTGTTTAACACTAACTTCAGCCCAGTTGATTAAATGGCCAGAGGCAAAGCTTCCCCTTCAATGGACCAACAGAAAGCCAGTATTCTAAACATGATGGGACTTAGCCCAAGATGGCCATAAGTCCTCAATTCAAACTTAACTGGGCTAATGGGCTCATAACACAATTAATTGGTCTTGATCCCAAATTGGGCCAAAGACTGTTTAATCCACCCCGGTCCAAGGGTACATCTCTTCACTCCTTTGATACTTGGCGTTGTAATTCCCCAACGTCTTCAAAGAGGTGACGGGTCCCGATGACCACACATTGACACGGACCGTGGGGTCCTTAAACTCATGGACTATGAGGTCCTTAACCTTGACCGAGATGTCTTAAAACTAACAACGGACTGTGGGGTCCTTAAACTCATGGACTATGAGGTCCTTAACCTTGACCGAGATGTCTTAAAACTAACAATGGACTGTGGGGTCCTTAAACTCATGGACTATGAGGTCCTTAACCTTGACCGAGACGTCTTAAAACTAACAACGGACTGTGGGGTCCTTAAACCCATGGACTATGACGTCCTTAACCTTGACCGCAATGTCTTAAAACTAACATTGGACCGCAATGTCCTTAAACTACCCATTGACCGCAACGTCACTAAACTAAACAACAGGGCTCCCTTAATTGCTCTATTGTTGGATCTAAACGATCCCGTTAAGTTGATCTTAGTCTAAAAACTAGACTAACGTATCCTTAACAAACGTTTATGTCGATCTTAGTCTCGAATGGGGCTAACGTATCCTTAAACCCAAAACCCCCAAACCCAAATCTAAGATAATACGGATTTGGACTAGTCCACGCCCCACGGGCGACGACATAACTCAGTCTCCGTATACAATCCACGGGCAACTAAACACAAAATAAACACATGCGACACGAAGTGACCATCTGGAGAAGGAGAAAGTGGTTACCGCGATGCGGTAGCGTAATTAACTACAGGGGCTTGCGCCTGCAGGGAAGAGCGTCCCCACAATCAAAAACCCTTTAAGCGAGGGGGAATCTGACGAAATCTGCTACATCGGACGCATCTGTTTAAACCTTCGATATACGGTGCCATAAATCAACTTGGCATCTTCGGAGAGGTGGACGGATAGCACCAATTAGCATCTTCCCCGAATCTCAGGCGAGACGTCCCAGTCGCACCGCCGTTCGGAGGGGAACATACATTTTTCAAAAATGTGGTTTTTTCTGAAAAACAAGCAGGAAAAACTAAGAATTACTGTGAAAAACGGTCCTCTAAGTCAATTATTTTACCGCGGAACCGCGGCCAAACCAAGGGTTTGGCGGCGGTTCCGCGGCCCAAATTGTGACTTAGTCCCTGGAATTTCATGTAATTATTCTTAGGTCCTTTCTTGTTATTTTTTTCTGGGAATTTTTTAATTCCACTTAAGTGTTGAGTTTTTTAGGGTTGTATTGGGGGCTCGTTGATTCGATCGGATAATTTAACTTCGTTTATTTTTTTTCGGATAATTTTTAGAAACTGTTAAAAAGTTCGACCGGATATCAATAACTCATTTTTTCCCCTGTCGGAAATTTTTTCAAAAGTTGGATTTTTTCTCGAGTTTAAGGACGTTCTAAGTCATGCAAGTAACGCGGTGGACCCTCTAGAAGAAAACAAACCTTAACTCGATTATGTGACCGTCTTGAACTGCCTATAAAGCTTAGGGTTTGGGGTAGTACGGCGTGCCACATGTGAGGCGTTGGCTTGACCCTTCTACGGCTGGACCATTGGTACTGTGGCATGTGATGGATGTTTTTTTAACTGATTTCAAGTGTTGAGATATATTGGGGAAATCTTGGGTGTTTGATTATTCGATCGGAAAGTTTAACATTGTCTATTTATCTGGAATGTGATACAATATTTGGAATCCACCAATAGTTATGAGATAACTAATTTGAATGTTATAAACATAGCAGTTTAGTCTCACTTGATCGGTTGCCACGGAATTTTGATGTGATCAAAAGTCCGTCGCAATCACGTAGCGTACGTGGATACTCGTCGGATAAACTTAATAGACAGCCACTCCTTATAGCCCCGACCAAGTGACTGTAGGAGAACCCCGTCGCTAAAAGCATCCGTTCGGGTCCTCGTGGCAGCGGTGTTCCGTCTTAGTGCACTTCATCGACGGCAATGGGGGTGCGGCCGTCTACTAAAGTTTGCGACGAGCATTCGATCAGGATGTCGGGAATCTTGTTGAATTGCCCGACTTGATATTGAAAAGTGTTTTCGATAATGAGACTAAAATGCGGGGTTTATAATTGTTAGGCATGCGATGTCTAAGGAATTCATTTGGTTAGGCATGCGATGTCTAAAGAGGTTGCGGATTCCAACTGTTGTAGTTTTACACTTTCTTTTCTGTGACCGTAAGCGTAGTATGTGGTGTATCGCCGGCTACGTTGCTATACATCAACGACAATCGGGATACGCATACTTGCTTACGTTGATGATATGAGATATTATGTATTGCTGTGATATGTTATATTGGATCGTCGCGTTTGAATAGCCGGGGTTTTTTATGTGAGATGAGAGTTTTTCTTTTTCATTCATGTAAAATTCATTTGTATGTAATATTCTTTTATTGGGGCACTTCCAGGCTGAGGATGTTGTCACCGTTGTATATTATTTACTTTTCCGCATTAGGTAGACCCGAGGCGGGGAGCACAAGTAACCGGGTTCTGGGGTCCAGTGGGAGACCATCTCGAGGAGTCGAGACCGGGTCTCCTAACCTTAGAATTGGCAGAGTTGCTTTCCGCTCTCGTAGGGGTCTAGGGATATGGGTTTGGCTATTCATCGCGACCGTGGAATCCGTGTTTTATACAGGCTCGTATTGAAAACATGGACGTCCTAGTATATCCAATATTTCATATATGTTCTTCTGCTGCAATGTTCTGTGATGAGATCATATTACTGCCTGAGATGAATGTTTATATTATATATATGAGATATATGTTATATTGCAGATTTCGTTTTCAAATGTGATGCTTGCGAAGCATAATAAAATGGGACTTCATTAATAAGATTAATGAAAATAAAAGAAACCTAAGTTGTTGTAGAAACTTGTTTAAAAACTGGTAGCTCTAGTTCTTGCTTTGTATAGCGGTGTTCCTTGTAGAACATCCAGCACCTTATTCGATAAGGAAAGAGCTGAGATCCCTTCACCGGGAGTGACCTCTTTAGTGAAACTAGCAGATGCTACAAACTCGGTTTGTCTTTTGATTGCTTCTATAGTTCTTGCTTTGTATAGTGGTATATATGATATATCTTGCACCTTATTCGATGAGGAAAGGTCCGACGATCCCTTCACCGGGAGTGACCCCTTTAGCAAAACTAGAAAAGCCTAAAAAACACTCCATTTAAAATCACTCAATTCTACAACGATATCAAGTTCATTACGCAAAAGGGTTTTCTGAAAAACCCGTCGTAGCCCTCCGTCATTTCAGATAAGTACTTCATAGTATTCGTGCTGCGTTTGTTGACCTTGTCAAGGCGTAGTGTGCGGTAGCTATTTATGCTTATCTGCATAAGCATATGATGCGATTGGATTAGGGTAGTCGTGCGACTTTGTTGACCTTGTCAAGGGTCGTGCGGGTGGGTTTAATTCAATCAGGAAATGACGAGCTGAACTTGACTTGCGGTCTATGGTTTGTTGACCTTGTCAAGGTCATAGATCGCTCGGGGCAAAATATTATCGGGAATTTCAAGTGTTGAAATTTGCAATGAGATTGCATACCTTCTATGAGATAGTTGGATCCTGATACCCACTGCGAGTAAGAGTTACTCCTGGGAGAGTTTTACACATTACAATTAACCGATCAAGTAGGTGTCTAGAAATGTGTTAACGGGGTTACACCCCTGGGAAAACAAGATTTACTTTAATTAGGTTCGTGCGAAAGCACGGGGGACCTCCCTCAAAGTACCGACACTAGCCTGGCTGAAAGATTGGCGAACTTGTAGCATGTAATTAATCCCGGCTAGTCTTTCCTTTTAGTGTTTGAAGGAAGATTTGATTAAAACAGTGGGAGAAATCCTGATTAGATATATTAGATAACCAATCTAATCTTGCAAGAGCATACGCTGAGTGTTTTCTTCTCTCTCTCTCTCCAGGTAGCGACCATATCACGCTTTAATCAAGATAATAATACGGATGTATTGACCGAACCCGTATGTTATACTGTGCTAGGGAACGTTGGTCCCGCTCCAACTTATAATTGTTATAAGACAGAGCAGGAAATTGGGGAATACCAGAATTCCTGTGCCGCCCAAACGAAGAAAGTGCATGCTGATGCATCTTCTTCGGGTGTGTTCATTACATAGAACTATTTCTCAGTATCCTTTACGTCCTGGGTATTTGATACCGGATCAGGATCCCAAATATGTAATATAGAGAACTGAGAATGGGTGATAAGTTTCATGAGATAGAAACGGTGCAAGTGTTGCAGTCAAGTCTGTTGGTCACTATCACCCTGTATTACCAGAATACATTGATTCTGAACGAATGTTATTTGATACCGAACCTGATATACAACATTATATCAGTCTCTTTATTATCAAAGAAAGGATATAATTTTGTATTGTTGGATAATATTTTGAACATTTCCTATATCAAGAGTTGATCGGTTCAGGCACGTTATCTAAAAGCACAGACGTTCTAAATCAAACCACAGTTCTTAACGTACAGAACACACACAAGAGGAAGAGTTCAGAAATGAACGAATCATTCTTGAGGTATTGTAGACTAGGTCATATCAATGCGACCCGACTAGCTGAAGTTACATATAGATGCATATTTAAATTAGTTTGAATTTACATCTTGTGAAACTTGCCGGTCATGTCACAGAGATAAGATGACCACAGCTCCATTTATTGGAAACAGAGAAAGAGTTAATGTGCTCTTGGGATTGATACATGCTGATGTATAAATGTCCCCTGTCTACACATGCCAAGACCGGTTCTTTGTACTTCATTATATTCACTGATGATCTCTCTAGATTCAGACATATGTTCCAGTTGAAACACAAGTCCGAAGCTTTTGAGATACTCACAGAATATAAGTTAGAAGTAGAGAACCAAATACGGGTATAAGTGTTATGTCCTTTGATGTGATCAAGGAGGAGAATACTTGAGCACGGAATTCCTGGATTATTCAAAATGAGAATGAGATTCTCTCTCAGCATTACTCCTCCGTATACACCACAACACGTCGGTGTATCGGGGCGGAGCAATCACACCCTATATGATATGGTGCGCTCTATGATGAGTACTACTGAGTTTCCTATTTCCTTTTGGGAGTTATGCACTTGAGAAGTTGCATACCTATTGAATAGGGTTCAAATTAAATCAGTTGCCTACCACTTCATATGTGATATGGAAAGGGAAGAGCCCATATCTTAAGTTTGTTAAGATTTGGGTTGTCCGGCCTATGTCTAAAAGCAAAATCCGGACAAGCTCGAGGCAAGGTCTGTTATGTAGAACTGGAAAGGTTCCATCTATACAAACTACAGCAGATGATTTGATAGAACCAAAGGATTCAATAGTAACCAACGAACCTCAGCCTCTCCGCCGATCTAGTAGGATTCCTCACCCACCTGAGAGATACTTCGGTTTCTCTATGACAGTGGGAGCGAGGATTGCATCATGAGATGATGACCCAACTAGTTTCGAGCTGGCCCTCAGGAGTGAGACTCTGTAAGAATGGCTGGATGCTTAGCGATCTGAGATGGAATCTTATACACCAACAAAGTATGGACTTTGGTTGCTTTATCTGAAGGGTTAAATCCCCATCAGGAGCAAGTATATCTTGAGAAGATTACTTGGTGTACATGGAAAAGTTGAGACTTTTAAAGCTATGCTTAAGTCCATCCAGATCCTACTTGCCACGGCTACATACCATGACTACGATATCTGGCGGTTGGGTGTCATGACTGCTTTTCTAAATGATGATTTGGAAGAGAGCGTCTATAAGTACACAACCAGAGGGCTTCGTAGACAGTGGGAGCAGCGGAAATATGTGCAAGATGATTTATGTGATAAATCAGGCATCGCGGAGTTGGAACATCTGTTTTGATGTGGTAGTCAAAGAGTTTGACTTCATCAAAATGGTAGATGAACCTTGTATATACAAAAAAGGTAGTAGGGAGTATGGTGGTGATCCTCATAGAGTACGTGGATGACATACTCTTGATAGGGAAGGAGTTTCCTATGCTACGCTCGGTCAATCTCCGCTTATCACAAGGATTCTCCATATAGGATCATAGTGATACCTCCTGAATCCTGGATTTTGGATCTATGAGATAGATCTAATTGGATGTTAGGATACACACTAGTTGTAGTGAGATGGTACAATCGATCCTGGGGAGAATCACTGGAAATGTTCCAGGGTGATAAGGACGACTGAATGTCAGTCGCAGGCATTGTCTTTACCCTCAGTGGAGGGACGGTATGTTGGAAGAGTTCCAAGCTAGATACCGTGACTTACTAGATGATTAAATGCAAGATACATCGTTACCAAGGATGCTACCAAAGAGGCAGTCTGGATATATATAAGTTCATGAGATGAACTTCGTTCCTACCATTGTGTGATAATGGAGTTGTGGCTTTTGTCAAGGAACCCCCCATCCCATCTGATATCCATATATAATTCTTAGGCAGTATCACCTGATCATGGAGATGGTTGATCTCCAGGGAGATCGAGGTTAGGAGAGTAGACACAGAGGACGACAGCACGGATCCACTCACAAAGGCCTTTTTTCCCAGTAGAGACTTTTATGGGATGGTTGAGTAAGAGATACTTCAACCGCAGCTAATTGTTGGGTATGCGATACCACAACAGATGGCCCTAGTGCAAGTGGGAGATTGTTAGTTATATGTATGCCCTAGAGGCCATTACTGTACATACGATGTATATTGTAATGGATGCTTGGACATATATAGGAAGGACTTTCTTGCTTGACATGATAGTATGCTATCTGGTTGTACTTTATCTTAACATGTACTCTGATTGTCTCTATATTACATGTTGATAAAGCCCTTAGGATATGTACTCGACTACTGGGACTATGATGAGATCATACTAGTGGGGCCACAGTAGTCGACGAGTATATCCTATAACTGTTCCCAGTCGAGGGTGTATCGAGACAGGGCATCGATACACCAGAGTAGACTAGCGTATATGCATCTTGACCCATATGATGGGCGATGGATGATCCCATATCCATCGGTGTTTGACATCAAGGATGGTGTACGGGTGCTCAGTGCAGACTGGGTACACAGGACGGACTCGCCAAGAACTCCCAGATGGTATTATACCTCACGTCAGATGGCCGTTCTCCGGTGACACTGGTACAGAGTAGTCTGTTGACCCGAGATCGTCATAGAGTCTTGTGTGATTCCCACTGTGCTTTGATTTCCATCATACCACGTCCAAGAGGGCGTGCAAAAAGGTGGCTTTTTGGTACAGTCCCGAATCACATGGAGGCAATGAGCGATAGGAGGGGATTCGTCTCTCCCGGTATAGGGAGTTGATGTTGTGCTGTGTTCGATTGGCTATAACCGGAAATCCCTGGCTAGGGTTGCTGAGATTTACTGGAAAGTGTTATCAGTAGTTTCTTGAACTGTTATAGACCTCATATTGACACGACTTATCGAGCTACTGGGTCTGACGTTTACCACCCCTAGGCGAGATATGCAACATATCAGACGACGAGATCGGACTGTACGAGAGTGTTACTGTTTGGATTCACAGGAGAATTTACAGGCTTGCTTGTTGATCTTCTGAGCGCTCAATACCTAGGTAGCTGTTACATTTAGCTGACCGCTTGCAGCTTGTGGGTGTTTGATATGATCATCACCTACTGCCGGCGTATTGACGATTCTTTAGAGTCCTACACTGAGGTTTCTTGACTCAGGCAAAACGGAGTAGGGGCACGTATGTGATATGTGCGGGACCGAGGATAATGCGATATGAGATGCCGTATTCTATTCTCGCGATATTTGATATCAGCCGGGTCATCGGATCAAGTGTTGATTCGATGAATCGGTACGGATAAATATTAGTCGGTTATATGCGATATAGCCGGATTGTCGGATCAAGTGTTGATTCGATAATTTAATGTATAATAATATATATGATATATTGAATTACATTAACTAATATTAGCTCACTAAAAGATTCTTTTTCTCACTCGGGTAATACAATGATATATATGCGATATACGTTAATTGTATTATTTTATTTTGTTACGATAAATATTATATATGTGATATATAATATTGTAACATGATATGATAACTAATGCAACATGTTTAGTGGAGTTTAAACATGATTAGGATTTGGATTAGGGTTAAGACTTCTAGTAGATTCTAGAAGGTTTCTTTTTGTCATGATAAAGATATTTGTGTTGATATTTATGTATGACTCATACTTAACCCAACCCAAACCCTAGCCCTTGGTTAATTCTCTACAATGGTTTAGTCAACCATGGTTGCATTATTTCATCATATTAATCCTTTCATTATTCATCACAAATAGAAAGGATCACTATTCTTCTTCTTCCTCCTCCTTTTGCAAAGCTTTCTTGTTTTTTATTTGTGATGAAAAATGAGTGAGTAAATGAAAATAAAAGAGAGCAATAATCCTACTTCATCATCCTCATCTATCCTTGCCATTTAGATGAGGGTGTTCACTTCATATTATGAGTGTTAGCTTGTGTTAACGAAACTTCAAGGTAGATCATCTTTGTATCGAAGATCGGAAGCAAGACTGCATCTTTCTTTTCGTGGAACCTCTCGAGAGTCCGGAACACGATGATCGCAGCGAAGGGACTTCAACACGGAGCTTAAGATGTGAAGGACCGGATCTACAAAGGTTGTAATTGTAAGTGCACGGCGGCGCCCCGGCCGTCAATCCGACGGCCAAATGCGGAAGCGGTGATAAACTTTAATTTTCTTGAACGGGCAAACCGCCGCGCACTAATACCCGGATCGAACCATTAACTAGTCCTAGCTAACTACAAGAAAGGGAATAGAGATATACCGACGATCCAAGTCCTCCGGTCTTCTCGTCATGGTCCCGATCTCCTGCGGAAAAGTCCCGTCTCCTCCTTGTCGCCGGAAGTGCACCACATCGCCTACTTTGTTTACGGGCTCCCACCTCAATGCCGAGGCAACTCGGGCACGAAGCCGGCTACTCGACGTGCCCAAGGTTCGCTGTAGAATATGTAGTCCTCAAGTCTCATTTTGGGGTTTTGGAGCTTTGCCATTTGGTGGAAGAAAAAGAGAGCTTGGAGAGAGGTGGGGAAAAATGTAGCATACCAAAAATGAGAGTAACATTTTTCCACCCAAAAATGAAATGAATCCCATTCCACTTTTGAATGGCCGCCCCCCCCACTTCACAAGTGTGATTGGAGAGAGAAAGAGAAAGGTCAAGGGGGAGTGGTGGAACCATCATACAAGGGAGTGTCAAGTTATGATGTGAAGAAATGATAGCTAGGAAAGTCCAACACTCAAAACAACCATCAACATAACCAAAGTCAATCCATCATGAGAAGGAGAAGTCAATGATGGTGCTCATCATGAAAACCATCATGATACAAAAATATGCAAAGAACCCCCTCCACAAATGCCTATTTGCAACAATGCAAATAAACCTTCCTCCACCAATCTTCGGCCAATGAACGGAACAAAGGAAATTGGCCGAAACGGAAAGCAAACTGGCAACTCCAGAAAACTGGTCCCGTAATAAATTACGGGAAAACCCCGATACTGTGCATACACACCCGCATCTGTATTTCGACCGAAATACAAATGCAATGAGACAAAATCTACACTGTACTATACTAGGATCCGGCTTATACCAAAAACCGGCTAGTAATATCCGTTCGATCCTGATCCGTGCAATACCGCACGTATCTGATCAAACCCTGCCATATATGCATACGGCCTATAGTACAGACTGTCCGATCCTGATCCGTGCAATACCGCACGTATCTGATCGGACCTTGCCATATCTCCATACGGCCTCTACAACTTTTCGCCCAAAAGCTGAGTAACTGAATGCGGGGGACTCTAAAGACTCATCAACACCTTGGTTGTGGATTTAACCACTAGCACGTTAGAGGTATTAGCCAATACATAACGGGCTACCAGGTATTGACTAAAAGGGACGTCCGTGAGCGAACTCAGCCTGACACCCTACTGAGCCTGTCAGTGACAATATCCGTGCAGTCCGGTCCGTTCGTCTATGAGTATCGCATGGCGGGCCTAGGGGGTTGGTAAAAGTCAGACCCCCAAAAGCGGTACAAGTCGTGTCGGAGTGTAGCCCAGAACACCCTGAGATACTACTGGAATACCTACCAGTAAATCTCCTTGCCTTGGCCAAGGACTTTGTGTAATAGCTCTCCTAGACACAGCACGACCTCACCCCCAATACCGGGAGAGACGAACCCCTGAAGATACGCTCACTGCCTCCATGTGGCTCGGGACTGTACCCAACTAAAACCTGTTTGCACGACTCCTTTGAGCCGTGGTAGGGTAGTAATCAAAGTACAGTGGGAACTCACACGAGACAAATGACGATCCCCAGGTCGATGAACTAACCTGCACACATGTCACCAGGGAACTGCCATCTGACGTCTGGTATATGACCAACTAGCATGTTCCCGGCGAGTCCTGTCCGGTGTACTCATAACCCAATGAGCACCTGTATACATCTTAGGTGATCCAACTGACACCAGTGGCTTGTGAGACCGGCCACCGCCCCTCGTCGGGGTCTCGACTGTATACACTAGTCTACTAATGGAGTATCGATGCCCAGTCTCGAAACTCCCACGACTAGGGACCTTTTAAGGATAAGCTTATAGACCCCCAGCTCCCACTTATATGATCGCCCTCATACTGCTGGTGGTCAAGCAAGAATCCTAGGGGCTCTATCAACGTGTAATAGCGACGTGTCAGGTCACCTCAAGCAGTACACGATGATAAAGGTAAACCAGATAGCATACTATCATCTCGAGTAAGACTGTCCTACCGGGATAGGTCCTCCCTCAATCATTACAATCACGTACCTGTGACCTAATAATTGACTCTGAGGGCACTATCTCCAACAGTAATCCCTCTCACTTAGTGTTAAAGTGTTTAACATGTTAGTTTTCGCCTAAACCCTAGTTTAAAGATCCGGGTTCGGGTTGTTCGGCACGGCTAAATTTTTAATCGGGCATGATTGATGCCTCGTAGAACCTCGTGAGCGTGCCTAGCAACCCTACAGATATAGCTCGATACTAACAACCGTCGTATAGTCTATGCGATGAGAAAATTCAATCGTATGGTAACCGATAGATTTGTCCCGTGTGGACAAGTTAAGAATGTATAAAGCAAACACCTTCATTCACTTGTGTTTTCATCTGTTTCGAGATATTTCGTCGGTACCTTTCCGCTGGTTCTCCGTGTACAAAGATAGATTAGATATTCATTTCAACGTTGTTTCATAGCTTTGAAATTATTATCTATTCTATTACAGTGTACTCGGAGAACAGCAGGGAGGTGCTGCCGAAATTTACTCGAAACGGTTGAAAGCACAAGTGATGGGTGTTCGCTCTATACATTCTTAATGGGATAGAAGCCTTACCCCCGACAGCCAGAACACACACATACAATAAGAATACACAACAAACACATCATTAGAGAGTGATTCGAGATGTTCAAGTTAAAACCTATATATGATACTCGATGATAATATGAAACCTTCATATTCTCATCGATACTCATATATGAAACTAAAAGTGCCACTTAGTCCCCGTCTATTGCTTAACATATGTGCGATGTTCGTCGTGACATAGAACTATACGAAGGTTGTTAAATATCGGACGATATAGCTCGATACTAACAACAGTCGTATAGTCTATACGACGAGAAAATTCAATCGTATGGTAACCGATAGATTTGTCCCATGTGGACAGGTTAATAATGTATAAAGCAAACACCTTCATTCACTTGTGTTTTCATCCGTTTCGAGATATTTCGTCGGTACCTTTCCGCTGGTTCTCCGTGTACAAAGATAGATTAGATGTTCATTTCAACGCTGTTTCACAGCTTTGAAATGATTATCTATTCTATTACAGTGTACTCGGAGAACAGCGGGGAGGTGCTGCCGAAATTTACTCAAAACGGTTGAAAGCACAAGTGATGGGTGTTCGCTCTATACATTCTTAATGGGATAGAAGCCTTACCCCCGACAGCCGGAACGCACACATACAACAAGAATACACAATATGCGTATATGTATATAATATATATACTTTGTGTATATGATACGCATACATTCTTCTAGAAGATGGAAATCTCATTTCGTTTTTTCTTTTATGAAAAAGAAAAGAAAAGAGTCATAGGGAGGGGTGGCATGGAGGTATGATTGGTATTATTTTATATCAACCATGCTTTACTATTCTCGCATGGTGGCTAGAATTTATCTTCATTCTATTATGCCCAATCTCTCAACTCCTTCTTCATGTTCTTCCTCTCCCATCCATTTCCTTGTAGAGAATGGGAGTTCTTGAGAGAAAAATGAGAAAAATATGATGAGCTCAGTACATCTCTTCCCTTCATGCTCTAGCAAATCATGAAGGCAAAATTACTTCATAATACTTGCTCTTTTGATGAAGTTGAAACTTGAATTAAGGTTTTTCTCAATGTGGACCATCTTCGTCGAGAAGGTCCGCTTGCAACCTTGTTCCCACGGCGATGAAATTTAGCTAGGGTCTTGATTGGTGCATTTTAATGCACATTTATATAACCATATTTATCTTAATTTTGCCTATGTAATGCTACTCTGGGTATATTTTGTTAAATATTGCAGAATATAGGACTAAAGGGAAAAGTGCACAAAAGACTTATTGGATGCGGACTTCTTTAAGTTAAAACAGATTCAAGAATGAAAATTATCAAAAATCACATGTGGAACAAGATTCTTGAAGTCGAGACAAAACTATAGAAAAAATCTGGAGACCTATCTCTACAAGAATTCGGCCTGGGCCGAAAATGACAAGATTTGGGTCGAAATTTGGATGAATTAGAAGTCGATATTTTCAGGGTCTTTTGTATTTTCGCATATCTTCTGTAAACCACTCTTGGAAATTACCAATAGCCTATAAATATTGCCGTATAGCTCTGTTACGGTTTCATCTCTTTATGAGTTAATTGTTTTAGTTTTTGGGAGAGATCAAGATATTTTATAAGTTATTCTTAATATGAAGTCTACTTTATTTTATTATTCTTTATCTTCTATTCGAATAAATAATTTTCTATCTAGGGTTCTTGAGTTATTCTTGCAATGATTGGTGTTTGAATTCTCCTATCTATTTCTTTTCTATTTGTTTTTAATGATCTATCTCTTTAATAAAATTACTTCTTTTTGATGCTATGCTAATAAACTAGATAAACCAATGAATGATTGACAACCATAAGGTTTGTTTAGGAAAAGATAGAATCACCATTAAACTAATTAGTTTAATGATAGATTGAAATCCTAGAAAACTAATTAGAGAAGGTAAGATGGATTTTTTATTATAGTAGATTCAACCAAATTAAACTAGGGTAATTTAGATTATTCCGATAATATAATATAATTCATAAATTGACAATTTGTGGGTTATTTTGTAAAAATGTAAAAGTAAATTATTGTTAGTTTAATTAGAATATTAGGTTTAAATTTTTTTGCTAGATGATGTTGTGTGATTGATAGGGTAGATCTATAAACGTATGATTTATACTTTCATTGATTCATATTTCATTACGAAAATAGTTTACTTTATGCTTTTGTATAATTGTAGTGATGAATTTAAATATGAGAAATAGAAAATAATAAAAATCATATAGAACACCATAATAGTTAAGGTAATTCAAAACCTTAGGATCCCTTTATTATTTGAAATTTTCCTTTATTTTAAACATGCAATTTTACTTACTTTTATGCTTTTTAATTAGTTTGGTAAATAAACCAACACTTTTAATTTAATTCCTTTTAAGTTAATTAGAATTCACATCTTCCTGTGGTACGATCCGTTAATATTATAACGATATAACTGTGCACTTGATGTTAAATTTGAGAGACACTTAAAATCCCCATCAAGTTTTTTTGCGCCATCGCCGGGAAGGCCGGTTGTAATTTTAATTAATTTTAATTCGAGTTAAATTTATTTGTTTTATTTTATTATGCAATTTTTTATTTTTGTTTCAGAAAACCAAGAGCAGTCTCAGGAGTTTTGGAGCAAGACGAAGAACCCAAACAAATTCCAGCATTCATTTCTACCAAATTTCGGCCGAAATTTTTTTTGGGTTGAAATTTTGTGGTCGTTTCAGTCCAAATTTTCAGAAGCAGTTCGTTGTCTTCTCCTCTGTTCTGAACCACTGCTCGTTTATGGTTTTAGGTCATTTTTTTTCCTATTTAGTTTTTTTCTTTCCTTTTCTACTTTTTTATTTTAATTTTCAGTATTTCTTTTTAATATGGGTGACAAATATGCTAAACCAATTTTATATGAATTATGTTATTCAGTTAAACTATCACTTCAAGATTGCATTAGAATAAAGAAATATAAGAGCTGTTCTAATTCACTTGACACATTTACAGCTGACAACGAAGATTGGTTATGAGAAGAGTTAAACAATATTAGGCAAAAGGTAGAGGCATTAAAAGTTAATTACTAGATTTTTAGTAATCCACCTTTTCAATCTATTTGCACTAACTGTGAAGATCCATCTCATGTTTATGAAGATTGTCCATTTAGTGATGGATTTCATGAATGGAGGGAGCGGAAAAATTATCGTCGGAATCAAGGCATGCATTCGGAAGTTCCTAACTATAATTTAGGCCACCAATTCCAACCAAACCCTTACTATGATGTAGGTCCCCCATCTAAACCATTTCAAACCAACACAACTTTAACTCCTTCTCATCTTGAGACTCCTTTTGAGGCTAATGCGGCAACCTCTAAACCCATAAATCTTGCTGACCATATTGAAAAATCCTGTAGGGAATGAGGATACGAGCAACAATTCAAACAATTCTAATATTGTACAACTTTCATACCTACCTTAGACGTTGAGAATGATGAGGATACAAGATGTGATAATGTTGAAAAGCAGTTGTCTACTTTTCTGCAAAATGAAATTACGTCATTAAAACAAGCAGTAGCTACTATTGAAATGTTTATTGGCCCGACAGCTGCTGCAATTGATAATAAGAAAGCGCAAGAGACCATCCCAATGCAAACATACATAAACCCTCCAAAATTTGAAATTCCAATTTAGCCTCCAACAACGAATTTATATGAAGATGATTTAATTGATGATATGGTCGAGCTTGAAATATGTGATTTGCCAGATGGGCATAAGAATTTTTTTTAGGAGGATACTTGTGATTTTGAGGGGTAGGGCATGAATAGAATGGTTGAGGGGGATGCTTATGAAGAATCCATAGTAATGGATACACGTAAATTTGAGGAGGAGGATGTAAATTTGAGAGATGAGGGATGTGATAAACTTTTTGAAGAGCCCACCATCATAAGAGAAGAAGTGTATAAGGAGGGGGTGGTTAGTTTTGAAGAATGGTTGAGGTCAGCACGTATTAAGGATGAACTTAATCTTATGGATAAGTTAGATTCACCAAATCATAAATTAAATTGTGAATACCTCCTTGAACCATTAACAAATAAACCTAATCCTCAAATACTTCCATTTCTTATTGAAGACAATCCTATTGAAGAGCAAGTAGAAGTTGTGCCTTTAACTTTTATGGCTGGATCTTTTATTTATGTACCGCATGTTCAATATGAAGACTTTGATCCAATAAACCAATACATTGACACGTTAGTGCAGTTGCATAATTCTTCTCGACTTAAAACATTTATTACTGCACTAGTTTATTCGGCAAAACTTGGATCACAATTTTGTACACTCATATATAAACACCATATAAATATTATGCATATCAATTTTAGGGTGCTTATTGATGCTTACTGTTGTAGGGTGTTTTTCGTCACCCCATTGAGATGGGAATACGCGCACGCGTCTCAGGCATACTACAGATTCCCCCTGCCTAGGGTAGGCTGGGGTTTAATGATTGTGGGGATCCGAATCTCCGGCAGCCGCGGACTAAGCTGCCGTTAATTACCCCTCGCCTTTGGGGCGAGAGAACCTCCGATTAACGGGTTAAACTGGTCATGCGAACTCAATGTGCAGTGTACGTGTGTTCTGTTTTGAAAAGGGGTTTTTTGGATATATCGGGAGCCACGCAGAGATTTTACGGGGGTCCCGCTACCCGGATAGCGGGCTGGGGGTCAAGGGGGCTAGCAGCCCCCTTGCGGGGTGCGGGGCAGCGCCCCGTTAGAAATTTTTTCTAACAGGGACAGTGTCGTGGAGTATGTGTATGTGTACATTTGCATACATATGTATATATATACATGTATATATAAGTAAAGGGGAAAAAATACATCCAAAGGATGCGTGGGGCAGCACCTTGGGCGCTGTGCGCTCGGGTGCTGTGCGCTCAGGCGCAAGTGCGCCACGTGTCGGCACGTGGGCGCTTTGCGCATGAACGCTGCGCGCAGGAGCGCAAGCGCGCGCGCCACGTGTCGGCACGTGGGCGCTTTGCGCAAGAGCGCTGCGCGCTGGTGCGCAAGCGCGCGCGCCACGTGTCGGCGCGTGGGCGCTTTGCGCATGAGCGCTGCGCGCTGGAGCGCAAGTGCGCAGGTGCGCAAGTGCGCGCGCCACGTGTCGGCACGTGGGCGCTTTGCGCATCGCGTTGGTGCGTAAGCGCGCGCGCCACGTGTCGGCACGTGGGCGCTTTGCGCTCGCGCGCAGTGCGCTGGAGCGCAAACGCGCCACGTGTCGGCACGTAGGTGCTTTGCGCTCGACCGCTAGCGCGCCGGCGAGGAAAGGAGGGCTTTTAGCCCCAGAAACCCTCGAAAGAGAAATTAGTGGAGTTAAACTCCTGAAAAAAGGGAAAATGTTTTGGTTGGGGAAATGTGTTCTTCTTCTTCCTCCTCTGTTGGCTGGCTCAAGAGATGTGAGATCTAAAAATCTCTTCTTTTTGAGATCTAATGATAGATCCAAGTTCCCCTTTGTGGGTTTTGTGGTGAAAAACTAATTTGTTTTGAAAAAGGAAGAGTAAAACTCTTGATTTAATTCAAAAGAAAAAAGAAGGTTTTGGAACCTTGAAGAAGGAAGAAAGATCTCAGATCTGAAAAGTTTTTAGAGAGAGAAAAAGTTGTGAGATATTTTCATTATCTTTTGCCTTTATAGGCCATACATTTTACACATAGCCCCTTGGGCTTCACAAAATGGCATTTTGCCTATCCCATGGCTCATGTGCCATTTCTTTTTGCACATAAGCCATGGGCTTTACAAAAATTTGGCTTTATGCCCATTTTCTTACATTTATCCATAAAAATAAAATAAAAGAAAATGCAACAAAATTATTTATTACAAAATTTTTATCTTGGCATGGGGGGAGGCCGGCCGCTTCATGCTCGGGCTCGACCCGGGCATGGGCCCACTGGATCTGGGCTTGGGCCCACTTGGCTTAGGGTTGACTTTGATTTTGAATTGGTCAACCGGGGTGTAAATTTTTACCCCAACAACTGTTACAATTTATTTTATTACATTTGCATGATCATAGACAAAATATTTGAGTGGTTGATATTAACCTTTGGATTAGCTAAAGCGTTACGTAAATTTAAATCCTTTTCCTTTTCTTCTTTAATTTTTCATTTTAGGTTTTTAAAAAATATTTTTTATGTTTTTTTTGCTAATCTTGTTTTGAAGGTCTTTTGTGCAAAATTACCCAACCCCTTATATGTAGCCAACCGGAGCCCTTTCTCCAATTTTAAGAGCTGTTCCTGTTAGTTATATGTATGCCCTAGAGGCCATTACTATACATAGGATGTATATTGTAGTGGATGCTGGGACATATATAGGGAGGACTTTCTTGCTCGACATGATAGTATGCTATCTGGTTGAACTTTACCTTAACGTGTATACTGATTGTCTCTCTGTTACATGTTGGTAAAGCCCTTAGGATGTGTGCTTGACTACCTGGACTATGATGCGGATCATACTAGTGGGGACATGGTAGTCCATAAGTACATCCTTTAAAGTCCCTAGTCGTGGGTGTATCGAGACAGGGCATCGATATACCAGAGTAGAATAGCGTATACCTTCTCGACCCATACAGATGGGCGATGGATGATCCCATATCCATTGGTGTTTGACATCAGAGATGATATACGGGTGCTCAGTAGAGACTGGGTACACTGGATGGACTCGCCGAGAACTCCCAGATGGTATTATACCTCACGTCAGATGGCAGTTCTCTGGTGACACTGGTACAGAGTAGTCTGTTGACCCGAGATCGTCATAGAGTCTTGTGTGGTTCCCACTGTGCTTTGATTTCCATCTTACCACGTCCAAGAGGGCGTGCAAAACGGTGGTTTTTGGGTACAGTCCCGAGTCACATGGAGGCAATGAGCGATAGGAGGGGATTCATCTCTCCCGGTATAGGGAGTTGATGTTGCACTGTGTTCGATTGGCTATAACAGGAAGTCCCTGGCCAGGGCTGCTCAGAGAATTGCTGGTAAGTGTTACCAGTAGTTTCTCGACCCGTTATGAGCCTCATATCGACACGACTTATCGAGCTATTGGGGTTTGACGTTTACCACCCCTAGGCAAGATATGCGACATATCAGACGATCAGACCGTACTGTACGGTAGTGTTACTGGTTGGATTCACAGGAGTGTGAGCGGGCTTGCTCGTCGATCTTCTGATCGCTCAATACCCGGGTGGCCGTTACGTTTAGAAGACCGCTTGCGGCTTGTGGATGTTTGATATGATCATCATCCGCTGCCGGCGTATTGACGAGTCTTTAGAGTCCTACACAGAGGTTTCCTGGCTCAAGCGAAACGAAATAGGAGCGCATATGAGATATGTGCGGGACCGAGAATAATGCGTGTATGTGATACCGTATTCTATTCTCGCGATGATTGTATTGAATGGTTGTATGCGATATAACCTAGGTATCGAATCAAGTATTGATTCGATAAGCCGATACATTGAATACTAGTCGGTTGTGTGCGACATGACCGGATCATTGAATCAAGTGTTGATTTAATGATTTAGTGCATAATTATATATTTGATATATTACTTTGCACTAACTAGTATTGGTTCACTTTAAACGGATTTTCTCACTTGGTTTGTGCACATTGTATATGTGATATACTTTTGTACACTTGATTGTATCATGTTTGATGATACATGTTTAACTATAGTTAAGTGTAATGAATTAAGCCATGGTTAAACTAATAATTAGGGTTTTCTTTTTATTACTTATTTATTTATTTATTTATTTTGAATAGATAAGAAAAGAATGGTTGCTAATTTTGGAGTTTAGTTGAAGCTTCATGAAGCTTTGACTTTGTAACCATTCTTGTCTTCATCTTAAACCCTAACCATTAATCTAACCTTGGTTAAATCTCTACACTTGACCATGGTTCTAATATGATAAGTATTCATTTTCTTTTCAAAATATAATTAACTTATCATATTTCTTTCTTCTTCTTCTTCATCTTCTTCACATGAAGAAAGTTCACTTCATCAATGGTGATTGATGAAAACAAGTGAGAAATCCAATTCTAAAGTCTACCCACTTCCTATTTCTTCATCCTCTACCTCTTGCCAAGTAGTAGAGTGTGTTCTCTTCACAAGTTTTTGGACTTGGTGAAGTCGGAGCTTGATTTAGCGATGCCTCGACGTAGATCATCTTCGGCATGGACATCGACGACCTAGCTTGCCCATTCTCCGACGAAGCCGACGCTTGAGCCCGGATTTGATTTGGACAGCGGAGAGGACCTCGTTGCGGAGCTATGGAGGTGGAGCACCGGATCTACAAAGGTTGTATTTCCGTATCTTGTAGTTAAGTGTTAACTAGTTAGCTTTTTCGCCTTGTTTTCTAGCAAACGATCCGTAGTCGGGTCTCTCGGCACCCATAAATTTTTATATTGGCATGTTCGATGCCTTGTGAGACCTCACTAGGGTGCCTAGGAACCCTACAGTGGTATCAGAGCCTAGCTAGAGCCTTAGGCGAAGTCCAGACGGAATTTGAAGTCCGAACGAACCCGGAACCCCAAAACAAATATGCTCTCTGTACTTTTTCCGAAAATGCGGATTTTTGTGTATTAAAAATGCCTAAAAAATTCAATAAATAATTATAAGAATTACTGTGCAAACTCAGGTGAATAATTCATCAAACAGAGCGCGGAACCGCGGCAGAAGACCAGCTTCTGCGGCGGTTCCGCGGCTAGGTGATGACGTCACCTCCCAATTGCTGCACAGTAATTCCTATTTTAATTTGATGGGTTTTCTGGGAATTTTTAATAATTTTTCAAGAGTTGAATTTTCTGCAGTTGATTTGGGGATTCGGTGTTTCGATCGGAGTATCAAATTTTGTCTGTGTGGCTTTCCGGATAAATTTTAGAATATGTTAAAAAGTTCGACCGGATATAAATACCCAATTTTTCCCCTGTCGGGAAATTTCCAAGTGTTGGATTTTTCCGTAGTTTAACGATGTTCTAAGTAGTGCAAGTAACGCGATGGTCCCTCCAGAAGACAACAAACCTTAACTCGATTATGTGACCGTCTTGAACTGCCCTTTGAACCTTCGGGTTTGGGGCAGTACGGCGTGCCACATGTGAGGCGTTGGCTTGACCCTTCTATGGCTGGACCGTCGGTACTGAGGCACGAACTGAATGTTGTTAGACTTATTTCATGTGTTGATCTGTATCGGGAAAACTTGGGTGTTCGATTGTTCGATCGAAAAGTTTAGCATTTTCTATTTATCCGGAATGGGATACAATAATTGGAATTCACAAAAGTTATGTGATAACTGAATGAATGTTATAAACATAGCAATTTAGTCTCACTTGATCGGTTGCCACGGAATTTTGATGTGATCAAAAGTCCGTCGCAATCACGTAGCGTACGCGGATACTCGCCGGGTAAACTTAATAGACAGCTTCACGCTATTGCCCCGACCAAGTGACTGTAGGAGAACCCCGTCGCCGAAAGCATCCGTTCGGGTGCTCGCGGAAGCGGTGTTCCGCCTTGGTGCACTTCGTCGACGGTATCAGGGGTGCGGCCGCCTACTGAAGTTTGCGACGAGCATTCGATCAGGATGTCGGGAATCCTGTTGAATTGCCCGACTTGATATTGAAAAGTGTTTTCGATTTTGAGACTAAAATGCGGGGTTTATAATTGTTAGGCATGCGATGTCTAAGTAATTCATTTGGTCAGGCATGCGATGTCTGAGGAGGTTGCGGATTCCAACTGTTGTAGTTTTACACTTTCTTTTCTGTGACCGTAAGTGTAATATGTGATATCGCCGGTTTCGTTGCTATATGTCAACGACAATTGGGATGCGCATATTTACTTACGTTGATGACATGTGATGTTTTGTGTTGCTGGATATGTTATATTGGATCGTCGTGTTTGAATAGCCGGGTTTTTTTATGTGAGATGAGTGTTTTTCATTTTCATTCATGTAAAAACTTGTATGTAATATTCTTTTATTGGGGCACTTCCAGGTTGCGGAAGTTGTCACCTGTTGTATATTATTTACTTTTCCGCACTAGGATAGACCCAAGGAGGAGGGCACAAGTAACCGGGTTCTGGAGTCCAGTGGGAGACCAACTCGAGGAGTCGAGTTCGGGTCTCCTAACTCTAGAATTGGTAGGGTTGCTTGCCGCTCTCGTAGGGGTCTAGGGGTGTGGGTTTGGCTATTCATCGCGACCGTGGAATCCGTGTTTTATACTGGCTCGTATTGAAAACACGGACGTCTTAGTATATCCAATATTTCATATGTTTCTTCTGCTGCGATATCTGTGATGTGATCATGAAATGTTCTGTGATAGATACAGTATATAGTATATATGATATATTATATAGACGTTACTTATGTTTTACACCCGCGCTAGCCCTGCCCCGCTCTGCCGTTAGTTACCTAACCTAACGGTGCACGAGGGGACATCGAGGCGAATGCGGATGGCATAAGTGTACGTCGTATTTATCTGTGATGTTTAGGTATTTAAATGATGGGACTTCATTAATGTGATTAATGAAATAAAAGAAACCTAAGATGTTGTAGAATCGAATTTCAAAATAAAACAGGTAGCTACAGTTCTTGCTTTGCACAGCGGTATATGCGATATATCCTGCACCTTATTCGATGAGGAAAGGACCGAGATCCCTTCACCGGGAGTGACTCCTTTAGCAATAACTGGCAGATGCTACACACTCGGTTTGTCTTTTGATTGCTTTTAAGTGTTTTTGCTTTGCACAGTGATATATGTGATATATCCCGCACCTCATTCGACGAGGAAAGGACCGACGATCCCTTCACCGGGAGTGACTCCTTTAGCAAAACTAGAAAAGCCTCAAAAACACTCCATTTCAAAATTCATTCGATCCTACAACGATATCAAGTTCATTACGCAATAGGTTTTCAGAAAAACCTGTCGTAGCCCTCCGTCATTTCAGATAAGTAGTAGTTAGTATTCGTGCTACGTTTGTTGGCCTGCGTCAAGGCGTAGTGTGCGGTAGCTAACTGGTGCTTATCTGCATAAGCATATGATGTGATTGGATTAGGGTAGTCGTGCGACTTTGTTGGCCTGCGTCAAGGGTCGTGCGGGTGGGTTTAATTCAATCAGGAAATGACGGGTTGAACTTGACTAGCGGACTATGGTTTGTTGGCCTGCGTCAAGGTCATTGGACGCTAGGGGCAAAATATTATCGGGAATTTCAAGTGTTGAAATTTGCAATGAGATTGCATACCTTCTATGAGATAGTTGGATCCCGATACCCGCTGCGAGTAAGTGTTACTCCTGGGAGAGTTTTATACATTACAATTAGCCGATCAAGTAGGTGTCTAGAAAGGTGTCAACGGGGTTACGCCTCTGGGAAAACGAGGTTTACATTAATTAGGTTCGTGCGAAAGCACGGGGGACCTCCCTCAAAGTACCGACACTGGCCTGGCTGAAAGATTGGCGAACTTGTAGTGTGTAATTAATCCCGGCTAGTCTTTCCTTTTAAGGTTTGAAGGAAGATTTGATAAAAAGCAGTGGGAGCCATCCTGATTAGATAAAATAATAACCAATCTATTCTTGTAAGAGCGCACGCTGAGTGTTTTCTTCTCTCTCTCTCCAGGTAGCGACCATATCACGCCTTAATCAAGATAATAAAACGGAATATTGACCGAACCCGCTTGTTATACTGAGCTGGGGAACGTTGGTCCCGCTCCAACTTATAAATGTTATAAGACAGAGCAGGAAATTGGGGATTACCAGAATTCCCGTGCCGCCCAAACGAAGAGAGTGCATGCTGATGCATCATCTTCGGGTGTGTTCGTTACAAAGAACTGTTTCTCTGTATCCTCTACGTCCTGGGTATGTGATACCATCAGGATCCCAGATATGTAATCTGTTGCATAGGGCTACAGCTAGGTAGAGAACTGAGAACGGGTGATAAGTTTCATGAGGCAGAAAACGGGACAAGAGTTGCAGCCAAGTCTGTTGGTCACTGTCACCCTGTATTACAATACATTGATTCTGAACGAATGTTATTAGATACCGAAGCTGATATACAAAATCATATCAGTCTCTTTATCAATAAAGAAATGATAAAATTTTGTATTGTTGGATAATGTTTTGAACATTTGCTATATCAAAAGTTGATCGGCTCAGGCACGTTATCTAAAAGCATTAATGTTCTAAATCAAACCACAGTTCTTAGTATATAGAACACACATAAGAGGAAGAGTTCAGAAATGAACGAATCCTTCTTGAGGTATTGTAGACTAGGTCATATCAATGCGACCCGACTGGCTGAGTTACATTTAGATGCATATTTAAATCAGTTTGAATTTACATCTTGTGAAACTCGCCAGTCATGTCACAAAGATAAGATGACCACAGCTCTGTTTATTGGAAACAGAGAAAGAATTAGTAAACTCTTGGGATGATACATGTTGATGTATGTAGGTCCCCTGTTTACATATGCCAAGACTGGTTCTTTATACTTCGTTATATTCTCTGATAATCTCTCAAGATTCAGTCATATGTTCCTGTTGAAACACAAGTCCGAACCTTTTGAGATATTCACAGAATATAAGTTAGAAGTAGAAAACCAAAATACGGGTAAAAGTATTATGTCCTTTGATGAGATCAAGGAGGAGAATATTTGAGCACGGAAATCCTGGATTATTGTAAAGGAGAATGAGATTCTCTCTCAGCATTACTCCTCTGTATACACCATAGCACGATGGTATATCGGGGCGGAGCAATCACACCCTATAAGATATGGTGTGCTCTATGATGAGTACTACTGAGTTACCTGTTTCCTTTTGGGTGTTATGCACTTGAGAAGTTGCATACCTATTGAATAGGGTTCCAATCAAATCAGTTGCCTACCGCTTCATATGTGATATGGAAAGGGAAGAGCCCATATCTTAAGTTGGTTAAGATTTGGGGTAGTCTGGCCTATGTCTAAAAGCAAAATCCGGACAAGCTCGAGGCAAGGTCTGTTATGTAGAACTGGAAAAGTTCCAGCTATTCGAACTACAGCAGATGATTTGATAGAACCAAGGGATTCAGTAGATACCAACGAACCTCGGCCTCTCCGCCGATCTAGTAGGGTTCCTCACCCACCTGAGAGATACTTCTGTTTCTCTATGACAGTGGGAGCGAGGATTGCATCATGAGATGATGACCCAACTAGCTTCGAGCTGGCCATCAGGAGTAAGACTCTGTAAGAATGGCTGGATGCTTAGTGATCTGAGATGGAATCCTTATACACCAACAAAGTATGGACTTTAGTTGCTATATCTGAAGGGTTAAATCCCCATCAGGAGCAAGTATATCTTGAGAAGATTACTTGGTGTACATGGAAAAGTTGAGACTTTCAAAGCTAGACTTGTTAAAGGTTTTCGTCATTGACCAGGCGTGGATAATGATGAAACCTTTTCCCGTACCTATGCTTAAGTCCATCCAGATCCTACTTGTCACGGCTGCATACCATGACTATGATATCTGGTGGTTGGGTGTCTTGACTGCTTTTCTAAATGATGATTTAGAAGAGAGCGTCTATAAGTACACAGCCAGAGGGCCTCGTAGACAGTGGGAGCAGCGGAAACGTGTGCAAGATGTTTTATATGATAAAGCAGGCATCGCGGAGTTGGAACATCTGTTTTGATGAATTAGTCAAAGAGTTTGACATCATCAAAATGGTAGATGAACCTTGTATAAACAAAAAGGTAGTAGGGAGTATGGTGGTGATCCTCATAGAGTACGTGGATGACATACTCTTGATAAGAAAGGAGTTTTCTTATGCTACGCTCGATCGATCTCCATTTATCACAAAGATTCTCCGTGTAGGATCAAAATGATACCTCTTAAATCCTGAGTTTTAGATCTATGAGATAGACTTAATTGGATGTTAGGATTCTCACTAGTTGTAGTGAGACGGTATCAACCGATCCTGGGGAGAATCACTGGAAGTGTTCCAGGGTGATAAAGACGACTGAGTGTCAGTCACAGGCATTGTCTTTACCCTCAGTAAATAGACGGTATGGTGGAAGAGTTCCAAGCTAGATACCGTGACATACTAGACGATAAAGGCACGATACATCGCTACTTAAGATGCTACCAAAGAGGCAGTCTGGGTGTATATTGGTTCATGAGATGAACTACGTTCCAACCATTGTGAGACAATGGAGTTGTGGCTTATGCCAAGGAACGTCCGTCCCATCAGTGATCCAGACATATTCTAAGGCAGTATCACTTGATCATGGAGATGGTTGATCTCCAGGGAGATCGAGGTTAGGAGAGTAGACTCAGAGGACAACACAGCGGATCCACTCACAAAGGCCTGTTCCCAGAGAGAGACTTTTATGGGATGGTTGAGTATGAGATACTGCAACCACTGCTATCAGATGGCCCTAGTGCAAGTGGGAGATTGTTAGTTATATGTATGCCCTAGAGGCCATTGATTGGAACATTTTCTGATGTGTAAAATAAACTTGTAAAGATATCACAATCAAAAAATTATATTGACCGCAATCAAACCACGGTGTCGGATGTAGTTAATGAATGAGTGCGGATCGTCCACAGGGATTGTGCAATTCAATTGTATTTTGATACTTTTGAAATGAAATGTTAAACAACAATAAACGAAAACATGATTCAAGATGTGATTTGTATTCGAGTGTCACTAATCTTTACTCAAGAATCAAGAAACTATAAACAATCAAGAATCGGTTGTTTTGATAGTATTTCCAATCAACAATCAAGAATATAAGGGAGGCTCGTAGGAATCGATCGGATCTTTAGACGTGATGTAATCTAAAGGGTTTCGTGTTCTTGTCCTTCGAAGAATTGATACTAGATCAATGGTGATCGACGAGAGTTAGGGTTTTCTTGATGAAATTAGGGTTTCATCTCTTAACCCTTGTTCTTTCGAGGATACCATTTATATTCTAGCCTCTAGCAATTCCAAGAAACGATCGGAACTCCCCAATCTCGAGCGATGTCGATCAAGAAAGCATCGCTACGAATTGGGTCGTCGATTCTTGAACTTGCTAGGGTTTACAACTTCGTGGGATTCAAGAATCGATTACAAATTTGTTACATCATCATACTAAAGATCGTTTCGACTCCCCGACGAGCGGAGTTTTATTCACACATCACCACAAAGACAACATTCAAGAATAGTAATGATAACATGATGCGGAATTTAAAGAAAACAAGATAAAAGAATATCACCTTTTATTTAATCAACAATTTCAATACATTCTTTCAAGAATCTACAAGAAGAAGAAATCGATCGTTGACTCGGCTTCGCTCGTCTCCGTGGATCGTGGATCTACTTTGATCTCTTGCCCGATTGAAGATCGGCTCGGCTCATAAAAGGGTTGAAGGCATCTTGCTTGGCTTGCACTCAAGATCTTGAATTGTGGTTGGATTTAGGGTTAGGGTTTCCTACAAGCTCTCTCACTAAACTTGAGGAAGAGGGGATGAAGAAAGAGATTGATTTTCTAAACTTCAATCAAGGTTGAATAATATTTTCTAACCTTCAATCAAGGTTGAATAATATTTTCTAACATGAGAAATGAGTGAGCCTAGGGTCTTATTTATAGAACTCCCAAACCCTAGGTTAGATTTGAATTAGAACTTTCCCTCCCAAAGTTTGTTGAAGGGTTTCTAGAAGGAGTTTGTTAGGAGTTAGCTTAGGGTTTAAGCTAGGGTTTAGGGAAAGTTCTAGAATGATTAGGCTAGTTTAGGTGTTTGCTGATCTGGAGGAAGTATCTGGCATATTCTGGAAGTTTGTGTGCATTTCTGAGCTGTAGCCACTGAAACAGGAATTTTGGTGCCAAAATTCCTTGATGACGTCACCAGTATGCCGCGCTTCCGCCGCATTTACCCTATATATGCCGCGCTTCCGCGGTCTGTTGGTGGCCTTGGGATCTGTGTCTTCTGCAGTGGTCTTGTACTGCTGTTTTTAGCTTCCTTTGATGTTTAGATTTTTACTTCCTCTTCTGTGTTGATACCAGATTTGAGTTAAGTGAATTTACGAGCAATTGTAATGGTCGAGCAATGTAATGATCGAGCAAGCTTCTCTTTTCCTGCATAGACTTCGAAACAGGGGTTGCAAGATATAGAAAATATGCTATGTAATGCAATGCAGTCAATTTCCCTCGAAATGATGGTTTTAAGGTCGAATACATGTAATCTGATATTTTGCGACCGATTTGCTAATATGTAGAATATGAATACCGTACACTTCTATATGGATGCAGATGATATGGAAATTGCCTGTTAAAATATGCAATATTTTCGACTGATCAAATACCCCCAAACTTAATTTCGATCGTCTCGAGAGAATGTTTTATTAAAAAGAGAGAAGGAGAAAATAAAGAAAGAGAAAAACCAACTAGCACACTTTCGTAGGCAACACGATTGCACTGAGCATGTGCAACAAGCCTTTAAACCTCTAGGTGTCCCTAGTAGGAGGAGTGTTGTCTCCTGAGGGTTTTCAGCGGATTGCACCCACAAAATCCAATAATAAAAGCAAGATCATGAATATTACATTTAAAGAAGAGAATTGTAAAAGAAAAACTTTGAAAATTAGGGTTTCCAACTAAGCTAGCTTTTCGGTTGTCATGAGCCCTATCTTAATGGTCATGAAAAGATGTTAGAAATCACGTCCTCCCTCAATAAAACATCGTCTTATTCTTCATTCCTATCTTTATTCCAAACATCGATCATATCACCCTGCGTGTGTGTAAAGACATCCCTACACCCGGAGAATTCAATTCAAGCTATCATACCCTTGCCCATCGGCCTCAGTACTTCTTGGCAAACGAGATTGCTTACACACTTTCATGCGACCGTTAATACTTCTTGAGGTACTAACCGACCGATTACTAATGTGCTTGCATGCTTGGTGTATTTTCCTCGTCTTGCACCACCTCAGGCATAGCAGTGACTCCCAGACCAGTTGACCTTGGGGCACTAGGTGAAGAAGCACCCTTTTGCTATATATTTTTATTGCCCTCGGTGATAACAAAACCAGTATCCATTTTTCTCACCACTTTAGAACACATATTTTTTTTTTTTCATACTTTTGGCTTTAAGACAAGAGCATTTCAAGGTATCCTCTACTATCCCAGGCTTTAAGACGTGTGTAAGTGCGAATAGCAGGGTAGCCACGTTCAAAATGTTTGGCTTCCAGAATAGAAACTATTTTTCAGACTTATTTTTATCCTCAGATTAGTGACGTCCTTCATCTTACTAACCCTTGGGACAACGGCTCATAACTACTTATTACTAGTTCGTATAAGAAAACTTCTAATTTTCTTAGTTTTCTAAAAATTTTCTAATCTCATGTATGCAATTTTTCACTATCTAAACTTTCATTATCTTATTTATATACAAAAAGGTGTAAATATTAAAATTATTTTTATATTTGAAAATTTTTAAATTTTTATGGGTTTTGAAAATTTTTCAATTTTTATAGATTTTTAAAAGAAATGTTTTGTGCTTATGCAGATGATATGCAAATGATGCGAAAATAAGCACAAACCTCCCCCAAACTTGTTTTCAACAGTGTCCTCACTGTTGCCGACAGCTATACCTACAAAAATCTGTAAATCTGGGGGGAATTATTAGTGGAGGCAAAATATATAAGTGAAGAACTTCCCCCAAACTTGTTTTTCACTCACCTTCATTCAAAAGATGATGCAATGATATACAGGATATGAAGGTGAGACGGAGGAATTTTAATCCAAATAAACTGGCTCTTGTAAGAACAAGAGCTCCTCCGTGGGGTCAGTGGAAAAATACGGCTTTAGTCTATGTCCATTTACTTTGAAAACTGTGCCGTTTTTAACATTTTCTACTTCTACTGCCCCTTGCGGGAATACAGACCGCACAACAAAAGGTCCCTTCCAACGAGATCGGAGCTTACCCGCATGAAGGTGTAAACGTGAATCATAAAGAAGGACTTGTTGACCAGGTAAAAATGTTTTCCTTAAAATGCTTTTATCGTGAAAAACCTTAGTCCTATTCTTTGTGATTACAGCATTATCATAAGCTTCATCGCGGAGTTCGCTTAGCTCGTTAAGTTGCAGCTTCCGAAAGTTGCAAGCAAGGTTTAGATCAAAATTTATTTCCTTTATAGCCCACAATGCTTTATGTTCTATCTCAACAGGTAGATGACATGCTTTTCCAAACACTATCCTATATGGAGACATTCCTAGGTCGGTCTTATATGCAGTCCTGAATGCCCAAAGAGCATCCGTCAATTTGGTCGACCAGTCTTTTCTATTTTTAGCAACAGTTTTCTCCAGGATAAGTTTGATTTGTCTGTTTGAGATCTCAGCCTGCCCGCTTGTTTGGGGATGATAGGGTGTAGAAAGACGGTGGTTGATTGAGTATTTCCGCATCAGAGTCTCGAAAGACCTGTTGCAGAAGTGTGTCCCATTATCGCTAATGATAGCGCGTGGGTGTCCAAATCGCGAAAAGATATTCTCTTTCAAGAACTTAATGACAACTTTCCTGTCATTAGTGCGACATGGAATGGCTTCTACCCACTTTGAGACATAATCAACCGCCAGCAAAATGTACAGATTCCCAAAGGAGTTGGGAAAAGGACCCATAAAATCAATGCCCCAAACATCAAACATTTCAACAACCAGAATGGGTTGCTGAGGCATTTCATTCCTCTGGGATATTCTACCCGTATACTGACATTGTGTACAGGTTTTGCAATACTCAAATGCGTCCTTGAATAAGGTCGGCCAATAAAATCCACATTGCAAAACCTTTTCCGCTGTCTTTCTAGGACCAAAGTGACCCCCACAAGCCTGATCATGACAAAATGAAAGAACACTCTTGAACTCTTCATTTGGGACGCACCGGCGAATGATCTGATCAGGACAATATTTAAACAAATAGGGCTCGTCCCAGTAAAAGTGTTTTACTTGGGAAAGAAAACGATATTTGTCCTGTTTTGACCAATCGCTCGGTATAAGTCCCGTGGCATGATAGTTCACAATATCCCTGAACCATGGTTCAGCGGATATGCTCAAGAGTTGTTCATCAGGGAATGAATCATTGATCGGCAGGGTCACAGGGGAAGAAACGATGCGTGAAAGGTGGTCAGCTACTACGTTTTCACATCCTTTCTTATCTTTGATAACAAGATCGAATTCTTGTAAAAGAAGGATCCAACGTATTAGTCGACCTTTTGCATCTTTCTTCGCCAGAAGATGTTTCAAAGCGGAATGGTCAGTATATACAACTATAGGTGAGCCGATTAAGTAAGGCCTGAATTTTTCTAATGCGAATATAACTGCTAAAAGCTCTTTCTCGGTGGTTGTATAATTGATTTGCGCATCATTCAAGGTCTTACTAGCATAGTAAATCACGTGTGGCATCTTATCAATGTGCTGTCCTAAGACTGCACCTACTGCAAAATCAGATGCGTCACACATCAGCTCAAAGGGGTAGTCCCAATTTGGTGATGATAAAACGGGGGCTGAAGTGAGTGAGTGTTTAAGTGAGTCGAAAGCTGTCTCGCAATCCGAGTCAAAGTGGAAGGTCGTATCCTTGGCCAGGAGTAGTGTTAAAGGTCTAGCAATTTTGCTAAAGTCCTTTATGAATCTCCTATAAAAGCCCGCATGGCCAAGGAAAGAGCGAATATCTTTGACGCTTTTGGGATGAGGCAGGTTTTGAATGACATCTACTTTAGCTCTGTCAACCTCAATGCCTTTCTGTGAAATGACATGTCCAAGGACTATTCCTTCTTGGACCATAAAATGGCATTTTTCCCAGTTCAAAGTCAAGTTCTTCTCTTTGCAACGAGTAAGAACTGCGTCAAGATTCGCTAGGCAATCAGAAAAAGAGTCTCCAAAAATCGAGAAGTCGTCCATAAAGATCTCCAGAAAATTCTCTACCATGTCAGAGAATATCCCCATCATACACCGCTGAAAGGTAGCGGGAGCATTGCATAACCCAAAGGGCATGCGACTGTAAGCAAAGGTACCAAAAGGACAAGTAAAAGTGGTTTTATCTTGATCCTTTTTGGCAATGGGGACCTGATTGTAGCCTGAGTATCCGTCCATAAAACAATAAAACTCTCGTCCCGCTAAGCGTTCCAGCATCTGATCAATAAATGGTAGAGGAAAATGATCTTTCCTCGTAGCAGCGTTGAGTTTTCTATAATCGATGCATACACGCCACCCAGTTTGGGCGCGTGTCTGAATCAACTCATTCGCTTCATTTGTGATAACTGTGATGCCGGATTTCTTAGGAACGACATGTATAGGACTCACCCACTGGCTATCGGAGATTGGGTATATAATACCACTATCTAAGCACTTGACGATTTCTTTCATGACAGCTTCCTTCATGACGGGATTCAACCGTCTCTGTGGTTCTCGGGTTGGTCTGGCATCATCCATCACATGTATATGATGTTCAACTATCAAGGGACTAATCCCTTTGATGTCCGCCATACTCCAACCAAACGCCTCTTTGTTAGATCTCAATACCGATAAAAGGGCATTCTCTTGCTCTGATGCAAGAGAAGCGGAAATGATAACCGGTAATGACTCGTTCTCACCAAGATATGCATATTTCAGGTGAGAAGGTAAAACTTTGAGATCTAACTCAGGCGGAGAAATGATAGAAGGAAGGGTCATAGATTGATTTTTGGATCTACAAAGAAGCTCAGAGCCTGTGAAAGATACAGACTCGGGTGGAGAAAAGTCAGAAGTGCAGGACTCATGTGTAGCTAAAGTGTCCTCACTAAGATCATGTGTGAAATCAAACAGAGATGTGCTAATGTCATCGAGATCAGTCAAGCAAAGATCCTCAGCTCCACAACTATCGGGAGCGATCTCATGGACAGAGCACACATCTAAAATATGAGCAGAGGGTTCTGACGGCTGACTTCCAACTCTATAGATATTTAGTTCAATGGTCATATTTCCAAATGATAAATTCATTGAACCATTTCTACAGTTTATAACAGCGTTGGAAGTGGCAAGGAAAGGACGACCTAGAATCACCGGAATTTGACCCCGGGGGTTTGCTACAGGATGTGTGTCGAGCACAATGAAGTCTACGGGGAAAACAAATTCCCCGACCTTTATCAGCACATCCTCTAATTCACCCCTTGGTTTGGTGATAGATCGGTCTGCCATCTGGAGAGTGCAATGAGCAGGTTTCAGCTCTCCAATCCCTAATTGCTCATAGACAGAATAAGGTAACAGGTTAACACTTGCGCCAAGGTCTAACAGAGCACGATTTATGTTTTTACCCCCAATCGAAATCGAAATTGTAGGACAACCTGGGTCCTTTCTTTTCTTTGGAAGCTGGGGTATAAAAGCAGTGCTAATGTTATTAGACATAAAGACCTTCTTCGGCACTTGGGTCTTCCTCTTCCTAGTGCACAAGTCCTTTAGAATCTTCGCATAAGCGGGGACTTGTTGAATCGCATCTAAGAGAGGGATATTGATGTTAACCTGTTTGAACATCTCTAAAATTTTCTCCATATGAGGACTCGTTCTATTAGCCCTTAGCCGGTTCGGGTAAGGTGCTTTCGCAATAAGCGCGGGGTCCATCATAGGAGAAGGAAAGGGGGGTAGACGAGGTCCCAAAGGAGGTGTGGGGACCGTCTGCGGAGAACTATAAGGGTTGGATGAAGGTGTTGAGCCTAAAGGGAAATGGAGAATAGGCTCGTGCGAAGGTGGTTTGGTAGAAGAAGAAGGATCAGAAGGTGAAGTGTGTGTATGTGGGAAAGACTCAGCCGGGGTGTTGATATGATTTTCAGTATTATCAATATCTTCCCCGACATGATTGTTTAGCACTCTTCCCGATCTCAACGTTGTGATGGCATTTACATTGTAATGCCCAGGATTCTGTAGGGGTTGAGAGGGAAGTTTCCCTTTTTCTCTCGCACTCATTTCGACTTTTAAGCGTGCGATTTCAGCTTCCATCGTGCGAATACTCTCAGCTTGGGATGCTGAGTTTTTCTTTATTTCACTGACGGAAGATCTAACTTCAGTCGAAACATCCATGAAATTTGATAAAAGTGATTTCATGGTTTGAGTGAATTGAGAGAACTCGTCAGAACAGGGCTGCATAGGATTAGACTGTGCAGGAGTGTTGCCCTGGTTTTGGAAATTTTGTGACTGGTAGGGGTGCTGAGTGAGTTGTAGGGGTTGCTGTTGTGGTGGAGGAAGAGCCCGTTGAAATTGATTCGTGTTTGGAACCGTGTTTTGAGATTGTGATTGGTTCCAAGCAAAATTCGGGTGGTTCCTCCAACCCTGATTGTACGTGGAAGAATATGGATCGTTTCGAGGTCTTTGAAATGCGGCATTAGAATGCTCTTGACCTTGAAACGCAGAGTTTAATGGACATTCTTCCGTTAAATGTGATGGATCAGAACAGCACCCACAAACAGTTTTGGGGAGTGACATTGGGTTTAGGGAGGCTGCTGCAAATTTGTGTTCCATAGCGTCGAGCTTCTTTTGCATGGCTGCCATTTCAGCTCGAACACCTATGGACACATCTATTTGGTGTACGCCACCCCTATTCAATGGTTGTGTTCCACTCTCCCAAATTAGTGACTTTTCAGCGAACTCTTCTAAGTATCGCCAAGCTTCCCCGTCATCTTTGGTCATAAATGTACCTTGACACATATTTTCAAGGCTTTGTTTAGTGCTAGGGTTACTGCCCTCATATATGATTCGGCAAAGCTCCCATCTCGGGATGCCGTGATGAGGACATTGAACCAATAGATCCTTGAAACGTTAAAAGTATTTTGAAAATGGTTCGGCAGGGAGCTGGGCAAATTGGTTCAGTTCGCTACGGATTCGAGCCGTCTTTTGGACTGGGTAAAATTTCTTAAGGAATGCAGCGACGAATTCTTCCCAATTCGTAATAGAGTGTGCGGTGGTGTTATATAGCCACTTCTCGGCTATATCGCACAAAGTAAATGGAAGAAGTCGTAAACGCATCGCATCCACTGAAAGTTGAGACGTACCCATCATTGCGCAAACGTTTTCAAATTTGGTAATGAAAACGTAAGCGTCCTCGGTCTCGAGTCCGTGGTATTTGGGTAAAAGATTGATATACTGGGGCTTAATCTCAAAATTATCCCCATTGGCTGGTGGTGTGGATAAGCAGGTCGAAAGAAGACCTCTATGTGGATAGCATCTTTCCTGGAGAGAAATGTGGGGTGGAGTAGGATTCTGCGCACCAACGGACGGTGGCAGATTAGGGTTAAAGAAGTTTGATGGATTCGGATCCATCGGTGTGGGTGTGGTAGTGGGTAAAGAAAAGGTAAATGGAGAATTACCGACTTCGGAGTCGATAAAAGGTACGCGGACTAAACGGGCACTAGAATCCCGTGTCCAGCCTATCTTGTACTAAAAAGGGTTAGTACAAGTGGCAGCGTTGACTTATAATTAGGGGTAAAATGAATGCGGTGCTTGCTTTAAAAAGGGACGGATTTTGAAAAAAAATGATGCGACAAAACAAATGCAGCACACAAACCCTAGAATCTAATGGTCACCTAGGTCCGATCTCTAGACCGCTCCTAACTGCCAAAAGACAAGCCGCAGGATAGAATCCTCCACTGCCTCTTTGTCCCCCTGTGGCCGGATAAGTGCCAGGTAAGTGGGAAGGAACCACCACTACAGTGGACCTAATTAATAACCACTAGCCTTAGACACACTCGCCTTAGGCACCACAAGAAAACGCGGATAAGCAATGAATTACCCACGACCTTCTCTTGTCCTATTGAGCGCGACAGTCCTTAGAGTCTTCTCTAGATTTCTTTTAGTTAATGGAGGTAATGCGGATGCAAGTTTGACGATTTTCGGGGCCTAGGAAGGGTAATGAAATCCCCACCTAATTTGGATTTGGCCGTGCCCCTTAAATTTCCGTATTAGAATGCAAACAACCAAGAAATCAAAATCACACACAATTTTTATTTTGCTTTTGCGCGCTGCGATTTATTTGCAAAGAATCCTGCAGAAAAGGGTTAATTGGAGCTAAAAAGAGAGAGGGGAGAGAGAGAGAAAATACCTGCACTGAAAATATTTCAGTGATCCCTCAAGACTGCGGCGCTTCCGCCGCAATATGCATGTATATGCCGCGCTTCCGCGGCTTGATGATGGATTCACTGTACCAAACTTTTTCAGCTGCTTCCTGTTCCTATCTCCAGCTCTCTGGTATATCCCAAATAATTTTTCAACAGCACAAAATGCTCCAGATCACCTTGCAGTCAAATTACAACACATGTGTAAGAGTTTGTACGAATTTTGATTTCAAGAAGTAAAACGTAATAATTCTTTCACTTCAAACTAAAAATGCAAATGAATTAGCGCGATCCCCGGCAACGGCGCCATTTTGATTGGAACATTTTCTGATGTGTAAAATAAACTTGTAAAGATATCACAATCAAAAAATTATATTGACCGCAATCAAACCACGGTGTCGGATGTAGTTAATGAATGAGTGCGGATCGTCCACAGGGATTGTGCAATTCAATTGTATTTTGATACTTTTGAAATGAAATGTTAAACAACAATAAACGAAAACATGATTCAAGATGTGATTTGTATTCGAGTGTCACTAATCTTTACTCAAGAATCAAGAAACTATAAACAATCAAGAATCGGTTGTTTTGATAGTATTTCCAATCAACAATCAAGAATATAAGGGAGGCTCGTAGGAATCGATCGGATCTTTAGACGTGATGTAATCTAAAGGGTTTCGTGTTCTTGTCCTTCGAAGAATTGATACTAGATCAATGGTGATCGACGAGAGTTAGGGTTTTCTTGATGAAATTAGGGTTTCATCTCTTAACCCTTGTTCTTTCGAGGATACCATTTATATTCTAGCCTCTAGCAATTCCAAGAAACGATCGGAACTCCCCAATCTCGAGCGATGTCGATCAAGAAAGCATCGCTACGAATTGGGTCGTCGATTCTTGAACTTGCTAGGGTTTACAACTTCGTGGGATTCAAGAATCGATTACAAATTTGTTACATCATCATACTAAAGATCGTTTCGACTCCCCGACGAGCGGAGTTTTATTCACACATCACCACAAAGACAACATTCAAGAATAGTAATGATAACATGATGCGGAATTTAAAGAAAACAAGATAAAAGAATATCACCTTTTATTTAATCAACAATTTCAATACATTCTTTCAAGAATCTACAAGAAGAAGAAATCGATCGTTGACTCGGCTTCGCTCGTCTCCGTGGATCGTGGATCTACTTTGATCTCTTGCCCGATTGAAGATCGGCTCGGCTCATAAAAGGGTTGAAGGCATCTTGCTTGGCTTGCACTCAAGATCTTGAATTGTGGTTGGATTTAGGGTTAGGGTTTCCTACAAGCTCTCTCACTAAACTTGAGGAAGAGGGGATGAAGAAAGAGATTGATTTTCTAAACTTCAATCAAGGTTGAATAATATTTTCTAACCTTCAATCAAGGTTGAATAATATTTTCTAACATGAGAAATGAGTGAGCCTAGGGTCTTATTTATAGAACTCCCAAACCCTAGGTTAGATTTGAATTAGAACTTTCCCTCCCAAAGTTTGTTGAAGGGTTTCTAGAAGGAGTTTGTTAGGAGTTAGCTTAGGGTTTAAGCTAGGGTTTAGGGAAAGTTCTAGAATGATTAGGCTAGTTTAGGTATTTGCTGATCTGGAGGAAGTATCTGGCATATTCTGGAAGTTTGTGTGCATTTCTGAGCTGTAGCCACTGAAACAGGAATTTTGGTGCCAAAATTCCTTGATGACGTCACCAGTATGCCGCGCTTCCGCGGTCTGTTGGTGGCCTTGGGATCTGTGTCTTCTGCAGTGGTCTTGTACTGCTGTTTTTAGCTTCCTTTGATGTTTAGATTTTTACTTCCTCTTCTGTGTTGATACCAGATTTGAGTTAAGTGAATTTACGAGCAATTGTAATGGTCGAGCAATGTAATGATCGAGCAAGCTTCTCTTTTCCTGCATAGACTTCGAAACAGGGGTTGCAAGATATAGAAAATATGCTATGTAATGCAATGCAGTCAATTTCCCTCGAAATGATGGTTTTAAGGTCGAATACATGTAATCTGATATTTTGCGACCGATTTGCTAATATGTAGAATATGAATACCGTACACTTCTATATGGATGCAGATGATATGGAAATTGCCTGTTAAAATATGCAATATTTTCGACTGATCAGCCATTACTATACATAGGATGTATATTGTAGTGGATGCTGGGACATATATAGGGAGGACTTTCTTGCTCGACATGATAGTATGCTATCTGGTTGAACTTTACCTTAACGTGTATACTGATTGTCTCTCTGTTACATGTTGGTAAAGCCCTTAGGATGTGTGCTTGACTACCTGGACTATGATGCGGATCATACTAGTGGGGACATGGTAGTCCATAAGTACATCCTTCAAAGTCCCTAGTCGTGGGTGTATCGAGACAGGGCATCGATATACCAGAGTAGACTAGCGTATACCTTCTCGACCCATACAGATGGGCGATGGATGATCCCATATCCATTGGTGTTTGACATCAGAGATGATATACGGGTGCTCAGTAGAGACTGGATACACTGGACGGACTCGCCGAGAACTCCCAGATGGTATTATACCTCACGTCAGATGGCAGTTCTCTGGTGACACTGGTACAGAGTAGTCTGTTGACCTGAGATCGTCATAGAGTCTTGTGTGGTTCCCACTGTGCTTTGATTTCCATCTTACCACGTCCAAGAGGGCGTGCAAAACGGTGGTTTTTGGGTACAGTCCCGAGTCACATGGAGGCAATGAGCGATAGGAGGGGATTCGTCTCTCCCGGTATAGGGAGTTGATGTTGCACTGTGTTCGATTGGCTATAACAGGAAGTCCCTGGCCAGGGCTGCTCAGAGAATTGCTGGTAAGTGTTACCAGTAGTTTCTCGATCCGTTATGAGCCTCATATCGACACGACTTATCGAGCTATTGGGGTCTGACATTTACCACCCCTAGGCAAGATATGCGACATATCAGACGATCAGACCGTACTGTACGGTAGTGTTACTGGTTGGATTCACAGGAGTGTGAGCGGGCTTGCTCGTCGATCTTCTGATCGCTCAATACCCAGGTGGCCGTTACGTTTAGCAGACCGCTTGCGGCTTGTGGATGTTTGATATGATCATCATCCGCTGCCGGCGTATTGACGAGTCTTTAGAGTCCTACACAGAGGTTTCCTGGCTCAAGCGAAACGAAATAGGAGCGCATATGAGATATGTGCGGGACCGAGAATAATGCGTGTATGTGATACCGTATTCTATTCTCGCGATGATTGTATCGAATGGTTGTATGCGATATAACCTAGGTATTGAATCAAGTATTGATTCGATAAGCCGATACATTGAATACTAGTCGGTTGTGTGCGACATGACCGGATCATTGAATCAAGTGTTGATTTAATGATTTAGTGCATAATTATATATTTGATATATTACTTTGCACTAACTAGTATTGGTTCACTTTAAACGGATTTTCTCACTTGGTTTGTGCACATTGTATATGTGATATACTTTTGTACACTTGATTGTATCATGTTTGATGATACATGTTTAACTATAGTTAAGTGTAATGAATTAAGCCATGGTTAAACTAATGATTAGGGTTTTCTTTTTATTACTTATTTATTTATTTATTTATTTTGAATAGATAAGAAAAGAATGGTTGCTAATTTTGGAGTTTAGTTGAAGCTTCATGAAGCTTTGACTTTGTAAGCATTCTTGTCTTCATCTTAAACCCTAACCATTAATCTAACCTTGGTTAATTCTCTACACTTGACCATGGTTCTAATATGATAAGTATTCATTTTATTTTCAAAATATAATTAACTTATCATATTTCTTTCTTCTTCTTCTTCATCTTCTTCACATGAAGAAAGTTCACTTCATCAATAGTGATTGATGAAAACAAGTGAGAAATCCAATTCTAAAGTCTACCCACTTCCTATTTCTTCATCCTCTACCTCTTGCCAAGTAGTAGAGTGTGTTCTCTTCACAAGTTTTTGGACTTGGTGAAGTCGGAGCTTGATTTAGCGATGCCTCGACGTAGATCATCTTCGGCATGGACATCGACGACCTAGCTTGCCCATTCTCCGACGAAGCCGACGCTTGAGCCCGGATTTGATTTGGACAGCGGAGAGGACCTCGTTGCGGAGCTATGGAGGTGGAGCACCAGATCTACAAAGGTTGTATTTCCATATCTTGTAGTTAAGTGTTAACTAGTTAGTTTTTTCGCCTAGTTTTCTAGCAAACGATCCGTAGTCGGGTCTCTCGGCACCCATAAATTTTTATATTGGCATGTTCGATGCCTTGTGAGACCTCACTAGGGTGCCTAGGAACCCTACAGTTCCAAAACCCTAGAGAAGAGAGGAGGCGGCCCCAAAAATTTCACCACGATCGGAGCAAATTTTCCGGCCGGAACTCTCTAAAAATCTGCCCGGGCCGGTTTTCTGAAGACAAATACCCCCCCCCCCGCCACCTGATTTTTGAGAGAGGTAAATTTTTATATCTCATTTTTGATTTCAGTGTTTATTTTGGTTAAAATACGCTGTTAGTTATGGTTATGCCTAACTTAGTTATCGAACGTAATTTCATGAATTCGAGGTGGTGGACGGGGTAGAGGACAGTGAGGACACTGTCAGAGTTAAGTGTGGGAGGTGGTTTTGTACAGTTTATTTTTTTCAGGTTTTGTACGGGTTTTAGGTCTTTTTTCAAATTTTTATTTTTTTGTTTTTGTTTTTCATATTTTTAAGGAAAAAAAGTTTTTGAATCAAAATAGTAATAGGTATTCATGAATTGGAATACGAAAGATTGAGTGAAATAAAAGAATTAAATTTGAAGATAGAACGAAATTTGAAAAATAATTCCCTTCTTGAATTCAAATTTAGAAAATATACGCCTTACAAATTGCACAAATACGAATCTTGAAGCTTAAGATAGTGAACGATACCTAGAAATATCTTTACCTAAATACCCAAGTATTAATTTTTTTTAAAGAATATCTTTTTCTTCACTAAGTAGCTGGTTATTTGTGCCTCAAGAAGTATTGGATACTTACGTCGAAATGTGATTTAAAAGTGATTAAAAAGTAAAAAAGAAAGTATAAATATAATAAGTTTAGTTTTGTGATTACTTAAGACAAGTAGATTCATTCGTAGGGGTGCTTCATCACTTAGTGCCTTAGACAAACTAGTTTGAGAGTCATTACTGAAAATCCTAAGTAGCCGCGAGACTAAGAATCATTAAACTCACACATTGAGCAATCAGCTGGTTAGTGTCTCGTGCAGCATTAGCAGTCGCATCAAAAGATGTTAGCAAATCTATCTATATATTTATAAAAAATTAAAATACGAGGGTATAAGGCATTAATATTATAGCTTGAATTGAATTCTCAAGTGTAGAGATATTTTATACACATGTAGGGGTATATGATCCATATTTGAAGAAAAGATATGAGTGAAAAATAGGATTAAGTTCTATCGAGGGAGAATATAATTTCTGGAGTTGAACGATACCATTAGAATGAAAATTCTTAAAAGCTGAAAAACTAGTGAGATTCGAATATTTTTTTCTTTTCTTTGTATATAGTTTTCACTTTCTTTATTTTTATTTTTTTAATTTCCTTTTTGTTTTTCTTTTATCGGATTTTATGGGTAGTATCTACTGAAAACGCTCAGCAGACAACACTCCTCTTAGTAGGGACACATAGAGGTTTAACAGCTTATTGCATATGCTAAGTGCAATCGTTACTCCTGCGAAAAGGAGCATAGTATATAGTAGTTAGATTTTACTTTTAGGATTTTAGTTTTTAGTTTGTGACCCTAGATTTTGTTCGAGGACTAGCAAAAGATAAGTGTGGGAATATTTGATTGGTACATTTTAATGCACATTTATGTTAATTTTGCCTATGTAATGTTGCTCTGTGTATATTTTGTTAAATATTGTAGATTATAGAGGTAAAGGGAAAATGTTCACAAAAGACGTATTACAAGAGTTGGATGTGGACTTCTTTAAACTAAAACAGAGCCAAGGGTGGAAATTATCAAAAATCACGTGTGGAACAAGATTCTTAAAATCGAGACAAAGCTATGGAAAAAATCCAGAGACCAATCTCTACAAGAGTTCGTCCAAGGCCGAAAATGGCAAGGATTGGGCCGAAATTTGGATGAATCAGAAGTTGAAATTTTCAGGGATTTTTGTATCTTCGCATGTCTTTTGTAAACCACTCTTGAAAATTTTTAATAGCCTTTAAATACTGTAGTATTGTTGGGTTCCTTAGCATCCTCACTATCTTTTTTAAGGCATCAAGCATGCAATTTAAATTTTTTTAGTGTGCTAAGAAACCCATAACTGAGGATCTAACTAGAGAATTAGGGTTAAACTAAGCAAGTAAATAACTTTACTCTAAGTGAAAAAGGAATACAACCTTTGTAGACCGGTTCTTCACTTCTAAAGCCCCGTGTAGTAGTCCCTTTGCTTCAAATAGTGGTGTCCCGGACTCTCCTTTGGCTCCACTAGGTGAAAGGAACGAGCTTGCTCAAGGATCTTCGAGGCCGAAGATGATCTACGTTGAAAAATTTCTAACTCAAGTTACCTCTTCACCAATTGATGAACTAGTGAAGAAACAAGCTATACTAAATGGCTAGTTTGGTATAGATCGGTGAACTAGAAATTTTGCTCACTTTAGAATAATTTTTCTCTCTTTCTTTTCTTCACTCACTCAAAACTAGAGAGCAAGTGAAGGAGATGAAGAAAATGATCAAGAAATCCAAGTGTGAACCATGGGTGAGAAAATATCTCATATAACTCATGTAGAGACTAAACCATGGCTAAAAATAATGGTTAGGTTAATAAATATCTAGAGTAAAACAAAATTAGTGGACTTAAGTCAAAGCTTCTCCATACTTCCACAAGCAGCTTAGCCATGCTAATTTCCACCTAATTTTGATTTTTCCCTTAATATTTAAACACCTAAATTATCTCTAGTTAGGTATGAGTCTCACACACACAAGTCCAATGTATCATCTAGCATGACACAAAATAAATACATTAACATATATCACATATATATTAAATGTATAAAGAGAAAACATTTTCTTAAGTGAGCTAATATTAGTTAATGCATATTAATATATCAAATATATAATTACACATTAAATTATTAAATCAACACTTGATTTAATAACCCGGTTGCATCTTATACAACCGACTAATATCTTTTATATGCATATTACATATACATATAACATATCATTAAATCAACACTTGATTCAATAATCCGGTTATATCACATATAACCTGTATCGCAAGATTGGAATACGGTATCTCATATTTGTATTAATCTCGATCCCGTACATATCACATATGGGCCCTACTTTGTTTCGCATGAGCTAGGAAACCTTTATGTAGGACTCTAATGACTCGTCAATACGCCGGCAGTAGGTGATGATCATATCAGTCACCCACAAGCCGTCAGCGGTACTAGTTGGACGTAAGGGCTACCCGGGTATTGAGCGATCAGAAGATCAACAAGCAAGCTTGTCCATACTCTTGTGAATCCAACAGCAACACTACCGTACAGTCCGGTCTCTTCGTCTGATATGTCGCATATCGAGTCTAGGGGTGGTAAACGTCATACCCTAGTAACTTGATAAGTCATGCTGATGTGAGGCTCATAACGGGTCGAGAAACTACTAATAACACTTACTAATAAATCTTAGTATCATCCCTGGCCAGGGACTTCTTGTTATGGCCAATCGAGCACAGCGCAACGTCAACCACAAATACCGGGAGAGACAAAACCCCTCCTATCGCTCATTACCTCCATGTGACTCGGGACTGTACCCAAAAACCACCTGTTTGCACGCTCTCTTGAACATGGTAGGGTGGAAATCAAAGCACAGTTGGAATCACATAAGACTCTATGACGATCTCGGGTCTATAGACTAACCTGTACCAGTGTCACTAGAGAACTTCTATCTGACGATAGGTATAATACCATCTAGGAGTTCTCGGCGAGTCCTGTTCAGTGTACCCAGTCTCCACTGAGCACCAGTATACCATCTTTGATGTTAAACACCAATGGATATGGGATCATCCATCACCCATCAAATGGGTCAAGAATCGTATATGCTAGTCTACTCTGGAATATCAATGCCCCGTCTCGATACACCCTTGATAGGAACAATTAAAAGATGTACTTGTGGACTATCCTGGCCCCACTAGTATGATATGCATCATAATCCTGGTAGTCAAGTATACATCCTAAGTGCTTTACCAACATGTGAGAGCAAGACAGTATCACAATACAAGTTTACATGTTAAGATAAAGAGCAACCGGATAGCATACTATCATGTCGAGCAAGAAAGTCCACTCTATATATGTCCAAGCATCCATTATAATATACAATCTTGTACAACAATGGCCTCTAGGGCATATATACAACTAACAAGTATAGCCTGTTAGGTTTTCATCTCTCCATTGGTTAATTGTTTTAGTTTTTGGGAGAGATCATGATGTTTTATAAGTTATTCTTAATATGAAGTCTACTTAATTTGATTATTCTTTCTCTTCTAATATGAATAGCTAATTTTCTATTTAGGGTTCTTGAGTTATACTTGCTATGATTGGTGTTTGAATTCTCCTCTCTATTTCTTTTCTATTTGTTTTTAATGATGAATCTCTTTAATAAAAATTACTTCTTTTTGATTCTATGCTAATAAACTAGATAAACCAATGAATAATTGACAATCATAAGTTTTGTTTAGGGAAAGATAGAATCACCATTAAACCAATTAGTTTAATGATAAATTTACAACCTAGAAAACTAATTAGGGAAGGTAAGATGGATTTTTTTATTATAGTAAATTCAACTTAATTAAATTAAGGTAATTTAGATTATTCCGATAATATAATATGATTTATAAATTGATAACTTGTGGGTTATTTTGTAGAAAGGTAAAACCAAGTTATTGTTCGGTTAATTAGAATATTAGGTTTAAATTCTTTTGCTAGATGATGTTACGTGGTTGATAGGTTAGATCTATAAACGTATGATTTATACTTTCATCGATTGATATTTCATTGTGAAAATAGTTTAATTTATGCTTTTATTTAATTGATAGCGATGAATTTAAACGTGAAAATTAGAAAAGAATAGAAATCATATAGAACAATATAATAGTAAAGATAATTAAAAACCGCAGGCTTGTTTTATTATTTGAAATTTTCATTTATTTTAAACCTGCAATTTTACTTTCTTTTATGCTTTTTAATTGTTTTGTTAAATAAACCAACACTTTTAATTTAATTCGGTTTAAGTTAATTAGAATTCACGCCTCTCTTGTTGGATATAGTGCCCTCAAGGCAATTATTGTGATCGCAGGTAGGCGATTATGATAATTGAGGGAGGACCTATACAGGTATAACAATCTCACTCGAGATGATAGTATGCTATCTGGTTTATCTTCATTGTTGATAAAGCCCATAGGATTGTTGCTTGACGACCAACATTATGATGACGATCATATATGTGATAGCTGGGTTGTCCATAAACACGTCTTTAAATGTCTCTAGTCGTGGGAGTATCGAGACTGGGCATTGATATTCCGGAGTAGACTAGTGTATACGCTTCGAGACCCCGACGAGGGGCGGTGGCCGGTCTCACAAGCCATTGGTGTTGTGACACCTAAGATAGTATACATGTGCTCACTGGAGATGAGTACACTAGACGGACTCGCCGAGAACTTCTAGATGGTATTATACCTATCGTCAGATGGAAGTTCTCAGGTGGCATGAGTGTAAGTCGACGTTAGACACCCCACAAGATGCGGGGAGGCGGAATAGGTAAAACAATCATTTTGTTTAAAATAACATCGACCAACTTTACGGATCTTTGCCAAACCCTAACTAACAACTATCTAGAAGTGATTAACTACTATGATAGATGATTATACCTAACGATACAAGTCCTTCTTATTCTTGTTGTTCACCTCCTCGTCGGCCTCCTCGATGTGATAGAAGATGCACCCGAGAGTTCCTTCTCCAAGCTTTAACCTCTCACTTGAGGTAACTAAGTGGATAGGATTGCAAATCCAAGTGACCTAGAAAATATAGAACTGGATTAAGGATATATTAGTCTTTCTAACCCTTAGGATCTCAATACATGAGAGGATTAGGGTTAGTGTGAAGAAGAGAGAGAGCTTGAGGAGAGAGAATGTGTATGTGAGAATGAAATGAAATTATAACTCATTCTATATTTGATGAAGCATAATAATTATCAAAATAAATCATATAGATAATTACAACCATGCTTCATTTAATACAAATGAATGAATCATCTTATGAGTCATTAAGCAATAAATGCTTCATTAACTCATTTGGATGAATCACTTCATGAGTCACAAATTCATTTAATGCATTTTACACCTAAGCTCTTCACCCCACCTTTCTTCTAGAAGCTTCTCGACTAATTACGAGAATGCCCCTTCCATCCGTAAAAACACGGAAATACTGAGACTGTATAAATCCAATAATCCAATACTAGAATCTGGCTTAAACTAAAGCCTGCTAGTATAATCTGTCCGAACATCATACGTGCACAAGTACACATATATGTCCGAACCCTGTCGCAAAACCATACGACCTCTATATCGTTTCGCCTGAAACAGGGAAACTCTCTGTGTAGGACTCTAAAGACTCGACACTACGCTGGCAGTGGGTTTAACCACAGGCCGCAAGCGGTACTAGCTGTATGTAACGGTCCCCAGGTAGATGTCGATAAGAAGGCCGATGAGGAAACCCATCCGAACTCCTACTGAGTCTGATGTGACAATCTCCGTACAGTCCGGTCTGTTCGTCTAAGACTATCGCATATCGGGCCTAGGGGGCGGCAATCGTCAGTCCCCTAAAAGGCGGTATAAGTCGTGTCGAAGTGAAGCCCATTACACCTTGAGAAGCTACTGGAAAACTTACCAGTAAATCTCGCTTGCCCTGGCCAGGGACTTTGCGTAATGGCTCTCCAAACACAGTGCGATATCAACTCTCAATACCGGAAGAGACGAATCCCATCTAACCGCCACTGCCTCCAAGTGCTTCGGGACTGCACCCAACTGCTACCTGTTTGCATGACTCCTTAGAGCCGTGGTAGGGTAGCAATCTAAGTACAGTAGGAACACACTCGAGGCGAAGCAGCAGTGTCAAGTCTACGGACTATGCTGTACTCATGTCACCAGGGAACTGTTAACTGACGACGGGTATAATACCAACCAACAGTTCCCTGCGAGTCATGTACGGTGTACCCGTAACCCAACGAGCACCTGCATACTATCTCCAGTACGACGTACTGATGGCTGTGGGACATACCATCTTCCCAACTGGGATGAGAAGCATACATACTAGTCTACTCCGGAGTATCGATGCCCTGTCTCGATAATCCTACGACTAGACACCAGAAAAAGGATGTGCTTGTAGACTACCTAGCCCCCACTAGTGTGACTGCCATCACAACGCTGGTAGTCAAGCAAGATCCTATGGACTCTATCAATATGTATTCGCGATATTCTAAAAGAAACATATACACATATTAAGATAGATCTAAACCAAGTAGCATACTACTAAGTTGAGCGAGACTGTTAATATAACTGTGAATATTCCAAGCTTCCATTAAGTAATATACAAGCTAGTATGATACAATAATGGCCCTTAAGGCTTATACACTAACAATCTCCCACTTGCACTAGGGCCATGTACTGGCGTATCGAAGACCTATCATCTCGAATAGCCTCTCGAACTGTGTCTGAGGTAAGGCCTTTGTGAATGGATTTGCAGTGTTCTCCTCTGTAGCAACTCTCCGGACCTCGATCTCCTGGCGATCAATGATCTCCCTGATCAGGTGATACCGCTTTAAGATGTGTCTGGACTTCTGATGGGATCTGGGTTCTTTCGCTAAAGCTATAGCGCCGTTGTTGTCACAATACAACGGTATTGGATCAACAATGGTAAGAACCACCTGAAGTTCTGTTAGGAACTTCTTCATCTAGACTGTTTTTTTTGCGGCATCACAAGCAGCGATATACTCCGCTTCTATCGTCGAGTTAGCAACGGTGTCCTGCTTGGAACTCTTCCAGCACACCGCCCCTCCATTGTGGGTAAAGACATAACCTGACATAGACTTGGGGTCATCCTTGTCACTCTGGAAGCTGGAGTCAGCAAAAGCCTCGATCTGGAGGTCTTTTCCGCCGTAAACCAAGAACCTATCCTTAGTCCTTCTCAGGTACTTGAGAATGTTCTTTACTGCTATCCAGTGCTTCTCCCCTGGGTCTGACTGATACCGGCTTACCACGCTCAGTGCGTAAGCTACATCTGGTCTGGTGCACAACATCGCATACATTATAGAGCCTACTGTAGAAGCGTAGGGTATAACTGACATGCGATCCCTTTCCAAATCAGTCTTGGGAGACATCTCTTTGGAGAGGGTGATTCCGTGACAAGTCGGTAAATTACCGCGTTTAGAATCTTCCATACTGAATCTTTTTAGTATAGTGTTGATATACCTGGACTGTGAAAGTCCCAACATCCTCTTAGATCTATCACGATAGATCTGGATCCCCAGAATGTAAGAGGCATCACCCAGGTCTTTCATGGAGAACCTATGTGACAAGAATCCTTTGACAGATTGTAGTATAGGAATGTTATTTCCTATCAAGAGAATGTCATCCACGTACAAGACGAGGAATACGACAGTTCGTGCTACAACCTTACTATATATACATGGTTCATCTGGATTTTTGATAAAGTCATATTCTTTGACCGTTTCATCAAAACAGATGTACCAACTCCGCGATGCTTACTTTAGTCCATAAATGGACTTAAGCAACTTGCACACTTTCCCGCTGCTCCCACTCTGATTGAAACCTTCTGGCTAATCCATATAGACGCATTCTTCCAAGTTACCATTTAGAAAAGCCGTCTTTATGTCCATCTGCCAGATCTCATAATCATGGAAGGCAGCAATGGAAAGAAGGATCCGAATGGATTTGAGCATAGCTACTGGAGAAAAAGTTTCGTCACAGTCCAAACCAGGTCTTTGACGAAAACCCTTTGCAACAAGTCTAGCCTTATAGGTTTCTACCTGTCCATCTACACCAATCTTCTTTCTGAAGATCCACTTGCATCCTATGGGTTTTACCCCATCTGGAGCAAAGTCTAAAGTCCATACTTTGTTGGTGTACATGGACTCCATCTTGGTCCGCATTGTATCCAGCCATCTTACCGAGTCGCCGCTCTGGATGGCTTGCTGGAAGCTAGTAGGTTCATCATTATCAATGACGCAATCTTCTCTATCCCCGTCTATGAGAAAACCCTAGTATCTCTCAGGCAGATGAGATGGCCTACTACTCCTGCGGAGGGGTGCGGGAATGTCCTGTTCTTTTGGAACTTCTGGCTCTACCAAACTTTCAGTAGTAGTTTGTGGTTCTGGAATTTCTTCTAGTTCTATTACGCTCCCACTTGTTTCCTTTTCTAAAAACTGCTGTTCTAGAAAATGGGCATTACGAGAAACAAAAACCTTTTGTTCCTCTGCGTAATAGAAAAAATACCCCTTGGAGTTCTTTGGATATCCTACAAACCTACACTGTACTGATCGTGCCTCGAGTTTGTCCGCATGCTGCTTTTTAACAAAAGATGGACATCCCCATATCTTCAGATACTAAAGATAGGTTTTCTTTCCACTCCACATCTGATATGGTGTGGTAGGCACAGTCTTGGTAGGAACCCTGTTCAAAAGATATGCAGCTGATTCTAGTGCATAACCCCAGAAAGATCGCGGTAACTCAGCATTACTCATAATGGAACGTACCATATCCAATAGGGTTCGGTTCCGTCTCTCCGATACACCGTTGTGTTGTGGAGTGTATGGAGGAGTAAGCTGAGAGAGAATTCCATTCTCTTTTAGGTAACACAGGAACTCGACACTTAAGTATTCACCACCTCGATCAGATCTCAGTGTCTTGATACTTTTGCCGGTTTGGTTTTTCTACTTCATTCTTATATTCTCGGAATTTCTCAAAGGTCTCGGATTTACGTTTCATCAAGAAAATGAATCCATACCTAGAGAAATCATCCGTAAAAGTAATGAAATATGAAAAACAGCCTCTTGCATGTGTAGACATTGGACTACATACATCGCTGTGTATAAGTCCTAAGAGCTCGCTCGCTCTTACTCCGTGACCAGTGAACAGAGTCTTTGTCATCTTTCCTTTGAGACATGATTGACAAGTGGTATAAGATTGATATTCGAACGGGTCCAAATATCCTTCTCTATGTAACTTAGTTAACCTTGTCTCATTGATGTGACCCAGTCTACAATGCCATAAGAAAGCCTGATTTATATCTGGAGACTTTCTTTTTAGTGTGTTCTGGACATTGAAAATCTGCAATTAGTTTAACACGTATATACCGTTATCTAGTGTACCGGACCCAATCAAACCATGATTAAGGTGGATGTTAACAACATCCTTACAAACGTGAAATCATAACCTTCTTTCGATAACAACGATACTGATATGATATTACACGTTTAAACTAGGTACACAAAAACAGTTGCGCAAAACCAAAATATGTCCACTTGTCAATCCAAGCTGATAATCCCCTACGGACACAGCACCCACGCTAGCTCCGTTAGCAACCTGGAGGGTCATATCACCAACCTTCAGCACTCTACGGTTTCTCAGTGGCTGCAATGAATTGCATATATGAGATCCTGATCCGGTATCCAATACCCAGGAAGTAGAGTTGATTGACAGACAATTTTCAATTACAAACGCACATGAAGCCGAAGCCATAACTTGCCTCGGGTCCTGGTTCTTGGCAATCCAAGCTTTGCAATCTTTCTTCCAATGGCCTTTCCTACGACAGTGGAAGCACTCGTCCTTTGCCACTACTGGCACTGCAACCTTTGCCTTTCCCTTGGCTTCCACCTTACCAACACCACCTTTTGGTTTGGTAGCGGCCTTCTTCTTCCTTCCGCTGGCCCTTGCCTTGGACCTGGAAGAGGAAGCACCATGAACAAATATAGCGGGTGTTTGCCTTACTTTCTGCAAGGTGCCCTCTGCACTCCTTAACATGTTAAGGAGTTCTGGAAGCTCAACTTCCTTATTTTGAATGTTGAAATTCAAGATAAATTAGGCGTAGGAGGAAGGAAGGGACTGAAGAATCAAGTCTGTATACAGCTCTTTCTCTAATGTTGTCCCGAGGTCCGCGAGCTCTTCAATATAGCCAATCATTTTAAGGACATGTTCTCCTACAGATGATCCGATGGCCAGCCTCGACTGAAACAAGTACTTCGAGGCCTCGTATCTAGTTATACGAGATTGCTCTCCATACAGTTCCTTGGTGTGGAAAAATATGGATTCAAGATCCATATTCTCGTGCCTCCTCTGATGTTCATTATTCATAGAGGCAAGCACGATGCATTTGGCCTTCGCACAGTCTATCTCCCAGGTCTTGCGGATTTCCTTATCCACGACACTGGATTCTGGACCTGGGACGGCAGGGGCCTTAGTAGTAAGGACATACCCCAATTTGTCATAAGTAATTGCCATCTTGACATTCCGGAACCAATCTTTATAGTTTGGCCCTGTCAAAATATTTTTATCTAATAATAACTTAAGGCCTGTCATGTTCTGGGTCGCTGCAATTAGGAGAGAGAGAGGAAACACTTTAGCATGATGCTCTTGCAAGTTTAGAGTGGTTTTTAGTTTATCTAAACAGGATGGCTCCTACTGTTTCTCGAATCCTTCCTCAAACCAAAAAAGAAGAACTAGTCAGGACTATTGATTAGTCGAAAATATTGCATATTTCAGCCGGCAATTTCCCTATCATTTGCATTCATTTAGAAGTGTACGGTATTCATATTTCACATATTAGCAAAACTGTCGCAAAATATCAGATTGTATGTGTTAGACTCTAAAACCGGCACTATAAAGGAAATTGACTGCATTTCATGGCATCGCATCATCCCTATATTGCGCAACACTTGTTTTGAGATCTGTGCAGGAAAATCCAGAAGAAAGGCCAAAATTTACATGGTGCTGATCAAAACATTACGCCAACTCAATGATTTCAGTTCTGGTAGCAATCCAAAGGGGCAAATACAATTCAACATATCAGATGAAGCCCCAAATATCATCCTAAGACCACACCAGAAAGCCCAAAGCCCAGGCCCCATAAAGAGCCGCGGATCCGCGGCAGGAGCCTGCTTGCGCCGCGGATCCGCGGTGGTTCCATGGAGTTAGCACCTCATCTTTGCACCACAATGCTTATTCCAGGGTCCAGACTTCAGAAAGACATGTCAACTTCCAGAATTCTCTAAAGGCTTCTGCCAGATCAGCAAACTAGGGTTTCTAATGCTTAATTAATCCTAGCATAAAGCCTAAGCTAGCTCCTAACAAACTACCTTCTAGAAGCCTCAACAAACTTTTGGAGGGAATTGTAATTTCAAACCTAGATCTAGGGTTTGGGAGATCTATAAATAGGACCCTAGGCTCACTTGTAAAAGGAGGCAATTCTATATTCATTCATTGAAATCAATAGATCCATTCACTCTCTTTCTTCATCTTCTTCCACAAGTCTAGTGAGAAGACTTGTATGAAAACCTAACCCTAAATTCCAATCAAAAGCCAAGATCCCGAGTACCCATCAAGCAAGAAGCCTTGCAACCTTTTATGAGCCGAGCCGATCTTCAACAGAGCAAGTGGTCCAAGCCGATCCGCGACTCAAGGAGCCGAGCGACGCCAATTCAACAATTTAGTTCTTCCTTTTGTAGTTCTTGAGCGACTGTAATCAAATTGTTGATATAAATAAAAGGTGACATTCTTTTATCTTGTTTTCTTTAAATTCTCGCATCATGATATCTTTTCAATTCTTGAATACTTTCTGTGTGATGATGTTTGAGTAATACTCCGCTCGTCGAGGAGTCGAGACGATCAATAGAATGATGATGTAATATATCTTAAATCGATTCTTGAGTCCTACGAGTTTTGTAAACCCTAGCAAGTTCAAGAATCGACGACCCAATTCGTTGCGATGCTTTCTTGATTGATATCGCTCGAGATTGGGGAGTTACGATCGTTTCTTGAAATTGTTAGAGGCTAGAATGCAAATGATATCAACGAAAGAACAAGGGTTAAAAGATGAAACCCTAGTTTCATCAAGAAAGCCCTAGCTCTCGTCGATCATCATCAATCTAGTATCAATCCTTCGAAGGACAAGAACACGAAATCTTGAAATTACATCACGTCTATAGATCCGATCGATTCCTACGAGCCTCATTTAGATTCTTGACATTTTGGTTGGAAATATTATCGAAACCCAATTCTTGATTGTTTATCAGTTTCTTGATTCTTGATTAAACATCGTGACACCTAAATCAATCGATAAATTCTTGAATCATGTTTTCTTTTCTTTTCGATTAACTTTTCGATTCAAACAAATTAAATACAGAAACGAATCGCACAATCCCTGTGGACGAATCGCATAATCCCTGTGGACGATCCGCACTTGCTAACGAAATCTACACGACACCGTTATTGATTGCGGTCAAATATAATTTTTTTGATTGTGATTTCTTTATACAATTTTCTAAATACCGATACAAGATACTGTTATCGATCACATGAAACCGACATCGGGAAACAATTGATTCAATACTTGCTTTTACACACAATCCGGAAATTGTTTCAATCAAAATGGTGCCGTTGCCGGGGATTACGCGCTAATTCGTTTCATATTATAGTTTGAATTGAAAGAATTATTCCATTGTTATTTTGAGATCAAAATTCGTGCAAACCCTAAACGATTTGTTGTGGTTCATTGCAAGGAAATCTGGAGCTGTTTGGCAATTGAAGAAAATTTTTGGAAAATACCAGAGAGTTGAGGGAGTCTACAGAAGCTCCCTGAAAAATTTTGGTGGGGTGATCTCATCACGAGACCGCGGAAGCGCGGCCTAAGTGCCCAGTTGCGGCGGAACCGCGGCAACCTTGGGGATCTCTGCAAAATTTTTGCTTCAGGTGAATTCTTACCTTCTCCTCTCTCCTCTTTTTAGCTCCAACTAACACTTTGCTGCAGGATTCTTTGCAAATAATCGCAGCGCCGCAAAAGCAAAATTAAATTTGTGCGTGATTTTGATTTCTTGGTTGTTTGCATTCTAAATACGGAAATTAAGAGACACGGCCAAATCCAAATTAGGTGGGGATTTCATTACCCTTCCTAGGCCCCGAAAACCACAAAACTTGCATCCGCATTGACCCACATTAACTAAAAGAAATCTAGAGAAGACTCTAAGGACTGTCGCGCTCAATTAGGACAAGAGAAGGCCGTGGGTAATTCATTGCTTATCCGCGTTTTCTTGTGGTGCCTAAGGCGAGTGTGTCTAAGGCTAGTGGTTTTTAATTAGGCCCACTACTTACGTAGTGGAGTACCTTCCCACTTACCTGGCACTTATCCGGCCACAGGGGGACAAAGAGGCAGTGGAGGATTCTATCCTGCGACTTGTCTTTTGGCAGTTAGGAGCGGTCTAGAGCCGGACCTAGGTGACCACTAGATTCTAGGGTTTGTGTGCTGCATTTGTTTTGTCGCATCATTTTTTCAAAAATCCATCCCTTTTTCAAAAGAAAGCACCGCATTCATTACCCCTAATTATAAGTCAACGCTGCCACTTGTACTAACCCATTTTAATGCAAGATAGGCTGGACACGGGATTCTAGTGCCCGTTTAGTCCGCGTACCCTTTATCGACTCCGAAGTCGATATTTCTCCATTTACCTTTTCTTTACCCACTACCACATCCACACCGATGGATCCGAATCCATCAAACTTCTTTAACCCTAATCTGCCGCCGTCCGTTGGTGCGCAGAATCTACCCCGCATCTCTCTCCAGGAGAGGTGCTACCCTAGTCGAGGTCCTCTTTCGACCTGCTTATCCACACCACCAGCCAATGGGGATAACTTTGAGATTAAGCCCCAGTATATCAATCTTTTACCTAAATTCCACGGACTCGAGACCGAGGACGCTTACATTTTCATTACCAAATTTGAAAACATATGCGCAATGATGGGTACGTCACAACTTTCAGTGGATGCTATACGTCTACGACTTCTTCCATTTACATTGTGCGATATAGCCGAGAAGTGGCTATATAACACTACCGCACACTCTATTACAAATTGGGAAGAATTCGTAGCGGCATTCCTTAAGAAATTTTACCCAATACAAAAGACAGCTCGAATCCGTAGCGAACTGAATCAATTTGCCCAGCTCCCTGCTGAACCATTTTCAAAATGCTTTGAACGTTTCAAGGATCTATTGGTTCAGTGTCCTCATCACGGCATCCCGAGATGGGAATTGTGCCGAATCATTTATGAGGGCATTAACCCAAGCACTAAACAGAGCCTTGAAAACATGTGTCAAGGTACTTTTATGACCAAAGATGATGGGGAAGCTTGGAAGTATTTAGAAGAGTTCGCTGAAAAATCACTACAGTGGGAGAGTGGAACCCAACCATTGAATAGGGGTGGCGTACACCAAATAGATGTGTCCATAGGTGTTCGAGCTGAAATGGCAGCAATGCAAAAGAAGCTTGACGCTATGGAACACAAATTTGCAGCAGCCTCCCTAAACCCAGTGTCACTCCCCAAAACTGTTTGTGGGTGCTGTTCTGATCCGTCTCGTTTAACGGAAGAATGTCCATTAAACTCTGCGTTTCAAGGTCACGAGCATTCTAATGCCGCATTTCAAAGACCTCGAAACGATCCTTATTCTTCTACGTACAATCAGGGTTGGAGGAATCACCCGAATTTCGCTTGGAACCAAAACCAATCTCAAAACACGGTTCCAAACACGAATCAATTTCAAAGGGCTCTTCCTCCACCACAACAGCAACCCCTTCAACTCACTCAGCACCCCTATCAGTCACAAAATTTCCAAAATCAGGTCAACACTCCTGCACAGTCTAATCCTATGACCTGTTCTGACGAGTTCTCCCAATTCACTCAAACCATGAAATCACTTTTGTCAAATTTCATAGAGGTTTCGGCTGAGGTTAGATCTTCCGTCGGTGAGATAAAGAAAAACTCAGCGTCCCAAGCTGAGAGTATCAGAACGATGGAAGCTGAAATCGCACGACTTAAAGCCGAAATGAGTGCGAGAGAAAAAGGGAAACTTCCCTCTCAACCCCTACAGAATCCTGGGCATTACAATGTAAATGCCGTCACAACGTTGAGATCGGGTAGAGTGCTGAACAATCATGTCGGGGAAGGTATTGATGATACTGAAAATCATATCAACAACCCGGCTGAGACCTTTCCACACACACACACTTCTCCTTCTGATCCTTCTTCTTCTACCACACCATTTTCTCGCGAGCCTATTCTCCATTTCCCACTAGGCTCGACACCTTCTCCCAACCCTTATAGTTCTCCACAGACGGTCCCCACACCTCTTTTGGGACCTCGTCTACCCCCTCTCCCTTCTCCTGTGATGGACCCTGCGCTTATTGCGAAAGCTCCTTACCCGAACCGGTTAAGGGCTAATAGAACGAGTCCTCATATGGAGAAAATTTTGGAAATGTTCAAACAGGTTAACATCAATATCCCTCTCCTAGATGCAATTCAACAAGTCCCCGCTTATGCGAAAATTCTTAAGGACTTGTGCACTAGGAAGAGGAAGACTCAAGTGCCAAAGAAGGTCTTCATGTCTAATAATATCAGCACTGCTTTTATACCCCAGCTTCCAAAGAAAAGAAAGGATCCAGGATATCCTACAATATCGATTTCGATTGGGGGTAAAAACAAAAATCGTGCTCTTTTAGACCTTGGCGCAAGTGTTAATCTGCTCCCTTATTCTGTCTATGAGCAACTAGGGATTGGAGAGCTGAAACCTGCTCACTGCACTCTCCAGATGGCAGACCGATCTATCACCAAACTAAGGGGTGAATTAGAGGATGTGTTGATAAAGGTCGGGGAATTTGTTTTCCCTGTAGACTTCATTGTGCTCGACACACATCCTGTAGCAAACCCCTGGGGCCAAATTCCGGTGATTCTGGGTCGTCCTTTCCTTGCCACTTCCAACGCTGTTATAAACTGTAGAAATGGTTCAATGAATTTATCATTTGGAAATATGACCATTGAACTAAATATCTACAAAGTTGGAAGTCAGCCATCAGAACCCTCTGCTCATATTCTAGATGTGTGCTCTGTTCATGAGATCGTTCCCGATAGTTGTGGAGCTGAGGAACTTTGCTTTACTGATCTCGATGACATTACCACATCTCTGTTTGATTTCACACATGATCTTAGTGAGGACACTTTCTCTACACTTGAGTCCTGCACTCCTGACTTTACTCCACCCGAGTCTGTATCTTTCACAGGCTCTGAGCTTCTTTGTAACTCCAAGAATCACTCAATGATCCCTCCTTCTATCATTTCTTCGCCCGAATTAGATCTCAAAATTTTACCTTCTCACCTTAAATATGCATATCTAGGTGAGAATGAGTCTTTACCGGTTATCATATCTGCTTCTCTTGCATCAGAGCAAGAAAATGCACTTTTACCGGTATTGAGATCTAACAAAGAGGCGTTTGGATGATGCCAGACCGACCCGAGAACCACAGAGACGGTTGAATCCCGTCATGAAGGAAGCGGTCATGAAAGAGATCGTTAAATGCTTAGATAATGGTATTATATACCCCATCTCCGATAGCCAGTGGGTGAGTCCTATACATGTCGTTCCTAAGAAATCCGGTATCACTGTTATAACCAATGAGGCAAATGAGTTGATTCAGACACGCGTCCAAACAGGGTGGCGTGTATGTATTGATTATAGAAAACTCAATGCTGCCACGAGGAAAGACCACTTTCCTCTACCATTCATTGATCAGATGCTGGAACGCTTAGCGGGACGAGAGTATTATTGTTTTATGGACGGATACTCAGGCTATAATCAGGTCCCCATCGCCAAAAAGGATCAAGATAAAACCACTTTTACTTGTCCTTTTGGTACCTTTGCTTACAGTCGCATGCCCTTCGGGTTATGCAATGCTCCCGCTACCTTTCAGCGGTGTATGATGGGGATATTCTCTGATATGGTGGAGAATTTTCTGGAGATCTTTATGGACGATTTCTCGATTTTTGGAGACTCTTTTTCTGATTGCCTAGCGAATCTTGACGCTGTTCTTACTCGTTGCAAAGAGAAGAACTTGACTTTGAACTGGGAAAAATGCCATTTTATGGTCCAAGAAGGAATAGTACTTGGACATGTCATTTCACAGAAAGGCATTGAGGTTGACAGAGCTAAGATAGATGTCATTCAAAACCTACCTCATCCCAAAAGCGTCAAAGATATTCGATCTTTCCTTGGCCATGTGGGCTTTTATAGGAGATTCATTAAGGACTTTAGCAAAATTGCTAGACCTTTAACTCTTCTCCTGGCCAAGGATACGACCTTCCATTTTGACTCGGACTGCGAGACAGCTGTCGACTCACTTAAACACTCACTCACTTCAGCCCCCGTTTTATCATCACCAAACTGGGACTACCCCTTTAAGCTGATGTGTGACGCATCTGATTTTGCAGTAGGTGCAGTCTTAGGACAGCACATCGAAAAGATGCCACACGTGATATACTATGCAAGTAAGACCCTGAATGATGCGCAAATCAATTATACAACCACAGAAAAAGAACTCTTAGCGGTTGTATTTGCATTAGAAAAATTCAGGCCTTACTTAATTGGCTCACCTATAGTTGTGTATACTGACCATTCCGCTTTAAAACATCTTCTGGCGAAGAAAGATGCAAAAGGTCGACTAATACGTTGGATCCTTCTGTTACAAGAATTCGATCTTGTTATCAAAGATAAGAAAGGATGTGAAAACGTAGTAGCTGACCATCTTTCACGCATCATTTCTTCTCCTGTGACCCTGCCGATCAATGATTCATTCCCTGACGAACAACTCTTGAGCATATCCGCTGAACCATGGTTCAGGGATATTGTGAACTATCATGCCACGGGACTTATACCGAGCGATTGGTCAAAACAGGACAAATATCGTTTTCTTTCCCAAGTAAAACACTTTTACTGGGACGAGCCTTATTTGTTTAAATATTGTCCTGATTAGATCATTCGTCGATGTGTCCCGAATGAAGAGTTCAAGAGTGTTCTTTCATTTTGTCATGATCAGGCCTGTGGGGGTCACTTCGGTCCTAGAAAGACAGCGGAGAAGGTTTTGCAATGTGGATTTTATTGGCCTACCTTATTCAAGGACGCATTTGAGCATTGCAAAACCTGTACACAATATCAGTATACGGGTAGAATATCCCAGAGGAATGAAATGCCTCAGCAACCTATTCTGGTTGTTGAAATATTTGATGTTTGGGGCATTGATTTTATGGGTCCTTTTCCCAACTCCTTTGGGAATTTGTACATTCTGCTGGCGGTTGATTATGTCTCAAAGTGGGTAGAAGCCATTCCATGTCGCACTAATGACAAGAAAATTGTCATTAAGTTCTTAAAAGAGAATATCTTCTCGCGATTTGGACACCCACGCGCTATTATTAGCGATAATGGGACACACTTCTGCAACAGGTCTTTCGAGACTCTGATGCGAAAATACTCAATCAACCACCGACTTTCTACACCCTATCATCCCCAAACAAGCGGGCAGGCTGAAATCTCAAACAGACAAATCAAACTTATCCTGGAGAAAACTGTTGCTAAAAATAGAAAAGACTGGTCGACCAAATTGACGGATGCTCTTTGGGCATTCAGAACTGCATTTAAGACCGACCTAGGAATGTCTCCATATAGGATAGTGTTTGGGAAAGCATGTCATTTACCCGTCGAGATAGAGCATAAAGCATTGTGGGCTATAAAAGAAATAAATTTTGATCTAAACCTTGCTTGCAACTTTCGGAAGCTGCAAATAAATGAGCTAAGCGAACTCCGCGATGAAGCTTATGATAATGCTGTAATCACAAAGAATAGGACTAAGCTTTTTCACGATAAAAATATTTTGAGGAAAACATTTTCACCTGATCAACAAGTCCTTCTTTATGATTCACGATTACACCTTCACGCGGGTAAGCTCCGATCTCGATGGAAGGGACCTTTTGTTGTGCGGTCTGTATACCCGCACGGGGCAGTAGAAGTAGAAAATGTTAAAAACGGCACCTTTTTCAAAGTAAATGGACATAGACTTAAGCCGTATTTTTCCACTGACCCCACGGAGGAGCTCTTGTTCTTACAAGAGCCAGTTTATTTGGATTAAAATTCCTCCGTCTCACCTTCATATCCTGTATATCATTGCATTATTTTTTGAAGGTGAGTGAAAAGAGTAAGTTTGGGGGAAGTTCTTCACTTATATATTTTGCCCCCACTAATAATTCCCCCCACGCTTACAGTTTTTGTAGGTATAGAATTTGGCAACAGTGAGGACACTGTTGAAAACAAATTTGGGGGAGGTTTGTGCTTATTTTTGCATCATTTGCATATCATCTTCATAAGCACAAAACATTTCTTTAAAAATCTATAAAAATTGAAAAATTTTCAAAACCAATAAAAATTTAAAAATTTCCAAATATAAAAATAATTTTAATATTTACATTTTTTTTGTACATAAATAAGATAATGAAAGTTTAGATAGTGAAAAATTACATCCATGAGATTGGAAAATTTTTAGAAAACTAAGAAAATTAGAAGTTTTCTTATACGAACTAGTAATAAGTAGTTATGAGCCGTTGTCCCAAGGGTTAGTAAGATGAAGGACGTCACTAATCTGAGGATAAAAATAAGTCTGAAAAATAGTTTCTATTCTGGAAGCCAAACATTTTGAACGTTGATACCCTGCTATTCTCACTTATACACGTCTTGAAACCTGGAATAGTAGAGGATACCTTGAAATGCTCTTGTCTTTAAGCCGATGTATGAAGGAAATAAAAAGAAAAAAAAACATGAATGAAAAAAAAAATATAAAGTGGTGAGAAAAATGGACACTGGTTTTGTTATCACCAAGGGCAATAAAACAATATATAGCAAGGGTGCCTCTTCACCTAGTGCCCTAAGGCCAACTGGTCTGGGAGTCACTGCTATGCCTGAGGTGGTGCAAGACGAGGAAAATACACCAAGTAAGCAAGCACAGGAGTAATCGGTCGGTTAGTACCTCAAGAAGTATTAACGGTCGCATGAAAGTGTGTGAGCAATCTCATCTAAACATTCATTAATTAAAAAGTACTGAGGCTGATGGGCAAGAGTATGATAGCTTGAATTGAATTCTCCGGGTGTAGGGATGTTTTTACACACACGCAGGGTTATATGATCGATGTTTGGACGACAGATAGGAATGAAGAATAAGATGATGTTTTATTGAGGGAGGACGTGATTTCTAACATCTTTTCATGACCATTAAGATAGGGCTCATGACAACCGAAAAGCTAGCTTACTTGGAAACCCTAATTTTCGAAGCTTTTCTCTTACAATTCTTGTCTTTAAATGTAATATTCATGATCTTTCTTTTATTATTGGATTTTGTGGGTGCAATCCGCTGAAAACCCTCAGGAGACAACACTCCTCCTACTAGGGACACCTAGAGGTTTAAAGGCTTGTTGCACGTGCTTAGTGCAATCGTGTTGCCTACGAAAGTGTGCTAGATTGTTTTTCTCTTTCTTTATTTTCTCCTTCTCTTTTTAACAGTTCGCTCGAGACGATCGAAATTAAGTTTGGGGGAATTAGTCGAAAATATTGCATATTTCAGCCGGCAATTTCCCTATCATTTGCATTCATTTAGAAGTGTACGGTATTCATATTTCACATATTAGCAAAACTGTCGCAAAATATCAGATTGCATGTGTTAGACTCTAAAACCGGCACTATAAAGGAAATTGACTGTATTTCATGGCATCGCATCATCCCTATATTGCGCAACACTTGTTTTGAGATCTGTGCAGGAAAATCCAGAAGAAAGGCCAAAATTTACATGGTGCTGATCAAAACATTACGCCAACTCAATGATTTCAGTTCTGGTAGCAATCCAAAGGGGCAAATACAATTCAACATATCAGATGAAGCCCCAAATATCATCCTAAGACCACACCAGAAAGCCCAAAGCCCAAGCCCCATAAAGAGCCGCGGATCCGCGGTAGGAGCCTGCTTGCGCCGCGGATCCGCGGTGGTTCCATGGAGTTAGCACCTCATCTTTGCACCACAATGCTTATTCCAGGGTCCAGACTTCAGAAAGACATGTCAACTTCCAGAATTCTCCAGAGGCTTCTGCCAGATCAGCAAACTAGGGTTTCTAATGCTTAATTAATCCTAACTTAAAGCCTAAGCTAGCTCCTAACAAACTACCTTCTAGAAGCCTCAACAAACTTTTGGAGGGAATTGTAATTTCAAACCTAGACCTAGGGTTTGGGAGATCTATAAATAGGACCCTAGGCTCACTTGTAAAAGGAGGCAATTCTATATTCATTCATTGAAATCAATAGATCCATTCACTCTCTTTCTTCATCTTCTTCCACAAGTCTAGTGAGAAGACTTGTGTGAAACCCTAACCCTAAATTCCAATCAAAAGCCAAGATCCCGAGTACCCATCAAGCAAGAAGCCTTGCAACCTTTTATGAGCCGAGCCGATCTTCAACAGAGCAAGTGGTCCAAGCCGATCCGTGACTCAAGGAGCCGAGCGACGCCAATTCAACAATTTAGTTCTTCCTTTTGTAGTTCTTGAGCGACTGTAATCAAATTGTTGATATAAATAAAAGGTGGTATTCTTTTATCTTGTTTTCTTTAAATTCTCGCATCATGATATCTTTTCAATTCTTGAATACTTTCTGTGTGATGATGTTTGAGTAATACTCCGCTCGTCGAGGAGTCGAGACGATCAATAGAATGATGATGTAATATATCTTAAATCGATTCTTGAGTCCTACGAGTTTTGTAAACCCTAGCAAGTTCAAGAATCGACGACCCAATTCGTTGCGATGCTTTCTTGATTGATATCGCTCGAGATTGGGGAGTTACGATCGTTTCTTGAAATTGTTAGAGGCTAGAATGCAAATGATATCAACGAAAGAACAAGGGTTAAAAGATGAAACCCTAGTTTCATCAAGAAAGCCCTAACTCTCGTCGATCATCATCAATCTAGTATCAATCCTTCGAAGGACAAGAACACGAAATCTTGAAATTACATCACGTCTATAGATCCGATCGATTCCTACGAGCCTCATTTAGATTCTTGACATTTTGGTTGGAAATATTATCGAAACCCAATTCTTGATTGTTTATCAGTTTCTTGATTCTTGATTAAACATCGTGACACCTAAATAGATCGATAAATTCTTGAATCATGTTTTCTTTTCTTTTCGATTAACTTTTCGATTCAAACAAATTAAATACAGAAACGAATCGCACAATCCCTGTGGACGAATCGCACAATCCCTGTGGACGATCCGCACTTGCTAACGAAATCTACACGACACCGTTATTGATTGCGGTCAAATATAATTTTTTTGATTGTGATTTCTTTATACAATTTTCTAAATACCGATACAAGATACTGTTATCGATCACATGAAATCGACATCGGGAAACAATTGATTCAATACTTGCTTTTACACACAATCCGGAAATTGTTTCAATCAACTATTCTCACCGTACAATTCTTGCTTAACCGTTCAGTCAGGCCGGTGTCGGTACTTCGAGGGAGGTTTTACGACGCTTTCGCAAAGTTCCTTAATTAAATAACCTCTTTTCTCTGGGGGCGTAGCCCCGCTGACACCTTTCTCGACACCTACTTGGTTTATAGCATTGATCGTTAAGTGACGAATCTCCTGATGAGTAGCGGATACTCACAGTAGGATCGGGATCCAAATATCATCGTGTGATAAAATTGAAGGAATCCTACCAAAATTATCACACTCCAAATGGTATGCAACTCTTAGCAAATTTCAGTTTCTTTAGAAATTCCCGATATCAATTTCTGCCCCATGCTCTTATGACCTTGGCGTTGGTCAAAATGTCATAAGTCACATGTTAAGTTCTACCCATCATTATCTTATTAATTTGAACCCATCCGTACATACCCCTGACGTTGGCCAAATGGCAGTACGACTGTCCCAAACCAACTCATCTATCTATGCAACAGATGAATACCCAGCAGCTACCAAACACCATGCCTTGGCGTTGGTCAAAATACATAGCTTGAATAATACTGAATACCCAAATGAAATGACGGAAGGCTACGAATGGTTTTGGCAAAACCGTGAACGTAGTGAACTTGATATGATCGAAGGAACCTGATAGCATTTAAAAGGAGTGGTTTAAGCTTCGCAATTAAAAATCTGCTGTTTTAAAAATAACCGAGTGGTTTCTTTTAAACTGTTCCAAGGATTCAACTTTGGTTTATTTTCTTTGCATTAAAATAATGCGTCCCATCATTTAACCTATCAATGAAGAAAACAACGAAAATACAACGTCCTCTTATGCTATCCGCATTCGCCACTGGGCCCCGTCATTCACCCGTTAGGTTACTTAACTAACGACAGAGCGGGGGCAGGGCTACCGTGGGTGCAAAACATAAGTAACGCCTACTAGATATCATATATAGATATTGTACATTCGTCAGACGCAATAATAGGCATTCCAGATCACAGATGAACATATTGGATATACAAGCAATCCGCATTTCTTTTGAGCCTGCAAAGAAAGACGGATTACACAGTCGCGATGAATAGCCGAAACCCCACCCTAGACCCCTACGGGTACGGCAAACTACCCGCCAAGTACCCAAAGTGAAGCGGTCTCCCTCAACGACGTGACTAGGCCACTAAGCACTTCAAAGTACCCGGTAGTTTGTGCACCCCACCTTGGGTCTATCCTAGGAGCAGAAAACAGTAAATGAAATAATACAACGGTGGCTACAATCTCAACCCGGATGTACCCCGCAAAAAAATATTACAACAAATTACAATTTACATTTGAATGAAAGAAACACTCGTCTCACATCCCCGACCATCCATTCACGACAATCCAACAGTTCATATTCACAAACCAGTAAAAACCATTACAGAAATATGCAACCCCCTGCTAACCGACATACTAGCAGTTAGGGGAGGTTTACGAACATATTAAACACAGCACAGATATAATCCAATTAGCCAAAGATATAATCCAATTAGCCAAAGTTCTTAGAATTTCGATTAAGCAACGCATATGAATCTACTCAAAACATTTTACCGTGCACATAAAACCTTAGCAGAAACAAAACATCCCAAAAAATACAACATCAACACAGAAGAATAATTGAGCAAATTTGGGTTGACTCGGTGTCAACTCGGCCGCGGATCCGCGGCGGATCGCTTGGATCGGCCGCGGTTCCGTGGCGGTTTGGATGAGTCAGGATCCCAAATTTCTTCACAATTCTTAAAAAACCCTGCTCGTATTTTTAAGGGTCCCTGAAAAATTTTTAGACCCCGTTTTAAAATCAGCAGAAACTTAGTGAAAATATCGTTTTTTCGGGATTTTTTCGCGATCGAATTTCTAAAGACTTTGCTAACAAGTTAGTTATGGTTTATATAGGCTCTGATACCACTGTAAGTCGACGTTAGACACCCCACAAGATGCGGGGAGGCGGAATAGGTAAAACCATCATTTTGTTTAAAGTAACATCGACTAATTTTACGGATCTTTGCCAAACCCTAACTAACAACTATCTAGAAGTGATTAACTACTATGATAGATGATTATACCTAACGATACAAGTCCTTCTTGTTCTTGTTGTTCACCTCCTCGTCGGCCTCCTCTATGTGATAGAAGATCCACCCGAGAGTTCCTTCTCCAAACTTTAACCTCTCACTTGAGGTAACTAAGTGGCTAGGATTGCTAATCCAAGTGACCTAGAAGATATAGAACTAGATTAAGGGTTAGTGTGAAGAAGAGAGAGAGCTTGAGGAGAGAGAATGTGTATGTGAGAATGAAATGAAATTAGAACTCATTCTATATTTGATGAAGCATAATAATTATCAAAATAAATCATATAGATAATTACAACCATGCTTCATTTAATACAAATGAATGAATTATCTTACGAGTCATTAAGCAATAAATGCTTCATTAACTCATTTGGATGAATCACTTCATGAGTCACAAATTCATTTAATGCAATTTACACCTAAGCTCTTCACCTCACCTTTCTTCTAGAAGCTTCTCGACTAATTACGAGAATGCCCCTTCCATCCGTAAAAACACGGAAATACCGAGACTGTATAAATCCAATAATCCAATACTAGAATCTGGCTTAAACTAAAGTCCGCTAGTATAATCTGTCCGAACATCATACGTGCACAAGTACACGTATATGTCCGAACCCTGTCGTAAAACCATACGACCTTTATATCGTTTTGCCTGAAGCAGGGAAACTCTCTGTGTGGGACTCTAAAGACTCGACACTACGCTGGAAGTGGGTTTAACCATAGGCCGCAAGCGGTACTAGCTGTACGTAACGGTCCCCAGGTAGATGTCGATAAGAAGGACGATGAGGAAACCCATCCGAACTCCTACTGAGTCTGATGTGACAATCTCCGTACAGTCCGGTCTGTTCGTCTAAGACTATCGCATATCGGGCCTAGGGGACGGCAATCGTCAGTCCCCTAAAAGGCGGTATAAGTCGTGTCGGAGTGAAGCCCATTACACTTTGAGAAGTTACTGGAAAACTTACCAGTAAATCTCGCTTTCCCTGGCCAGGGACTTTGCGTAATGGCTCTCCAAACACAGTGCGATATCAACTCCCAATACCGGGAGAGGCGAATCCCATCTAACCGCCACTGCCTCCAAGTGCTTCGGGACTGCACCCAACTGCTACCTGTTTGCATGACTCCTTAGAGCCGTGGTAGGGTAGCAATCTAAGAACAGTGGGAACACACTCGAGGCGAAGCAGCAGTGTCAAGTCTATGGACTATGCTGTACTTATGTCACCTGGGAACTGTTAACTAACGACGGGTATAATACCAACCAACAGTTCCCTGTGAGTCCTGTCCGGTATACCCGTAACCCAACGAGCACCTGCATACTATCTCCAGTATGACGTACTGATGGTTGTGGGACAGACCATCTCCCCAATTGGGATGAGAAGCGTACACATTAGTCTACTCTGGAGTATCGATGCCCTGTCTCGATAATTCTACGACTAGGGACCTGAAAAAGGATGTGCTTGTAGACTACCCAGCCCCCACTAGTGTGACTGCCATCACAACGCTGGTAGTCAAGCAAGATCCTATGGGCTCTATCAATATGTATTCGCGATATGCTAAAAGAAATATATACACATATTAAGATAGATCTAAACCAAGTAGCATACTACTATGTTGAGCGAGACTGTTAATATAACTGTGAATATCCCAAGCTTCCATTAAATAATATACAAGCTAGTATGATACAATAATGGCCCCTAGGGCATATACACTAACAATGAGTATAGGTTAGTCCTTTGACCTGAAGTCGCCATTTGTCTCGTGTGAGTTCCCACTGTATTTTGATTACTACCCTACCACAACTCAAAGGAGTCGTGCAAACAACTTTTAGTTGGATACAGTCCCGAGCCACATGGAGGTAGTGGTCGACTGTCAGGGATTCTTCTCTCCTGGTATTAGGAGTCGATGTCACGCAGTGTTCGGTTGGCTATCATCAGAAATCCATAGCCACGGTAGGTGAGATTTACTGATAGTTGATCAGTAGTATCTCAGTTGGTGATGAGCTAGACTCAGACACTACTTATCAAGTTAGTAGGGGTCTGACGTTATCGACACCCTAGACCCAATATGCGATATTCTTTGACGAAGAGACCGGACTGTACGAAGATTGTCACATTCAGGTTCAGTAGGGTAAGGACGCACTTGATTGTCGACCCCCTTTTTGACAAGTTTCTGGGTAGCCGTTACGTACAGCTAATGCCGCCGACGTGCTTGTGGTTAAACCCACTGCCAGCGTATTGTTGAGTCTTTAAATTCCCACATAGAGGGTTTTCCCGGTTCAGGCGACAGATGTAGGAGCCGTACGGTGGTACGTGCAGGGGGTCCGATTAAATACATGTACGCGATACATGGACTTTAATCGGACGGTTGATAATACTAGCCGACTTGGGATTAAGCCAGATTATTAAATCAGGTTTTGATTTAATAATTTATATATGTATTTTGATACATGTATTTTAGTATTATTGTTCACTATTTATTTTCTCTCTTTACGAATACGCGTATATGTAGCGATATATATACCAGGTGAAGTATTCTGTATTTATACGGCAATGCTTCTAGAAGAAGGACACCTCATATTAATTTTCTATTTAGAAAATTAAAATTGGAAATGATGTGGCAAGTGGAGTTAATGAAGCATGGTGCAAACTATGTATAGAGGCATGGCTTTGTTTTTAAATGTTTATTTTCATTTGGTTGCACTATTGGTGCATGGTTCATATTGTTGTAGCCATTCCTTTTTACTTAGACACTTGATGCTTTCTTGACATCCTCACTTGAGTTCCATGGTTGATGCTTCCTCTTCTTCTTGCTCACATTTTAAAGAAAGATTCTAGAGATAAAATTTAGTGGAGTATTCCTACATCACCGACCATTCAAACTTAGCAAGTTTGGGTCGTCGGTTAGAGCCTCCTTCGGCAAATGGTGGTCGATTCTCAAGCGTGATCCCGGCAGCTACGAGCTTGGAGGGGTCTTCCACAATTGGGTGGACACGCGATAAAGGTTGTATTTCTTCAACCCTTGCACTTGTAGATTTTTCTAGTTTAGGTCTATGGTTCGAATCCTGGGTATTTACGGGAGTCCGGTGCTCGTCAGAATTTTTGTTTTCGCTTCCGCCTCGACCGCGGCTTCCGCGGCATGGGCACCGGATCCCAACATGGTATTAGAGAGACCATAAACCTTCACTAGCTAGTTTGCACAAGTTTAAAGTCTCGATCGATGGATTTTTCCGGATCGAATTTCCATTTTTCATGCCTGCTGTCCGAATTTGAAAGTTGTTCAAAAAATCATTTAGATTGCTTTAAAATTATGTGCAGGCAATTATAGTGGCTAGAAAATATTTTGGGTCCATGATGCCAAAATTTGGCTGCGGAACCGCCGCGTAACATACCAATTTGTGGCGATTCCACGGTCTTATTTTGGCCGTTGGGTCCCAAAATTTTTCTGGTGTTCTATTTCATGGAAATGTGATTTTTGGGATGTATGGTTTTGGCCCAGATTTGTTTGAGTACTGGTTTGTACTTGGGGCCAATGCGGAAAGTTTTAGTTGATCAAAATTTTGAATTCGTGTGTATCAGTGCGTATGTTAGTTTCTACGACCATGAATATCATAGGGTGATACAATCCGACTGGTTGCTATATGTACAATCATACGGATTTATGAACATGATATTCACGTTGATGTTCTGTGATGCACTGATGTTATGGATGGATTGTCGTGATGGATAGCCTTGTGTGCAATGTTAGATGTACTATTTAGATTCATTTGTATATTGTTTTGCGGGACGAGTGTCCGACATGTGGACTGCCATCACTACCAGTTTGTATATTCTTTTGTTGGGGCACGACCGGGTTGAGGTCGTTGTCATAATTATTGTATATATATATATTTTTTCTGTACTAAGATTACCCTGTGGAGGAGTGCTCGAATAGCCAGGTTCTAGAGGGCAACGGGCCTGCATCTCATGGCATTGAGATTGGGGGGGCCTTACTCTAGAATTGGAGGGCTATTCGCTGCACTCGTAGGTGGTATAAGTTGACCCACGGAAGGGTGCTCAAGTTACCGGATTTTGAGAAGTGCTGGGTGGCCTATTTACTTTGTTGATTGGGGTTGACTCACTTCGGGGATTGGCGGGTAACTTACCGTACTCGTAGTCTAGGATCTTCATTGCACTGGCTATCCACACGACCGGTGAACGTCGCGTTTCATTTATGGCTCAAATGAAACACGGGGCTCCTAGATTATCCGCTACTCCATATTATTTTTCGCATGCTTGTGATGATTTTTATCTTCCTGCGATGTTGAGATATATATATTTTATATATTTAGTAGATTCTTTTATATGTTTTGCATCCGCACTAGTCCAGCCCCCGCTCTGCCGTTAGTTAAGTAACCTAGTGGTGCATGACGGGCCCCGTGGCGAATGTGGATGGCATATAAAAAGAATGTTATTTTGGTTGTTTCTTTTGTGGCTTGGAAACTTAAAATGATGGGAACACATTATTTGAATAATGCAAGGAAAAATAAACCTAAATGATGTTGTCGGAACCAATTTTAAAACTACTCGGTTTTCTTCAAATCTCATGGTCGTATTCTTTTGCTATGCATAGAGGTATTCGGTTAGGAATATCCCGCACCTTATTCTATGAGGGAAGAGCCTTGATCCATTCATTGGGAGTTCGCTCTTAAGCAAAAGTTTATATTACTGGTTTTAAAAAGCGAAGCTTAAGCCATTCTATTTCAAAGCCACTCGAGTTCCTTCAACGATATCAAGTTCATTACGTTAAAGGTTTTTCGCCAAAAACCAGCCGTAGCCCTCCATCATTTCAGATTAGTATTGCTTAGTATTCGTGTTACGTATGTCGTGCTCAGCCGAGGCGTAGTGTTCGGCAGCTCTGTAATACTTTTCTGTCTCAAGGATATGTAGAATGGTTAGAACAGTCGTACGGTCATTTTGGCTCAGTCATGGACTCGTACGGGTGGGTTTAATGCAATCAAGATAATGACGGATTGAACTTGACTAGGACCCTTTAATATGTTGGCTTGGTAAAGGTCACTTGGGTCCTAGAGGCAAAAACCATATCGGGGGTTTCAAATATATAGGAAACTTGCCAGGCATGCGCATATCTTCTGGAGTGTGGTGACTTGAGTGGATTCCGTCAGATTATTACATGATGATAGTTGGGTCCCGATTCCCACTGATGAGTATGTATTACTCCTCGGGAGATTTCTTCACTTCGGAATTAGATAACCTATTAGGTTTCTAGAAAGTGTTAACGAGGTTATGCTTCTGCGGAAACGGGGTTATTAATTAGGTCCGTGCGAAAGCACGGGGGACCTCCCCTGGAGTGCCAACACTGGCCAGGCTGAACGGTTAGCGAACTTGCAAAGTTTAAATGATCCCGACTAGTTCTCCTTTTAGGATTTGAGGGAGAATTCGAGGAAATAGTGGGAGCCATCCTGATCAGATAAAGTGATAACCAATCTGATCTTGATAGAGTGCACACTGTGTTGGGTTACGATAGCGCCCTGGCCATCAACCGTGACCGTGCAGAACAAAAACTGGCATTTAAAAAACTTTGGCGCTAACGAAAACCCGCCCAAGATCGAACCATAAACCTATACTAGCTAACTATAAAAGAGCTAAACTAAAAGGTTAGAATGTTATACCGAATGAATCAAGTCCTTCGGTCTTCCATCATCTTCCTTAGCTCTTTGAGGCGTGCTCGAACAAACTTGGCTGGTGGTCTTCCTCCATCGAAGATGATTCACCCGAGGGATGTTGCTTATGGCTCTAGCTCCACATCGAAAGCAAGTGAAGCAACTAAGGATTCTAGGTTGCTAATCTAGAAAGCCTAGGATGTAGTGAGTGTTCTAAATGTTTATCCATCTCGCCTCCTCTCTTGATTCTCAACTCATGAGATTGTAGAGAGGAAGTTGAGCATTAAGGTGGAGGAAACTCAAAAGTCCTAGAGGAGAGTGAAGCTAATGGTGAGGAGATGAGAGAAACCAAGAGAAAAAGGAACTATCTCATATTTTTCTCCAAGTGACCAGGTGAGGAAAAACCAAGTGAAGAATGGTTTTATCAAAACCAATTTTCCAATATAATATACAACCCATACTTGAATAGTATGCACAAATGAATTAATAATTCATTTGTGCACATTATGCAAGCATGGTCATCACCATACTCCCATCAAGTCTATGCCACCTCATTATCCATTTAGAATAAACAGTCAAACCCAAAATGAGGTGTCCACCTTCTAGAATGTTATCTAGAAAAAATACGGATTACATTCTTCTGTATATACATACCTGTATTCATACCGAAATACGAATACCCGAAGAGATAGAATAACACAAAGAACATAATACTAGAATATACATATCAAAATATATATACGTAAATTATTAAATCAATACCCGATTTAATAATCCGTCTCAAACCCGAGTCGGCTAGTATTATCAACCGTCCGATCGAAAGTCCGGGTACATACTACAATCAATCGATCGGAACCCTGCACGTATCCAATACGGCTACTACTACATCATTTCGCTTGAACCAGAGAAACCCTCTGTGTAGAACTCTAAAGACTCGTCAATACGCTGGCTGTGGGTTTAACCACAAGCACGTCAGCGACACTAGCTGTACGTAACGGCTACCCAGGTATTGAGCGAAAAGAAAGCCGATGAGCAAACTCATCTGAACCCCTACTGAGCCTGTCCGTGACAATTTCCATATAGTCCGGTCTGTTCGTCTAAGAGTATCGCATATCGGGTCTGGGGGTGGATAAAGTCAGACCCCTAATAACGCTATATTTCGTATCGGTATGAAGCCCATCACCAACTGAGAAACTACTGATCCAAATTAGTAATTCTCGACTACCTTGGCCAAGGATTTCTGGTGATGGCCACCCGTGCACCGCGCGATATCAACCCCCAATACCGGGAGAGATGAATCCCTGACGATCCGCTCACTGCCTCCATGTGGCTTGGGACTGTACCCAACGAAAACCTGTTTGCATGACTCCTTTGAGCCATGGTAGGTTAGTACTCAATGCACTGTGGGAACTCACACGAGACAAATGACGATCTCAGGTCGATACACTAACCTGTACTCATGTCATCTGGGAACTGCTATCTGACAATAGGTATAATACCATCTAGCATGTTCCCGACGAGTCCGTCCAGTGTACTCCTAACCCAATGAGCACCTGTTTACTATCTTAGGTGACTGAATGACACCAATGGTTTGTGAGACCGGCCACCGCTCTTCGTCAGGGTCTCGAAAAGTATACACTAGTCTACTCCGGAGTATCGATGCCCAATCTCGATACTCCTCCGACTAGGGACATTTAAGGATGTGCTGATAGACCACCAAACTCCCACGTATATGATCGCCATCATAATACTGGTAGTCAAGCAAGAATCCTATGGGCTATATCAACATGTAATAGTGATATTTAATACCACATAATGCATGTACATGATGATAAAGACAAACCAGATAGCATACTATCATCTTGAGTAAGACTATTCTACCCGTATAGGTCCTCCCTCAATAATTACAATCGCGTGCCTGCGACTACAATAATTGATTTGAGGGTACTATAGCCAACAATCTCCCACTTGCACTTAAGGCTAATTATTGCGGTGTCGCATACTCACAGCCCGTGTGATACTGAACACCCAACTTCTCTACTAATCAGTCTCGTAAAGCCCGTTTGTGAAACTATTGCGTTCGAGAAATAACCTCAGTGAGTGTGTAACATTTCAGAAAAATAAAATATTATTTTTGGAATTTAAATAATAAAATAATACATTTCACAAAAACTATTCGATTTGCTAATAGGGTTTTTTCGTAAAATGGTATAATCATATACCAATATTTGGAAAATAATTGGAGATTAATATGGTTTATTTATTTAAAAAGTTATTTATTTGGATTTAGGCATTTTACAAATCATTATGCAATTATTTATATGCAATTTTAAATTAAACTTGATTAGTTCACTACTAATCACGATTAAGCCAAATCCGTATTTTTAAATTATCCATGGCTAGTGCACTATGACATGTTGCATTTTGTTACATGTTTGTTTCATTTGTATTTGTGTTTGTTGATATTTGGTTTTAAATTAGAAGAGAGCCCAGTTCGGTGAAGAAAGAAAGTGCGGGTAGTTGCCGGAGTCAATCTCGGAAGAACGGATAGGTTTAAATTAGAAGAGAAGGGAAAAATGAGAAAAAGAAAAGAAAGAAAAGAAAAGTCAAGGAGGCATGGCCAAATGAGTGTGGCAAGAGAGAGAGAGTGAGAGAGAGAGAGAGAGGGGGATGGCTCCCATACCCTCATCCTTTATTTTCTCCTTCATTCATTCTTCTTCACTTCAACTCCTCCTTCATTTTCTTCTTCACCTCCTTCCTTCACCTCCTCTACCTCTATGAAACCACCTCAAATCATCATCGAAACACTACACTTCCTTCATTAAAAATGATCACCATCTTATCCTACACCCCATAGTGGAACCAAGTTTGGATTTTGAGCACTTGGAGTTTTTAGGGTTTTTCTTGAGTTGCTTCCAAGAGGTATAACTTCACTTCTTTTCTTGTTAAATTGTTTCTTTGCCTTCTAGTTTAGTTTAGAGATCGTTTAAGTATGTTTAGTGATCTTAGAAATTTCTAGGTTGATTATTAGTGGGTGTATGGGCTTGTAAAGTGGCAATTAAGGTTTAATGAGTGTTTACACGACCTTAGTGATGTTTTCTGACCAAGACTAGAAGACTAGAAACCTAGTACACGAACTTAGAATTTTCCCGATGTCGGTTTTCTTAAATTGTGATGCTCAGATGGAATCTGGAGCAACTTGGGATGTTTATAAGAAAATCAAGCAATTACATTGACTTAGTTAGACCACTAGAAGACTACCACAGGAAAACGAGCCCAAAACTTGACACTCCAACCAGCGACACTGGGCAATTCTTGTTAGTTATATGTATGCCCTAGAGACCATTACTGTACATACGATGTATATTTTATTGGATGCTTGGACATATATAGGTAGGACTTTTTTGCTCAACATGATAGTATGCTATCTGGTTGCTCTTTATCTTAACATGTACTCTGATTGTCTCTATGTTACATGTTGATAAAGCCCTTAAGATGAGTACTTGACTATCAGGACTATGATGCAGATCATACTAGTGGGGACAGTGTAGTCTCTAAGTACATCCTTCAAATGTTCCTAGTCGTAGGTGTATCGAAACAGGGCATCGATATACCAGAGTAGACTAGCGTATGTGCTTCTTGACCCATATGATGGGCGATGGATGGTCCCATATCCATTGGTGTTTGACATCAGAGAAAGTATACGGGTGCTTAGTGGAGACTGGGTACATTGGACGGACTCGCCGAGAACTCCCAGATGGTATTATACCTCACATCAGATGGCAGTTCTCTGGTGACACTGGTACAGGTCAGTCTGTAGACCCGAGATCGTCATAGAGTCTTGTGTGATTCCCACTGTGCTTTGATTTCCATTATACCACATCCAAGAGGGCGTGCAAAAAGGTGGCTTTTGGGTACAGTCCCGAATCACATGGTGGCAATGAGCGATAGGAGGGGTTTCGTCTCTCCCGGTATAGGGAGTTGATGTTGTGCTGTGTTCGATTGGCTATAACTGGAAATCCCTGGCCAGGGTTGCTGAGATTTACTGGTAAGAGTTATCAATAGTTTCTCGAACTATTATGGACCTCATATCGACACGACTTATCAAGCTACTAGGGTCTGACGTTTACCACCCCTAGGCGAGATATGCGACATATCAGACAAAGAGACCGGACTGTACGGGAGTGTTACTGATTGGATTCGCAGGAGAATATACAGGCTTGCTTGATGATCTTCTGATTGCTCAATACCTGGGTGGCTGTTACGTTTAGCTGACCGCTTGCAGCTTGTGGGTGTTTGATATGATCATCACCTACTGCCGGCATATTGACGATTCTTTAGAGTCCTACACAGAAGTTTCCTGGCTCGGGCAAAACGGAGTAGGAGCACATATGTGATATGTGCGGGACCGAGAACAATACGTGTATGTGATACCGTATTAGATTCTCGCGATATGTGATATCGGCCAGATATATGTGATAGGGCCATCGGATCAAGTGTTGATTCGATGAACTGATACAGATTATATTAGTCGGTTATTTGTGAAATAACCGGATTATCGGATCAAGTGTTGATTCGATAATTTAATGTATAATTATATATTTGATATATTATATTACATTAACTAATATAAGCTCACTTAAAGATTCTTTTCCTCACTCGGGTAATACATTGATATATATGCGATATATGTTAATTGTATTATTTTATTTTGTTACAATAAATATTGTATATGTGATATATAATATTGTAACATGTTAGGGTTACAAATGCAACATGTTTTGTGGAGTTTAAATATGGTTAGGGTTTGGATTAGGGTTAAGCTTTCTTGAAGCTTCTAGAAGCTTTGCTTTTGTTTTTAAGCAAACATATTTTGTAAAGATATTTTGTAGATATTTCTTAACCAAACCCAAACCCTTTACCATAGTAAATTATCTACATGGGTTAAGTCTTTATTCTTAACCCATGGTTGCATTTCTAACCTCACACAAGATTTCATTATTCATCACAAAGTAATTTCTTCTTCTTCTTCCTTTGAGAAAAGCTTTCTAGTTTTTTCAAATGTGATGAAAATGAGTGAGAAATTGAAAACAAATGAGAGCTAAATTCCTACTTCATCATACTCATCTATTCTAGCCTCTTAGATTAGGGTGTTTGCTTTGCTAATACTTGATTAGCAAAGCAAGAGCTTGGGTTTGAGTTTCTTCAAGGTAGATCATCTTCGAAATGGAAGACTTCAAGCAAGCATGCATTATTCGACTTGTGAAGCCTCTCTAGAGTTCGGGAGTTCATGGATCGCGGTGAAGGGACTACTACTCGGAGCTTATGAAGCGAAGGAATAGACTAAAAAGGTTGTAATCCCTTTCTCTTAGAAGTAAAGTTGTTTACTTGCTTATTGTTTCGCCTAATCTCTAGTCTAAGATCTTGGTTAGGGTTGTTCGGCACTTGAAAAATTTGATTTTGGTATGGTTGATGCCTTGTAGAACCTTGTTCTAGTGCCTAGTAACCCTACAATTCTTGCATTCTCGTCGGCCAAATGTTGATGTCTGGTGTTGGGTTTTGGTCTGTAGCTCTTGCTCCTTGTAACCTAGCCCCTGTTTTGTTAGTTTTGTCCCAATATACCTGAGCAAAAATCTGGGAGTGATTTCTTCAGTTGCCGTATTATGTTTTCCGATATTTGAAACTAGGTTTTGATATTTGAATTTGGATGTGGTCGTTGGATATTTGTACGTCAACGATGAGGGTTATTTGGTTGTTTTTGCATGCTTAAGCTATATGTTCTAACCTATAAGCAATTCGTGTGCCGTATTGGTTTTCGGACATTGGTTTTAATAACGTTACGAAGTGTGTTGATATGTAGGTATCTTCGCGTGGACTTCCGAGACGACGAAGCACATCGACTTCGGCTAAGCAAGGAGTTTAGCAGGTGAGTAGATTTATATCTACGGGAAAAGTCGGGTGGATGGCGTATAGCAACCCCGCAACCATTGATATGGAAAATCGTTATATAATTTATATTGGAAAAAAGATATGCTACGAGCTTACGGATATGATTAAATGTTTTAGTATGTGATGATATGATAAAAAATGACATTAGTAAATATGTTGAATTGAGGATGCAAAGCAATGAACATGTTATATTCATATGCCAATAGATGATATGAGATTTTACATACATACAAATGAAAATATGATATATATATACAAGATGACTTGATGTGGGACATTAATATGATGAAAAGAGATTATGATGAAGTAAGATGGCTTGGCTTAATATGTCGATATACGGATGTGAGACGATATGAGTGAAGGGTTACCCTAGTGCCCTGGCCAACTTCCGTGGCCAAATGCGGAACAAAAATTTTAAGACGAACAAAAACCTTGGCACTAGATTAACCTTTAACCGGATCTTTACCATAAACCTAGCTAGCTATTATAGAGTTCTATCTACTATGATGAGGAATTCTTACCAAAGGAACCAAGTCCTTCGGTCTTCGTTCTTCATCCTTAGCTCCTCGTAACCACCTTAAACTTGCTTGATCTTCTTTTCCGGCTCCATCGGTCCTCCGGGATCGAGCTTGTTCTCCGGCCTTGCTTTGTTGTAGATGATCCACCCGAGGGGTATGATCCATGGCTCTAGCTCTTTGCTAGGTGTAAAAAGAGCAACCAGAGAACTTGGGATGCTAACCCAAGTAATCTAGGACGTAGTTTTAGAGTTCTAAGTGTGAAGCTATCTCTTTCTTACCTCTTCACCTGATTCTCAACACATGAGAAGGTAGTGAAGAGGAAGAAGATGAAGGTGGAGGAAGCTAGAGAGGAAGGAGAAGATCAAGAGCAAAAGAGAGCTCAAGAAAATAATGAAGCATGGATGAAAGAGAAAATACACACCTTGGTTTTGCGTATGATTTCTTCCATTAAACAATTAGCAACCATGCTTCAATAGTAACTCCAAAATGAATTATAAATTCATTTGTTAACTATTGAAGCATGGTCACAACCTTTTCTCTCTTACCTCTCACTTTACACCTCATTTCCATTTATGAAATAAATGAAAAATCCAAAATGAGGTGGCTACCCTCTAGAAGAAATTCTGTTATAAATACGGATTTCAGTCTACTGTAAATACATACCAGCAATCGGATAAAAACTCGAACGCCCAAAGAGATAGAATAACACGAAGAACGTAATACTAGAATAAATATATCGAAATACATATACGTAAATTATTAAATCAATACCTGATTTAATAATCCGGCTCAAACCCGAGCCGGCTAGTATTACCAACTGTCCGATCGAAAGCCCGAGTACATAGTACAACAATCGATCGAACCTTGCACGTATCCAATAAGGCTACTACATCATTTCGCCTGAATCAGGGAAACCCACTGTGTGGGACTCTAAATATTCGACAGTACTCTGGCAGTGGGTTTAACCACAAGCACGTCAGCGGCACTAGCTGTACGTATATCGCGACCCGAAATAGCCCGTGACTGGCACTTGAATCATATGAAGTCTATAGCACCCCACATAATTTAAGTAAGCCAAAAGCCCAGAAATCTAAAACCGTTTTAAATAATAAATGAAGGAAAAGTAGTTTTTAGAAGTAAAGAAAACATGTTTAGAAAGCAAGGTTTTTAAATAACTAAGCCGAATATGCATTTTAAAATGTACAGTCTTTTATAAAAATTTCGGCAGAGTTTCCTTTGTAAATACTGGCCCCGAACGGGGTACAACAAGAATAATATATATGCAGTGATAAAAGGCATCCCCAAGCGGGAGATAGCTCTTCGTCAATCGACGGTCACAACCACGCAAGCAATATAATATACAACGCCGAAGGACGAGGATCAAAACTCAAAAAGAAACTCAAAATAACATGAAAACCGTAATACTACTACACGCGACTCTAAGGTCGAAATAATACATGACTAGTTTCTAAGTCTGAAACACTATACAAGTTTTGGTTGATGGAATTTCTAGATACAATGAATAATACATGCACAATGGTGGTCCTGATGCAAAAGAACCCACCTACCAAAGCAAATCACCCGCAAGGGAAGCAGTGTGCCAGAAATGCCGCCATGGAACCTGTACGGCATAACCTGCAAGAAGCTGTAGCACAACAGGGGTGAGTTGCCAACTCGTGAATAGAAAATATCTACAAGTAGAAATCGAATGCACGACATAATCCTAGGTCAATACGATCAGTATAATATAAACCTCAAAAGGATAAGTCTGCAGCATGAAAAGGTGGCAATATAACATCTAAACATGTATGTAATGCCAAGTGCTCGTGCCAGTGCCTCAGGTAATAACATATCATAAGTATGAGGTATGTCTGCATGAATAAGTATGATGAAGTATATAAATTGATATCAATACACATATATTAGCGTCCCATTCCACTAATATTGGTGTAAGGGCATATATAACAGCATCCTCATCCATTGTTATATATACATAAGAGGTATGATCAATGTAATCAAGGTCTGTATGTATGTGGATCCCATCCACGTGTCACCCAATGACAATAAGCATCATGCATGTAAACATCGTAAAGCATATGCATGGAAATGTGAGGATATAATCAAAATCATGGAACCTAAGTGCCTAGCATCGACACTCGAAAACATCATGAAACCTATGCCTAGCATCGGCACGTAAATCCTCATATATCGGGCTCCGTCTGCGGTATCGGCCCTCGGCCCTGGCAGCACGGGTCGGCCCATATCCATCTATCAACTCTGGTCAGTATCCTCCGGATAACCGCCAGATCCAACCAATCACCGGTAGGTAGTAGTCCCTCTGCCAGGCTCACCGTCTACTACACAGCGATCCATTCTTTCCCGAGGTACCATACCGGGTCTACCATGTACCCGCAATCGGCCTCATCCGCCTCCTCAAATCGGATTTCACATGTCGCTCTCAGCACCGAGAAAACACATGGTGGACACACCGAAATATCATATCAAGAGTAACCGGGTTTTTTAAACAATTACATATTCTCTTTTGAAATACCACGGTTCCCAAATCCAGAAATATCATGGAAACAACATATCTCAATGTGTATAATCAAAAAGCTTGATGTATGCGACATGTAAAAGAAATGCAAGCATATCAGTGTATCATGCAACATGGAATAGTAATATGCACATATTGTGGGAAACCGCTCTTTTAAAATGAATCAGTTTTAAAGAGTATCTTGCGGTTCCCAAATCTCTAATCAATGCCAGAATCATTATGTATGTGCGAATACGTATGAATATACAGTATATAGGTACACAAGTATGCCATGCAAGGTCATATCCTGAATGTAACAGTACTACAGTGTAGTGACATGGCAATTATCGATGATGAAGTGTGTGAGCCGGCAAGTAAGTGTACGTGAAACATATGCATCATCGATAATGGTGCTGGTGTCCTAACGGCATGGTTTTAATATAGCAATAAACACATTTACACATGCAAAACGATGCGAATAGCATGAATTTGCGGAAATCGAATAATCAACGCAACAGTAAAGAATCTACATCCATATGTATATGTCATGCAGTTATGCCATTTAAAATAAGACGAATCGGGGTTTTTGGTAAAATAAGGGCTACGACGTTTTTAAGAAAGGACACGTCTTTGAAAATGTCCGTAGAGTCCCTTTTTCCTATCTTTAAAATACTCCTGATTCGTTAGTTTTGAAATAAGTATGATTCGGGTCTAGTCTAATATCTACTAAGTAATCTACATCTAACTATCAAATCAAACGGGAGGGGTATGGAAACCACCTAAATCTGAGTCGATAAATATAAATATAAATATAATAGTCGGTGATCCCGCCTCAATAGTATCGCGTACGATACAGTATATCATCTGACGTCCTCGAGTCATGAGTGCGGATCTATCATCTATATAAAGCTCGTACGGTAAATCGTCGTACGACATCCCAATAGCTGGGTACGGGTCAATATCACTGTCATCTCATCAATTACCCGGTATCCTTATCATCATATCACATAATCTGGGGTACTGATCTAAGTCTAGTACAACTGATACCATCTATATAAATATGAACGCGTGTGTGAAACACACGTCCCAAGGCCGCTAAAAATCACATGTCGTATCCCAAATACGAGTCATATCATATCACCGATCTCATGGCACTATACCCAATATCATCGACTCATCTCCAATGTCATCCACTATCCCCATCATCACAGTATAAGTATAGAAAATAAGTATGTGTGTGCGTGTGGGTGTAAACCTATTCTAGGGTTCGCAAATAGGAACTATACTAGTTTACTTCTACGCCCTAATCTAACCACAGTATATCTAATTACAATATCCGCGACACACTATAAGCTATCATATATATATAATATATACATATATAGTATACCAACTTCGGACTGCGGGGGTGCTATACACCATCCACCCGACTTCTCCCAGTAGATATAAATCTACTCACCTTGCTTCTTGTGTGCCGATGCCGATGTCGCCATCTCCATCTTCAATGCCTCGACATCACGTGGGGTACCTACAAGATAACACAATCACAAAAGCATATGAAAATCATATCGGAAACCAAAACGGCATACGCTATGCCCATAGGTAAAAACCTATAGTCTCGCATGAAAACACGATCAATAACCCTTTGCCGTTGACGTTCAAACGCCACCCGACAGAAACGAATCACAAATACAAAAATCCATGCTAAAACAAGTCGTAAATTATGCGCCAACACATGGAAACTAACCCATATTTTACCCAAAAAGGAATAAGACAAAATTGCACATGCCAGGGGTCTAGTTTACTGGAGATAGGGCCATGGACCAAAAACGAGACAAAACCCTCCTGCTCTGGCCGCAAATTGTGGCCAGAAGGATTAAATCTATGACCTGGGGAAGGAGGTAGGGGCTAGGGTTTTGTGTGGTGGTTCATAGGTGCCTGCACATCTTACTGTCAATCCAAAATAATTTTAGGGGTCTCGGGGTGATAGCAGATTTCCAAATACACTCCCAGATTTACCGTTTTTCCCGATATCGATATCATAAATCCGTATTCTGGTTTCAAATCTCTAGTTTGAGTCTCCAATCAATCACCACAGGGGTTGTAGTCCCTAACTACACCTCAATTCACCCTTGATTTCAGATCAAACCCTAAACCCTAACTTGAAATTTCCAAAGTCCTCAAAACGACACAATATCGACATGAAACTAGTATGGATGCATAAGAAATTGAAATACTACTCTATTGGTGCAGAAATTACCTCCTTTGGCAACTCAAGAATTTTCTTGAGTTGCTCAAAGTCCTCAAGATCCACTCTTTCTTAGTCCAATGCGATCCTCTCGAGCTTGTGAGCAAGTTTTGTGAAGAGGGAATGGGGTTTTGGGTTTGTTTTCATGTAGTTTTAGGGATTAAAGATGAAGGAGGGGAAAGGGAAGGGCAGGAGCAGCAGCAGCTCATATGGGAGAGGGAGAGAGAAATGGTGTGAGAAATGATGGGGGATGGTTCAAAAAGAGAAGGGTCGACTCTTACTTTCTCTCTCATCATCATACCTTCACTTTATCTCTTTTACTTTTCTTTTCCTTTTCCCACCATGGTGAACCCTAAGCAACCATACACCCAAAACATGTAGGAAAATGTAACAAGTGTGGAAAAAATGATATGTGCATATTTTTGCACAAAAATGCTAAAATCCCAATTAGTGTTTTTTAATCGCGATTAGCACTAAATTAGCATATAATTTACCATAAAAACTTAAAAATGGCATAATTCCACAAAATACCCTATTTTAGAATTTTCCGTAATTTTTCCAAATTTTTCCCCATTTATCGGTATTTAATTACACCGAAATATTAAAATATTCATTAAAATAATATTAAATTATAAAAGTTCCCAAAAATAATATTTTTTTTTGAAATGTTACAATATTCCCCCCTTAAAGAAATTCGGTCCCCGAATTTAAATTTAAACCCCCAAATTCTAAAACATTTCAATAAAATGTCCAAGTCAACGGGGCTCCGAAATCATCGATACGTAAAACGCATCATAGCGCAATGCATGCGCATGAGTAATGGGCAGATAACTCAAAATCAAAACTCCGTCAAGCATCCCGCAATCATCGGAGTCAAGGTAAAGACACGAATGCCAAATCCAAAGCATAACCAAATATGATATAAATCAAAATTATACATGTATATATGAATTCTATATATATGTAAATAAATAAAGTAAATGCATGCAAAAAATATCCAGGTACTGTCCTCTGACTAGTCTTGCTCAGTATGAAAACACATAGCAAATATCATAAAAAAGGTACTGCTCCATAAGAAATCAATCCTAAAAATGTATATAAGATTACCCTGTGCGTCTGGTGCGCACGGAAATCAAAATCCATTTATGTGCCATACATGTGCACAGAAACAACATCTAAGTGCAACGGGTGTGCATGAATCATCTGTCATAGGCAACGTGTGTGCCTGACAGTAAAATCAGGTGCATCTGACATGCACGAAGAATCCCGATTTAGTGCATCTGGTGTGCACCAAAATCGTATCTCAAAACATGCGCTCAACACGCGCGAGAATCCAAATCAAAAGCATGGAGTGCAAGAAGTCAACATCAATATCAGAATCAAAGTCGACGGTATACAATACAGCTCAATCAAGATAAGGTATACCGCGTGTATAAGCTCACAATCGTGTGCATCGGCGTGCACAAATCAAATCAAAACACTAAAAGTGCATGAAAACTATGCTGGAAGTGTAAATCAAATCACCGGCATAAAATAGGCATGGAATCACAATCAATACCTCAAGCGTAATAACTATGCGCATAATATAAATACCCATTAGGTGCAACCATGGTGCGCGAAAACAAATATCATGAAACTCAGCCATCAAGACTAAATCATGCGAATAGATCGCCTAAAATACTGAAATCCAAGGTAATGGATACGTGATAATCGAATCATAAAATCACAAATCATAAATACCGTCGTCGGTAGTCCCTCCTTCAAAGTCGAGAAGGTGTCGGTGCATCCAATGCTAGCAGCGCAAGGTATCTACTTGCCTCTTGCTCACGGTCTGGCCTCCTCTGTTTCTGGGTCCTTATCTTCTCTGTGGATTACCAATCTCGCGATCCGTCGGCTCATCGGCCCTGTCAGGTGTGTTAACGGGGACGATTCCGTTCTGGCACTTCTCTGATCATCTCTCGGTCAATCCTCACGACCACTCATAAAGAAGCACGTCACTGGCGTCGGCCTCTAGCTCTCTGAATATACGTGACACCTCTGATCCTGGGTGCAAATCTCATTGCAGCAGTGTCCCGGAAGGAATCCTGCTCAGGGTCTCTTCCGATCTTGCCTATGCCGAACTGTACGGAGGCTAGTATTCTTATATAATCTTTCATCGTTTTCTGGACATCTGCGTGTTCCGAACACATTTCCTCAGAAACTAGCCGTATCCCAACGCCTCTATAAGCATATCAGGTCTCTGATCTCGACGGGGAGTAATAACAGCTCGTCAGCGTCTCACACGAACTTCTGGTTCCACTCGTTTTTATCATCTCTCACTATGACGTCACGCCATGCTATCTGCGCACTGCAACTGTTCTCGTCCACGGTCAACCCGAGGTCTCTCACATGGACTCGAAGTCACGAACTCGGTATCTTCATCACTCGGTAGAAGATATCTGGCCGAACACGTCCTCGGAAACCCGTCCTAACCATCGGAGATATACTCCATACTTGTCCATTCCTGATCAATTCACAACGCATCTGGGTGAGGTCCACTATCCGAACCTGGTCAACTATCTCGTCGACGATGACAAACTCTGGCCTGCTGGGTGATTAGTCGAAAATATTGCATCTTTTAACCGGCAATTTCCCTATCATTCGCATTCATATAGAAGTGTTCGGCATTCATAGTTCACATATTAGCAAATCTGTCGCAAAATATCAGATTACATGTATTAGACCTTAAAACCGGCATTTCTAGGGAAATTGACTGCATTTCATTGCATGACATCATTTCTATATATCGCAACCCGTGTTTCGAAGTCTGTACAGGAAAATCAGAAGCTTGCTCAAATGGACACCGCTAAAACATTACGCCAACTCAATGATTTCAGTTCTGGTAGCAATCCAAAAGGCAAAATACAATTCAACACATCAGATGAAGTCCAAAATGTTATCCCAAGACCACTGCAAAAAGACCAAAGCCCAAGGTTCCAACATGGCCGCGGAACCGCGGTCAGAGCCTGCTTAGGCCGCGGTTCCACGGTCAACTTGACACTTCAGCTCTGTCTCTTTGCACCACAATGCCTATCTCAGGGTCCAGACTTCAGAAAGACATGACAAATTCCAGAATACTCCAGAGACTTCTGCCAGATCAGCAAACTAGGGTTTCTAAACTTAATTAATCCTAGCTTAAAGCCTAAGCTAAACTCCTAACAAACTATCTTCTAGAAGCCTCAACAAACTTTTGGAGGGAATTGTAATTTCAAACCTAGACCTAGGGTTTGGGAGATCTATAAATAAGACCCTAGGCTCACTTGTAAAAGGATCCCAATTTTAGTAGCCAATTTAGAGCCATTCTACCTCATTCTTCATCTTCTTCCACAAGTCTAGTGAGAAGACTTGTGTGAAACCCTAACCCTAATTCCAATCAAAAGCCAAGATCCCGAGTACCCCATCAAGCAAGAAGCCTTGCAACTTTTTATGAGCCGAGCCGATCTTCAACAGAGCAAGTGGTCCAAGCTGATCCACGACTCACGGAGCCGAGCGACGCCAAATCGACAATTTAGTTCTTACTCTTGTAGTTCTTGAGCGACTGTAATCAAATTGTTGATATAAATAAAAGGTGATATTCTTTTATCTTGTTTTCTTTAAATTTTTGCATCATGATATCTTTTCAATTCTTGAATGCTTTCTGTGTGATGATGTTTGAGTAATACTCCGCTCGTCGAGGAGTCGAGACGATCAATAGAATGATGATGTAATATATCTTAAATCGATTCTTGAATCCTACGAGTTTTGTAAACCCTAGCAAGTTCAAGAACCGACAACCCAATTCGTTGCGATGCTTTCTTGATTGATATCGCTCGAGATGGGGGAGTTACGATCGTTTCTTGAAATTGTTAGAGGCTAGAATGTGAATGATATCGACGAAAGAACAAGGGTTAAACAATGAAACGCTAGTTTCACGAGAAAGCCCTAACTCTCGTCGATCATCATCGATCTAGTATCAATCCTTCGAAGGACAAGAACACGAAATCTTGAGATTACATCATGTCTATAGATCCGATCGATTCCTACGAGCCTCATTTAGATTCTTGACATTTGGTTGGAAATATCATCGAAACCCGATTCTTGATTGTTTATCAGTTTCTTGATTCTTGATTAGATTAGTGACACCTGAATCAATCGATAAAATCTTGAATCATGTTTCTTTTCTTTTCGATTAACTTTTCAATTCAAACAAATTAAATATAAAAACGAATCGCACAATCTCTGTGGACGATCCGCACTCGCTTACGATTTACAACCGACACCGTAATTGATTGCGGTCAAATATAATTCTTTGATTGTGAATCTTATTCAATATTACCGACACATAGAAACTTATTCGCTTTATTCGATTTACACAAACAAGAAATTCTTTTCAATCAAATGAAACCGTTATCAGGGATCATTTGAGTTGATTTACTTACACAGTCTAGAATTTCAATCCAATCAAATGGCGCCGTTGCCGGGAATCATTTGATAAACACATCCAAGAAAATTCATACAATCACTGGGTGTGCGCAATATGACCACTCCTGGGTCCAGGTCTTCTCGTATAGTATTCCAGAAAGGTCCTGTCGAGGTCTTTCTCGAATCTCGTTTTTGCCAAATTGCCCGGAAGTCATCGTCCTCTACTAAAGCTAAATCTTGTTCCGGAACGGCTGCATACTTATCGCAACTCCTTCTGGAAGGTATATCCATATACAATGCCTCTGCGTGGATATCGCATCTCTGATGTCAGCGGAGTGGAACGCCCTCTCATCAAGAGCTCATACGAATCTCGTACTCCACTTTTCACTGACGTCGACTGCTTCGGACTCGTCTCATTGTGGCTGCATGGACGGCGCTCCAATGGCTATACTCGTATCTGGAGTCTCCCAAGCAATGTGTCCCATCACATGATATCCGAATGATGTCGAACCATTCGATCGATTGTCAAAACCTCATAATCCCCCAAGAGATCAACATCTTGGGTACAGTTTAATAGTACCGAGTGCATACCACAGCATCAGTGGTCCAGCCGTAGAAGGGCAAACCCAAGCCTCACTAATGGCGCCGCGGAACTGCCGCAAACCCTAAGGTTCAAAGGGTTTCACACGGTCATTATGTCGAGTTAGGGTTTCATTCTTCTAGAGGGTCCATAGAATCGCTTGCATGTCTTTCCGAATATTTTAAACTTGGAAAACGGCTCCTGACATTCGATCGTCTCTATCGACTCTCAACGAACCTGTGTGAAGTCGCCTCTAGCTGAAATCAATCTATTTGATGACCTCGCATCGGGGTAAGCGAATGAACCACATGTCCTAGTCATTCATCCTCGGGTGACTAGCGACCTTCTATCATATCTCTAAGTATATACTCATGCTGCAGTAGCTCCAATCATCTGAGCGATATTTCGTCATTTGCAGCAACAACTGGCTCATTCATCTGTATGCTGAACATCGCCTCAATCATCATGAATAAGCGATATATCAACGGTCATCAAAATCTGGTTGGCTTCTAGCAGTAGCCTGATCTTCTGGTACCAATCGGCACGTCCGAGAAATCTCGTAAAGGCGACCCACCAAACGCTCATGGCGGGAACATAATAAGATGACGCCTCTCAATGCAATCGTATGTTCCTGGAATCACGCCCTGGTCAGTCCTCGTCTACGACGAGCTCAAGCTGACGCAACTCTAGCCGTAGCTCTCTCTGCTCGTGTAATCGTGGCAGCACAATCATAACCAGTATCGATGAGGATAGATCATATGAATGAATATAATACTGTGCAAGAAAATGTACATCCTAAGGTTCCTTAAGCGGAGTGGCGTGTCGTAAGTATGCCGCGGAACATACACATGGTACGTCACTCTGCTGAAGTCACCTACTCCATCAACCAAGGGTCATCCTACGCGACGAAAGTTCGGGTCTAATACCCCCTCGACTAAGTCTAAGTTCCGTAAGGTCAAGCCTAAGTTCCGTATATATATATATATATAAACGCTCTAGGCTCCACATAGTCAAACTTAGACTCGAACCAAGATTAACCTAGCGCTCTGATACCAACTTTGTCACGACCCGAAATAGCCCGTGACTGGCACTTGAATCATATGAAGTCTATAGGACCCCACATAATTCAAGTAAGCCAAAAGCCCAGAAATCTAAAACCATTTTAAATAATAAATGAAGGAAAAGTAGTTTTTGAAAGGTTTTTTTAGCACCCTATGAAGAGTTTTGAAGCAACACATGTCCAAAAGTTTAAATTTTTATGGTGCTAAACGAACATGCAAAGGAATCGATCCTAGAAAATTAGGGTTTCGAAATATAAAGCGAACTAATCTAGGGTTTTGAGACTACAACCTTTGTAGCTCCCTTTCGCTGGACTCCTTGGTCTCTAGGGTGTTGAATGGAAGTCCTCTTGAAGTCCTCTTGTGTCCACGACGATCCACCACGGAGTTCTCCGTCCAAGCTCGCAACTTCGTAAAACTGAAGAGAACACTCTAAACAAGACGGCTAAGCTTGTGTAGAATGAAGTTGTGGTTAAGGTTCTCACTTCAAAAACCTTTCTTTAAGTGGTATTTACTCACTAGAAAAAGCTAGAGAGCAAATGAGAAAGAGGAAGAAGATGGTGGCAATATTTTCACAAGAGGTAATGAGATAAAAGATAACTCACAAGAAGAAAAAGAAATATATCAATATATATTTTATTTCTTCTTACTATGAACCATGGTTAAAGTGATGGAGACATTATTTAACTTGAGTTTTAAATGATAAAGAGAAGGATAACTCAAGTTAAGAGGTAGGTGAGCTAGGTTAGGTTAAAAGAAGAATGTAGAAACTAGTAAGAATTATCCTTTCTTTTTCGATTTGTTTTAAAACCAAAATTAAATAATAATCCATTATTTAATCCATGGTGTGAGTCTTATATTGCCATGATTTCCATATGTTAACAACCATGATAGATGGGTGTATGTATGTGTGTATGTATGCACATCCATATGTGCATGAAACTAGCATAAAAGAAAGAAAGAAAAGCACACATGCATGCTCACATCCATCATCCAAGAAAAGGTTTTAAGTGAGAAAACTAATGGTTAAATGATAAATCAACACTTGATTTATCAACCCGGTCATATCTCATATGACCCTACCAAAAGCAGTTCACCCGATCAATGTTCGGTATCATATACGCACATTTTAATCGGGTGCTTGCGCATATCGCATACGCGCACCACAACGTTTCGTCTAGACTGGGTAACTCCTTTGTGGGACTCTAAGACTAGTCAATACGCCGGCAGAGGGTGATGATCATATCAGGTACCCCCAAACCGCAAGCGGTCAGCTAAACGTAACGGCCACCCGGGTATTGAGCGATCAGAAGAAAACAAGCGAACCTGCTACAACTCCCGTCGAGCCATCCGGCAACACTACCGTACAGTCCGGTCTCTTCGTCAGATATGCTGCATATCGAGCCTAGGGATGGTCACGTCGACCCTAATAACTCAATAAGTCGTGCCGGTGAATGGTCTATAACAGATCGAGAAACTACCGATAACACTTATCAGCAAATCTCAGCAGCCCTGGCCAGGGACTTACTGATATAATCAGTCGGGCACAGCACAGCATCAACCCCCAATACCGGGAGAGACGAAACCCCTCCTATCGCTCATTGCCTTCGTGTGTCTCGGGACTGTACCCAACGGCCACCTGTTTGCACGACTCAGTAGAGCCGTGGTAGGGTGGCAATCAAAGTACAGTGGGAGAGCACACAAGACTCCATGACGATCTCGGGTCTACAGACTAACCTGTACCAGTGTTACCTGAGAACTGCTATCCGACGATAGATATAATTCCATATAGGAATTCTCGGCGAGTCCGTCCAGTGTACCCTGTCACCACTGAGCACCTGTATATGATCTTGATGTCAAACACCAATGGATATGGGATCATCCATCGCCCATCACATGGGTCTAGTATCATATACGCTAGTCTACTCTGGTATATCAATGCCCCGTCTCGATATACCTACGACTAGGGACTTTCCAGGATATGCTTATAGACTACAGATGTCCTACTAGTATGATCTCCATCATAATCAGAGCAGTCAAGCCAATATCCTCAGGGCTTTATCAGCATGTATGAGTGAATAACAAGCATGATCAAATCAACATGTCAGATAAAGAAGAACCAGATAGCATACTATCATGTCGAGCAAGAATGCATACTAAATATATACATGTATAGATACATCCACTATCACATAATGGCCTCTAGGGCATACATATATCCAACAATCTCCCACTTGCACTAAGGCCAGTTATTGGCGTATCTCATACCCAACTTCTCAAAAAGTCGCTCATGCTGCGGCTGAGGGAGGGCCTTGGTGAATGGATCCGCGGCGTTATTCTTTGTGTCTACCCTCCTAATCTCGATCTCGCGGCGATTTACAATCTCCCGGATCAAATGAAAACGCCTCAGGATGTGTCTGGACCGTTGATGGGATCTGGGCTCCTTGGCTAACGCCATAGCCCCATTCTTGTCACAATACAAAGGTATTGGATCAATAATGGTTGGAACTACTCCTAGCTCCGAGACGAACTTCTTCATCCAGACGGCTTCCTTGGCGGCATCATTTGCAGCAATGTACTCAGCTTCCATCATAGAGTCTGCAACGGTATCTTGTTTGGAGCTCTTCCAACTCACCGCCCCTCCATTGAGGGTAAATACAAACCCAAAGATAGATTTGCTGTCGTCCTTATCGCTCTGGAAGCTCGAATCGGTAAAGGCCTCCATTTGGAGATCTCCATTACCATACACCAAGAACAATTCTTTAGTCCTTCGCAAGTACTTAAGAATGTTCTTCACAGCCGTCCAGTGATTCTCCCCTGGGTTGGATTGATACCTGCTTACAATACTAAGTGCATAAGCTACATCTGGGCGTGTACATAACATCGCATACATTATAGATCCTACTGCCGAAGCATAGGGTATAATACTCATGCGAGCTCTCTCTTCATCGGTCTTTGGACAAGAATCCTTGGAGAGAGTGACCCCATGGCAAGCAGGTAAGGCACCCCGCTTGGAGTCTTCCATACTAAACCTTTTTAGGATGGTGTCAATGTACCTGGTTTGGGACAATCCCAATAACCTTTTGGATCTATCCCTATAGATCCTTATGCCCAGAATGTATGTGGCATCACCCAGGTCCTTCATGGAGAACCTTAGTGATAAGAAAGATTTGACCGACTGTAGCATAGGAATATCATTTCCTATCAGAAGAATGTCGTCCACGTACAATACGAGGAATGTGACAGCTCTCCCTACAGCCTTCTTATAAACACAAGGTTCATCTGGATTTTTGATGAAATCAAACTCTTTGATGACATCATCGAAACAGATGTTCCAACTCCGTGATGCCTGCTTTAACCCATATATGGATTTAAGCAATATACATGCTTTCCCGCTGCTCCCACTATCAATGAAGCCCTCTGGCTGATCCATATAAACGCATTCTTCCAAATTTCCATTTAGAAACGCGGTTTTAACGTCCATCTGCCAGATTCCATAGTCGTAGTGAGCAGCAATAGCAAGTAGGATCCGAATGGATTTAAGCATGGCTACGGGAGAAAAAGTCTCGTCATAGTCCAAACCTGGTCTTTGACGAAAACCCTTCGCCACAAGTCTTGCCTTATAGGTCTCCACCTGCCCATCTACACCAATCTTTCTTTTAAAGATCCATTTGCACCCTGCAGGTTTTACCCCAGGGGGTGCAACGTCCAAAGTCCACACTTTGTTGGTGTACATAGACTCCATTTCGGATCTCATGGCATCCAGCCACTTCACAGAGTCTTTACTCGTGATAGCTTGCTGAAAACTGGTAGGATCATCATCATCCATGATGCAATCTTCTCCGTTACCATCAATGAGGAAACCGTAGTACCTCTCCGGTGGGCGAGAAGTCCTACCAGACCTACGGAGTGGCCGAGGTTCTTCAGTTTCTGCTGCAACAGCCGGTTCAACCAAATCGTCATTTGTAGTTTGTGTCTCTAGAACCTCTTCTAAATCCACCACCTTGCCATCATCTTTATCTGTGAAAAACTCTTTTTCCAAGAATGTGGCATACTGAGAAACAAACACTTTTTGTTCCTCTTTGTGGTAGAATAGATATCCATAAGAATTCTTTGGATATCCCACAAAGTTACACATGACCGACCGTGTCTCGAGTTTGTCCGGATTCTGCTTTTTAACATAGGCCGGGCAACCCCAAATCTTAATTCTCTTAAGAGATGGTCTCTTCCTATTCCATAACTCATGTGGTGTGGTGGACACGGCTTTGGTTGGAACCCTGTTCAGCAGAAACGCTGCAGTCTCCAATGCATTGCCCCAAAACGAGACTGGTAACTCAGCGTCACTCATCATGGACCGGACCATATCTAATAGGGTCCTATTCCGTCGTTCTGACACACCGTTGTGCTGTGGTGTGTAAGGAGGAGTGAGCTGAGAGAGAATCCCATTCTCTTTTAAGAAGTTTGCAAATTCTGTACTGAGATACTCATCACCTCGATCTGATCGAAGCATCTTAATACTCAAGCCGGTTTGTTTTTCTACTTCTTGTTTATATTCAATGAATTTCTCGAAAGCGTCGGATTGTGTTTTAATAAAAATACATGACCGAATCTTGAGAAGTCGTCAGTGAATGTAATGAAGTATGAAAAACCGCCTCTAGCCTGTGTAGACATTGGCCCACATATATCACTATGTATGAGGCCAAGGAGCTGAGTAGCTCTTTCTCCGTGTCCGGTAAATGGAGTTTTGGTCATTTTACCCTTGATACAAGACTGGCAAGTCGCATAAGATTTATATTCAAAAGAGTTTAAATATCCATCATTGTGTAACTTGTTTAGTCTTGTTTCGTTAATATGACCAAGTCTACAATGCCAAAGAAAAGCTTCATTTAATTCTGAAAGTTTTCTTTTATTAGTGTGTTGTATACTGAAAACTGTGTGTTGATTTAGGACATATATTCCGTTATTAAGCGTACCATACCCAACCAACATTTGATTCAGGTGAATGTTCATAACATTGTTCTGCAACACAAAATCATATCCTTCATTGTCCAACAAAGAAACGGATATTATATTACATAGCATACTTGGTACAAAATAACATGGATTCAAAATCAAAATACATCCAGATGGCAACCCTAAGTGATACTCTCCCACTGCGACTGTATGTACATTGGAACCATTTCCAACGCGAAGAGTATGGTCACCTGTCTTCAAAACCTTGCTATTTCTCAGCCCCTGCATAGAATTGCAAATGTGAGAACCTGAACCGATATCTAATACCCAGGAAGCAGAGTTTATAGAAAAACAGTTTTCAGTCACAAACGCACCTGAAGCAGAAGCATCACCATGCTTCTTCTTGAGACTTAAGTACTCCGTGCAATTGCGCTTCCAATGTCCTGTCTTGTGGCAATGAAAACATTCGCCTTTCCCCGAGTCTCCAGCCTTGGACTTTCCCTTTCCCTTCACCTTTTTAACTCCGCCCTTAGGATTAGTGGGTTTCTTCTTTTTCTTTCCCTTGGCCTTGGCTTTCGGGCGAGAAGAGGAAGACTGTCCAATAGTCATAACGGGAGTTTTTGCTAACTTCATAGTGCTCTCTGCACTCCTTAACATATTAAGGAGTTCAGGGAGGTCCTTCTCCATGCCATGCATGTTGAAGTTCACTATGAACTGAGCAAAGGTGGAGGGGAGGGACTGCAGAATAATATCTATATATTGTTCATTGTCCATCGTCCATCCAAGGTCCTCAAGCTCTTCTATAAGAGTTATCATCTTCAGAACATGGTCTCCTACTGGTGTGCCAGGGGCCATTCGCATCTGAAACAATTTCTTTGATGCTTCGTATCGTAATACGCGGGATTGCTCCCCATACAACTCCTTTGTATGGAGCAATATACCGTGAATGTCCATGTCCTCGTGCTGCTTTTGATGTGTGTTATCCATCGATGCAAGCGCGAGGTATGTGGCCGTGGCACAGTCAGCGTCCCATGTCTTGCGGACTTCAATGTCCGCAACTGAGGATTTTGGACCAGGGACGGGCGGGGCTGAAGCCGTGAGGACATATGATACTTTATCATAAGTCAAGGCGATTTTCAGATTCCTCAGCCAGTCTTTATAGTTGGTCCCATTCAGTTTGTTTTTATCTAGTAAAAGCTTGAGTCCAGTCATGGGTATCTGCCATTAAGAGAGAGAAAAGAATACACTCAGCGAAAGCTCTTGCATAGATTAGATTGGTTTATTATCTTGTCTAATCGATGTTTCCCACTGCTTTTATCGAGTTTTTCTTTCAAACCTTAAAAAGAAAAACTAGCCAGGATTAATTACAGTCTACAACTTCGCTAACCGTTCAGCCAGGCCAGTGTCGGTACTTTGAGGGAGGTTCCCCGTGCTTTCGCACGGACCTAAATAGAGTAAACCTCGTTTTCCCAGAGGCGGAGCCCCGTTAACACCTTTCTAGACACCTAATGAGTTAGCTAATTGTAAACTGTAAAACTCTCCTAGGAGCAACTATTGCCCACAGTGGGATCGGGATCCAACCATCACATGGAAGGTATGCAATCTCATTGCAAATTTCAACTATTGAAATTCCCGATGTGGTTTTTACCCCTAGCACTTATGACCTTAACTATGGTCAACAAATCATAAGTACCAGTCAAGTTCTACCCGTCATTTCTTGATCAATTAGACCCATCCATATGACCCTTAACTATGGTCAACAAAGTCGTATGAATGTCCTAATTAATCTGCATCATATGCAGCATAGGAAGACATCACTTAGCTACCGTACACTACGCCTTAACTAAAGTCAACAAACGTAGCACGAATACTAAGTACTCTACTTCCTAAAATGACGGAGGGTTGCGAATGATTTTTAAGAAAATCTTTAACGCTTTGAACTTGATATCGTTATAGAATCAAATGGTTTTCAAAAAGGAGTGGCTTAAGCTCCGCAGTTTTGAAATATAGCTTTTTCATAAATAGCCGAGTGGTTTTCAAATCCGATTCTACAACATCTTTTTAGGTTTATTTTCTTTACATTAATCATATTAATGTAATCCCATCATTTAAATCCTTAAGCCAATCACAGAAAAGAAACGAAAATAACACGTACGCTTATACCATCCGCATTCGCCGCAATGTTCCGTTATGCACCGTTAGGTTACTTAACTAACGGCATACCGGGACGGGACTAGCGCGGGTGTAAAACATAAGCAACGTCTACTATATATCATATATATAATATGTCATTCGTCTCAGATATCACAGAATACAGGCAGCAGAAATATAGATATAACGTGGGATATACTAGGACGTCCGTATTTAGTATTTAGCCAGAATAGAAAATACGGATTCCACAGTCGCGATGAATAGCCAAGCCCACACCCTGGACCCCTACGAGAGCAGCAAGTGACCTTACCAATCCTGGAGTTTAGGAGACCCGGTCTCGACTCCTCGAGATGGCCTCCCACTGAACCCCAGAACCCGGTCACCTGTGCTCCCCTCCTTGGGTCCATCCTAATGCGGAAAAGTAAATAATATACAACACTGGCGACACAACCTCAACCCGGAAGTGCCCCAAATAAAAGAATATTATATTACATTTGAATTTACATGAATGAAAATATAAAACTCTCATCTCACAAAACCCCCCCGGCTATTCGATCGCGACAATCCTGCACATCATATCTCAGCAACACATAATATCTCATATCATCAACGTAAGTAAGTATGCATACCCCAATTGTCGTTGACGTATAGCAACGAAACCGGCGATATCGGACATACTACACTTACGGTCACAGAAAAGAAAGTGTAAAACCACAATATTTGGAATCCACATTCTCTTTAGATATCATAAATGCGAAATATCACATATTTCGTATTTCATGCCTAAACTATATGAATTCCACATATTGTATCAAATTCCAGATAAACAGACAGTATTAAAGTTTTCGAACGAACGATCAAGTACCCAAGATTCACTAAAGCTCAACACTTGAGCAGGGTTCAAAAAAATCCGGAGTGTGCGACAGTAGTAGCGGTCCAGCCGTAGAAGGGTCAAGCCAACGCCTCACATGTGGCACGCCGTACTGCCCCAAACCCTAAGGTTCAAAGGGCAGTTCAAGACGGTCACATAATCGAGTTAAGGTTTGTTGTCTTCTAGAGGGTCCACCACAAAAAGACTTGCACGTATCTCCAAAGTATTTAAACCCCGTGAACAGTGAGCAAATGATACTCGTTCAAACACTTCAACACTTTCTAATTTACCCGGAAAAACCACGAAAACAAAATTCCGATCGAATTGACGGGTCCAAAATCATCTCCAGAATTTTTCAAAACTAAATACAGATTAAAAATACCCAAAAAATTATACAAGCAGATTCCTGAATTACTGTAAAAAAATTATCCATCAATTAATATATACGGCCGCGGAACCGCGGTCTAAGCAAGCTTAGACCGCGTTTCCGCGGCAACAATCACTGTTCATTGAATAATTTTTGTACCGTAATCCTTATTTTTTCCAGCTGTATTTTTTACATATTTTTAATTCTGAAAAATGTCAATTTTTAGAAAATTTCCAGAGAGCACCCTTAAAAACCGTATTTCGGTTCGATCGGAGTTTTGACTTCGTAGAAGGGTCGCCTAATGTTCTAGGTCGGCTCTGATACCAACGAAAGGTTTTTTTAGCATCCTATGAAGAGTTTTGAAGCAACACATGTCCAAAAGTTTAAATTTTTATGGTGCTAAACGAACATGCAAAGGAATCGATCCTAGAAAATTAGGGTTTCGAAATATAAAGCGAACTAATCTAGGGTTTCGAGACTACAACCTTTGTAGCTCCCTTTCGCTGGACTCCTTGGTCTCTAGGGTGTTGAATGGAAGTCCTCTTGAAGTCCTCTTGTGTCCACGACGATCCACCACGGAGTTCTCCGTCCAAGCTCGCAACTTCGTAAAACCGAAGAGAACACTCTAAACAAGACGGCTAAGCTTGTGTAGAATGAAGTTGTGGTTAAGGTTCTCACTTCAAAAACCTTTCTTTAAGTGGTATTTACTCACTAGAAAAAGCTAGAGAGCAAATGAGAAAGAGGAAGAAGATGGTGGCAATATTTTCACAAGAGGTAATGAGATAAAAGATAACTCACAAGAAGAAAAAGAAATATATCAATATATATTTTATTTCTTCTTACTATGAACCATGGTTAAAGTGATGGAGACATTATTTAACTTGAGTTTTAAATGATAAAGAGAAGGATAACTCAAGTTAAGAGGTAGGTGAGCTAGGTTAGGTTAAAAGAAGAATGTAGAAACTAGTAAGAATTATCCTTTCTTTTTCAATTTGTTTTAAAACCAAAATTAAATAATAATCCATTATTTAATTCATGGTGTGAGTCTTATATTGCCACCATTTCCATATGTTAACAACCATGATAGATGGGTGTATGTATGTGTGTATGTATGCACATCCATATGTGCATGAAACTAGCATGAAAGAAAGAAAGAAAAGCACACATGCATGCACACATCCATCATCCAAGAAAAGGTTTTAAGTGAGAAAACTAATGGTTAAATGATAAATCAACACTTGATTTATCAACCCGGTCATATCTCATATGACCCTACCAAAAGCAGTTCACCCGATCAATGTTCGGTATCATATACGCACATTTTAATCGGGTGCTTGCGCATATCGCATACGCGCACCACAACGTTTCGCCTGGACTGGGTAACTCCTTTGTGGGACTCTAAGACTCGTCAATACGCCGACAGAGGGTGATGATCATATCAGGTACCCCCAAACCGCAAGCGGTCAGCTAAACGTAACGGCCACCCGGGTATTGAGCGATCAGAAGAAAACAAGCGAACCTGCTACAACTCCCGTCGAGCCATCCGGCAACACTACCGTACAGTCCGGTCTCTTCGTCAGATATGCTGCATATCGAGCCTAGGGATGGTCACGTCGACCCTAATAACTCAATAAGTCATGCCGGTGAATGGTCTATAACAGATCGAGAAACTACCGATAACACTTATCAGCAAATCTCAGCAGCCCTGGCCAGGGACTTACTGATATAACCAGTCGGGCACAGCACAGCATCAACCCCCAATACCGGGAGAGACGAAACCCCTCCTATCGCTCATTGCCTTCGTGTGTCTCGGGACTGTACCCAACGGCCACCTGTTTGCACGACTCAGTAGAGCCGTGGTAGGGTGGCAATCAAAGTACAGTGGGAGAGCACACAAGACTCCATGACGATCTCGGGTCTACAGACTAACCTGTACCAGTGTTACCTGAGAACTGCTATCCGACGATAGATATAATTCCATATAGGAGTTCTCGGCGAGTCCGTCCAGTGTACCCAGTCACCACTGAGCACCCGTATATGATCTTGATGTCAAACACCAATGGATATGGGATCATCCATCGCCCATCACATGGGTCTAGTATCATATACGCTAGTCTACTCTGGTATATCAATGCCCCGTCTCGATATACCTACGACTAGGGACTTTCCAGGATATGCTTATAGACTACAGATGTCCCACTAGTATGATCTCCATCATAATCAGAGCAGTCAAGCCAATATCCTCAGGGCTTTATCAGCATGTATGAGTGAATAATAAGCATGATCAAATCAACATGTCAGATAAAGAAGAACCAGATAGCATACTATCATGTCGAGCAAGAATGCATACTGAATATATACATGTATAGATACATCCACTATCACATAATGGCCTCTAGGGCATACATATATCCAACAGTTTTTAGAAGTAAAGAAAACATGTTTAGAAAGCAAGGTTTTTAAATAACTAAGCCGAATATGCATTTTAAAATGTATAGTCTTTTCTAAAAATTTCGGCAGAGTTTCCTTTGTAAATACTGGCCCTGAACGGGGTACAACAAGAATAATATATATGCAATGATAAAAGGCATCCCAAGCGGGAGCTAGCTCTTCGTCAATCGACGGTCACAACCACGCAAGCAATATAATATACAACGCCGAAGGGCGAGGATCAAAACTCAAAAAGAAACTCAAAATAACATGAAAACCGTAATACTACTACACACGACTCTAAGGTCGAAATAATACATGACTAGTTTCTAAGTCTGAAACACTATACAAGTTTTGGTTGATGGAATTTCTAGATACAATGAATAATACATGCACAATGGTGGTCCTGATGCAAAAGAACCCACCTACTAAAGCAAATCACCTGCAAGGGAAGCGGTGTGCCAGAAATGCCGCCATGGAACCTGTACGGCAAAACCTGCAAGAAACTGTGGTATAACGGGGGTGAGTTGCCAACTCGTGAATAGAAAATATCTACAAGTAGAAATCGAATGCACGACATAATCCTAGGTCAATACGATCAGTATAATATAAACCTCAAAAGGATAAGTCTGCAGCATGAAAAGGTGGCAATATAACATCTAAACATGTATGTAGTGCCAAGTGCTCGTGCCAGTGCGAGGCAATGACATATCATAAGTATGAGGTATGTCTGCATGAATAAGTATGATGAAGTATCTAAATTGATATCAATACACATATATTAGCGTCCCATTCCACTAATATTGGTGTAAGGGCATATATAACATCGTCCTCATCCACTGTTATATATACATAAGAGGTATGATCAATGTAATCAAGGTCTGTATGTATGTGGATCCCATCCACGTATCACCCAATGACAATAAGTATCATGCATGTAAACATCGTAAAGCATATGCATGGAAATGTGAGGATATAATCAAAATCATGGAACCTGAGTGCCTAGCATCGACACTCGAAAACATCATGAAACCTGTGCCTAGCATCGGCACGTAAATCCTCATATATCGGGCTCCGTTTGTGGTATCGGCCCTCGGCCCCGGCAGCACGGGTCGGCCCATATCCATCTATCAACTCTGGTCAGTATCCTCCGGATAACCGCCAGATCGAACCAATCACCGGTATGTAGTATTCCCTCTGCCAGGCTCACCGTCTACTACACAATGATCCGTTCTCGTCCCGGGGTACCATACCGGGTCCACCATGTACCCACAATCGGCCTCATCCGCCTCCTCGAATCGGGTTTCACATGTCGCTCTCAGCACCGAGAAAACACATGGTGGACGCACCGAAATATCATATGAAGGGTAACCGGGTTTTTAAAATAATTACATATTCTCTTTTGAAATACCACGGTTCCCAAATCCAGAAATATCATGGAAACAACATATCTCAATGCGTATAATAAAAAAGCATGATGTATGCGACATGTAAAAGAAATGCAAGCATATCAGTATATCATGCAACATGGAATAGTAATATGCACATATTGTGGAAAACCGCTCTTTTAAAATGAATCAGTTTTAAAGAGTATCTTGCGGTTCCCAAATCTCTAATCAATGCCAGAATCATTATGTATGTATGAATACGTATGAATATACAGTATATATGTACACAACTATGCCATGCAAGGTCATATCCTGAATGTAACTGTATTACAGTGTAGTGACATGGCAATTATCGATGATGAAGTGTGTGAGCCGGCAAGCAAGTGTACGTGAAACATATGCATCATCGATAATGGTGCTGGTGTCCTAACAACATGGTTTTAATATAGCAATAAACACATTTACACATGCAAAGCGATGCGAATAGCATGAATATGAGGAAATCGAATAATCAACGCAACAGTAAAGAATCTACATCCATATGTATATGTCATGCAGTTATGCCATTTGAAATAAGACGAATCGGGGTTTTTGGTAAAATAAGGGCTACGACGTTTTTAAGAAAGGACACGTCTTTGAAAATGTCCGTAGAGTACCTTTTTCCTATCTTTAAAATACTCCCGATTCGTTAGTTTTGAAATAAGTATGACTCGGGTCTAGTCTAATATCTACTAAGTAATCTACATCTAACTATCAAGTCAAATGGGAGGGGTATGGAAACCACCTAAATCTGAGTCGATATATATAAATATAAATATAATAGTCGGTGATCCCGCCTCAATAGTATCGCGTACGATACAGTATATCAGCTGACGTCCTCGAGTCATGAGTGCGGATCTATCATCAATATAAAGCTCGTACGGTAAATCGTCGTACGGCATCCCAATAGCTGGGTACGGGTCAATATCACTGTCATCTCATCAATTACCCGGTATCCTTATCGTCATATCACATAATCTGGGGTACTGATCTAAGTCTAGTACAATTAATACCATCTATATAAATATGAATGCGTGTGTGAAACACACGTCCCAAGGCCCGCTAAAAATCACATGTCGTATCCCAAATACGAGTCATATCATATCACCGATCTCATGGCACTATGCCCAATATCATCGACTCATCTCCAATGTCATCCACTATCTCCATCATCACAGTATAAGTATAGCAAATAAGTATGTGTGTGCGTGTGGGTGTAAACCTATTCTAGGGTTCGCAACTAGGAACTATACTAGTTTACTTCTATGCCCTAATCTAACCACAGTATATCTAATTACAATATCCGCGACACACTATAGACTATCATATATATAATATATACATATATAGTATACCAATTTCGGACTGCGGGGGTGCTATACGCCATCCACCCGACTTCTCCCCGTAGATATAAATCAACTCACCTTACTTCTTGTGTGCCGATGCCGATGTCGCCATCTCTATCTTCAATGCCTCGACATCACGTAGGGTACCTACAAGGTAACACAATCGCAAAAGCATATGAAAATCACATCGGAAACCAAAACGGCATACGCTACGCCCATAGGTAAAAACCTATAGTCTCGTATGCAAACACGATCAATAACCCTTTGCCGTTGACGCTCAAACGCCACCCGACAGAAACGAATCACCAAATACCAAAATCCATGCTAAAACAAATCGTAAATCATGCGCCAACACATGGAAACTAACCTATATTTTACCCAAAAAGGAATAAGACAAAATTGCACATGCCAGGGGTCTAGTTTACTGGAGATAGGGCCATGGACCAAAAACGAGACAAAACCTTCCTGCTCTGGCCATAAATTGCGGCCAGAAGGATTAAATATGCGGCCTGGGGAAGGAGGTAGGGGCTAGGGTTTTGTGTGGTGGTTCCTAGGTGCCTGCACATCTTACTGTCAATCCAAAATAATTTTAGGGGTCTCGGGGTGATAGCAGATTTCCAAATACACTCCCAGATTTACTGTTTTTCCCGATATCGATATCATAAATCCGTATTATGGTTTCAAATCTCTAGTTTGGGTCTCCAATCAATCACCACAGGGGTTGTAGTCCCTAACTACACCTCAATTCACCCTTGATTTCAGATCAAACCCTAAACCCTAACTTGAAATTTCCAAAGTCCTCAAAACGACACAATATCGACATGAAACTAGTATGGATGCATAAGAAATTGAAATACTACTCTCTGGGTGCAGAAATTACCTCCTTTGGCAACTCAAGAATTTTCTTGAGTTGCTCAAAGTTCTCAAGATCCACTCTTTCTTAGTCCAATGCGATCCTCTCGAGCTTGTAAGCAAGTTTTGTGAAGAGGGAATGGGGTTTTGGGTTTGTTTTCATGTAGTTTTGGGGATTAAAGATGAAGGAGGGGAAAGGGAAGGGCAGGAGCAGCAGCATCTCATATGGGAGAGGGAGAGAGAAATTGTGTGAGAAATGATGGGGGATGGTTCAAAAAGAGAAGGGTCGACTCTCACTTTCTCTCTCATCATCATACCTTCACTTTATCTCGTTTTCTTTTCTTTTCCTTTTCCCACCATGGTGAACCCTAAGCAACCATACACCCAAAACATGTAGGAAAATGTAACAAGTGTGGAAAAAATGATATGTGTACATTTTTGCACAAAAATGCTAAAAACCCGATTAGCGATTTTTAATCGCGATTAGCACTAAATTAGCATATAACTTTCCATAAAAACTTAAAAATGGCATAATTCCACAAAATACCCTATTTTAGAATTTTCTGTAATTTTTCCAAAATTTTCCCCATTTATCGGTATTTAATTACACCAAAATATTAAAATATTCATTAAAATAATATTAAATTATAAAAGTTCCCAAAAATAATATTTTTTTTTTGAAATGTTACAACGTAACGGCTACCCAATTACCTGTCGAAAAGGAAGGCCGACGAGCAAGCTCGTCCGAACTCCTACTGAGCCTATCCGTGACAATATCCGCACAGTCCGGTCTCTTCGTCAAAGAGTATCGCATACCGGGTCTAGGGGATAGGAAACGTCAGACCCTAATAACCTGATAAGTTATAACGATGTGGCTCAGGACCAATCCGGGAAACTACTGATCAACATATCAGTAAATTCCATCTGCCTTGGCTAAGGTCTTATGGTCCTGTCCAATCGAATCACAGTGTGATATCGACTCCCAATACCGGGAGTGACGAATCCCCGACAATCGCTCACTGCCTCCATGTGGCTCGGGACTGAACCCAACCAAAACCTGTTTGCACGACTCAGTAAAGCCGTGGTAGGGTAGTGATCAAAGTTCAGTGGGAACTCACACGAGACAAATGCCGATCTCGGGTCCAAGGACTAACCTGTACACATGTCACCTGAGAACTTCCATCTGACGATAGGTATAGTACCACATGGAAGTTCTCGGCGAGTCCATCCAGTGTACTCACACCCAGTGAGCACCTGTATACGATCTTAGGTGCATCATACCAATGGCTGCGGGACCAACCATCCCCCGGCGGGGTTAGAAACGTATACACCAGTCTACTATGGAGTATCAATGCACAGTCTCGATACTCACGCGATTAGGGACCATTTAAGGATGTGCTTATGGACTACCCTGCTCCCATAAGTATGATCGCCATCACAATGCAGGTAGTCAAGCAAGATCCCAGGGGCTTTATCAACATGTAACTGCAATATGTAATAACGAGTATGACATATACTATGTTAAGATAAAGAAAAACCATAATAGTATACTACTGCATCGAGTCTTCATCAATATGTGCAAGCTAGATATAACAACAATACAAATAAATACACATATCCCGACAAAGACAGGTCAAATAATATACTATAAAAATGAGCAAGGCTATTCTGTACATACATATCCCTAGTATCCACATGTATAGATATACAATACTGGCCTCTAGGGCATACATGTCCAACAATCTCCCACTTGCACTAAAGGGCAGTAATTTGCATACCGAATACCCAACATCTACACTAAGGCCAGCTGCTGGCGTACCGCATATCCAACATCCCAAAAAGTCGCTCGAACTGTGCTTGAGGGAGGGCCTTTGTAAATGGATCCGCCGTGTTGTCTTTCGTATCCACTCTCCGGACCTTGATCTCTTGGCGATCTACGATCTCCCTGATCAGGTGATACCGCCTTAAGATGTGCCTGGATTTATGATGGGACCGTGGTTCCTTCGGTAAGGCTCCCTAAAAATGAGGTTTCTCGTGATGTGATTTCGCGGCGTCCACTATGAGTTTTCTCGGTTCTGAGCTGGTTTTCGAGACCCGATTTGAGGAGTTGGATGAACCGTCTGCGGGTACATGGTGGACCCGGTAAGTACCCCGGGGCAAGAAGATCGTGGAGTAGACGATAAGCCTGGCAAAAGGGAGCACTACCTACCGGTGATAGTTTGGACCCGACGGTTATCCGGAGGATACCGACCTGAGTCATGAGATGGATATGGGCCGATCCGGAATGACGGAGCCTATGGGCCGATTTGGACTGACGGAGCCCGAGATATGAGGATTTTCGTGTCGATGCTGGACACGGGTTTCATGATGTTTCGAGTGTCGATATTGGACACTCAGGTTCCATGATATTTGAGGTGTCATTGATGGACACACGGGGATGATATCCACATACTTACAGGCATATGATTTCATGATGTTTCGAGTGTCGATGTTGGACACTCAGGTTCCATGATATTTGATATATCGTTGATGGACACACGTGGATGATATCCACCTTCATTCAGGCATATGATTTCAGATGTTTATTTCTACATGCCATTGACATTGACTCTATTATTGACATATATGCATACATGGTCACCCTAGAGATCATAGTATTGCCTTCATGATACAGTATGACTTAGGAATCGTTGTTATTAGATTTCTACTTGCTGATATTTTCTACTCACGAGTTGGCAACTCACCCCCGTTGTGCCATAGTTTTCTTGCAGGTTTGACCTCTTGGATCAGTAGTGGCAATGCTGGCACACAATTCCTTCTGGGTGTTTTCCTTAGGTAGGTGGGACACATGCTGGATCGTGACCACTCTCGTAACCTTTATTTTCTATTATATCTAGATAAACTCCATCAGTCAGAAACTAGAATTTGTATATTGGTAGACCTAGTCAGACTTGTGTATTTGCGAGACTCAGAGCGATGGGTGTATGTTCGCTTCTTTGAGATGATAGTGTCATGCTTTATTTATTCTTTCTGTGTTTGATCTTCGCCGTAGGGTGTCGTATATATATATTGCTTACTTGTGTGGTTGTGATTCCGCCGATTGGAGAAGAGCTAGCTCCCGCATGGGGATGCCTATATATGTTGCTTACATGTAGTTTTGGATCAAAATTTACAAGGGAGGTGCTGTCCAAATTTTTGAAGACGAAAAATGTTTTCAACTAGAATATAATCCTCTTGCATTTTCATATATCATTACCTATGCTTTTAAAGAAAGACTTGATTTCATTATACCTTTATTTTAAAAACTTCACCTCTATTATTTTCCCTAAAAAGGTTTAGATTCCTGGGCTTCGGCTTACTTTAATTATGTTATGCCTTTAGACGTTGCGTGATTTAATTGTCGGTCACGAGCTAAATTCCGGGTCGTGACAGAATGGATCCGCTCCAATATTTTTTTCTTTATCTCTCTATATCTCAACTTCGCGGAGAAATACTATCTCCCGAAATGAGCGATACATGTCTTAGAATTTTCTGGATATCTGATGGGACCCAGTTCACAAATGAACTCCAAATCCAACAAACTTCTTAGACTTTATTTTCCACTGAATTTAATTAGTATTCTACTCCATGCCTTCCACAGTATCCGCTTGGACCATCTGTCCAACATACTACCCCTCAAAAGAGGGAAAACTAAAACTCTGACAGCCACTTTGTCATCCAGGTCACCTTGGAAGCCTGAAATGATAACCGCCTCCCGAAGGAGGCTGCCGTTACCATATACCAAGAACATCCACTTATATTAATAATTGCTTCCCAACGTTTCTCCAGGATTGGATTAATATATATATGTTTATTGCAGCTAGTGAAAAAGCAATATCTGGTGTGGTACTTGACATTTCATGATTGACTCAATTGCCTAAGTAAGAGATATGTCAATCATAAAAATCCCTCTCCTCATCAGTCTAGAAGACATCTATTTAGAGAGGGGTGACTCCATCACCTGCGGGTACACCACCACGCCAGGATTCGTCCATTCTAAAATACTTTAGAATAGTGTCAAAGTACCATAATTGAGACATTTCCCAAATCTAGATCTAAAACCATAGATCCAGTGACTAGAATCCCTGATATTTTATCCAGATCCTATATGTGGAGAAACACCTTATGACAACCACAGTATAACCGATCTTAGTATAGGAAGATCTCTTCCTATTAAGTGCATGTCATCCAAATGCCAGAACATCACTCCCTACTACCTTCTTACCATATCCATCTGTTATTCTGACGATGTAAAACTCTATGACCATCACATCAAAAATAGATGATCTATCTCCGCTATACCCGCTTTAGTCTATAAATTGACATAAGCTACTTGCCCACTATGCTTCCGCTGCTCCCACTGACTACAACAATTCTCTGGCAGAGTCATATACACGTGCACTTCTAAAGCTAATTTAGAACGACATTATACTCATCCTCCTGCCAGATTTCATAGTCTAGAACAGCAATAGTGGCAAGTTTGGGTAATCAAAAACCTCCCTGTCACCGTCTTTGAGGAGACCGAAGTACTTCTCGGGTGGCTGAGGTTACCTACCAAATCTGCGGAGTGGCTAATTGATTGTCGAATCCAGTTGAATTTTTAGGTTCTACTAAATTTTCCGTAATCGTTTGTGGTTCTGGAGCAACTTCCAGTTCTACCATACTCCCACTAATGTTTTCTTAAAAGAATCCATTTTACTAAAACTGTGGCGAGTCAAGAACAATATAACTATTGATCTTCCAAATGGTAGAACGTTAATCCTCGTCAAAGCCCGGGATAACCCACAAACTGCCATTACTGAAACGTGCCTAGAGTTTGTCCGGATTCTGGTTTTAAGCATAAGCCAGAAAACTCCCTATACCTTAACATCATTAAGATATGAATCCATTCTATATCCAATATAGAAACAAAGGCATTAATTTAATTGGAACCAGATTCAATATACATGCAGCCGTTTCCAGTGCATATTAACTAAATGGAAGGAGGCCAAGCTGCATTACTCATCAAGGAATGCATTCACGTATGAGTAACCTGAAAGAGAAGCAATTTCTCAAACTATTACTTACAACGGAATACCTAACATAAGTATCTAAATCTTCGATCACCTTGAAGAATCCTGATACTTGCAATATATGGTTCTCTACTTTATTCTTATACCTATAACTTCTCAAAATCTGGACCTTGTATTTCAACGAAATACTTGTCTAAAACTAGAGAAGTCATGAGTAAACAGAATATAATACGAGTACCAACCCTTTTGTTCTAAGAGACACCGGACAACATACAATACTTTGCATAAGTCTTCTGAGTTCAATAACTCAAACCCTGTACGTCGTAGGTTGAAAACTCTACTATGGTTAAGAAGAATTACACCGTTGTTGAATGCTCCTTACCTAACCATCAACTGATATAGGTAAATATCATAGACATAATTTCAAAAATTTATATATCACTTTATAAAATAAATGTACATATATATCAGTTTGAAATTGGTGCATAACAACGGATATTCAAAACCAAATATTTGCCGTCAGGCAAACCCCAGGTGATTTCCTCAAATATCACCAATTATAGAGAATTCTGATATATATTGAGGATCTAATCACCCAATTCCTAATATCTTACTCTCACTCATCATCTGTAACGCCATACAGATGTGAGAATTAAGTCTGGTAAATATATACACTGGAGTCAGAATCTAATTGGGAAAACAGTTTTCAATTAACATCGCACAATCAAACTGAAACATGAAAATGTTTCAAAAGGGTAGCCGGGTATTCCTTGTGTAAGTGCACGGCGGCGCCCCGGTCGTCAATCCGACGGCCAAATGCGGAAACGGTGATAAACTTTAATTTTGCGAACTTAGCAAACCGGCACCACCGCGCACTAAACCCCGGATCGGGCCATTAAACTAGATCTAGCAAAGTAACAAGACAGGTTAGAGATATACCGAATGATCCGAGTCCTCCGGTCTTCTCGTCGTCGTCCCGATCTCCTGCGGAAACTCCGGTCGTCGCCTCCTCGCCGGAAGGGCACCACATCGCCTGCATCTTTTACGGGCTCCCACCTCAATACCGAGGCAACTCGGGCATGAAGCTGGCAAGTCGACATGCCCAAGATTTGCGGTAGAAAGTGTAGAGTTTTGTCTCTTTGGGGTTTTAGTTGCCATGGAGGATGAAGGAGGAGGTTAGGAAAATTGGTGCTTTCAATTTTCTAGCAAGAGGAATATGAGAACAAGAATGATGCCATCACAACCAAAATGAAACCCTCTCATATTTTTCTCCCTCTCATCTCAATGTGGCCGGCCAACATGATATGTGAGAATGGTGGAGTGATCAAATACATATACATAACAAGAAGGGAGGTGAGTGTAGGAGATGAGAAGAGGTGACCCCATCAAAAAAGGAAAGTTTCAAATCAAACCCTTAATCAACCCATACCCTTTCTTATCACATTAATGCACCATCATGGATGAAAGATATCATAATCAATACAATTGCAAGAAACCCCTTCCACAAATGTTATTTGCACAATTGCAAATAACCCCCTCCATCGGAAAAGTCCGGCCGGGAAAGAACAAACGAAAACCGGCCGGAACGGAATGCAAACTGGCAACTCCAGAAAACTGGTCCCGTAATAAATTACAGGAAAACCCCGATACTGTGCATACACACCCGCATCTGTATTCCGTCCGGATACAAATGCAAAGAGACAAAATCTACACTGTACTATACTAGGATCCGGCTTAAACCAAAGCCGGCTAGTAATGTTCGTCCGATCCTGATCCGTGCAATACCGCACGAATCTGATCGAACCCTGCCATATAACTATACGGCCTCTAGTACAAACTGTCCGATCCTGGTCCGTGCAATACCGCACGTATCTGATCGGACCCTGCCATATCTCCATACGGCCTCTACAGCGTTTCGCCCGAAAGCTGAATAACTGAAAGTGTGGTGGACTCTAAAGACTCGTCAATACTATGGCTGTGGATTTAACCACTAGCACGTCAGAGGTATAAGCCAATACGTAACGGGCCACCAGCTATTGACCAAAAGGGACGTCGATGAGCGAGCTCATCCTGACACCCTACTGAGCCTGTCAGTGACAATATCCGTACAGTCCGGTCCGTTCGTCTATGAGCATCGCATGTCGGGCCTAGGGGGTTGGTAAAAGTCAGACCCCCTAAAGCGGTACAAGTCGTGTCGGAGTGTAGCCCAGAACACCCTGAGATACTACTGGAATACCTACCAGTAAATCTCCTGCCTTGGCCAAGGACTTCGTGTAATGGCTCTCCTAGACACAGCGCGACCTCACCCCCAATACCGGGAGAGACGAACCCCTGAAGATCCGCTCACTGCCTCCATGTGGCTCGGGACTGTACCCAACTAAAACCTGTTTGCACGACTCCTTTGAGCCGTGGTAGGGTAGTAATCAAAGCACAGTGGGAACTCACACGAGACAAATGACGATCCCCAGGTCGATGAACTAACCTGTACACATGTCACCTGGGAACTGCTATCTGACGTCAGGTATAAGACTAACTAGCATGTTCCCGGCGAGTCCTGTCCGGTGTACTCATAACCCAATGAGCACCTGTATACATCTTAGGTGAACCAACTGACACCAGTGGCTTGTGAGACCGGCCACCGCCCCTCGTCGGGGTCTCGACTGTATACACTAGTCTACTCTGGAGAATCGATGCCCTGTCTCGAAACTCCCATGACTAGGGACCATTTAAGGATGTGCTTGTAGACCCCAGCTCTCACGTATATGATCGCCCTCATACTGCTGGTCGTCAAGCAAGAATCCTAGGGGCTCTATCAACGTGTAATAGCGACCTGTCAGGTCACCTAAAGCAGTACACGATGATAAAGGTAAACCAGATAGCATACTATCATCTCGAGTAAGACTGTCGTACCGGGATAGGTCCTCTCTCAATCATTGCAATCACGTGCCTGTGATCCAATAATTGACTCTGAGGGCACTATCTCCAACACCTTGTAATGTCTCTTCCACTATCCAGATTATGACAGTAACCGTATACTTCCTTACCTTCACTCCAATCCCTTTATATGTCTTTACTTATTACCTTATGTACACCACACTTAGGCTAATTGGTTTTCTTCCTTCCCTACATTTCGGCACCAGCCTAAGGTATGGAAGAAGACTATCTAATAAGCGTAATAGGAGTACTCTCCTAATACCAGGAGCCCTCGCAACCTGAGAGAAGGTAAAGAGAAAAGACAACCGAATAATCCTTATTCTATTTCTCCAGAACCAGAATCCATCCTCGATTAGAAACAAGTTTCTTCGAGTTCGTATGCAAGTATACGATGGCATATCTAATAAATGTGGAGCTTCGTAGCGATACGGGGGGTTCTGGAGAAATGCAAAGGGGAAGTATGAGTGGCAGGGGTATACGCTGTTTCGTCGTGAATGATAGCAGTCGTAATTTTCTTTGCCCTCATTCTAATCGCTTTATATGTATTTACTTATTACCTTCTGTACATGTCATGACCTGAATGTGGCATGTGACCGGCACTTAAATCATGTGACATCTAAAGACGTCGACACGGTTCAAGTAAGCCGAAACCTGGAATCTGAAACCTTTTTGAAAATATTGGAGGTGAAGTTTAAAATAGTCATCAGATGGAATCAGTTTAAAATAAACATTTAAGTTTAACTAAGTATGTTTGAAAAGCATATATGACGTTTTGAAATTCGACAGCACCTCCTTTGTAATTTGAATAAAACCCGCTACAATATAAAAATACATATAGCAACCCAACGGGAGCTAGCTTCCATGCTCAACGGCGGAGCAACCATGCAAACAATATACGACGCATAATGGCGAAGAAAAGAAAAGTGAAACAAAATCAACAATATAAAAAGGTCGACTCCAACGAGTATGACGCTCACAACACACAATTCTAAGTCTCGCTTCTAAGTCCACAATATACCAGTTCTAAGTTAATGGAGTTTTACTAGATACAAGAATATATAGATAAACGAGTGTGAGTACGATACAACAGTAACACACTTACCAAAGCAATCACTGAAAGGAATGTGTGCCCAAGCCGCTAATAATCCAAACGGTAAAACCTGCAAGAAACTGTGGCACAACGGGGGTGAGTTGCCAACTCAGTGAATAAAAGTACATCACAAGGTAGAAATCGAAATAAACAACGTTACCTAGGTCATAAATAAAATACTATCATAACCTGCACTAATATAGTATATAATATGCGGATGTATCGTAAATACAACTCTATCTATCACATGAACCCATAAAGGAATGCAAATGACCTATATCTAGGTATAATCTCATAAGTAGCATAAAATATATAGATAAAACCACTTTTTTAAAATAGCCGCGGAATACATATGTCACGACATAAAAGCAGACGTGATAGTATGAAATGTAATAGGTATCTTATTTAAGATATACGTCCTGCTGTTTTAGTGAAGAGCTTTAAGAGGTTTACAATTTAAATATCCTAGTGTCATATTAGACATGTCAAAATAATGAGGCTATAGTTTGATTTCGAAATCCTTTTTATATGCAATAACCCATAAAAAGATATGCAGGTACTGTCTCCCGGATCAGTCCTGGTTGGCTACAATAACTTATAATATAACTACGTATCTCATGATAGCAACATATCAATATATATGGATGTCCAACATCGACACCCGAAATCAGAAATCCCTCGTGTCCATCACCGACACGCAAATCCTTAAATCTCTTGTGTTCATCACCGACACGCAAATGCAGATATCGTCGACACCATCTCAACAGATGATCGCCACCCGATATCCCTGGCCCCGGACGGTCTCCCCTGGATATCCGCCGTGCCCAAATTGAGCCCTGGCCAGTATCCCCTGGATATCTGCCGTGCTCATCTGTATCTCCGGTATTGAGTATCCTCGCTTGGATCCCTACCTCACATGCGGCTATCCTTCCCATCGGTCTCGACCGGGTCCACTATATATCCGTCTGTATACTCCCCTACTCAGCCCGGATAAATAGCAAGTCCGAAACCGTATATCTCCCCCACTCGGTTCGGAATAAAACAATTAGAAAACATCACGCTCATGGTGGACGTCAACTCATCATATCCAGAAACATCAAGTAAAGAATGAGAATACTTGCATAGAACATTCTGATGATATATTATATATATACATATATAACAGCATCCCATACCACTTATATATATCATCAAGAGTAAAACATCTAGAAAACCCATAAGAATCAAATATTAACATCCATAGTACTGGTATTCGCAAAATGCAACAGGTAAGGAAGACTGCGTAAATAAATCATACAGGCACAAAGATATCAATTCTACTGTGTCATGGCACTACTAATGATGTGTAGTGTAACATACGCGTCTGTACTTGTGCAGCATGAAAATCATTAGTATTTGTACAAGGTTCTAGAAGTATAATAGCCCACTCATATCAACATCTACATACGCATTACATAACATAATGGTCTTACAGTGACATGGCAGTACCAATGAGGTATAGTGTAACATATGTGTACGTGCTTGTGTAGCATGGTACTAATTGGTAGTTGTGCAGTGTTCTATCAGAGTGTTTATATTACGGAAACGTATAATATCAATAATTATAACGCGAACAAGTAAAGTAAATCTAAGCATAACTAATAAATGTAACTTCTTGCTATGAGCTATACCTTTATCTTTGAATCGGAAACGAAACGTTGGTTTTGAAATTAGGAAGCTGCCTTGGGTTGAAAATGGATATTTGTTTTGGAAATTGGCATCGCATCCTTATCTTTTATCATCAAAAAGGGAAACGAATCGTTAGTTTTTAAAAGAGTATAGCTCACTCAAGTATTACGTTCTAAAATGAAATAAAACATTATTTTACGAGTCTAAAGGAAACTTGGCCGTTATTCGGCATACGAATCTCATCACCACCAATACGGTATAATTCCTCGTATAATACCTCATATTATCACTATATCTAAATCATCTCTAGTACGACATGATCCTTCGTGCCAATTTACCAAACCATAAATAAACTACATGCAAATGAATATCATGCTAGATGCAAATTAACTCCAATATCAATATCTTGAATAAATACTAAAACTACCTATATATCATACTACTATTTATAAGGTTGCGGGGGTGTTATACGCCATCCACCCGACTTCCCCATTAGATGTAAATCTACTCACCAACTTGTCGAGTTCGTCGAATCCACGATTTTTATGTCCGTCAACTCTATTTTGGAAACCTTCGCGATTGTACCTATAATCATAGTTATGAAATATTGTCGTAAATATCATATCGAAATCAAACAACATGCTAAGCATCCATAGGTTAGAACCTACAGCTCACTTACCCCAAAAACAAACAAACGCCCATGAATTAACGTACGAACGTTAATGTTTCGGTCGTATTACAAAATAAGAAAAACCCGTATCGGAATATCGGAAACTTAAAACCCTTACTAAAACATTCCCAGATTTCTCTTTAAGAATACTGGAACAAATCAAACAATACAGTAACTCATAAAATACCAAACTAAAGCTACAGAAGAAAAACCAATACCAACCAGCCTAAGGGGGCCGACGGCGCCGGAAAATTTGTGAATGTCGCCGGACTTGGTAGGGAGTTTGGAGCTCGGGATTTAATTGTAGTCTCCTAGAGGTCTCAAGATACTTATGGTATTGTTAGTTTTTCTAGTGGTTATATCTAGTGGTTCCAGATTCAAGTTCAGTAGGCTAAATATCACAAAACAAACTATTTTCCTGTACTGCACACTAAAACCAGCTATCAAACAGAATTGAATATGCAAAGAAGGAAGGAGATATACCTATAGAGTGGTAGTACAAGGAAATCCTGCTCAAGAAGTGTGTGTCGAAGCATCAAGGTTTTGTAGAGGCTCTAGATTGATAATGTTCACAACTTTAAGGAGAGGGTCAAGGTTTTACTTTTTGGATGTGATGAATACTTAGAATTATTTTTGTTTGGAGTTTGAATAAACATATGGTTCAGTTTGAGGAAGGCTTAAGAATTTGTAAGTGTTGAATAAAAATAAGGTGGAGGTGTTAGGATTTGTGTAGAGAGAGCATGAGGTGGGGGGTTGTAAGGTGGATGTTTCATGGAGGAAGGAGGAGGTGTAAAGTTGAGAAGAAGGAGGTGGAGGGATGCGAGCATGGTGAGGGTGTGTTGAGGGTGAGGGTCTAGCCTAGGTTAAGATATATCAATCATTAAAAGAATTGTCAAAATATCAAAACCTTTCATGTTACAATTTAAATCCATGTAAAATAAAAGATATGAAATGATTAATCTATCACTTAAATGTCATTAGCTTAATGTAAAATACAATGTCATGTTAAAATAATTAAAATATCATTTTTATGACATCACACACTTTTATTCATATTTATCGAAATAATTACATTTTTCGGATATAATTTTGATAGCCAATTTCATAAGCGATATCATTTTGTAGACTTATTAAATTCATATTAAAATTTATAAACTAATATTTATAATTTTCCAAAATGTTACAGTACACCATACTTAGGCTAATTGGTTTTCTTCCTTCCCTACCTTTGGGCACTTGCCTATGGTTTAGAAGAAGACTATCCAATAAGCATAATAGGTGTACTCCCCTAATACTAGGATCCTTCGCAACCTGAGAGAAAGTAAAGAGAAAAGACAACCGAATAATCCTATTCAATTTCTCCAGAATTGGAATCTATCCTCGAACTAGAATAAGTTCTTTCAAGTTTGTATGTAACTATACGATGGCATATCAAAGAAATGTGGATCTTCGTAGTAATATGGATTGTTCCAGAAAAATGCAAAGGGGATGCATGAGAGGCAATGATATATGCGACTCAATGAGAATCCAAAAGCCAAAGTTTTTTAAGAAGGTTTGGTTAACTTGGTTCATGAGTTTTAGTTTAGGGTCAGGTCATGGTGGCTGCCAAAGAGAGAGAGAGCAAAGAAACACTCAGCGTACACTCTAACCTAGATTAGATTGGTTAATCACTTTATCTAATCAGGATGGCTCCCACTGTTTTCTTGATTTCTCTCCTTCAAACCTTAAAAAGAGAATTAGTCGGGATCATATGAAAATCACCCGAGGAGTAATACCTACTCATCAGTGGGAATCAGGATCCAACTATCATCATATGATAACTTGATGGAATCCACTCAAGTCACCACACTCTAGAAAGTATGCACATTCTTAACAAGTTTCCTGTATGTTTGAAACACCCAATGTGGTTTTTGCCCCTAACGGTTTATGACCTTGACAAAGGCCAACAAATCATAAACCACTAGTCAAGTTCAACCCGTCATTATCCTGGATTAATCTAGACCCTCCCGTACAAACCCTTGATAAAGGCTAACAAGGTTATACGACTGTCATAGATAATTGTATATTTATGCAACAGACAAGCAATATTTAGCTACTGCACACTATGCCTTGACAAAGGCCAACAAATGCAGCACGAATACTAGGTACTACTCATCCGAAATGACGGAGGGCTACGACTGGTTTTTGGCAAAAAACCTTTAACATAATGAACTTGATATCATTGAAGGAACTCGAGTGGTTTTACAAATATATAGTGGTGTAAACTTTTTCTAAAGAGGTCACTCCCTGTGAAAGAATCTCGGCTCTTTCCTCATCGAATGAGGTGCAAGATATTCCTAACTGAATACCACGATGCAAAGCAAAAGAATCGACTATAGTGATGTTATTACGATGACGCAAACTTTTGCCCAAGAGGTCACCCCCGATGAAGGGATCTCGACTCTTTTCTCGTCGAATGAGGCGCTGGATATTCATAATCGAATACCACCATGCAAAGCAAAAGGAAACGTCTTGTAATAACATTTTTTCAAAATTTGGTTCTAACAACATCATTTAGGTTTATTTTTCCTTGCATTAATCAAAATTAACGCAGTCCCATCAATTAATCCATATCACACCTGAAAAAGGAACGAAAATAAAATGTATGTATATGCCACCCGCATTCGCCACGGGGCCCCGTCATGCACCGTTAGGTTACTTAACTAACGGCAGAGTGGGGGCTGGACTAGCGCGGATGCAAAACATATACAATATCTACTAGTATAAATAAATATATATATAACATTCGTCCCAAGTATGATATAAGCAACATCACAGAACATCAACAAGCAACACAGAATAGTGGATAATCTTGGAGCCTCGGGTTTCATTTGAGCCGCAAATGAGACCCGACGTTTCCGGTCCTGTGGATAGCCTATGCAATGAAAACATGGACCACTATGAGCACGACAAGTTACCTGCCAATCGCAGAAGTGAGGCAACCCCAATCAACAAAGTGAATGTGCCACCCAGCACTTCAAGGAATCCGGTAACTTGAGCACCACTCCATGGGTCATCCTATACTCCCTACGAGTGTGGCGAATAGTCCGCCAATTCTGGAGTAAGACCCCCTCCGTCTCAATTCCATGAGATGCGGGCCTGTTGCCCTCTAGAACCCGGCTATTCGTACACTCCACCACGGGGTAATTCTAGTAAAGAAAATAAAATATATACAATGGCGACATCGACCTCAACCCGTCGTGCCTCAATAAAAGAATATACAATTTGGCAGAAACGGCAGTCCACATGTCGGACGCTCGCCCCGTAATAACGGATGTATAAATGAATCTGAATTGTATTACTACCATTGCACAATAGGCTATCCATCACGACAATCCAACCACAATATCAGCACAATCACAGAACATCAACGTGGATATCATGTTCGCAAACCCGTCTAGTCGAACATATAGCAACTAGTCGGGTTGTACCGTTCAATGATATTCACGGTCGTAGATATATTCACAAGCACTGATAAACACGAACTTAAAATTTCGATCGACTAAACTTTTCCAAATTGGCACCAAATGCAAACCATCACTCAAACAAATCTGGGCCAAAACCATATATCGCAAAAATCATATTTCTATGAAATAGGATGCCAGATGAAATTTTGCACAGAACGACCACGAAACCGCCGCGCAACCGCGGCCAATGGTCATGTAATGCCGCGATTCCGCGGCAAAGTAATGGGTTCATGTGCTCAAATTTCGTCTATTGCCCTATAAATGCTTGCATGGTGTTTAGTTGATAAAACTGCACATTTGTTATTACATTTTTCCTACCATTTCCATATTAAAAAAGGTCTTTATTATAATATATCATACATATGAGGGTTTATCTGTAAAAATAATATTTTCCATGTGTTGATATATTATAATTAGCATTTGGTAGGAAAATGTATGCAAACAATATCATTGACCAAATCCTAAGAAAACAAAGTCTACTAAGTATCATTTGAGTTGTTGTGCAGAATTTTTCCAAGTTGTTGTGCAGAATTTTTCCAAGACTAAAATCAAGGAAATCAAGTTGTTAAACAAAACTTGCCTAATTAAGAAAGCAAAACTTGGAGATCAAGTCTGGCAGCAACTACGGGAAGATTTCAAAGATCCAAAGATTCCAGAGAACTCCACGTGTCAAGTAAAGAAAAACCACAGAAATAAAATCAATGGATGAGATCTTCTGGCCACGGATCCGCCGCGTGGAAGAAGAATTAGGGGCTGGCATTTTTCTGGTGGGATCTAAACTACTATTCCCCAATTTAGGCATCTAAATTTCTGGCTTTGGGACTATAAATAAAGACCGAGAGCCTCTTGGAAAAATGATCAAGCCGACAAGATCACGATGTCCCAGACGGCTCATGCATCCAGGCTGATCATCAACTATCCATCTACCTCCTTAGAAGAGATCGAGAAGCAACTAGAAATTGTAATCATTTTCTAAGGAATCAAGTGTAATGAATATTGTTGATTAATAAAGGTAGATTTCTTTTTCTTATTCTATTTCTTCGTAGTTTAATTATGCAATTTCTTTCCATCTCTTTTTCTCCCAACATGCGCGAGTAATTCTCTGCTTGTTAGGGTTCGTAGGATTAGGGTTGGCTAATGGATGATGAACATCCCTGAACCCTTTTTAAGTCCAATAAAGTTTATGAACTTTATCAAAAGAATCATTAACATCCTAATCGGGCGCACTAACAATTCTTTGTTAGTTCCGACCGTGATTAGAGATTAGATTAATGATTGTTTTGGTAAAGGCTAGATATGAACGGAGTTCCGTGTTGAGATAAGGGTTAAGAGTGGGATTCCTTTTCCCTTCAGAAACCCTAATCTACACGCATCACCGTCGTTCTAGTTTTAAATCTATTAAAGGATAAAAAGGGAACTTTTAATTAATCATCCATAACTACTAAATCCTAACGAACCCTACAAGCCCCCTTATTATATTAACAACATCCATAAATAATCTAGATCTATATTCTGCATTAGTGCTTAACGTAGATCTAGAAACTATTCCACAAAATTCTTTATCCCTTCTCTCTTTCTCAACACATCTAAAGAGTAAAAGATTCCACATTTCCTAGAGGACGACCCGTACTCATCTCGGTCTAGCTACACGCGACACCGTTATTGATTGCGGTTAACTACTACAAACACTTTTTCGCATCAATCAAATGGCGCCGTTGCCGGGGATACGTGCGTAATTTTTTAGTCTTACTATTTGTGTTGAATTTTTTATACGATCCATATCATAATTAAAACAAAACTGCAAATTGCATATTTAACGATTTGTGCGTGAATTTTGCAAGGAGATCTGGAGTCACAGAATTAAGGAAAACAGAAAACAGAGACATTCTTAGAGATCCTGAGGAGCACAGAAGGGCACAGAAAAAATTTCATCAACAGATCCTTCTCTCCTGCGGCGGAACCGCGGCAAAGGAGAGCATCTGCGGCGGAAGCGCGGTGCAATAGGGGATCTAGGGTTCCACACTTCTCTGGTATCTTTCTCAACTCCTTCTCTCTCCTCTAAAATCCAATAAAATCTATTTTTCTGCAGGATTCTTTGCAAAATAGCGCCGCTCAAAAATCTTTTTGCAAAAGTTTTGTGATTGGTTTTGTTTTGCATATTTTAATACGGACTTATAGGGGAAAAGACCAAATCAAGATTAGGTGGGGATTTCATCACCCTTCCTAAGCCCCACAAATCAGAAACCAAGCATCTGCATCAACCATTCATTAATTTAAAAAATATCTAGACCAGACTCTAAGGACTGTCGCGCTCACTAAGGACAGAGGAAGGTCGTGGGTAATCTATCGCTTATCCGCATTACTTTTGTAGTGTCTAGGCAAGTGTGACAAAGGCTAGTGGTTTTTAATTAGGCCCACTACTGTGGTACCTTCCCACTTACTTGGCACTTATCTGGCTACAAGGGTAGTACGGAGGCTGTAGAGGATTGATCCTGCGGCTTGTCCTTTGGAAGTCTAGGAGCGGTCTAGAGACTGGACCTTGGTAACCCTAGTTCTAAGGTTGTTTGTGCATTGTAGAGTGATTTGTCTTGAGTCCCACCCTTTTCAAAACAAACCAATTTTAAATCACACACACGCTGCCACTTGCACTAAACCCGCTTAGTGCATGCTCGGCTGGACACGGGATCCTAGTACCCGTCTTGTCTGCGTTCCTTCTATCGACGCCGAAGTCGGTACTTTTTCTTCTTCTTTCCCCCACCACACACCACGACCGAGATGGACGGTACTCCATCAGATTATAACAACACACTGCCACCGCCCGTAGGTGCGCAGAATCCACCGCGCATCTCTCTCCAAGAGAGATGCTATCCTATCGGTGGTCCTCTTCCCACTTGTCTATCTCTTCGACCAGCTAACGGGGATAATTTCGAAATTAAACCCCACTACATCAATCTGCTGCCCAAATTTCACGGGCTTGAGTCAGAAGACGCGTACGTTTTCATCACCAAATTCAAAAACGTATCCGCAATGATGGGTACTTCAAAGTTGACTGTCGATGCTATGCGCTTGCGTCTTCTCCCATTCACACTGTGCGACTTGGCAGAAAAATGGCTTTATAATACTGCCACACACTCTATCACTAATTGGGATGAATTCGTAATTGCATTCTTACGAAGTTTTACCCAAATCATAAGACTGCCCGTGTTAGAAGCAAGATCAACCAGTTCACCCAGCTTCCCAATGAACCATTTTGGAAGTGCTTTGAACGTTTCAAAGATCTGCTTGTCCAATGTCCTCATCATGGAATCAATAGATGGGATTTATGCCGAATTATATATGAGGGCATTAATCCAGCGACAAAGCAGATGCTTGAAACAATGTGTCAATGCAATTTCATGTCTAAAGATGACGGTGAAGCTTGGAAGTATCTGGAAGACCTCGCTGAAAACACTTTGCAGTGGGAAAGCGTAAGACCACCTTCATCTAGGGGAGGTGTTCACTAGCTCGATGTTTCCATTGCAGTGAAAGCCGAAATGGCAGCGATGCAGAAGAAACTCGACGCTATTGAGAACAGATTCTTATCAGTCTCCCTAAATCAGGTTACACTTCCTAAAACCGTCTGTGGTTGCTGTTCTGATCCTTCACACTTAATGGAAGAATGTCCTATGAATGCATCGTTTCAAACTAATGCTGCTTTTCAGCAGCGACCTAGAAACGATCCTTATTCTTCCACGTATAATCAAGGATGGAGGAATCATCCTAACTTTGATTGGAACCAAAACCAACAAAGCAATTATCAAAGACCTCCTCCACAGCAACCACAACCACAAAGTCAGCTCCCCTTTCAGTCACAAAATTTTCAAAATCCGGCCAACACTTCTACACTACAAGCGGCCGGTACTGACAACTCTTCACTCGCACAAACTTTGGATATGTTCATGAAACATTCCATGCAACTGTCGGCTGAGATGAAGTCTTCTATTGATACCATACAGAAAGACTCCGCCTCCCACGGCGAGAGTATTAAATCAATAGAAAACCAACTTGCACAGTTGAACGCCACAATGAGTGTGAGAGAGAAAGGGAAACTCCCATCTCAACCCATACCTAATCCTGGCCACTCACAAAGTTATAATGTGAGTGCTGTTACTACGTTGAGATCGGGAAAAGTGCTGAATAACCGAGTGGGTGAGCAATTTGATGTTAGTGACACCAATGATACCCCAGCTTCTTCTTCTTCTTCCCCTAATTCGTCTAGTCTCCCACCTTCATCCGAGCCTATTCTCCGTTTTCCCCAAGGCTCGAACCCTTTGCCCATTTCCTCGAATCTACCTAAAATGATCCCCACTCCAATTCTGGGATCCACTCCATCCCCACAATCCTCTCCAATGTTGGACCAAACCCTTATTGATAAAGCACCTTATCCAAAAAGGTTAAGGGGCAACAAACTAAGTTCATAAATGGAGAAGATTATAGAAATTTTTAAGAAAGTTAACATAAACATTCCTCTCCTAGATGCTATTCAAAAAGTTACGTCATATGCGAAAATCCTAAAGGACTTATGCACTAGGAAGAGAAAAGTTCAAGTACCTAAAAAAGTTTTCCTTGCGAGTAATGTGAGCACTGCTTTTACACAACAACTACCCAAGAAACGAAAGGACCCCGGAAGTCCTACAATTTCTATTTCCATTGGGGGTAAAAATATCAATCGTGCTCTACTCGATCTAGGTGCTAGTGTTAACTTGCTTCCGTATTCTGTTTATGAGCAATTAGGGATCGGAGAGTTAAAACCTGCGCATTGCACTCTTCAGATGGCCGATCGATCTATCACCCAACCTAGGGGTGAGCTAGAGGATGTGTTAATCAAAGTCGGGGAATTCATATTCTCTGTGGACTTTATCGTTATAGATACACAACCTGTGGAAAACCCACGCAATAAAATCCCGGTGATACTCGGTCGACCCTTTTTGGCCACTTCCAACGCAGTAATCAATTATAGAAACGGCTCTATGACCCTATCCTTTGGAAAGAAGTCAATTGAGCTTAACATTTACAAGTTGGGAAGTGAACCCTCCAAACCCTATGCTCATGTGTGTTCTGTCGAATTAATGGATGTCGACAGCAGCGAATTTGATCAACCTCATGATACTAACTCTTTTCATATGTTGTTGTTTGACCCCACCATATACTCTTCCACCGAGTTGTCCGAGTCAACATCTAACGCTGATGAGGAACTTTTTATAGAGTCTGACGATCATCCCATTTTTTCTGATGATATTATTCTTCGGGGTATCGATGAAAGCTTTGAGGAAATTTTCGCTGATGAACTCGCATTTTTAAAAGATACGGGTGTTGAGATAAATCAACTCCAAGATGAAGAAATTGGACCTCCACCCCTTCTTTTGGACAATCATGATAATGCGAGTAATCCATCATTACTATCACTGTGTCGTCTCTCCAAATTGAGACGCAATCCTTTTCCATTACACCTTTTATCACCTCCCCACTTTTTCTTGTCGAAAGGTGACATGTTCTTCCACCAACCTTGGTACTTCATCGATAAAATTTTTGAATGGTTGGTGTTGACCTTCGGTCTTTGCAAAGCTTGGCATTGACCAATAACCTTGACCCCCTCGTATGATTTTAAAAGATTAAAATTGTTTAACTCAAGTTTGGGGGGTGGTGGTGGTATATTTTGGCTCTTGAAAGAAAATGATTTTTACAAAATTGTGAGCCTAAATTAAGTTTGGGGAAGGATTTTCACTTTCATATATTCTTTCCCCCATTAATAATTTCCTCCCAAGTCTACAGGTTTTTGAGCTTAACGGATGACATCAGTGAGGACACTGCTATAAATAGGTTTGGGGGAGGTTTGTGCTTATTTACACATCAATTTGCATCATACTTTGCCTAAACACAACATTTTCAAAAATTTTAAAAAATTTTCTTTTATAACAAAAGAGTAGAAAGTGAAAAATTACATCCAAAAGATAGGAATAGTTTAAGAAAACCAAGAAAATTTGAAGTTTTCTTAAACAAACTAGTAATAAGTAGTTATGAGCTGTTGTCCCAAGGGTTAGTAAAATGAAGGAAGTCACTAATCTGAGGATAAAAATAAGTCTGAAAAATAGTTTCTATTCTGGAAGCCAAACATTTGAATGTTGATACCCTACTATATGCACTTACACAAGTCTTGAAACTCGGGATAGTAGAGGATACCTTGAAATGCTCTTGTCTAAAAACCAAAGTATGAAGGAAATGAAAAAATGAAGAAAATATAAAAATGGTGAAAAGAAAAATGAACACTGATTTTGTTATCGCCAAGGCAGCAATAAAAAAATATAGCGAGGGTGCTTCATCACCTAGTGCCTTAGACCAACTGGTTTGGGAGTCACTGCTAAGCCTTAGGTGGTGCAAGACGAGGAAAATACTATCACCTAATCAGCAAGCACATGAGTAATCGGTCGGTTAGTACCTCAAGAAGTATTAACGGTCGCATGAAAATGTGTGAGCAAATCTAAATATTCATCAAATTAAAAAGTACTACGGCAGATGGACAAGAGTATGATAGCTTGAATTGAATTCTCCGAGTGTAGGGATGTTCTATTCACACACGTAGGGGTATATGATCGATGTTTGGATGAAAGGTAGGAAAGAAAAATAAAGACGATGTTTTATTGAGGGATGATGTGATTTCTAACATTTTTTCATGACTATTAAGATAGGGCTCATGACAACTGAAAAGCTAGTGTAGTTGGAAACTCTAAATTTTCAAAGTATTTCTTTTATGGTTCTTATCTTTATATGTAAATTTCACCATCTCTCTTTTATTATAGGATTTTGTGGGTGTAATCCGCTGAAAATCCTCAGGAGACAACACTCCTCCTACCAGGGACACCTAGAGGTTTAACGGCTTATTGCACGTGCTCAGTGCAATCGTGTTTGCCTACGAAAGTGTGTTTAGTTTTCATCTTTCTTTTTCTCCTTCTCTTGAATAAACTAGTTTGCTCGGGACGATCAAAAATAAGTTTGGGGGTATTTGTTCAGTTGATAAAACTGCACATTTGTTATTACATTTTTCCTACCATTTTCATATTAAAAAAGATCTTTATTATAATATATCATACATATGAGGGTTTATTTGTAAAAATAATATTTTCCATGTGTTGATATATTATAATTAACATTTGGTAGGAAAATGTATGCAAACAATATCATTGACCAAATCCTAAGAAAACAAAGTCTACTAAATATCATTTGAGTTGTTGTGCAGAATTTTTCCAAGTTGTTGTGCAGAATTTTTCAAAGACTAAAATCAAGGAAATCAAGTTGTTAAAGAAAACTTGCCTAATTAAGAAAGCAAAACTTGGAGATCAAGTTTGGCAGCAACTATGAGAAGATTTCAAAGATCCAAAGATTCCAGAGAACTCTACGTATCAAGTAAAGAAAAACCACAGAAATAAAATCAATGGATGAGATCTTCTGGCCGTGGATCTGCGGCCAGAGCCCCTTTTGGCCGCGGATCCGCCGCGTGGAAGAAGAATTGGGGGCTGGCATTTTTCTGGTGGGATCTTAACTACTATTCCCCAATTTAGGCATCTAAATTTCTGGCTTTGGGACTATAAATAAAGACCGAGAGCCTTTTGGAAAAATGATCAAGCCAACGAGATCACGAAGTCCCAGACGGCTCACGCATCCAGGCTGATCATCAACTGTTCGTCTACCTCCTTAGAAGAGATCGAGAAGCAACTAGAAATTGTAATCATTTTCTAAGGAATCAAGTGTAATGAATATTGTTGATTAATAAAGGTAGCTTTCTTTTTCTTATTCTATTTCTTCATAGTTTAATTATGCAATTTCTTTCCATCTCTTTTTCTCACAACATGCGCGAGTAATTCTCCGCTTGTTAAGGTTCGTAGGATTAGGGTAGGCTAATGGATGATGAACATCTCTAAACCCTTTTTAAGTCCTATAAAGTTTATGAACTTTATCAAAAGAATCATTAATATCCTAATCAGGCACGCTAACAATTCTTTGTTAGTTCCGACCGCGATTAGAGATTAGATTAATGATTGTTTTGGTAAAGCCTAGATATGAACGGAGTACCGTGTCGAGATAAGGGTTAAGGGTGGGATTCCTTTTCCCTTCAGAAACCCTAATCTACACGCATCACCGTCGTTCTAGTTTTAAATCTATTAAAGGATAAAAAGGGTAACTTTTAATTAATCATCCATAACTACTAAATCCTAACGAACCCTACAAGCCCCCTTATTATATTAACTACATCCATAAATAATCTAGATCTATATTCTGCATTAGTGCTTAACGTAGATCTAGAAATCATTCCACAAAATTCTTGATCCCTCATCTTTTTCTCAACACATCTAAAGTAAGAGTAAAAGATTCCACGTTTCCCAGAGGACGACCCGTACTCATCTCGGTCTAGCTACACGCGACACCGTTATTGATTGCGGTTAACTACTACAAACACTTTTTCGTATCAATCAGATGGATTTTTAAAATACTCTGAAAGATTTTTTGAACAAGTTTGAAAATCGATAGCAAGCACATCATCATAGAAAAACGATTCGGAAAAATTGGTCGATCGAGATTTTAACTTTGTGTAAACCAACTAGTATTGGTTTATGGCGTGGCTTTGATACCATGTTGGGTTATGATAGCACCCTGGCCATCAACCATGGCCGGTGCGAAACAAAAACCGGCGTTTAAAAAACATTGGCGCTAACAAAAATCCTCCCAAGATCGAACCATAAACCTATACTAGCTAACTATAAAAGTGCTAAACTACAAGGTTAGAATATTATACCGAATGAACCAAGTCCTTCGGTCTTCCATCAACTTTCTTAGCTCCTTGAGGCGTGCTCGAACAAACTTGGCCGCCGGTCTTCCTCCGTCGAAGATGATCCACACGAGAGATGTAGCTCATGGCTCTAGCTCCACATTGAAAGCAAGTGAAGCAACTAGGGATTCTAGGTTGCTAATCTAGAAAGCCTAGGATGTAGTGAGTGTTCTAAATGTTTATCACTAGTAAAATAGGGGGTTGCCCCTACGGATGGCAATATCCGTAGGGGCAGATTTAACTTGGCCCTACGGATTAATCCGTAGGGCTAAAAGGTTGCCCCTACGGGCACAGACGTCCAAGAATAAAAATATTATTTCTTAATTTGGTGTTTGCCCCTACGGAGTCGCAAACAAAAGACCTACGGTTATGTCCGTAGGGGCAAGTAAATATCGTTTTAAAATAAAGCCAGATCGATCGCCTACGCTCACTTTCTCTCTCTCTCAATCGCGCGCGAGAAAAAACCCTAAATCGCCACGCCGTCGTTGCCACCGTCGCCACCGTCATCGCCACCGCCGGTTTCGTCGCCACCGTCGTCGCCACCGCCGGTTTCGTCGCCAAATCGCCACCGTCGTCGTTCCAGCCCACCAGCAGCCGTTCAGGTATAAATCTCGAGGTAAATTAAAGCATTTTTGGATTATTTTGGGCTTAAGGTTCATGGCTGGGTCTGGGTTGCGCGCGCGAGAGTTGGGGTTGGGCAGGGGTCGCGGTGGCGGTCGGGGTCGGGGTCGTGGTAGGGTTAGGGTTGGGGTTCGGCTGCTGCTGGGGTAGGGCTGGGGTTAGGGTTACGGTGGGGCTGGGGTTAGGGTTACGGTGGGGCTGGTTGAATGGCTCTTCTGATTAGTTGACAAATACAATGTTAATTATAATTTACAAGACACAGATGGTAGAAAATCAGAAAAAGATCAAGAAAAAAATAATCGATTTTGATTTTAACATGCGGAGTGTTGATGCAAGATGTAATATCTAGTAGCAGATGCTAGGCATATAGACTAAAGAATAGTTGTAAATGAACCGCTAGCAAGAAAATCCTATAATTATACACATCGCTTGACGCATGAAGCCTGAAGCTCTTTCTTTTGGGGGATAAAACTAGTTATATTCCTGCATTGCCTAGAAATAGCAGTGAGTTGGTTAAAACCTTTCAAACACAACCCCCCCACCCCCCAAAAAAAAGAAAGAAAGAAAGGGCAAGGAAAAAAAAGAATAGCAACAAGCAATACAAGCTAGCAACCGTAAATAACTGCTGAGATTATGTCTACCTTGGCAATTTGAACAATGATGGTCTTGTCTGGATTGTTAAGATCCACTTTATGGGGGTGAGGAACACATTTTAGAACTGTATTTATGATTTTCATTCTGTCAAGTGTTGAAATAAAAATCAACACTTGACAATCAATCCAAGATGCTCAATAACTTGCTTCAAAACCATAATCTAATCTTGATGATGCTCAATATTAGCGATTTCCATGATCACGACACGTGGCAGATGACGTGTCTCATAACGCTTTATGATATCAGTATCCTATATTTGTAGTTTTAATTGTTGATTGTTATAGATGTATACCATTGCAATAATAGTTTTTGGTTGATGAATGCTATTGCAATGTAGGGTGATCAGTTCTATCAATCTTGATCTCAATGGTTTAAAATCATGTTACACATACAACACGAATGCACAACAAACGCATAATTAGAGAGCGACTCGAGATATTCAGGTTAAAACCAATATATGATACTCGATGATAATATGAAACCTTCATATTCCCATCGATACCCATATATGAAACTAAAAGCGCCACTTTAGTCCCCGTCTATCGGTTAACATACGTGCGATGCTCGTCGTGACCTAGAACTATACGAAGGTTGTTAAATATCGGACAGTATAGCTCGATACTAACAACCGTCGTATAGTCTACGCGACGAGAAAATTCAATCGTATGGTAACCCATAGATTTGTCCCGTGTGGACAAGTTAAGAATGTATAAAGCAAACGCCTTCATTCACTTGTGTTTTCATCCGTTTCGAGATATTTCGACAGTATCTTTCCGCTGGTTCTCCGTGTACAAAGATAGATTAGATGTTCATTTCAACGTTGTTTCACAGCTTTGAAATGATTATCTATTCTATTACAGTGTACTCGAAGAACAGCGGGGAGGTGCTGCCGAATTTTACTCGAAACGGTTGAAAGCACAAGTGATGGGCGTTCGCTCTATACATTCTTAATGGGATAGAAGCCTACCCCCGACAGCCGGAACACATACATACAAACGCATAATTAGAGAGCGATTCGAGATGTTCGGGTTAAAACCAATATATGATAATATGAAACCTTCATATTCCCATCGATACCCATATATGAAACTAAAAGCGCCACTTAGTCCCCGTCTATCGGTTAACATACGTGCGATGCTCGTCGTGACCTAGAACTATACGAAGGTTGTTAAATATCGGACAGTATAGCTCGATACTAACAACCGTCGTATAGTCTACGCGACGAGAAAATTCAATCGTATGGTAACCCATAGATTTGTCCCGTGTGGACAAGTTAAGAATGTATAAAGCAAACGCCTTCATTCACTTGTGTTTTCATCCGTTTCGAGATATTTCGTCGGTACCTATCCGCTGGTTCTCCGTATACAAAGATAGATTAGATGTTCATTTCAACGTTGTTTCACAGCTTTGAAATGATTATCTATTCTATTACAGTGTACTCGGAGAACAGCGGGGAGGTGCTGCCGAAATTTACTCGAAACAGTTGAAAGCACAAGTGATGGGCGTTCGCTCTATACATTCTTAATGGGATAGAAGCCTACCCCCGACAGCCGGAACACATACATACAAACGCATAATTAGAGAGCGATTCGAGATATTCGGGTTAAAACCAATATATGATAATATGAAACCTTCATATTCCCATCGATACTCATATATGAAACTAAAAGCGCCACTTAGTCCCCGTCTATCGGTTAACATAACGTGCGATAATTTATTCTTTTCAACGACAAACGCACACACAAAGCATATACACGGATTTTCTCCTTTGTCAGTAACTATCCCGTTCTTATATTTCTCAATATAGTCAGCATAACCTACAATTTATATGTTATTCAGTCTAACATGGCCCATGAGTACGTCAGAGTTAAGGACTGGATGTATGTGGATTGGAAACAACGTATGCAACCTAAGTTTGTCGCAGGAGTTGCTGCTTTCCTTGAATTTGCACGAGCACATAATAAGATCATAATAGAGAAGATTCTCTGTCCGTGCGATAGATGTGGCAATAAGTACTGGCAGAAGGTAGAATTGGCAGAGCTTCATATTGTAAAACATGGGTTTACTAGACTTTATTCAACTTGGAAATATCACGGGGAAGGAGAAGAATGCAGTACTGCGGTAGAAGAAGAAGGAGAACACGATAATGCGGCAGGAGAAGAAGAAGAATTCGGTAATACGGCAGGAGACGGAAATTTATTTCCATCAGAAGAAATGGAGGATATGGTAGAGGCTGCCCTAGGTGAATCTATTCGTACCGAAGATGACATTCCTTCCGGTCAAGGACCGCGTGCGGATAAATATGAAAATTTCATGAATGATGCTAGAAAACCAATTTATGAGAATGCGAAGTATTCCACCCTCTCATGGTTCGTCCAACTTTTCCAAATTAAGTGCCTAAATGGATGGAGCAACAAGTCATTCACAATGCTTCTTTCGTTCTTGAAAGATTCTATGCCTCCGGGAAATAATGTGCTCGAAAGCTGGTATGAAGCCCAGAAAATGATGTCTGATTTAGGTCTAAAGTGCGAGAAGATTCAAGCATGTCCTAAAAATTGCGTGTTGTACCGGAAAGAGAATTCAGATTTGAAAGAGTGTCCAACATACGGAGAGGCCAGGTATAAGCCGAAAGATTCTGATAAGAAGCCTGATATACCTGTGAAGATAGCACGATATTTTCCCATAACACAGAGGCTATAGAGGCTATTCAGGTGCAAGAAAACAGCCGAGGCAATGATTTGGCATCACCGTGCTCCTCCAAGCGAAAATGGAAAAATGAGCCATCCAAGAGATTCACCGGCATGGAAGGATTTCGATAGGAGGCACGCAATATTCAGTAGCGATCCTCGCAATGTCCGGCTCGGACTGGCTGCCGATGGCTTCAGCCCATTCAACTATATGGCTGGAAGTCACAGTACATGGCCCGTTGTAATGATAATTTATAATATGTCGCCTTGGTTGGCTATGGACCAATCATACTTTATGATTCCTCTTCTTATCGACGGACCAAACTCACCGGGGAACAATATCGACGTCTATCTCCGACCTCTGATCGAGGAGCTGAAAACTTTGTTCATTGATGGTGTAGAGACATATGATTCAAACACAAATACAACCTTCATACTGCGTGCGGCTTTAATGTGGACAATTAATGACTTTCCTGTGTATGGAATGCTATCAGGTTGGTCCGTACATGGTCACAAAGCATGTCCTCAATGCCATGAACACACAACATCAAAATTTTTGAATTTTAGCAGGAAGATTTGTTATTGCGGCCATCGACGTTTTTTGCCTCCAGACCACCCCTATAGGTTAGACACGATTCACTTTGATGGTCATCAGGAGCTTCTTGGGCCTCCATCCCCATTGTCCGGAGAGGACGTGACTGCTAAATGGGATGGTTACAATAACGTGACCTTCGGGATGGATCCGACGAAACAGGTCAAACCACAATATTGGAACAAGTTAAGCATTTTCTTCGAGCTTCCGTACTGGTCTATAAATTCAGTGCATCATTGTCTGGACGTCATGCATATAGAGAAGGGAGTATCAGAGCACATACTTAACTTGCTTCTGTGTAAAGACGGGAAATCGAAAGACAACATGAATGCCCGGATGGATCTACAAGAGTGGGGAATAAGAAGTGAACTGCACCCTAAACCGGTAGCGGGTAAACCGGGCAAGTTTGTACTTCCCAATGCCGCTTATCATATGTCACAACCGGAGAAGAAAAGATTCCTGCAGGTGTTGCATGATTTGAAAGTCCCCACAGGTTTCTCAGGATCATTCAGCAAGAAAATAAAAATTGTGAAGGGCAAGATCGATGGGCTGAAAAGTCATGATCACCATGTTATCGTGGAGCACCTTCTTCCATTAGCCCTCAGGACTTCTCTCCCCGACTCGGTTGGTCTAGTAATCAACGACCTATGTTGTTTTTTCAGGGAGTTGTGTGCTAAAACACTGGAGGTTGCGACGCTGGATAAACTAGAAAATTCTATTGCGTTGATACTTTGCAAGTTTGAGCGTATTTTCCCACCGTCATTCTTCGATATCATAATACACTTGACGGTTCATCTTGCAACTGAGGCGAAGTTAGCCGGACCGGTACAATATCGATGGATGTATCCCGTCGAGAGGTACGTGTAATTTTTCGTTTCGCGCAATTTATAAATTTATTGTTGTCCTGTATGCCCGTGTTTATTTATTCAACATATTCTCATTAAGTACCTTTACACTCTTAAGAAGTATATACGCAATAAAAATCGACCAGAGGGTTCTATCATGCAAGGTTATCTTCTTGATGAAGCAACCACATTTTGTTCCCGCTCTCTGGACGAGAACATTGAGACAAGGCTTAACCGACCACGAAGAATTCAAGACGGGCCATATGGTAAAGCCGAGTATAAGAGGGTAGACACTATGTTTATCAACAAGATATACCGGTTTATCTTGCTTAATTGCGCATGTCTTGAACAAATTAGAGAGTAAGTTCTTTTGGATTAATTGTTATATCTGTGTTTGTGTGTGTATGAAATGACAAAATATTAATGTCACAATTATTTGTCGAAAACAGAACTCATTTTAACGAGGTACGTGAGGGGCATCCTGATTGGAACGAAGAGCGTTTGGAAAAATACCATCAGGATAATTTTTGTGATTGGGTCACAGAGCATGTAAGTTATTCGAATTACATTTTATTGCTATCAGTTTTAATCTAAACTTGTATCGTTATGTTTTTATCGTAAAATTTGTTTTGTTAGATCCACGATCCAAACTTGTCTGCATCATTTGAGAGTGATTCAAGATGTTTAGCTCAATTTCCTAGTATGGAGGTTGCATATTACAAAGGATTTGGTGTCCTTGGATACAAATTCGAAGTTAAGGACATAGAAACATCTAGAACCACTCAGAATAGTGGGATTGCGACGGTAGGATCGGACGGTGTGATTTACTATGGGTACTTAAATTGTATACTCGGCATCCACTATCCCGGACGATCAGAACCCTTTTATATATTCCACTGTACTTGGTACGATCCGCGAACCGATACAGACAGGTGGAGAAGCAGTCTTGGGACTTGGAAAGATGAATATGGATTGACCAGTGTGAACAAACTTCGATTTTACGGTCAGGACGATCCGTTTATCTTTCCGAACCAAGCGTTCCAAGTATACTACTCACAGTGTTTGAAGCATCCGGGGTGGAGTGTTGTATGCCGATGGAAACCTAGAGATGTCTACGATGTCCCAGAATATGAGGACAGCGATAAGGACGAAGAAGAGAGAAGGCTTAAAGTGCTCCGACCGTCTGTTTCGAAGGACGGGTTGTCTTCGACCGATCATGAAGTTACGTGGGTTAGAAATGACATCGACGATGAAATCCAAGTAGATATGTATGATGCGCCCACGAAACGAAAAAGGTTATCAGTAATGTTATATTATTACTTCACATTTTACGCTCTAGATCATATATAGTCAATACTTTTAATGATTGTCTAATGCGTCCACGAACCGTTTATCTAGATTTGATGACGATGTCGGGAGCAGCGAGGGGCGGCAGGAGCTCCAGCCGCGGCAGAGGCAGAGGCAGAGGCAGAGCGGTTCTGCCGCCCGGAGAGCTCCGTAGGGAGCTTCAGACGGCCGGTCTTGCACCCAGATCGGAGACCCCTTCGGATGCCTCCTTCCGTGTTGATTTGGCCACACCTCCAGGTATACTGCACGCATATCCATTTTGAATGTAATATTACAGATATTCATGCATGTTTATGTCAAAATTACTTATATTGTCAATGTTTGATTGTCTAGTTGTTGGTGATGCGTCCACATCTGGGACAGAGGCCACCCCCGCTCCTCCAGGTATGTTTATATATCATATAGTGTATGTATATTGATTTAGAATGCTATATCATAAATACACGCATTCCTTTTGCTCTTACTTAGCAATTTTTATTATTGTCTAGCTGTAGGTGGTGACACCACCGCACCTGCGGGTATGTTTATATATCCTATAGTGCATGCATATTGATTTAGAACGTTATATTATTGATCTACACATTCTTTTTGCAATTACTTATATAATCTATTTTTAATTGTCTAATTATAGGTGGTGCGTCCACACCTTCCACAGGGGCCACTCCTGCCGCTTCCATACCCTCCGCATCGTCTGCAGGTTAGTATGAATAAATTTAAAATATTTATTCATTTTACATATGCTCTATAGAATAAATATGAATTTCATGGAAATTTAGCGTCGATGTTTATTTTATAGTTGGAGGGGATGCGTCCGGGTCCGGGACCCCGGTTGTTCCTCACCGGAGGAACTATCGTCCCGCTCGTGCTGCTGCTCGGGCCCAGGCTCGTGCGCTAGTCACCGGAGGTATATATCACACTTGAATTTTTGTTTAACCTTGATTTCTTAATACAACTTTGTCTTATTATTGATTGTCTTGATATTTCGTGCAGACGCAGGGCCTCTCCATCCCCAGAGGGGGACTCGAGGCCCGAATCAGTCCCATAGGCTGAGGCCTGATAGAGCTAGGGGGGAGGCAGCATTCCCCCTATTTTTTACCCTTGACTATCGCTATACCGGTCCTCATGCCGAGAGGTTCGGCCGGTATTTGGGGGACGAGAGCCGGATCGTGAAGAACTATTTACTTCACGTTGAGTGGGGCGAGCAGCACCAGCGCTCATTCGCCCTCTTCTTTGATCAGGCTCGGGTATGTATTAATATATATTTTCATTTGATCTATCCAATATATTTATTATTAACACTTGCAATCTAATAACAATGTTTTTTTTTGTATTTTCAGTTGGATTACGATTTTCAACCTGTAGCCGACCCTGATCACCCGGAGAGGGTGCTCGACCTTCATGCTCTGTACAATGGCCTGATGAAGAACATGCAGGCCAAGGTCCGATACAACAGGAATGAGCTGAAGGCCGACTGCTACTCCCTGTGGATAGCGACCCCCGAGGCAGAGAGAGCGGCCCTCCTATCTACTCCGGCGTTTGCGAGAGTCGACGTAGAGACATGGCCTCTATTGTGCGCTTATTTCGACTCCGAACGCAAACAAGTATGTATTTTAAATTTAATTCATTATTTATGATATAATTTATTTCTTTGTGTTTCTTAATTAGAAAACTAAATGTTAATGCGTTGTGCAGAAACAGGCCGCTCAGAATACGGAGAACAGGAAGTCGGCGAAGAGGGGTCGCCCCACTTACACAGGTGGCTCGAGGAACATTACTCGAGCCATGGAGTTATCGGTAAATTAAGAGTTATTCTCTAATATTCTGCAATATTAAGAGTTATTCTTTAATATTTCTAATATTAAGAGTTACTTTCTAATATTGCAGACATCTCGGACCGTGGCGTCAGGTGGTACACCGAGCGTGCTGTCCGCATATCTTGCCGTCCACGGCACCTCGACAGATCCCGCCACGGGCGAGCTTCGATATCCCGACGTCGCTACCCTGGAGTACTGCGTAAGTGTTAATATTTTTTCTACCCAAATTTGAAATTTTAGTTTTGGAAGGTTCAAGTTTAAATTTTATACTTATACTTTACTTCTTAATGTGGGTGTAGGAGCGGGTGGTTGAGCAGGCCCAGGCCTCGGGGATTGATTTTACCGAACAGAACGATCCGAGGCTGCTGACCCCAGTTCTGGACGCCGCACACGGAGGGCACCATGGAGGTTGGGAGAGAGGCCGGGGATTGGGCCCTAGTAGGGCCCATATGAGGTTGGACTCCACCCCGGCGGTTACTTCGTCCGTCTCCAGTGACCGGCATGTCCATCAGGAACTGGATAGCTTGAGGGCCAGCGTTCAGGAGTTGAAGAAGATGCTGGTATGTATACTACTTTATAGTAAAATATCATTTCATATTATATACATATCAACATATCCATAATTAGTACGTAGCTTGAGCTTATTTGGTTTTAGACTTAAGTTTGATTAATCATACATACATATGTAATTAAAATAAACAACGCTTTTCCAAACTAGATATCCAAACAGGGTTTCCAAATAACTTAATAATGAAACGAATTCGAATAATACACAGTTCTTACAGGCTTCTTACACACGTTATGTCCAGACGCGACAGGGTAGATCGGCCGAGCCTCCACATGCATCTCCTTCGGCTGCGGCTCCGCAAGCCACTACATCGGCTGCGGTTTCGCGGACAGCTCCTGTAGCTCCACCGCCCACTCAGACTCCCGCAGCCGCGGCTCCGCAAGCGACTACCTCGACGGCGGCTGCGCAGACCACATCGCCAGCTCCACATGCCGCTCAGACTCCCGCTCGCGACGCATTGCAGAGTGTATTGACCGAGGAGCAGGCGCGTGTTATTCTAACGTTATTCAGAGGTGGAGCTGGACCAAACTAGGGTAGCTTTTTGGTTCTTATTTTTTGAAACATGTATTTATTTATATCACATTGTACTACATTTTGAAACGATATTGATATTGGTTTGTATTTATATCATATTCAGTTTTTGGGTTTCTTTTGTATATTATATATATGCGTGAGATGTGATTATGAATACTGCAATATATGATTTGATTGATGTATATAGTATTGTGCATAGGGCGGGAAAAAATCTAGCAGCCCATTTTTAAAAAAAAAATACAGACAATATGTACCTACGGATTAAACCGTAGGTATATATGTTTCCCCTACGGACATATCCGTAGGGGCAAACTATCAGGAAACCTGATATTTTCCCCCCTGATCTCAGTGCAGGGTGTTGGGAGTGCCCCTACGGATATGTCCGTAGGGGCCACTGTCTATCCCCTACGGAGTTATCCGTAGGGGCCAAATATCAGGTTTCCTGATATTTTGCCCCTACGGCATATTACCTACGGATATATGCGTAGGGGTAGAACAAGGACCTACGGTTGTATCCATAGGTACATACAATATATTCAAAAAAAAAATACATATATGATTTGATTGCCCCTACGGAGTAATCCGTAGGGGCAACAACACCTACAGATATATCCGTAGGGGCAAGAATTTGCCCGTAGGGGCAAGTTCAGGGCCTCAACTTGCACCTACGGCCTTTGCACCTACGGGGTATTTTTTCGCCCCTACGCAGATATCCGTAGGGGCAGTGGGTTGCCCCTACGGATAAATCCGTAGGGGAAACCCTTATTTGTAGTAGTGTATCCATCTCACCTCCTCTCTTGATTCTCAACTCATGAGATTGTAGAGAGGAGGTTGAGCATGAAGGTGGAGGAAACTCAAGAGACCTAGAGGAGAGTGAAGCTAACGGTGAGGAGATGAGAGGAACCAAGGGAAAGAGGAACCATCTCATATTTTTCTCCAAGTGACCAAGTGAGGAAAAACCAAGTGAAGATTGGTTTTATCAAAACCAATTTTCCAATATAATATACAACCCATACTTGAATAATATGCACAAATGAATTAATAATTTATTTGTGCACACTATGCAAGAATGGTCCTCACCATACTCCCATCAAGTCTATGCCATCTCATTATCCATTTAGAATAAATGGTCAAACCCAAAATGAGGTGTTCACCTTCTAGAATGTTATCTGTAAAAAATACGGATTATATTATACTTTATATACATACCTGTATTCGTACCGAAATACGAATACCCGAAGAGATAGAATAACACAAAGAACATAATACTGGAATATACATATCGAAATATATATACGTAAATTATTAAATCAATACCTGATTTAATAATCCGGCTCAAACCCAAGCCGGCTAGTATTATCAACCGTCCGATTGAAAGTCCGGGTACATAGTACAATCAATCGATCGGAACCCTGCACGTATGCAATACGGCTACTACTACATCATTTCTCCTAAACCAGGGAAACGCTCTGTGTGGGACTCTAAAGACCCGTCAATATGCTGGCAGTGGGTTTAACCACAAGCACGTCAGCGACACTAGCTGTACATAACGGCTACCCAGGTATTGAGCGAAAGGAAGGCCGATGAGCAAACTCATCCGAACCCTTACTGAGCCTGTCCGTGATAATTTCCATACAATCCGGTCTGTTTGTCTAAGAGTATCACATATCGGGTCTAGGGGGTGGATAAAGTCAGACTCCTAATAACGCAATATTTCGTGTCGGTGTGAAGCCCATCACCAACTGAGAAATGACTGATCCAAATCCGTAATTCTCAACCACCTTGACAAAGGATTTCTGGTGATGGCCACCTGTATACCGCGCGACATCAACCCCCAATACCGGGAGAGACGAATCCCCGACGATCCGCTCACTGCCTCCATGTGGCTCGGGACTGTACCCAACTAAAACCTGTTTGCACGACTCCTTTGAGCCGTGGTAGGGTAGTAATCAAAGCACAATGGGAAATCACACGTGATAAATTACGATCTCAGGTCGACAGACTAACCCGTACTCATGTCACCTGGGAACTGTATCTGACAATAGGTATAATACCATCTAGCATGTTCCCGGTGAGTCAGTTTAGTGTACTCATAATCCAATGAGCACCTGCATACTATCTTAGGTGACTGACTGACACCAATTGTTTGTGAGACCGGCCACCGCTCATCGTCGGGGTCTCGAAAAGTATACACTAGTCTACTCCGGAGTGTCGATGCCTAATCTCGATACTTCTTCGACTAGAGACATTTAAGGATGTGCTTATAGACCACCAAACTCCCACGTATATAATCGCCATCATAATACTGATAGTCAAGCAAGAATCCTATGGGCTATATCAACATGTAATAGTGATATGTAATACCATATAATGCATGTACATGTTGATAAAGACAAACCAGATAGCATACTATCATCTTGAGTAAGATTATTCTACCCGTATAGGTCCTCCTTCAATAATTACAATCGCGTGCCTGCGACTACAATAATTGATTTGAGGGCACTATAGCCAACACGCTGAGTGTTTCTTTTCTCTTTCTCTGGTACAGTGACCCATGACTTACCTTAAAAACTCATGAACTAATTTGACCGAACCTTCTTACACCCTTTGGCTTTGGCTTGTCTTGATTCGAGACAAAATCGCACATATCCCTGCCACTCCTACTCTACCCTTTGCATTTCTTTAGAACACATCGTATCACTACGATGATCCATATTGCTTGGAACGACCATCATATAGTTACATACGAACTCGAAGAAGTTACTTCAGTCGAGGATGGTCACATGTTCTGAATAAATTTAATAGGATTATTTAGTTGTCTCTTCCCTTTACCTTCTCTCAGGTTGCGAGAGCTCCTTAATTAGGAGAGTTCACCTGTTACGCTTATTGGACGGTCTTCTTCCAAACCTCAGGCTGGTGCCGAAAGATAGGGAAGGAAGAAAACTATTTAGCCTAAGGATGGTGTACAGAAGGTAAGATGTAGAGACATATAAAGGGATTGAAGTGAGGGGAAAAGAAATTGCGACTACTGTCATGAATCTGGATAATAGAAAAGGCATTACTAGGAATACCTGACCATCCCCAATGAAACATTTTTATGTTTCAGTTTTTCCGTGTACATGTAATAAAGAACTGTTTTCCCAATCAATTCTGACTTCAGTGTTTGTATTTACCAGTTTTGGATCTCACATCTGTACGGTGTTACAGATGATGAGCAAGAGCAGAATATTGGGAAATGGGCAATTTGATCCTTAATATTGGAATTTGTTGTAATTGGTGATATTGGATTAAATCGCCTGATTTTTGCTTGACGGCAAATATTTGGTATCGAATAACCGTTGTTATGCACCAAATTTTAAAATAAAATATTTGTACCTATATTTTTATAGAGTGAGATATACATTTTGAAAATTGTGTTGTAGACATTTACCTTTATCAATTGATCATAAGGTAAGGCGCATTGAATAACAGTGTAAGACATTCTTAACCAAGATACAGTTTTCAATTTACAAAACACAGAATTTGAGTTAGTATACTCTTAGGACTTATACATGAAAATGTATGTTGTCCAGTGTTCTTTAGAACAAAAGGGTTGGTACTCTTACTTCATTCAGGATTATCTATGACTTCTCTAGTTTTAGACACGCATTCGTAGTAATGCAACGTCAAAGATTTTGAGAAGTTTATAGGTATAAGAATAAAGTAAAGATCTATACGTTGGAAGTATCGGGATTCTTCGAGGTGATCGAAGATGTAGATTCTTATGCTAGGTATTCCGTCATAGTAATATCGAGAACTTGATTCTCTTGCAGGTTACTCATTCGTGGACATGCTCCATGATAAGTAATGTTGTATTGGCATTTTTCCATTTGGTAATATGCACTGGAAACTGCTGCATGACATTTGAATATGGTTCAATCTAAATTTGTGCTTTTATTCTATATGGATATAGAATGGTTACATATCTTCAGGTTGTTAAGATATGGAGTTATTCGGTTTCTGTCTAAAAGCAGTATCCGGACAAACTCGAGACACGCGTCGGTAATGGCGGTTTGTGGATTATCCCAAGCATTCGCTAGGATTTTGATTCATTCAAGATCAATAGTTACATTGTTCTTGACTCGCTACATTTTATAAAAAAGCAATCGTTTTTTGCAAAAGAAACTAATGGGAGTATGGCAGAATTGGAAGTGATTCTAGAACCACAAACGGTTACCAAAAATTTAGTAGAACCTAAGAATTCAATTGGACTTGACAAACCGGTAGCCACTTTGCATAGTTTAGTAGGTGACCTCAGACACCCGAGAGACACTTCAGTTTTCTTGAAGACGGTGACAGGGAGGTCAACATCATGGTAATGATGGCCCTACTAGTTGTCAGCAGGTCATAGGAAGCGGTAACTTCCAAGTGACCAGATGCTTTATACCCACGATGGACTCCTCACACTTCAGCAAATTATGGATTTTGGATTTTGCTGGGTGCTCTTGAACGGGGTAAAACCCATTAGGAGCAGTTGGAAATGTATTAACCTAATAAGACTAGACTTGTTGTAAAGAGTTTTCATCAAATACTCGTTGTGGATTTTGATGTGACTTTTACTTCAGTGTTTATGCTGAAGTCCATATGGATATGACTTGACACCGCTATTCCCCTTACTTGTTATCAGCAGGTCATAGGAAGTGGTAACTTCTAGATGACCATGTATTTCATACCCAAGATGGACTTCACGCACTTCAGCAAATCATGGATTTTGGATTTTGCTGGGTGCTCCTGAAGGGGTAAAACCCATTAGGAACAAGTAGATCTTTCGAGATCTGTGCATGTGGAAAGGTGCAACCTAATAAGGCTAGACTTGTTATAAAGAGTTTTCATCAAATACCCATTGTGGATTGTGATGTGACTTTTACTTCAGTGTCTATGCTGAAATCCATATGGATATGATTTAGCGCTGATGCAGTTCATGGCTATGATATATGACAGGTGGGTGACTATAACGTCTTTCCAAATGGGATTTTGGAAGTGCACATGTATATGACTCTGATAGAGGGTTATCATAGTCAGTGGGAGCAACAGAAGGTGTGCAAGTTGCTTATGTCTATTCATAGACTAAAGCAAGGATAGCAGAGACGGATCATCTGTTATTGATGTGACAGTCAATGTGATTGACTTCGTCAAAATATAGGTGAACCTAGTAAGAAGGATGTAGGGAGTACTGTCCATATTTTAGATGACAAACTCCGGATAGGAAGTGATGTTCCTATACTACATTCGGTCAGATTTTGGTTGTCACACAATGTTTTCCCCACGTTGGATATGGATAGTATATCAGGAGTTCTGGTGACTAGATCTATGGTTTTAGATCTAGATTTTGGAACTTCCCCAATCAGGTACTTGGACAACAGTATAAAAGTATTTTAGAATGGATGACACCTGGCGTGGTAGTGTACCCGCAAGTGATGGAGTTACCCTTTCTAAAAAGGATGTCTTTTTGGACCGATGAGGAGAGGGACTGGCAAATGACACATCATTTGCTTAGGCAATTGGGTTAACCATGCAAAGTCTTGTACAACACCATATATTGTTTTTGCACTAGTTGCAATAAGCAGATATTAATCCAATCCTCGAGAAACAAAAGGAAGCAGTAAAGAACATAAGAGGATGTTCTTGGTATAGGATAATGGCAGCCTCATCTGGGTGGCAGTTATCAGTTCAGGCTTCCAAGGTGGCGTGGATGACAGAGATGCTGTAAGAGTTATGAGTTTAGCCTCTTCTGAGAATCAGTGTATTGGATAGTGTTCTGATAAGGATACTGATGTAATCATGATGTAGGATGCCGATTATAACTCAACAGAGAATACAGCCCAAGAAGTTTGTTGGATAGGAGTTTTTCATTGATGAACTTGGTCCCATCAGGTATCCAGACAAATTCTTGAGGCGGGGTATCGCTCAGATTGGGAGATTGTTCATCTCCGCAAGTTGAGATATAGAGAGATGAAGTTGGAATATTGTAGCAGATCTACTCACTGAGGCAATTTCTCGAACACGTTATATTTCATAAACATAGTTTGCGAAACTGATTAGTAGAGATGATGGGTATTCGGTAGTTCACGAGCTTTGGGTATGCGATACCGCAATAATTGGCCTTAAGTGCAAGTAGGAGATTGTTAGATATAGTGCCCTCAAGGCAATTATTGTAATCGCAGGTAGGCGATTGTGATAATTGAGGGAGGACCTATATGTTAGTTATATGTATGCCCTAGAGGCCATTACTATACATAAGATGTATATTGTAGTGGATGCTTGGACATATATAGGGAGGACTTTCTTGCTCGACATGATAGTATTCTATCTGGTTGCTCTTTACCTTAACGTGTACACTGATTGTCTCTCTGTTACATGTTGGTAAAGCCCTTAGGATGTGTACTTGATTACCTGGACTATGATGAGGATCATACTAGTGGGGATATGGTAGTCCATAAGTACATCCTTCAAGGTCCCTAGTCGTAGGTGTATCGAGACGGGGCATCGATATACCAGAGTAGACTAGCGTATACCTTCTCGACCCATACAGATGGGCGATGGATGATCCCATATCCATTAGTGTTTGACATCAGAGATGATATACGAGTGCTCAGTGGAGACTGGGTACACTGGACGGACTCGCCGAGAACTCCCAGATGGTATTATACCTTACGTCAGATGGCAGTTCTCTGGTGACACTGGTACAGGTTAGTCTGTAGACCCGAGATCGTCATAGAGTCTTGTGTGATTCCCACTGTGCTTTGATTTCCACCTTACCACGTCCAAGAGGGCGTGCAAAACGGTGGTTTTTGGGTACAGTCCCGAATCACATGGAGGCAATGAGCGATAGGAGGGGATTCGTCTCTCCCGGTATAGGGAGTTGATGTTGCGCTGTGTTCGATTGGCTATAACCGGAAATCCCTGGCCAGGGTTGCTGAGATTTACTGGTAAGTGTTATCAGTAGTTTCTCGAACTGTTATAGACCTCATATTGACACGACTTATCGAGCTATTGGGGTCTGACGTTTACCACCCCTAGGCAAGATATGCGACATATCAGACGACGAGACCGGACTGTACGGTAAGTGTTGCTGGTTGGATTCACAGGAGTGTGAGCGGGCTTGCTCGTCGATCTTCTGATCGCTCAATACCCGGGTAGCCGTTACGTTTAGCAGACCGCTTGCGGCTTGTGGGTGTTTGATATGATCATCACCTGCTGCCGGCGTATTGACGAGTCTTTAGAGTCCTACACAGAGGTTTCCTGGCTCAAGCGAAACGAAATAGGAGCGCATATGAGATATGTGTTGGACCGAGAATAATGCGTGTATGTGATACCGTATTCTATTCTCGTGATGAATGTATCGATTGGCTGTATGCGATATAACCTAGTTATCGAATCGAAGATTGATTCGATAAGTCGATACATTGGATACTAGTCGGTTATATGCGACATGACCGGATCATTGAATCAAGTGTTGATTTAATGATTTAATGTATAATTATATATTTGATATATTACTTTACATTAACTAGTATTGGTTCGCTCAAGATTGACTTTCTCACTTGAAATGCACAAGTTGTATATGTGATATATTTTTGTGCACTTGTTTGTATCATGTTTGATGATACATGCAAACTTGGGTTTGTGTAAGACTTAAACCATGTTTAGTGAATAGTTAGGGTTTCATTTCACTTATTTATTTATCTATTTATTTTGGTTAAAAGAAAAAGGAAAACAAAATGGTTGCTTTCATACAAGAAGCTTCTTGATGCTTCACGCATCTTTGACTAAGTGACCATTTTTTTCTTCATCTCCTAACCCTAACCATTCAACTAAACCCTAGTTAATTCTCTACACTAAACCATGGTTGCAAATATGATAAGTATCATTTTATTTTCTATTTTCTATATACTTATCATATTCTTTTTCTTCTTCTTCTTCTTCTTCAACAAGAAGAAAGCTTGCTACCATTAATGGCAACATGAGAAAAAGAGTGAGAAATCCAATTCTAAAGTGAACCCACTTCCTATTTCTTCATCCTCTACCACTTGCCAAGTAGTATAGGGTGTTTTCTTCACAATTTCCATGACTTGGTGAAGTTGGAGCTTGATCTTGACTTGCCTCGACGTAGATCATCTTCGGTATCGAAGTCGACGACCTAGCCCGATCATTTCTCCGACGAAACCTTCGCCAGAGTCCGGATTCCTATAGGTATAGTGGAGGGACTTCATCACGGAGCCTGGGAAGTGGAGGACCGGATCTATAAAGGTTGTAGTCACTTTCCTTTAGCAATAAAGTTGTTTACTTGCTTGCATCGCCTTATCATCTAGTTAACGATCCATATTAGGGTTTGTAGGCACATGAAAAATTTGAATTGGGCATGTTTGATCTGTTGTGAGACCTTATTAGTGTGCCTAGGAACCCTACAATGGTATCAGAGCCTAGCAAGAGCCTTAGGTGATGCGTAGACGATGTTTGAAACCCGATCGAACCCCGAAACCCTAGATTTCAACCCTCTCTAGACATTTTTTCAAAACTGGGTTTTTTCCTGATTAAAAATTCTTACAAAATTCAGCAGGAAGTTTTAAGAATTATAGTGCAAAACGAGATCCTGAATCATCTAAACCGCCGCGGAACCGCGGCAGGAGCCTGGCTTCGGCGGCGGTTCTGCGGCCGTACGGTCGCATCATCCATAAATATCTGCACAGTAATTCCTATATTTTGGGGCTGTATTTTCTGGGAATTTTTAAATATCACTCAAGAGTTGAGTTTTCTGGGTTGTATTGGGAGTTCGTAGATTCGATCGGATTATCAGACTTTGTCTATGTGTTTTTCAGGGTAATTTTAGAATGTGTTAAAAAGTTCGACCGGATATAAATACCCACTTTTTCCCCTGCCGGAAAATTTCCAAGTGTTGGATTTTTCCGTGGTTTAACGACGTTCTAAGTAGTGCAAGTAACGCGATGGTCCCTCTAGAAGACAACAAACCTTAACTCGATTATGTGACCGTCTTGAACTGCCCTTTGAACCTTAGGGTTTGGGGCAGTACGGCGTGCCACATGTGAGGCGTTGGCTTGACCCTTCTACGGCTGGACCGTTGGTACTGAGGCATGAAGTGAATGTTTTTAAACTTATTTCATGTGTTGAGCTGTTTCGGGAAAACTTGGGTGTTCGATTGTTCGATCGGAAAGTTTAACATTTTCTATTTATCCGGAATGTGATACAATAATTGGAATCCACAAGCAGTTATGAGATAACTGATTTGGATGTTATAAATCAAGCACTTTAGTCTCACTTGATCGGTTGCCACGGAATTTTGATGCGATCAAAAGTCCGTCGCAATCGCGTGACATACGCGGATACTCGCCGAATAAACTTAATAGACAGCTACACCCCATAACCCCGACCAAGTGACTGTAGGAGAACCCTGTCGCCGAAAGCATCCGTTCGAGTGCTCGCGGTAGCGGTGTTCCGCCTTAGTTCACTTCGTCGACGGTATGGGGGGTGCGACCGTCTACTAAAGTTTGCGACGAGCATTCGATCAGAATGCTGGGAATCCTGTTGAATCGCCCGACTTGATATTGAAAAGAGTTTTCGATAATGAGACTAAAATGCGGGGTTTATAATTGTTAGGCATGCGATGTCTAAGGAATTCATTTGGTTAGGCATGCGATGTCTAAAGAGTTTGCGGATTCCAACTGTTGTAGTTTTACACTTTCTTTTCTGCGACCGTAAGTGTAATATGTGATATCGCCGGTTTCGTTGCTATATGTCAACGACAATTGGGATGGGCATATTTACTTACGATGATGACATGTGATGTTATGTGTTGCTGGATATGTTATATTGGATCGTCGTGTTTGAATAGCCGGGTTTTTTTTATATGAGACGAGTGTTTTTCATTTTCATTCATGTAAAAACTTGTATGTAATATTCTTTTATTGGGGTACTTCCAGGTTGCGGATGATGTCACCATTTGTATATTATTTACTTTTCTGCATTAGGATAGACCCAAGGAGGGGAGCATAAGTAACCGGGTTCTGGGGTCCAGTGGTAGACCATCTCGAGGAGTCAAGTCCGGGTTTCCTAACCCTAGAATTGGTAGGGTTGCTTGCCGCTCTCGTAGGGGTCTAGGAGTGTGGGATTGGCTATTCATCGCGACCGTGGAATCTGTGTTTTATACTGGCTCGTATTAAAAACACGGACGTCCTAGTATATCCAATGTATCATATGTTTCTTCTGCTGCGATATCTGTGATGTGATCAATTGATGTTCTCTGAAAGATACTGTATATAGTATATATGATATATTATATAGACGTTGCTTATGTTTTACACCCGCGCTAGCCCTGCCTCGCTCTGCCGTTAGTTACCTAACCTAACGGTGCAGACGGGACATCGAGGCGAATGCGGATGGCATAAGCGTACGTTATATTTATCTGTGATGTTTATGTGCTTAAATGATGGGACTTCATTAATATGATTAATGAAAGAAAAAGAAACCTAAAGATGTTGTGGAATCGAATTTCAAAAATAAAATAGGTAGCTACAGTTCTTGCTTTGCACAGCGGTATATATGATATATCCTGCACCTCATTCGATGAGGAAAGGGCCGACGATCCCTTCACCGGGAGTGACCCCTTTACCAATAACTGGCAGATGCTACAACCCTCGGTTTGTCTTTTGATTGCTTCTATAGTTTCTTCTTTGCACAGTGATATATATGATATATCCCGCACCTCATTCGACGAGGAAAGGGCCGATGATCCCTTCACCGGGAGTGACCCATTTAGCAAAACTAGAAAAGCCTAAAAAACACTCCATTTTAAAATCATTTGATTCTACGACGATATCAAGTTCATTACGCAATAGGTTTCAGAAAAACCTGTCGTAGCCCTCCGTCATTTCAGATAAGTCCTACTTAGTATTCGTGCTACGTTTGTTGGCCTGCATCAAGGCGTAGTGTGCGGTAGCTAACTAGTATTTATCTGTTTATGCATATGATGCAGATTGGATTAGGGTAGTCGTGCGACTTTGTTGGCCTGCGTCAAGGGTCGTGCGGGTGGGTTTAATTCAATCAAGAAATGACGGGTTGAACTTGACTAGCGTACTATGGTTTGTTGGCCTGCGTCAAGGTCATAGGACGCTAGGGGTAAAATATTATCGGGAATTTCAAGTGTTGAAATTTGCAATGAGATTGCATACCTTCTATAAGATAGTTGGATCCTGATACCCGCTGCGAGTAAGAGTTACTTCTGGGAGAGTTTTACACATTACAATTAGCCGATCAAGTAGGTGTCTAGAAAGGTGTTAACGAGGTTACGCCTCTGGGAAAACGAGGTTTACATTAATTAGATTCGTGCGAAAGCACAGGGGACCTCCCTCAAAGTACCGACACTGGCCTGGTTGAAAGATTGGCGAACTTGTAGCGTGTAATTAATCCCGGCTAGTCTTTCCTTTTAGGGTTTGAAGGAAGATTTGATAAAAACAGTGGGAGCCATCCTGATTAGATAAAATAATAACCAATCTGATCTTGCAATAGCGCACGCTGAGTGTTTTCTTCTCTCTCTCTCCAGGTAGCGACCATATCACGCCTTAATCAAGATAATAATACGGATGTATTGACCGAACCCGCTTGTTTTACTGAGCTGGGGAACGTTGGTCCCGCTCCAACTTAAAATTTTTATAAGACAGAGCATGAAATAGAGGAATACCTCAATTCCTATGCTGCCCAAACGAAGAAAGTGCATATGATGCATCTCCTTCGGGTGTGTTCATTACAAAGAACTGTTTCTCTGTATCCTCTACGTACTGGGTATTTGATACCGGATCAGGATACCAGATATGTAATCTGTTACATAGGGCTACAGAAAGGTAGAGAACTGAGAACAGGTGATAAGTTTCATGAGACAGAAAATGGGGCAAGTGTTGCAGCCAAGTCTGTTGGTCACCGTCACCCTGTATTACCAATACATTGATTCTGAACGAATGTTATTAGATACCGAACCTGATATACAAAATCATATCTGTCTCTTTATTAGTAAATAAAGGATATAATTTTGTATTGTTGGATAATGTTTTGAACATTTCCTATATCAAAAGTTGATCGGTTCAGGCACGTTAACTAAAAGCATTAACGTTCTAAATCAAACTACAGTTCATTGTATACAGAACACACACAAGAGGAAGAGTTCAGAAATGAACGAATCCTTCTTGAGGTATTGTAGACTAGGTCATATCAATGTGACCCGACTAGCTTAAGTTACATTGTAGATGCATATTTAAATCAGTTTGAATTTAAATCTTGTGAAACTTGCCAGTCATGCCACAAAGACTAGATGACCATAGCTCTGGAAACAGAGAAAGAGTTAGTTAACTCTTGGGACTGATACATGATGATGTATGGTAGGTCCCCTGTCTATACATGCCAAGACCGGTTCTTTGTATTTCATTTCATTCTCTGATAATCTCTCAAGCTTCAGACATATGTTCCTGTTGAAACACAAGTCCGAACCTTTTGAGATATTCACAGAATATAAGTTAGAAGTAGAGAACCAAAACGGGTATAAGTATTATGTCCTTTGATGTGATCAAGGAGGAGAATACTTGAGCACGGAATTCTTGGACTATTCTAAAGGAGAATGAGATTCTCTCTCAGCATTACTCCTCCGTATACACCATAGCACGATGGTATATCGGGGTGGAGCAATAGCACCCTATGTGATATGGTGTGCTCTATGATGAGTACTACTGAGTTACCTATTTTCCTTTTTGGGAGTTATGCACTTGAGAAGCTGCATACCTATTGAATAGGGTTCAAATCAAATCAGTTGCCTACCACTTCATATATGATATGGAAAGGGAAGAGCCCATATCTTAAGTTGGTTAAGATTTGGGGTTGTCCGGGCTATGTCTAAAAGCAAAATCCGGACAAGCTCGAGGCAAGGTCTGTTCTGTAGAACTGGAAAGGTTCCAGCTATACAAACTGCAACTGATGATTTGGTAGAACCATAGGATTCAATTGTTTCCAACAAACCTCAGCCTCTCCGCCGATCTAGTAGGGTTCCTCATCCGCCTGAGAGATACTTCGGTTTCTCGATGACAGTGGGAGCGAGGATTGCATCATGAGATGATGACCCAACTAGTTTCGAGCAGGCCATCGAGAGTAGGGACTCTGTAAGAATGGCTGGATGCTTAGCGATCTGAGATGGAATCCTTATACACCAACAAAGTATGGACTTTAGTTGCTTTATCTGAAGGGTTAAATCCCCATCAGAAGCAAGTATATCTTGAGAAGATTACTTGGTGTACTTGGAAAAGTTGAGACTTTCAAAGCTAGACTTGTTAAAGGTTTGCATCATTGACAAGGTATGGATTTTGTTGAAACCTTTTCTAAGTAGCTATGCTTAAGTCCATCCAGATCCTACTTGCCACGGCTACATACCATTACTACGATATCTGGCGGTTGGGTGTCATGACTGCTTTTCTAAATGATGTTTTGGAAGAGAGCGTCTATAAGTACACGGCCAGAGGGCTTCGTAGACAGTGGGAGCAGCGGAAACATGTGCAAGATGCTTTATAGGATAAAGCAGGCATCGCGGAGTTGGAACATCTGTTTTGATGTGGTAGTTAAAGAGTTTGACTCCATCAAAATGGTAGATGAACCTTGTATATACAAAAAGGTAGTAGGGAGTATGGTAGTGATCCTCGTAGAGTACGTGGATGACATACTCTTGATAGGGAAGGAGTTTCCTATGCTACGCTCGGTCAATCTCCGCTTATCACAAGGATTCTCCATATAGGATCAAAATGATACCTCATAAATCCTGAGTTTTCATCTATGAGATAGATGTAATTGGATGTTAGGATACTCACTAAATGTAGTGAGATGGTATCAATCGATCCTGGGGAGAATCACTGGAAGGGTTCCAGGATGATAAAGACGACTGAATGTTAGTCATAGGCATTGTCTTTACCCTTAGTAAAGGGACGGTATGTTGGAAGAGTTCCAAGCTAGATACCGTGGCATACTAGACGATTAAGGCTGGATACATCGCTACTTAAGATGCTACCAAAGAGGATGTCTGGGTGTATATTAGTTCATGAGATGAACTCAGTTCCTCCCATTGTGTGACAATGGAGTTGTGGCTTATTCCAAGGAACGTCCGTCCCATCAGTGATCCAGACTATTCTAAGGCAGAATCACCTGATCATGGAGATAGTTGATCTCCAAGGAGATCGAGGTTAGGAGAGCAGACTCGGAGGACAACACGGCGGATCCACTCACAAAGGCCTTTTCCCAGAGAGAGACTTTTATGGCATGGTTGAGTATGAGATACTACAACCACTGCTATCAGATGGCCCTAGTGCAAGTGGGAGATTGTTAGTTATATGTATGCCCTAGAGGCCATTACTATACATAGGATGTATATTGTAGTGGATGCTTGGACATATATAGGGAGGACTTTCTTGCTCGACATGATAGTATGCTATCTGGTTGCTCTTTACCTTAACGTGTACACTGATTGTCTCTCTGTTACATGTTGGTAAAGCCCTTAGGATGTGTACTTGATTACCTGAACTATGATGATGATCATACTAGTAGGGACATGGTAGTCCATAAGTACATCCTTCAAGGTCCCTAGTCGTAGGTGTATCGAGACGGGGCATCAATATACCAGAGTAGACTAGCGTATACCTTCTCGACCCATACAGATGGGCGATGGATGATCCCATATCCATTGGTGTTTGACATCAGAGATGATATACAGGTGCTCAGTAGAGACTGGGTACACTGGACGGACTCGCCGAGAACTCCCAGATGGTATTATACCTTACGTCAGATGGCAGTTCTCTGGTGACACTGGAACAGATTAGTCTGTAGACCCGAGATCGTCATAGAGTCTTGTGTGATTCCTACTGTGCTTTGATTTCCACCTTACCACATCCAAGAGGGCGTGCAAAACGGTGGTTTTTGGGTACTTTCCCGAATCACATGGAGGCAATGAGCGATAGGAGGGGATTCGTCTCTCCCGGTATAGGGAGTTGATGTTGCGCTGTGTTCGATTGGCTATAACCGGAAATCCCTGGCCAGGGTTGCTGAGATTTACTGGTAAGTGTTATCAGTAGTTTCTCGAACTGTTATAGACCTCATATCGACACGACTTATCGAGCTATTGGGGTCTGACGTTTACCACCCCTAGGCAAGATATGCGACATATCAGACGACGAGACCGGACTGTACGGTAAGTGTTACTGGTTAGATTCACAGGAGTGTGAGCGGGTTTGCTCGTCGATCTTCTGATCGCTCAATACCCGTGTGGCCGTTACATTTAGCAGACCGCTTGCGGCTTGTGGGTGTTTGATATGATCATCACCTGCTGCCGGCGTATTGACGAGTCTTTAGAGTCCTACATAGAGGTTTCCTGGCTCAAGCGAAACGAAATAGGAGCGCATATGAGATATGTGCGGGACCGAGAATAATGCGTGTATGTGATACCGTATTCTATTCTCGCGATGAATGTATCGATTGGCTGTATGCGATATAACCTAGTTATCGAATCGAAGATTGATTCGATAAGTCGATACATTGGATACTAGTCGGTTATATGCGACATGACCGGATCATTGAATCAAGTGTTGATTTAATGATTTAATGTATAATTATATATTTGATATATTACTTTACATTAACTAGTATTGGTTCGCTCAAGATTGACTTTCTCACTTGAAATGCACAAGTTGTATATGCGATATATTTTTGTGCACTTGTTTGTATCATGTTTGATGATACATGCAAACTTGGGTTTGTGTAAGACTTAAACCATGTTTAGTGAATGGTTAGGGTTTCATTTCACTTATTTATTTATCTATTTATTTTGGTTAAAAGAAAAAGGAAAACAAAATGGTTGCTTTCATACAAGAAGCTTCTTGATGCTTCATGCATCTTTGACTAAGTGGCCATTTTTTTCTTCATCTCCTAACCCTAACCATTCAACTAAACCCTAGTTAATTCTCTACACTAAACCATGGTTGCAAATATGATAAGTATCACTTTATTTTCTATTTTCTATATACTTATCATATTCTTTTTCTTCTTCTTCAACAAGAAGAAAGCTTGCTACCATTAATGGCAACATGAGAAAAAGAGTGAGAAATCCAATTCTAAAGTGAACCCACTTCCTATTTCTTCATCCTCTACCACTTGCCAAGTAGTATAGGGTGTTTTCTTCACAAGTTTCATGATTTGGTGAAGTTGGAGCTTGATCTTGAGTTGCCTCGACGTAGATCATCTTCGGCATCGAAGTCGACGACCTAGCCCGATCATTTCTCCGACGAAACCTTCGCCAGAGTCCGGATTCCGATAGGTACAGTGGAGGGACGTCATCACGGAGCCTGGGAAGTGGAGGACCGGATCTACAAAGGTTGTAGTCACTTTCCTTTATCAATAAAGTTGTTTACTTGCTTGCATCGCCTTATCATCTAGTTAACGATCCGTATTAGGGTTTGTAGGCACATGAAAAATTTGAATTGGGCATGTTTGATCTGTTGTGAGACCTCATTAGTGTGCCTAGGAACCCTACACTATACAGGTATAAAAATCTCACTCGAGATGATATTATGCTATATGGTTTATCTTCATCGTTGATGAAGCCCGTAGGATTGTTTCCTGACGACCAGCATTATGATGGCGATCATATATGTGAGAGTTAGATTGTCCATAAGCACATCCTTAAATTTCCCTAGTCGTAGGAGTATCGAGACTGTGCATCGATATTCCAGAGTAGACTAGTGTATACACTTCGAGACCCCGACGATGGGTGGCGGCCGGCCTCACAAGCCATTGGTGTTGTGACACCTAAGATAGTATACAGGTGCTCACTGGAGGTGAGTACACTAGACAGACTCACCGAGAACTTCTAGATGGTATTATACCTATCTTCAGATGGAAGTTCTCAGGTGGCATGAGTACATGTTAGTCCTTTGACCTGAAGTCGTCACTTATCTCGTGTGAGTTTCCATTATACTTTGATTACTACCCTACTATGGCTCAAAGGAGTCATGCATACGGATTTTAGTTGGGTACAGTCCCGAGCTACATGGAGGCAATGGTCGACTGCCAGGGATTCGTCTCTCCTGGTATTAGGAGTCGATGTCGCGCCGTATTCGGTTGGCTATCACCAGAAATCCATGGCCACGGTAGATGAGATTTACTGATAGTTGATCAGTAGTATCTCAGTTGGTGATGATCTCGACTCAGACATGACTTATCGGGTTAGTAGGGGTCTGACATTATCCACACCCTAGACTCGATATGCGACGCACTTTGACAAAGAGACCGGCCTGTACGGAGATTGTCACATTCAGGCTCAGTAGGGTAAGGACGCACTTGATTGTTGACCCCCCTTTCGACAAGTACCTGAGTAGCCATTACGTATAGCTAGTGCCGCTGACGTGGTTATGGTTAAACCCACTTCCAGCTATTGTCGAGTCTTTAGAGTCCAACACAGAGGTTTTTCCGGTTCAGGTGATAGATGTAGGAACCGTTCGGTGGTACGTGCAGGGGGTCCGATTAAATATGTGTACGCGATACATGAACTTTAATCGGACGGTTGGTAATACTAGCCGGCTTAGGATTAAGCGGGATTATTAAATCAGGTTTTGATTTAATAATTTATATATGTATTTTGATACATGCATTTTAGTATTATTGTTCACTATTTATTTTCTCTCTTTGGCGCTTTCCGTATTTTTATACGGATACACGTATATATAGCGATATATATACCAGGTGAAGTATTCCGTATTTATACGACAATGCTTCTAGAAGAAGGACACCTCATATTAATTTTCTATTTAGAAAATTAAAATTGGAAATGAGGTGGCAAGTGGAGTTAATGAAGCATGGTGCAAATTATGTAGAGAGGCATGGCTTTGTTTTTAAATGTTTATTTTCATTTGGTTGCACTATTGGTGCATGGTTCATATTGTTGTAGCCATTTCTTTTTACTTGGAAACTTGATGCTTTCTTTACTTCCTCACTTGAGCTCATTGGTTGATGCTTCCTCTTCTCCTTCTCCTTATCCTTCTTCTTCTTGCTCTCATTTTTAAGAAAGATTCCAGAGAGACAATTTAGTGGAGTATTCCTACATCACTGACCATCCAAACTTAGCAAGTTTGGGTCATCGGTTAGAGCCTCCTCCATGTTCCCTCAGGTGGATCGTCTTCGGCAAAGGGTGGTCGATTCTTAAGCGCGATCCCGGCAGCTACGAGCTTGGAGGGGTCTTCCACAATTGGGTGGACACATGACAAAGGTTGTATTTTTTCAACCCTTGCACTTGTAGATTAGCTAGTTTAGGTCTATGGTTAGAATCCTGGGTTTTTACGGGAGTCTGGTGCTCGTCAGAATTTTTTTTCCGCTTCCACCGCGACAGCGGCTTCCGCGGCGCAGGCGCTGGATCCCTACATCCCTGTGGTATGATCCATAAGTATTATAACGATATAACTGCATACTTGCGGTTAAATTTGAGAGACACTTAAAATCTCTATAAGGTGTTCCACGATTGGCTGGAAACACTACAAAGGTTGTAGAACCCTAAACTTGTTTCTATGTTTGATTGTTTTTGATAACTACAAGAATTTGAATGGTTTTGGGATTGGTATTTGGTGCTATGTTCTTGAAATTTTTGTTCATTATTCCCAGCGGTACTCTAGTGTAGCGACCCTAGCAATAAAGCCCAGCATGGTATCAGATCCAGGTTCAAATACAAATAGTTGTTTTTGCAGCAAATGATTTCAAAAACCCAATACTTTAAAAACTAGTTTTGAAAATTTGCATGAAAGTCTTTCATTTTTGCATGTGCCGGAGCCCTGGATTTCTTGGTTAGGACCAAGAGTTTCGTCTGGGCTCACGATAACCCTGAACCCCCCCAATATATGCTCGGTTCAGCCTCGGATTCGTGGCTGAACCGAGGCTGATTTAACCTCGAATCGAAGGCTGATCCAGTGCTGATCCAGCCCAAATCGAGCTCCGATTTGGGGCCGAATCAAGGCTCAAATAGTGGATGGGGTTTTGGGGTGTTGGGAACTCACCTGCGCACCCAAACGCGTATGTTTTGGAAATGGATATGGTTTTAAGGAAATGGAATGCGCACACGAGATCGTTCTCGTTTTAAAATTTATAAACCGCAAGTGCACGGCGTATTGTAGCAAGCCGGCAAGTACGGGTCGATCCACAGGGAATTGTGTTTTAGGTATTGTTTTTTAAGGTTCAACAAATAACGAATTCGTTGGTTTGTCACTAAAAAAATAGAAAGAATACGAAAACAAAGAAAACAAGTTAAGAAAGAAGTGGTTGTGGCTTTGGCTCGGAAGGTCGAATCGCGACGATTCCTTCGACGCTCCCTTGATCATAAGTTGTCCGTCCTAACGTCTATCCCAGCATGAAACATGACTTGTCAAGGCGGTTGGGATGTACAAATCATCAAATTCCGATATTCGCCGCAAAACATGAAACGAGTCCGTTTTGTTCACTTACCGGTTGCATGTCCAAGCTTGGCGTATCAACACTGAGCATGAGAGTTAGCAAGCTTACCATAACATCAAAAAGACAAATTAGTGAATGAGAGAAAATGATTTTAGTGTTGAGTTTGCTAAGTGTTTGTGATAGTATATCATATATGAAACCAAGCGATTGTCAAGCACTTGATCACAAAATACCATATCTAAACCTAGCAACCTTAACAATAAATTTATTTTAACTCAAACATTGAAATGGGGAAAAAGAGTGAATATGGTATATGAGGAGGTTACAAAGTAACCATGTTTCAAAATACCATATCACTTTAATACATAAACAATCTTTACGTTAGAATCATATATATAAGCACATTAAACATTAACAAGAGGAGGTGGAGGCAAAGCCTTTCATCTCACTTCCTTACCATTACCAGCACCAAAGAGATTAGTTACACATAATAAAAGAAAAGAGAAGCAAAACAAGTAAAGAAAAGAAAGCAAATAAACAAAGCAATAACAAAGCAATATATTATTAACACTTAAAGTTGTGATACAAAGTATTGGTAATTTGTTCAACCTCCATAATGAAGCTCTCAAGAGAAAATTTCAAGAGGGAAGAAGAAGAAGAAACCAAGATGAAGCCCACCTACTCTCAAGCTAAACCAAAACTAAAACAAAACTAAAGAATATATGCATCCCTTGCTAAATATCTGTTTTGGTATTTATAGGCTTAACTTCAGAATAAATAAACAATATAGATGGACTGATGTGACCATAAGAATTGACCAGAACAAAAATGGGGATGATTGGAGCAAGGGGGCCGGCGTCGCCGGATTATTTGGGGGGCCCGCCGGTCAAAATCTGAGCACATGAGCTCGTGTTAGCATGGTGGATTTGTGTGCTCTCCACAATCACAATGATGCTGCTTGATTTATCTGTTTAAGCCTGGTTTGCATTCAGAGATTTGGAGGGAACATGATGCCATACATCACATCAAAACTTTTAGCATTTATTACCCATGTCCCCCTATTTGCATAAGCCATCATTTGTGTGTGCCATGGGCAGCCCCACCATGGTCCATGCCAAAGAGTTGTGTGTACACTTGTATTTTGTTGGACCAAAATTGTGTGCACTCCTTTATTTGCAAAACAACTCTTTGGATATCGGTTGGTTTTCTGTTCTGATTGCAATGTCGGCTCCCAAACGCTATATTCTTGATATTGAGTGTGTTTCCTGTATTTAATCACGAATACTTGTAAACTGTAATTACTGAGCAGACACTGATTAATAGTACCGATATATAACAAAATAGATAATGAATGAGCGGTATTAAAATGCAGTTTTCTGTGATGAACAAATACCCTCAAACTTATCTTTTGCTTGTTCCGAGCAAAAAAAAAATCCTAGCCTCACTTTCGCAGGGAACGCGATTGCACTGAGCATATGCAATAAGCTGTTAAATCTCTAGGTGTCCCTAGGAGGAGGAGTGTTGTCTCCTGAGAGTTTTCAGCGGATTACATCCACAAAATCCAGTCAAGTTAGCGTCATGGAGAAATTGTTGATTCTAATCTTAAGTCAGAGATCAAAGTTAGAAGTTCTATTACCCAAGTCAGAAATGTTAAACCCTATTTTTCACTCCTCGCAATTTGTTTAACATAAGCTCATACGCGTCTTTATGTGATTGTGCAGATAGTGTCCATAAGATTATTAAGAACTTGATTATGTTCATCATGTTATAATTATAAACCAGGATAAACTTCTGAAGGATCACACGAGTTTCAAAGGAGTTAAGATTTTCTGAAGTTTTTGTTCTCCAGTTAGGTTTCAAGTCAGAATATATATCAATTTTAACAGGGAACCAAAGTCATATTTTTCACTCCTACCTTTCACCTGTTTTTGTTCATACACACCCTTCATTATTGTGCAAAACGTCTTTATAAGTATATCTTCATATCTCCGCGAAAAAAACTGTTTTAGTAGAAAACTCATCTCCGCCAAGATTCTTCTCCCACAAAGAACCGTGAGGAATTTTAACTCGGAGAGAACACTTGCTTAGCTTTTTTTATTTGGCGATTGTAAACTTAGTGAGCTTTGGGTCAATGACTCCCAAACCAGATGGTTTTAGAGCATTAGGTGTGGTGACACCCCAAGGAATTAATTACCCAAGTTACCAAGGCCACAAAACAAAAGACTCGTTTTATTTTAAAATATTCGGAACTCAGTGAAAATGGAGATATAGCCAGCATTTCTTTTAAATCCGAAGATGTTACATGTGGATAAGGTGCGTAATCTCCAACAAGGTTCCAGATGGGTTATTTTAAGACTTATAGTTTCTATTAAAACCTCAATAATATCCTTCATATTCACCTTACTTATGAACTATTCTTGATATTACTTAACTCAGAACAAACCTGTTTGATCCTAAAGATGTTTATCAATTTGAAAAGTTTTACAGACATGTCAGACTTTCATCAAATTCTCAAACACATACGACACGTGTAATGTGTTATAAAAGACGTATATCAGCTTATGGTTAAACAAATAGGAGTGTTATTTTTCGGGTTGTTAGTCTCACAAAAAGGATTTAGTAATTTCTATCTTATCAACCGAACCGTCAGACTTTGAGTCTAAGTTCCCCCGCTAGCTAACATGACAAAGTTTTTATATTTTTGGGAATTTTATTCAATTTTTATGGGGTTTTTAATATGTATGCAATGCAGAATATACACATGATGCAGCAAAATAAACGCAGTGCTCACTCCCGAACCTAAGTTATATGATGTCCTCATCGTTGCCTCCGTCTCCGGTAGCTAGACTTAGACATCAGGGTGAGAATTTTATTCAAAGAAAAAGAAAAAAAACATAAGACTAATTACAACATATACATGTTAAAAGATTAGGTTAGTCCAGAAATTAATACCGGCCATTTAAAATTTTTGTCTATATAGTGCAATGGCTGGTAAAAGAATATGTATATAAAAAAGAAAAAGAAAAAGAAAAGGTATATGTTAGATGTTAGTGAAGGGCATGGGCGTATAAAAGTAGGGATCAGAAGACGTTGAAAGTGAAAATGAAGTTTTGAAGAGGTCAAAGAATTGTTTCCTGGATGAATTGAATGTTCATAAAGCACATGTTAAGTTCCGAAGTCAGGTTCGTTTAAAAACCGGAGTTCATCCGTAAAAAAGTTCGGCAAAAGAAAGGTTCTTAGGATACTCCTAAATTGATCCTGACTCAAACTCATCAAGGATATCAAGTTCATCGACAAAATTTTTCTCAAAACTCGATATGAAAGAATATTTTTCAATGCTGTCTTCCTCCCTATGATTTTTCACAATCCTATTCTTATCATTATAGCCCCATATCTCTCCTAATACAATTTTTCCCTCATCACATTTACAATTGGGTAGGTTCATGTCATCTAAAAAAGTAGGTTCCCATCCTAATGTTTCTTCCGAAATAATATCACTAGGTGATACAAAAATTGTGGGTTCCTGATCATTGATCTCTTCTAACAATCTATCCCAACCATACCCGTCAAATGCACAAACTCCCTCCTTCAAAATTGGAGTACAAAAATCAGCCGGTTCAAGATTTTCCTCATCAAGTATTATTTCAGTTAAATCAACCTCAAAATCACAAGTGACAGGAGGTTCAGTGGGTACTTGAAGGTTAGTGGTGGACTGACTTAGAGGGTTTTCCTGTGTGCCCTGATAACACTTAGTCAATTCATTTGCATCATCATCTATGAAATCATCAAAATTCAATTGATCGTTTATCTCACTTGGGTGACTTCCTAGATGACAGATATTTACACTATGTGGTTCTAATTGACTATGTTCACTCTTTAGAATCACTACAGCTACATGCTCTTCAATTCTAGCCAAAGATTGAGCTTGAGCGTGAAAAAGTTGCTCAGACTACTGTATACACAGGGCTAGCGTAGCAGCTGTTTGATTCTCGACTGCAAACATCACTTCAATACCATTTTCTAAAGCGGTCAACCTAACATCCATCTCACCATCATTTCCTAAGGATGGGTCAGTTGTTTCAAGAAGGGAGGGTTGTGACGGTGGTGATGCTAAAGCAGTTACCCTGTCGACCTCTTTCTCTAAATCTTCAATCATTAGGTCTATAATTTAAGTGGGACTGGGTTCAAGAGTGTTAGGTGGGTGACCATTATCAAAACTCTGGGACGGTTGGTCACCCCTAGAAAAGGACAATTATTATGAATGTGGGAAGAATCGTGGCAATTTGAACAAAAGAATTGGGACTGAGAATAAGCAGAGGAATAAGAATCGTAAAAAATTGAATTAAATCGTGTGTCACACATATGAACAAGAATTCACAAATATCACAAAACAAAGAATATCACACCCCTAGCAGTTTATGTTATACTAGTCAACTAGACCTGCTCAAGAACCTGATTGTTGAAGTAAAACTGTGTCGAGAAACGGGCTCAAGATATACAGATCACGAAGCCAGGTAAGTGTAAGAGATAAGGGGAGGTTTTCCAATGCTTTCGTGAAGTTCCTTAATTAGATAACCTTTTCTCTTGAACACTTGCCTAGACACCCCATGAACGATATACCGTTAAGTGGTGTTCTAAACACAGTTAATTTCTCTTAATGAGCGCGAAGTCCTTAGAGTCAAAGTTCTAGTTGGTTTTAAATTACTGTGGGTATGCAAGAATGCAGTTCTTATTGGACTTCCCCGGGCCCACTAGCAGCAAGAGACGTTCGTGCTTTCCTACTTTTGAATCATATTGAATTTCAAAGAAATTTCGTAGTATACAAATGAACGGAACTATTACTATTTCATTTAAGTTGAATAACGAAGGAATTTATTTTACTATTGTGGGCTACGGAGAAAGGTGAAGAAATCCTTTACCGTATCTTGTTTGGTCGTGCCCTTACTATCCGTATTAAGATGCAAATGCGCATTCAATAAAAGAATTCAAGAATTTAATCAATAAAGCAATTCTTTTTCTGTTTTAGGCTTAAGCGCTGCAACAAATACGGGTTAGTTCTTTGTGCAATTAGCGGCAAATTTGTGCTAAGAATCCTGCATAAGATAGAAATATTGGAATGCGTCGGATTCGAGAAGAATGTGTTAGGAAATATGTACCGATGCGATTTGGGTTAAGAAACCCCTTTGAAGTAATTACGAGTATTTGAATGTTCGCTTGTGCGGGTCAAACTACCCGGATCTTTGACACTATACTTCACTAATGTTTTGCAATTGAATTTGATCCTTGTTCCGCATGATCGCTGGTCGTAATTCCTTAAAAATTGAAATGTCGGAAAAATACGATATTTAGTGTTAAAAAGCGATATATATGCCCCAATTCCTGCACACTCAAAATTATAAAAATCAAATAATACCACTAGAGTACTGAAAACACACTGAAGATCACACAAAAAGAAAAAAAAATCAAAAACACCCAGATTGGGCCGGCGAGATCGGAAATTTTACTGATGTTGCCGACCAAATGATGAGTAATTGTGCTCGAATTTTTTGTGGATCTTTCAGGCTATATTAGTAGTCTATTAGTATACTTTGATTATTAAGTTGGATTACAGAGTGATAGCAGACAGTAAAGACAGAGAACAAAGAGTTAGCAAATTAGTGTTTGTTAGTTTTGAAAGAATTTTGAGTTAGAAGTTAATTTGTTAGTACGAACGAGAAATAACAATACCTATTTACTAGCAACTCCCCGACAACGGCGCCAAAAACTTGTTGGGAACTTACCCGCGCGCGCAAACGCGTATGTTTTGGAAACGGATATGATTTTAAGGAAATGGAATGCGCACGCGAGATCGTTCTCGTTTTAAAATTTATAAACCGCAAGTGCACGACGCGTTGTAGCAAGCCGGCAAGTACAGGTCGATCCGCAGGGAATTATGTATTAGGTATTGTTGTTTAAGGTTCAACAAATAACGAATTGGTTGGTTTGTCACTAAAAAAATAGAAAGAATACGAAAACAAAGAAAACAAGTTAAGAAAGAAGTGGTTGTGGCTTTAGATCGGAAGGTCGAATCGCGACGATTCCTTCGACGCTCCCTTGATCATGAGTTGTCCGTCCTTACGTTGATCCCGGCATGAAGCATGACTTGTCAACGAGGTTGCGAAGCACAAATCATCAAATTCCGATATTCGCCGCAAAACACGAAACGAGTCCGTTTTGTTCACTTAATATTTGTATGTCCATGCTTGGGGGTATCAACACTAAGCACAAGGGTTAGCAAGCTTACCATAACATCAAAAACTCAAATTAGTGAATGAGAGCAAATGATTTTAGTGTTTAGTTTGCTAAGTGTTTGTGATAGTATATCGTATATGAAACCAAGCGATTGTCAAGCACTTGATCAAAAAATACCATATCTAAACCTAGCAACCTTAACACTAAATTGATTTTAACTCAAACATTGAAATGGGGAAAGAGAGTGAATATGGTATATGAGGAGGTTACAAAGTAACCATGTTTCAAAATACCATATCACATCAATACATAAACAATCTTTACGTTAGAATCATATATATAAGCATATTAAACATTAATAAGAGGAGGAGGAGACAAAGCTTTTCATCTCACTTCCTTACCATTACTAGCACCAAAGAGATTAGTTACACATAATAAAATAAAAGAGAAGCAATGCAAGTAAAGAAAAGAAAGCAAATAAACAAAACAATATATTATTAAAACTTGAAGTTGAGATACAGGGTATTGGTAATTTGTTCAACCTCTACAATGAAGCTCTCAAGAGAAAGCTTCAAGAGGGAAGAAGAAGAAGAAACCAAGATGAAGCCCACTCACTCTCAAGCTAAACCAAAAATAAAACAAAACTAAAGAATATATGTATCCCTTGCTCAATATCTCTTCTGGTATTTATAGGCTCAACTCCAGAATAAGAAACAATATAGATGGACTGATGTGACCATAAGAATTGACCAGAAGAAAAATGGGGATGATTAGAGCAAGGGCGGCCGGCGTCGCTGGATTATTTGGGGGGCCCGCCGGTCAAAATCCAAGCACATGAGCTCGTGTTGGCATGGTGGATTTGTGTGCTCTCCACAATCACAATGACGCTGCTTGATTTATCTGTTTAAGCCTTGTTTGCATTCACAGATTTGGAGGGAACATGATGCCATACATCACATCAAAACTTTTAGCATTTATTACCCATGTCCCCCCATTTGCATAAGCCATAATTTGTGTGTGCCATAGGTAGCCCCACCATGGTCCATGCCAAAGAGTTGTGTGTACACTTGTATTGTGTTGGACTAAAATTGTGTGCACACCTTTATTTGCAAAACAACTCTTTGGATATAGGTTGGTTTTCTGTTCTGATTGCAGTGTCGGCTCCCAAACGCTATATTCTTGATATTGAGTGTGTTTCCAGTATTTAATCACGAATACCTGTAAACTGTAATTACTGAGCAGACACTGATTAATAGTACCGATATATAACAAAATAGATAATGAATGAGCGAAATTAAAATGCAGTTTTCTGTGATGAACATGGGGTTAACGGGGCTCGATTTCAGGTTCTTCATGGTTCAATTTCGTGCAAAAATGAGAGGATTTTTGTTGCCAGAATGAACATGAAATTCGGTTTTTGGAATTTCAAGTTTGCGACCTCGTAGTTTATGAAATAGTTTTGCTGTGGCTTTAAATTAACTTGATTAAAGTGTTGAATCGAGTTGGTTTGATTCCATTTATAAATACATGTTGGTAAACTTTGCCTAATTGATGTGTGATCATTCAGACGAGATTGCACATTTGTGAATGCTATATTGGTGTGTTTAGATTAGTTTGGATTGTCGTGATGAGTAGCCTCTCTTGTGATTGTGAAAATATACAAATTATGTCTGTAATTCATTTATTATATGGATTTCCAAATGTATATTCTTTCATGGATTGCGGTCAGGTTGAGACTGACAAGTCAGATTGTATGTATATTCTCTTATTCGGGACGCAGTCGGGTTGAGACCATCGTTGCCATTATATGTATATGATATATGTTTTACACAGCAGAAAAGAGCTCAAGCCGTCGGGTTCTTGTCAGATGTATATGCTTTAGAGTCCATTATTGTATAGTACATGATTGTATATTACATGTGGATGCTTAATATATATATATATATATATATATATATATTTATATACAGGACAATCTTGCTCGATATGTGTTAGTTATATGTATGCCCTAGAGGCCATTACTGTACATTGGATGTATATTGTAGTGGATGCTGGGACATATATAGGTAGGACTTTCTTGCTCGACATGATAGTACGCTATCTGGTTGCACTTTATCTTAACATGTATACTTTCTGTCTCTTTGATTACATGTTGATAAAGCCCATAGGATGTGTACTCGACTTCCAGGACTATGATGTAGATCATACTAGTGGGGCCTGGGTAGTCCATGAGTACATCCTTGAAATGTTCCTAGTCGAGGGAATATCGAGACGGGTCATCGATATTCCAGAGTAGACTAGCGCATATCTTCTCGACCCATGCGATGGGCGATGGATGATCCCATATCCATTGGTGTTTGACATCGAAGATGGTATGCGGGTGCTCAGTGGAGACTGGGTACACTGAACGGACTCGCCGAGAACTCCCAGATGGTATTATACCTCACGTCAGATGGCAGTTCTCTGGTGACACTGGTACAGCTTAGTCTGTTGACCCGAGATCGTCATAGAGTCTTGTGTGTCTCCCACTGTGCTTTAATTTCCACCCTACCACGGCTCTACTGAGTTTTGCAAACAGGTGGTTTTTTGGTACAGTCCCGATTCACATGGAGGCAATGAGCGATAGGAGGGGATTCGTCTCTCCCGGTATTGGGGGTTGATGTTGCGCTATGCTCGACTGGCCATAACAGGAAATCCCTGGCCAGGGTTGCAGTGATATACTGGTAAGAGTTATCAGTAGTTTCACGAATGTTATGGACCCTACGTCGGCATGACTTATCAAGCTATTGGGGTCTGACGTTTACCACCCCTAGGCGAGATATGCGGCATATCAGACGAACAGACCGGATTGTACGGTAAGTGTTACTGGTTGGATTCACAGGAGTGTGAGCGGGCTTGCTCGTCGATCTTCTGATCGCTCAATACCCGGGTGGCCGTTACGTTTAGCAGACCGCTTGCGACTTGTGGGTGCTTGATATGATCATCATCTGCTACCGGCGTATTGACGAGTCTTAAGAGTCCTACACAGAGGTTTCCTGGCTCAAGCGAAACGAAATAGGAGCGCATATGAGATATGTGCGGGACCGAGAATAATTCGTGTATGTGATACCGTATTCCATTCTCGCGATGAATGTATCGATTAGTTATATGCGATATAACCTAGTTATCGAATCAAGGATCGATTCGATAAGCCGATACATTGGATACTAGCCGGTTATATGCGATATGACCGGATCGTTAAATCAAGTATTGATTTAATGATTTAATGCATAAAGTAATATATCATAATTGATTCACAGGAGTGTGAGCGGGCTTGCTCGTCGATCTTCTGATCGCTCTGATACCATATGCGGCATATCAGACGAATAGACCGGACTGTACGGTAAGTGTTACTGGTTGGATTCACAGGAGTGTGAGCGAGCTTGCTCGTCGATCTTCTGATCGCTCAATACCCGGGTGGCCGTTACGTTTAGCAGACCGCTTGCGGCTTGTGGGTGCTTGATATGATCATCATCTGCTACCGGCGTATTGACGAGTCTTTAGAGTCCTACACAGAGGTTTCCTGGCTCAAGCGAAACGAAATAGGAGCGCATATGAGATATGTGCGGGACCGAGAATAATTTGTGTATGTGATACCGTATTCCATTCTCGCGATGAATGTATCGATTAGTTATATGCGATATAACCTAGTTATCGAATCAAGGATCGATTCGATAAGCCGATACATTGGATACTAGCCGGTTATATGCGATATGACCGGATCGTTAAATCAAGTATTGATTTAATGATTTAATGCATAATTATATATTTGATATATTACTTTACATTAACTAGTATTGGTTCACTTTATGAGGATATTCTCACTTGATGATGTACATTGTATATGTGATATATTCTTGTGCACTTGTTTGTATCATGTTTGATGATACATACAACCTTGGGTTTGTGTAAAGACTTAAACCATGATTAGTGAATGGTTAGGGTTTCTTTTCTTTTAATTCTTTATCCATTTATTTATTTATTCATTCTTTTTGGCAAAAGAAAAGGATGGTGGCTTTCTTTGTTTTACATTGAAGCTTCTTGAAGCTTTGAATAAGTCTACCATTGTTGTCTCATGTCTAACCCTAACCACTCATCTAACCCTAGTTAAATCTCTACACTAAACCATGGTTGTTGACATGATAAGTATCATATGGTTTTTTATTTTAAAAGATAACTTATCATATATTATCTTCTTCTTGCTTCTTCTTCTTCAAGAAGAAAGATGTTGATAGCTTCAATGGCAACTAGCCAAATCAAGTGAGAAATCCAAATCTAAAGTCTACCCACTTCCTATTTCTTCATCCTCTACTACTTTCCATGTAGTAGAGTGTGTTGTCTTCACAAGTTTCTTGACTTGGCGGAGGCGGAGCTGGTTCTTGTGATGCCTCGACGTAGATCATCTTCGGCATCGAACCGACGATCAAGCCCGCCCATTTCTTCGACGAAGCCGATGCTTGAGTTCGGGATTCCATTTGGACAGCGGAGGGAGATCATCGCGGAGCTTAGGAAGTGGTGGACCGGATCTACAAAAGTTGTATTCCCTTTCCTTTAGCTATATTTCCGTTTACATGCTTGCTTCGCCTATATATCTAGTTAACGATCCGTATTAGGTTTTCTCGGCACATGTAAAATTTCAATTGGGCATGTTTGATCACTTGTGAAACTTCATTAGTGTGCCTAGGAACCCTACAGTGGTATCAGAGCCTAGCTAGAGCCTTAGGCGATGCGTAGACGGAGTTAGATGTCCGATCGACCCGAAACCCTGACTTGAAAGTGCTTTCTGGACATTTTCTGTTTTCGTGGATTTTTGAGAATTAAAAATATGCAGAAAAATCAGCAGGAAATTCTAAGAATTACGGTGCAAAACGTAACTAATGATCCCTCAAAAGTGCGGCGGAACCGCGGCATTAGCATGCTAATGCGGCGGTTCCGCGGCCGTTTTGTCTTATTAGGCATTCAATTTTGCACAGTAATTCCTATTTTGCAGTGCTGGTTTTCCTTGGGAATTTTTTTTTATCTAAAATCAAGAGTTGAGTTTTTTGGGTTGTATTAAGAGTTCGGACATTCGATCGGATTGTCTAATTTTGTTTATGTGTTTTTCGGATATTTTAGAATATGTTAAAAATTTCGACCGGACATAAATACCCACTTTTTCCCCTGCCGGAAAATTTCCAAGTGTTGGATTTTTCCGTAATTTAACGACGTTCTAAGTAGTGCAAGTAACGCGATGGACCCTCTAGAAGACAACAAACCTTAACTCGATTATGTGACCGTCTTGAACTGCCCTTTGAACCATCGGGTTTGGGGCAGTACGGCGTGCCACATGTGAGGCGTTGGCTTGACCCTTCTACGGCTGGACCGTTGGTACTGAGGCACGAACTGAATGTTGTTAGACTTATTTCATGTGTTGAGCTGTATCGGGAAAATTTGGGTGTTCGATTGTTCGATCGGAAAGTTTAACATTTTCTATTTATCCGGATTGTGATACAATAATTGGAATTCACAAGTAGTTATGTGATAACTGAATGAATGTTATAAATAAAGCACTTTAGTCTCATTTGATCGGTTGCCACGGAATTTTGATGTGATCAAAAGTCCGTTGCAATCACGTAGCGTACGCGGATACTCGCCGGGTAAACTTAATAGACAGCCTCACCCCATAGCCCCGACCAAGTGACTGTAGGAGAACCCCGTCGCCGAAAGCATCCGTCCGGGTGCTCGCGGCAGCGGTGTTCCGCCTTGGTGCACTTCGTCGACGGTATCAGGGGTGCGGCCGCCTACTAAAGTTTACGACGAGCATTCGATCAGAATGTCGGGAATCCTGTTGAATTGCCCGACTTGATATTGAAAAGTGTTTTCGATTTTGAGACTAAAATGCGGGGTTTATAATTGTTAGGCATGCGATGTCTAAGTAATTCATTTGATTAGGCATGTGATGTCTAAAGAGGTTGCGGATTCCAACTGTTGTAGTTTTACACTTTCTTTTCTGTGATCGTAAGTGTAATATGTGATATCGCCGGTTTCGTTGCTATATGTCAACGACAATTGGGATGCGCATATTTACTTACGTTGATGACATCTAATGTTATGTGTTGCTGGATATGTTATATTGGATCGTCGTGTTTGAATAGCTGGGGGGTTTTTATGTGAGATGAGTGTTTTTCATTTTCATTCATGTAAAAACTTGTATGTAATATTCTTTTATTGGGGCACTTCCAGGTTGCGGATGTTGTCACTATTTGTATATTATTTACTTTTCTGCACTAGGATAGACCCAAGGAGGGGAGCACAAGTAACCGGGTTCTAGGGTCCAGTAGGAGACCATCTCGAGGAGTCGAGTCCGGGTCTCCTAACCCTAGAATTGGTAGAGTTGCTTGCCGCTCTCGTAGGGGTCTAGGGGTGTGGGATAGGCTATTCATCACGACCGTGGAATCCGTGTTTTATACTGGCTCGTATTGAAAACACGGACGTCCTAGTATATCCAATATTTCATATGTTTCTTCTGCTGTGATTTATCTGTGTTGTGATCATGTGATGTTCTGTGACAGATATTTTATATAGTATATATGATATATTATATAGACGTTGCTTATGTTTTACACCCGCGCTAGCCCTGCCTCGCTCTGGCGTTAGTTACCTAACCTAACGGTGCAGACGGGACATCGAGGCGAATGCGGATGGCATAAGCGTACGTTATATTTATCTGTGATGTTTAGGTGGAATTAAATGATGGGATATTCATTAATGAGATTAATGAAAGAAAATAAACCTAATTGATGTTGTGGAATCGAATTTCAAAATAAAACAGGTAGCTACAGTTCTTGCTTTGCATCGCGGTGTTCATTGTAGAACATCCTGCACCTTATTCGATGAGGAAAGGACCGAGATCCCTTCATTGGGAGTGACTCCTTTAGCAATAACTGGCAGATGCTACAACCCTCGGTTTGTCTTTGATCGCTTCTATAGTTTCCGCTTTGTACAGTGATATATATGATATATCCCGCACCTCATTCGACGAGGAAAGGGCCGACGATCCCTTCACCAGGAGTGACCCCTTTAGCAAAACTAGAAAAGCCTCGAAAACATTCCATTTAAAAACCATTTGATTCCGCAACGAGATCAAGTTCAAAGCGTTAAAGGTTTTCACAAAAACCAGCCGCAACCCTCCGTCATTTTAGGAAGTAGAGTACTTAGTATTCGTGTTGTGTTTGTTGACCATAGTCAAGGCACAGTGTATGGTAGCTAAGTGATGTCTTCCTACACCGCATATGGTGCGATTAGTTAGGACAGTCGTGTGACTTTGTTGACCTTAGTCAAGGGTCATGTGGGTGGGTCTAATTAATCACGAAATGATGGGTAGAACATGAATAGTACTTATGATTTGTTGACCATAGTTAAGGTCATAGGTGCTAGGGGTAAAAACCTTTATCGGGAGTTTCAAGTGTTGAAATTTGCAATGAGATTGCATACCTTCTATGTGATAGTTGGATCCCGATACCCACTGCGAGTAATTGTTACTCCTGGGAGAGTTTTGCACTTTGCAATTAGCCGATCAAGTAGGTGTCTAGAAAGGTGTGAATGGGGTTACGCCTCTGGGAAAACGGGGTTTACTGTAATTAGGTCCGTGCGAAAGCACGGGGAACCTCCCTCAAAGTACCGACACTGGCCTGGCTGAAAGATTGGCGAACTTGTAGAGTGTAATTAATCCCGGCTAGTCTTTCCTTTTAAGGTTTGAAGGAAGATTTGATAAAAACAGTGGGAGCCATCCTGATTAGATAAAATATATAACCAATCTGATCTTGCAAGAGCGCACGCAGAGTATTTTCTTCTCTCTCTCTCCAGGTAGCGACCATATCACGCCTTAATCAAGATAATAAAATAGATGTATTGACCGAACCCGCTTGTTATACTGAGCTGGGGAACGTTGGTCCCGCTCCAACTTATAATTGTTATAAGACAGAGCAGGAAATTGGGGAATACCAGAATTCCTATGCCGCCCAAACGAAGAAAGTGCATATGATGCATCTCCTTCGGGTGTGTTCATTACAAAGAACTGTTTCTCAGTATCCTCTGCATCCTGGGTATATGATACCGGATCAGGATCCCAGATATGTAATCTGTTACATAGGGCTGCAAAAAGGTAGAAAAACTGAGAACGGGTGATAAGTTTCATGAGACAGAAACCGGGGCAAGTGTTGCAGCCAAGTCTGTTGGTCACTGTCACCCTGTATTACGAATACATTGATTCTGAACAAATGCTATTAGATACCGAACCTGATATACAAAATCATATCAGTCTCTTTATTAGTAAAGAAATGATAAAATTTTGTATTGATGGATAATGTTTTGAACATTTCCTATATCAAAAGTTGATCGGTTCAGGCACGTTATCTAAAAGCATTGACGTTCTAATTCAAATTACAGTTCCTAGTATACAGAACACACGCAAGAGGAAGAGTTCAGAAATGAACAAATTCTTCTTGAGGTATTGTAGACTAGGTCACATCAATGCGACCCGACTGGCTGAAGTTACATTTTAGATGCATATTTAAATTAGTTTGAATTTACATCTTGTGAAACTTATCAGTCATGTCGCAATGATCAGATGACCATAGCTCCGTTTGCTGAAAACTGAGAAAGAGTTAGTAAACTCTTGTGACTGATGCATGATGATGTATGTAAGGTCTCCTGTCTACACATGCCAGGACTGGTTCTTTATACTTCATTGTATTCTCTGATAATCTCTCAAGATTCAGTCATATGTTCCTGTTGAAACATAAGTCCGAAGCTTTTGAGGTATTCACAGAATATAAGATGGAAGTAGAGAACCAAAATACGGGTATAAGTATTATGTCCTATGATGAGATCAGGGAGGAGAATACTTGTGCATGGCATTCCTGGACCATTCTAAAGGAGAATGAGGTTCTCTCTCCATATTACTCCTCCGTATAAACCACAGCACGATGGTATATCGGGACGGAGCAATCACACCTTATATGATAAGGTGTGCTCTATGATGAGTACTACTGAGTTACCTATTTCCTTTTGGGGTTATGCGCTTGAGAAGCTGCGTATCTATTGAATTAGGTTCGAATCAAATCAGTTGCCTACTGTTTCATATGTGATATAGAAAGGGAAGAGCCCATGTCTTAAGCTAGTTAAGATTTGGGGTTGACCGGCCTATGTCTAAAAGCAAAATCCGGACAAGCTCGAGGCAAAGTCTGAAATGTAGATCTGGAAAGGTTCCAGCTATACAAACTACAGCAGAAGATTTGGTAGAACCAAAGGATTCAGTAAATTCCAACGAACCTCAGCCTCTCCGCCGATCTAGTAGGGTTCCTCATCCGCCTGAGAGATACCTCGGTTTCTCGATGACAGTGGGAGCGAGGATTGCATCATGAGATGATGACCCAACTAGTTTCGAGCAGGCCATCGAGAGTAGGGACTCTGTAAGAATGGCTGGATGCTTAGCGATCTGAGATGGAATCCATATACACCAGCAAAGTATGGACTTTAGCTGCTATATCTGAAGGGTTAAATCCCCATCAGGAGCAAGTATATCTTGAGAAGATTACTTGGTGTAGATGGACAAGTTGAGACTTTCAAAGCTAGACTTGTTAAAGGTTTTCGTCATCAACCAGGCACGGATAATGATGAAACCTTTTCCAGGGACTATGCTTAAGTCCATCCAGATCCTACTTTCCACGGCTACATACCATGACTACGATATCTGGTGGTTGGGTGTCATGACTGCTTTTCTAAATGATATTTTAGAAGAGTGCGTCTATAAGTACACAGCCAGAGGGCCTCGTAGACAGTGGGAGCAGCGGAAACGTGTGCAAGATGATTTATAGGATAAAGCAGGCATCGCGGAGATGGAACATCTGTTTTGATGGATTAGTCAAAGAAGTTGACATCATCAAAATGGTAGATGAATCTTGTATAAACAAAAAGGTAGTAGGGAGTATGGTGACGATCCTCGTAGAGTACGTGGATGACATACTCTTGTTAGGGAAGGAGTTTCCTATGCTACGCTCGATCAATCTCCGCTTATCACAATGATTTTCCATATATGATCAAAGTGATACCTCCTAAATCCTGAGTTTTCATCTATGAGATAGATGTAAAAGGATGTTAGGATACTCACTAGTACTAGTGAGATGGTATCAATCAATCCTGGGGAGAATCACTGGAAGAGTTCCAGAGTGATAAAGACGACTGAATGTCTGTCACAGGCATTGTCTTTACCCTTAGTAAAGGGATGGTATGTTGGAAGAGTTCCAAGCTAGATACCGTGGCAAACTAGACGATAAAGGCTGGTGACATCGCTATTAAAGATACTACCAAAGAGGCAGTTTGGGTGTATAATGGTTCATAAGATGAACTAGGTTCCTGCCATTGTATGACAATGGAAGTATGGCTTTGGCCCTGGAACCCTGGTTCCATCAGTGACCCAGACATATTCTGAGGAAGCATCACCTGATCATGGAGATAGTTGATCTCCAGGGTGATCGAGGTTAGGAGAGTAGACTCAGAGGACAACACGGCGGATCCACACACGAAGGCATTTTCCTAAAGAGAGACAATTTAGGGGATGGTTGAGTATGTGATACTGCAACCACTGCTACAGATGGCCCTAGTGAAAGTGGGAGATTGTTAGTTATATGTATGCCCTAGAGGCCATTACTGTACATTGGATGTATATTGTAGTGGATGCTGGGACATATATAGGTAGGACTTTCTTGCTCGACATGATAGTACGCTATCTGGTTGCACTTTATCTTAACATGTATACTTTCTGTCTCTCTGATTACATGTTGATAAAGCCCATAGGATGTGTACTCGACTTCCAGGACTATGATGTAGATCATACTAGTGGGGCCTGGGTAGTTCATGAGTACATCCTTGAAATGTTCTTAGTCGAGGGAATATCGAGACGAGGCATCGATATTCCAGAGTAGACTAGCGCATATCTTCTCGACCCATGCGATGGGCGATGGATGATCCCATATCCATTGGTGTTTGACATTGAAGATGGTATGCGGGTGCTCAGTGGAGACTGGGTACACTGAACGGACTCACCGAGAACTCCCAGATGGTATTATACCTCACGTCAGATGGCAGTTCTCTGGTGACACTGGTACAGCTTAGTCTGTTGACCCGAGATCGTCATAGAGTCTTGTGTGTCTCCCACTGTGCTTTGATTTCCACCCTACCACGGCTCTACTGAGTTTTGCAAACAGGTGGTTTTTGGGTACAGTCCCGATTCACATGGAGGCAATGAGCGATAGGAGGGGATTCGTCTCTCCCGGTATTGGGGGTTGATGTTGCGCTATGCTCGACTGGCCATAACAGGAAATCCCTGGCCAGGGTTGCAGTGATATACTGGTAAGAGTTATCAGTAGTTTCACGAATGTTATGGACCCTACGTCGGCATGACTTATCAAGCTATTGGGGTCTGACGTTTACCACCCCTAGGCGAGATATGCGGCATATCAGACGAACAGACCGGACTGTACGGTAAGTGTTATTGGTTGGATTCACAGGAGTGTGAGCGGGCTTGCTCGTCGATCTTCTGATCGCTCAATACCCGGGTGGCCGTTACGTTTAGCAGACCGCTTGCGGCTTGTGGGTGCTTGATATGATCATCATCAGCTACCGGCGTATTGACGAGTCTTTAGAGTCCTACACAGAGGTTTCCTGGCTCAAGCGAAACGAAATAGGAGCGCATATGAGATATGTGCGGGACCGAGAATAATTCATGTATGTGATACCGTATTCCATTCTCGCGATGAATGTATCGATTAGTTATATGCGATATAACCTAGTTATCGAATCAAGGATCGATTCGATAAGCCGATACATTGGATACTAGCCGGTTATATGCGATATGACCGGATCGTTAAATCAAGTATTGATTTAATGATTTAATGCATAATTATATATTTGATATATTACTTTATATTAACTAGTATTGGTTCACTTTATGAGGATATTCTCACTTGATGATGCACATTGTATATGTGATATATTCTTGTGCACTTGTTTGTATCATGTTTGATGATACATACAACCTTGGGTTTGTGTAAAGACTTAAACCATGATTAGTGAATGGTTAGGGTTTCTTTTCTTTTAATTCTTTATCCATTTATTTATTTATTCATTCTTTTTGGCAAAAGAAAAGGATGGTGGCTTTCTTTGTTTTACATTAAAGCTTCTTGAAGCTTTGAATAAGTCCACCATTCTTGTCTCATGTCTAACCCTAACCACTCATCTAACCCTAGTTAAATCTCTACACTAAACCATGGTTGTTGACATGATAAGTATCATATGGTTTTTTATTTTAAAAGATAACTTATCATATATTATCTTCTTCTTGCTTCTTCTTCTTCAAGAAGAAAGATGTTGATAGCTTCAATGGCAACTAGCCAAATCAAGTGAGAAATCCAAATCTAAAGTCTACCTACTTCCTATTTCTTCATCCTCTACTACTTGCCATGTAGTAGAGTGTGTTGTCTTCACAAGTTTCTTGACTTGGCGGAGGCGGAGCTGGTTCTTGTGATGCCTCGACGTAGATCATCTTCGGTATCGAACCGACGATCAAGCCCGCCCATTTCTTCGACGAAGCCGATGCTTGAGTTCGGGATTCCATTTGGACAGCGGAGGGAGATCATCGCGGAGCTTAGGAAGTGGTGGACCGGATCTACAAAAGTTGTAGCCCCTTTCCTTTAGCTATATTTCCGTTTACATGCTTGCTTCGCCTATATATCTAGTTAACGATCCGTATTAGGTTTTCTCGGCACATGTAAAATTTCAATTGGGCATGTTTGATCACTTGTGAAACTTCATTAGTGTGCCTAGGAACCCTACAATATGATAGTATGCTATCCGGTTTGTCTTTACCTCAACATGTGTATATGTTCTATGTTCTATTTTATATTACGTATCTCGATTACATGTTGGTAAAGCTCGTATGATTTTTGCTTGACTACTAGAATAATGATGGAGATCATACTCGTGGGGTCTAGGTAGGCCATATGCACATCCTTAAATTGTATTTAGTCATTGGAGTTTCGAGATAGGGCATCGATACTCCAGAGTAGAGTAGTGTATACATTTCTTATTCCTATGATGGAAGGTGGTCTGTCCCACAGCCATTGGTGTTCGGCACCAAAGATAGTATACATGTGTTCATTAGGTTATGAGTTATACTGGACGGACTTGCTGAGAACTTTTAGATAGTAATATACTTATCGTCAGATAATAGTTCTCTGGTGACATGGGTACAAGTTAGTCTTTAAACCTGATATTGTTATTCGTCTCGAGTGTGTTCCCACTGTACTTAGATTACTAAGCTGTAACGGCTTTAAAAAGTCGTTCAAACATGTTTTAGTTGGGTACACTCCCGAAGCATTTAGGGGCAGTGAGCGATAGAAGAGATTCGACTCTCTTGGTATAGGGAGTCGACATCGCACCGTGTTCGATTGGTCATCACCATAAGACCTTGGCCAAGACAGTTGAGATTTACTAATTATGAGATCAGTATTTTCTTAGGATGGTTTTAGGCCATATCGACATGACTTATTGGGTTATTTAGGGTCTGACGTTTTCCAACCCATAGACCTAGTATGCGATACTCTTAGACGAAGAGACCGGACTGTACAGATATTGTCACTTTTAGGCTCAGTAGGGATACAGACAAGTTTGCTTGTTGGCCTTCCTTCTGTTCAATACTTGGGTAGCAGTTACGTACAGTTAGTGTCGTTGAAGTGCTTGTGGTTAAACTCATTGCCAGAATATTGTCGAGTTTTTAGAGTCCCATACAGAGGGTTTCCCAGTTTAGGCGGAATGATACAGTGTACGTATTTTGATACATACTTGGGTTCCATTAAGTACGCGTTTTTGTACATGTACTTTTAATCGGACATTTTGTTAATACTGGCAGGTTTTAAAGATAGCTAGGTTCTCACATTTGGATAAAATGTGAGCTAGTATTATATATATATATATATATATATATCTCATTTTAGTATCTTTCTTTTTCGTATTCGTATTTTGACAGAATACAGTACTTATACGAATACGGGTATTTGTGTCTTGATACAAATACGGGTATTTGTATTTTATACGAATACAAGTATATGTATTTTGATATGAATATGGGTGTATATATCTGTAGCATATACTTATATTAGTGTATTTGTATATATTTATATATATACATATACATATGTATATGTGTACATATGAGGTGACCCTTTTCTCTTCTCATTCTTTCAAGATTGTGTGAGAGTGTTGTGGGCTTGTGACTCACCGAGTCACAAGTTCACTCATTCAAAACATAATAAAGAAAGGAAAAAAAGATGAAGAGATAAGTTTTTCATTTTGTGCCATGCTTGATATTATCACCATCACCATTATCTTCTTCTTCCTTTCTTCTTTTGAGTTTTTTATGAGTTGAGAAAGAAAAAGATTAAGAGAGAAAAATATAGAGATTAGCCACTACATCTTCCAGTGATCAAATCCTAGCAAGCTTTATTCACTAGTTGCTTCACCTAGATATTTAGTGTGAAGCTAAAGCCTAGGTTAGGATTCTCTCGGGTGGATCATTTTCGACAAGGAAGAACGACCCCAAGCTCGTTTCCGATGGACCTAGGAGCATAAGAAGAGGAAAGAAGACGAAGAACATGAATACAAAGGTAGCTATTGTCTATCCGAGTAGTTAACTTTCTATAGTTTTCTAGTTTAGTGTTTGGTTTCGATTCTAGCTCGTAGAAGTTCATACTCTTTGTATAGATTTTTTTTTGTATTCTACCTTGGTCACTAGTTAGAGGCATGAGCACGAGCGTCTACTTACATGGTATCAGTGCCACCCAAGTACTTAAACTAGTTTAGATGATGCTTACGTTTCAAATTAGAAAATTTTCCGAATTTCGAAACCCAAAATTTCGTGTTTCTGTCCAATTTTAAATGGAACTTGAAAAATATTTTGTTGGGATCCGGTGCCAACGCCACGAAAGCCGCGGCCGAGGTAGAAGCGAAAACAAAAATTCTACCGAGCACAAGACGCCCATAAAACCCAAGATTCGAACCATATATCTAAACTAGCTAATCTACAAGTGCAATGGTTGAGAAAATACAACTTTTGTCGTGTGTCCATGCAATTGTGGAAAACTCCTCCAAGCTCGTAGCCGCCGGCATCACGCTTGAGAATTGACCACCCTTGCCGAAGACGATCCACCCGAGGGAGTCCGGAGGAGGCTCTAACCGACGATCCAAAGTTGCTAGGTTTGGATGGTTGGTGATGTAGGGATACTTCACTAAATATTTCTCTCTTGAACCATGCTAAAAAATGGAGAGCAAGAAGAAGAAAGTTAAGGATGTGAGAATGAAGCATGAAGCACAAAATGAGGAATGAAAAAAACATCAAGTGTTGAAAGTGAGGATAGCTTGCTCTTTTTCAACCATGCATCAATAATGCACCCAAATGAATTTATCATTTTAAAAGAATCAAGCCATACCTCACTACATGCATGCAACATGCTTCATAACTCTCCACTTTCCACCTCATTTCTATTTAATTTTCTAAAAAGAAAATCAAATATGAGGTGCCTTTCTTCCAGAAGCATTCCCGTATAAATACGGAATACTTCACTCGGTATATGTATCGCTACACATACGCGTATCCGTATTAAAATACGGATAGCACCAAAGAGAGAAAATAAATAGTGAACAATAATACTAAAATATATGTAGCAAAATACATACACAAATTATTAAATCAAAACCCGATTTAATAATCCGGCTTAATCCTAAGCCGGTTAGTATTATCAACCGTCCGATTAAAGTCCGTGTATCGCGTACACATATTTAATCAGACCCCTGCATGTACCAACGTACGGCTCCTACGTCTGTCGCCTGAACCGGAAAATCTTTCTGTGTGGCACTCTAAAGACTCGACAATACGCCGGCAGTGGGTTTAACCACAAGCACGTCAGCGACACTAGCTGTACGTAACGGCTACCCAGGTACTTGTCGAAAGGGGGTCGACAATCAAGTGCGTGCTTACCCGACTGAGCCTGAATGTGAAAATCTCTGTACAGTCCGGTCTCTTCATCAAAGAGTATCACATATCGGGTCTAGGGGGTGGATAACGTCAGACCCCTACTAACCCGATAAGTCGTGTCTGAGTCAAGCTCATCATTAACTGAGATACTACTGATCAACCATCAGTAAATCTCACCCACTGTGGCCACGGATTTCTGGTGATAGCCAACTAAACACAGCGCGACATCGACACCTAATACCAGGAGAGACGAATCCCTGACAGTCGACCACTGCCTCCATGTGTCTCGGGACTGTACCCAATTAAAACATGTTTGCACGACGCCTTTAAGCCGTGGTAGGGTAGTTTTCAAAGTACAGTGGGAACTCATATGAGACAAATGACGACTTCAGCTCAAAGGATTAACCTGTACTCATGCCACCTGAGAACTTCCATCCGACGATAGATATAATACCGTCTAGAAGTTCTTGGCGAGTCCGTCCAGTGTACTCACCTCCAGTGAGCACCTGTATACTATCTTAGGTGTCACAACACCAGTGGCTTGTGAGACCGACCACCGCCCCTCGTCGGTGTCTAGAAGTGTATACACTAGTCTAACTCGGAATATCGATGCCCAATTTCGATACTCGCTCAACTAGCGACATTTAAGGATGCGCTTATGGACATCCTAGCTCCCACATATATGATCGCCATTATAATGCTGGTCGTCAAGAAACAATCCTATGGGCTTCATCAATGATGAAGATAAACCAGATAGCATACTATCATCCCGAGTAAGACTGCTATACCTATATAGATCCTCCCTCAATTATCATAATCGCCTACTTGCAATCATAATAATTTGCTTGATGGCACTATATCCAACAATCTCCCACTTGCACTTAAGGCCAATTTTTGCGGTATCGTGTACCCACAGCTTGTATGCTATTGAATACCCAACATCTCTTCTAATCAGTTTCGCAAACCATGTTTGTGAAACTTAATTTGTTTAAGAAATAGGCTCAGTGAGTGGACCCGCTACAATGTTCCAACTTCATCTCTCTATATCTCAAATTTGCGGAGATTAACAATTTCCCAAACTGAGCGATATCCTGCCTCAAGAATTTTTCTGGATACCTGATGGGACCAAGTTCATCAATGAACAACTCCATCCAACAAACTTCTTAGGCTGTATCCTCTATTGAGTTATAACCGGCATCCTGCACTATGATTACCTCAGTATCCCTATTGGAGCATTATCCAATACACTGATTCTCAGAACAGGCTAAACTTAAGACTCTGACAGCATCTCTGTCATCCAGGTCATCTTGGAAGCCTAAAATGATAACCGCTTCCCAAAGGAGTCTGCCGTTATCTTATACCAAGAACATCCTTTTATGTTCTTTATTGCTTCTTTTTGTTTCTCGAGGATTGGATTAATATATGCTTGTTGTAACTAGTGCAAAAGCAATATCTGGTGTTGTGCATAACATTGCATGATTGACTTAATTGCCTACGCAAATGATATGTCATTCATGCCAGCCCCTCTCTTCATCAGTCTAGAAGACATCCTTTTTAGAGAGGGTGACTCCATCACCTGCGGGTACACTACTACGCCAGGATTCTTCCATTCTAAATTACTTTTGGAATGCTGTTCAAGTACCCGTTTGGGAAACTTCCCAAATCTAGATCTAAAACTAGAATTATCTATCTGGTATTGTACAAGACATTGTATGATTGACTCAATTGCCTAAGCAAATGATATGTCATTCATGCCAGTCCCTCTCTTCATCGGTCTAGAAGACATCTCTTTAGAGAGAGTGACTCCATCACCTGCGGGTATACTACCATGCCATGAGTCATCCATTCTAAAATACTTTTAGAATGCTGTCTAAGTACCCGATTTGAGAAACATCCCTAGATAAAGTCACCAGAATTCCTGATATACTACCCGTATCCAACGTGGAGAAAACACTGTGTGACAACCAAATTCCGACCGATTGTAATATAGGAACATCACTTTCTATCTGGAGTTTGTCATCCAAATCCAGGACAGTACTCCCTACATCTTTCTTACTAAGTTCATCCTTTATTTTAATGAAGTTAATCACCTTGACTGTTACATTAAAACAGATGACCTGTCTCCGCTATCCTTACTTTAGTATATGAATTGACATAAGCAATATGAACACCTTCCACTGCTCCTACTGAATTCGATAATCCTTCGGCAGAGTCATATACACGTACACTTCCAAAATCCCATTTGGAAAGACGTTATAGTCACCCACCTGTCAGATTTCATAGCCATGAACTGCATCGGCGCCAAATCATATCCATATGGACTTCAGCGTAGACACTGAAGTAAAAGTCACATCATAATCCGCAACGGGTATTTGATGAAAACTCTTTACAACAAGTCTAGCCTTATTAGGTTAGTATCTTTCCACCTGCACAGATCTCGAAAGATCTACTTGCCACTAATGGGTTTTACCCCTTCAGGAGTACCCAGCAAAAATAAAAAACCATGATTTGCTGAAGTGCGTAGAGTCCATGTTAGGTATGAAACACCTGGTCACCTGGAAGTTACCACTTCCTATGACTTGTGGATAACAAGTAGGGGGAATAGTAGTGTCAACTCATATCCATATGGACTTCAGTATAGACACTGAAGTAAAAGTCACATCACAATCCACAACGGGTATTTGATGAAAACTCTTTACAACAAGTCTAGCCTTATTAGGTTAGCACCTTTTTACCTGCACAGATCTCGAAAGATCTACCTGCTCCTAATGGGTTTTACCCCCTTCAGGAGCACCCGACAAAGTCCAAAATCCATGATTTGCTAAAGTGCGTGGAGTCTATCTTGGATATGAAGTATATGGTCACCTGGAAGTTACCACATCTTATGACCTACTGATGACTAGTAGGGTCATCATTACCATGATGCTGACCTTCTTGTCACCGTTTACGAGAAAACCGAAGTATCTCTCGGGTGTCTGAGGTCACCTACTAAAATCCGTGGAGTGGCTAATGATTTGTCAAGTCCAATTGAATTCTTAGGTTCTATCAAATTTTCGGTAACCGATTGTGGTTTTTGGAATCACCTCCAATTCTACCATACTTCCACTAGTTTCTTTTGAAAAAGATTCTTTTATAAAATGGTGGCGAGTCAAGAACAATATAACTTTTGATATTGAAAATGGTAGAAACAAAATCCTAGCGAATGTTTGGGATAATCCACAAACCACTATTCCCGAAGCATGCCTCGAGTTTGTCCGGATTTTTCTTTCAAACAGAAACCAAATAACTCAATATCTTAACAACTTTAAGATATGCAACCGTTCTATATCCATATAGAATCAATGCACTAATTTAGATGGAACCAGATTCAAATGTCATGCAGCTGTTTCCAGTGCATATTACCTAATGGAAAAGGGGCCAATACAACATTACTTATTATGGAGCGCGTCCACGGATGAGTAACCTATGAGAGAATCAAGTTCTCGATACAATAATGGTATACCTAGCATAAGTATCTACATCTTCAATCACCTCAAAGAATCCCAATACTTCCAACATATGGTTCTCTACTTTATTCTTATACCTATAAACTTCTCAAGATCTTTGGACCTTGCATTACAATGAATGCGTGTCTAAAACAAGAGAACTCACAGGTAAACCTGAATGAAGTAAGAGTACCAACCTCTAGTCCCGAAGGACACTGGACAACATACATCTCCATGTATAAGTCCCAAGAGTATACTAACTCAAATTTTGTGTATTTTAAGTTGAAAATTGTATCTTGGTTAAGAATGTTTTACACCGTTATTCAATGCACCTTATCTTATCCTCAACTGATAAAGGTAAATGTTTATAACACAATTTTCAAAATGTACATCTCACTTTATAAAATAAAGGTACATATATTTCATTTTAGAACATGGTGCATAACAACGGTTATTCAGAACTAAATATATGCCGTTAGGAAAAAGCCAGACGATTTAATCCATTATCACATGTTCCCCAATATTTAAACATAATAAAAAGAGCTAAGCTCTGTTAAATTTTGTTGAGGCAGCGTCTCACGAGGGCGCCAGCGCCAACGCCAACCCCTTAGGATTAAACCTTATGGTGGCGCCGTACGTGAAGCTCACGTGGGCGCCAATGTGCAAAGCACAGGAATGCCAATTGTAAATAAGAATTAAATTCATAAGTGGTACCCACGTGTACAACACGTGAGCACCGGTGCCCAAGTTTATATCAGTAGAATTAAATTCTACATGAGGATATTTCCCTAACAAAAGGTTATGATATTCTCTGTTAAACAGATCAGTTGGATCAAAGATCCAGTGGTGATGACAAATCATCAAACAACAACATGTCATAGAATGTGACAAAGTTTTACGTTGGCTGTCATAAGCCTACCACAACCCTCATCCTTTCTCATCCGGACTTGGGACCGGCAACGGTGGGTTTGATGACAAATCATCAAACAATAGAATTAAATTCTATTCTGAGGAATATTTTTTCTCAATCTTTACAAACAAAAAAGATTGTTCTCTGTAAAACATAGAGTCCTTGGATCAAAAATCCAATGGTGATTAAAAATCACCGTTTGACAGAATAAATTATGTATATGGGAAAATATTTCCCAATGTTAAAAACAAAAAAAAAACATATTCTGTAAAACAGAAGTCCTTGGATCAAAAATCCAACGGTGGGTAAAATTCTCCAAACAAATTTTGAGGCCAATTAAATCAATTGGAATATCTCAATAAAAGATTTTCTCAAAACTAATTAACAATTTGCCTCCACTATATAAAGGACCCGAGACTTCAAGTCTCATATAGAGGGAACCCCCATAAGGTTCTGAAAAAATACAGAAAGCTTTCAAAATAACAGAGAATTTAATTCTCAATAAAAGAAAAAGACTTTCCTTCTCAAAACATTAGGTAAAGAAAACACAGAGATCAAAATATCTCTTTTTACCTATCTAAGGGTTTAACCCTTCTCAAAGAACTTAGTTCTTTCTCTGGATCAGAGCTCCACAAGACAAGTCTCCCACAAGTTGAGAATTTAATTCTCATTGGGAAGATCTTGTTCTTGGGAATCAAAGATTTAGAAAAGAACTAGGTTAAAAGAAAAAGAAAAAAGAAAAATAACATATGTTCTGGGAATTTAATTCCTCAGAAATTAGAGTTTAACCCTACATAAAGAACTTAGTTCTTATAAAAAAAAAGAAGAATTTAGTTCTCCAATGAAGAAAAAACGAGCCAAGGTCTTCAAAATAGAGATCTTGATAATCATTAATGGCCAAAATGGCATTAACATAGATTTAATCTCTAAAAAATAAAAGAGCTTAGCACCTCACATGTTTCCCATGTGGGCGCCCTCCCAACAGCACCCAGTGCCTCACGTGAAAAACACATAGGCGCCCAAAGCAGAAGGCCGGCGTCTCACGTGAAATATAAGTGAGCGCTGAATAAAAGTGCTTAGCACTTTATATATTGCCAAAACGGCTGAGTGCTTAGCACTGATTGGACAGCGCCCAGCGCCGTACGTGTTGTTCACTTGGGCGCCACAAAAAAGTCTTAGCACTTCATATATTGCCAAAATGGCTGAGTGCTTAGCACTGATTAGGCAGTGCCCAGCGTCGCACGTGCTCACGTGGACACCATATAAAAAGTGCTTAGCACTGTATATATAACTGAGTGCTTAACACTGATTGGGCAGCGCCCATAACCGGAGACTTCATATGATACATATGTGAGCGCCAGAGCGTCAAACAAGTGCTTAGCACTTTTGCATAAAAGGGGGGGCTGAACAAACAGAGTCCAAATAAGTGCTTAGCACTTTTGAATAAAAAAAAGACTGAGCAGACTAAGCCTAAATTGGCTAAGTCTCTGGCAGTAGAGCCCAAATGCTCTGTTGTTGGACCTTAATAAAATTTAAGTATCCTTAAAGTATTTCTAAGTTGATTTTAGTCTCAAATAAGACTAATGTATTCTTAGTTAAAAAAAAAATTGGGCCCAAATGCTCATATGTTTAAGTTTATCTTAATCTTAAATTAGATTAACGGTCCTTAAACCAAACAAAATATTTTTGAACTAAAGGAAAAATATAACTTAAATTCAAAATCCAAAATCTAAAATATACATATTTGGACTAATTCGCGCCCTACGGGCAACGGCATAAACCAGTCTCCATATACATTCCACGAGCAACCAAAACAAACAAAAATACATATGACACGAAGTGAACTACCGGAGAAGGAGAAAGTGGTTATCGTAACACGATAACGTAATTAACTGCAGTGGCTTACGCCTGCAGGGAAGTGAAAGGTTAGCCTAGCACCTCATGAAGGGTTTGGAAGCATCACATGAACCAAAGAATGAATTTTTAGGGTGCTAAGTTAACGAACATAGAATCGTTCCTAGAAAAATTAGGGTTTCAAAATTTTCACATCATCATATGAAAGAAAAGCTAGGGTTTAGAGAGTACAACCTTTATAGCTCCCTACGCTAGACTCATCGGCTCCTTGGGGTTTGAAAAAGCTCCGCTTGAACTCTTCTAAGTCACCGATGATCCACCCGGAGTCCGCTTTGTCCAAGCTTGCAACTTCACCCGGTCAAGAGAACGAAATGAAGCTAACACTCCATACAAGTGGGCTAGACTTGTGTAGAATGGTGTTGTGGTTCTCTTTCTCACTTCAAAATCCAATCTTGATGAGTATATTGCTCAGTACAAAAAGCTAGAGAGCAAAATGAGAGAGGAAGAAGAAGATGATGGCAATTTCTTTTTCAAGAGTGAAAAGAATAACCCTTGTCAAGAAAAATGAAAATATATGTTTATATATTTTCTTGTTCTCATCTCAAACCATGGTTTAAACAATGAATTCATTATTGAACTTGAGTTAAAACACAAAAGGAAACTTTACCTAAGGTTAAAAGGTGGGTGAGAATGGTTAGGTCAAAAGAAGAGTGTAGAAACAAATCAATAATGAACCCTTTTTCTTTCCTTTTATGTTTTAGTATAAATACAATAATAATCCATATTAAAACCATGGTGTGAGTCTTATAATGCCATCATATTCCATGTATAAGCAACCAGGAAGGATGATGCATGTATGTATGTGTATATGTACATCCATATGTGCATGAATCTAAAAGAAGGCATACATGCATGCATACATCCAACTAACTCAAGAAAGGATTTCAAGTGAGAAACTAATGGTTAATTAATAAATCAACACTTGATTTATCAATCCGGTCATATCACATATGACCCCACCAAAAGCAAGCCGCTCGATCAATACACGGTATCCTATACGCGCATTTTAATCGGGTCCATGCGCATATCGCATACGCGCACCACAACGTTTCGCCTGGACTAGGAAAATCCATTGTGGGATTCTGAGACTCGTCAATACACCGGCAGTGGGTGATGATCATATCAATCACCCGCAAGCCGCAAGCGGTCAGCTAAACATAACGGCCACTCGGGTATTGAGCGATCAGAAGAGAACAAGCGAACCTGCTACAACTCCCGTCGAGCCAACCGGCAACACTTCCCGTACAGTCCGGTCTCCTCGTCTGATATGTCGCATATCAAGTCTAGGGGTGGTAAACGTCAGACCCCAATAACCGATAAGTCGTGCCGATGTGAGGCTCATAACGGGTCGAGAAACTACTGGTAACACTTACCAGCAAATCTCTGAATCAGCCCTGGCCAGGGACTTTCCTGTTATGGCCAATCGAGCACAGCGCAACATCAACCCCCAATACCGGGAGAGACGAAACCCCTCCTATCGCTCATTGCCTCCATGTGACTCGGGACTGTACCCAAAAACCACCGTTTTGCACGCCCTCATGGACGTGGTAAGGTGGAGATCAAAATACAGTGGGAATCACACAAGACTCTATGACGATCTCGGGTCTACAGACTAACCTGCACAAGTGTCACCTGAGAACTGCCATCTGACGTGAGGTATAATACCATCTGGGAGTTCTCTGCGAGCCCGTCCAGTGTACTCAGTCTCCACTGAGCACCCGTATACCATCTCTGATGTCAAACACCAATGGATATGGGATCATCCATCGCCTATCTCATGGGTTGAGAAGCGTATACGCTAGTCTATCCTGGTATATCGATGACCCGTCTCGATACACCTACGACTAGGAACCTTGAAGGATGTACTTATGGACTACCATGTCCCCACTAGTATGATCTGCATCATAGTCCAGGTAGTCAAGTACACATCCTAAGGGCTTTACCAACATGTAACTATAAGACAGTATAAAGAGACTAGTATACATGTTAAGATAAAGAGCAACCAGATAGCATACTATCATATCGAGCAAGAAAGTCATCTCTATATATGTCCAAGCATCCAATATAATATACATTATCTGTACAATACTGGCCTCTAGGGCATACATACAACTAACAATCTCCCACTTGCACTAGGGCCAGTTGCTGTAGTATCGCATACCGAGCATCCCGAAGAGTCTCTCAAACTGTATCTGGGGAATGGCCTTCGTGAGTGGATCCGCCATGTTGTTCTTTGTGTCAACCCTCCTGACCTCGATCTCCCGGCGATCAACTATCTCCCGGATCAGGTGATACCGCCTCAGAATATGCCTGGATCGCTGATGGGACCTGGGTTCCTTGGCCAAAGCTACCGCTCCATTGTTATCGCAATACAAAGGTATTGGATGCTCAATGGATGGAACCACTCCAAGATCCGTAATGAACTTCTTGATCCAGACAGCCTCTTTAGAAGAATCGTTGGCAGCGATGTATTCAGCCTCCATCGTCGAGTCTGCCACGGTTTCCTGCTTTGAAATCTTCCAGCTAACCGCCCCTCCGTAAAGGGTAAAGACAAATCCCGACTGCGACTTAGAGTCGTCCTTATCACTCTGGAAGCTCGAATCAGTAAAGGACTCTACTTGGAGTTCTCCGTTACCATACACCAAGAGCATCTCTTTAGTCCTTCGCAAGTACTTGAGAATGCTCTTCACAGTTGTCCAGTGACTCTCTCCTGGATCAGCTTGATAACTACTCACTACACTTAGTGAGTATGCTACATCGGGTCTGGTACATAGCATCGCATACATGATAGAGCCTACAGCCGAAGCATAGGGTATCCCTTGCATGCGAGCTCTCTCCAAATCAGTCTTGGGAGACATCTCTTTGGAGAGAGTGACTCTAGAGATCGTGGGTAAGTTCCCACGCTTGGATTCTTCCATACTAAACCTCTTTAGTATGGTGTCAATGTACCTGGATTGGGACAATCCCAATATCCGTTTGGATCTATCTCTATAGATCCTAATTCCCAATATGCAGGAGGCATCACCAAGATCTTTCATTGAGAATCTTTGTGATAGGAAGAGCTTGATCGATTGCAGCATAGGAATGTCATTTCCTATCAAGAGTATGTCGTCCACGTACAATACGAGGAAGACAACCTTACTCTCTGCCACCTTCTTGTAGATACAAGGTCATCTGGGTTTTTGACGAAATCAAACTCTTTGATAACTACGTCAAAGCAGATGTTCCAACTCCACGATTCTTGTTTTAATCCATAAATGGATTTAAGCAGCTTGCACACCTTCCCGCTGCTCCCACTATCTACGAAGCCTTCTGGCTGAGTCATGTACACGCACTCTTCTAAATCACCGTTTAGAAAGGCGGTCTTAACATCCATTTGCCAGATTTCGTAATCATGATATGCAGCGATGGCAAGCATGATCCCGATGGATTTAAGCATAGCCACTGGAGAAAAGGTTTCGTCATAATCCACACCTGGTCTTTGACGAAAACCTTTTGCAACAAGTCTAGCTTTGAAAGTCTCCACTTTCCCATCTACACCAAGTTTTTTCTTGAAGATCCACTTGCTCCCAATGGGTTTTACCCCTTCAGGAGCAACTTCCAAAGTCCATACTTTGTTGGTGTACATGGATTCCATCTCGGACCGCATTGCATCCAGCCATTTCACTGAGTCCGTACTCGTGATGGCCTGCTTGAAGCTAGTTAGGTCATCATCCTCCATGATGCAATCCTCGCTTCTACCGTCAATGAGAAAACCGTAGTATCTCTCAGGTGGACGAGAAACCCTACTAGATCGGCGGAGAGGCTGGGGTTCGTCGGGTACTACTGAATCCTCTGGTTCTACTAAATCATCAGTTGTAGTTTGTGGTGTTGGAACCTCTTCCAGCTCTACCTCTTTGCCACTAATTTCTTTTGCAAGAAATTCCCTTTCCAAAAAGGTGGCATGTTGAGCAACAAACACTCTTTGTTCCTCAGCTTGGTAGAAAAAATATCCTTGAGAATTCTTTGGATATCCCACAAACTTTCAAAGAACTGATCGTGCCTTGAGTTTGTCCGGATTTTGCTTTTTGACATAGGCCGGACAACCCCATATCTTAATTCATTTAAAATATGGTCTCTTCCCACTCCATATCTCATATGGTGTGGTAGGTACAGATTTAGACGGAACTAGATTCAATAGGTATATGGCTGTCTCAAGCGCATACCCCCAAAAGGAAATAGGTAACTCAGCATTGCTCATCATTGAGCGCACCATATCTAATAGGGTGCGATTCCTTCGTTCCGATACACCGTTGTGCTGTGGTGTATAAGGAGGAGTAAGTTGAGAGAGAATCCCATTCTCTTTTAGATAATCTAGGAATTCAATGCTTAAGTATTCACCTCCTCAATCAGATCGAAGAATCTTAATACTTTTGCCCGTTTGGTTCTCTACTTCGTGCTTATATTCTCTGAATTTCTCAAAAGCTTCAGACTTGTGTTTCAACAGAAACACATGCTCGTATCTAGAGAGATCGTCAGTGAATGTAATGAAGTAGGAAGAACCGTTTCTGGCGTGTGTAGACATAGGACCGCATACATCACTATGTACCAGTCCTAAGAGTTCAGTAACTCTTTCTCCGTGTCCACTAAACGGAGTTTTGGTCATCTTTCCTTTGAGACATGAATGGCAAGTGTCATAAGATGATAATTCGAATGAATTCAAATATCCATTCTTATGTAACTTAGCCAGCCGTGTCTCATTGATATGGCCAAGTCTACAGTGCCACAAGAAGGATTCGTTCATTTCTGAGCTTTTCCTCTTGTGTGTGTTTTGTATATTGAGGACTGTATTTTGATTGAGAATGAATATGCTATTATGTAACGAGCCTGATGCAATCAACTTTTGATCTAGGAATATGTTCATAACATTATCCTTTACTATAAAATTATATCCTTCTTTACTTAATAAAGAAACTGATATAATGTTGCACATCATGTTCGGTATATAATAGCATTCATTCAGAACTAGTGTATCACCACTTGGTAATACCAGGTGATATTTGCCAACTGCTTTGGCTGCAACATTTGCCCCATTCCCTACTTGAATGGAATGATCACCTTTTCCCAGTTCTCTACCTTTCCGTCGCCCATGTAACTGCTTACATATGTGGGATCCTGATCCGGTATCTAATACCCAGGACGTAGGGTGAACTGAAAAACAGTTCTCAATCACAAACACACCTGAAGAAGGTGCATCAACATGCATGTTCTTCGTTTGGGCGGCGTGAGAATCCAAATATTCTCCTGTTTCCTGTTCAGTCTTATAACACTTATAAGATAGAACGGGTCCAACGTTCCCCTGCACAGTATAACATGCGGGTTCAGTCAATACATCCATATTATTATCTTGATTAGGGCATGACATGGTCGCTACCTGGAGAGAGAGAGAAGAAAGCACTTTAGCATATGCTCTTGCAAGATAAGATTGGTTATTATCTTATCTAATCAGGATGGCTCCCACTGGTTTTTATCAAATCTTCCTTCAAACCCTAAAAGGAAAGACTAGCCGGGATTAATTACACCCTACAACTTCGTCGATCTTTCAGCCAGGCCAGTGTCGGTACTTTGAGGGAGGTTCCCCATGCTTTTGCACGGACCTAATTAAAGTAAACCTCGTTTTCCCAGAGGCGTAACCCCGTTGACACCTTTCTAGACACCTACTTGATCGGCTAATTGTCCTGTGTAAAACTCTCCCAGGAGTAACAATTACTCGCAGTGGGTATCGGGATCCAACTATCTCATAGAAGGTATGTAATCTCATTGCAAATTTCAACACTTGAAATTCCCGATAATGCTTTTGCCCTTAGCGATCTATGACCTTGACTAAGTCAACAAATCATAAATCGCAAGTCAAGTTCAACTCGTACATTTCTCGATTGAATTAAACCCACCCGTACGACCCTTGACTGAGTCAACAAGGCCGTGCGAATGCCCTAATCCAATCACATCTCATGTTGTAATAGATAAACATTATTTAGCTACCGTACACTACGCCTTGACTAAGTCAACAAACATAGCACGAATACTAAATAATATCTATCTGAAATGACGGAGGGCTACGCAGGTTTTTTTCCAGAAAAACCATGAGCATAATGAGCTTGATATCGTTGTAGAATCAAGTGAAGTTTTGAAATGGAGTGATTTTGAGGCTTTTCTAGTTTTGCTAAAGGGGTCACTCCCGGTGAAGGGATCGTCGGCCCTTTCCTCGTCGAATGAGGTGCGGGACATATCATATATATCACTGTGCAAAGCAAAACTCCAAAAAGTCGTCAAAAGTCAAACCGAGTGTTGTAGCATCTGCCAGTTTCGCTAAAGAGGTCACTCTCGGTGAAGGGGTCTCGGCTCTTTCCTCATCGAATAAGGTGCAGGGTATATCATATATACCGCTATGCAAAGCAAAACTGTAGCTACCCTTTTTATTTAAATTTGATTCTACAACATCTTTCAGGTTTCTTTTCTTTCATTAATTACATTAATGAAGTCCCATCATTTAAGTCACCTAAACATCACAGATAAATACGACGTACACTTATGCCATCCGCATTTGCCTCGATGTCCCCTCGTGCACCGTTAGGTTAGGTAACTAACGACAGAGCAGGGCAGGGCTAGTGCGGGTGCAAAACATAAGTAACGCCTATATAATATATCATATATACTATATACTGTATCTATTAGAACATATCAAATGATCACATCACAGATATCGCAGCAGAAACATAGATATAATGTGGGATATACTAGGACGTCCGTATTTAGTACTTAGCCAAAATAGAAAATACGGATTCCACAGTCGCGATGAATAGCCAAGCCCACACCCTGGACCCCTACGAGAGCGGCAAGCGACCCTACCAATTCTGGAGTTTAGGAGACCCGGTCTCGACTCCTCGAGATGGCCTCCCACTGAACCCCAGAACCCGGTCACCCATGCTCCCCTCCTTGGGTCCATTCTAATGCGGAAAAGTAAATAATATACAACACTGGTGGCATCAACCTCAACCCGGAAGTGCCCCAAATAAAAGAATATTACATTACAATTGAATTTACATGAATGAAAATATAAAACTCTCATCTCACATAAAAAAACCCCGGCTATTCAATCGCGACAATCCTGCACATCATATCTCAGCAACACATAATATCTCATATCATCAACGTAAGTAAGTATGCATACACCGATTGTCGATGACGTATAGCAACGACAATCGGTAAATACATACTACACTTACGGTCACAGAAAAGAAAGTGTAAAACTGCAATATTTGGAATCCACATTCTCTTTAGACATCGTAAATGCGAAGTATCACATACCTCGTATTTCATGTCTTATAATATGAATTCCACACATTGCATCACATTCCAGATAATTAGACAGTATTAAAGTTTTCGAACGAACGATCAAATACCCAAGATTCGCTAAAGCTCAACACTTGAGTGAAGTTCAAAAACTTGGATTGTGACACAGTAGTAGCGGTCCAGTCGTAGAAGGGTCAAGCCAACGCCTCACATGTGGCACGCTGTACTGCCCCAAACCCTAAGGTTCAAAGGGCAGTTCAAGACGGTCACATAATCGAGTTAATGTTTGTTGTCTTCTAGAGGGACCACCACAAAACTTGCACGAGCCTCCGAAGGATTTAAACCCCGTGAAAAGTGAGCAAATGATACTCGTTCAAACACTTCACTACTTTCTAATTTACCCGGAAAAGTCACGAAATCAAAATTCTGATCGAATCGACCAGTCCAAAACCATCTCCAGAATTTTTCAGCACTAAATACAGATTAAAAATACCCTAAAAAATATACAAGCAGAATTAAGCATTACAGTATAAAAATTATACAGTGATTGAGGTGTACGACCGCGGAACCGCGGCCCAAGCAAGCTTAGGCTGCGTTTCCACGGCAAAAAAGACTGTTCATCGAAAAAAATTTATACCGTAATTCTTATTTTTACCTGCTGAATTTTTTACATATTTTTAATTCTGAAAATAACCAGATTTTGAAAAAAGTCCAGAGAGCACCAAAAAACCGTATTTTCCGGTTCGATCGGAGTTTTAATTTCGTAAAATTGTCACATAATGTTCTAGGTCGGCTCTGATACCAATGAAAGGTTAGCCTAGCACCTCATGAAGGGTTTGGAAGCATCACATGAACCAAAGAATGAATTTTTAGGGTGCTAAGTTAACGAACATAGAATCGTTCCTAGAAAAATTAGGGTTTCAAAATTTTCACATCATCATATGAAAGAAAAGCTAGGGTTTAGAGAGTACAACCTTTGTAGCTCCCTACGCTAGACTCCTCGGCTACTTGGGATTTGAAAAAGCTCCGCTTGAACTCCTCTAAGTCACCGATGATCCACCCGGAGTCCGCTTTGTCCAAGCTTGCAACTTCACCCGGTCAAGAGAACGAAATGAAGCTAACACTCCATACAAGTGGGCTAGACTTGTGTAGAATGGTGTTGTGGTTCTCTTTCTCACTTCAAAATCCAATCTTGATGAGTATATTGCTCAGTACAAAAAGCTAGAGAGCAAAATGAGAGAGGAAGAAGAAGATGATGGCAATTTCTTTTTCAAGAGTGAAAAGAATAACCCTTGTCAAGAAAAATGAAAATATATGTTTATATATTTTCTTGTTCTCATCTCAAACCATGGTTTAAACAATGAATTCATTATTGAACTTGAGTTAAAACACAAAAGGAAACTTTACCTAAGGTTAAAAGATGGGTGAGAATGGTTAGGTCAAAAGAAGAGTGTAGAAACAAATCAATAATGAACCCTTTTTCTTTCCTTTTATGTTTTAGTATAAATACAATAATAATCCATATTCAAACTATGGTGTGAGTCTTATATTGCCATCATATTCCATGTATAAGCAACCGTGAAGGATGATGCATGTATGTATGTGTATATGTACATCCATATGTGCATGAATCAAAAAGAAGGCATACATGGATGCATACATCCAACTAACTCAAGATAGGATTTCAAGTGAGAAACTAATGGTTAATTAATAAATCAACACTTGATTTATCAATCCGGTCATATCACATATTACCCCACCAAAAGCAAGCCGCCCGATCAATACACGGTATCCTATACGCGCATTTTAATCGGGTCCATGCGCATATCGCATACGCGCACCACAACGTTTCGCCTGGACTAGGAAACTCCATTGTGGGACTCTGAGACTCGTCAATACGCCGGCAGTGGGTGATGATCATAGCAAGTACCCGCAAGCCGCAAGCGGTCAGCTAAACGTAACGGCCACCCGGGTATTGAGCGATCAGAAGAGAACTAGCGAACCTGCTACAACTCCCGTCGAGCTAACCGGCAACACTTCCCGTACAGTCCGGTCTCCTCGTCTGATATGTCGCATATCAAGTCTAGGGGTGGTAAACGTCAGACCGCAATAACCGATAAGTCGTGCCGATGTGAGGCTCATAACGGGTCGAGAAACTACTGGTAACACTTACCAGCAAATCTCTGAATCAGCCCTGGCCAGGGACTTCCCTGTTATGGCCAATCGAGCACAGCGCAACATCAACCCCCAATACCGGGAGAGACGAAACCCCTCCTATCGCTCATTGCCTCCATGTGACTCGGGACTGTACCCAAAAACCACCATTTTGCACGCCCTCATGGACGTGGTAAGGTGGAGATCAAAGCACAGTGGGAATCTGTAGGGTTCCTAGGCACTCCAAGGAGGTCTCACAAGGCATCAACCATGCCAATTTCAAATTTAAACGGTGCCGAGAAACCCTAGAACGGATCGTTGGCTAGATTTCTAGGCGAAAAGCAAACTAGTTAACACTTAACTAAAGTTTAAACGGAAATACAACCTTTGTAGATCCGGTGCTCCACCTCCATAGCTCCGCAACGAAGTCCCTTTGCTGTCCAAATGAATTCCCGGGCTCTAGCGTCGGCTTCGTCGGAGAAATGGCGAGCTAGGTCGTCGATGTCCATACCGAAGATGATCTACGTCGAGGCATCGCTAAATCAAGCTCCACCTTCACCAAGTCATGAAAACTTATGAAGGAAACACACTCTACTACTTGGCAAGAGGTAGAGGATGAAGAAATAGGAAGTGGGTAGACTTTAGAATTGGATTTTTCACTCATTTCCATCAATCACCATTGATGGAGCTTGCTTTCTTCATTGAAGAAGATGAAGAAGAAGAAGAAAGTGTTATGATAAGTTATTATAATAAGAATAATAAAATCATTCTTATCATAATCATGAACCATGGTCAAGTGTAGAGAACTAACTAAGGTTTAAGTGAAAGGTTAGGGTTAAGCATGAGACAAAATGGTCACTTTAGTCAAAGCTTCATGAAGCTTCAAAGATAAAACAAAACTAGCAACCATTTTCCCATTTTCATTCCAAAATAAATAAATAAATAAATAATAAAGAAAAGCAAAACCCTAATCATTAACTTAACCATGGTTTAATCTTTACACTTAACCAAGTTAACATGTATCATCAAACATGATACAAACAAGTGCAAAAAAGTATATCACATATACAACTTGTGAACATCAAGTGAGAAAATCCATTTAAAATGAACCGATACTAGTTAATGCAAAGTAATATATCAAATATATATAATTATACATTAAATCATTAAATCAACACTTGATTTAACGATCCGGTCATATCACATATAACCGACTAATATCCAATGTATCGGCTTATCGAATCAATCCATGATTCGATAACTAGGTTATATCTCATACAACCTTCCGATACATTCATCGCGAGAATGGAATGCGGTATCACATACACGTATTATTCTCGGTCCCGCACATATCTCATATGCGCTCCTATTTCGTTTCGCTTGAGCCAGGAAACCTCTGTGTAGGACTCTAAAGACTCGTCAATACGCCGGCAGCAGATGATGATCATATCAAACATCCACAAGCCGCAAGCGGTCTGCTAAACGTAACGGCCACCCGGGTATTGAGCGATCAGAAGATCGACGAGCAAGCCCGCTCACACTCCAGTGAATCCAACCAGTAACACTACCGTACAGTCCGGTCTGATCGTCTGATATGTCGCATATCTCGCCTAGGGGTGGTAAACGTCAGACCCCAATAGCTCGATAAGTCGTGTCGATATGAGGTCTATAACAATTCGAGAAACTACTGGTAACACTTACTAGTAAATCTCAGCAACCCTGGCCAGGGATTTCCTGCTATAGCCAATCGAACACAGCGCAACATCAACCCCCTATACCGGGAGAGACGAATCCCCTCCTATCGCTCATTGCCTCCATGTGACTCGGGACTGTACCCAAAAACCACCGTTTTGCTTGCCCTCTTGGACGTGGTAAGATGGAAATCAAAGCACAGTGGGAACCACACAAGACTCTATGACGATCTCGGGTCAACAGACTACTCTGTACCAGTGTCACCAGAGAACTGCCATCTGACGTAAGGTATATTACCATCTGGGAGTTCTCGGCGAGTCCGTCCAGTGTGCCTAGTCTCTACTAAGCACCCGTATATCATCTCTGATGTCAAACACCGATGGATATGGGATCATCCATCGCCCATCTGTATGGGTCGAGAAGGTATACGCTAGTCTACTCTGGTATATCGATGCCCCGTCTCGATACACCCACGACTAGAGACTTTGAAGGATGTACTTATGGACTACCTTGTCCCCACTAGTATGATCCGCATCATAGTCCAGGTAGTCAAGTACACATCCTAAGGGCTTTACCAACATGTAACAGAGAGACAAACAGTATACACGTTAAGGTAAAGATCAACCAGATAGCATACTATCATGTCGAGCAAGAAAGTCCTCCCTATATATGTCCCAGCATCCACTACAATATACATCCTATGTACAGTAATGGCCTCTAGGGAATACATATAACTAACAATCTCCCACTTGCACTAGGGCCATCTGTAGCAGTGGTTGTAGTATCTCATACTCAACCATCCCATAAAAGTCTCTCTCTGGGAATAGGCCTTCGTGAGTGAATCCGCCGTGTTATCCTCTGAGTCTGCTCTCCTTGCCTCGATCACCCTGGAGATCAACCATCTCCATGATCAGGTGATACTGCCTTAGAATAAGTCTGGATCGCTGATGGGACCGGCGTTCCTTGGCATAAGCCACAACTCCATTTTCTCACAATGGTAGGAACGTAGTTCATCTCATGAACTAATATACACCCAAGCATCCTCTTTGGTAGCATCTTAAGTAGCGATGTATCCAGCCTTTATCGTCTAGTATGTCACGGTATCTAGCTTGGAACTCTTCCAACATACCGTCCCTTTACTGAGGGTAAAGACAATGCCTGCGACTGACATTCAGTCGTCTTTATCACCCTGGAACCCTTCCAGTGATTCTCCCCAGGATCGATTGATAACATCTCACTACAACTAGTGAGTATCCTAGTATCCAATTAGATCTATCTCATAGATCTAAAATCCAGGATTTAGGAGGTATCATTTTGATCCTATATGGAGAATCCATGTGATAAGCGGAGATCGACCGAGCGTAGCATAGGAAACTCCTTCCCTATCAAGAGTATGTCATCCACGTACTCTACGAGGATCGCCACCATACTCCCTACTACCTTTTTGTTTATACAAGATTCATCTACCATTTTGATGATGTCAACTTATTTGACTAATTCATCAAAACAGACGTTCCAACTCCGCGATGTCTGCTTTATCCTATAAAGCATCTTGCACATGTTTCCGCTGCTCCCACTGTCTACGAAGCCATCTGGCTGTGTACTTATAGACACACTCTTCTAAAACATCATTTAGAAAAGCAGTCATGACACCCAACCGCCAGATATCGTAGTCATGGTACGTAGCCGTGGCAAGTAGGATCTGGATGGACTTAAGCATAGGCACTGGAAAAGGTTTCATCATTATCCACGCCTGGTCGATGACGAAAACCTTTAACAAGTCTAGCTTTGAAAGTCTCAACCTTTCCATCTACACCAAGTAATCTTCTCAAGATATACTTGCTCCTGATGGAGATTTAACCCTTCAGATATAGCAACCAAAGTCCATACTTTGCTGGTGTACATGGATTCCATATCAGATCGCTAAGCATCCAGCCATTCTTACAGAGTCCCACTCCTGATGGCCAGCTCGAAACTAGTTGGGTCATCATCTTATGATGCAATCCTCGCTCCCACTGTCATAGAGAAACAGAAGTATCTCTCAGGTGGGTGAGGAACCCTACTAGATCGGCGGAGAGGTTGAGGTTCGTTGGAATCTGCTGAATCCTTTGGTTCTACCAAATCATCTGCTGTTGTTTGTATAGCTGGAACCTTTCCAGTTGTACATAACAGACCTTGCCTCGAGCCTGTCCGGATTATGCGTTTAGACATAGCCCGGACAACCCCAAATCTTAACTAACTTAAGATATGGGCTCTTCCCTTTCCATATCACATATGAAGTGGTAAGCAACTGATTTGATCTGAACCCTTTTCAATAGGTATGCAGCTTCTCAAGTGCATAACTCCCAAAAGAAAATAGGTAACTCAGTAGTACTCATCATAGAGCACACCTTATCACATAGGGTGCTATTGCTCCGCCCCGATATACCATCGTGCTATGGTGTATACGGAGGAGTAATGCTGAGAGAGAATCTCATTCTCCTTTAGAATAATCCAGGATTTCCGTGCTCAAGTATTCTCCTCCTCGATCTCATCAAAGGACATAATACTTATACCTGTTATTGGTTCTCTACTTCTAACTTATATTCTGTGAATATCTCAAAAGGTTCGGACTTGTGTTTCAACAGGAACATAGGTCTGAATCTTGAGAGATCATCAGACAATGTAATGAAGTACAAAGAACCGGTCTTGGTATGTGTAGACAGGGGACCTACATACATCAACATGTATCATCCCAAGAGTTTACATAACTCTTTCTCTGTTTCCAATAAACAGAGCTGTGGTCATGTTATCTCTGTGACATGACTGGCAAGTTTCACAAGATGTAAATTCAAACTCATTTAAATATGCATCTTTATGTAACTTCAGCTAGTCGGGTCACATTGATATGACCTAGTCTACAATGCCTCAAGAAGAATTCGTTCATTTCTGAACTCTTCCTCTTGTGTGTGTTCTGTATACTAAAGAACTGTAGTTTGATTTAGAACATCAACGCTTTTAGATAACGTGCCTGAACCGATCAACTTTTGATATAGGAAATGTTCAAAACATTATCCAACAATACAGAATTTTATCATTTCTTTACTAATAAAGAGACTGATATGATTTTGTATATCAGGTTCGGTATCTAATAACATTCGTTCAGAATCAATGTATTGGTAATACAGGGTGACAGTGACCAACAGACTTGGCTGCAACACTTGCCCCATTTTCTGCCTCATGAAACTTATCACCCGTTCTCAGTTCTCTACCTTTCTGTAGCCCTATGTAACAAATTACATATATGGGATCCTGATCTGGTATCACATACCCAGGACTTAAAGGATACTGAGAAACAGTTCTCTGTAATGAACACACCCGAAGATGATGCATCAGCATGCACTCTTTTCGTTTGGGCGGCACGGGAAATCTGGTATTCCCCAATTTCCTGCTCTGTCTTATAACAATTATAAGTTGGAGCGGGACCAACGTTCCCCAGCTCAGTATAACAAGCGGGTTCGGTCAATATTCCGTATTATTATCTTGATTAAGGCGTGATATGGTCGCTACCAGGAGAGAGAGAGAAGAAAACACTCAGCGTGCGCTCTTGCAAGAATAGATTGGTTATTATTTTATCTAATCAGGATGGCTCCCACTGCTTTTTATCAAATCTTCCTTCAAACCTAAAAAGGAAAGACTAGCCGGGATTAATTACACACTACAAGTTCGCCAATCTTTCAGCCAGGCCAGTGTCGGTACTTTGAGGGAGGTCCCCCGTGCTTTCGCACGAACCTAATTAATGTAAACCTCGTTTTCCCAGAGGCGTAACCCCGTTGACACCTTTCTAGACACCTACTTGATCGGCTAATTGTAATGTATAAAACTCTCCCAGGAGTAACTCTTACTCGCAGCGGGTTTCGGGATCCAACTATCTCATAGAAGGTATGCAATCTCATTGCAAATTTCAACACTTGAAATTCCCGATAATATTTTGCCCCTAGCACCCTATGACCTTGACGGAGGTCAACAAACCATAGGCTACTAGTCAAGTTCAACCCGTCATTTCTTGATCGAATTAAACCCACCCGCACGACCCTTGACGGAGGTCAACAAGGCCGCACGACTACCCTAATCCAATCTGCATCATATGCATAAGCAGATAAATACTAGTTAGCTACCGCAAACTACGCCTTGACGGAGGTCAACAAACGTAGCACGAATACTAAATAGGACTTATCTGAAATGACGGAGGGCTATGATAGGTTTTTCTGAAAACCTATTGCGTAATGAACTTGATATCGTTGTAGAATCAAATGATTTTGAAATGGAGTGCTTTTGAGGCTTTTCTAGTTTTGCTGAAGGAGTCACTCCCGGTGAAGGGATCGTCGGTCCTTTCCTCGTCGAATGAGGTGCGGGATATATCACATATATCACTGTGCAAAGCAAAAAACACTTAAAAGCAATCAAAAGACAAACCGAAGGTTGTAGCATCTGCCAGTTATCGCTAAAGGAGTCACTCCCGGTGAAGGGATCTCGGTCCTTTCCTCATCGAATAAGGTGCAGGATATATCACATATACCTTTGTGCAAAGCAAGAACTGTAGCTACCTGTTTTATTTTGAAATTCGATTCTACAACATCTTAGGTTTCTTTTAATTTCATTAATCACATTAATGAAGTCCCATCATTTAAGTACCTAAACATCACAGATAAATACGACGTACACTTATGCCATCCGCATTCGCCTCGATATCCCCTCGTGCACCATTAGATTAGGTAACTAACGGCAGAGCGGGGCAGGGCTAGCACGGGTGTAAAACATAAGTAACGTCTATATAATATATCATATATACTATATACTGTATCTATCACAGAACATATCACATGATCACATCACAGATATCGCAGCAGAAGAAACATATGAAATATTGGATATACTAGGACGTCCGTGTTTTCAATACGAGCCAGTATAAAACACGGATTCCACGGTCGCGATGAATAGCCAAACCCACACCCCTAGACCCCTACGAGAGCGGTAAGCAACCCTACCAATTCTAGAGTTAGGAGACCCGGACTCGACTCCTCGAGTTGGTCTCCCACTGGACTCCAGAACCCGGTTACTTGTGCTCCCCTCCTTGGGTCTATCCTAGTGCGGAAAAGTAAATAATATACAAAGGGTGACATCTTCCGCAACCTGGAAGCGCCCCAATAAAAGAATATTACATACAAGTTTTTACATGAATGAAAATGAAAAACACTCATCTCACATAAAAACCCCCGGCTATTCAAACACGACGATCCAATATAACATATCCAGCAACACATAACATCACATGTCATCAACGTAAGTAAATATGCGCATCCCAATTGTCGTTGACATATAGCAACGAAACCGGTGATATCACATATTACACTTACGGTCACAGAAAAGAAAGTGTAAAACTACAACAGTTGGAATCCGCAACCACCTCAGACATCGCATGCCTGACCAAATGAATTACTTTGACATCGCATGCCTAACAATTATAAACCCCGCATTTTAGTCTCATTATCGAAAACACTTTTCAATATCAAGTCGGGCAATTCAATAAGATTCCCGAAAAAATGATCGAATGCTCGTCGCAAACTTTAGTAGGCGGCCGCACCCCCGACGCCGTCGACGAAGTGCACCAAGGCGGAACACCGCTACCGCGAGCACCCGAACGGATGCTTTCGGCGACGGGGTTCTCCTACAGTCACTTGGTCGGGGCTATGGAGTGAGGCTGTCTATTAAGTTTACCCGGCGAGTATCCGCGTACGCTACTTGATTGCGACGGACTTTTGATCACATCAAAATTCCGTGGCAACCGATCAAGTGAGACTAAATTGCTAGATTTATAACATTCATTCAGTTATCTCATAACTTCTTGTGAATTCCAATTATTGTATCCCATTCCAGATAAAATAGAAAATGTTAAACTTTTCGATCGAACATTCGAACACCCAAGTTTTCCCGATACAGGTCAACACATGAAACAAGTCTAAAAACATTCAGTTCGTGCCTCAGTACCAACGGTCCAGCCGTAGAAGGGTCAAGCCAACGCCTCACATGTGGCACGTCGTACTGCCCCAAACCCTAAGGTTCAAAGGGCAGTTCAAGACGGTCACATAATCGAGTTAAGGTTTGTTGTCTTCTAGAGGGTCTATTGCATTACTTGCACTACTTAGAACGTCATTAAACTACGGAAAGATCCAACACTTGGAAATTTCCCGACAGGGGAAAAGTTGGGTATTTATATCCGGTCGAACTTTTTAACATATTCTAAAATTATCCGGAAAGCCACATAGACAAAATCTGATACTCCGATCGAAACACCGAATCCCCAAAACAACCTAGAAAACTCAACTGCATAGCTTATATTAAAATTACCCAGAAATCACAGGAATAAATTATAAACATTACTATGCAAAAAGGAGTCAAAGAGTCAACAATATGGCCGCGGAACAGCCGCACCACGTGGGCTCAGGCCGCGGTTCCGCGGCGTTATGACGGAGTTAGGTCTCCGTTTTTCACAGTATTTCATAAAAAACCCTGCTTAATTTTCTGCATATTTTTAATATCGAAAAATCCACAATTTTCAAAAAAGGACAGAGAGCATGTTTGGAATTGGGTTTCGGGTTCGTTCGGACTTCAAATTGCGTCTAGACTTCGCCTAAGGCTCTAGCTAGGCTCTAATACCACTGTAGGATTCCTAGGCACTCCAAGGAGGTCTCACAAGGCATCAACCATGCCAATTTCAAATTTAAACGGTGCCGAGAAACCCTAGAACGGATCGTTGGCTAGATTTCTAGGCGAAAAGCAAACTAGTTAACACTTAACTAAAGTTTAAACGGAAATACAACCTTTGTAGATCCGGTGCTCCACCTCCATAGCTCCGCAACGAAGTCCCTTTGCTGTCCAAATGAATTCCCGGGCTCTAGCGTCGGCTTCGTCGGAGAAATGGCGAGCTAGGTCGTCGATGTCCATGCCGAAGATGATCTACGTCGAGGCATCGCTAAATCAAGCTCCACCTTCACCAAGTCATGAAAACTTGTGAAGGAAACACACTCTACTACTTGGCAAGAGGTAGAGGATGAAGAAATAGGAAGTGGGTAGACTTTAGAATTGGATTTCTCACTCATTTCCATCAATCACCATTGATGGAGCTTGCTTTCTTCATTGAAGAAGATGAAGAAGAAGAAGAAAGTGTTATGATAAGTTATTATAATAAGAATAATAAAATCATTCTTATCATAATCATGAACCATGGTCAAGTGTAGAGAACTAACTAAGGTTTAAGTGAAAGGTTAGGGTTAAGCATGAGACAAAATGGTCACTTTAGTCAAAGCTTCATGAAGCTTCAAAGATAAAACAAAACTAGCAACCATTGTCCCATTTTCATTCCAAAATAAATAAATAAATAAATAATAAAGAAAAGCAAAACCCTAATCATTAACTTAACCATGGTTTAATCTTTACACTTAACCAAGTTAACATGTATCATCAAACATGATACAAACAAGTGCAAAAAAGTATATCACATATACAACTTGTGAACATCAAGTGAGAAAATCCATTTAAAGTGAACCGATACTAGTTAATGCAAAGTAATATATCAAATATATATAATTATACATTAAATCATTAAATCAACACTTGATTTAACGATCCGGTCATATCACATATAACTGACTAATATCCAATGTATTGGCTTATCGAATCAATCCATGATTCGATAACTGGGTTATATCTCATACAACCTTCCGATACATTCATCGTGAGAATGGAATGCGGTATCACATACACGTATTATTCTCGGTCCCGCACATATCTCGTATGCGCTCCTATTTCGTTTTGCTTGAGCCAGGAAACCTCTGTGTAGGACTCTAAAGACTCGTCAATACGCCGGCAGCAGATGATGATCATATCAAACATCCACAAGCCGCAAGCGGTCTGCTAAACTAACGGCCACCCGGGTATTGAGCGATCAGAAGATCGACGAGCAAGCCCGCTCACACTCCAGTGAATCCAACCAGTAACACTACCGTACAGTCCGGTCTGATCGTCTGATATGTCGCATATCTCGCTTAGGGGTGGTAAATGTCAGACCCCAATAGCTCGATAAGTCGTGTCGATATGAGGTCTATAACAATTCGAGAAACTACTGGTAACACTTACTAGTAAATCTCAGCAACCCTGGCCAGGGATTTCCTGTTATAGCCAATCGAACACAGCGCAACATCAACCCCCTATACCGGGAGAGACGAATCCCCTCCTATCGCTCATTGCCTCCATGTGACTCGGGACTGTACCCAAAAACCACCGTTTTGCTTGCCCTCTTGGACGTGGTAAGATGGAAATCAAAGCACAGTGGGAACCACACAAGACTCTATGACGATCTCGGGTCAACAGACTACTCTGTACCAGTGTCACCAGAGAACTGCCATCTGACGTAAGGTATATTACCATCTGGGAGTTCTCGGCGAGTCCGTCCAGTGTACCCAGTCTCTACTGAGCACCCGTATATCATCTCTGATGTCAAACACCGATGGATATGGGATCATCCATCGCCCATCTGTATGGGTCGAGAAGGTATACGCTAGTCTACTCTGGTATATCGATGCCCCGTCTCGATACATCCACGACTAGGGACTTTGAAGGATGTACTTATGGACTACCTTGTCCCCACTAGTATGATCCGCATCATAGTCCAGGTAGTCAAGTACACATCCTAAGGGCTTTACCAACATGTAACAGAGAGATAAACAGTATACACGTTAAGGTAAAGATCAACCAGATAGCATACTATCATGTCGAGCAAGAAAGTCCTCCCTATATATGTCCCAGCATCCACTACAATATACATCCTATGTACAGTAATGGCCTCTAGGGCATACATATAACTAACAGAATCACACAAGACTCTATGACGATCTCGGGTCTACAGACTAACCTGCACAAGTGTCACCTGAGAACTGCCATCTGACGTGAGGTATAATACTATCTGGGAGTTCTCTGCGAGTCCGTCCAGTGTACCCAGTCTCCACTGAGCACCCATATACCATCTCTGATGTCAAACACCAATGGATATGGGATCATCCATCGCCCATCTCATGGGTCGAGAAGCGTATACGCTAGTCTACCCTGGTATATCAATGCCCCGTCTCGATACTCCTACGAATAGGGACCTTAAAGGATGTACTTATGGACTACCATGTCCCCACTAGTATGATCTGCATCATAGTCTAGGTAGTCAAGTACACATCCTATGGGCTTTACCAACATATAACTATAAGACAGTATAAAGAGACTAGTATACATGTTAAGATAAAGAGCAACCAGATAGCATACTATCATATCGTGCAAGAAAGTCATCTCTATATATGTCCAAGCATCCAATATAATATACATCATCTGTACAATACTGCCCTCTAAGGCATACATACAACTAACAGGAAGAGCGCCCCCACAATCAAAAACCTGTCACAAATGAGGAGGAATCTGATGAAGTCTGCTACAATGGTCTCATATGTCCAAACCTCTGATATATGGTGCCATAAATCATCTTGGTATCTTTGGAGAGGTGGGTGGAGAAGTCCAAATAGCATCTACCAACAAATTCAGGAAAGACGATCTATCCCAGATCGTCTCTTTTTTTGGCGGTGAATATATTCTGGCACTCCCGGTGGGACGAGGTTTTCCTCTTTACACTCCACACTTCATGTGTCGTGTTTCGTGAACAAATTCGCGGTTCGCTATGGTTACCCTTGGATGCGAGATACTAAAACTTGGTGCTTCGCCTCTGTGCAAGAAATCAATGGCTTCTCAATGCACTGCATGCAACAACAACTCTCGCTCTACCCCAACTAGAGGAGTGACCTACGGGTTCTATGCGACCTCTATTTCCTTAATGCCTGTAGGGCAAGTCACACAAGCCACTTCTGGATTGTTCTTTGGGACTATGTTCCCACCTATGAGTTTCGGTGCCTCAATGTTACCAGAAGAAGCTCCCCGAAAGTCGGTCTTTGATCGGCTAGCAACCACGACGGCCCCATCAACGGGCTTTCCAAATCCGGCATTTCAGTTTTCAATAGGCTGAGCAAGAACTCAAACGGTCCCGCAAAGAAACTCGTGATACCTGAAGGGGTTACCCAAAAATGGATAGCCCTCCCAACTCCTGCTACAGGTGAAGCCGTGAAAAGTGTTTCCCCCACTAGACGGTCGGTTTTCAAAAGGCTGGTCGCTTCTCCTCAAACTTTAACAAGGACGTCGGTCTTCAACAGGCTTACACCGATTGAAGCTCCTCAGAAAAACCAGGGGCATGATGAATTCGCTTCAAAGATAGAGGCGGTGCCTTCTACGAGGTACACTCGACGTCGCCACCGGCGCCGAGTGAGAAAAGCTGGAGGCGCAACTTGCCCTCTGGACTCACCCTACCGGCTCCAATGGTGGAAGTCGACACTACTGTTCCAACCGGGAACAATTTGTTGGATATGTATGCCCTAGAGGGCTTCATTGTTTAGGATGCTGGGGATATGTATGTACAGGACAATCTTGCTCGATATGATAGTATGCTATTTGGTTTGTCTTTATCTTAACATGTGATGTGTTTTACTTAGTATTTCATATCTTGTTTACATGTTGATAAAGCCCGTAAGATCTTTACCTGACTACCAGCGTTGTGATGGCAATCATACTTGTGGGAGCTGGGTGGTCGATAGGCACATCCTTAAAGTGTACCTAGTCATAGGAGTATCGAGACTGGGCATCGATACTCCAGATTAGACTAGTGTATACATATCTAAACCCTGACGAGGGGCGATGGATTGGTCCTGCAGTCATTGGTGAGATGCACCTAAGATTATATACAGGTGCTCACTGGAGGTGAGTACACCGAATGAACTCGCCGAGGACTGGCTAGATGGGATTATACCTAGCGTCAGATAGCAGTTCTCTAGTGACATAAGTGTAGATGGTCTGTCGACCTGAGATCGTCATTTGTCTCATGTGAGTTCCTACTGTGCTTTGATTACTACCCTACCACGGCTCTTCTGAGTTAGTCTTAGCTAGTTATGGTTTAATTAAGATCCTGAGTTGTCTTGGTCGATGTTGCGAAGCCACTCTTTTGAAACAGAAGAAAATCACTTTTTGTGTATTCCGCCACCCTGCAAACCCGCAGGGTGCGCGACATTGACTTACACTGGATGCCACTTAAACCTTAAATAGCTAGTTAGCAAGTAGTTAGAACTTCGATTGTCAGAAAAATCCCAAAATTACATTTTCAAAGTCTTGCTTGCTGTCGATTTTTAAAAATGTTCAAAAAATTATTTCAGTTGGCTTAAAAATACATACAGGAATTTATAACAACACATAAAAAATTCGAGCTCGTAATCGCCCAAGACCACCGTGGAACCGCGGCCAAACTCACTGTTTAGCCACAGATTCGCGGCCGTGTCAAGGCCGATTTGATCCGATTTTTTCCTGTGGGTCTTAATATTGGAAATATGATTTCTTGCATATTTAGTTTCTACCCAGTATTGTTTGTGTACTGGTTTGTACATGGGGTAGACACGAAAAATATTTTCGATCGAAATTCTAAGTTACTTGGCTAATCCGGGTTTTCTATGTTTGTATATATGTTTCTAAACGTCTGCTAATTGCTATACGTCGATTAGTGGGGGTTGCGCATATATGTGATTTGGTGATGGTTTGTGTATATGGAGTATTAGATCATCGTGAATGAATAGCCGGGGGATGTGAGAAGAGTGTTTTCTTTTCTTTCATTCATGTAAATTTGTAAATTGATTTAATATTATTTTTTGCGGGGCACATCCGGATTGAGGTGGTAGCCACCGTTGTATTATTTCATTTACTTTTTCTTGCACCTAGGATAAACCTAAGGTGGCGTGCACAAACTTCTGGGTTCTTGAAGTGCGGAGTGGCCTACTCATTTTATTGAGGGAGATTGCTTCACTTCGGAAATTTAGTAGGTAGTTTGCCACACCTGTAGGGATCTATGGTGGGGTTTGGCTATTCATCACGACCGTTGAATTCGTGTTTCGTTATAGGCTGAAACGAAACACAGAAATCCTAGTATATCCAATATATTCATCTATGATTTTGTGATCTGGAATGCTTATTATTGCGTGAGATGAATGGCTATATATATATGTTATATGTAATAAACGTTTCTTATGTTTTGCACCTACGCTAGTCCAGCCCCCGCTCTGCCGTTAGTTAAGTAACCTAACGGTATATAACGGGGCCCCGTGGCGAATGCGGATAACATAAGCGTACATTCTATTTTCGTTTCTTTTTTACAATGATAAGGATAATTGATGGGACCACATTAATTTTGATTAATGCAAAGGAAATAAACCTAAAATCTGATGTCGTTGGAACAATTGCAAAACCACTTGGTTTTCTTCAAAAAACATTTTTTAAAGGCGGAGCTTAAACCACTCCTTTTTCAAAAGCTATCCGGTTCCTTCGACTATATCAAGTTCATTACATTAACGGTTTTTGCCGTAGCCCTCCGTCATTTCAGATAGGTATCTACTAGTATTCATGCTATGTGTTTTGACCTTCGCCAAGGTATAGTGTTTGGTAGCTAGTGCGTGCTTATCTGTAGCATAGCATTAGTCTAGGACAGGCGTACAACTGTTTTGGCCTTCGTTAAGGGCTTGTACGAATGAGTCTAGATTAATCTGGATAATGACGGGTTGAACTTGACTTGCGACTTATGATGCTTTGACTTTTGTCAAGATTATAAGCGCTCGGGGTAAAAATTACATCGGGAGTTTCAAACATAAAGGAAACTTGCTAGTGCTGCATACCTTCTTGAGTGTGGTGTTTTTGGTAGGCTTACTTCAAATTCATCACACAATGATGGTTGGGTCCTGATCCTACTGTGAGTATCCGCTACTCTTCGGGGGATTTTTTCAATTAACAATGAATGCTATAAACCAAGTAGGTGTCTAGAACGGTGTTAGCGGGGCTATGCCTCCAGGAAAAAGAGATTATGTAATTAAGGAACTTCATGAAAGCATTGGAAAATCTCCCTCGATGTACCGATACTAGCCTGGCCGAAAGGTTATGTATTGTGACGTGTGATTAATCCTGACTAATTCTTCTTTCAGGGGTTGAAGAAGAATTCGAGGAAGCAGTGGGAGCCATCCTGTTTAGATAAACTAATAACCAATCTAAACTTGCAATAGCGTATGCTGAGTGTTTCTTTTCTCTCTCTCCTAATTGCAGCGACCATGATGGGACTTAAGCTAATACTAGATAAAAATAAACTCGCTGGGCCAAATTATAAAGACTGGCTGAGGAATGTCCATATAGCCCTTACATATGATAAGGTCGCATACGTCCTCACGGCGAAAGCTCCCCTTGTTTCCGGTCCAGAATTCTCGGTCGTGGACATTGAGGTCCGTAAGACCTGGGATCTTGATTGCATGAAAGCCAATTGGTTCATGCTGGCCACCATGGATAATGAATATCAGAGGCGGAACGGGAAGATGGACCTTGCTTCCATCTTCCTCCATGCTAAAGAATTATATGGAGAGCAATCTCGTATCGTAAGATATAAGAACTCAAAGAAATAGTTTCAAGTGAGGTTGGCTATCGGATTATCTGTTGGAGACCACATCCTAAAGATGATTTCTCTTATCGAAGAGATCGTGGACCTTGGAACTACGTTGGAGAATGAGTTGTACATCGACTTGATTCTACAGTCCCTTCTCTCCACCTATGCCCAGTTCATTTTGGATTTCAATATGAATAGTATGGAAGTTTCACTTCCTGAGCTGCTCAACATTTTGGATTCCCCCTGATTTTCATGAGGGGTTTTTTGATTGTGGGGACGCTCTTCCCAGCAGGTGCAAACCCCTGCAGTTAATTACGTTACCGTATCGCGATAACCACTTTCTCCAGCTCCGGAAGTTCACTTCGTGTCGTGTGTGTTTTTATTTGTTTGGGTTGCCCGTGGATTATATACGGAGACTAATTTATGTTGTCGCTCGTAGGGCGTGGATTAGTCTAAATCCGTATATTTTAGATTTGGGTTTTTATTTAAGGATCATTGATTTAGTTTGAGATTAAAATCGACTTAAATGTATGTGAGCATTTGGGGCTCGGTTGGTTTTTTTGTTAAGGATACGTTAGTCCGATTTGAGACTAAGATCCACTTAATAATTTTTAGAATCATCATTTTTATTTCAGATCCAACAAAAGAGCATTTGGGCTCTGTTGAAAGGAGACTTTAGCAACTTTGCCGATTTGGGCTTAGTCTGCTCAGTCTTTTCTTCTTTTTAAAAGTACTAGGAAGTTGTTTGGGCTTTGATGCTCACATATATGACATGTGAAGCATTCAGTCATGAGCGTTGCCCAATGGGTGTTGAAGAGTTTATTTATATTGACTAAATGTGAAGTGCTATACACTTTAAAATGGCATCCACGTGAGGTACATGTGCGGCGCTGGGCACTGCCTAATTAGTGCTGAGCACTTAGTCATTTTGGCTGTACATGGAGTGCTTAGCACTTTTCTTCAGTGCCCACGTGCGTTTCACGTGAGGCACTGGCCTTTTTTTTTTGGGCGCCCGCGTGCTTTCCACGTAAGGCGCTGGCGCTGTTTAAAGAGGGCGCCCACGTGGGGAGCACCTGAGGCGCTATATTTTTTTTGATCGGGTTCTTTAAGGAGCTAAGCTTTGAATTCCTGGATTATTACGAACTCCGTTATTTCTATGTTCTACCCTGAATCTTTGATTCTCAAGAATAAGATCTTCCCGATGAGAATTAAATTCTCAACTTGTAGGAGATTTGTCTTGTGGATCTCGGATCCAGAGAAAGAACTGAATTCTTGGATAAGGTAAAAGAATGACAATATGATCTCTGTGTTTTCCTATTACCTAGAATTTCAATAAAGCAGAAGCTTCTTTTATGAGAATTAAATTCTCTTTCTTTTTCTTCAGAGCTCCTGTGCTTTCTTTTTCTTTTTTTGAAAAAAGCTTATGGGGGGTTCTTTCTGTGCGAGACTTGAAGTCTCGGGCCCTTTATATAGTAGATGGATGTTTGTTTAATTCTGAGAAAATCTCTCATTGAGAGATCCCAATTGATTTAATTTGTCTCAGAATTGATTTGGGGAATTTTACCCACCATTGGATTTTTGATCTAAGAACTTATGTTTTACAGAATATATTGCTCTTGTTTTTAACAAGATTGGGGAAGTATTTTTTCCCTATACAGAATTTGTTCTGTGAAACAGTGATTTTTAATCACCATTGGATTTTTAATCCAACGGTTCTCTTTTTTACAGAGAGCGAATGATTGAGGAAATGTATTCCAGAATAGAATTTTATTCTACAATCGGATCTTTGATCCAACCGAAAGTATCTTTCTTATTTTAGAAAGATTTGGGGAATGTTTTCTCCTAACAGAATTTAATTCTGTATTTTGATGATTTATAATCTCCGTTGGATCTTTTATCCAACGGCTCTGTTTTAACAGAGAGTATTGTAGAATTTAATTCTACGTGGGTGCTGGCGCTCACGTGCTGTGCACGTGGACACCACTTAAGAATTTAATTCTTAAGAGGGGTACTCTTGTGGTTTGCATATTGGCGCCCGCATGAGAAACACGTGCGGCGCCTTTTGAGAGTTTAGCTCCTATTTAATAGGTTCTTCTATGCTTTGCACATTGGCGCCCGCGTGAGGAGCACGTGAGACGCCACTATAGGATTTAATCCTATCAGATTGGCTCAGGCGCTGGCGCCCTCGTGGAGAGCACGTGAGGCACTACCTCATTAAGTTCCAACAGAGCTTTGCTCTTTATTAGGTTAAATATCAAGGAAATAAATTCCCCCCACTGTTGCGCTCACGTGGCTCGCACGTGAGTGCAACGATGTCACCTTTTTCCACCATTCGATCTTATGGGGAGTGGAACCATCCCTTCAGGTCTTATAAATAGGGCCTTTGGCCGCTTGAGATGACTGTCGTTTCGTCATTCTCTGTCTTCCTCTATGAGAATTTAATTCTCTCCTCAGAGCTTAGATCGCTGGTTAAAGAAACTCTTAGAGTTTTACTTCGTTCAAGAATCTTGGTAAGGATTCTGACCATTTTTTCCTTGAAAGAGATTCTTTTGTCTTGGATTTCTTTTAACCCATTAACAGAGCTTTGCTCTTTCCTTGAGATGATTTAGGTATACCGTTGATCTGAACGATCTTATGGTTTTATCCCATTTACTATGATCTTCAAGAGTTCTTTGGAATTTAATTCAAGTGTATTTCCCATGGAAAATTCTTTTGGGATTCTCTCTGCAGATTTGAATCTGCTGTAGATCTCATTTTTCAAGGGAGTTTAACTCCATAGTTTAATGAGATTTTTCATAAAATGATAATCCTAATGGATTCTTATAATGCGTGCTTTACCCATCATTAGTGGGAGCGTTAGAACTACTGTTTTTCTTTTATATTATGAGAATCTTGATATTTTGATGGTTAAATTTTCTTACTGATTTCTCTTTTCAGACACTATAGCTTCTCATCTGCATGATCTTGATGAGATTATCTTTTATGAGTCGCGTCCAAGGTCGCTGTCAAGACCAGGAATTTACTGACGCTCAATGCGCTGAGGTGATGCGTCACTTCGACGATTACAACGGTCGATTACTCCCTCGCCGTTCTGATCTTTTGAAAATCATTGTGGGATCGATTTGGGAAGCACATCTTGAACTTGACGAGGTTATGCCACTCGAAGCACTTGACGATGCTGAAGACAAGATGCATTCAGTATAGCTGATGGGCCTGATCTCGAAGAAGCGGAGAGATGATCTTGTCGATATTTTGCATCGAGTTTTCTAACAGATGGCGATGATATCCGCCTACTAGAGGACGGATGATATTAGCGGGGATCTCGACACTTGCATTCGTTAGAAAATGCATAAGAAAATGGTTAGAGAAGCCAGAAGCACTTTACTCGGACTTGCTTCTAAATTCCTAAATCCATGTCCGGAGTTCAGTGTTTTGCTGTTGTAAACATTTTGATGATGTTTTTGTTTTGTTGATTCCCTTTATCACCAATGTATAAATTTTCCGAAGTATGAATGACAAAACTTTCTCTTATTTTATACCACCACTCATATGTGCCTCATGTGAAGTAATTGTTACTCATGTCATGCACTAATCCTTCTTATGCATGTATAAATCAGGATTTGCTAAGTGTAAACACCACTGTCGTACTCATGCCATGCACTAATCCTTCTCACGCATGTATAAATCGGGACGCTTTGAACGCTATTTCCATTCAAGTGCGTATGTGATTGTAAATAAGCGCTTAAAAGGGTGTGAATCAAACGCACTAATCAGATGTAGTTCTGAGCCCTGAGGTCCATGGGTTGCACCTTTCTGTTTCTTGATGTCTTGATCTGGCGCCCATTGGTTTATTTACTCATTTCGGAGTTCGTAGTTTATTCACTCATTTCGGAGTCTCTAGCTTATGTACTCATTTCGGAATTTTTAGTTTATGAACTCATTTCGGAGTTCCTAGTTTATGTACTCATTTCGGAGTTTCTAGTTTATGAACTCATTTCGGAGTTTGTAGTTTATTCACACGTTTCAGAGTCTCTACTTTATGAACTCATTTCGGAGTTTATAATTTATTCACTCATTTCGAAGTCTCTAGTTTATGTACTCATTTCGGAGTTTATTTAGTTTACCTCCCTTGGGTTTATATGAAAACTTGTCCTAACGTTATATGTAGATAACCCTTGCTCTTTGCGACAGAGGTCCGTTAGGTTTTGTGGTACTAGGGTTTTAGTCCGTGGTACCATCGCATTGGCTGATATATTCCTCGATATGCAGTCTTTAAGCTGTTGTTCGAGTAGCCCCGCGACTGTCGTGTCTCTGATCTCTTCGGGGGCTAGACAAGACGTCTTCAAGTAATCTCCTTAGGCTATATGATCGTCGGAAGAGCAAGCGTTATGAATTTGCCATGTCTCTTTTTACTTGAGGTTAGGCTCAATTTGGAGCCCCGATGAGTCATGACTACTCCACGCTGGAATGGGATGATGTTCAGTCGAAAATATTCCATTCTGTAACATAACAATTTCCTCATTATTCTAATCATCTAAGGGTGTTTGTTATAAATATGACACATATTACAGAATCATATGGAAAGTACCAATTACCATGTGTTGTACATTATAACCAGCATTATGAAGGAAATTTTATGTTTAGTATATCATGCATAATATTCTATATCTCTCAACACTTTTGCAGCAAGATTTTGTGTAGAAAATTATTCAGGTCAAAGAATCGGAATTGCAAAAATTGCTGATAAAACGCAGCAATTCAAAGACTTAACATCTGGCAGAGATTCAGAAGAGATTAAATGAATCCAGACATCAAAAGAACACCCAAAGACCAACCCTGGGAAAATGAGCCAGTGAACTCATCATATGGCCGCGGAACCGCTGCCGAGTTGGCCGAGTTGCCGTGGGTTCGCGGACGAGTTAGGGCATCAAGTGACGTCGTCTCTCTAGAAGCTTCATCTCAACAACCTTACTTACACGAGATGCTTCATTACCACGCGGCTTATTCTGGAAGGCTCCTTATAACAACCTCATTCTAGAAGGCTCCTTATAACAATCTCATTCTAGAAGGCTCTCTTTAACAACCTAGCTTATGTGGGAAGCTTAATTTGAGATCTAGATCTAATTTTTGGGGGTTACTCATTATTACACAATTGAGCTACAATTACAATTCAATTCAAGTTGAGTGACATAACTTGAGATTCAATCCAAATCCAATCAAATCATGATCCATTGAGAGAAAAATCAAGCGACAATCGAAAATCCTTTATCGCAACGCCGGTCATCATCAAGAGCAAGATATCCGTATCTGATCCACGATTCATGAAGATCGAGCCGAGCAAAGATCGACGACAAATTCCCTTTCAAAGGAGTGATCAAGAGCTAGTCTCGTAAACTCAAATTGAGAGGTGTAATTTGAAGGAGATTTAATAAAGGTGATAATTGTAATTCTCGCTTTCTTTACATTCTTGCATTATGAAATTTCTTGTTCTTGATTCTTTAATTTTCATAATGCGTGAGTAAAATCTCCGCTTGTAAAGGAATCGAGAGAATCGGTAGATCTAATAATGATGAAATCCTAATACTAATCTTCAGTCTTATAAGGATTGTGAACTTTAGGAAAAAGAATCATCAATGACCTAATTTGGATCGAAATAACATTCTTGCTAATTTCGTTGCAAATTAGGGATCAAATGATTGATGATTCTCTTTGCTAGAGGCTATATTTGAATGATAATCAATGAAAAAATAAGGGATAGTGAAGGAGAAACCCTAGTTTCTTCAATAGATCCCTAATCTTCATTCATCACCATCATTCTAGCTACAATTCATCAATAGATAAGATTCATAATTTTTAGTATTCATCATTGCTATTAATTCGATCGATTCTTATAAGCTATTCTTCATATTCTTGATAATTCAAATTGATATTGGACACTTTCTTGATTTCTAATTCTTGGATGTTTTTCTTGATTTTCTTGAAATGACAACTCAATTAAATCTAAAATTACATTCTTGAATTTTCTTTTATATTTTCTTTCAATTCATCTAAAGCAAGATCGAACAAAGCCTCGCATCTCAGTGGACGATTCGTATTCATTAACGAGCTACATCGACACCGTTATTGATTGCGGTATAAATTCTTTGATTGCGGTTAAACTTTCACAACTTAAAAACTTTGACAAACTCTTCTTTTATCACAAGCAAACAAAGTTTTAGATCAATCAAATGGCGCCGTTGCCGGGGATCACGTGCTATTTTGTTCGTTCTTGTTATTTGAGTTGAAATTTTATTATTCCATCAGAATTTTAGATCAAAATCGCATTGTGTGCTTAACGATTAGTTGTGAATTTTGCAAGGAAATCTGGAATCTCTGCAGTAAGGGGAAAAATATTCAGATCATTTCAAATAGGACAGAGGAGAAATAGGAGCAGCAGTACAAAATTCCGATCAAAGAACTGTTCATTTAACCGTGGAACCGCGGCGGAAAGCAGGTTTTGGCGGCGGATCCGCGGCCTGTTGGTCGATTCAGAGCTTCAATTCCCTGTGGTATATTTCTCACTTTCTTATCTTCTCCCTGCTCTTGTCTAATAACCATTTTCTGCAGGATTCTTTGCAAAAATTCGCAGCGCCGCTAAAAGAAAAATTTGTTGCGTATTTTGATATTGGTTGTTTGCATATTTTAATATGGAAATTCAGGGTCAAAGAACAAATTCAGATTATGTAGGGATTTTATTACCCTTCCTAAGCCCCAAAAATCACAAAATTAGCATCCACATCACCCTTATTAACTAAAAAATATCTAGACAAGACTCTAAGGACCGTCACGCTCAATTAGGATAGAAGAAGGTTGTGGGTAATCTATTACTTATCCGCATTTCTTTTGTGGTGTCTAAGACAAGTGTGTCTGAGGCAAGTGGTTACTTAATTAGGCCCGCTACTTACGTAGCGGAGAACCTCCCACTTACCCGGCCACAGAAGGGATAAAGAGGCAGTAGAGAATTTATCCTGCGAATTGTCTTCTGGAAGTCTAGGAGCGGTCTAGTGACTTGACCTAGGTGACCATTAGATCTAGGGGTGCGTGTGCATTGTTGTGTGATTTTTCAAAATCCGTCTTTTTCAAAACCAAACACCAAACCAACTTTTTCTCTATTTATCAGAACGCTGTTACTTGTGCTAAACCATTTAGTGCATGCTCGGCTGGACACGGGATTCTAGTGCCCGTCTTGTTCCCGTTTCCCCTATCGACTCCAAAGTCGGTAATTCTACATTTTATTTTTCTTCACCCACTACCACATCCACTTTGATGGACGCATCTCCATCGAACTTCTTTAACACCACTTTGCCACCACCCGCAGGTGCGCAGAATCCACCCCGCATCTCTCTCCAAGAGAGATGCTACCCTATTCGAGGTCCTCTTTCTGCCCGTCTTTCCATTCCACTAGCCAATGGGGACAATTTCGAAATCAAACCTCAATACATCAATCTTTTATCCAAATATCACGGTCTTGAGTCTGAAGACGCATATGTTTTTATTATGAAATTTGAAAACGTATGTGCTATTATGGGTACTTCACAGCTTTCTTTGGATGCTATGTGTCTACGTCTTCTCTCGTTCACGTTATGCGATTTAGCCGAGAAGTGGCTTTATAACACAGCTGCACACTCTATTACAAACTGGAATGAATTCTTCATAGCTTTCCTTAAGAAATTCTACCCCAATCATAAGACAGCCCGAGTCCATAGCGAAATAAATCAATTTACGCAGCTTCCCAATGAACCATTTTCGAGGTGTTTTGAATGCTTCAAGGATCTGTTAGTTCAATGTCCTCATCACGGAATCCATCGATGGGATCTATGCAGAATCATATATGAGGGCATTAATCCTACAATAAAACAGGTGCTTGAATCCATGTGTCAAGGCAACTTCATGTCTAAAGACGATGGTGAAGCTTGGAAATGTTTAGAAGATTTAACTGAAAAAATTTACAATGGGAGAGTGTGAGTCAACCATCTTTTAGGGGTGGTGTCCATCAACTGGATGTTTCCACAGCAGTCAAATCTGAAATAGCAGCAATGCAAAAGAAACTTGATGCTATGGAACACAAATTTTTATTAGCATTCCTAAATCAGATGACACTCCCCAAAACTGTCTGTGGATGCTGTTCTGATCCATCACATCTGACGGAAGAATGTCCATTGAATTCTCCGTTTCAAGGTCAAGAGCATACCAATGTTGCTTTCCAGCAAAGACCTAGAAACAATCCGTATTCTTCCACTTATAATCAGGGTTGGAGGATTCACCCTAACTTTGCTTGGAACCAACACCAAACTCAAAACACGGTTCTAAACAAAAACAACTTTTAAAGGGTCCCTCCACAACAACAGCAACCGGTACAACTGAGTCAGCACCCCTATCAATCACAAAATTTTCAAAATCCGGTCAACACTTCTGCACCGTATAATAATTCTTTACAATTGACCGGTACCGATAACTCTTCTTCACTCGAACGAACCTTGGAAATGTTTATGAAACAATCCATCCAAGTGTTGGCTGATATAAGGACTTCTATCAATGACATAAAGAAAAACTCCGCCTCCCAAAGCAAGAGTATTAAATTGATGGAAGCACAAATTGCACGAATAAATGCCAAAATGAGTGCTAGAGAGAAAGGGAAACTTCCGTCTCAACCCTTACCGAATCCTGGGCATTCACAACACTACAATGTGAATGCCATTACAACATTGAGATCCGGAAGAGTGCTGAATAATCAAGTCGGTGAAGAGATTGATAACGATGATGAATCTATTAATAACACCCCAGCTTTCACTTCCACTTTTCCTTCCACTTTTCCTTCCACTTCTACTTTCACTTCTGACCCTTGTTCGTCTACCCTACCACCTTCTTGCGAGCCTATTCTTCGTTTTCCCCAAGGTTCAAACCCTCAGCACATTTCTTCTAGTCCATCAAAGACGATCCCCACTCCTATTCCGGGATCTGTTCCACACACACCTTCTCCAATGCCGGACCCAGCTATTATTGCTAAAGCTCCTTATCCGAATCGGTTAAGGGGAAACAAATCGAGTCCACATATGGAAAATATTATGGAAATGTTTAAAAAGGTTAACATCAACATCCCTCTCCTCGATGCTATACAACAAGTTCCGGCTTATGCGAAAATTCTTAAGGACTTGTGCACTAGGAAGAGGAAGACTCAAGCGCCCAAAAAGGTATTCATGACAAATAATGTTAGCACTTCTTTTACCCCACAATTACCAAAGAGACGTAAGGACCTTGGATGCCCTACAATCTCTATTTCTATTGGGGTAAAAACATTAACCGTGCTTTACTTGACCTTTGCGCAAGTGTTAACCTGCTTCCATATTCTGTCTACGAGCAGTTAGGGATTGGAGAGTTAAAACCAGCTCATTGCACTCTCCAAATGGCAAACCGATCAATCACTAAGCTTAGGGGTGAACTCGAGGATGTGCTGATTAAAGTCGGGGAATTTATATTTCCTGTGGACTTTATTGTTTTGGATACACAACCTGTATCGAACCCACGGAACCAAATTCCGGTGATTCTTGGTCGACCTTTCCTAGTCACTTCCAATACTGTCATTAATTGTCGAAACGACTCTATGACCCTATCCTTCGGGAAGATGCCAATTGAGGTGAACATTTATAAGATTGGAAGTCAACCGTATGAACCCTCTGCTCACATTCTTGATGTCTGTTCTGTCCACGAGATAGCTCCCGAAAGCTGCGAGGTTGATGAACTTTGCTTTGATGATCTCGACGACATTAGCACATCAATGTTTGATCTTGCACATCTTAGTGAGGAAACTTTTGATGATTCCACTCCTGAGTCTGAAACTTTTGACTCATCACTTTCCGAGTCCGTATTCTTTGCAAGCTATGAGCTTCTTCGTTAATCTGAATGTCATTCGCTTACCCCACCTTCTATTGTTTCTCCGCCGACATTAGATCTCAAATTGCTACCTTCTCATCTTAAATATGCATATTTAGGTGAGAATGAGTCTTTACCTGTGATCATATCTGCTTCTCTTGCCTTAGAGCAAGAGAACGCTCTTTTGATGGTCTTGAGATCTAATAAACAGGATTTTGGTTGGACAATGACTGACATCAAAGGGATTAGTCCCTTGATTGTTGAACATCATATACATCTGATGGATGAAGCCAAGCCAACCCGAGAACCACAAAGACGGTTGAATCCCGTCATGAAGGAGGCTGTAAAGAAAGAAATCGTCAAATGCCTTGACAGTGGTATCATTTATCCAATCTCTGATAGCCAATGGGTAAGTCCAATTCATGTAGTCCCTAAGAAGTCTGGCATCACGGTCATAACAAATGAGGCAAATGAGTTAATCCAGACACGCGCTCAAACTGGGTGGCATGTATGTATTGATTACAGAAAACTCAATGCCGCAACGAGGAAAGACCACTTTCCTTTACCTTTCATTGACCAGATGTTGGAACGCTTAGCTGCACATGAATATTATTGTTTCATGGATGGATATTCTGGCTAAACCAGGTCCCTATTGCCGAAAAGGATCAAGAAAAAACCATATATACTTGTCCTTTTGGTACTTTTGCTTATAGACACATGCCCTTTGGGTTATGCAATGCTTCCGCTACATTTCAGCGGTGTATGATGGGGATATTCTCGGACATGGTCGAGAATTTTCTGGAGATTTTCATGGACGATTTCTCGATATTCGGAGATTCTTTTGATGACTGCCTATCTCATCTTGACGCTGTTCTTACTCGTTGTAAAGAGAAGAACTTAACCTTGAATTGGGAAAAATGCTATTTCATGATCCAAGAGGGAATTGTGCTTGGACATGTCATTTCACGGAAAGGCATTGGGGTTGACAGAGCTAAAATAGATGTCATTCATAACCTTCCTCATCCCAATTGAGTCAAAGATATGCGATCTTTTCTTGGCCTTGCAGGCTTTTACAGGAGATTCATTAAGGATTTTAGCAAAATTGCTAGACCCTTAACTCTTCTCTTGGCCAAGGACATAACCTTTCACTTTGACTCGGATTGTGAGGCTGCATTTGACTCACTTAAGAATTCCCTCGCCACAGCCCCCGTTCTATCATCTCCTGATTGGAACCACCCGTTTGAGCTAATGTGTGATGCATCAGATTTTGCTGTAGGTGCAGTTTTAGGATGACACATTGATAAGATGCCACATGTGATTTATTATGCAAGTAAGACCCTGAATGATGCTCAAATTAATTATACAACCACCGAAAAAGAACTTTTAGCAGTTGTATTTGCATTATAAAAATTCAGGCCTTACTTGATTGGCTCACCAATTGTTGTGTACACTGACCACTCTGCCTCAAAACATCTTTTATCGAAGAAAGATGCTAAAGGTAGGTTAATATGTTGGATCCTTCTATTACAAGAATTTGATCTTGTTATTCGAGATAAGAAAGGATGTGAAAACGTAATAGCCGACCATCTTTCGCGCATCTCTTCTTCACCTGTGAACTTGCTAATTAATGACTCTTTTCCGGACGAACAACTCTTGAATGTATCCACCGAACCTTGGTTCGGGGATATAGTGAATTATCTTGCAACAGGACTTATTCCCCGCGAATGGTCGAAACAGGACAAACATTGATTTCTATCCCAAGTAAAACACTTTTACTGGGATGAACCCTATTTGTTTAAGTATTGTCCTGACCAAATCATTCGCAGATATGTCCCCAATGATGAATTCAAGAGCGTTCTATCTTTCTGTCATGCTCAGGCATGTAGAGGTCACTTTGGTCTTCGAAATACGGCGGAGAAGGTTTTGCAATGCAGTTTTTACTGGCCGACTTTATTCAAAGATGCATTTGATCATTGCAAAACCTGTCCACAATGGCAACACACGGGTAGGATTTCTCGGAGAAATGAGATGCCACTTCAACCGATCTTGGTGGTTGAAATTTTCGACGTTTGGGGTATTGATTTTATGGGTCTTTTTCCCAACTCTTTTGGGAATTTGTACATATTTCTTGCGGTTGATTACGTCTCGAAATGGGTGGAAGCTATTCCTTGTCGCACTAATGACAACAAGGTTGTCATTAAGCTTATTAAAGAAAATATCTTTTCGCGATTTGGATGCCCTCGCGCTATCATTAGCGATAACGGGACGCATTTCTGTAATCGGTCTTTCGAGACTTTGATGCGGAAATATGCAATCAACCACAAACTTTCCACACCCTATCATCCCCAAACGAGCAGTCAAGCTGAGGTTTCCAACAGACAAATCAATTTTTTTTTGGAGAAAACAGTTTCTAAAAACCGAAAAGATTGGTCAACCAAATTGACGAAAGCTCTTTGGGCATTTTGTACTGCATATAAAACTGATCTAGGTATGTCTGCTTATCGTCTAGTGTTTGGTAAGGCTTGCTACCTTCCGGTCGAGATTGAACACAAAGCATTGTGGGCCATTAAAGAACTGAACTTTGACTTAAATCAAGCCTGCAACTTTCGGAAGCTGCAATTAAACGAGCTAAGCGAACTCCGCGATGAAGCTTACGATAATGCTGTGATAGTAAAGAATCAGACTAAGGTATTTCACGATAAAAATATTTTGAGAAAAACTTTTACAACAGGTCAACAAGTCCTTCTTTACGATTCACGTCTCCATCTTCATGGGGGTAAGCTACGATCCGTTGGAAATGACCATTTGTTGTGCGGTATGTATACCCGCTTGGGGCAGTTGAGGTTGAAAATGTTGAAAACGGTTCAATTTTCAAAGTGAATGGGTATAGACTTAAACCTTATTTTTCCACCGACCCCATGGAAGAGCTCCTGTTTTTACAAGAGCCGCTTTATAATGACTGATTTTCCTCCACCTCACCTCCATGTCTTGGTAATATTGTCTCATCTTTTAGAATGGAGGTGAATCAACTTGTATATACATAAAAAAAAAAATAATAATAAAAAAAATTAAATATAAATAAAAAATTGTACATAAATAAAGAATAAGTTTGGGGGAGATTTTTACGATCATATTTCATGTACCCCGTTAATAAATTTTTCCTCCCAAGTTACAGGTTTCTGAGAATTAATAGATGGCAACAGTGAGGACACTGTTGTAAACAAGTTTGAGGGAGGTTTGTGCTTATTTACGCATCACTTTGCATCATATTTTGCATAAGCACAAAACATATAATTATAAAAAATGTGTACATAAATAAGATAATAAAAGATCAGAAAGTGAAAAATTACATTTAAAAGATTGAAAAAATTTAAGAAAATAAAAAAAGTTAGATATTTTCTTAGACGATAATAGTAATAAGTAGTTATGAGCCGTTGTTCCATGGGTTAGTAAGATGAAAGAAGTCACTAATCTGCAGATAAAAATAAGTATGAAAAATAGTTCTTATTCTGGAAGCCAAACATTTGAATGTTGATACTCTACTATACGCACTTACACACGTCTTGAAATTCGGGATAGTAGAGGATACCTTGAAATGCTCTTGTCTAAAAGCAAAAGTATGAAGAAAATAAATAATAAATGAAGCATAAAAGATAAAATGGTGAAGAAAAATGAACACTGGCTTTGTAATCACCAAGACAGCATAAAAAAATATAGCGAGGGTGCTTCATCACCTAGTGCCTTAGACCAACTGGTTTGGGAGTCACTGCTAAGCCTTAGGTGTTGCAAGATGAGGAAAACACTAAATACGCCTAACTTGTAAGCACGTTTAGTAATCGGTCGGTTAGTACCTCAAGGAGTATTAACGGCCGCATGAAGAATGTGTGAGCAATTTCATCCAAACTATTCACCGACTAAAAAGTACTGTGGTGATGGAAAAGAGTATGATAGCTTGAATAGAATTCTCCGAGTGTAGGGATGTATTTTACAAACACGTAGGGGTATATGGTCGATGTTTGGAAGAAAGGTAGGAATGAATAATAAAGGTGATGTTTTATTGAGGGATGATCTGATTTCTAACATTTTTTCATGACTATTAAGATAAGGCTTATAACAACCAAAAAGCTAGTGTAGTTGGAAACTCTGATTTTTTAAAGTATTTCTTTTACAATTCTTGTCTTTATATGTAACTTTCACAATCTTCCTTTTATTATAGTATTTTGTGGGTGCAACCCGCTGAAAACCCTCAGGAGACAACACTCCTCCTACTAGGGACACCTAGAGGTTTAAAGGCTTGTTGCACGTGTTCAGTGCAATCGTGTTTGCCTACGAAAGTGTGCTAGTTAGTTTTTCTTAATAAAGTTTTCTCCTTCTCTTGAATAAAAGATGTTTGCTCGAGACGATCAAAATTAAGTTTGGGAGAATTTGTTCAGTCGAAAATATTGCATTCTGTAACATAACAATTTTCTTATTATTCTAATCATCTAAGGGTGTTTGTTATAAATATGACACATATTACAAAATCATCTGGAAAATACCAATTACCATGTGTTGTACATTATAACCAGAATTATGAAGGAAATTGTATGTTTAGTATGTCATGCATAACATTCTATATCTCTCAACACTTTTCAGCGAGATTTTGTGCAGAAAATTATTCAGGTCAAAGAATCGGAATCGCAAAAATTGCCGATAAAATGCAGCAAGTCAAAAACTTAAAATATGGCATAGATTCAGAAGAGATTAAATAATTCCAAACATCAAAAGAACACCCAAAGACCAACCCCGGGAAAATGAGCCAGTGAACTCATCATATGGCCGCGGAACCGCGGCCGAGTTGGCCGAGTTGCTGCGGGTCTGCGGCCGAGTTAGGGCATCAAGTGACGTCGTCTCTCCAGAAGCTACATCTCAACAATCTTGCTTACTTGAGACGCTTCATTACCACGTGGCTTCTTCTGGAAGGCTCTGCATAATATCATTCTTCTAGAAGGCTCCTTATAACAACCTCATTCTAGAAGGCTCTCTCTAACAACCTAGCTTATGAGGGAAGCTTAATTTAAGATCTATAAAATGGGATCTAGATCTAATTTTTGGGGGTTACTCATTATTACACAATTGAGCTACAATTACAATTCAATTCAAGTTAAGTGACACAACTTGAGATCCAATCCAAATTTAATCAAATCAAGATCCATTGAGAGCAAAATCAAGCGATAATCGAAGATCCTTTATCGCAACGCCGATCATCATCAAGTGCAAGAGATCCGCATCCGATCCACGACTCAAGAAGGTCGAGCCGAGCAACGATCGACAACAAATTCCCTTTCAAAGGAGCGATCGAGAGTTGGTCTTGTAAACTGAAATTGAGAGGTATAATTTGAAGGAGATTTAATAAAGGTGATAATTGTAATTCTCGCTTTCTTTACATTCTTGCATTATGAAATTTCTTGTTCTTGATTCTTTAATTTTCATAATACATGAGTGAAATCTCCGCTTGTAAAGGAATCGAGAGAATCGGTAGATTTAATGATGATGAAATCCTAATAGTAATCTTAAGTCTTATGAGGATTGTGAACTTTAGGAAAAAGAATCATCAATAACCTAATTTGGATCGAAATAACATTCTTGCTAATTTCGTTGCAAATTAGGGATCAAATGATTGATGATTCTCTTCGCTAGAGGCGAGATTTGAATGATGATCAATGAAAAGATAAGAGATAGTGAAGGAGAAACCCTAGTTTCTTCAATAGATCCCTAATCTTCATTCATCACTATCATTCTAGCTACAATTCATCAATAGATAAGATTTGTAATTTTTAGTATTCATCATTGCTACTAATTCGATCGATTCCTACAAGCTATTCTTCATATTCTTGATAATTCAAATTGATATTGGACACTTTCTTGATTTCTAATTCTTGGTTGTTTTTCTTGATTTTCTTTAAATGACAACTCAATTAAATCTCAAATTACTTTCTTGAATTTTCTTTTATATTTTCTTTCAATTCATCTAAAGTAAGATCGAACAAATCCTCGCATCTCAGTGGACGATCCGTATTCATTAACGAGCTACATCGACACCGTTATTGATTGCAGTATAAATTCTTTGATTGCGGTTAAACTTTCAAAACTTGAAAACTTTGAAAAACTCTTCTTTTATCACAAGAAAATAAAGTTTTAGATCAATCACATGATCTCCGATAGTCTTTGAGGCTTTATATGAGTTGCCGTCGAGTCCCGATTTTTGTTTGACGATGCCATGCCGTTTCTTTGCTGAAGTAGGGTAGACATCTATAGGACCTCTATGCTTTATGTATTGCAGTTGAAGTCCAGAGCTAGGAATATGCCTTTACTCCAATTTGATTTGGCTCGTTGGAGCTTTGTCGGCGTCGCGTCTGCACCCTGATGGGACGAGAAGGTACGCCGGGGGAGCCTTTAGGTTGTATATGAACCGTCAAGACTTGGAGCTAAGAATTTTCCATCGCTCAATTTTGTATCGACTTGTGGGTCTTTTGTTGATGTTGCGTCTGCATCCCGCTGGAATGAGAAAGAACATTGGGCCGGAGCTGGGATTTCGCCATCACTCCTTTTTTTGATTTGGCTCGTTAGAGCTTTGTTGACGCCGCGTCTGCACCCTGATAGAATAAGAAGGATCACCAAGGATCACCGGGATTGTCTCTAAGTTGTATATGAACCGTAAAGACTTGGAGCTTGGGTTTTGCCATGGCTCTTTTTTATGATTTGGCTCGTTAGAGCTTTGTTGACGTCACATCTGCATCCTGTCGGATTAAGAAGGTACGCCGGGGTAGTCTTTAAGTTGTATATGAACTGTCAAGACTTGGAGCTAGGATTTTTCCATAGCTCCGTTTTGTTTCGACCCTTAGGCCTTTTGTTGACGTTGCGTCTGCATTCTGCTGGAATGAGAAAGAACGTAGGGCCGGAGCTGGGATTTTGCCATCACTACTTTTTTTTGATTTGGCTCATTAGGGATTTGTTGACGTCGCGTTTGCACCCTGATGGAATGAGAAGGTACACCGGGACAGTCTTTAGGTTGTATATGAACCATCAAGACTTGGAGCTAAGAATTTACCATGGCTCCGTTTTGTTTTGACCCTTGGACCTTTGTTGACGTTGCGTCTGCATCCTGCTGGAATGAGAAGAAACGCCGAAATGATCTCTAGACTATAGATGTTGCTGTCGAGATCTGGCTCTTCCTTTAACGGAGCCTGGTGGGAAAATATGGTTCTCTTTTCATTTGTGCCCATGAATTGTATACAGGGGTCGGTGTGGACTCACCTGCATGGCAAAGAAATTTTCCTTTTATTTCTGATTTCTACGATGCTCTATCTTTTCAGTTTTTCATATCGCGAAAGGCACGATTGCCCAATTATTTCGTCTTTTTTATCCGCGGTGCCCAATCATTTCGGCTATATTTTTTTTATCTTTACTCGCTGCTTTTTATTACGAGTTGCCCAAACATTTCGGCTGTTTTTATATGCATATATATATATATATATATATACTCGCTAATTTTTATTGCGAGTTGCCTCATCATTTCGGCTGTTTTTATATGCATTTTTTGCTACTCGCTGCTGTTTCTATTGCGAGTTTGGAATCTGATACCAACATTGGCATCAACATCGCTACGACTGGAATACTGCCAGGAGCGAATTATCATTTGCCGTAAAAGGACTTAGAGTTTGACATCATTTTAGGCATCAGTATCGCTACAACTGGAATGTTGCCAAGAGCGAATCATCATTTGCCTTTGTCGATTTGAATAAAGATGGGTTATCAAATAGGGTTAGGATCCTGTCGATTAAGCCTTCTTGACTTTATGAGTCTTAAGGATCTCATAAAGTTGTTTCTCCCTATGAGTCGAGAGGATCTTGTAGGTGTAGGTTCTCCTTAGAAGTCATGAGGACTCCTAAGTGGTATTTTCCCTTGCAAGTCGTAAGGATCTTACAAGAGTGTTTTCTCCTTATAAGTTGAGAGGACTTACAAGTGTCGTTCACCATATGGGAATATTTCTTGCCACTGGTGAAACTTGGTGAGGGAATGTTTATTTGTGCCCGTGGATTGTATACAAGGGTCAATATTCAACTGCTTGTAGGGCAACTTGGGGAATGTGATGGCTTGAGAATAGGTTTAGGTCTTTGTAGCTTAAGTCTTTTGAATCCCGTGAGCTGTAAGGGTCTCATGAGAGGAAATGCTCCTTGCGAATCGTGAGGATCTTGCAAGAGTATTTATTTTAATGAGATTGCGCCTTTCCTGGTTTTCACAAGCTTACCGGCACTCCTTCTGTTTTTACTCACGGCGCCCTTTCGGGTTTTCATCCGTACCCATTTTGCTTGTGGACATACCTTTTTTTAACGAGATTGCGCCCTTTCGGGTTTTCATAAGCTCGCCGGTAGGCCTGCTGTTTTTACTCATGGTGCCCTTTTGGGTTTTCAACCGTGTCCATTTTTCTTGTGGACGTGCCCCTTTTTTTGAACGATGGAACTCTTGAAAGTAGTTTCGCCGTAGGTGACCCATCTGTTTGCCGGTGGGGCTTGGGAAATGGCTTCATCACCGCAGTAGCTGTGTAGCTGGTAGGACTTGAGTTGCAACCTTTGCCCTTGAGACTTCGATTGCAATATAGATCTCAAGGGTGGATATCGCCGTTTTTGAGGCGATGTTTTAGTTTAAGGACATCTCGGTCCGTTGTCGCCATGTTTGAGGCGAATTTCTAGTTTAATGACTTTTCGGTCTTTCATTCCAATTTTGGGAACGGATATTAGTTTAGGGACATTTCGGTCCATTGTTAGTTTAGGGTCATCTCGGTCCATCGTCGCCGTTTGAGGCGAAGTTTTAGTTTAAGGACGTCTCGGTCCAATGTCGCCATATTTGAGGCGAGGTTTTAGTTTAAGGACATCTCGGTCCGTTGTCGCCTTGTTTGAGGCACCGTTTAGTTTAAGGAAATCTTTGTCCGTTGTTATTTTAGGGACATCTTGGTCCATTATCACCATTTTTGAGACGAAGTTTTAGTTTAAGGACATTTCGGTCCAATGTCGCCATTTAAGGTGGAGTTTTAGTTTAAGGACATCTCGGTCCATTGTTAGTTTAGGGAGATCTCGGTCCATTATCGCCATTTTTGAGACGAAGTTTTAGTTTAAGGACATCTCGGTCCAATGTTGCCATATTTGAGGCGAGGTTCTAGTTTAAGGACATCTCGGTCCGTCATCGCCATTTTTGAGGCGAGGTTCTAGTTTAAGGACATCTCGGTCCGTCATCGCCATTTTTGAGGCGACGGAGATTCTTTGCATACTACTCTCAGAGTTTTTGACTCAGGAAGATAGCAAGCAGACACGAGCGTCGTCATCTATCATTGACCTAGGTCATGACTCGTCAAGCATAGTATTTTTTGAGGAACCGGCCGTTTATTGGCCGGAAGAGTCTTTCGCCATGCATAACCATGATCAGGTAGGCTCCACCTTGGTAGACTTTGTCTATGATGTACGGGCCTTCATAGTTCAGCTCGAATTTCTGCCATTTTGCACGATTGGGGATCATTGGTTTTTTGACGACTAGTCCGAGTTCGCCTTGGCGGAATGTTCTTGGCCTGGTCAGTCTATCATATGACCGTTTCATCCTTGCCTTATAAGCCTCCAGGTTTTGCTGTGCTATAAGGTGGGTTTCGTTGAGGGCATCGAGCTCCTCGAGCCGAAGATGAGCATTTTCTTCATCTGTCAGCTCATATCGAACCGCTACTCATAGAGAAGGGAGTTCTATTTCCAAAGGAAGGACTGCTTCCATGCCGAATACCAACGCATATGATGTTGTATTCGTAGCTGTTTTGAACGTCTTTCGGTACTCCAGAGAGCTTCGTGCGGCCTTTCATGCCGTTCTTTTTTGTTTCTGGACACCGTTTTCTTTATAATCTTTGTTAAGGTCTTGTTGAAATCTTCATTTAGACCGTTGGCATGATGGTTATAGACGGAATAATATATCCAGTCTATTTTATGCTGTTCTGCGAAGAGGCTGATTTTATGGCTCCTGTAGGATGGCCTATTATCCGAGATAATTCGTCGCGGAGTGCCGAACCGATAGATGACATGTGTCTTGAAGAAATGGAGAATATTCTTCGTCTTCACTTCCCTTAGAGGTACTGCTTCTGCCCACATAGAAAAGTAATTAGTCGTTGCTAGTATGAACTGATGTCCTTTGGATGATGTCGGTTCAATGAGGCCGATTATATCGGTTCCTCGCATTTCGAAAGGCTAGCTAGCTACCATTGGGTGTAGCGGATTTGGATGCTGGTGGATGAAGTCCCTATGAATTTGGCACGAGTGATACTGTTTCGCATATTCGAGGCAGTCCTGAATCATTGTGGGCCAATAATAACCCATTCTTTTGATCTTCAGCTTCATCTTCGGCCCAGCTTGATGAGAACCGCAGAGTCCGTCGTGAGTTTCTTGGACGACTCTTTTTGCTTCTTCTGGTCCCAGGGATCTTAACCACAGACAGTCAAACGATCTCTTGTATAGAGTATCATTGACGAAGGTGAAAGACAGAGTTCGTTTCATGAGCTGATGTCTAAACGATGCGTTTTCGGGCGTTCGTTGGGATTTGAAGTAGTCTATGAGGACTTCGCTCCAATCCTTTACCTTTTCTTCATCCTCTATTTGTAGGGTTACTTGCCTGGTCGTTTCTTTTCCTTCGGATAAGTCTGTTAAGTCCCTTAGAGATATTTCTGTTGGTGCGAAAACCCGGCGGCTTTGCATGACAATCTTTACGTCATCAAGGTCTTCGTCGGCCAGTTTTTTAGCCAATCTAGCCAATGCATCCGCCTTGCTATTATCCGCGCACGGTATACTCTCCAGGATGTAGGAGGGGATTTGTGTCAGCAGTTGCTGCACTCCTTCGCCATAATTTATCAGTTCTGGCTTGCATGTGGTAGTCTCCATTTACTTGGCTGACAATGAGCTGGGAATCTCCATATATGAGGATGTCTTTGATTCCTATCTTCAACAATCTTGAGAGCTGATTGATTCTATTTTAGAGTGTGTAGTAACCGCAATCAATAGCGATGTCGTGTGTAGCTAGCCGAGATGAGTATGGGTCGTCCTCATGGATTCGTAGAATCTTTGAATCTTACTTTAGACGTGTTGATTGAAAAGAGGAAGAATAGAAGAATTAAGAATAGTGGAGAATAGTTTCTAGATCTACGTCGAAATACGGATGCAGAATTTATATTTTTAGATCTAGTTTAAAAACAGATATAAAATATATAAGAAGAAGGCTTGTAAGGTTCGTTAGGATTTAGTAGTCATGGATGACTAATAAAGATTACTCATTTTATCTATTGATAGATTTAAAAGTAGATAGATAATGATGAATGGGGATTATGGTTCTTGGAAGAAACTAGGGTTTCCACACTATTGACCCTTGTCCCTTCATTGATCTCTATCATGTCTAGCCCTTAACAAAACAATTGTTAATCTAATCTCAAATTGCTGTCGAGACTAGCAATAAATTGGTAGCGCGCCCGATAAGGATGTTAACGATTCTTTTGATAAAGTTTATAAACTTCATAAGATTTAAAAGAAGTTAAAGTATTTTCTCATCCATTGTTCTACCCTAATCCTACAAACCCTATCAAGCGGAGAATTACTCGCGCATGATGGAGATAGAAGAAGAACGGATAGAGAATGAGATCATAATGTAAATACAGAAAATAAATGCAAACTTATTAATCTAATGATATACTTTTATTAATCAACTTCACAAGTACAATACCTTCAAGTTTAGATTACAAGAGGAAGAAGAAGTTTCTCTCGATCTCTGCCTTATAGGAAGTAGATGCTCCGTCGAACTCATGTCGAATCGCGGACCTGTCTTGGATCACTTGTTCTTTGACGGTGATTTGCTTCGTGTAAATGATTTATTTGATGTCTGGAATCTTCATATCTTTTCTGAGTCTTTGTCAGTATCGATTCTTCGATTTTATTTAACATTATCGGCAGATTTTTTATTCCTAACATCTCGATATCCCGATCTCCTGACCTGAGCTAAAGCTTTGCACATATCTCAATTAATAATGTTTGTAATATTTGGTATTTTTGAGATATTATTCTAACCATTTTATATGATATTATATTTTAAGAATGTTGATTAAGGATATTTGATATGATATGCATAATAAAAATATTATATAAATATTATATGCATATATTTTCCTTTATAATGTTAATTATAATATATAAACATATGGTAAATATTATTTTTATTGATAAACCTAAATATGTTCTATATTTATAATAAACACCTTTAGATATTTAAGAAAAGTATGGAAAATGTTATATCGAACGTTCGATATTTTCGACTGAACAAGACCTGCTATCAAAGATTCATATTCAGTTTCATTATTAGTCATTTGCTCTCTTAGGGAGAAGGCATAACGTAGTATCCCTTCTTGCGGAGCCACGTAGACAAGGCCCACCCCAGCTTTGATTATAGGGGTGTTTTGCTTTCGCCTCTTCAAGGAAGACGCTCTGTCGAAGTAGAGTTCCATTGGGAATCATTTTCTTCTCCCTCTCCTTTGATTGTGTCGAACGCATGTTCATCCGGCAACTTGCAATTTAAGGGGCAGTCAGCAGGTATCAGATGTTTGGCGAGAAAATCGGCAATGGCCTGGCCTTTCACTGCTTTGAGAGGTTGATACGTTATCGAGAACTCTATCAGGAGGACGGCCCATTTGGAATGCCTTCCTGTTAGTATGGCATTTGACATCAAATAGATCCACCCTTTATATGAGATGGACCTCATGTGCCAAGGCATAGTGCCTGAGTTTCGTTATCGCGAAGATCATTGCAAGGCAATGCTTTTTGATGGGGGAGTAGTTGTTCTCTGCCCCCAGGAAAACTCGACTCAAATAGTACAAAGCTCTCTCCTTTCCCTAGTCGTTCTCCTGTGCCCATAGCACGCCTAGAAAACCCTCAAGGGCTGTTGTATATAGGATAAGGGGTTTTCCCTTAACCGGAGCGGCCAATACCGGTGAATCTTGCAGGTGTTGCTTGATTTCATCTATTGCATTTTGGCACTTTCGATCCCAGACGAACGTGATCCCCTTCTTCATCAGATGACTGAAGGGACGACATTTTCCGGAGTGGTTTGTTATGAACCGCCGGATATATGCGAGCTTTTCTTGAAGGGATCGCAACTGTTTGAGGGTCCTTGGCGTGGGCATTTCCGTAATCGCCTTGATCTTTGAGGAATCGATTTCGATACCCCTGTTCCGTATGATGAATCCTAGGAATTTGCCCGAAGAGACTCCAAACGCACATTTCAGAGGATTCATCTTCAGATTGTACTTCTGAAGACGTTGGAACACTATATTTAGATGTTCCCAATGTTCCTCATAAGACTTGCTTTTCACCACCAGGTCGTCAATGTAGCATTCGACAATCTTATGGATGAAGTCATCGATGATCTTCATCATGGCCCTCTGGTAGGTAGTTCCAGCGTTCTTTAAACTGAAAGGCATCACCTTATAGTAGAATATGCCCAGCGGAGTCCGGAAGTATGTTTTTGGTCTTCAGGATCCATTTTTATTTGGTCGTTTCCTGAAGATCCATCCATGAAAGAGAAGACTTCATGAGTAGACGTGTTATCGATCATCAGCTCGGTAACATGTACTGGGAAGTCATCCTTCGGACAAGCTTTGTTGAGGTCTTGAAAGTCCAGGCAGATGCTCACCGTCCTATTTTTCTTCATCACTGGAATGATGTTGGCGATCCAGTTGGGATATTGATCTTCTTGGATGAATCCAGAGTCGATTAATTTCTTGATTTCAGCGTTGATACTCATCTTAAGTTCAAGTCGCATCCTTCTAGGAGCTTGTTTGACCGGCTTGATGTCCGACGATATGATTGGTTTATGTACTGCTACTTTTGGGTCTAAACCCAGCATCTCGGAATAGTTCCATGCGAAGAAGCCTTTATATTGCATGAGTACATCCTTTAAAGTGGCCACCTATTTTTTAGATAATAGCTCACCGACGAACGTTGGCCTCGGATCGTTTTCCGTCCCTAAATCAATTTTCTTTAGGTTATCCGCCGTAGTGTGTATCCTATCTTCCAGCTCTTTTGGGGCTGGTGGAAATTTTGAGATCGCCTCATCACCGTCCTCATTTCCGAAGCACCTGAAAAGTTCATCCATAAGTTCATGCCCTTCCTCTTTTGAGAATGTTATCACATGGCAGGTACGAGTTCGTTTCCATTCTTGACGTGAGCTGGTCCTGTCCTCATGGTATAGGTCCTCTTTGGCTCATGCTTTTGCGATGGGGTTACCCTCCAGCTGTCGGACAAAGCGAACCTTCCTTGTTGATACTGGTCTTCGACCCAGTCTTTGAAGGTGAAGCAGTCTTCAAAGGGATGACCTATTGCTTGGTGGTAGGAGCGGTAATCCGGGTGACGGACACCGTTTATTTTTTCGGGGTGCCGAGACTCCGGGAGCGTCATCATTTGATGCTTCATTACAAGGATGAATATTTTCCTTGTCTTGTCTTGAGGGAAAGAGTATTCCCGGCCCATCTTCTTCATAAAGGACGGGTTCCAGCTGGATTTTCCTCGATTGTATGGCTTCTTGGATCCATTTTGCTGTTTTCGAGCGTTTTTTGCTTTCTTCGCCTTGTTTTTGTCTCTACTTGGGATTTTCCTTAAGATTTAGTAGTAATGGATGACTAATAAGGATTACTCCTTTTATCTATTGATAGATTTAAAACTAGATAGATAATGATGAATGAGGATTAGGGTTCTTGGAAGAAACTAGGGTTTCTACACTATTGACCCTTGTCCCTTCATTGATCTCTATTGATGTTTAGTCCTTAACAAAACAATTGTTAATGTAATCTCAAATCATGGGCGAGACTAGCAATAAATTGGTAACGTACCTGATAAGGATGTTAACGATTCTTTTGATAAAGTTTATAAACTTCATAAGGCTTAAAAGAAGTTAAAGTATTTTCTCATCCATTATTCTACCCTAATCATACGAACCTTATCGAGCGGAGAATTACTCGCGCATGATGGAGATAGAAGAAGAACGGATAGAGAATGAGATCATAATTTAAATATAGAAAAGAAATGCAAACGAATTAATGTAATGATCTACCTTTATTAATCAACTTCACAAGTACAATGCCTTCAAGTTTAGATTACAAGAGGAAGAAGAAGTTTCTCTCGATCTCTGCCTTATAGGAAGTAGATGTTCCGTCGAACTCACGTCGCCTTATCACGTTGAATCGTGGACCTGTCTTGAATCACTTGTTTTTTGACGGTGATTTGCTTCGTGTAAAAGATTGATGATCTCTAAGTTTATCCCTCGGTCATTTATATAGCCCCAAAGGCAGACACTATAGATCCCAGGAATTAGGGTTTGTTGTGGAAATCCTACTAAAAAAATCCCACTCCTTAACTCCTCAATCACACCGCGGATCCGCCGCAATAATATGGTGGTTTGGCCGCGGAAGCGCCGCATCATGGAGGATTTAGGGTCTCAAAATTCTGGGGCCTCTTCATAGTGACACATGGAGATTTATTTGATGTCTGGAATCTTCATATCTTTTCTTAGACTCTGCCAGTATTGATTCTTCTATTTTATTTAACTTTATCGGTAGATTTTTGATTCCTGACATCTCGATATCCCGATCTCCTGACCCGAGCTAAAGCTTGCACAATATCTCAATGAATAATGTTAGTAATATTTGGTATTTTTGAGATATTATCAAAACAATTTTATATGATATTGTATTTTAAGAATATTGATTAAGGATATTTGATATGATATGCATAATAAAAATATTATATAAATATTATATGCATATATTTTCTTTTATAATGTTAATTATAATATATAAACATATGGTAAATAGTATTTTTATTGATAAACCTAAATATGTTCTATATTTATAATAAACACCTTTAGATATTTAAGAAAAGTAAGGAAAATGTTATAACGTGCGATATTTTCGACTGAACAAATACCCCCAAATATAACTTTGATCGCCATGAGCAAACTTATTTATTCAAGAAAGGGAGAAAAAGAAAAAGAAAAACCTAAGTAGCACAATTTCGTAGGCAACACGATTGCACTAAGAACGTGCAACAAGCCGTTAAACCTCCAGGTGTCCCTAGTAGGAAGAGTGTTGTCTTCTGAGGGGTTTCAGCGGATTACACCCACAAAATCCTATAATAAAAGAATGAAGATGAAAGTTATGTACAAAGATAAGAACTATAAAAGAAAGAACTTGAAAATTAGAGTTTCCAACTACACTAGCTTTTCGGTTGCCATGAGCCCTATCTTAATGGTCGTGAAAAGATGTTAAAAATCACATCATCCCTCAATAAAACATCGCCTTTAGTCTTTCTCCCTACCTTTCTTCCAAACATAGATCATATACCCCTACGTGTGTGTAAAAGACATCCCTACACTTAAAGAATTCAATTCAAGCTATCATACTCTTATCCATCTTCCAAAGCACTTTATAGTCGGTGAATATTTTCGATGAAATTGCTAACACATCCTTCATGCGACCGTTAGTACTTCTTGAGGTTCTAACCAACCGATGACAAAATGTGCTCGCGCATTTAGACGTAATTTCTCGTTTTGCAACACCTAAGGCTTAGCAGTGGCTCCCAAACCAGTTGGTCTAAGGCACTAGGTGATAAAGCACCCTCGCTATATACTTTTTTTATGCTGCCTTAACTAATTACAAACCAGTGTTAATTTTTTTCTTCACAACTTATACTTTTTTTTTATTTCATACTAAAACTTTAAGACAAGCATTTCAAGGTATCCTCTACTATCTCAAGTTTCAAGATGTGTGTAAGTGCGTATAGTAGGGTATAAACGTTCAAAAGTTTGGACTCAAGAATAAGGACTACTTTTCAGACTTATTTTATTCTCAGATTAGTAATTTCCTTCATCTTACTAACCCTTGGGACAACGGCTCATAACTACTTATTATTAGTTTCGTTTAAGAAAATATCTAATTTTCTTGCTTTTCTCAAACTATCTCTATATTTCATATGTAAATTTTCACTTTCAAACTTTCATTATCAATTTTTTGTGCTTATATATAGTATAATGCAAAATAACGCGTGAATAAGCACAAACCTCCCCCAAACCTGTTTGTAGTAGTGTCCTCACTGATGTCATCTGTTAAGCTTTTTAAATAAAACTGTATACTTGGAAGGAAAAGTTAGTAACGGGGATAAGAAATAATGACAGTGAAATTCTCCCTCAAACTTATTTTTGGCTCACAATTTTATAAAAATTTTCTTTTCGTGCAAGAGCCAAAATATATTTTTCTCCTCCCTAAACTTGAGTAAAATAGTATTAAGCATTTAAAATTATAAGGGGGGTTAAATTTATTGGTAAATATAAAGTTTTACAAAGACCAAAAGTCAACACCAACCATTCAAATATTTTATCAATGTAGCACCAAGATTGGTAGAAGAACATGTCACCTATTGACGTGAAGAAGTGGGGACGGGATAAGAGGTCGAATAGAACGGGTTTATGTAACATTTCAGAAAAATAAAATATTATTTTTTAGGAATTTTTATAATTGAATAATGAATATTATGAATATTTTAATGTGTGGAAATTAGTTTAATGTTATGGTATGATCATATACCGATAGATTGGAAAAATATTGGGAAATTACATCCGAATGTTGTTGTTTTAAAGAATTTGTGAGATTTAGACATTTTATGAATTATATAATTTATTCTATACAAGTTCATGCCTAAGCTTGATTAATTATCACCAATCGTGCATTAAGCTTGATTTTCCATATGGCATGCACCATGTCACATTTCTGATACTTGTTACATTTTTGAAAAAACTTGACTTAAATACTTAATTATGCATAGCATGTTGTTTTTCTTTTTACATATTTGGGGTTTGGTTTATTTTTTTTTGAAAAAGAAAAGATAAAGAAAAAGAATAAAGAAAGAAGTATGGGCAAGAGAGAGAGAGTGAGGGGGGTTGCCTTGACCTTAGCTCATTTGTTTCAACACTTGATTTTTTTTCTTCATTCATCTTCCTCTTCCTTTTTGGCTGCCCTCTCCTTCCACCACCTCTATCTCCTCACAACACCCCCATTTCCACATCAAAGCCATACATCCTCTTCACAAAAATCATGCACAAACTCACTATAAGCATGGTAGACCAAACAAAATGAGATTCTGAGCACTTGGGGCAACTCAAGAAAATTCTTGAGTTGCCAAATGAGATAATTCTTTCACCATTAGTGTAGTATTTCTTTTCCTTTAGCATCTATTTTAGTTTAAAAGTGATTAGGTGTAGTTTAGTGATGGTTGAAAATTCCTAGATGAGGTTTTAGGGATTTCATGAGTTGTGATGGTGTAATTGGGAGTAATTAGTGACCGCAAACCCTTAGTGTTAATCCTAGACCAACTTGAGCATAGAAAACAGAGAATTGAACTGAGATTTGGTCGATGTCGGTTTTGTGGATACTTTAATGCCTATAGAGAATCTGGAATTACCCGAGATCTTTAAAAGAAAAACTAGCAACCCCAGAGACTTATATTGGACACTAGGAGACCACCCTGCAAGCACGAACCCAAACTAAGCATGCATGGCCGAGCATGCCGGAATTTGAGGGTGTGTCGCCGGCCAAACTGTTGGTGATGGTGTTTAGGTTGGTTCTGTAGCTCACTTACCCAATATACTACCCCCTGTATTGTTTGTTTATCCCCATTTTACCTGAACCAAAATCTGGAGCAAGTTTTCATGAATTGCTGTATTGTTTTTGTAACTTTCCATGATTTGAAGTTTTGTTATTTGTGTTTTGTATCGGTCACTTGACGTTTGTACGTCGATATTGGGTGTTGTCTTGTTCTTTTGCATGAGTAGACCATAGGTTTTAACCTATGTGTGATATGTGTGACGTTTTGGTTTTCGTGCGCGATTTTGGTTTACGATACTATGTGTTATATGTGTAGGCACCCTCACGTGGATTTCGGACGACAAGAGAAGAGCATGGCGGCATCGACTTCGGGAAGCAAGGATCAAGGTGAGTAGATATATATCTACGGGGGAAGTCGGATGGATGGTGTATAGCACCCCCGCAATTTCGTAGGATATGACATGTTTATGTTATAAATAAATATATATATGTTATTGCGAGATACGAATACTTAGCAAGAAAGGTTTTAGGAGACCACGGATTGGATTTAGTGTAATTTGGATGAAAGTGCTTTAGTTAGTTTCTTAGTCGCGAAACCCTAGAGTAAGGTTGACACACACACACATGCACACACATGATATGGTTTGGGTGTATATGCTTATGTGTGTGTATATATATGTGGATGCGTTGGTACATACATACATACATATATATATATATATATATATGTATATACATATACGTATACACGGGTGATGAGGATAGTATATTATACTTGGAGATGAATCGATGTGATCGGGTATGATGCTATGAGATCGGTTATGTGATTTGGGTCGTGTTATGATAAAAGACATGATATTATAGCGGATTGATGGGTGATGTGTTTTCATACACACGCGGATATATGTTGATGGTATCAGAATGTACTAGACTTTAGATCAGTACCCCCCGTTCATGATATTATGATAATGATACCATGTGAATAATGAGTTAAATGTGATATTTGACCCGTACCAAGATTTTGGGATGCCGTACGATGGATTTTACCATACGAGATATAAATATGATGATTGATCCGCACTCTTGACTTGAGAATGTCGTATTACAAATATTTTATCGTACGTGACGCTATTGAGGCGGGATCAACGACTACTAGATATATAGACTCGGACTTTGTGGTTTTCCTTACCCTTCTGATTAGCCTCTTAGCTCCGTCCTGTAGTTTACTTGGTAGATGTTAGACTGGGCTCGAGTCATACTTATTTTCAAAACAAACGAATCATAAGTATTTTAAAGACGGCTCGAGGGATATTACGGATTTTTCAAGGGATGTACCTTTTCTTAAAAACTCCGTAGCCCCTATTTTATAAAAGCCACGATTCGCGCTATTTCAAATGCCAAGACCGTATGACTCGTATATTAAAATGTATATTCTTCATTTTTACGTTTACTATTCATTTTCCGTATATTTTTGCTGTTCGCATCGCATTACATGCTTAAATGTGTTCTCGTTAGTTATTATGAAACACTGTTGCCAGGACACCAGCACCATTACCGATGATGCGTATGCTCCACGTACACTTGCTTTCCGGCTCACACACATCATCATCAGCAATTTTCATGTCACGCACACATTAGAAAACACTACTTCATTGGTATAAATTGCTAGCTGGTAGTTTCGACATAGTACTAGTACGTTTGCTTTCATATACTAGTTTAGATATTGCATTTATTACTGAGATACTTCATGCATTTATAAATTCGTTCTGTTATGCAATATTATGGTGTTTTAAGCCGGTAACTCACTGTTTATTTACTCTTGAGTTTGAGATTTCTGATTTTCCATGAGATTTTTGGATTTCGAGAAACCGCAAGGATTTTATAAACTCATTTTCATTTCTAAAAGACAGAAAATTGTGGTTTTCTCGTGATATGATATTAGATGTGTCTACCATGAGTTTTCTCGGCTCTTGAGCGATATCATACACCCGATTCGAGGAAGAGGATGAACCGTCTGCGGGTGCATGGTGGACACGGTGCGGTACCCCGGGGCAAGATGGTCGCAAATGATGGCGTTGAGCTTAGCAGGGGAGCAATATCGACCGGTTATTTATGACGCGGCGGATATCCGGAGGATACCGCCGAAGTCTTGAGATTTGATGATTTGGGCCAGTCCGGATTGCCGGAGCCCGAGAAATTGAGATTTCATTATATGGGCCAGTCCGGATTGCCGGAGCCCGAGATATTGAGATTTGATTATATGGGCCAATCCGGATTGCCGGAGCCCGAAATATTGAGATATTGGGATATATATTTTGTGTCGATGGTTGACACGGATTCTCTGTTGATTTCATTGATGATACTTCGATTTTTATACAGAAATCTCACTGAGATAAGAAAACAGTTTTTCTCATTCAAGATGTATTCTGTTTTCACTCTTAATGCATTCGTACATAATATATGTGATATATTTCTACCTGAGGCACTAACACGAGCACTTGGTATATTATGTATGATAGATGTTTACCTTGCTATTATTAGATGCTTCAGGTTATATATTATGTGGATATTATTGTATGACCTAGGATAGAGTCATACATGCGATTTATGCTCGGTGATGTCTTCTACTCACGAGTTGACAACTCACCTCCGTTGTGCCGCAGTTTCTTGCAGGTTTTGCCGTACAGGTTTCTTTGCGGCTTGCTGGCAAACTGCTTCCTTTCGGGTGATTGCCTTGGTAGGTGGGCTCACTTGTATCGTGACCACTATTGTAGTTTATTTGTATTCAGTTGTATCTAGTGAACTCTATCAACCAGATTTGTATATTGATAGACTTAGAAGACCAGTTGTATATTCTTTTGACCTTAGAGTTGCGCGCTTGTATTATTATGATTTTTCTCTAGTTTCTTGAGGATGTTGGCTTCTTTCTGAGTTTTGATCCTCGCCTTTCGGCGTTGTATATTATATTACATTGCGTTGTTGTTTCCGCCAATTGGCGAAGAGCTAGCTTCCGTTTGGGGATGCCTTTATGCATTATTCATATATATGCCTGTTTATACCCGTTTTGGGCTAGTATTTACATAGGAAACTCTTTCGAAATTTTTGGAAAAAGAATTGATGTTTTAAAAATGCATACTATGACTTTCAAAGTGATTTTATACGTTAACTTTTATATAAGTATTCTTTCACACTCTTTTTAAATGGTTTAGATTTCTGTGCTTTTGGCTTACTTGAATTTGGTGGGGTCCTATAGACATCACATGATTCAGGTGCCAGTCATGTGCCATTCCGGATCGTGACAAAGTTGGTATTAGAGCGTTAAGTTTAACCTTGGTTCGAGTCTAGGTTTGACTATGCGGAGTCTATGGCGTATATTTATATTCGGAACCTAGGCTTGACCTTACGGAACTTAGACTTGGTCGAGGGGGTATTAGGCCCGAACTTTCGTCGCATAGGTTAACCTTGGTTGATGGAGTAGGTGACTTAAGTAGAGTGATGAACTGTGTGTATATTCTGTGGCATACTTACAATACGCTACCGCGCTTAAGAAGCCTTAGGATGTACATTTCTTTACACCGTATTCTATTCATTCCTATGATCTATCCTCATCGATATCGGTTTGTGGTTTTTGTTACCATGGTTACACAAGCAGAGAAAGAGCTGCAGCTAGAGTTGCAGTCAGCACGAGCTCGTCTTGGATGTGGACTGACCAGGGCATAATTCCGGTGACACACGGTTTCATAGATGTTTCGTTTTATTGTGTTTATCGCGACATGAGCGTTTTGATGGATTGTTTTTCTATGTTTTCTCGCTGACGTGAACGATCAGATCAGCACCAGAGGCTTGGGCCACAATTAGAGGCCGGCTAGAATGCGATGACCGTTAATGTATCGTCTATTCTTGAGGGTTGAGGCTTTGTTTAGCGTGAGGACGAATGATCCAGTTGTTTTTGCAATTGACAAGATATCGCCCCAGATGTTTGAAGCTATTGCAACACGAGTTGTACCTAGGGATATGAGAGAAGATCGCTAGTCACCCATGGATGAATGAATAGGACATGTGGTTCGTTTGCTTACCCCGATGCGAGGTCATCAGATTGATTAATTTCAGCTAGAGAAGACTTCACACAAGCACGTTGTGAGTTGATCGAGGGAGGACGGGCGTAAGCGCATCACTCCGATAATTTAAATGAGTTTCCGAGAAGATATTTGACAATATGCCTACTACAGGATGTTTGAGCTGTCGAGTTCGTAGTTTCGGAAAGGAGACTCGAGATACGAGTATAGCCGTTTGTAGCACAGTCCATACAACTACAAAGAGACGAGTCCGAATCAGTCCACATTAGAGAAAAGTGGAGTAAGAGGTTCGTACGAGATTTGACGAGATGACATTCCACTCTGTTGACACCAGAGATGTGATACGCATGTAGAGGCATTGAATATGGATATAACTTTTAGAAGAAGTCGTGATGAGTATGCAGCTGTTCCAGAACAAGAAATGGATTTAGTAAAGAGTGATAACTTCTGGGAAGTTCGGCAGAAACGAGATTTGGGAGAGACCCTGACATAATCTTTTTGGAATACTACACGAGAAAATTTGGACCCAGGATCGGTCGTATCACGCACACCCAATAGGCCAGAGTTCGGCATCATCGACGAGATATGTTATGAGTGACCATGATAGTTGGACAGAGATCTTTAGGGGATGTGCCAAAGCGGAACTTTTCCCGTCATCATTTCCATATTGGACCATTGAGCTAAGGAGTTATGTAACTGGCAATTCGCAGTGAGAGACGAGAGCCTAAGGGCACAAGGCGCCAGACCATGAACATGAGGCAAGGAGATATCTTGCTCTGCTAGCATTGGATGCACTGACACCTTCTCGACTTTGAAGGAAGGACGTATCGACGACCGTATTTACGATTTGCGATAGGTGATTCGAATATCACGTATCCGTCATTTTGGATTTTGGTGTTTTGGGTGATTTATTTGCATGATTGAGATTTTGTGCACCACAGTTGCACATGATTCATATTTCTATGTATTAGTTCTACTGATTTTCGTTTTGTGCAGACCCATTGCACCGGATTTTTATTTCATACCCTCCGATATATTCGATTTTGAATTCATGCATAGGGGTTGCACACGATTTTGACTTATGTATTTGGTGTAAATTACACGAGCTTTCTGTACCTTGATATGATTTTGTGCATGCAGATGCATGCGTTTATGAGTTTATATACCACGGTATATCTGATTTGGATTGAGGTTTGTTGTATACTGTCGATTTCGATTATAATATTCGATATTTGTTTTCGTGCACCGTGTGCACTTGAGTTGGATGCTTGCGCATACTTGGCGCGCTTGATGCGGTTTTGGTGCACACCAGATGCACTAAATCGGTATTCTTTGTGCATATCAGATGCACCCGATATTGTTGTCAGGCACACTCGTTTTCTTTGATAGGTGTTTTCGTGCACACCCGTTGCACTTAGATTTTGTTTCTGTGCACATGTATGGGACATTCATTAATTTCGATTTCTGTGCGCACCAGACGCACGTGGCATTCTTATACACATTTTGGGATTGGTTTCTTTTGGAGAAGTATGTTTTATGATATTTACTCTTTGTTATAGTAACTGAGCAGGACTAGTTAGAGGACAGTACCTGAATATGTTTTTGCATGCATTGATAGTTACCGAAGGGATTTCAAAAAAAGAGCTATAGTCTCAGTATTTACCTACGTGTCCGAGATGACACGAGACGTTTTATAAAGGAAACCCTTCTAAATTATTTTCAAAACGGCGGGATGTATGTTAAACAAAGGATATATATATATATATATAGTTATTTTTTTCACTAAACGTCCGCTACTTGTGCCGTGATACGCGCATCGCACAGCGACTGAAAAAGGTTTGGCATGCATTTCTTTAAGATGTTTTGACAAGTTTACAATGATGCGTACTATGTACATGTTATAGTTTTGAATATATCATGTTGGTTTCGTATTGGACTTTGACATTGGTATCTTCACCATAACTCTGATGATTGCGTGATCCTTGACGGAATTTGATTTTGAGTTATATACTCGTTTTTCATGCACATGTATTGCGCTACGATATGTTTTATTCATTTATGATTTCGGAGCCCTGACGACTTGATCATTCTACCGAAATGTTTTAGTATTTGAGGTATTTAAATTTAAATTTGGGGACCGAATTTATTTAAGGGGGGAAGACTGTAACATTTCAGAAAAATAAAATATTATTTTTTGGTAATTTTTATAATTGAATAATGAATATTATGAATATTTTAATGTGTGGAAATTAGTTTAATGTTATGGTATGATCATATACCGATAGATTGGAAAAATATTGGGAAATTACATTTGAATGTTGTTTTTAAAAGAATTTGTGAGATTTAGACATTTTATGAATTATATAATTTATTATATATAAGTTCATGCCTAAGCTTGATTAATTATCACCAATCATGCATTAATGTAACATTTCAGAAAATATAAAATATTATTTTTGGAATTTAATATTAAAATAATATTTTTCCTGAAAACTGCCCGATTTGCGAAATTGTGGTTTCCGAAAAAGGGTATAAATATATACCAATAATTATGAATTAAATAGAAATTAAAATGATTTATGCATTTAAAAATGTACTTAAGGGATTTGGCAATTTTAAAATCTATTATATGCAGTTTTGATAAAAACCCGATTAGTGCACTGCTAATCGCGATTAAGCCAAATCCGTATTTCTACAGCTTTTCATGGCTAGTGCACCATAACATGTTACATGTTATTTCATTTGTGTGTTTTATGTTAGGGTTGGGCTTTTGGGTGAGAAAAGAAAAGCAAAGAAAAGAAAAGAGAAATGATTGAGGAGAAAGTCAAAAGGGGACATCATGATGAGATATGCATGCTAGGAGAGAGAATGAGAGTGAGAAAGTGAGAGAGAGGGAGAGAGTGCTTCCCATTTGTCCCTCCACCATTTTTTTCTTCTACTTCTTCCTCATCTCCCACCATCTTCTACCCTCTTGATCCACCCCAAAAACCTTGCCAAAACCTTATACCCCTTCACAAAAAAATGATCACCTCCTCACCCTCATCGCAATGAACCACAAAAAGCCGGATTTTGACAACTTGGGGATTTCTAGGGTTTTGTTTGGGAGTAACCATGAGGTATATCTCTTTTCTTTTAGAGTAGTTTTGAATTCCTAGCTTTTTATTAAGTTTAGACATCGTTTAATAATGGATTGTGAACTTGGAAAATCCCAAGATAAGGGTTTGGGAAATTGGTGATGTTGTGGCTGTCGATAGGACTTTTGAGAGGATTCATGACCTGGACCAGATCTTAGAAACCCCAAAACACGGATTTAGAAACTCCGACATCGGATAAATGTGTGAATTGTGAGGGTATTTTGGAATCTGGAGCAACCCGGGAACACTAGAAATGATTTTGCAATTATTGGAAGTCGTGCAGGCACTTAGGAAGCTACCACCAAGACCTGAGCCCCAACCGCTGCACAAGGGCTGCAGATTTATTCAATCTGGCCGCAATTTGCGGCCAGGGTAGGTTAGAATTGATCTGTATTCGTTCTGGGGTCCCTTTAGATGTAAATTAGACCCTCCATGTATGCAGAATTGACCAATTTGGCCTAGGATAAAATCTAAGAGCACATTGGGGTGTTTTTGGCTATGATTTCCGTATTTTGAAATGTTAATTCTTGATATTTGGATTTGTATTTGGTTGTTGGATGTTTGTACATCGACAACGGGGGTTGTTTGATTGTTTTTGCACGTGTAGGCCATAGGTTCTAACCTATGAGCGCACCGTGCGCCGTTTTGGTTTTCCAGATTCGATTTTAATACGCATTGCGATTGTTTATCATTGTAGGTACCTTCGCATGGATTTCGAGGCGACGGAGCGTGGCGTCATCGATTTCGGCGAGCGAAGACTAGGTGAGTGGATCTATATCGACGGGGGAAGTCGGGTGGATGGCGTGTAGCACCCCCGCAAAGTTTTGATGGAAAACTAATTTATAGAATATGGTTAAGAAAACCTAGATTAGGAAACTAGGGTTAGAATGATGATAGCGATGAAATCTTATTAGAAACTAGAGGATAGTTAGAAGTGTTATGTTACGACTATCATAGGATGACGTTTAGCGATATTGCCGTTTAGGGTACTGTAGGACCAGGTAGTCGTTGTAGATGCGTCATCTGAACCATACCTTTTTCTAAACCGAAAAATCGTATGTATCTTTTAAATATATACCTTGAGGTATGTTATGGATTTTCAAATGATATCTTTTTCTTAAAAATACCGTAACCCCTATTTCCAAAACTACGATTCGCTTCTTTTAAAATCTGCTTGTATGGTTCGGGTGTGTATGTTAGATTAGATACTCTACTTAGTAGAGATAGAATGCTTATGTAAATTCGATTTGATGTGTGATATAAATGGGATGGAAGAATATAAGACAGATATGATAATATGATGACATGATGATATGATGATATGATGGTATACGGATGCGAGTCGATCGAGATGATTTATACCCTGCCGGTCCCCTGATATGAGATTATTGCAGATGTGACCTGGGACATAGGTATATAAAGATATATATTTATATATAGAATGTTGTGAATCATGGATGATAGGCCGCACGTGATATTAGGCCGTACCCTCATTTGTCTTATAGGATGATAGGATCCCTATTAGCTTAATGCCACCGTACGATGATTTTCCGTGCGTGATGACTTGACTTGATGATTGATCTTTACCCTTGACTAGAGATTGTCGTACGAAGGATTATACCGTATGCGATGTTGTTCGGCTGGAAGCCGATTGATAGATTTCCCCGACTCGGTCATATTAGATTCGTATATCCGTTAGCATTTGCATATGATTTAACTTATGCTGCATTCATATTATTTCCATTGCATTGCTTATACCTGTGCTAGTACACTTGCACCATTATCGATGATGCATATGTTACACGCACACATATTTGCCGGCTCACACACTTCATCATCGATAATTACCATGTCACTAGAAAGTAGGTTTGCTGCATCATGACATACACATTGTATATCCACATTGGTGCACATATACATTGATATATTCATACTTGCGCACATACACTTGTATATCCACATTGGTGCACATATGCATTGATATATTCATACTTGCGCACATACACTTGTATATCCACATTGGTACACATATACATTGATATATTCATACTTGCGCACATACACTTGTATATCCACATTGGTGCACATATACATTGATATATTCATACTTGGGCACATACACATTGTATATCCATATTGGTGCACATATACATTGATATATTCATACTTGCGCACATACACATTGTATATCCACATTGGTGCACATATACATTGATATATTCATACTTGCGTATATACACATTCGTATATCCATATTGGTGCACATATACATTGATACATCCATACTTGCGGATATACACATTTGTACATGTATATTGGTGCACACATACATTGGTATATCTATACTTGCGCATATACATATTGTACCTACATAGATAACTGATTTTATTGGGAGATTGGGAACCGCAGGATATATTTTAAAAACTGAAATCATTTAAAAGAGCGGTTTTCCCTTAATATGTCATATCACTGTTCCATGTTGCATGATATATTGATATGCTTACATTTCTGTTATATGTCGCATACATCATGCTTTACGCTTTTACGCATTGAGATATACTGTTTTCATGGGATTTCTGGATTTGAGAACCGTGACTATTTCAAAAGAAAGCATGTATTGTTTTAAAAACCCGGTTTCTCTTGATATGATATTTCAGTGCGTCCACAATGTGTTTTCTCGGTTCTGAGAGTGGCATGTGAAACCCGATTCGAGGAGTGGTAGGCACCGTCTGCGGGTACATGGTGGACCAAATGAGGTACCCCGGGGCAAGAAGACTTGTATATGTTAGACGGTGAGCCCGACAGGGGAGCACTACCTACCGGTGATAGTATTTAGACTCGGCGGTTATCCGGAGGATATCGACCGGAGTAGCGAGATGGATATGAGGTCCGACCAGGGTGTGCGGCGCCCGAGGGCCGATTTGAGGATGCGACGCCTGAGATATATGAGGATTTACGTGTCGGTGCTGGACATGGTTTTCATGATGTTTCGAGTGTCGATGCTGGACACTCAGGTTCCATGATGTTGAGGTGTCGTGAGGGACACATGTTGATTTATATCCTCACATTTTCATGCATATTCTATTATGATATTTACATGCATGATGTTGTTCTGTCAGTGGTTGACATGTGGACGAGATCCACATGCATACATACATTGATTATATGAGTGGACGAGATCCACATGAATGCATACATTGATTATATGGGCGAACGAGACCCACTTGCATACATGCATTGACTATATTGTTGGATATTATACACATGCTTATAGACATTGGTTACCTCTTTGGCACATATACAGACCCGGTCACCCTAGATATCATAGTATTACCTTTATGATATAGTTGACCTAGGAGTCGTTGTTTATTCGATTTCTATCTGTTGATATTTTTCTACTCACGAGTTGGCAACTCACCCCCGTTGTGCCGCAGTTCTTGCAGGTTGACCGTTTGGATCAGTAGCGGCTTCGCTGGCACACAGTTGCATTCGGGTGTTTTGCATTGGTAGGTGGGACATTTGTATCGTACCCACCCTTGTATATATATTTCATATTGTATCTAGTTAACTCCATCAATCAAAACTTGTAAATTGTATAAGTAATGAGACTTAATGGGATTGTGGTTGCGAGACTTAAAGCGAGGGGTTTTCCGCTACTTGTGATTTATATGTCTTGCTTTTCTTTATCTCTTGTGGTGAACTTCGCCGTTGGGCGTCGTATACTTATATATATTGTCTTGCGTGGTTGTGATCCGCCGTTTGGCGAAGGGCTAGCTCCCGCTTGGGGATGCCATTATCATTATTATGTATTTGTGGTTTTTGGATCAAAATATACAAAGGAGGTGCTGCCAAAATTTTTAAAAGACGAAACATGTTTTCAAACTAGTAAATTTCACTTGCATCATTCATGTTCCTTTTTTATGCATTAAGAAAACTTGATTTCATTATACCTTTATTTCAAAATCTCACCTCCTTTACTTTTCTAAAAAGGTTTAGATTTCTGGGTTTTCAGCTTACTTGAATTCCGTTACGCCTTTAGACGTTGCGTAATTCAAGTGCTGGTCACGAGCTAATATTTCGGGTCATGACAATTAAGCTTGATTTTGCATATGACATGCACCATGTCACATTTCTAATACTTGTTACATTTTTGAAAAAATTTGACTTAAATCCTTAATTGTGCATGGCATGTTGTTTTTCTTTATACATATTTGCGGTTTGGTTTTTTATTTGAAAAAGAAAAGATAAAGAAAAAGAATAAAGAAAGAAGTATGGGCAAGAGAGGGAGTGAGGGGGGTTGCTTTGACCTTAGCTCATTTGTTTCAACACTTGATTTTTTTTTCTTCATTCATCTTCCTCTTCCTCCTTGGCTGCCTTCTCCCTCCACCACCTCTATCTCCTCACAACACCCCCATTTCCACATCAAATCCATACACCCTCTTCACAAAAATCATGCACAAGATCACTACAAGCATGGTAGACCAAAAAAAATGAGATTTTGAGCACTTGGGGCAACTCAAGAAAATTCTTGAGTTGCCAAATGAGGTAATTCTTTCACCATTAGTGTAGTATTTCTTTTCCTTTACCATCTATTTTAGTTTACAAGTGTTTAGGTGTAGTTTAGTGATGGTTGCAAATTCCTAGATGAAGTTTTGGGGATTTCATGAGTTGTGATGGTGTAATTGGGAGTAATTAGTGACCACAAACCCTTAGTGTTAATCCTAGACCAACTTGAGCATAGAAAACAGAGAATTGAACTTAGATTTGGCCGATGTCGGTTTTGTGGATACTTTAATGCCTACAGGGAATCTGGAATGAGCCGAGACCTTTACAAGAAAAACTAGCAACCCCAAAGACCTATATTGGACACTATGAGACCACCCTGCAAGCACAAACCCAAACTAAGCATACTTGGCTGAGCAGGCCGGAATTTGAGGGTGTGTCGCCAGCAAACTGTGGGTGATGGTGTCTAGGTTGGTTTTGTAGCTCACTTACCCTATATACTACCCCCTGTACTGTTTGTTTATCCCTATTTTACCTGATTCAAAATCTAGAGCAAGTTTTCATGAGTTGTTGTATTGTTTTTGTAACTTTCCATGACTTGAAGTTTTGATATTTGTGTTTTGTATCGGTCACTTGACGTTTGTACGTCGATATCGGGTGTTGTCTGGTTCTTTTGCATGAGTAGACCATAGGTTTTAACCTATGTGTGATACGTGTGCTGTTTGGTTTTCGTGCGTGATTTTGGTTTATGATACTATGTGTTATATGTGTATGCACCTTCACGTGGACTTCGGACGACAAGAGAAGAGCATGGAGGCATCGACTTCGGCAAGCAAGGATCAAGGTGAGTAGATGTATATCTATGGGGGAAGTCGGGTGGATGGCGTATAGCACCCCCGTAATTTCGTAGGATATGACGTGTTTATGTTATAGATACATATATATATGTTATTGCGAGATACGAATACTTATCAAGAAAGGTTTTAGGAGACCACATATTGGATTTAGTGTAATTTGGATGAAAGTGCTTTAGTTAGTTTCTTAGTCGCGAAACCCTAGAGTAAGGTTGACACACACACACATGCACACACGTGATATGTTTGGGTGTATATGCTTATGTGTGTGTATATATATGTGGATGCGTTGGTACACACACACACACACATATATATATATACACATATACGTATATACGGGTGATGAGGATAGTATATGATACTTGGAGATGAGTCGATATGACCGGGTATGATGCCGTGAGATCGGTTATGTGATTTGGGTCGTGTTATGATATACGACATGATTTTATAGCGGAATGATGGACGATGTGTTTTCATACACACGTGGATATATGTTGATGGTATCGGAATGTACTGGACTTTAGATTAGTACCCCCAGTTCATGATATTATGATAATGATACCATGTGAATAATGAGGTAAATGTGATATTTGACCCGTACCCCGATTTTGGGATGCCGTACGATGGATTTTACCGTACGAGATATAAATTTGATGATTGATCCACACTCTTGACTCGAGGTTGTCGTATTATTTATATTTTATCGTACGTAACGTATTGAGGCGGAATCACCGACTACTAGATATATCGACTCGGACTTGGTGGTTTTCCTTACCCTTTTGATTAGTCTCTTAGCTCTGTCCTGTAGTTTACTTGGTAGATTTTAGACTGGGCTCGAGTCATACTTATTTTCAAAACTAACGAATCGTGAGTATTTTAAAGACAGCTCGAGAGATATTACGGATTTTTCAAGTGATGTACATTTTCTTAAAAATACCGTAGCCCCTATTTTATAAAAACCATGATTCGCGCTATTTCAAATGCCAAGACCGTATGACTCGTATATAGAAATGTATATTCTTCAATGTTACATTTACTATTCATTTTCCATACATTTTTGTTGTTCGCATCGCATTACATGCTTAAATGTGTTCTCGTTAGTTATTATGAAACACTGTTGCCAGGACACCAGCACCATTACCGATGATGTGTATGCTCCACGTACACTTGCTTTCCGTATCATACACATCATCATCAGTAATTTTCATGTCATGCACACATTAGAAAACAATACTTCATTGGTATAAATTGCTAGCTGGTAGTTTCGACATAGTACTAGTACGTTTGCTTTCATATGCTAGTTTAGATATTGCATTTATTACTGAGATACTTCATGCATTTATAAATTCGTTTTGTTATGCAATATTATGGGGCTTTAAGCCGATAACTCACTGTTTATTTACTCTTGAGTTCGAGATTTCGGATTTTCCATGAGATTTCTGGATTTGGAGAAACCGCAAGGATTTTATAAACTCATTTTCATTTCTAAAAGATAGAAAATTGCGGGTTTCTCGTGATATGATGTGAGATATGTCCACCATGAGTTTTCTTGGCTCTTGAGCGATATCATACACCCGATTCGAGGAGGAGGATGAACCGTCTGCGGGTGCATGGTGGACCCGGTGCGGTACCCTGGGGCAAGATGGTCGCAGATGATGGCGTTGAGCCTGGAAGGGGAGCACTATCGACCGGTTATTTATGACGCGGAGGATACCGTCGTAGTCGTGAGATTTGATGATTTGGGCCAGTCCGGATTGCCGGAGCCTGAGATATTGAGATTTCATTATATGGGCCAGTCCGGATTGCCGGAGCCCGAGATATTGGCATATTGGGATATATATTTTGTGTCGATGGTTGATACAAATTCACTGTTGGTTTCATTGATGATACTTCGATTTTTATACAGAAATCTCACTGAGATAAGAAAACAGTTTTTCTCATTCAAGATGTATTCTGTTTTCACTCTTAATGCATTCGTATATCATTTATGTGATATGTTGCTACCTGAGGCACTAACACGAGCAATTGGTATATTGCGTATGATAGATGTTTACCTTGCCATTATTAGAAGCTTCAGGTTATATATTATGTGTGTAAGTGCACGGCGGCGCCCCGGCCGTCAATCCGACGGCCAAATGCGGAAGCGGTGATAAACTTTAATAATTTTACTTGAACTGGCAAACCGCCGCGCACTAATACCCGGATCGAACCACTAACTAGTCCTAGCAATCTACAAGAAAGGGAATAGAGATATACCGACGATCCAAGTCCTCCGGTCTTCTCGTCATCGTCCCGATCTCCTGCGGAATGTCCCGTCTCCTCCTCGTCGCCGGAAGTGCACCACATCGCCTACTTCTTTTACGGGCTCCCACCTCAATGCCGAGGCAACTCGGGCACGAAGCCGGCTACTCGACGTGCCCAAGGTTCGCTGTAGAATATGTAGTACTCAAGTCTCACTTTGGGGTAGTGGAGGTTGCCTTTTGGTGGAGGGATGATACAAGGAGTTTTTCTTGGGAATTTTGGTGAAGAAAATGATATGATATCAACCAAAATCACCCCATCAAAAATTGGGACAGCCCCCTTCAAGCTTTGGCCGGCCATGACATGTGAATGGAGAGAATGGAGTGAGTGGGAGAGCAAATCAAATGGGAGCCATTCTCATCTAATACCAAAGAGAGAGAGAGGAAAGCTATCATGCAAAAGAAATGATAGTAAGGAAAATCCAACACTCAAAGCAACAATCATCACTCCAAAAGTCATGCCATCATCAACAACCATGATGACTTTAAAGGTCAAGCCATCATGAAGAAGTCAAGGAGTCAAGGTCAAGGGATGGGGCTATAATCATGATGCAACAAAATGCAAAGAACCCCTTCCACTAATGCCTATTTGCAACAATGCAAATAAACCCTCCTCCACCAATCTTCGGCCAATGAACGGAACAATGGAAATCGGCCGAAACGGAAAGCAAACTGGCAACTCCAGAAAACTGGTCCCGTAATAAATTACAGGAAAACCCCGATACTGTGCATACACACCCGCATCTGTATTTCGACCGAAATACAAATGCAATGAGACAAACTCTACACTGTACTATGCTAGGATCCGGCTTATACCAAAACCGGCTAGTAATATCCGTTCGATCCTGATCCGTGCAATACCGCACGTATCTGATCGAACCCTGCCATATAACCATACGGCCTATAGTACAAACTGTCCGATCCTGATCCGTGCAATACCGCACGTATCTGATCGGACCTTGCCATATCTCCATACGGCCTCTACAACCTTTCGCCCGAAAGCTGAGTAACTGAATATGGGGGACTCTAAAGACTCGTCAACACCTTGGTTGTGGATTTAACCACTAGCACGTTAGAGGTATAAGCCAATACATAACGGGCCACCAGGTATTGACCAAAAGGGACGTCTGTGAGCGAACTCAGCCTGACTCCCTACTGAGCCTGTCAGTGACAATATCCGTACAGTCCGGTCCGTTCGTCTATGAGCATCGCATGGCGGGCCTAGGGGGTTGGTAAAAGTCAGACCCCCAAAAGCGGTACAAGTCGTGTCGGAGTGTAGCCCAGAACACCCTGAGATACTACCGGAATACCTACCAGTAAATCTCCTTGCCTCGGCTGAGGGCTTCATGTAATGGCTCTCCTAGACACAGCACGACCTCACCCCCAATACCGGGAGAGACGAACCCCTGAAGATACGCTCACTGCCTCCATGTGGCTCAGGACTGTACCCAACTAAAACCTGTTTGCACGACTCCTTTGAGCCGTGGTAGGGTAGTAATCAAAGTACAGTGGGAACTCACACGAGACAAATGACGATCCCCAGGTCGATGAACTAACCTGTACACATGTCACCAGGGAACTGCCATCTGACGTCTGGTATACCAACTAGCATGTTCCCGGCGAGTCCTGTCCGGTGTACTCATAACCCAATGAGCACCTGTATACATCTTAGGTGATCCAACTGACACCAGTGGCTTGTGAGACCGGCCACCGCCCCTCGTCGGGGTCTCGACTGTATACACTAGTCTACTATGGAGAATCGATGCCCTGTCTCGAAACTCTCACGACTAGGGACCTTTTAAGGATATGCTTATAGACCCCCAGCTCCCACTTATATGATCGCCCTCATACTGCTGGTGGTCAAGCAAGAATCCTAGGGGCTCTATCAACGTGTAATAGCGACGTGTCAGGTCACTTAAAACAGTACACGATGATAAAGGTAAACCAGATAGCATACTATCATCTCGAGTAAGACTGTCCTACCGGGATACGTCCTCCATCAATCATTGCAATCACGTACCTGTGACCTAATAATTGACTCTGAGGGCACTATCTCCAACAATCTCCCACTTGCACTCAAGGCTAATTATTGCGATGTCGCATACTCACAGCCCGTGTGATACCGAACACCCAACTCCTCTACTAGTCAGTCTCACAAAGCTCGTTTGCGAAACTATTGCGTTCGAGGAATAGCCTCAGTGAGTGGATCCGCTTCGTTGTTTCTTTCTATGTCTCTCTATATCTCAAGTTCGCGGAGAAACCCATCTCCCGAAATGAGTAATACCTGTCTTAGAATGTGTCTGGATGTCTGATGGGACATAGCTCATAAATGAGCTCCAAATCCGAACTTCTTAGACTTCATCATCAACTGAACTTAATCAGTATCCTGCGCCATGCCACCCTCAGTATTGCCTTGGATCACCTGTCCAAAATACTGCCCCTCATCAGAAGGAAAACTATAGCTCTGACAACCTCCTTGTCGTCCATGTCACCTTGGAAGCCTGGAATGATAACTGTTTCCCGAATGAGGCTGTCGTTATCATATCCCTAGAACATCCACTTATGTTCTAAAACTGCTTCCGACTGTTTCTCCAGGATTGGATTAATGTCAACTTATTGCATCTAGTGCAAGAACAATGTCTGGTGTGGTACTTGACATCTCATGATTGACTCAATCGCCTGAGCAAGTGATCTGTCAATCATGCACATCCCTCTCCCCTTTAGTCTGTAAGACACCTTTAGAGAGGGTGACTCCATTACCTGCAGGTACACTACCGTGCCAGGAGTCGTCCATTCTAAATACTCTTAGAATGCTGTCTAAGTACCCAGATTGGGAAACCACCCAAATCTAGATCTAAAACCATAGATCTAGTAACCAGTTTGTCTGATATAATGTCCAAGTCCCATATGGAGAAACAACTGTGTGACGACCAAAGTATAACCGATCGTAGTATAGGAGTTTCTTTTCCTACTCTGTGTATGTCATCCGAATACCAGGATATCACACCCTACTACCTTCTCAATAGATCCATCCCCTATTCTGATGAAGTCAAACCTATGACTGTCACGTCAGAAATAGATGATCTATCTCCGCTACTGGTGCTTCAGTCTGTAAATAGACATAAGCCACCTGTCCACCATTCTTCCGCTGCTCCCACTGACCACGACAACCCTCTGGCAGAGTCATATAAACGTACACTTCTAAAACTAGTTTAGAACGACGCTATACTCATCCTCCCGCCGGGTCTCGCAATCTGGAACAACAGCAATGGCAAGTGTGGGTAAACAAGAACTTCCCTGTCACCGTTCTTGAGGCTACCGGAGTACCTCTCGGGTGCCTGAAGTTACCCACCATATCTGCGGAGTGGCCAATGGAATGTCAATCCAGATTGAATCTTTAGGTTCCTTATCAAATCTTCAGTAATCATTTGTGGTTCTGGAATTACTTCCAGTTCTACCATACTCCCACTACTGTTTTCTGAAAAAATCCATTTTTAATAAAACTGTGGCGAGTCTAGAACAATATTGCTATTGTTCATCCAGATGGTAGAAAGTCAACCCTCGTCATAGCCTGGGTCAACCCACAAACAGCCATTACAGAAACGTGCCTTGAGTTGTCCAGTGTCTGGTTTTAATCATAAACCGGACAACTCCCCGTACCTTAAACATCGTTAAGATATGAACTGTTCTATATCCAATATAGAACCAGAGGCACTGATTTAATTGAACCAGATTCAAATCATGCAGCTGTCTCCAGTGCATGTCAACTTAATGGAAGGAGGCCGATCAGCGTTACTCAACTTAGGAATACTTCCAATTATGAGTAATCTGAAAGAGAAGCAAGATCTCTTAAACATTACTATCATCTGAATACCATACACAAGTATCTACATCTTCGATCACTTTGAAGAATCCCGATACTTGCTACACCTGGTTCTCTACTCTATTCAAATACCTATAACTTCTCCAAATTCGGACCCTGTGTTTGCACGAAACACCTGTCTAAAAACTAGAGAAGTCATAAGTAAAGCGAATATAGTACGAGGACCAACCCCTCTGTCCTGATGGACCCTGGACATCATACAATACTCTGTACAAGTCCCTTGAGTCTGATAACTCACTCACTGTGTGTCGTAGGTTGAAAAACTGTACTTATGGTTAAGAAGAATTACACCGCTGTTTAATGCTCCTTACCTAACCATCCACTGATATAGGTAAATGTCATCGACATAATTTCAAAAAGGTATATCTCACTCTATGAAAATAGACGTACAGATAAATCAATTTGAAATTGGTGCATAACAGCGGATATTCAAAACCAAATATTTGCCGACCGGCAAACAGCCCAGGTGATTTTCTCAAATATCCCCGATTACAACGAATCCCGATATAATGAGGATGATCACCCAATTCCCAATAACTTACTCCCACTCATCATCTATAAACCATACAGATGTGAGAATCGTACCTGGTAAATACATACCCTGGAGTAAGTATCTAATCGGGAAATCAGTTTTCTTTTAACATTACACAGTGAAACTGAAACATTGAAATGTTTCGATGGGGTATCCCGGTATTCCTAGTAATGCCTCTTCCAGATTCACAACTGTAACCGTATAGTTCTTTGCCACCTCTCCAAATCCCTTCATATGTCTTTAGTCATTACCTTCTGCACACCTCTTTAGGCCAAATGGTTTTCTTCCTTCCCTACCGTTCGGCACCAGCCTATGGTTTGGAAGAAGACTATCCAATAAGCATAATGGGTGTACTGTCCCAATCCTAGGAACACTCGCAATGAGAGAGGGTGAAGATAAAAGACAACCGAATAAACCTTATTCCTATTTCTCCTGGACCAGAATCCATCCCCGAACTGGAACAAGTTCCATTCGAGTTCGTATATAACCATACGATGGAGTATCCAAATAAACTGTGGATCTTCGTAGTGATACGGAGTGTCCTGGAGAAATACAAAGGTGATTTTAGGATTGGCGAAGGAATACTTGGTTTGGTCGTGAATATCTGTTGCAATTTACTTTGCCCTCTTACTAATCCCTTGCTTTGTCTTAACTTAATACCTTCTGCACACCATCGTTAGGCTAATTGGTTTTCTTCATTCCCTACCGGTCGGCACCAGCCTAAGGTTTGGAAGAAGACTATCCAATTTGTGTAACAGGTGTACTACCCCTAAACCAAGGAGTACTCATAACCTGAGAGAGGGTAAAAGGAAAAGACAACTGAATAATCCTATCCATTTTCTCCAGAACCGGAAACCATCCTCGAATAAATTCTTTCGAGTTCGTATCTAACCATACGATGGTTTTGTCCAATGGAAGTGGACGTTCGTAGTAAAACGGGGTGTCCTGGAGAAAAGGGTAAAAGTAGGAGTGGCAATGAGGTCTGTAACTCTGACAATCCAAAAAGCCGGTGTCAAGAAGGTTCGGTCAACTTGGTCACTGAGTCATAGTCTTAGGGTCGGGTCAATGGTCGCTGCCGAAGAGAGAGAGAAAAGAAACACTCAGCGTGCACTCTAACCTAGATCAGAATAGTTACCAATTTATCTAATCAGGAAACCTCCCACTGTACCTCAAATTCTCCTCCAAACCTGAAAGAAGAATTAGTCGGGGTCACCCGAGGAGTAAACTAACTCATCAGTGGGAATCGGGATCCAACTATCATCGCATGATAACGTGACGGAATCCGCTCACGGTGTCACACTCCAGAAGGTATGCGCATATCTGGCAAGTTTCAGTTCTTTTGAAACCCCCGATGTGAATTTTGCCCCATGCTCTTATGACCTTGACTTTGGCCAACATATCATAAGTCACATGTCAAGTTCTACCCGTCATTCTCCAGGTTAATTTGAATCCACCCGTACCTACCCTTGACTTTGGCCAAAATGGCAGTACGACTGTCCCAAACCAACGCATCTATCTATGCTGCATATGAATACCCAATAGCTACCAATCACTGTGCCTTGACTTTGGCCAACATACACAGCTTGAATACTATTGACCACCCATATGAAACGACGGAGGGCTACGAATGGTTTCTGGCGAAAACCTTTAACGTAATGAACTTGATATCGTTGAAGGAACGGATAGCTTTTTAGAAATATAGTGACGACAACCTTCGCTAAAGAGGTCACTCCCGGTGAAGGGATCTCGGCTCTTTCCTCGTTGAATGAGGTGCAGGATATTCCAACTGAATACCACGGTGCAAATCAAAAGTAATCGGCTATAGTGAAGTTAATGCCCTGACGCAAACTTTTTGTCCAAGGGGTCACTCCCGGTGAAGGGATCTCGGCCCTTGCCTCGTCGACTGAGGAGCAGGATATTCCAACTGAATATCACGATGCAAAACAAAAGTGAACGTCCTTGCAATAACAGCTTTTTGAAAAGTGTTCCAACAACATCAGATTAGGTTTGTTTTTAACTTGCATTGATCCGAATCAATGCAGTCCCATCAATTGATCACACCAAAAAGAACGAAAATATACTGATGTACGTATATGCCATCCGCATTCGCCACTGGGTCCCGTCATTACCCGTTAGGTTAGCTAACTAACGACAGAGCGGGGACTGGACTAGCGCGGATGCAAAACATATACAACATCTACTAATATATATACCAATATATTATATTCGCTCAAGGCGTGAATAAAATGCAACATCACAGAGAATGAACAGCATCACAGAAACAATACAGATATCTGGGATCCCCGGGTTTCACAGAGCCGCTGAAACCCGACGTTCCCCTGGTCGTGTGGATAGCCTGTGCAATGAAATCCTAGACCCCTACGGGCGCGGCAAGTTACCCGCCAAAACCTGAAACGAGGCAGCCCCCTTCAGCGCCGTGAATGGACCACCCAGCACTTCACGGAATCCGGTAACTTGGGCACCCCTCCTTGGTCAACCTGTACCCCCTACGAGTGCGGCGAATAGCCCGTCAATTCTAGAGTGAAGCCCCCTCCGTCCCAATGCCATGAGATGCGGGCTTGTTGCCCTCAAGAACCCGGCTATCCGTGCACCCCTCCGCGGGGCAATCCTAGTACAGAAAGTAAAATATACATACAACGGGTACATCGACCGCAACCTGGCCGTGTCCCAAAATAATAATAAAATCAGGCAGTGACGGCAGTCCACATGTCGGACGCTCGTCCCGCAATATCAAATGTACATAATACAACCACAACTGTACTAGCATTGCATCCAGGCTATCCCCCACGACCGATCCGCAACATCACAGCAAAAACAGAACATCAACGTGAAAGTCACGTTCGCAAATCCGTCTAACCGGGCTATAGCAGTTAGACCGGATTTACCGATCAAGTGACATTCACGGTCGCAGATATAATGTAAATACTGTGAAATAATGTGTTTAAAATATCCGATCGATCAAATTTTAACAAGTGGGCCCCCAAGCAATACTGTAGCAGATCAGGAAATTCTGGGCCCAAAATTAATATTCCAAAACCCATATTTTAAGCCCACAAAGACACTGTAGAAATTTGGTGCAGGGATCCCCACAGTGCGCGGCGGAAACGCGGCAAGAAGGGGGTTTATGCGGCGGTTCCGCGCTCCCGCTGTGGAGTCACTCCATCGAATTTTTACAGAGCTCTTATAATCTCCAGTACATCACTATTTTACAACCTGAAAAATTTTTGGACACCAAAAAATTTCAACAGAAACTGATGCGAACTAAAATGCAGTTTTGGAACATTCGATCGATCGAAACAGAAAAACACATTACACCAAGCTAGACTATGTTAATGGCGAGGCTCTGATACCACTGTAAGTGCACGACGGCGCCCCGGCCGTCAATCCGACGGCCAAATGCGGAAGCGGTGATAAACTTTAATAATTTTACTTGAACTGGCAAACCGCCGCGCACTAATACCCGGATCGAACCACTAACTAGTCCTAGCAATCTACAAGAAAGGGAATGGAGATATACCGACGATCCAAGTCCTCCGGTCTTCTCGTCATCGTCCCGATCTCCTGCGGAATGTCCCATCTCCTCCTCGTCACCGGAAGTGCACCACATCGCCTACTTCTTTTACGGGCTCCCACCTCAATGCCGAGGCAACTCGGGCACGAAGCCGGCTACTCGACGTGCCCAAGGTTCGCTGTAGAATATGTAGTACTCAAGTCTCACTTTGGGGTAGTGGAGGTTGCCTTTTGGTGGAGGGATGATACAAGGAGTTTTTCTTGGGAATTTTGGTGAAGAAAATGATATGATATCAACCAAAATCACCCCATCAAAAATTGGGACAGCCCCCTTCAAGCTTTGGCCGGCCATGACATGTGAATGGAGAGAATGGAGTGAGTGGGAGAGCAAATCAAATGGGAGCCATTCTCATCTAATACCAAAGAGAGAGAGAGGAAAGCTATCATGCAAAAGAAATGATAGTAAGGAAAATCCAACACTCAAAGCAACAATCATCACTCCAAAAGTCATGCCATCATCAACAACCATGATGACTTTAAAGGTCAAGCCATCATGAAGAAGTCAAGGAGTCAAGGTCAAGGGATGGGGCTATAATCATGATGCAACAAAATGCAAAGAACCCCTTCCACTAATGCCTATTTGCAACAATGCAAATAAACCCTCCTCCACCAATCTTCGGCCAATGAACGGAACAATGGAAATCGGCCGAAACGGAAAGCAAACTGGCAACTCCAGAAAACTGGTCCCGTAATAAATTACAGGAAAACCCCGATACTGTGCATACACACCCGCATCTGTATTTCGACCGAAATACAAATGCAATGAGACAAACTCTACACTGTACTATGCTAGGATCCGGCTTATACCAAAACCGGCTAGTAATATCCATTCGATCCTGATCCGTGCAATACCGCACGTATCTGATCGAACCCTGCCATATAACCATACGGCCTATAGTACAAACTGTCCGATCCTGATCCGTGCAATACCGCACGTATCTGATCGGACCTTGCCATATCTCCATACGGCCTCTACAACCTTTCGCCCGAAAGCTGAGTAACTGAATGTGGGGGACTCTAAAGACTCGTCAACACCTTGGTTGTGGATTTAACCACTAGCACGTTAGAGGTATAAGCCAATACATAACGGGCCACCAGGTATTGACCAAAAGGGACGTCTGTGAGCGAACTCAGCCTGACTCCCTACTGAGCCTGTCAGTGACAATATCCGTACAGTCCGGTCCGTTCTTCTATGAGCATCGCATGGCGGGCCTAGGGGGTTGGTAAAAGTCAGACCCCCAAAAGCGGTACATGTCGTGTCGGAGTGTAGCCCAGAACACCCTGAGATACTACCGGAATACCTACCAGTAAATCTCCTTGCCTCGGCCGAGGGCTTCGTGTAATGGCTCTCCTAGACACAGCACGACCTCACCCCCAATACCGGGAGAGACGAACCCCTGAAGATACGCTCACTGCCTCCATGTGGCTCGGGACTGTACCCAACTAAAACCTGTTTGCACGACTCCTTTGAGCCGTGGTAGGGTAGTAATCAAAGTACAGTGGGAACTCACACGAGACAAATGACGATCCCCAGGTCGATGAACTAACCAGTACACATGTCACCAGGGAACTGCCATCTGACGTCTGGTATATGACCAACTAGCATGTTCCCGGCGAGTCCTGTCCGGTGTACTCATAACCCAATGAGCACCTGTATACATCTTAGGTGATCCAACTGACACCAGTGGCTTGTGAGACCAGCCACCGTCCCTCGTCGGGGTCTCGACTGTATACACTAGTCTACTATGGAGAATCGATGTCCTGTCTCGAAACTCTCACGACTAGGGACCTTTTAAGGATATGCTTATAGACCCCCAGCTCCCACTTATATGATCGCCCTCATACTGCTGGTGGTCAAGCAAGAATCCTAGGGGCTCTATCAACGTGTAATAGCGACGTGTCAGGTCACTTAAAACAGTACACGATGATAAAGGTAAACCAGATAGCATACTATCATCTCGAGTAAGACTGTCCTACCGGGATACGTCCTCCATCAATCATTGCAATCACGTACCTGTGACCTAATAATTGACTCTGAGGGCACTATCTCCAACAATGTGGATATTATTGTATGACCTAGGATAGAGTCATACATGCGATTTATGCTCGGTGATGTTTTCTACTCACGAGTTGGCAACTCATCCCCGTTGTGCCACAGTTTCTTGTAGGTTTTGCCATACAGGTTTCGTTGCGGCTTGCTGGCACAGTGCTTCCTTCCGGGTGATTGCCTTGGTAGGCGGGCTCACTTATATCGTGACCACCATTGTAGTTTATTTGTATTCAGTTGTATCTAGTGAACTCCATCAACCAGACTTGTATATTGATAGACTTAGAGACCGGTTGTATATTCTTTCGACCTTATAGTCGCGCGCTTGTATTATTATGATTTTTCTCTGGTTTCTTGAGGATGTTGGTTTCTTTCTGAATTTTGAACCTCGCCTTTCAGCGTTGTATATTATATTGCATTGCATGGTTGTTTCCGCCAATTGGCGAAGAGCTAGCTCCCACTTGGGGATGCCTTTATGCATTATTCATATATATGCCTGTTTGTACCCGTTTGGGGCTAGTATTTACAAAGGAAACTCTGCCGAAATTTCTGGAAAAAGACTTGATGTTTTAAAAATGCATACTACGACTTTCAAAGTGATTTTATACGTTAACTTTTATATAAGTATTCTTTCACTCACTTTTTAAATGTTTTAGATTTCTGGGCTTTTGGCTTACTTGAATTTGGTGGGGTCCTATAGACGTCACATGATTCAGGTGCCAGTCACGTGCCATTCCGGGTCATGACAGTTTATGTCTCGGTGTATAGAGACAAAACAATGATGGTAGATTACCCGCATTCTCGTTATTGATAAGAAGAAGGGATGGTGGTTCAACTTCTTTGGGTTGGGGTTGATTCATCACAACGCCCATGTTTTCTAAGAATGCGAGTTCTTCAGCGAAGATTTCTTCAAAGCTTTCATCGATATCCCGAATAATAATCTCATCAGAAAGAACCGGATGATACTCAGACTCCATAAAAAGGTTCATAATAAGTGTTAGATGTTGACCCGGACAGCTCGATAGAAGGGTCCGTATGTGTATAATAAATAGCAGGGTCAAACAACAATGTAATAGCGGAGTCGAGATCAGTATCGTGAAGTTGTTCAAATTCGCTGCTGTCGGAATCTATCGCTTTGACAGAAAATACTTGAGCATAGGGTTCAGAGGTTCACTTTCCAACTTGTAAATGTTAAGCTCAATTGATATCTGTAAGTGCACGGCGGCGCCCCGGTCGTCAATCCGACGGCCAAATGCGGAAACGGTGATAAACTTTAATTTTGCGAACTTAGCAAACCGGCACCACCGCGCACTAAACCCCAGATCGGGCCATTAAACTAGTTCTAGCAAAGTAACAAGATAGGGAAGAGATGTACCGAATGATCCGAGTCCTCCGGTCTTCTCCTCGTCGTCTCGATCTCCTGCGGAAACTCCGGTCGTCGCCTCCTCGCCGGAAGGGCACCACATCGCCTGCATCTTTTACGGGCTCCCACCTCAATACCGAGGCAACTCGGGCGCGAAGTTGGCTGGCCGACGCGTCCAAGATTTGCTGTAGAATGTGTAGTGTAGAGGCTATGTCTCATTTGGGGTTTTGTTGCCTTTGAAGATGATGGAGGAATCAAGATAAGAAAAATGTTGCTTGCATTTTTCTAGCATGAAAATGAGATCAAGAATGAAACTCTCAAGAATGAAAATCTCTCATTTTTTTTCTCTCAACCATGGCCAACCTCTTTCATCAAGTGAGAATAATATGGTGGAGGAAAATGAATACCAAAAGCAAGAGGGAGGTGAGTGTAGTAAAAGGCAAGAGGTGACCATATCCTAAAACATCATCATAACAATCTCACATCAACTCCAAATCACTTCTAATCAACAAAAAGCAAGTGATAATGATGGATAAGAATGGTATCAAAAGATGCTTTCATAATTAATACATTTGCAAGAAAATCCTCCACAATGTGTTATTTGCAAACTTGCAAATAACACCCTCCATCGAAAAAGTCCGGCCGGGAAAGAACAAAGGAAAACCGGCCGGAACGGAATGCAAACTGGCAACTCCAGAAAACTGGTCCCGTAATAAATTACAGGAAAACCCCCATACTGTGTATACACACCCGCATCTGTATTCCGTCCGGATACAAATGCAATGAGACAAAATCTACACTGTACTAAACTAGGATCCGGCTTAAACCAAAGCCGGCTAGTAATGTCCGTCCGATCCTGATCCGTGCAATACCGCACGTATCAGATCGAACCCTGCCATATATCCATACGGCCACTAGTACAAACCGCCCGATCCTGATCCGTGCAATACCGCACGTATCTGATCGGACCCTGCCATATCTCCTTACGGCCTCTACAGCGTTTCGCCCGAAAGCTTGAGTAACTGAAAGTGTGGTGGACTCTAAAGACTCGTCAATACTATGGCTGTGGATTTAACCACTAGCACGTCAGAGGTATAAGCCAATACGTAACGGGCCACCAGCTATTGACCAAAAGGGACGTCGATGAGCGAACTCATCCTGACACCCTACTGAGCCTGTCAGTGACAATATCCGTACAGTCCGGTCCGTTCGTCTATGAGCATCGCATGTCGGGCCTAGGGGGTTGGTAAAAGTCAGACCCCCAAAGGCGGTACAAGTCGTGTCGGAGTGTAGCCCAGAACACCCTGAGATACTACTGGAATACCTACCAGTAAATCTCCTGCCTTGGCCAAGGACTTCGTGTAATGGCTCTCCTAGACACAGCGCGACCTCACCCCCAATACCGGGAGAGACGAACCCCCGAAGATCCGCTCACTGCCTCCATGTGGCTCGGGACTGTACCCAACAAAAACCTGTTTGCACGACTCCTTTGAGCCGTGGTAGGGTAGTAATCAAAGCACAGTGGGAACTCACACGAGACAAATGACGATCTCCAGGTCGATGAACTAACCTGTACACATGTCACCTGGGAACTGCTATCTGACGTCAGGTATAAGACCAACTAGCATGTTCCCGGCGAGTCCTGTCCGGTGTACTCATAACCCAATGAGCACCTGTATACATCTTAGGTGAACCAACTGACACCAGTGGCCTGTGAGACCGGCCACCGCCCCTCGTCGGGGTCTCGACTGTATACACTAGTCTACTCTGGAGAATCGATGCCCTGTCTCGAAACTCCCACGACTAGGGACCTTTTAAGGATGTGCTTATAGACTCCAGCTCTCACTTATATGATCGCCCTCATACTGCTGGTAGTCAAGCAAGAATCCTAGGGGCTCTATCAACGTGTAATAGCGACCTGTCAGGTCACCTAAAGCAGTACACGATGATAAAGGTAAACCAGATAGCATACTATCATCTCGAGTAAGACTGCCATACCGGGATAGGTCCTCCCTCAATCATTGCAATCACGTGCCTGTGATCCAATAATTGACTCTGAGGGCACTATCTCCAACAATCTCCCACTTGCACTCAAGACTAATTATTGCGATGTCGCATACTCACAGCCCGTGTGATACCGAACACCCAACTCATCTACTAGTCAGTCTCATAAAGCCTGTTTGCGAAACTCTTGCGTTCGAGGAATAGCCTCAGTGAGTGGATCCGCCTAGATGTTTCTTTCTATGTCCCTCTATATCTCAAGTTCGCGGAGAAAGCCATCTTCCGAAATGAGCAATACCTGTCTTAAAGTGTCTGGATGTCTGATGGGACCGAGCTCACAAATGAACTCCAAATCCAAACTTCTTAGACTGTATCGTCAACTGAACTTAATCAGTATCCTGCGCCATGCCACCCTCAGTATTTCCTTGGACCACCTGTCCAAAATACTGCCCCTCGTTAGAAGGAAAACTATAACTCTGACAACCTCCTTGTCGTCCATGTCACCTTGGAAGCCTGGAGTGATAACCGTCTCCTAAAGGAGGCAGCCGTTATCATATTCCTAGAACATTCACTTATGTTCTAAGACTGCTTCCGACTGTTCCTCCAGGATTGGATCAATATCAACTTATTGCATCTAGTGCAAGAACAACATCTGGTGTGGTACTTGAAATCTCATGATTGACTCAATTGCCTAAGCAAGTGATCTGCCAATCATGCACATCCATCTCTACTTTAGTCTATAAGACACCTTTAGAGAGGGTGACTCCATCACCTGCAGGTACACTACCTTGCCAGGAGTCGTCCATTCTAAATACTCTTAGAATGCTGTCAAAGTACCCTGATTGGGAAACCACCCAAATCTAGATCTAAAACCATAGATCTAGTAACCAGTATATCTGATATAATGTCCAAGTCCCATGTGGAGAAACCACTGTGTGACGACCAAAATATAACCGATCGTAGTATAGGAATATCACTTCCTACTACCTTCTCAACAGATCCATCCCCTATTCTGATGACGTCAAACCTATGACTGTCACATCAGAAACAGATGATCTAACTCCGCTATATCTGCTTTAGTCTAAAATAGACATAAGCCTGATGTCCACCAATGCTTCCGCTGCTCCCACTGACTACGACAACCCTCTGGCAGAGTCATATAGACGTGCACTTCTAAAGCTAGTTTAGAACGACGCTATACTCATCCTCCTGCCGGGTCTCGCAGCCTGGAACAACAGCAATGGCAAGTGTGGGTAAACAAGAACTTCCCTGTCACCGTCCTTGAGGCTACCGGAGCACCTCTCGGGTGCTTGAAGTTACCCACCGTATCTGCGGAGTGGCCAATGGAATGTCAAAACAGATTGAATCTTTAGTTTCCTTATCAAATCTTCAGTAATCGTTTGCGGTTCTGGAATTACTTCCAGTTCTACCATACTCCCACTACTGCTTTTGAAAAAAATCCATTTTTAATAAAACTGTGGCGAGTCTAGAACAATATTTCTATTGATCTGCCAGATGGTAGAAAGTCAACCCTCGTCATAGCCTGGGTCAACCCACAAACAGCCATTACTGAAACGTGCCTTGAGTTGTCCAGTGTCTGGTTTTAATCATAAGCCGGACAACTTCCCGTACCTTAACAACGTTAAGATATGAACTGTTCTATATCCAATATAGAACCAGAGGCACAGATTTAATTTAACCAGATTCAAATCATTCATCTGTCTCCAGTGCATGTCAACTAAATGGAGAGAGGCCGATCAGCGTTACTCAACTTAGGAATGTATCCAATTATGAGTAACCTGAAAAGAGAAGCAATTTCTCTTTATCATTACTATCAACTGAATGCCATATACAAGTATCTACATCTTCGATCACTTTGAAGAATCCCGATACTTGCTACACCTGGTTCTCTACTCTATTCAAATACCTATAACTTCTCAAAACTTAGACCCTGTGTTTCTACAAAACACATGTCTAAGAAGTAGAGAAGTTAAAAGTAAACAGAATATAGTATGAGGACCAACCCCTCTGTCCTAATGGACACTGGACAACATACAATACTCTGTATAAGTCCGCTGAGTCTAACATACAATACTCTGTATAAGAACCCGGCTATCCGTGCACCCCACCGCGGGGCAATCCTAGTACAGAAAGTAAAATATACATACAACGGGTACATCGACCGCAACCAGGTCGTGCCCCAAAAGAATAATACAAACAGGCAGTGACGGCAGTCCACATGTCGGACGCTCGCCCTGCAATATCAAATGTACATAATAAAACAACACTGTACTAGCATTGCATCCAGGCTATCCCCCACGACCGATCCGCAACATCACAGCAAAACACAGAACATCAACGTGAAAGTCACGTTCGCAAATCCGTCTAACCGGGCTATAGCAGTTAGACCGGATTTACCGATCGAGTGACATTCACAGTCGCAGATATAATGTAAATACTGTGAAATAATGTGTTTAAAATATCCGATCGATCAAAAATTAACAAGTGGGCCCCCAAGCAATACTGTAGCACTCACAGAAATTCTGGGCCCAATTTTAATATTCCAAAACCCCTATTTTTAGCCCACAAGCCCACTGCAAAAAAACGATCACATGATCCCTCATAACTGCGGCGGATCCACGGCCTAAGAAAGGTCAATGGCCGCGGATCCGCGGTCTTACTTGGGGATTGTGTTGTCGAATTTTTCCAGTGTTCTTAGAACTCCCTGTACATCATTCTGAGACAACCTGAAAAATTTTTGGACTTCAAAAAAATTCGACAGAAAACTAATGTAAAGTAAAAAGCAAGTTTTGGAATTTTGGTCGATCGGAAATGCAAAACACATCAAACAAAGCTAGACGAAGTTAATGGCGAGGCTCTGATACCACTGTAAGTGCACGGCGGCGCCCCGGTCGTCAATCTGACGGCCAAATGCGGAAACGGTGATAAACTTTAATTTTGCGAACTTAGCAAACCGGCACCACCGCGCACTAAACCCCGGATCGGGCCATTAAACTAGTTCTAGCAAAGTAACAAGATAGGGAAGAGATGTACCGAATGATCCGAGTCCTCCGGTCTTCTCCTCGTCGTCCCGATCTCCTGCGGAAACTCCGGTCGTCGCCTCCTCGCCGGAAGGGCACCACATCGCCTGCATCTTTTACGGGCTCCCACTTCAATACCGAGGCAACTCGGGCGCGACCCGAAGAATAGGGTCATAGATCCATTTCGACAATTGATTATTGCGTTGGAAGTCGCTAGAAAAGGTTGACCTAAAATCACCGGGATTTGGTTTCGTGGATTCGCTACAGGATGTGTGTCTATAACGATAAAGTCCACAGGGAATATGAACTCCCTGACTTTGATTAGCTCACCCCTAGGTTGGGTGATAGATCGATTGGCCATCTGAAGAGTGCAGTGCGCCGGTTTTAACTCTCCGATCCCTAATTGCTCATACACAGAATACGAAAGTAAGTTAACACTAGCACCTAAATCGAGTAGAGCACGATTGATAGTTTTACCCCCAATAGAAATAGATATAGTAGGACTTCCGGGGTCCGTTCGTTTCTTGGGTAACTGTTGGGTAAAAACAGTGCTTACATTACTCGCTAAGAAAACTTTTTTAGGTACTTGAGTTTTTTTCTTCCTAGTGTACAAGTCCTTTAGAATTTTTGCATAAGACGGAACTTGTTGAATAGCATCTAGGAGATGAATGTTTTTGTTAACTTGCTTAAAAATTTCCAAAATCTTCTCCATTTATGGACTGGGTCTGTTGCCTCTTAACCTGTATAGATAAGAAGCTTTATCAATAAGGGTTGGGTCCAACATTGGAGAAGATTGTGAGGACGGAATGGATCCCAGAATTGGACTTGGAATCGTTTTAGGTAGACTCGAGGAAGCGTGCGGAGGGTTCGAGCCTTGGGGAAAACGGAGAATAGACTCGGAAGATGGTGGACTAGACGAAATAGGAGAAGAAGTAGAAGCCGGGGTGTTATTAATATCATCAACGTCATCAACGTGTTCACCCACTTGGTTATCCAGCACTCTTCCCGATCTCAACGTGGTAACGACACTCACATTATAAATTTGTGAGTAGCCAGGATTAGGTATATGTTGAGATGGAAGTTTCCCTTTCTCTCTCGCACTCATCGCGGCATTTAACTGTGCAAGTTGTGCTTCTATCGATTTTATGCTTTCATCGTGGGAAGCGGTGTTCCGCATCAATGTTTGGATAGAAGATGTTAAAGCATCAGTCATTTGCATGTAATGTTTAATGAACGTGTCGAGTGCAGAGGGTTTATCGGTACCGGAAAAAGAATTATTATACGGATCAAAGTTGTTGGCCGGGTTTTGCAATGGTTGCAGTTGAAAGGGGTGCTGACTCGGTTGTGGTGGTTGCTGTTGCTGTGGAGGAAGTCTTTGATAATTGCTTTGGAATTGGTTTTGATTTTGGGTTTGGTTTTGGTTCCAAGCAAAATTAGGATGATTTATCTATCCCTGATTGTATGTGGAAGAATAAGGATCGTTTCAAGGTCGTTGCTGAAAAGTAGCATTAATTTGTTCTTGACCTTGAAACGGTGCACTCAAAGGACATTCTTCTATTAAGTGTGATGGGTTGGAACAGTGTTCAGTCGAAAATATCGCACATTTGATATATCATTTTACATACTTTTCTTAAATATGTAAATGTGTTTATTATAAATATAGAACATATTTGGGTTTATCTGTAAAAATACTATTTACCATATGTTTATATATTATAATTAACATTATGAAGGAAAATGTATGCATATAATATTTATATAATATTTTGATAATTTAAATATGTATATCATATCAAATATCCTTAATCAATATTCTTAAAATATAATATCATATAAAACGGTTAGGATAATATCTCAAAAATACCAAATATTACTAACATTATTCTTTGAGATATTGTGCAAGGTTTAGCTCAGGTCAGGAGATCGAGATATTGAGATGTCGGGAATAAAAAATCTGCCGATGAAGTTAAATAAAATCAAAGAATCAATACTGGTAGAGACTCTGGAAATATTTTCAAGTTCCAGACATCAAATAAATCTCCAGGTGTCACAACGAAGCAGACTCATAATTTTGAAGCCAAGATCCTACCAAACAGCCGCGGTTCCGCGGCCAAACCATGCCATATTCGGCGGATCCACGGCCCATTCACCGAGTTAGGGTTTTAGATTTTTATGTTTGGATCTTGACAACAAACCCTAATTTCTGGGATCTAGAGTATCTGGTTTTGGAGTTATATAAAGGACCGAGGGTTAAACGTAGAAATCATCAACCTTTTACTCGAAGCAAATCAATGTCAAAAGAACAAGTGATTTACGACAGGTCCTCGATTCGACGTGATAAAGCGACTTGAGATTTGACGGAGTATCTATTTCCTACAAGGCAGAGATCGAGAGAAACTTCTTCTTCCTCTTGTAATCTAAACTTGAAGGCATTGTACTTGTGAAGTTGATTAATAAAGGTAGATCATTAGATTAATTAGTTTGCATTTATTTTCTGTATTTACATTATGATCTCATTCTCTATCCGTTCTTCTTCTATCTCCATCATGCGCGAGTAATTCTCCGCTTGATAGGGTTCGTAGGATTAGGATAGAACAATAGATGAGAAAATACTTTAACTTCTTTTATGTCTTATGAAGTTTATAAACTTTAGCAAAAGAATCGTTAACATCTTAATCGGGCGTGCTACCAATTTATTTCTAGTCTTGACCGCGATTTGAGATCATATTAACAATTGTTTTGTTAAGGGCTAGACTTGAATAGAGATCAACGAAAGGACAAGAGTCAATAGTGTGGAAACACTAGTTTCTTCCAAGAACCCTAATCCTCATTCATCACTATCGATCTAGTTTTAAATCTATCAATAGATAAAATGAGTCATCTTTATTAGTCATCCATTACTACTAAATCCTAACGAACCCTACGAGTCATCTTCTGAAATAAAATCTACATTCGTACTTAAACTAGATCTATAATCTACATTCCTGTTTAACATAGATCTAGAATCTATTCTTCACTATTCTTTATTCTTCTATTCTTTGTCATTTCAATCAACACGTCTAAAGTATGATTAAAAGATTTCACATATCCTTGCGGACAACTCGTACACATCTCGGCTAGCTACACGTGGCACCGTTATTGATTGCGGTTACTACTTTACACTTTCAAACGATCAATCAAATGGCGTCGTTGCCGGGGATACGTGCGTAATTTTTTATTCTTACTATTCGTGTTGAAATCTTATTCGATCTATATCATAAAAAACAAAACCGCATCTTGCATATTTAACGATTAATGTGCGATATTTGCTAGAGAATTTGGAGACATAAGAAAGGAAATCAAGATTCAGAGACTTTCAGAGAGGTCCAGAGGAGCTAGAAAGGAACTGTAGAATTTTTTTTTACAAAGAACCCCCTAAATAGCGGTGGAACCGCAACAAAAGGGTGTATTTTGCGGCGGTTGGGCGGCGGAGTTGGGGAATTATGTATCCAAATTTCTCTGGAAACTTTTCTATCTCTTTCTCTCTCCTCTGAAAAATCCAATAATATATTTTTCTGCAGGATTCTTTGCAAAATATCCCGCTGATGTAGCTCTATAGACTGTATTGTTACTCTTGCTGCCATCAGGATAAATCTGACCCCTTCCCTGTTCCCACCTACATATATGGGATATTTTAAGAAGCGAACGCCTTTTTTCGTAGCGGGGTCGGGGGAAAGAATGGGAAAGACGATTTTACTATATTTCTGACCTGGAACAGGACCTATCACAAGAATATTTCTTTTATTGGGACAATAAGTCTAAAAAGACAGATTTCCTATCTTTTCTTTCACATCAGGAGAAATACGATCGGGGGGGCTAATTCGAATCCCTCGGGTAAAATAAGAATAGCCGCTACATTCAAAGCCCCCTTTTCAAAATCTTTTTGCGTGTTTTTGTTTTGCGGGTTGTTTTTGCATATTTAATACGAACATTAAGGGGAAAAGACCAAATTCAAATTAGGTGAGGATTTCATCACCCTTCCTAGGCCCTACAAATCACTGAACGTGCATGTGCATAACCCTATATTAATTAAAAAATATCTAGACCAAGACTCTAAGGACCGTCGCGCTCAAATAGGATAGAGGAAGGTCGTGGGTAATCTATCGCTTATCTGCATTTCTTTTGTGGTGTCTAGGGAAGTGTGTCTAGGAAAGTGGTTACTTAATTATGCCCGCTATTTTCGGTGATTCGTATAGCGGATACCTCCCACTTACCTGAACACAAGAGTGATAAAGAGATGGTGAAGGATTGATCCTGCGGCTTGTCCTTTAGAAGTCTAGAAGCGGTCTAGTGACTTAACCTATGTAATCTTAGTTCTAGGGTTGCTTGTGCATTTTATGATTTGTCAAGTCAACCCTTAAGTCCCACATTCAAAGCAAAACAATCCAACTAGAGCTTAAATCTTTCCCTTTTCACCCTCCCTCCTCTTTCCCTCTTATAATGGATAACCGAAATAAAAGAACTCTTGCCGAGCTTTGCTATCCAGAACCAGATATTTCTTGTTATCGTAATCGCTTCGGTATACCATCTGACTCTACCATGTCTTTAAGAGATCGGATAGAGAAAGCGGAAAGAAACAGTTGGCCACCTCGCTCCAGGTCCTATCAACCGCATCAAAATTCTACGTCTTCTTATATTGATACTCCATCTAACGTGTGTGAGGGAACTCCTAAACGCATGTCCATCATTGAGTATATAGCGAGGACTAATGGCCAAAGTTTCAATCCAGTCAAACCGTTAGGACAAAAAACACCACCACTTTCTAAAGAAAATTTTACTACTCGGTTTGTGGCATATATGACATCTGTTGACAGTCGCCAACCAACCAACCAATATCAATATTCTTCTTATCACAATGTTGATCCTACTCCTGCCTAATTTTCACAACCATTCGATTCCTATCAATTCTACCCGACTTTTACACCTTCTCTAGAAATTCCTTCTAATCAGTCATTTAGGAGTTTTACTTATCCACAAGAATTTCAATCTTATGCTGAAACCCTTTACCGACCCATGTTTAGTCTTGAACAGACAGTAGAAGAATATCGGATAGCGTCACGCCGTCACATAGAAGAATTGAAGGCGTCCATGGCCGTCCTCAATAAACAATACGAACGAGCAACTAGTTTCGAACCAGCTCAAAATTTTCCTACGTATGATACGGCCATAGGAAAAATCGAGAATTTAGGTAGTGAGAGAGAGAGGTATACCCTTCTAAATCAAACCTCCCCATTCCAAATTGAAATCCACAACTCTAATTTCACAGATCTATTGAGTACACCAAATGATTCACCAATTGAAGATAGATTGTCTAATGAGTTGTGTGACTTTGTAGTGTTTGATTTACCCTATTATGAGGAGTCCATTTCAAGTGAAGCCACACCCAATCCTTGTGATCTCTACACCTCCACTCTAGAACCTAAATTAATTAAAAACCATGCTTTTGATGAGGTGTCTGAGAATTTTAACCTTCACTTGATTGAGGAGATTGACGTTGGGGATATATTGGATGATGCACCCGAAATTTTAGATGAGATTGCCCCACCAATTCATCAGGACCTTTCACTCCCATGTGGTCATCATCTAGAACCTTTAACTGTTCTTCCCGAACCCCATATGCGTCTTGAAATTGATGATAAATGTATGACCGAAAAGCAGAATGAAATTCAGCCTTCATTTCCCACATCTAGTTCAGCAATACTCGACACACCAATTTGTTTAACCATTTAATCTCCCACTTTCTCTAGTTCTTCTTCTATTCTTCCTTAAATTTTAGCGAGTGTTGATGAATCACAATCCGATATTTCGAGTTCGATAATTCTAGAAAGACAACTTGATTTAGACTCTTTTAAGAATGAGGTAGATGAGATTTTCGAGTCTCCTACCTCCATAATTTTTGACAAATCAAGTGTGTTGAATTCTGGCGTGACACTTATTGACGTTGAAACGTTCAATCGGACCATCGATGAAAGTTTCGAAGATATTTTCGCCGACGAACTCGTATTCTTAAACAGCACGAATTTTGTGATTAATCAACCTCCACCTGAAGAAGTTGAACCACCACCATTTCTTCTTATCCCATACGAGAATGTGCCTATTCTTCCCATTCCTAATCATTTACATTCTCTTTTCCATTCACCATTATTGTTTTGTCTCTATCAACCGAGACGTAAACTATGCTACCTCTTATCTCCTCCTCACTTCTTCAAATCTCTGATCTTCCATCAACCAGTGCGTTATATCGATAAAATATTTGAATAGTTGGTGTTGACTTTTGGTATTTGTAAGGCTTTACTTTGACCAATAACTTTAACCCCCCTCATAATTTTAAATGCTTAATACGGTTTTACTCAAGTTTGAGGGGGGTATATTTTGGCTCTTGAACGAAAAGAATTTTGTTTATGAAATTGTGAGCCAAAGATAAGTTTCGGGGAAGATTTCACTATCAATTATTTCATGTCCCCTTTGATAACTTTTCCTCCCAAATCTACAGGTTTTTAAAGCTTAACAGATGACATCAGTGAGGACAATGCTGTAAACAGGTTTGGGGGAGGTTTGTGCTTATTCACGCATTATTGTGCATTATACTATATATAAGCACAATTTTTTTTTTGGATAATGAACGTTTGAAAGTGAAAAATTACATATGAAAAATAGGAATAGTTTAAGAAAAACAAGAAAGTTAGATATTTTCTTAAACGAAGCTAGTGATAAGTAGTTATGAGCCGTTGTCCCAAGGGTTAGTAAGATGAAGGAAATTACTAATCTGAGGATAAAAATAAATCTGAAAAATAGTCCCTATTCTTGAGTCCAAACATAAGAATGTTGATACCCTACTATACGCATTTATACACGTCTTGAAACTTGGGATAGTAGAGGATACCTTAAAATGCTCTTGTCTAAAAGCCTTAGTATACATGAAAATAAAAATATATAAGTGGTGAAGAAAAAAAATGAACACTGGTTTTGTAATTGCTTAAGGCAGCATAAAAAAATATAGCAAGGGTGCTTTATCACGTAGTGCCTTAGACCAACTGGTTTGGGAGCCACTGCTAAGCCTTAGGTGTTGTAAGACGAGAAATTACGCATAAATGCGCGAGCACATTTTGTAACCGGTCGGTTAGTACCTCAAGAAGTATTAACGGTCGCATGAAGGATGTGTTAGCAATTCTATCTGATAATATTCACCGACTATAAAGTATTTTGGAAGATGGACAAGAGTATGATAGCTTAAATTGAATTCTCTAAGTGTAGGGATGTCTTTTGCACACGCGTAGGGGTATATGCTCGATGTTTGGATGAAAGATAGGGAGGAAGAGTAAAGGCGTTGTTTTGTTGAGCGATGGTGTGATTTCTAATATCTTTTCACGACCATTAAGATAGGGCTCATAGCAACTGAAAAGCTGGTATAGTTGGAAACTCTTCTTTTCATGTTCTTTCTTTTATTTTTTCTTATCTTTGTACGTAACTTTCATCTTTTTTCTTTTATTATAGGATTTTGTGGGTGTAATCCGCTGAAAACCCTCAGGAGACAACACTCATCCTATTAGGGACACCTAGAGGTTTAACGGCTTATTGCATGTGCTCAGTGCAATCGTGTTGCCTACGAAAGTGTAGAAGAATAAGGATTGTTTCTAGGTCGTTGCTGAAAAGCAGTATTAATATGTTCTTGACCTTGAAACGGTGCACTCAACGGACATTCTTCCGTTATGTGTGATGGGTTGGAACAGCAACCACACATGGTTTTGGGGAGCGTAAATTGGTTTAGGGAGGCTGAAGAGACTTTGTTTCTATAGCATCGAGTTTCCTTTGTATCGCGGCCATTTCGGCTTTCACTGCGATGGAAATATCGAGCTGATGGACACCTCCCCTAGACGATGTAGGTCCAACGCTTTCCCACTGTAAAGTTTGTTCAGCTAGATCTTCCAGAAATTGCCAAGCTTCACCATCATCTTTAGACAGGAAATGACATTGACATATGGTTTCAAGCATCTGTTTTGTTGCTGGATCAACACCCTCATATATAATGCGACAAATGTCCCATCTATTGATTCCATGATGAGGGCATTATGGAAGAAGATCCTTAAACTATTCAAAGCATTTCCAAAATGGTTCATTGGGAAATTGGGTAAACTGGTTAATCTCGCTTCGAACGTGGGCGGTCTTATGATTGGGATAAAATTTCTTAAGGAATGCTACAACGAATTCATCCCATTTGGCAATAGAATGTGCGGCAATGTTATAAAACCATTTTTTTGCTAGATCGTACAAAGTAAAAGGGAGAAGACGTAATCTTATAGCATCCACAGAAAATTGTGACGTGCCCATCATCGCGCATACGTTTTTGAATTTGTTTATAAAATCGTATGTTTCTTCGGATTCAAGCGCGTGAAATTTGGGCAACTGTTTGATGAAGTGGGGTTTAATTTCAAAATTATCCCCATTGGCTGGTGGAATAGATAGACAGGTAGGAAGGGGTCTACGCACGGGGTAGCATCTTTCCTGAAGAAAGATGCGCGGTGGATTCTGCGCAGCGATGGGTGGTGGCAGGATGGTAGTGGTAAAATCTGATAGAGAACTATCCATCTCGGTCGATATGGTGGGTGGAGGGGAAAAAGGAGATGAAGAAGTACTGACTTCGGAGTCGATATCAGAAACACGGACAAGACGGGCACTAGAATCCCGTGTCCAGCCGAGCATGCACTAAGCGGGTTTAGCGTAAGTGGCAGCGTGTGAACGATTTAAAAATGGTTTGTTTTTGAAAAAGTGTCGGACGTGAGACAAATAAAAAAAATGCACAAACAACCCTAGAACTAAGGTTACCTAGGTCAAGTCTTTAGACCGCTCCTAAACTTCCAAAGGACAAGTCGCATGATCAATCCTCTACTACCTCTTTATAACTCTTGTAGCCAGGTAAATGCTAGGTAAGTGGGAGGTATCGGCTATACGAATCACCAAGAACAGCGGGCCTAATTAAGTAACCACTTGTCATAGTCATGCTTTCCTAGACACCACAAAAGAAATGCGGATAAGCGACAAATTACCCACGACCTTCCTCTATCCTATTTGAGCGCGACGGTCCTTAGAGTCTTGTTCAAGATATTTTTTAATTAAAATAGGGTGATGCGGATGCTCGTTTTGTGATTTGTAGGGCCTAGGAAAGGTGATGAAATCCCCACCTAATCTGAATTTTGGTCTTGCCCCTTAAAGTCCTTAATAAGATATGCAAAAATCAATTACAAAACACGCAAAAGATTTTTAAGCGGCTATATTTTGCAAAGAATCCTGCAGAAAAATATATTATTGGATTTTCTAAAGGAGAGAGAAAGTATAGAGGAAGTTACCAGAGAAATTTGGATGCAGAATTCCCCAACTCCGCCACCCAACCGCCGCAAAATGCACCCTTTTGCCACGGTTCCGCCACTATTTAGGGGGTTCTTTGTATTTTTTTCTACAGTACCTTCCTAGCTCCTTTGGACCTCTCTAAAAGTCTCTGAATCTTGATTTTCTTTCTTTAGTGTCTCCATATTCCCTTGCAAAAATCGCACACTAATCGTTAAATACACAATATGCGGTTTTGTTTTAATTTTATGATATGGATCGAATAAGAATTCAACACGAATAGGAAAAGAAAAATTACACACGTATCCCCGGCAACTGCGCCATTTGATTGATTCTATTTTAGAGTGTGTAGTAACCGCAATCAATAGCGGTGTCTCGTGTAGCTAGCCGAGATGAGTTTGGGTCGTCCTCAGGGATTCGTGGAATCTTTGAATCTTACTTTAGACGTGTTGATTGAAAAGAGGAAGAATAGAAGAATTAAGAATAGTGGAGAATAGTTTCTAGATCTACGTCGAAATACGGATGTAGAATTTATATTTTTAGATCTAGTTTAAAAACGGATATAGAATATATAAGAAGAAGGCTTGTAGGGTTCGTTAGGATTTAGTAGTCATGGATGACTAATAAAGATTACTCATTTTATCTATTGATAGATTTAAAAGTAGATAGATAATGATGAATGGGGATTATGGTTCTTGGAAGAAACTAGGGTTTCCACACTATTGACCCTTGTCCCTTCATTGATCTCTATCATGTCTAGCCCTTAACAAAACAATTGTTAATCTAATCTTAAATTGCTGTCGAGACTAGCAATAAATTGGTAGCGCGCCCGATAAGGATGTTAACGATTCTTTTGATAAAGTTTATAAACTTCATAAGATTTAAAAGAAGTTAAAGTATTTTCTCATCCATTGTTCTACCCTAATCCTACAAACCCTATCAAGCGGAGAATTACTCACGCATGATGGAGATAGAAGAAGAACGGATAGAGAATGAGATCATAATGTAAATACAGAAAATAAATGCAAACTTATTAATCTAATGATATACTTTTATTAATCAACTTCACAAGTACAATACCTTCAAGTTTAGATTACAAGAGGAAGAAGAAGTTTCTCTCGATCTCTGCCTTATAGGAAGTAGATGCTCCGTCGAACTCATGTCGAATCGCGGACCTGTCTTGGATCACTTGTTCTTTGACGGTGATTTGCTTCGTGTAAATGATTCATAATCTTTAAGTTTAGCCTTCGGTCCTTTATATAGCTCCAAAGTCAGAAACAATAAATCCCAGGAATTAGGGTTTGTTGTGAAAATCCTACCAACAAAATCTCACTCTTTAACTCTTCAATCACACTACGGACCCGCCGTAATAATGCTGTTTTGGCCGCGGAAGCGCCACATCATGGAAGATTTAGGGTCTCAAAATTCTGGGCTTCTTCATAGTGACACTTGGAGATTTATTTGATGTCTGGAATCTTCATATCTTTTCTGAGTCTTTGTCAGTATCGATTCTTCGATTTTATTTAACATTATTGGCAGATTTTTGATTCCTAACATCTCGATATCCCGATCTCCTGACCTGAGCTAAAGCTTTGCACATATCTTCGATCACTTGTTCTTTGATATGATATGCATAATAAAAATATTATATAAATATTATATGCATATATTTTCCTTTATAATGTTAATTATAATATATAAACATATGGTAAATAGTATTTTTACAGATAAACCTAAATATGTTCTATATTTAAAATAAACACCTTTAGATATTTAAGAAAAGTAAGGAAAATGTTATATCGAACGTGCGATATTTTCGACTGAACAAGACCTGGTATCAAAGCTTCATATTCAGTTTCGTTAGTAGTCATTGGCTCCGTTAGGGAGAAGGCGTAACGTAGTATCCCTCCTTGTGGTGGAGCCATGAAGACAAGGCCCAACCCAGCTTTGATTATGGGGGTGTTTTGCTTTCGCCTCTTCAAGGAAGACGCTCTGTCGAAGTAGAGTTCCATTGGGAATTATTTTCTTCTCCCTCTCCTTTGATTGTGTTGAATGATGTTCATCCGGCAAATTGCAATTTAAGGGGCAGTCGGCTGGTATCAGATGCTCGGCGAGAAAATCGGCAATGGCCTGGCTTTTCACTGCTTTCAGACGTTGATACGTTATCGAGAACTCTATCAGGAGGAGGGCCCATTTGGCAAGCCCTCTGCTAGTATGGCCTTTTACATCAAATAGATCCACCCTTGATATGAGATGGATCTCATGTGCCAAGGCATTACGCTTGAGTTTCGTTATCGCGAAGATCATTGCCAGGCAATGCTTTTTGGTGGGAGAGTAGTTGTTCTTTGCCCCCAGGAGAACTCGACTCAAATAGTACAAAGCTCTCTCCTTTCCCTGGTCGTTCTCATGTGTGCATAGCGCGCCTAGAAAACCCTCAAGGGCTGTTGTATATAGGATAAGGGAATTTCCCTTAACCGGAGCGGCCAATACAGGTGGACCTTGCAAGTATTGCTTGATTTCGTCTAGTGCATTTTGGCACTTTTGATCCCAGACGAACGTGAACCCCTTCTTCATCAGATGACTGTAGGGACGGCATTTTCCGGAGAGGTTGGTTATGAACTATCGGATATATGCGTGCTATCCTTGAAGGGATCGCAACTGTTTGAGGGTCCTTGGCATGGGCATTTCCGTAATCGCCTTGATCTTTGAGGGATCAATTTCGATACCCCGGTGCCGTATGACGAATCCTAGGAATTTGCCCGAGGAGATTCCAAACGCGCATTTCAGAGGATTCATCTTCAGATTGTACTTCTGAAGACGTTGGAACACTATGTTTAGATGTTCCCAATGTTCCTCGTAAGACTTGCTCTTCACCACCAGGTCATCAATAAAGCATTCGACAATCTTATGGATGAGGTCATCGAAGATCTTCATCATGGCCCTCTGGTAGGTAGTGCCAGCGTTCTTTAAACTGAAAGGCATCACCTTATAGTACAATATGCCCAACGGAGTCTGGAAGGCGGTATGTTTTTGGTCTTCAGGATGCATTTTTATTTGGTTGTATCCTGAAGATCCATCCATGAAAGAGAAGACTTCATGAGTAGATGATTGGTATTGATTTTTAGGATGTGTGTTGGTTTTTTGAAAATTGAATTTAGAAATCACAACCAAAAATATTTTGACTGCAATCAATAACGGTGTCGGATGTAGCGCGTTAGTAAGTGCGGATCGTCCACAGGGAAAGTGTAATCCGTTCAATTTTCGAATTAGATGAGTTGAAAATTTAAGGCAAAGAAAAGAAAACAATTCATGATTTGTAATTGAAGATCAAGAATAAGAAAAATCTAGATCTAAAAGAAACATTAAAAACAAGAATTGAGATGTGTGATAATTTCCAACCAACAATCAAGATTAGAAGTATGGCTCGTAGGAGTAGATCGGATCTATAGATGTGATGAGATCTAATGATTACGCATTCTTATCCATTAACGAATTGATACTAGATCGATGCAAATTCATCGAGGTTTAAGGATCTTGCGAGGAAATTAGGGATTTTGCAACTCATCCTTTGTCCTTTCGATGGATCGCATTCAAATTCTAGCTTCTAGTTAATCAAATGGTCAATAGTTGTTCCCTAGTTTCGAGTGAACACGATCAAGAAAGCATCATCTCGAAACTAGGTTATTAATCATTTGATTCACAAGAATTTCCAAACATTATAGGATTTAAAAATTGTAAAAATATCTAAATCATCATCATCTAAAGATCGTCACAACTCCTACACGAGCGGAGATTACTCAAACATCATGATCACAAACATAATCACAAATTGAGATCTAATCATTATGCTTGAATTAAAAGATAAGCAAGAATATAGAAAATTCACCTTTATTTATCGATAAATTTCGTAACAACTCTCTTGAATTTACAAAAGGAAGGAACTAGATCGTCGATTTCGGCTTCGCTCGGCTCCTTGAGTCGCGGATCGGCGTGGATCTCTTGCTCCGTTGGAATCCGGCGTCGCTTCTAAAGGTTGAAAGCTTTTTTGCTTGAATTGCTCTCGGGATCTTGATCTTGATTTTGAATTGGGGTTGAATTTGAGGCACAAGTTTTTGTCACTAAACTTGTGGGTTGAAGATGGTGATGATTCTTGAACAATTTGCACCCTAGATCTAGGATCCTTTTTATAGACCTCTAGATCTAGAATTGAAATTTGAATTCCCTCCACAAGTTAGTTAACCAAAAGATTTAAATTTCCCTCCAAGAGTTAGTTAAGCCAAAAATTTGAATTTCCCTCCAAGAGTTTGTTAAGCCGATCCTTCTAGATGTGCCACGTGGAGTTTCTACAGTATTCTGGAAGCTTTGGCCGTTATTTTAGACATGTGGAGAAAATTGGAGCCGATGATGTCATCAAAGTGCCGCGGTTCCGCGGCGCAAGCAGTCTCCCGCCGCGGAACCGTGGCGCTTTAGAGGCCTTAGGGCTTGATTTTTTTTACAATAACTCTTGGGCTTTCTTGTGGGCCTTTTTCTGATATATGGATTTTTATTTGGCCTTCTGTATTACTACCAGATTTTCAGCCTTTGAGTTGGCGCATCTTTTAAGAGATCTTTTCCCAATTTTGGGCTCTGCTTCTGGAATTTCCTGCATAGACTCCAAGACAAGAGTTGCGCAATACAAGAATGATGCGATGCCATGAAACACAGTTAATTTCCCTTAAAGTGCCGGTTAAAAAGTCTAACACATGCAATTTGGTATTTCAGAGATGATTTGGTAATATGTGCAATTATGAATACCGAACACTTCTATATGAGTGCAAAAGGTAGGGAAATTGCCGTGTTAGAAATGCAGTATTTTCGACTGATCAGTAGACGTGTTATCGATCATCAGCTCGGTAGCAGACACTGAGAAGTCATCCTTTGGACAAGCTTTGTTGAGCTCCCGAAAGTCCAGGCAGATCCGCACCGTCCTATTTTTCTTCATCACTGCAACCATGTTGGCGATCCAGTCGGGATATTGAACTTCTTGGATGAAGCCGGATTCGAGTAAATTTTTTGATTTCAGCGTTGATACTCATCTCAAGTTCAAGTCGCATCCTTCTAGGCGCTTGTTTGACTGGCTTGATGTCCGATGATATGATTGGTTTACTTTTGGGTCTAAACCCAGCATCTCAGAATAGTTCCATGCGAAGCAGTTTTATATTGCAAGAGTACATCCTATAAAGTGGCCACCTATTTTTAGATAACAGCTCACCGACGAACGTCGGCCTCGGATCGTTTTCCGTCCCTAAATCAATTTTCTTTAGGTTATCCGCCGTAGTGTGTATCCCATCTTCCAGCTCTTTTAGGGCTGGTGGAAATTCTGAGATCACCTCATCCCCGTCCTCATTTGCGAAGCACCTGAAGAGGTCATCCATATGTTCGTGCCCTCCCTCTTTTGAGAATGTTATCACATGGCAGGTACGAGTTCGCTTCGATTCTTAACATGAGCTGGTCCTGTCCTCACGGTATAGGTCATCTTTAGCTCATGCTATTGCGGTGGGGTTACCCTCCAGCTGTCGGACAAAGCGAACCTTCCTTGTTGATACTGGTCATCGACCCAGTTTTTGAAGGTGAAGCAGTCTTCAAAAGGATGACCTATTGCTTGGTGGTAGGAGCAGTAATCTGGGTGACGGACCTCGTTTATTTTTTCGGGGTGCCGAGACTCCGGGAGCGTCATCATTTGATACTTCATGACAAGGCTGAATATTTTCCTTGTCTTGTCTTGAGGAAAAGAGTATTCCCGGCCCATCTTCTTCATAAAAGACGGGTTCCAGCTGGATTTTCCTCGATTGTACGGCTTCTTGGATCCATTTTGCTGTTTTCGAGCATTTTTTGCTTTCTTCGCCTTGTTTTTTCCTCTACTTCAGGATTTTCCTTCGAGGCAGGAACGTACAGCTGGTTGAGGATGAAGGGCATTGTTGTCTTCTTTCTCTGCAGATTGTCGATTGAGACCTTGCGTCTTGGCCTTTTCATAAATGTCTATTTCCCTGCTGTGATCATCCCGAATCTTTTGACAAGCTTCTTGTATTAGCTTGTCAACCTGTTCTTCGAACGACGAATTTGACATTCTTAGAGCGGGATTTTGCTCTGCTTCAACGTCACAGCTATCTGAAAGGGCGTTCTCTTCTTCATCGAAACTATTTATGACGTGGCAGCTATGGAATCGCTCCCGTTTCTCGGACCGAACGTATCCGAGTTTGGTTGTCTCCATCTTCCCGTTGGGCATCTTTCGCTGGTCCCAGGGATATCCCAAATCATTTTTTAGAAGTGGGCTTGTCGAACAGTTTGTTCGAAGGGTACACCTTGGCATCTTAACAGCCTTTTCAATCCTTCCGAGTAGTATCTTGGCAGACGGATTGGTTGAAGCCTGTCGTGCAAAATCGGCATCGTGCCAGACTTCTTTCTCTACAATGGTCTCCGTAGATTGGTAAACGAGGATCGCCTTTTCACCTCTTCGCCTGGAAGGCACGTAGAAAGTCTTTAGTTCCTGTATGATGTATGTATCGAGCACATCAAGTTTCCTGTAATGCTGAGGCGGAGCCATTGTGATTTGCAGACTTTGAACTGCTCCGACAAAGGTTTGTGCTGACGGGCGGACGGAGAACTCCGTATTGGCCTCATCATCAGAGTCATCGCCAAAGACCAAAATAGGAGTAGATGGTCCAGGCCTGTTGTCTTGGGGTTGCCCCGATTAGACTATTTCTTTATCTTCCTCGATGTCGCTCCCAAAGATCGGGTTGGTGACAACGGGCTTCCGTTTATCCTCCGGCCTATGACTTCTTTCCGTATCTTCAAATCTGGTAGGAAGTACTTTGCGTCTTCATATTTTCGGACCTCATTTACGGAGAATGGGTTTAGTTCTCCAGTAACGGTGTATTCCAAGCCGCCTTTGAAGTACTCCATACACTGATGTGTAGAAGGGACGACGTTGTACTCATGTAGCCAAGGCCTACCGAGCAGAGCGTTATAGCAATTCTTGGCATCAATGACATGAAATTTGATGTCAGTGACAAGCAGCCCAAAACGTAACGTTAGTATTACGAACCTGAGCGTCCGTGAAGACTGTGAATCAAACCCGGAGATGGTAATTTTGTCCCGAGCCAGGTGCTGAATGTTCATACAAATCTCCTTCAGCACCTTCACGTTAAGGAGGTTGATTGAGGATCCGTTGTCGACCAGGATCTTCCCTATCTTGATGTCATGGCAGTATCCGCTGACGTATAATGGGCGGTTATATTCGTACGTTCTGAGGAGAAGATCTTCATCACTGAATGCGATGTTAGCTGTGTGAAGCTCTGCCAGCTCGTCCTTCATCTTCTCTTATGCGAGGAAAGCTTGGAACTGATCGGGCTCTTGTAATGTCTTGATCATAGAATCTCGTACCTCTTTGGACAAGAGAAGAGCATCCGGTATGCTCAGTTGTGAGGGTATTTTCCTCAGATGTGCCAGGACATTGTAATCCACCTTGTTTTTCCTAGGCGGGTCCCTGGCGCGAGCTCTTTAACGACTCCATCATTGAGGGCAATTTCCTCAGGGATTTTCTCTTTCCCTTTGTCTCTTTTGCTCGAACCTTTGTTTATAGGTTCGAGGTTCTTTTAAGGCAGCGTGCGGTTACGCAACTGAATGTTAGCGCAGTTCTTCTCCTCCTCTTCTTTTCCGGAGGTGGAGTCCATGAAGAGAGGGACGGGGGTTATTTCTTCCTCAGAATCGCTCCCGAAGATAAGAACTTAAAGTTTTTCCTTTTCCGAACTGGTATCAACCATATGACAGTCGCCAGTCATCTTCTCACGCGCACTTGTCGCACTATTTTGTTGTCGACGAGTTTCGCGCTTCATCCTCTTGAAGTAATTTTGATGGGCAATGTATCCTTACCACCATTTCTTGAAGGCACTGCATTCTTCGGTAGGGTGGGTAACCCTCCGATGATATAGGCAGTAGTTTAGATATGAATCCTTTCCGTTGAGGCTTATAGCCCCGGGAGTGTTTCCTTTGAGAGGTGATAGCTTCATTCCCATTGACAGGGCTTTGGTGAACGGCTTCACTGTCTTGATCCTGTTATTGTTTGCCACAGGTGTGCTTTGGTCTGGTTGGAGTATTTTACGAATCCTCCATGCCGCGGCTTCTTAATCCTGACGTTGACTCTTAGCCTTTTCGTATATGGCTGTTTCGCGTTCTCGGTCAGCTTTGCTTTTTCGAAAGGCTTCGTTTAACAGTCAATCGATTGGGTCTTATGGCAGTTCCGGGGATTTTAGCACCGCTCCTTCCCCTAGTTCTTCTGCGTTTCCTTCTGGCGCTGAGGGAATTTTTTCGTCATTTAATAACGAATGGGAGACCATGTGGCAACTTTCTACATAGTCTTCGGTTTCTTCTTGTTTTCCTCATCGTTGTCACTATCTTCGTTCTTAAGATTATGCTTGAGGAACTCTTTGAGAGTGATTGGTGTCCGCACCTTTTGGTTATATTCCTTTAGCGCGTCGATGTACCTCTGTAGGTCTGTGCTTTTGTCGTCATACTCGATAGGTTGCACAGGCTTCTTGGTCTTCTTCTTTTTCTTTGAAGACTTTAAGGCCCGACTTGGGGATTTTGCCCTTTGTCGACAGTTTTCGGTACGGGACGCGGTTTCAGTATCCCTTCGATGATTTCTAGTTCATGTGGGCTCTTCCACCTGATTGTCGGACACGCATAGAGATCTTTCAGCCTTCTTTTGGTTTTAGCTGAAAGGACAACTTCCCATGGAGATTCTTCCACGAGCGAGCATGATTCCCTCGGCGTATCCATCTTTTTAGGAGCGTACTTCTGTGGTGGGTTCACCCTCCAATTCTTAGACAGCGTGAACTTTCCCTGTTGATACTGATCCTCAACCCAGTTTTTGAAGACGTAGCAATACTCAATTGGGTGGCTCACTATTCTGTCATAGGAGTAGTAGTTAGGGTTGTTGACGTTGCCAGGTTGCGGTGGACAACGTGGGTCTGACAATGTGACGAGTTTTTTACGTACTGCCAACTCGAACAGCCTCCTCGTCTTGTCACGGGGAAATGAGTAGGCGCGTCCTAGCCTTTCTTCCAGGGATAGACGCGCTCGCGCGTATTTTGACGAGCAGCCGGTTTTGGGTCACCCGGTTGTTTTTGAGTATTAGCAACGAAGGCCGCTTTCCCTTTACCCTTGGCATTTCGAGGGTCCATTTTTGAGGAGGAAGGCCCGTGGCCCATCTGGTCCATTTAGGCCAGTTTGTCGATCAGAGCCTGGAAGGTGGTCGGCTTGAAGAACGTCATGAACTGTGACACAGTCGTTTGAGGATCTAGGGTCCCAATGAACATGCCCACGGCAGGAGATTCTTCAATGCGCTATTCGCATTTCGACCATAGTTTCCGCCACCGGATCGCGTATTGGACCCAGGTTTCTCCTGACTTCACCCTGATATTGATTAATGCTGTGATCGAGGTGCGATCACTTGCGCTGGAGAACCGTTGTGTGAATAGCAATTCATTCTCTGTGAATGTTTTGACAGATTCATTTAGGAGCTCCGAGTACCATTCAAATGTCGTCTTTGACAGGCTGCCAACGAACCGGCTAAGCAACAATTTGTCGTCGCCCCCAGTGTTGCCACACAAAGCTCTGAACTGATCGACGTTCTAATGTGGGTTTCCTGTCCCTTTGTACACATGGAACATGGGGATCGTATATCCCGACGGGTACTTGATTTGATCATACCAGCCAGGGTACGGTCGCCCGGTTCTGACGATCTGGCCAGCCGCTTCGTTAGCTTGATGCGCTCGTATTTGTTGATCTATATAATCATCAAGAGCAGCCTTAGAGATTGTTTCCTCCTTTGCCACTGATAAATCCGGAAGAGGGTTTGATGTTTCCCCCTGTCATCCTCGACGATTATCGGTGGATCTTCGGCTGGAGGTTCTGGCTGGATCATCATTCCAACCATGTCTTGGAACAAAAATGCCATCTTCTTTATGTTAGCAGCTTGTTCCGCGTCTTTCTTGTCCTTTCTTTCAAGCACCCTTAGCAGGAACTCTGTATCGGTCTCCTGCTCCTGGCGCTATTCAGATGCCGATTCCAGGCTTTCTTTTTGCCCGGTAAGTACTGAAATTTTGATCAGCATTTCCTGGAGCTTTTTTTTGCTCCTGAGCTTTTGTCAGCGACCGAGTTTGCAATCGATGACCTACGGAAGCATGTCTTTCCTCTTTCCCGGAAGCCATGTAGACCGTATGCACGATCATGCCCCGAGACTTAGGGCGTTTGGGTCCATTTCCTTTGGAATTTGCCGTTGGCGATGGAATTTTCTCCAGCCTCATCCTTTTATGCGATGTTGAAGTTGAAGGAGCCATTGTAACAGGCAACTGTGCAGAAGATGTCCCTCGCTGTATGATGGAGGGATAGCCTTTCTCCTGCTGAGCCTTCATTTTCTTCAGTCGGCAAGAGTAGTCTTTGTCGATCATAGAGTCTGGGACTTTCTGCCAGACCCTGTGAATTTTAGAGGAGAGCTGCTGGTGGGGGCGCTCAAGTTTTCCCTGCATTATGGCTTCTGCAGGCAGGCGCGATTTCTTTAGTATCGTCGTTGGAGAGTTCTTGCGTACCCTCCTGAGTAGATCAAAGCTATTCCCGGTTGGAATATCAGCATCAACTTCCACCATCGGGGTTGGTGGGGTTAGTACAGAGAGAGAGTTTCTCCCAGCTTTCCTCACCCGGCGCCAGTGGCGACGTCAAGCGTGTCTTGCAAAAGGGACCGCCTCAATTTTGGAAGCGGCTTCTTCATGCCCCTGACTTTGGTGAGGGGCCGCTGCTGGTGCCAGCCTGTTGAAGACTGACATTCGTGGCAGAGTTTGGGATGGAATGACCAATATTTTCAAGACCGATCTTTTAGTAGGATAAGAACCTTTGACGACTTCACCAGCCAAAGGAGTTGGGAGGGCTATCCATTTTAGGACAACCCCTTCAGGTACGACGAGCCTCTTTGCGGACCCGTTTTGGTTCTGGCTTAGCCTGTTGAAGACTGAGACGTCTGAGCTTCTGCTCAGCCTATTGAAGACTGAGACATCGGATTTGGACGAACCGTTGAGAGGGGCCGTTATGGTTGCAAGTCGATCGAAGACCGACTTTTTGGGAGCTTCCTTTTGCGCGGTGTTGGGCCGCTGAAACCCATCAGCGGGAGCATGGTCCCGAAGAACAATCCGGTAGTAGAATGAGTTACTTTCCCCACTGGCATTGAAAAGATAGAAGCCGCGTTGGGCCCGTAAGTCACTCCTCCAATTGAGGCGGAGTAGGAGTTGCTGTTGCAAGTTGTGCAGTTGGAAGCCATCGATTTTTCTTCTTCTTCTTCAGCACAGGAGCAAGACACTAAATCTTAGTATCTCGAATCCAAGGGCAACTATAACAAACTGCGATTTTGTTCGCGAACACGAAACACGAAGTGTGGAATTGAAATAGGAAAAGGTCCCACCGGGCATGCCATAATCTGTTAAAACGGGAAAGAAAACGGGGAAGAAAACGGGATGGATCGTCTTTCCTGAATTTGGGGGTAGATGCTATTTGGTTTTATCCGTCCACCTCTCCGAAGATGCTAAGTTGATTTATGGCACCATATATCAGAAGTTTGGATAGATGCGGCCGTTGTAGCAAACTTCGTCAGATTCCCCCTTATTTTCACTAGGTTTTTTTTTATTGTGGGGATGCTCTTCCCTGCAGGCGCAATCCTCTGCAGTTAATTACATTACCGCATCGCGATAACCACTCTCTCCTGCTCTAGAATTTCACTTCATGTCGTGTGTGTTTTTATTTTTTTGGGTTTCCCGTGGATTGTATATGGAGACTAATTTATGTTGTCGCTCGTAGGGCGTAGTTTAGTCAAAATCTGTATATTTTAGATTTGGGTTTTTATTTAAGGACCGTCAATCTAGTTTGAGATTAAGATAGACTTAAATGTATATGATCATTTGGGGCTCGGTTGGTTTTTTGTTAAGGATACATTAGTCCTATTTAAGACTAAGATCCACTTAACAATTTTTAGGATCATCATTTTTATTTCAGATCCAACAAAAGAACATTTGGGCTCTGTTGAAAGGAGACTTTAGCAACTTAGCTGATTTGGGCTTTGTCTGCTCAGTCTTTTCTTCTTTTTAAAAGTGCTAGGCACTTGTTTAGGCTCTGATGCTTACATATATGACATATGAAGCATTCATTCATTAGCACTGCCCAATGGGTGTTGAAGACTTTAGTCATATTGACTAAATGTGAAGTGCTATGCACTTTTAAATGGCGTCCACGTGAGGTACACGTGCGGTGTTGGGTGCTGCACAATTAGTACCGAGCACTCAGTCATTTTGGCTGTAAATGGATTGCTAAGCACTTTTTCTTCAGCGCCCATGTGCGTTTCACGTGAGGCGCTAGCCTTCTGTTTTGGGCACCCGCGTTCTTTTCACGTGAGGCGCTGGCGCTGTTTAAAGAGGGCGCCCACGTGGGGAGCTCGTGAGGTGCTATATTTTTTTTGATCGGGTTCTTTAAGGCGCTAAGCTTTGAATTCCTGGAGTATTAGTAACCCCGTTCTTTTTATGTTCTTCTTTGATCTTCCTTGAATATTTGATTCTCAAGAACAAGATCTTCCCGATGAGAATTAAATTCTCAACTTGTGGGAGATCTGTCTAGTGGATTTCAGATCCAGAGAAAGAACTGAGTTCTTGGATCTGGTAAAAGAGAGACAATATGGTCTCTGTGTTTTCCTTTTACTTAGAATTTAAATGAAGCAGAAGCTTCTTCTATGAGAATTAAATTCTCTTTCTTTTTCTTCAGAGCTCTTGTGCTATCTTTTTTTTTTTTTGAAAAAAGCTTATGGGGGGTTCTGTCTGTGCGAGACTTGAAGTCTCGGGTCCTTTATATAGTAGAGGGAAGTTTGTTTAATTATGAAAAAATCTCTCATTGAGAGATCCCAATTGATTTAATTGGTCACAGAATTGATTTGGGGAATTTTACCCACCAGATCCAAGGACTTCTATTTTACAGAAGACGTTGCTCTTGTTTTTAACAAGATTAAGGAAGTATTTTTTCCCTATACAGAATTTGTTCTGTGAAATAGTGATTTTTAATCACCATTGGATTTTTAATAGAATGATTCTCTGTTTTACAGAGAGCGAAAAATTGAGGGAATGTATTCCAGAATAGAATTTTATTCTACAATCGGATCTTTGATCCAACCGAAAGCATCTTTCTTATTTTAGAAAGATTTGGGGAATGTTTTCTCCCAAAAGAATTTAATTCTGTATTTTGATGATTTATCATCTCCGTTGGATCTTTGATCTAACGGCTATGTTTTAACAGAGAGTATTGTAGAATTTAATTCTACCTAGGCGCTGGTGCTCACGTGCTGTGTGCGTGGACGCCACTTAAGAATTTAATTCTTAAGAGGGGTACTATTGTGCTTTGCACATTAGCGCCCGCATGAGGAACACGTGCGGCGCCTTGTTAGTGTTTAACTCCTATTTAATAGATTCTTCTTAGCTTTGCACATTGGCTCCTGTGTGAGGAGCACGTGAGGCGCCACTATAGGATTTAATCCTATCAGATTGGCTCTGGCGCTGGCGCCCTCGTGGAGAGCATGCGAGGCTCTGCCTCATTAAGTTCCAACAGAGCTTTGCTCTTTATTAGGTTAAATATTGGAAAACACCTGTCTTAAGTATCTAAAGATATGGGGTTGTCCTGCCTTTGTCAAAAAGGTTCATCCGGACAAACTTGTGGCACGTTGAGTATTGTGTAAGTTTGTGGGATACCCCAGGAATTCTAGGGGGTATTATTTCTATCACGCTGAAGAATAAAAGGTCTTTATTTCTCATCATGCGCGCTTCATGAAAACTCAATTTCTCTAAAAAGAGATAAGTCGGAGCGCAATAGATCTGGAAGAAATTCCAGAACCACAAACTATTACTGAAAACTTAGTAGGACCTGAGATTTCAATAGAACAGGATGTACCCACGCCACTCCGTAGATCTAGTGGGCAGTCTCATCTGCCCAAGAGATACTACAGTTTTCTCGTAGATAGGGATCGAGAGGATTGCATCATCGACGATGATGAGACGACTAGTTTTCAGCAAGCCATCACGAGTAAAGACTCGGTGAAGTGGCTGGATGCTATGCGATCTGAGATGGAATCCATGTACACAAACCAAGTTTGGAGTTTGGATTTTGCTCCTACTGGGGTAAAACCCGTAGGATGCAAATGAATCTTCAAAAAGAAGATTGGTGTAGATAGTCAGGTAGAAACCTACAAAGCTAGACTTGTTGCTAAAGGTTTTCGTCAAAGACCAGGATTGGATCATGACAAAACTTTTTCACCAGTGTCTATGCTTAAATCCATTCGGATCCTACTTTCCATTGCTGCCTTCCATGACCATGACATCTGGCAGATGGATTTTAAAACCGCTTTTCTAAATCGATGTTTAGAAGAGTGTGTTTTCATGGATCAACCATAGGGTTTCGTAGACAGTGGGAGTAGCGGAAAGGCTTGTAAGTTGCTCAAATCCATTTATGGATTAAAGTAGGCATCGCGGAGTTGGAACTGTTAGTGATACATGCCCTAGAGGCCATTATTGTATCATACTGGATTGTATATTACATATTGGAAGCTCGGGATATTCACAGTTATAATAACAGTCCTGCTCAAAATGGTAGTATGCTACTTAGTTTGATTCTACCTCATGTGTTTCTTTTAGCATATCGCTTATACATATTGGTAGAGCCCTTAGGATCTTTGCTTGATTACTAGCGTTGTGATGGCAGTCACACTAGTGGGGGCTGGGTAGTCTATAAGCACATCCTTATACAGGTTCCTAGTCACAGGATTATCGAGACGGGGCATCGATACTCCGGAGTAGACTAGTGTATACGCTTCTCATCCCAGCAGGGGATATGGTCTGTCCCACACCCATTAGTACGACGTACTGGTGATAGTATGCAGGTGCTCATTAGGTTATGAGTTACACTGGACATGACTTGTCGGGAACTACTAGTTGGTATTATACCTATCGCCAGGAAGCAGTTCCATGGTGACATGAGTACATGTTAGTCCGTTAACTTGCCATCGCTACTTCGTCTCGCGTGTGTTCCCACTTCACTTAGATTACTACCCTACCACGGCTTAAAGGAGTTGTGCAAATAAGTATTAATTGGGTGTAGTCCCGAAGCACTTGGAGGCAGTAGCGGTTAGATAAGATTCGTCTCCCTCAGTATTGGGGGTTGATATCGCGCAGTGTTCGGAAAGCCATTACACAAAGTCCCTGGCCTGGGCAGTCGAGAAATACTGGTAGGCACTCTAGTAGTTTCTCAGGGTGTATTGGGCTCTCCTCCGGCATGACTTATTAAGTTGTTAGGGGTCTGACTTTGACCATCCCTCTAGGTCTGATATGCGAGTATCTTAGATGAACAGACCGGACTGTACGAATATTGTCACAGATAGGCTCAGTAGGAGTTTGTATGAGTTTGCTCATCGACCTTCTTATCGATAGATACATGGGTAGCCATTACGAGCAGCTAGTACCGCTGACGTGCTTGCGGTTAAACCTACTGCCAGCGTACTGTCGAGTTTTTAGAGTCCCACACAGAGGGTTTCCCTGCTTCGGGCAATAGATGTAGAGTCCGTATGGTTTTACGGCAGGGCTTCGATCACATACGTGTACTTGTACACGGATGTTGATCGGGCGAACAATACTAGTGGGCTTTGGTTTAAGCCGGATCCTAGTATTGTATTATTGGATTGTTACCGTCTCAGTGTATTTGTATTTTTCGGAATACGTATATGGGTATGTATATACGGTGAGGGGCATTCTTGTAATTTGGCAAGGCATGCTTCTAGAAGGAGACACCTCATTATTTGGTATTTATCCATATTCAATAAATGGGTTAATGAGGTGGAAATGGAGGAGACATTTGTGGGAAGGGGTGAAGCATGGCTCTTGGATTATTATATTGTTCTTGACTCACTATTGAGGCATGGGTACTATATTCTATTGTTTTTAATCCATGGCTCAATGAGTGAGGTGAGATATATGAGCCATTCTCCACACTTTGCCATCTTGATGTTAGTTCATTTTGCTCTCCTCATTCTCTCACTTGATTTTCTCCATCCCCTTCTTCCTCAAAACTAAACCCTAACCTTCATATGTGTTGTGAGCCATAGGGTTTAGTGAGACATTACAATCTATTAGACATTCTCTACATCATCTAGGCTATTTGGATTAGCGAACCATTTACCCTAGTTACCTCGGTTTAGAGGTTGGAGCTTGGAGCATATTCTCTTAGGTGGATCATCTTTGACGCGAGGAGGCCGATCATGCAACCTTCTTCCGTTCACCAAGGAGCCAAGGAGAGGAGGACTAGAAGACCCGAAGGACTGGTTCTAGGAGGTATAACCATCTAACATAGTAGTTAAACCTCTTAGATAGATTAGTTAGTTAAGATTTTAGTTTAGATCTTGGAGTTTAGCCGGTGTTGCGTAGTTCATCAAAACCGTTTTTTGAAAATTCTGCCTCCCCGCGAACCGCGGGGCGTGCGACATCGGCTTACAGTGGTACCAGAGCCTACAAAACCTTAACTAGCTAGTTAGCAATGTGTTTAGAAATTCGATTGACGAAAAATCCCAAAAACACAATTTGAAAACTTTGTTTCTGTCGAATTTTAAAACTGGTCTAAAAATCTTTTCAGAGGCCTTAAAAATACGTGCAAGGTTTTCTAGGAACACTGGAGAAATTTAGGTTCATCAGTCGCCAAAACCACCATGGAACTGTGGCAGAACAGTGTGTTCTGCCGCCGTTTTGTGGCCAAGTCAAGGCCGACTCGGTCCGAGTTTCTACAGTGTGTTTATTTTGTTGAATTGTGATTTTGGGAATATTTTGTTTCTTCCCAGTATTGTTTGTGTACTGGATTGTACATGGGGTAGACTCAAATTTGGTTTATCGATCGAAATTCTGAGTATTTTGGCTAATCGGGTTTTCTGTGTTTGATATATGTGTTTCAAAATGTACGCTAATTTCTATATGTCGATTAGTGGGGGTTGCACATATCCGTGATGTGATGATGGTTTGTGTATATGGAGTATTGGATCGCCATTAATGAATATCCAGGGGGATGTGAGAAGAGTGTTTTCTTTTCTTTCATTCATGTAATTTGTAAAAATGATGTAATATTATTTTTCGGAGAACATCCGGGTTGAGGTTGTAGCCACCGTTGTATTATTTCTTTTTACTGTTTCTGCTCCTAGGATAGACGCAAGGTGGGGTGCACAAACTACCGGATTCTTGAAGTGCCGAGTGGCCTACTCATTTTATTGAGAGAGGTTGCTTCACTTCTGGAATTTGGCGGGTAGTTTGCCACACCCGTAGGGGTCTGGAAGGGGGTATTGGTTATTCATCACGACCGTGGAATCCGTCTTTCGTTAGAGGCTTAAACGAAATGCGGAATTCCTAGTATATCCAATATATTCATCTGTGATTTGGAATGCCTATTATTGTGTGAGACGAATGGATATATATATATATATGATATATAATAAACGTTGCTTATGTTTTGCACCCGTGCTAGTCTAGCCCTTGCTCTGCCGTTAGTTAAGTAACCTAACGGTGCATGACGGGGCCCCGTGGTGAATGCAGATGGCATAAGCGTACGTTATATTTTCGTTTCTTTTTCTGCAATGATAGGGTTTAAATGATGGGACCGCATTAACATTGATTAATACAGGAAAAACAAACCAAAGCTTAATCGTTGGAAAACCACTTGGTTTTCTTCAAAAAGAAAATTTTAAATGCGGAGCCTAAACCACTCCTTTTAAAAAGCTATCATGGTTCTTTCGACTAGATCAAGTTCATTACGTCCACAGTTTCACCAAAACTATTCGTAGCCCTCCATCATTTCATATGAATATTCAGTAGTATTCAAGCTATGTATTTTGACCTTCGCCAAGGCATAGTAATTGGCAGCTGTTGGGTATTCATATGTAGTATAGATAGATGCGTTGGTTTGGGACAGTCGTACTACTGTTTTGGCCTTCGTCAAGGGTATGTACGGGTGGGTTCAAATTAACTTAGACAATAACGGGTAGAACTTGACATGTGACTTATGATATGTTGGCCTTCATCGAGGTCAAAAGAGTATGGGGCAAAAATCCACATCGGGAGTTTCTAAGGAAATTGAAACTTGCTAGAGCTGCATACCATTTAAAGTGTGATGATCTTGGTAGGATTCCTTCAAGTTTGTCACATGATGATATTTAGATTCTGATCCAACAGTGACCATCCGCTACTCTTCGGGTGATTTTTCACTAAACAATCAATTCTATAAACCAAGTAGGTGTCTAGAACAGTGTTAGCGGGGCTACGCTTCCAGGGAAAAGAGGTTATGTAATTAAGGAACTTCACGAAAGCGTTGAAAAACCACCTGTTTCCCCAATAAAAGAGCAATGCTCTGTTCGAAATTAATGAGGCAGCGCCTCACGTGCCTTCCACAAGGGCGCCAGCGCCGATAGAATCAAATCCTATGGTGGCGCCTCACGTGTTTCTCACGCGGGCGTTAGTGTGCAAGAACAAAAGAATCTATTACATTAAATAAGAGTTAAAACTCTCATATAGCGCCTCACGTGCTCCTTACGCTGGCGCCAGTGTGCAAAGCACAGAATGCCTACCCTAAGAACCAAATTCTTAAGTGGCGCCCACGTGCACAACACGTGAGCGCCGGCGCCTTGGTAGAATTAAATTCTACTCTCTGTTAAACAGAGCTGTTGGATAAAAGTTACAACGGAGATGATAAATCATCAACATACAGAATTAAATTCTGTTGGGAGAAAACATTGCCCAAATCTTTCTAAAATAAGAAAGATACTTTCGGTTGGATTATAGAATAAAATTCTATACCCTCTATAAAACAGAGAGCCCTCGGATTGAAAATCCAATGGTGATTAAAAATCACCATTTCACAGAGTAAAACTTTGCATATGAAAAATATTTTCCCAATCTTGTTAAAGACAAGAAAATATGTTGTGTAAAAACAGAAACTCTTGGATCAAAGATCCAATGGTGGGTAAAATTCTCTAAATCAATTCGATCTCTTAATGAGAGATTTCTTCAAAACTAATTAACAAACTTGCCTCCACTATATAAAGGACCGAAGACTTCAAGTCCGATATGGTGGAACCTCCCATAAGCTTCTAAAAAAAAAAACAAAAAGCTTCAAAAAAGAACAGAGCATTAAATTCTCAAAGAAGAAGATCTCCCTCCCTAAAAACTCTAGGTAAACAAAAAAATAAAGATAAAAACATCTCATTTACATATCTAAAGATTTAACCCTTCTCGATGAACTTAGTTCTTTTTCTGGATCTGAGATCCACAAGACAAGTCTTTCACAGGTTGAGAATTTAATTCTCATCAGGAGGAACTTGTTCTTGAGAATCAAAGATTCAGAAAAGAACTAGGAATTGAATTCCTCAAAACAAAACATATAAGAGAAACTTAGTTCTCGTAAAAGAACGTGGTTCTTAAAAATGAAGCTTGTTCCTAGAACTGTAAAAAAAGATCCTACTGATCATTAATGGGCAAAATACTATCAGCAGAGGATAAAAGCGCCCAGCGCCCAGCGCCGCACGTGTTCCTCATGTGGGCACCACAGAAGAGTGCTTAGCACTGACTAGGCTGCGCCCAGCGCCGCACGTGTTCCTCACGTGGGCGTCACAAAAGAGTGGTTAGTACTCACTAGGCAGCGCCCAGCGCCGCACGTGTTCCTCACGTGCTTAGCCACAGAAGAGTTCTTAGTGCTCACTAGGCAGTGCCCAGCGCCGCACGTGTTCCTCATATGGGCGCCACAGAAGAGTGCTTAGCGCTCACTAGGCAGCGCCCAGCGCCGCACGTATTCCTCACATGGACGCCACAGAAGAGTGCTTAGCACTCACTAGGCAGTGCCCAGCGCCGCACGTGTTCCTCACGTGGGCGCCACAGAAGGGAAGATTGCTTAGCACTCACTAGGCAGCATCTAGCATCTCATGCGCTCGCCACGTGGACGCCATAAAAAGTGCCTAGCACTCCATTTAATGACAAAAGGAGTAAAGTGTTCAATACTTATTGGGCAACCCCCATGACTGAAAGCTCCACATGATCATATATAGGCATCAGAACTCATATAAGTGCTCAGCACTTTTTGCATAAAAAAGGGACTGATTAAACAGAGCCCAAACAAGTGCTCACCACTTTTTCAAAAAATAGGGGAGACTAAGCAGACTAAAGCTCAAATAAGCTAAGTTTCTAAAGTTTTGCAACTGAGTCCAAATGCTCTGTTGCTGGGTCTTAAATAAGAAATATCCTAAAATTTTGTTAAGTGGATCTTAGTCTCAAATTAGAGTAACGTATCCTTAAAAAAAACTCTTAAGGTCACCATAACCCTTCTCCTTCAAATACGGGATTTGGTTCAAGCGTACATCTCTTCGCACCTATGATATATGTCGTTGTAATTCTTCAACGTCATCAGAGAGGTGGCGGGTCCCAACGACTAACAACTCCTTTCATCCCACATTAATGCACTTCCAAATTGACGTGCACACCTTAAATCGGATTGTGCCCCAAATTGGGCACATTCCATATCAACATCGTTCATTCTGTCACATAACAAATACATGTGCGTACAGGACGAATGATGGAACAAAACGTCCTTAAACTAAAATCTCACCTCAAATATGGCGTCATTGGACTGAAATGTCCCTAAACTAAAACTTCGCCTCAAACATGGCGATAATGGACCGTGATGTCCTTAAACTAAAATAATCGAGCCCAAATGCTCATATGTTTAAGTCGATCTTAATCTCAAACCAGATTAACGGTCTTTAAATCAACCCAAACTCAAATCTAAAATTATACGGATTTGGACTAATCCACACCCTACGGGAGACGGCATAAATTAGTCTCTGTATACAATCCATGGGCGACCCAAAATAAAAACAAACATACACACGAGACAAAGTGAACCTCCAGAGTAGGAGAAAGTAGTTATCGCGATGCGGTAATGTAATTAACTGCAGGGGTTTGCGCCTGCAGGGAAGAGCGTCCCCATAATCAAAAACCCCTTGCAAACGAGGGGGAATTTGACGAAATCTGCTACAACGGCCGCATCCGTCCAAACCTCCAATATATGGTGCTATAAATCAACTTGGTATCTTTGTAGAGGTGGACGGATAAATCCAAATAGCATATGCCCCCAAATTCAGGAAAGACGATCCATCCCGGTTCGTCTCTGTTTCCGGCGGTTAACAGATTCTGGCACGCCCGGTGGGACCTTTTCCTCTTTCCACTCTACACTTCGTGTGTCGTGTTCTCGAAAAAAATCGTTGTTTTCTATTGTTGCCCTTGAATTCGAGGTACTAAAATTTGGTGTCTTGCTCCTGTGCAGAAGATGAAGAAAAAAGATCAATGGCTTCAAGCCGCACAACTTGCAACAGCAACTCCCGCTCCGCCCTAAATAGAAGAGTGACTTACGGGACCTACGCGACCTACATCTTTTCAATTCCAGTGGGGCAAGTTACACAAGCTACTACTGAATTGTTCTTCGGGACCATGCTCCCGCCAATGAATTTCAGCGCCCCAGTGCCGTAAGAGAAAGCTCTCAGGATGTCGGTCTTCGATCGGCTTGCAACCACAACAGCCTCTCTCAACGGGTCGTCCAAGTCCGATGCCTTAGTCTTCAACAGGCTGAGCCAGAACCAAAGCGAGCCCGCAAAGAAGCCCGTGATTCCCGAAGGGGATACCCTAAAAAGGACAGCCCTCCCAATTCCTGCTGCAAATGAAGCCGTTAAAAGTGCTTCACCAGTCAGGTGATCGGTCTTCGAGAGGCTGACTGTCTCCAATCAAATCTTGCCAACGACGTCGGTCTTTAACAAGATGGCAACTAATGGAGCTCCTCAACAAAACCAGGGGCAAGCTACAACCTCTTCCGAAATTGAGGCGGTCCCTTCTGCAAGACATGGTCGATGTCTCCACTGCCGCCTAGTAAGAAAAGCTGGGGGCAACTCCCCTTCTGGACTTACCCCACCAGCTCCAATGGTGGAAGTTGACGCTGTTGTTCCAACCGGGAACAACTTTGATCTACTCAGGAGGGTGTGAAAGAACTCTCCAACGGCGGTTTTGAAGAAATCGCCCCCACATGCAGAAGCCATAGTGCTGGCAAAAACGGAGCAGCCCCATCAACGACTCTCCTCCCAAATTTGTAGGGTCTGGCGGAAAGTCCAAAACACTATAATCGACAAAGACTACTCTCGCCGACTGAAGAAAATGAAGGTTCAGCAGGAGAAAGGCTATCCCTCCATTATACAGTGAGGGACGTCTTCTACACTGGTGTCTGTTACAACGGCTCTTTCAACTTCGACCTCCCACAAAAGGACGAGGCCGAAGAAAATCCCACTGCCTGCGGCAAATTCCAAAGGTGCTGGACCCAAACGCCCTAAGTCTGTGGGCATGATCGTGCATACGGTCTACAGGGCTTCCGAGAAAGGGTAAAGTCGTTCTTCCGTAGGTCATCGGCCGCAAACCCGTTCATTGAAAAAAGCTCAAGAGCAACAACAAAAACTCCAGGAAATGCTGATCAAAATGTCAACACTTACCAGACAGAAAGAAAGTCCAGAATCAGCATCTGAACAGCGCCGGGAGCAGGAGACTGATACAGAGTTCTTACGAAGTGTGCTTGAAAGAAATGATAAGGAGGACGCGGAACAAGCTGCTAATATAAAGCATATGGTGCTTCTACTCCAGGACATGGTTAGAATGTTGATCCATCCAGAACCTCCAGCCGAAGATCCAGCGATAATTGTTGAGGACGATAGATGGGAAATGTCTAACCCCCTTCCGGCGCTATCAGTGGCCAAGGAGGAAACAATCTCTAAGGCTGCTCTTGATGACTATATTGCTCAACAAATACAAGCACATCAAGCTAGTGAAGCGGCTGACCAAATTGTCAGAACTGGGCGACCGTATCCAGACTGGTATGATCAAATCAAGTACTCGCTAGGATATACGATCCCTATATTCTATGTGTACAAAATGACAGGCAACCCACATCAGCACGTCGTTCAGTTTAGAGCTTTATGCGGTAATACCGGAGGCGACGTCAAACTGTTGGTTCGCCAGTTCGTTGGCAGCTTGTCGGAGACAGCCTTTGAATGGTAATCGGAGCTCCCAAATGACTCCGTAAAGACATTCACAGAGATGGAGCTTCCGTTCACACAGCGGTTCGCCAGCGCAAGCGAGCGCACCCCGATCACGGCTTTAATCAATGCCGGGGTGAAGTGAGGAGAAACCTGGGTCCAATACGCGATCCGGTGGTGGAACCTATGGTCAAAATGCGAACAGCGCATCAAAGAATCCCCTGCTGTAGGCATGCTCATTGGGACTCTTGATCCTCAAACGAATGTGTCCCAGTTCATAACGTTCTTAAAGCCGACTACCTTCCAGGCTCTGATCGAAAAAATGGCCCAAACGGATGAGATGGGCCACGGGCCTTCCTCCTAAAAAATGGACCCTTGAAATGCTAAGGGTAAAGGGATAGAGACCTTCATTGCCAACACTCAACAGCAGCCGAGTGAACCGAAAATGGTTGCTCTCCAAAACAACATGCATCCGCGCCTATCCCTGGAAGAAAGGTTAGGATGCGCTTACTCGTTTTCCCGTGACAAGACGAGGAGACTGTTTGAGCTGGCAGTGCACAACAAACTCATCACACTGCCAGACCTACGGCGTCCACCGCAACCTGGTGACATCAACAACCACAATTACTGCTCCTATCACAGAATGGTGGCCACCCAATTGAGGATTGCTACATCTTAAAAAATTGGGTCGAGGACCAGTATCAACAAGGGATATTCGCGCTGTCTGAGAACTGGAAGGTGTTAGATATGTATGCCCTAGAGGCCTGTATTATATAGGATGCTAGGCATGTATATGTACAAAAACAATCTTTGCTCAAAATGATAGTATGCTTTCTAGTTTATCTTCATCATAATGTGTGATGTGTTGTATTTCATATCTTTATATACATGTTTATGAAGCCCTTAGGATTATGCTTGAATACCTGGATTATGATGTAGATCATACTAGTGGGGCCTGGGCAGTCTAAAAGCATATTCCTTATTTAGTTCCTTGTCGAGGGTATATCTAGACAGGGCATCGATATTATGAGAGTAGACTAGTGTGTATGTTACTTGACCCAGGGCGATGGTTGATCCCACAACCATTGGTATTTGACATCAAAGATTGTACACATGTGCTCATTGGAGAATGGGTACACCGAACAGGACTCGCCGAGAACTCCTAGATGCTATATATACCTATTTTTAGATTGCAGTTCTCTGGTGACACTTGTACAGGTTAGTCTGTAGACCTGAGATCGTCATAGTGTCTTGTGTAATTCCCATTGTGCTTTGATTTCCTCCCTACCACGGCTCTACTGAGTCATGCAAACAGGTGGATTTTGGGTACAGTCCCGAATCACATTGAGGCGGTGAGCGATAGGAGGGGTTTCGTTTCTCCCGGTATAGGGAGTTGATGTCGCACTATGCTTGATCGGCCATGACAGCAAATCCCTAGCCAGGGTTGTCGAAATTTACTGATAAGAGTTATCAGTAGTTTCTCGAACCGTTATGGGCCATAAATCAGTATGACTTATAAAATTACTTGGGTCTGACATTTACCACCCCTGGACTTCATATGCGACGTATCAGACTAAGAGACCGGACTGTACGGTAAGCGTTGCTTACAGGCTCGTTAGGGCTGTGATGAGTTCGCTCATCGGCCACCTCATCGACAAGTACCTGGGTAGCCATTACGTACAGCTAGTGCCGCTGACGTGCTTGTGGTTAAACCTACTGCCAGCGTACTGTTGAGTTTTTGGAGTCCCACACAGAGAGTTCCTTGGTTCAGGTAAAAGATGTAGAGGCCGTAAGTTGTTACGACAGGGTTTCGATCATGTTCGTGTAATGGTTACAGCAATGATGATCGGAAGGATAATACTGGTAGGCTTTGGTTTAAGACGCATGCCTGTATTATATTATTGGATTATTTGTATTCGTATTTTTCAGAATTCGGATACGGGTATACTTATACGGTATATGGTGAGGGGTATTCTTGTAATTGTGCAAGAAATCATTCTAGAAGGAGACACCTCATAAATGGGTTTTTATTTTGTGAAAATAAAACAATGAGGTGTAATTTGGAGAAAGTCTAAGCATGGATGAAGGAATGGCTTGTTCCATTTTTTATTCATTTGGGTTTACTATTGAAGTATGGTGCATTATTTTTGGAGAAAAATAATGCATGCTTCAATTATTTTTTTGAGCCATATCTTTTCTTCATGGTTGATTTTATTCATTCAACACATTCACCTTCTCTCTCCTCATTATCTCCTCCCTCTACCTCTTGACCTAAATCACTCACATGAGTTGTGAATCATAGGTCAAGAGACATAATAATCCGATACTTGATCTCTACATCATCTAAGTGATCACTTCTAACACACTTGATCTCTTAGTTAAACTCTTATGAAGAATTTGTAGCTTGTTCGATAGCTCTCGGGTGGATCATCTTGGATCTTGAAGTGGCCGGAGACCTAGTTCATTGTGACCACAAGGAGCCTAGGAGTCACATCCAAACAAAGACCCGAAGGACCGGTTCTTTAGGTATAAAACTGTTGGAGATAGTGCCCTCAGAGTCAATTATTGGGTCACAGGCACGTGATTGCAATGATTGAGGGGAGGACCTATCCCGGTAGGACAGTCTTACTCGAGATGATAGTATGCTATCTGGTTTATCTTTATCATCGTGTACTGCTTTAGGTGACCTTACGAGTCGCTATTACACGTTGATAAAGCCCCTAGGATTCTTGCTTGACCACCAGCAGTATGAGGGCGATCATATAAGTGGGAGCTGGGGGTCTACAAGCACATCCTTAAAAGGTCCCTAGTCGTGGGAGTTTCGAGACAGGGCATCGATACTCCGGAGTAGACTAGTGTATACAGTCGAGACCCCGACGAGGGGCGGTGGCCGGTCTCACAAGCCACTGGTGTCAGTTGGTTCACCTAAGATGTATACAGGTGCTCATTGGGTTATGAGTACACCGGACAGGACTCGCCGGGAACCTGCTAGTTGGGTATATACCAGACGTCAGATAGCAGTTCCCAGGTGACATGTGTACAGGTTAGTTCATCGACCTGAGATCGTCATTTGTCTCGTGTGAGTTCCCACTGTGCTTTGATTACTACCCTACCACGGCTCAAAGGAGTCGTGCAAACAGGTTTTAGTTGGGTACAGTCCCGAGCCACATGGAGGCAGTGAGCGGATCTGCAGGGGTTCGTCTCTCCCGGTATTGGGGGTGAGGTCGTGCTGTGTCTAGGAGAGCCAGAACATGAAAAGTCCTTGGCCAAGGCAGGAGATTTGCTGGTAGGTATTCCAGTAGTATCTCAGGGTGTTCTGGGCTACACTCCGACACGACTTGTACCGCTTTTGGGGGTCTGACTTTTACCAACCCCCTAGGCCCGCCATGCGATGCTCATAGACGAACGGACCGGACTGTACGGATATTGTCACTAACAGGCTCAGTAGGGTGTCAGGATGAGTTCGCTCATCGACGTCCCTTTTGGTCAATACCTGGTGGCCCGTCACGTATTGGCTTATACCTCTGACGTGCTAGTGGTTAAATCCACAGCCACAGTATTGACGAGTCTTTAGAGTCCACCACACAGACAGTTACTCAAGTTTCGGGCGAAACGCTGTAGAGGCCGTATGGAGATATGGCAGGGTTCGATCGGATACGTGCGGTATTGCACGGATCATGATCGGACAATTTTTACTAGACGGCTTTGGCTTAAGCCGGATCCTAGTATAAGATAGTGTAGTTTTGTCTCTTTACATTTGTGTTCAGTGGGAATACAAATGCGGGCATGTATTTGCAGTAGCGGGGTTTTCCTGTAATTTATTACGGGATCGGTTTTTCTGGGGTTGCCAGTTTGCATTCCGTTCCGGCCGGTTTTCTCTTTTTCCTTCACGGCCGGACTTTCCGTTGGAGGGGGTTAATTGCAGTTGGCAATTAACTTATTTGATGAGGGCTTTATTGCATTTGTGCCATTATCATCATGATATTCCATTTTGGTCATTCACTTGCATTTATGAGAAAGGGATTGAATTGGATATGGATTAGATTATGGTTGTGACCATTTTGATATTTGTTTATTCTTTTTTTTGATTTTTCCTTCACCTTGGATGGGGCCGGCCACTGTTAAGGGATGGAGTGAGGTTTATTTTTTTGGGTGGGTTAATTCCTTCATGTTATTTTCGTGGGCCCCCCATTAGTGTGTGTGTGTGTGTGCTGTGAAGAATAAATTTCCTTTTGCATGGTTTAAATTATTGCACTCCACCCACATCGTTTCCAGGGAAGACAAATCCTGTTTTTGGCCGAGCTCTTTTCTAGCATGCTTCCCACTTCATTTTCTAGAGAGCAAAATTCTTGCTTTGGCCGAGCTCCTCTTTTCCATAGCAAGCTCCAATTTCTTATCAAGCTTCCATGAAAACTCTTGTGCAAAATTCCTCCAACATGGCAACCTCTTAAACCCCAAAGAGATAAGTTTCTACACTATTCTATAGCAAGCCTTGGACGCGTCGGCTAGCCAACTTCGCGCCCGAGTTGCCTCGGTCAAGAGGTGGGAGCCCGTAAAAGATTCCGGCCACGTGGTGCCCTTTCCGACGAGGAGGAGATGGACGGAGATCCGCGGGAGATCGGAGTGGAGATGAAGACCGAAGGACTCGGATCAGTCGGTATATTTCTCTACCCGTATTTTAGTTTGCTAGCTAGCTAGGTTAATGGCCCGATCCGGGTAAAAAGTCCGCGGTGGTGCCGTTTTGCAAAGTTCGCAAAGTTTTTGTTTTCCGCGTTTCCGGCGTCGGATCGACGGCCGGGGCGCCCCCGCGGGCTTACAATGGTATCAGAGCCACGCCGTTAACCTTCCCTAGCTTGCTCTAGCGCGTTTAGAACTCGATCGAACAAAATCCCCAAAAACCGTATTTTGTGCACATGTGTTCTCTGTTAAAATTTTTTGAGCTCCTAAAATTTTTCTGGTGATTGCAGAGGCATGTACAAGCAATTATAAGAATTCTGGGAAAATACGATCCACTGATTCTTCACTTCGACCGCGGAAGGGCGGCCAAACCCTTGGTTTGGCCGCGCTTCCGCGGCGGATAGCAGGAATCGTGGCACCATATTTTCCCAGTAAGCTTATGTGTTGAAAATAGGGCATTTGGGACATTTTCTTTGGGCCCAGATTTTCTGTAAGTGCTACAGTAGTGTGTGGGGCCCACTTTGATAAATTTGTTCGATCGGATATTTTAAACATGCTAGTTCACAGTTTTTACATTATATCTGCGACCGTGAATGTCACTTGATCGGTAAATCCCGTCTAACTGCTATAGCCCGGTTAGACGGATTTGCGAACGTGATTTTCACGTTGATGTTCTGTGATTGTACTGTGTTGTTGCGGATCGGTCGTGGGGGATAGCCTAGTTGCAGTGGTAGTACAGTTTTGTTGTATTATGTACATTTGATATTGCGGGGCGAGCGTCCGACATGTGGACTGCCGTCACTGCCAGTTTGTATTATTATTTTGGGGCACGACCTGGTTGCGGTCGATGTACCCGTTGTATGTATATTTTACTTTCTGTACTAGGATTACCCCGCGGAGGGGTGCACGGATAGCCGGATTCTAGAGGGCAACAAGCCCGCATCTCATGGCATTGAGACGGAGGGGGCTTCACTCTAGAATTGGCGGGCTATTCGCCGCACTCGTAGGGGGTATAGGATTGACCCAGGAGGGGTGCCCAAGTTACCGGATTCCGTGAAGTGCTGGGTGGTCCATTCACGTTGCTGAAGGGGGCTGCCTCGCTTCAGGTTTTGGCGGGTGACTTGCCACGCCCGTAGGGGTCTAGGATTTCATTGCACAGGCTATCCACACGACCAGGGGAATGTCGGGTTTCAGCGGCTCTGTGAAACCCGGGGATCCCAGATATCTGTATTGATCTGTGTTGCTATACATTTTTGTGTTGCTTTTTATCACGCCATGAGCGAAAATTATATATTATATATATATTAGTAGATGTTGTATATGTTTTTCATCCGCGCTAGTCCAGTCCCCGCTCTGTCGTTAGTTAGCTAACCTAACGAGTGATGACGGGACCCAGTGGCGAATGCGGATGGCATATACGTACATCAGTATATTTTCGTTCTTTGTGGTGTGATCAATTGATGGGACTGCGTTGATTCGGATCAATGCAAGATAAACAAACCTAATCTGATGTTGTTGGAACACTTTTTCAAAAAGCTGTTATTGCAAGGGCGTTCTCTTTTGTTTTGCACAGTGGTATTCAGTTGGAATATCCTGCTCCTCAGTCGACGAGGCAAGGGCCGAGATCCCTTCACCGGGAGTGACCCCTTGGACAGAAGTTTGCGTCAGGGCAATAACTTCACTATAGCCGATTACTTTTGCTTTGCATCGTGGTATTCATTTGGAATATCCTGCACCTCATTCTACGGGGAAAGAGCCGAGATCCCTTCACCGGGAGTGACCTCTTTAGCAAAGGTTGTCGTCACTATATTTTTATAAAGCTATCAGTTCCTTCAACGATATCAAGTTCATTACGTTAAAGGTTTTCGCCAGAAACCATTCGTAGCCCTCCGTCGTTTCATATGGATGGTCAATAGTATTCAAGCTGTGTATGTTGGCCAAAGTCAAGGCACAGTGTTTGGTAGCTGTTGGGTATTCATATGCAGCATAGATAGATGCGTTGGTTTGGGACAGTCGTACTGCCATTTTGGCCAAAGTCAAGGGTAGGTACGGGTGGGTTCAAATTAACCAGGAAAATGACGGGTAGAACTTGACATGTGACTTATGATATGTTGGCCAAAGTCAAGGTCATAAGAGCATGGGGCAAAAATCCACATCGGGAGTTTCAAAAGTACTGAAACTTGCCAGATATGCGCATACCTTCTGGAGTGTGATAACGTGAGCGGATTCCGTCACATTATCATGCGATGATAGTTGGATCCCGATTCCCACTGATGAGTTGGTTTACTCCTCGGGTATTCCCGGCTAATTCTTCTTTCAGGTTTGGGGAAGAATTTGACGTTACAGTGGGAGGTTTCCAGATTAGATAAAGTGACAACCATTCTGATCTAGGTTAGAGTGCACGCTGAGTGTTTCTTTTCTCTCTCTCTCTGGAAGCGACCATTGACCCGACCCTAGACTATGACTCAGTGACCAAGTTGACCGAACCTTCTTAACACTGGCTTTTGGATTGTCAGAGTTGCAGACCTCTTTGCCACTCCTACTTTTACTCTTTTCTCCGGGACACCCCGTATTACTACGAACGTCCACTTCCATTGGACAAAACCATCGTATGGTTATATACGAACTCGAAGGACTTCGAGGATGGTTTCCGGTTCTGGAGAAAACGAATAGGACTATTCAGTTGTCTTTTCCTTTTACCTTCTCTCAGGTTGCGAGTACTCCTTGGTTTAGGAGATAGTACACCTATTACGCAAATTGGATAGTCTTCTTCCAGACCTTAGGCTGGTGCCGAACGGTAGGGAATGAAGAAAGCCAATTAGCCTAAACGGTGTACAGAAGGTATTAAGTTCAGACAAAGCAAGGGATTAGTAAGAGGGCAAAGCAAATTGCGACTGCTATTCACGACCAAACCATGTACTTCTTTGTCAATCCTAAATCACCTATGAATTAAGTACATTCGGTTGTCTTTTATCCTCACCTTCTCTCGCATTGCGAGTGCTCCTCGGATTAGGACAGTACACCCATTATGCTTTTTGGATAGTCTTCTTCCAAACCATAGGCTGGAGCCGAACGGTAGGGAAGGAAGAAAACCATTTGGCCTAAAGGGGTGTACAGAAGGTAATGACTAAAGACATGTAAAGGGATTTGGAGAGGTGGCAAAGAACTATACGGTTATAGTTGTGAATCTGGATAATGGAAGAGGCATCACTAGGAATACCAGGATACCCCATCGAAACATTTCAATGTTTCAGTTCCACTGTGTACTGTTAAAAGAAAACTGATTTCCCGATTAGACACTTACTCCAGGGTATGTATTTACCAGGTTGGATTCTCACATCTGTATGGTTTTACAGACGATGAGTGGGAGTAAGTTATTGGGAATTAGGTGACCATCCTCATTATATCGGGATTCGTTGTAATCGGTGATATTTGAGGAAGTCACCTGGGTTGTTTGCCGGTCGGCAAATATTTGGTTTTGAATATCCGTTGTTATGCACCAATTTCAAATTGATATATCTGTACGTCTATTTTTATAGAGTGAGATATACCTTTCTGAAATTATGTCTATGACATTTACCTATACCAGTGGATGGTTAGGTAAGGAGCATTGAACAACGGTGTAATTCTTCTTAACCAAAAGTACAGTTTTCAACCTACGACACACAGTGAATGAGTCACAAGACTCAAGAAACTTATACAGAGTATTGTATATTGTCCAGTGTCCATTAGGACAGAGGGGTTGGTCCTCGTACTATATTCTGTTTACTTTTAACTTCTCTAGTTCTTAGACATGTGTTTCGTAGAAACACAGGGTCTAAGTTTTGAGGAGTTATAGGTATAAGAGTAAAGTAGAGAACCAAGTGTTGCAAGTATCGGGATTCTTCAAGGAGATCGAAGATGTAGATACTTGTGAATGGTATTCAGTTGATAGTAATGATTAAGAGAACTAGCTTCTCTTTCAGGTTACTCATAATTGGAAGTACTCCTAAGTTGAGTAACGCTGATCGGCCTCTCTTCCATTTACTTGACATGCACTGGAGACAGCTGCATGATTTGAATCTGGTTCAATTAAATCAGTGCCTCTGGTTCTTGGATATAGAACAGTTCATATCTTGACATTGTTAAGATACGGGGAGTTGTCCGGCTTATGCTTAAAACCAGACTCTGGACAACTCAAGGCACGTTTCAGTAGTGGCTGTTTGTGGGTTGACCCGGGCTATGACGAGGGTTGATTTTCTACCATCTGGAAGATCAATAGTGATATTGTTCTTGACTCGCCACAGTTTTATCAAAAATGGATTTTTTCAGAAAACAGTAGTGGGAGTATGGTAGAACTGGAAGTGATTCCAGAACCACAAACGATTACTGAAGATTTCATAAGAACCTAAAGATTCAATCTGGTTTGACATTCCATTGGCCACTCCGCAGATATGGTGGGTAACCTCAGGCACCCGAGAGGTACTTCGGTATGCTCAAGGACGGTGGCAGAGAGGTTCTTGTTTACCCAGACTTGCCATTGCTGTTGTTCCAGGCTGCGAGACCCGGCGGGAGGATGAGTATAGCGTCGTTCTAAACTGGCTTTAGAAGTGCACGTCTATATGACTCTGCCAGAGGGTTGTCGTAGTCAGTGGGAGCAGCGGAAGTATTGGTGGACATCAGGCTTATGTCTATTTATAGACTATAGCAAATATTGCGGAGATAGATCATCTATTTCTGATGTGACAGTCATAGGTTTGACTTCATCAGAATAGGGGATGGATCTGTTAAGAAGGTAGTAGGGTGTGATGTCCTGGTGTTTGATGACATACACAGAGTAGGAAGTGATATTCCTATACTACGATCGGTTATACTTTGGTCGTCACACAGTGGTTTCTCCACATAGGACTTGGATATTATATCAGACATTCTGGTTACTAGATCTATGGTTTTAGATCTAGATTTGGGTGGTTTCCCAATCAGGGTACTTAGACAGCATTCTATGAGTATTTAGAATGGACGACTCCTGGCACGGTAGTGTACCTGCAGGTAATGGAGTCACCCTCTCTAAAAGTGTCTTACAGACTAAAGGGGAGAGGGATACGCATGATTGACAGATCACTTGCTTAGGCAATTGAGTCAATCATGAGATGTCAAGTACCACACCAGATGTTGTTCTTGCAGTAGTTGCAATAAGTTGATATTGATCCAATCCTGGAGAAACAATCGGAAGCAGTTTTAGAACATAAGTTGATGTTCTAGGGATATGATAACGGCAGCCTCCATTAGGAGACGGTTATCATTCCAGGCTTCCAAGGTGACCTGGATGGCAGAGTGGCTGTCAGAGTTATAGTTTTTCCTCTAACGAGGGGCAGTTTTTTGGACAGGTGGTCCAAGTGGATACTGAGGGGAGGCATGGCGCAGAACACTGATTAAGTTCAGTTGTCGATACCGTCTAAGAAGTTTGGATTTGGAGTTCATTTATGAACTAGGTCCCATCAGACATCCAGACACATTCTAAGACAGGTATTGCTCATTTCGGGAGATAGTTTTCTCTGCGAACATGAGATATAGAGAGACATAGAAAGAAACATCAAAGCGGATCCACTCACTGAGGCTATTCCTCGAACGCAATAGTTTCGCAAACGAGCTTTGTGAGACTGACTAGTAGAGGAGTTGGGTGTTCGGTATCACACGGGCTGTGAGTATGCGACAACGCAATAATTAGCCTCGAGTGCAAGTGGGAGATTGTTGGAGATAGTGCCCTCAGAGTCAATTATTGGGTCACAGGCACGTGATTGCAATGATTGAGGGGAGGACCTATCCCGGTAGGACAGTCTTACTCGAGATGATAGTATGCTATCTGGTTTATCTTTATCATCGTGTACTGCTTTAGGTGACCTTACGAGTCGCTATTACACGTTGATAAAGCCCCTAGGATTCTTGCTTGACCACCAGCAGTATGAGGGCGATCATATAAGTGGGAGCTGGGGGTCTACAAGCACATCCTTAAAAGGTCCCTAGTCGTGGGAGTTTCGAGACAGGGCATCGATACTCCGGAGTAGACTAGTGTATACAGTCGAGACCCCGACGAGGGGCGGTGGCCGGTCTCACAAGCCACTGGTGTCAGTTGGTTCACCTAAGATGTATACAGGTGCTCATTGGGTTATGAGTACACCGGACAGGACTCGCCGGGAACCTGCTAGTTGGGTATATACCAGACGTCAGATAGCAGTTCCCAGGTGACATGTGTACAGGTTAGTTCATCGACCTGAGATCGTCATTTGTCTCGTGTGAGTTCCCACTGTGCTTTGATTACTACCCTACCACGGCTCAAAGGAGTCGTGCAAACAGGTTTTAGTTGGGTACAGTCCCGAGCCACATGGAGGCAGTGAGCGGATCTGCAGGGGTTCGTCTCTCCCGGTATTGGGGGTGAGGTCGTGCTGTGTCTAGGAGAGCCAGAACATGAAAAGTCCTTGGCCAAGGCAGGAGATTTGCTGGTAGGTATTCCAGTAGTATCTCAGGGTGTTCTGGGCTACACTCCGACACGACTTGTACCGCTTTTGGGGGTCTGACTTTTACCAACCCCCTAGGCCCGCCATGCGATGCTCATAGACGAACGGACCGGACTGTACGGATATTGTCACTAACAGGCTCAGTAGGGTGTCAGGATGAGTTCGCTCATCGACGTCCCTTTTGGTCAATACCTGGTGGCCCGTCACGTATTGGCTTATACCTCTGACGTGCTAGTGGTTAAATCCACAGCCATAGTATTGACGAGTCTTTAGAGTCCACCACACAGACAGTTACTCAAGTTTCGGGCGAAACGCTGTAGAGGCCGTATGGAGATATGGCAGGGTTCGATCGGATACGTGCGGTATTGCACGGATCATGATCGGACAATTTTTACTAGACGGCTTTGGCTTAAGCCGGATCCTAGTATAAGATAGTGTAGTTTTGTCTCTTTACATTTGTGTTCAGTGGGAATACAAATGCGGGCATGTATTTGCAGTAGCGGGGTTTTCCTGTAATTTATTACGGGATCGGTTTTTCTGGGGTTGCCAGTTTGCATTCCGTTCCGGCCGGTTTTCTCTTTTTCCTTCACGGCCGGACTTTCCGTTGGAGGGGGTTAATTGCAGTTGGCAATTAACTTATTTGATGAGGGCTTTATTGCATTTGTGCCATTATCATCATGATATTCCATTTTGGTCATTCACTTGCATTTATGAGAAAGGGATTGAATTGGATATGGATTAGATTATGGTTGTGACCATTTTGATATTTGTTTATTCTTTTTTTTGATTTTTCCTTCACCTTGGATGGGGCCGGCCACTGTTAAGGGATGGAGTGAGGTTTATTTTTTTGGGTGGGTTAATTCCTTCATGTTATTTTCGTGGGCCCCCCATTAGTGTGTGTGTGTGTGTGCTGTGAAGAATAAATTTCCTTTTGCATGGTTTAAATTATTGCACTCCACCCACATCGTTTCCAGGGAAGACAAATCCTGTTTTTGGCCGAGCTCTTTTCTAGCATGCTTCCCACTTCATTTTCTAGAGAGCAAAATTCTTGCTTTGGCCGAGCTCCTCTTTTCCATAGCAAGCTCCAATTTCTTATCAAGCTTCCATGAAAACTCTTGTGCAAAATTCCTCCAACATGGCAACCTCTTAAACCCCAAAGAGATAAGTTTCTACACTATTCTATAGCAAGCCTTGGACGCGTCGGCTAGCCAACTTCGCGCCCGAGTTGCCTCGGTCAAGAGGTGGGAGCCCGTAAAAGATTCCGGCCACGTGGTGCCCTTTCCGACGAGGAGGAGATGGACGGAGATCCGCGGGAGATCGGAGTGGAGATGAAGACCGAAGGACTCGGATCAGTCGGTATATTTCTCTACCCGTATTTTAGTTTGCTAGCTAGCTAGGTTAATGGCCCGATCCGGGTAAAAAGTCCGCGGTGGTGCCGTTTTGCAAAGTTCGCAAAGTTTTTGTTTTCCGCGTTTCCGGCGTCGGATCGACGGCCGGGGCGCCCCCGCGGGCTTACAAAAACTATCATAGTAGATAAGATCTCTAGATAGGTTTGCTAGTTATGGTTTAAGCACAAGATCTAGGATTATGTGGGTGTTGCATGCAAGATTTTTTTTACCGCTTCCGTTTCCTCACAAGTGTTGTGAGAGTGTGAAACATCCACTAACATGGTATCAGAGCCTATCTTAAACCTTAAATAGTTTGTAGCGACGATAGAAATCCGCCGTTTTTTGTCGCGCAAAAACTGCCGAAAAAACAGTTTCGAAAATCGAAGTTTTGAGTTCTTTGCACACCCCGCGGGCTCACAGTTTGAACCGAGATGTCGGGGGGTGGAGCGCGTGCACCCTGGTGATACCGTAGGGGGACCAGAGGCTGGACCTACACCCCAAGACCACCTTGAGGTGGCCTTAGGGGTGGGTAACCCGAGAGCACCCCAATAGGGTGCTCTCGGGTCTGCCAACCCCTTGGGGCCATTTCGAGGTGGCCCCCGGGGGTGGGTGCCCCTCGAAGCCCCCCTTTCGACAGTTAATTTTATGTTCTTCTCCTCTGCGAATATTCGGGCGGGTTTCGAGTTCGTTTCGATTCTCGGATTGGCTCAAAACGATCGGTTTTTGAAAACTAGCTCACTGGTATTTTTTCAAGTGTTGGAAAATTGATCTAGTTTGCTAATCTCGTGCGGAATTCTAATGTCACGGTTACTTTACATGTTCTGTGATGTGTATGTTTATTTGGAAACATTGACTAATTTCTATACGTCGATTAATAGGGGTTGCACACATCTGTAATGATATTATATGATGGTATGTGTATATGAATATGTTGGATCGTCGTGGATGAATAGCCGGGGATGTGAGAAGAGCGTTTTTCATTTCTTTTATTCATGTAATTTGTAAAAAGCGATGTAATATTATTTTGCGGGGCACATTCAGGTTGAGCTTGTATCCACCGTTGTATAACTTCTTTTTACTTTTTTTGCTCCTAGGATAGACCCAAGGTAGGGTGCACAAACTACCGGGTTCTCGAAGTGCCGAGTGGCCTACTCACTTTGTTGAGGGAGGTTGCTTCACTTTAGGAATTTTCCGGGTAGTTTGCAGCACCCGTAGGGGTCTAGGGTGGGGTTTGGTTATTCACCACGACCGTGGAACCCATCTTTCATTAAGGGCTTGAATGAAATACGGAATTCCTAGTATATCCAATGTGTTCATCTATGATCTGGAATGTTTATAAATGCGTGCGATGAATGGCTATTTATATATGAGATATATAATAAACGTTGCTTATGTTTTGCACCCACGCTAGTCCAGTCCCCGCTCTGTCGTTAGTTATGTAACCTAACGGTGCATGACGGGGCCTATGGCGAATGCGGATGCAATAAGCGTACGTTCTATTTTCGTTTCTTTTCTGTGATGTTTAGAAAACGTAAATGATGGAACAACATTAATGTGATTAATGTTAAGAAATAGAAACCTAAAGATGTTGTAGAATCAAACCTTTTAAAATGGGTAACTCTAGTTTTTGCTTTGCATAGTGGTATTCCTTGATGAATATCCAGCACCTCATTCGGTGAGGAAAGGGCCGAGATCTGTTCACCGGGAGTGACCCCTTTAGTGAAACTAGAAAATGTTACAAAGCACTCGATTGTTTTTATAGTTGATCTAACTTTTGCTTTGCATCGTGGTATTCATGAATATCCAACACCTTATTCGATAAGGAAAGAGCGGAGATCCCTTCATCGGAAGTGACCTGTTTAGCAAAATTAGAAAGATACTATAAAACCATTCGATTTTTTAACGGGAGCTTAAACTAATCATTTCTCTAGATTCTACAACGATATCAAGTTCAAAATGTTAAGGGTTTTCATAAAAACCATCCGTTGCCCTCCGCCGTTTTAGGAAGCGGAGTACTTAGTATTCGTGCCACGTTTGTTGACTATAGTTAAGGCGTAGTGTACGGTAGCTAAGTGATGTCTTCCTATAAAGCATTTGATGCGATCGATTAGGATATTCGCATGACCTTGTTGACCATAGTTAAGAGTTATGCGGGTGGGTCTAAATCAATCACGAAATGGTGGGTAGAACTTGACTAGTGCTTATAATTTGTTGACCATACTTAAGATCATAAGACACTACGGGTAAAAATCATATTGGGAATTTCAAGAGTTAAAATTTGCAATGAGATTGCATACCTTCTATTTGATAGTTGGATCTCGATCCCACTGTGAGTAAAAGTTACTCCCGGGAGAGTTTTGCACTTTACAATTAGCTAATCCAGTAGGTGTCTAGAAAGGTGTCAACGGGGTTTTGCCTTTAGGGAAACGAGGTTTATTTTAATTAGGTCCGTGCGAAAGCACAGGGAACCTCCCTCGGAGTACCGAAACTGGCCTAGCCGACCGGTTAGTGAACTTGTAGATTGCAATTAATCCTGGCTAATTTCTTTTTATGGTTTGAAGGAAAATTTGATAAAAGCAGTAGGAGACATCGATTAGATAAGATTAATAACCAATCTAATCATGCAAGAGCAATCGCTAAGTGTCTTGTTTTCTCTCTCCTAATGGCAGATACCCATGATGGGACTTAAGCTTTTATTAGACAAGAATAAACTCACGGAACCGAATCACAAAGAATGGCTAAGGAACGTAAATATTGCCCTGACCTATGATAAGGTCGGATACGTCCTGACTACTCCAATCACTCTTAGCCCAGGCCCTGATTCTTCAGTTACGGATAAAGAAATCCGTAAGACATGGGATATAGACTGTGCAACAACCAAATGCCTCGCACTTGTTTCTATGGACAATGAACATCAGAAGCAGCATGAGAAGATGGATGTACAATCCATCTTTCTCTATACAAAGGAGTTGTATGGTGAGGGATCTCGTACTCTTCAATACGAAGAATCTTGAAAGTTGTTTCAGATGCGGATGGCTGCTGGCACGTCTGTAAGTGACGATGTATTGAAGATGATTGGACTTATCGAAGAACTAGAGGACCTGGGTTGGACCATGGAGAACGAACCGTATATTGATATTGTTCTACAGTCCATTCCCCATGCCTTTGCTCAGTTCATTGTGATCTTCAACATGTACAACATAAAGAAGTCACTTCCTGGACTCCTCAATATGTTGAAGAATGCAGAGAGCACGCTAAAGGTAGCAAAAACTCCTGCTCTAATTGCTGGGCCATCTTCCTCTTCCATCCCGAAAGCGAAGGCCAAGGGAAAGAAGAAGAAGAATCCTATCAAGCTGAGAGGAGGAGTGAAAAAGGCACCGGGAAAGGACAAGAAAGGGGTTGCTGTATCAGGGAAAGGGGAATGCTTCCATTACCACAAGACTGGGCATTGGAAAAGAAACTGTGTTGGATACCTTGCCGACCTCAAGAAGAAAAAGCATGCTGATGCTTCCACTTCAGGTGTGCTTATAACAGAAAACTGTTTTTCAATTAACTCTGCTTCCTGGGTATTAGATACCGGATCAGGATCTCGCATCTGTAATTGTGTGCAGGGGCTGAGAAATAGCAAGGTGTTGAAGAAAAGTGATCACACTCTCCGAGTTGGGAATGGTTCCTTTGTACATGCTGTAGCAGTGGGAGAGTATCACCTTGGTTTACCGTCGGGTTGTATATTGATTTTGAACCCATGTTATTTTGTACCTTCAATGTTATGTAATATTATATCTGTATCGTTGTTGGACAATGCTGGATATAATTTTGTATTAAAATATAATGTTATGAACATTAACCTTAATCAAGAGTTGATTGAGTCTGGTACATTAAATAACAGGATATACGTCCTAAACCAGCACACTGTTTTCAATATATAACACACAAACAAAAGAAAGGTTTCAGACAAATGAAGCTTTCATTTGGTATTGTAGACTTGGTCATATTAACGAAACAAGACTAACTAAGCTACATAAAGATGGATATTTAAACCCGTTTGAATATAAATCTTATGAGACTTGCTAGTCTTGTATCAAAGGTAAAATGACCAAAACTCCATTTACTGGACACGGAGAGAGAGCTACTGAACTCTCAGGCCTCATATATAGTGATGTATGTTGACCAATGTCTACACATGCGAGAGGTGGTTTTTCATACTTTATAACTTTCACTGATGATTTCTCGAGATTCGGGCACGTGTTCTTGTTGAAACATAAGTCTGAAGCCTTCGAAAAATTCAAGGATTATAAATCTGAAGTAGAAAAACAAACATGCTTGAGTATCAAGAAACTTCGATCAGATCGAGCAGGTGAGTACCTAAGCTCAGAGTTTCTAGATTTCCTAAAAGAGAATGAGATTCTCTCTCAGCTCACTCCTCCGTACACACCACAACACAATGGTGTGTCGGAATGGAGAAATCGTATCTTATTAGATATGGTACGATCTATGATGAGTGATGCTGAGTTACCAATATCATTCTGGGGGCACGCATTAGAGACTGCTATATATCTATTGAATAGGGTTCCAACCAAAACCGTGTCTACCACTCCATATAAGATAGGGTATGGGAAGAGACCATCTCTTAAAAGAGTCACGATATAGGGTTGTCCGGCTTTTGTGAAAAAGCAGAATCCGGACAAACTTGAGAGACGATCATTTTTGTGTAAATATATGGGATATCCAAAACATTCGTATGGATATCTTTTCTACCACAAGGAGGAACAAAAGGTGTTTGTTTCTCTGTATGCCACATTTTTAGAAAATGAATTTTTTACAAATGATGCTGTTGGCAATGCAGTAGAACTGGAAAAAATTCTAAATCCACAAACAAATACAGATGATTTCGTTGAACCTGAGGTTTCAATAGAACCTGACAAACCTCAGTCACTCTGTAGATCTAGTAGGACTTCTTTCCAACCTGATAGATACTACGGTTTTCTAATTGATGGTGATAGAGAAGATTGCATCATGGATGATGATGACCCTACTAGTTTTCAGTAAGCTATCACGAGTGGTGACTCAGTGAAATGGCTGGATGCCATGAGATCCGAAATGGAATCCATGCACACCAACAAAGTATGGACTTTGGAGGTTGGGCCTTCTGGAGTAAAACCTATAGGGTGCAAATGGATCTTTAAGAGAAAGATCGGTATGGATGGTCAGGTGGAGACCTATAAAGCTAGGCTGGTTGCAAAAGAATTTTGTCAAAGACCAGGCTTGGACTATGATGAAACCTTTTCACTAGCCGCGATGCTCAAATCCATTCGGATCCTGCTTGCTATAGCTGCTCACTATGATTATGAGATCTGACAGATGGATGTTAAAACGACATTTCTAAATGGTGATTTAGAAGAATGCGTTTTTATGGATCGGCCATAAGGCTTCATTGATAGTGGGAGCAGCGGAAAAGTATGCAGGTTGCTTAAATCCATCTATGGATTAAAGAAAAATCATGGAGTTGGAACATCTTCTTTGATGATACAATCAAAGAGTTTGGTTTTATCAAAAATGTAGATGAACCATGTATTATAAAAGGATTGTAGAGAGTACTATTACATTTCTCGTATTGTACGTGGACGACATTCTCTTGATAGGAAATGATGTTCCTTTGCTACAATCAGTCAAACTATTCTTATCGCAGAGGTTCTCCATGAAAGACCTGGGTGATGCGTCATACATTCTGAGAATTAAGATCTATAGAGATAGATCCAAGAAATTATTGGGATTGTCCCAATCGAGATACATAGACACCATACTAAAGAGGTTTAGTATGGAAGATTCCAAGCGAGGTAATTTACCCGCTTGTCACGGGACCACCCTCTCCAAAGAGATGTCTCCAAAGACTGATGATGAAAGGGCTCGCATAAGCATTATACCTTACGCTTCGGCGGCAGGATCTATAATGTATGCGATGTTGTGTACTCTCCCAGATGTAGCTTATGCACTGAGTGCAATAAGCATGTATCAATCCAATCCAGGGGAGAAACACTGGACAGCTGTGAAGAACATTCTGAAGTACTTGAGAAGAACTAAAGAAATGTTCTTAGTGTATGGTAACGGAGATCTCCAAATGGAGGGCTTTACCGACTCCAGCTTCCAGAGCGACAAGGATGATAGTAAGTCCATCTCAGGTTTTGTATTTACACTAAATGGAGGGGCGATATGTTGGAAGAGTTCCAAGCAAGATACCGTCGCTGACTCCATGATGGAAGGTGAGTATATTGCTGCTAATGATGCCGCAAAAGAGACAGTCTGGATGAAGAAGTTCATTTATGAACTTCAGGTGGTTCCGTCCATTACTAATCCAATACCTCTGTATTGCGATAACAATGGAGCCATGGCTTTAGCAAAGGAACCGCGGTCCCATCAGAAATCCAAACATATCTTGAGGAGGTATCACCTCATCAGGGAGATAGTAGATCGCAAGGACATCGGGGTACGGAGAGTAGACACGAAAGACAACACAATAGATCCATTCACCAAGGCCATCCCTCAAGTCCAGTTTGAGAAACTGTTCGAGCTATTGGGCATGCGGTACGCCGGCAACTGGTTCTAGTGTAGACAGTGGGTACTTATTGCACCAACTACAGGCCTTAGTGCAAGTGGGAGATTGTTAGATATGTATGCCCTAGAGGCCTGCATTGTATAGGATTCTAAGCATGTATATGTACATAAACAATCTTTGCTCGAAATGATAGTATGCTATCTGGTTTATCTTCATCTTAACGTGTGATGTATTGTATTTCATATCTTTATGTACATGTTGATGAAGCCTTTAGGATTATGATTGACTACCAGAATTATGATGTAGATCATACTAGTGGGGCCTGTGCAGTCTAAAAGCATATTTATTATTTAGTTCCTAGTCGAAGGTATATCAAGACAGGGCATTGATATTACCAGAGAAGACTAGTGTGTACGTTTCTTGACCCTGGGGGCGATGGTTGATCCCACAACCATTAGTGTTTGACATCAAAGATTGTACATAGGTGCTCATTGGAGAATGGGTACTCTGAGTAGGACTCACCGAGAACTCCTAGATGGTATATATACCTATTGTCAGATAGCAGTTCTCTGGTGACACTTGTACAGGTTAGTCTGTAGACCCGAGATCGTCATAGTGTCTTGTGTGATTCCCATTGTGCTTTGATTTCCTCCCTACCACAGCTCTACTGAGTCGTGCAAACAGGTGGATTTTGGGTATAGTCCCAAATCATATTGAGGTGGTGAGCGATAGGAGGGGTTTCTTCTCTCCCGGTATAGGGAGTTGATGTCGCGCTATGATTGATCGGCCATGATAGCAAATCACTGGCCAGGGTTGTCGAGATTTACTGATAAGAGTAATCAGTAGTTTCTCGAACCGTTATAGGCCATAAATCAGCATGACATATAAAGTTACTTGGGTCTGAAATTTACCACCCTTAGACTTCATATGCGACGTATCAGATGAAGAGACCTGACTGTACGGTAAGTGTTGGTTACAGGCTCGTCAGGGTTGTGATGAGTTCGCTTGTCGGCCACCTTATCGACAAGTACCTGGGTAGCCATTACATACAGCTAGTGCCGCTGACGTGCTTGTGGTTAAACCCACTGCCAGCGTACTGTCGAGTCTTTAGAGTCCCACACAAAGGGTTCCCTGGTTCAGACAAATGATGTAGAGGCCGTAAGTTGTTACGGCACGGTTTCGATCATGTTCGTATAATGGTTACAGGAATGATGATCGGAAGGATAATACTGGTAGGCTTTGGTTTAAGCCGCATGCCGGTATTATATTATTGGATTATTTGTATTCGTATTTTTCGGAATTCGGATACGGGTATACTTATACGGTATACGGTGAGGGGTATTCTTGTAATTGTGCAAGAATACATTCTAAAAGGAGACACCTCATAAATGGGTTTTTATTTTGTGAAAATAAAACAATGAGGTGGAATTTGGAGAAAGTCTAAGCATGGATGAAGGAATGGCTTGTTTCATTTTTTATTCATTTGGGTTTACTATTGAAGCATGGTGCATTGGTTTTGGAGAAAAATAATGCATGCTTCAATTATTGTTTTGAGCCGTATTTTTTCTTCATGCTGTTAGTGTATATGCCTTAGGGGCCACTATTGTATCATACTTGTATGTATATTACTTAATGGAAGCTTGGGATATTCACAGTTGTATATACAGTCTTGCTAAAAATGGTAGTATGCTACTTGGTTTGTATCTACTTTAATATGTTCATATGTTTCTTGTAACGTATCACTTATACATATTAGTAGAGCCCATAGGATCTTTGCTTGATTACCAGCGTTGTGATGGCAATCACACTAGTGGGGGCTGGGTATTCTGTAAGCAACATCCTATACAGGTCCCTGGTCGTTGGATTATCGAGATAGGGCATCGATATTCCGGAGTAGACTAAGTGTGTACGCTTCTCATCCCAGTTGGGGAGATGGTCTGTCCTACAGCCATCAGTACGTCGTATTGGAGATAGTATACAGGTGCTCGTTAGGTTACGGGTATACCGGACAGGACTCGCAGGGGAACTGATTGGTTGGTATTATACCCGTCGTCAGTTAACAGTTCCCAGGTGACATGAGTACAGCATAGTCCGCAGACTAGACACTGCTACTTCGCCTCGAGTGTGTCCCACTGTTCTTAGATTTCTACCCTACCACGGCTCAAAGGAGTCGTGCAAACAGGTAGCAGTTGGGTGCAGTCCTGAGCACTTGGAGGCAGTAGTGGTTAGATAGGATTCGTCTCTTCCGGTATTGGGAGATGATATCGCACTGTGTTAGAGAGCCATTACGCAAAGTCCCTGGCCAGGGCAAGCGAGATATACTGGGAGGTTCCAGTAGCTTCTCAGGGTGTAATGGGCTTCGCTCCGACACGACTTATACAGCTATTAGGGGACTGACGCTTGCCACCCCCTAGGCTTGATATGCGATAGTCTTAGACGAACAGACCGGACTTTACGGAGATTTTCACATCAGGCTCAGTGGGAGTTCGGATGATTTTCCTCATCGGCCTTCTTATTGACATTTACCTGGGGACCGTTACGTACAGCTAGTGCCGCTTGCGGTCTGTCGTTAAACCCACTGCGAGCGTAGTGTGGAGTCTTTAGAGTCCCACACAGAGAGTTTCCCTGCTCCAGGCAAAACGATATAGAGGTCGTATGGTTTTACGACAAGGGTTCGGACGCGTACGTGTGTTTACGCACGTACGACTTTTCGGACAGTTTTTACTAACCGGCTTTGGTTTAAGACAGATTCTAGTATCGGGTTATTGGATTTATACATTCTAAAGTTTTTCTGTGTTTTCACGGATTGGAGGGGCGTTCTCGTAATTTGTCGAGAAGCTTCTAGAAGAGTGGTGACTTGGGGGGTAAGGTGGCAATGCATTAAATGAGATTAGTGACTCATTTGTGTGATTCATCCTTGTCATTAATGCATCATAAATGCTTAATGACTCATGGAGATGAATCACTCATAGATATTTATGAAGCATGGTTGTTAATTCTATTATTTTATTTTAGGATAAATAAATAATGCTTCATATATATTATGATACATCATTATCTCAATTCATTATCATCTTCACCTTCTCTCTCCTCAAACTCTCTCATTCTTCAAATCCTAACCCTAACCTCTCATGAGTTGAGATCAAGGGTTAGCTAGACTAATACATCCATAACCTCACTCTATATCCCCTAGGTAGCTTAGATTAGCACTTTAAGCAACCTAGTTATCTCAAGTTTGAGATTAAGCTTGGCGTAGGAGCTTTCGGGTGGATCGTCTTTGATTCGAGGAGACCGTTGAGGTGCCGATGTTCCAAGGAGCCTACGAGGAGTGGAGGACAACGATGAAGACCTGAAGGACATGTAACGTGAGGTATAACTTCGAATCCGAGTAGTTAAACCTCTAGTAGATAGTTAGCAATGGTTTAGATACGATTCATGCGCTCAAGTCCGTGTTACAAAACTTTGATAATCGTTTTTCATATATTCCGCCTCCCCGCAAGTTCGTGAGGTGCGTGACATGGACTTACAGTGGTATCAGAGCCAACTAAACCATTACTAGCTTGTTAGCAACTAATTTGAAGTTCGATCGACGGAAAACACGAAAACGAAACCCCGGGATCCCTAAGTTTCTGTTAATTTTAAACATGTCTGGAAAATTATTTGATATGCCTTAAAATTCACAGCAGGGAAATATAAGAATACTGGGAAAATACGAGCCCCTAACTCGGCAAGATGGCCGCGGATCCGCGGCAAGAAGGTGCTTTTGGCCGCAGATCCGCCGCCGAGTCAACGCCGAGTTGACTCGGATTTGCTCTGCTATTCATATTTATTGGTGTTTTGGTTTCCTGTATGCTCTGTTTCTACCCAGGTTGCTTCAGTGTAGGTTTGCTTTTGGGGTAGACACGGAATATGGTATTCGATCGATGTTCTAAGATATTTGCTAATTGGGTTTGTATCTGTAATGTTTAATGTGTTCGTAAACCTCCCCTAACTGCTAGTATGTCGGTTGGCAGGGGGTTGCACATTTCTGAAATGTTTACTGTTTGTGTATATGAACTGTATTGGACTGTAGTGATGATTAGCCGTGGTATGAGATGGGTTTAATATTCATTCATTCGATGTAAATGTAATATGATGTAATATTCTTTTGCGGGGCACATCCAGCTTGCGGTTGTAGCCACCGTTGTATTATTTCTTTTTACTGTTTTTTGCTCCTAGGATAGACCCAAGGCGGGGTACACAAACTACCGGGTACTTTGAAGTGTTTAGTGGCCTACTCACTTTGTTGAGGGAGACCGCTTCACTTCGAGTACTTGGCGGGTAGTTTGCCGTACCCGTAGGGGTCTAAGATGGGGTAATGGCTATTCATCACAACTGTGTAATCTGTCTTTTATTGCAGGCTCAAAGCAAATGCGGATTGCTTGTATATCCAATAAAGTTCATCTGTGATCTGGAATGCTTATTATTGCGTCTGACGAATGTACAATATCTATATATGATAGCTATTAGACGTCACCTATGTTTTACACCCGCGCTAGCCCAGCCCCCGCTCTGTCGTTAGTTAAGTAACCTAACGGGTGATGACGGGACCCAGTGGCGAATGCGGATGGCATAAGAGGACGTGGTATTTTCGTTGTTTTCTGCAATGATAGGATAAATGATGGGACGCATTATTATAATGCAAAGAAAATAAACCAAAGTTAAATCATTGGAACAAATTTAAAAGAAACCACTCGGTTATTTTAAAAGAGCAGAATTTTTAATTGCGGAGCTTTAACCACTCCTTTTAAAAAGCTATCAGGTTCCTTCGATTATATCAAGTTCACTACGTTCACGGTTTCGCCAAAACCATTCGTAGCCCTCCGTCATTTCTTATGGATGGTCAGTAGTATTCAAGCTATGTATTTAGACCAATGCCAAGGCATAGTGTTTGGTAGCTGCTGGGTATTCATTTGTTGCATAGATAGATGAGTTAGTTCGGGACAGTCGTATTATCATTTTGGCCAACGTCAAGGATATGTACGGATGTGTTCAAATTAACATGGATAATGACGGGTAGAACTTGACATGTGACTTATGACATTTTGACCAACGCCAAGGTCATAAGAGCATGGGGCAAAAATATACATCGGGAATTTCTAAAGAAATTGAAATTTGCAGAGAGATGCATACCATTTTGGAGTTTGATGAATGTTGGTAGGATTCCTTCAACATTATCATACGATGATATTTTGGATCCCGATCCTACTGTGAGTATATACTACTTATCAGAAGATTCGTCACTTAACGATCAATTCTATAAACCAAGTAGGTGCCTAGAAAGGTGTCAGCGGGGTTACGCCCACAGAGAAAAGAGGTTATTTAATTAAGGAACTTCGCGAAAGCGTTGGAAAACCTCCCTCGAAGTATCGACACTAGCCTGGCTGAAAGGTTAAGCAAGTATTGTACGGTGAGAATTGTCCTGACTAATTCTTCTTTTATGGTTTGAGGAAGGATTCGAGAAACAGTGGGAGCCATCCTGTTTAGATAAACTTAAAACCAATCTAAACTTGCAACAGCATCATGCTAAAATGTTTTCTTCTCTCTCTCTTAATTGCAGCGACCGTGTGGCCACACATAGGTTACATCTAGATAACAAATTGACTGAATCTGACTTATATGACTGGCAAAGGTCTGTCCAGATGTCCATTGGCTATGACAAGCTGGACCACCCTATTACTACTCAAGATCCCGCCGTCCCAAGTCCAGTTTCCATTGTCGCGGATATGGATATCCGTCAGACAAGGGAAAAATATAAAGTGAAAGCTAAGTGCCTCGTGTTAGCTTTAGTTGATGGTGTATACCAGAAGCAGCGCGAGAAGATGGACTCAGTTTCCATCTTTCTCCATAACAAAGATATATATGGAGAGCAATCTCATATCGCGAGATATGAGACCTCGAACGAATTAATTCAAGCGAGGTTGGCTGACAGGTCATCTGTAGGGGACAACGTCCTTACAATGACTAGCTATATTAATGACCTCCAGGACCTAGAGACCACGTTGCGGAACGAGTCAGGTACTGACTTGATTCTAAAGTCTCTACCTTCTACCCTGAAGGAAACCAGGGAAGCAGGAGGAAAGAGAAGGGCAAAAGTTTCGGGACTTAATATAGTAAAAGAGGGTAGTTCCTATTATTATGGGATTGGACATTGGCAGAAAGATTGCAGGGCTTTAGAAGCCAGTAACCAGGATACAAAGCATGTTGTGGATTCAGCCTCAAGTGTGTTTGTTATTGAGAACTGTTTGTCAATTAACTCTACTTCCTGGGTATTAGATACCGGAGCAGGATCTCATATCTGTAATTCATTACATGCTTTGAGAAACCGTAAAGTTATAAAGTTAGGTGATTGGTCTCTCAAAGTTGCAAACGGAATGACAGTGAATGCTGGATCCGTGGGAGAATATCGCCTAGGTTTGACAAGTGGGCATATATTGATTTTACGTAACTGTTTATATATACCTAGTATGACTTGTAATATCATATCAGTGTCCTCACTTTCGAGATAGGGATATGATTTTACATTCGTAAGCGATGTAGTTAACATCTACCTAAATCAAGTTCTGATTGGGTCAGGTACATTAGATAACGGCATATACGTATTAAGCCAAGCTCAAGTTTTCAATGTCCAGAATACACTTAAAAGAAAGTCTCCGGAATTAAATCAGGCTTTCTTATGGCGTTGTAGACTAGGTCACATCAATGAGAGAAGGTTGACTAAGTTACATAGAGAAGGATATTTGAATCCGTTCGAATATCAATATTATGCTACTTGTGAATCTTGTCTCATGGGAAAGATGACAAAGACTCCGTTTTCTGGACACGGAGTAAGAGCAAGCGAGCTCTTGGGACTCATACACAGTGACGTGTGCGGTGCAATGTCTACACATGTGTGAGGTGGTTATTCCTACTTCATTACTTTTACGGATGATTTCTCTAGGTATGGATATATCTTCTTAATGAAGCATAAATTTGAGGCCTTTGAGAAATTCCAAGAATACAAGAATGAAGTGGAAAAACAAACAGGCATGAGTATAAAAACACTGAGATCTGATCGAGATGGTGAATACTTAAGTGCCGAGTTCCTGGGTTACTTAAAAGAGAATGGAATTCTCTCTCAGCTTACTCCTCCATACACACCACAACACAACGGTGTATCGGAAAGGAGGAATCGAATCCTATTAGATATGGTTCGTTCCATGATGAGTAACGCTGAGTTACCGCAATCATTCTGGGGATATGCACTAGAATCAGCTGCATATCTTTTGAACCTAGTTCCTACCAAGACTGTTCCTACCACACCATATCAGATGTGGAGTGGGAAGAAACCCTATTTTAAGTATCTAAAGATTTGGGGATGTCCGGCTTTTGTTAACAAGCAGCATACGGACAAGCTCGAGGCACGATCAGTACATTGTAAGTTTGTGGGATATCCAAAGAACTCCAAGGGATATCTATTCTATTACGCAGAGGAACAAAAAGTTTTTGTTTCTCGTCATGCCCACTTTCTGGAACATCAGTTTTTAGAAAAAGAAACAAGTGAGAGTGTAGTAGAACTGGAAGAAATTCCAGAACCACAAGCTATTACTGAAAGCTTGGAAGAACCAGAAGGTTCCGGAGAACGGGACATCCCGACGCCACTCCGTAGGAGTAGTAGGCAATCTCATCCGCCCGAGAGATACTACGGTTTTCTCAAAGGCGGGGATAGAGAGGATTGCACTATTGACTATGATGAGCCTACTAGCATCCAGCAAGCCATTCAGAGCGGTGACTCAGTAAAATGGCTTGATGCAATGCGGACCGAAATAGAGTCCATGTACACTAACAAAGTATGGACTTTGGACGTTGCTCCAGATGGGGTAAAACCCGTAGGATGCAAATGGATCTTCAAAAAGAAGATTGGTGTAGATAGACAGATTGAAACCTATAAAGCTAGACTTATTGCAAAGGGTTTCCGTCAAAGACCTGGTTTGGATTATGACGAAACCTTTTCTCCAGTGGCTATGCTCAAATCCATTCGGGTCCTTCTTGCTATTGCTGCCTTCCACGATTATGAGATCTGGCAGATGGACGTAAAGACGGCCTTTCTAAATGGAAATTTGGAATAGAGCGTCTATATGGATCTGCCAGAGGGATTCATTCAGAGTGGGAGCAGCGGTAAAGTATGCAAGTTGCTTAAGTCCATTTATGGACTAAAGCAGGCATCGCGGAGTTGGAACATCTGTTTTGATGATGCTGTCAAAGAATTCGACTTTATAAAAAATCCAGATGAACCATTCATATACAGTAAGATTGTAGGGAGAGCTGTAGTATTTCTCGTCTTGTACGTGGATGACATTCTCCTAATAGGAAATGATATTCCTATGTTACAGTCAGTCAAAAGATTCTTGTCACATAAATTCTCCATGAAAGACTTGGGTGATGCCACCTACATTCTGGGAATCCGGATCTATCGTGATAGATCAAAGAGGATGTTGGGACTTTCGCAGTCCAGGTACATAGACACCATAGTGAAGAGATTCGGTATGGATGATTCTAAGCGCGGTAACCTACCGGCTTGTCACGGAATCACCCTCTCCAAAGAGATGTCTCCCAAGACTGATTTGGAAAGGGATCGGATGTCGATTATACCCTACGCTTTTGCGGTAGGCTCTATAATGTATGCGATGTTATGTACCAGACCAGATGTGGCATACGCATTGAGCATAGTAAGCCGGTATCAAGCAAACCCAGGGGAGAAGCACTGGATAGCAGTGAAGAACATTCTTAAGTACCTGAGGAGGACTAAGGAGATGTTCTTGGTGTATGGCGGAAAAGACCTCCAGATGGAGGCCTTTGCCAACTCAGGCTTCCAGAGTGACAAAGATGACTCCAAGTCCATGTCGGGTTATGTCTTTACCCTCAATGGAGGGGCGGTCTGTTGGAAGAGTTCCAAGCAGGAGACCGTTGCTTAATCAACAATGGAAGCAGAGTACATAGCTGCTTGTGATGCCGCAAAAGAAGTTGTCTGGATGAAGAAGTTCCTCACAGAACTTCAGGTGGTTCCTTCCATTGTTGGTCCAATACCTCTGTATTGTGACAACAACGGCGCTATAGCTTTAGCGAAGGAACCCAGGTCCCATCAGAAGTCTAGACACATCTTAAGGCGGTATCACCTGATCAGGGAGATCGTAGATCGCCGGGAGATCGAGGTGAAGAGAGTAGAGACGGAGAATAACATTGCTGATCCATTCACAAAGGCCCTTCCTCAGACGCAGTTCGAGAGGTTATTCGAGATGATAGGTCTGCGATATGCCAGCTCATGGCCCTAGTGCAAGTGGGAGATTGTTAGTGTATATGCCCTAGGGGCCATTATTGTATCATACTTGTATGTATATTACTTAATGGAAGCTTGGGATATTCACAGTTGTATATACAATCTTGTTAAAAATGGTAGTATGCTACTTGGTTTGTATCTACTTTAATATGTGCATATGTTTCTTATAACGTATCACTTATACATATTAGTAGAGCCCATAGGATCTTTGCTTGATTACCAGCATTGTGATGGCAGTCACACTAGTGGGGGCTGGGTAGTCTGTAAGCAACATTCTATACAGGTCCCTGGTCGTTGGATTATCGAGATAGGGCATCGATATTACGGAGTAGACTAAGTGTGTACGCTTTTCATCCTAGTTGGGGAGATGGTCTGTCCCACAGCCATACATACGTCGTACTGGAGATAGTATATACGTGCTCGTTAGGTTATAGGTACACCGGACAGGACTCGCAGGGGAACTGATTAGTTGGTATTATACCCGTCGTCAGTTAACAGTTCCCAGGTGACATGAGTACAGCATAGTCCGTAGACTTGACACTACTACTTCGCCTCGAGTGTGTCCCACTGTTCTTAGATTGCTACCCTACCACGGCTTAAAGGAGTCATGCAAGAAGATAGCAGTTGGGTGCAGTCCCGAGCACTTGGAGGTAGTAGTGGTTAGATAGGATTCGTCTTTCCCGGTATTGGAAGATGATATCACACTGTGTCAGAGAGCCATTACGCAAAGTCCCTGGCCAGGGTAAGCGAGATATAATGGTAGGTTCCAGTAGCTTCTCAGGGTGTAATGGGCTTCGCTCCGACACGACTTATACAGCAATTAGGGGACTGACGCTTGCCACCCCCTAGGCTTGATATGCGATAGTCTTAGACGAACAGACCGGACTGTACGGAGATTGTCACATCAGGCTCAGTGGGAGTTCGGATGATTTTCCTCATCGGCCTTCTTATCGACATCTACCTGGGGACCGTTACGTACAGCTAGTGCCGCTTGCGGTCTGTGGTTAAACCTACTGCTAGCGTAGTGTGGAGTCTTTAGAGTCCCACACAGAGAGTTTCCCTGCTCCCGGCGAAACGATATAGAGGTCGTATGGTTTTACGACAAGGGTTTGGACGCGTACGTGTGTTTACGCACGTACGACTTTTCGGACAGTTTTTACTAGCCGGCTTTGGTTTAAGCCAGATTCTAGTATCGGGTTATTGGATTTATACAGTCTAAAGTTTTTCCTTGTTTTCACGGATTGGAGGGGCATTCTCGTAATTTGTCGGGAAGCTTCTAGAAGAGTGGTGACTTGGGGGGTTAAGGTGGCATTGCATTAAATGAGATTAGTGACTCATTTTTGTTATTCATCCATGTCATTAATGCATCATAAATGCTTAATGACTCATGGAGATGAATCACTCATAGATATTTATGAAGCATGGTTGTTAATTCTATTATTTCACTTTAGGATAAATAAATAATGCTTCATATATATTATGATACATCATTATCTCATTTCGTTATCATCTTCACCTTCTCTCTCCTCAAGCTCTCTCATTCTTCAAACCCTAACCCTAATCTCTCATGAGTTGAGATCAAGGGTTAGCTAGACTAATACATCCATAACCTCACTCTATATCCCCTAGGTAGCTTAGATTAGCACTTTAAGCAATCTAGTTATCTCAAGTTTGAGATTAAGCTTGGCGTAGGAGCTTTCGGGTGGATCGTCTTTGATTCGAGGAGTCCGTTGAGGTGCCGATGTTCCAAGGAGCCTACGAGGAGTGGAGGACAGCGATGAAGACCCGAAGGACATGTAACGTGAGGTATAATTTTGAATTCGAGTAGTTAAACCTCTAGTAGATAGTTAGCAATGGTTTAGATACGATTCATGCGCTCAAGTCCGTGTTACGAAGCTTTGATAATCGTTTTTCATATATTCCGCCTCCCCGCAAGTTCGTGGGGTGCGTGACATGGACTTACACATGCTTGCTTTTATTCATTCAACACATTCACCTTCTCTCTCCTCATTATCTCCACCTTCTACCTCTTGACCTAAATCACTCACTTGAGTTGTGAATCATAGGTCAAGAGACATAATAATCCAATACTTGATCTCTACATCATCTAAGTGATCACTTCTAGCACACTTGATCTCTTAGTTAAACTCTTGTGAAGAGTTTGCAGCTTGTTCGATAGCTCTTGGGTGGATCATCTTGGATCTTAAGGTAGCCGGAGACCGGGTTCTTTGCGACCACAAGAAGCCTAGGAGTCACATCCAAACAAAGACCCGAAGGACCGTTTATTTAGGTATAACACTATCATAGTAGATAAGATCTCTAGATAGGTTTGCTAGTTAAGGTTTAAGCACAAGATCTAGGGTTATCTAGGTGTTGCATGCAAGAAAATTTTTGTTTACCGCTTCCGATTCTTCACAAGTGTTGTGAGAGTGTGCAACATCTACTAACAGAGATTGAACCCACCATAGAAGCACGCTCCTAAAAAGATGGATACTCCGGGGGAATCATGCTTGCTTGTGGAAAAAGCTCCATGGGAAGTCGTCTTTTCAGCTAAAACTAAAAGAATGCTGAAGGATCTCCAGCATGTACGGCAATCAGGTAGAAGAACCCGCTTGAGCCGGAAATCATCGAAGTGATGCTGAAACCGCGTACCGTACCGAAAACTGTCTACAAAGGGAAAAATCCCCAAGTCGAACCTTCAAAGTCTTCGAAGAAAAAGAAGAAGATCAAGAAACCTATGTAACCTGCCGAGTATGACGACAAACGTACATACCTACGAATGTACATCGACGCGCTGTAGGAATATAACTAAAAGGCGTGAACACCAGTCACCCTCGAAGAGATCCTCAAGCATATTCTTGAGAACGAAGATCGTGACAACGGTGCGGAAAAAAACTCATCAGAAGAAACCGAAGACTATGTAGCAAGTCGCCACATGGTCTCCCATTCGTCGTTAAATGACGAAGAAGCTCCCTCGGCATCGGAAAGAAACACAGAGGAACTGGGGGAAGGAGCGGCGTTAAAATCCCCGAAACTGTCAGAAGACCCAATCGATAGGCTGTTAAATGAAGCCTTTCGAAAAAGCAAAGCTGACCGAGAACTCGAAACAACCATATATGAAAAGGTTAAGCGTCAGCGTCAGGATGAAGAAGCTGCGGCAAGGAGGAGTCGTAAAGTACTCCGACCAAACCAAAGCACACCTGCTACAAATAAGAGCAGGATCAAGACAGAGAAGTGGTTCTCCAAAGCCCTGTCAATGGGCATGAAGCTTCCACCACTCGTAGGAAGCTCGCCTGGGGTTATAAGCCTCGACGGAGAGGACTCGTATCCGAACTATTGGTTATATCATCGGAGGGTTACTCATCCCACCGAAGTATGCAGTGACTTCAAGAAGTGGTGGTAAGGATATGTAACGTCTTCAAAATAATAAAATATGATTTTTGGGAAATTTTATAATTTAATATTATTTTAATGAATATTTTAATTTTCTGGTATAATTAAATACAGATAAATGGGGAAAAATTATGGAAAATTCTAAAATAAGGTATTTTAAGGAATTGCCTCGTTTTCTGTGCATGCCCCCATTTCCTCTAGTTTTGACCCTGAGTATGTCTAGTTTTGACTGATTCCATCTAGGGTGAAATCTGGGTTGATTTTCCTATGTTGGTGTATAATTTGGGACTTGTTTTAGCATGGATTTTGGTATTTGGTGATTCATTCCTGTCGGGTGGCGTTTGGACGTCAACGACAAGTGGATTTTGATTGTGTTTACATGCGAGTCGATGGGTTTTTACCTATGCGGGTAGCGTGTGCCATTTTGGTTTCCAATGTGATTTTCATGTGCTTTAGCATTGTGATATACTTGTAGGTACCCCGCGTGATGTTGAGGCAAAGGAGGTGAAGATAGCGACATCGGCTTTGGCACACGAGAAGCAAGGTGAGTAGATTTATATCTACGGGGAGAAGTCGGGTGGATGGCGTATAGCACCCCCGCAGTCCGTGGTGATGTATACGAATACGTATACACACGAATATTTATTATGTGTTGTTTAGGGTTATTGATGGTAATAATGATATTTTGATGATAAGAATATATTGGTTTAGTATAGTGCGAACCCTAGAGTAGTGGTTGCACTCACACATACATTTACACACACACTTGCATTCATTCTTTCATTTATTAGAGTGCATATGATGGTGCGTATATCTACACATGGGTATGGGACTATGTGTTTATATACGGGATTGGAGGATGATACGTGGTTTGAGATGATACTTGATGTGAGGCCGTGAGATCGGCGATGTGACATAGTTTGCCTTTGAGGTGCGATATGATAGTTTTAGCGGGCCTTTGGACATGTGCTTTACCCGCATTCATATTTTATAGATGGTGTCGATTTGTACTAGACTTACAGTAGTACCCCAGATTGTGTGATCTGATGATAAGTGATACCTGATATGTGATGAGATAGTGTGATTTTGACTCCTACCCAGCTATTGGGATGCCGTACGACGATTTACCGTACGAGCCGATATTGATGATAGATCCGCACTCATGACTCGAGGATATCATACGATATGTTATTGATGCGAGATCACCGACTATCATATCTATATTTATATATTGACTCAGATTAGGTGGTTTCATACCCCTCCTGTCTAGATTATTTAGTAGACATTAGACTAGACCGAGTCATACCTATTTCAAAACTAACGAATCGGGGATATTTTAAAGATAAGCAGAAGGGTTATACGGATATTTTCAAATGATGCATCTTTTCTTAAAACACCGTAGCCCTTACTTTACCAAAAGCCCTGATTCGTCTTATTTCAAAAGGCAAGGTTGCATGACATATCTATTGGGGCAGGTTCTGTACTTTTGCGTTGATCATTCGTTTCCGCATATTCCTGCTATTTGCATTGCATCGCTTGTATTGTTGTGACATTCAGTCATGCTGCTAGGACACCAGCACCATTATCGATGATGTATATGTTCCACGTACACTTGTTGCCGGCTCACACACTCATCATCGATAATTGCCATGTCACTACACTATAGTACTATTGCATTCATGATATGATTCTGGCATGGCATATTGTACACTTATACCTGTACACATATATAGATGATTCTAGCTTGATTGGGGATTTGGGAACCGCAAGTTACTCTTTAAAAACAGATTCCTTTTAAAAGAGCGGTCTCCCTCGACATGTGCACATTATTATTCCATGTTGCATGACTTACTGATATGCTTGCATTACTGTTACATGCCGCATACATCATGCTTTGACTGTACGCATTGAGATATGTTGTTTCTATGATATTTCTGGATTTGGGAACCGAGGGTATTTCAAAAGAGAATATGTCATTTCTTTAAAAACCCGGTTACCCTTGATATGATATTTCAGTGCGTCCACCATGTGTTTTCTCGGTGCTGAGAGCGATATGTGTAACCCGAATCGAGGCGTGGATGAGCCGATTGCGGGTACATGGTGGACCCGGTATGGTTCCCCTCGGCAAGATGATCGATGAGCTTTGCCGATTGAGCCTGGAGGCGGGCGAGTACCTACCGGTGATTGGTTGGACCTGGCGGTTATCCGGAGGATACCGACCAGAGTCGATAGATGTTTTGGGCATACTGCCGGGGCCGAGGGCCGATACCGCAGACAGAGCCCGCGGGCCGATCCGGACTGACGGAGCCCGATATATGAGGATTTACGTGCCGATGCTGGGCACAGTTTTCATGATGTTTTCGGGTGTCGATGCTGGGCACCCTGGTTCCATGATTTTGATGTGTCGCGAGGGACACGGGTGGTTATATCCTCATATTATTTCCCATGCACATGATTCATGATATTTACATGCATGGTGGTTATTGTCAGTGGGTGACGAGTGGACGGGATCCACGAGTGTGCAGATTTGATTACATTGGTTATACCTCATATTCATGACATGCTATTACCTGAGGCACTAGCACGAGCACTTGGCACTACACTCATGTATAGAGATTACATTGCCAGTTTAGCATGCTTCAGCTTTATTCATATTGAGGTTTATTTATTATCTGATCGTATTGACCTAGGATAGGTCATGCATTCGATCTCTGCTTGTAGATATTTTCTATTCACGAGTTGGCAACTCACCCCCGTTGTGCCCCAGTTCTTGCAGGTTTTTGCCGTACAGATTCCATAGCGGCATTTCTGGCACACTGCTTCCTATGGGTGACTTGCTTGGTTAGGTGGGTTCTTTGTATCAGAACCGCCATTGTTCATGTATTTTTATTGTATCTAGAATTGTCCATCAACCAAAACTTGTAGTTTGTTTCGGACTTAGAAATCAGTGTTGTATTGTTTCGACCTTAGAGTCGCGCTTGTAGTATTGCGGTTTTCTGGCTGTTTTTGAGTTTCTTTTCAGTTTTGATCCTCGCCCCTTGGCGTTGTATATTATTATTGCTTGCGTGGTTGTGACCGTCGATTGACGAAGAGCTAGCTCCCGCTTGGGGATGCCTTTTATCATGTCATATATATTATTCTTGTTGTACCCCGTTCGGGGCCAGTTTTTACAAAGGAAACTCTGCCGAAATTTTCAGGAAAAATTACACATTTTAAAAAATTCATATTCGGCTTAGTTATTTAAAAACTTTGATTTCCAAACATGATTTCCTTACTTTTCAAAAACAGTTTTCCTTATTTACTCTTAAAATGGTTTTAGGTTGCTGGGCTTTTGGCTTACTTGGATCAGATGGAGTCCTATAGACTTCATATCGTTCGAGGGCCAGTCACGTGCTCTTTCGGGTCGTGACAGGATACGATGTCCATCAAAACACTTCAAGAGGATGAAGCGCGAAACTCGTCGACAGCGGAAAAGTGAGACGAATGCGCGTGAGAAAATGACTGGCAACTGTCATATGGTTGATACCAGTTTGGAAAAAGAAAAACTCCAAGTTCTTACCTTCGGGAGCGATTATGAGGAAGAAACAACCTTCAGCTCTCTCTTCAAGGACTCCACCTCAGAAAAATAAAAGGGGGCGAAGAACTGTGGGAACATTCAGCTGCGTAACCGCACGTTGCCTGAAAAGCACCTTGGACCTACAAACAAAGGTTCGAGCAAAAAGGACAAAGGGAATGAAAAAGTCCCCAAGGAAATCGCCCTCGATGATGGGGTCGTTAAAGAGCTCGCAGCCAAGGACCCACCCAAGAAAAACAAGGTGGATACAACGTCCTGGTACATCTGAGGAAAATACTCTCACAACTGAGCATATTGGATGATCTCCTCCTATCCAAAGAGGCACAAGATTTTCTGATCAAGGCGTTACAAGTGCCTGATCAGTTCCAAACTTTCTTAGCTGAAAAGATGATGAAGGACGAGCTGGAAGAGCTTCATACAGCTGCCATCACATTCGGCGATGAAGATCTCCTCCTCAGAACGTGCGATCATAACCGTCCGCTATACGTCACCGGGTATTGCCACGACATCAAGATTGGCAAAATGCTTGTTAACAACGGGTCTTCCGTCAACCTCCTCAACGTGAAGGTACTGAAGGAGATTTGCATGAACATTAAGCACCTGGCTCGGGACAAAATTACCATCTCCGGGTTCGATTCACAGTCGTCATGGATGCTTGGGTCCGTAATTCTAACATTACGCTTTAGCTTGCTCGTCACTGACATCAAATTTCACATCATTGACTCCAAGAATTGCTATAATGCTCTGCTCGGCAGGGCTTGGTTACACGAGTATAATGTCATCCCTTCTACACAACATCAGTGTATGAAGTATTTCAAAGACGGCTTGGAATACACTGTCATGGGAGAGCTAAACCCGTTCTCCATAAACGAGGTCCGAAAAAACGAAGACGCAAAGTACTTCTCACCAGACTTCGAAGATACAGAGTGGTGTCATAAGCTGGAGGATAAACGGAAGTCCGTTGTTACCATCCCGATCTTTGGAAGCGACACCGAAGAAGATGAAGAAATAGTCCACTCGGGGCAACCCCAAGGAAACAGGCCCGGACCATCTACTCCTATTTTGGTATTTGGCAGCAACTCTGAGGATGAGGTCAACGCAGCGTCCTCCATCCGCCCGCCAATGCAAATCGTTGACGAAGCAGATCAGAGCTTACAGATCACAGTGGTTCCGCCTCGGCATTACAAAGAACTTGATGCGCTCTATACATACAACGTACAGGAACTACAAACTTTCTACGTGCCTCCCAGACGAAGAGGTGAAAAGGCGATCCTCTTTTACCAATTTATGGAGACCAGAGTAGAGAGAGAAGTCTGGCACGGTGCCGATTTTTTATTCGACAGGCTGCAACCAATCCATCTGCCAAGATACTACGCGAAGGGATTGAGAAGGTTGTTAAGATGCAAAGGCATACCCCTCGAACAAACTGTTCGACAAGCCCAATTCTATAAAAAGATTTGGGATGCCAAGGCATACCGCTCGGATACTTTCGGTCCAGGAAACGTGAGCATTTCCACAGTTGCGGCGCTATAAACAGCTTTGGTGAAGAAGATAACGCTCTTCCAAATAGCTGTGATGTTGAAACAGAAGGAGGCCCCGCTCTAAGAACGTTGAGTCCATCATTCGAAGAACAGATTGACCAGCTAATAAAAGAAACCTATCAAAAGATTCGGGATGACCACAATCGCGAAATGGACATTTACGAAAAGGCCAACACGCAACGTTTCAATCAGCAATCTGCGGAGAAAGAAGTCTACGATGCCGTTCATCCTCAGCCAGCTGTACATTCTCGCCTCGAAGGAAAATCCTGAAATAAGGGCAAAAACAAGGCAAAGAAAGTAAACAATGCTCGAAAACAGCTACAAGGCAGATCTAAGAAGCCGCGCTATCAAGAAAAACGTGGTTGGAACCTGTCCTTTATCAAGAAAATGGGTCGGGAATACTCTTTCCCTCAAAACAATACAAAGAAAATGTTCAACCTTATCATGAAGCATCAAATGGTGACGCTCCCGGAGCCTCGGCATCCCGAAAAAATAAGCGAGGTCCATCACCCGGATTATTGCTCCTACCACTGAGCAATAGGTCATCCCCTTGAAGATTGCTTCACCTTCAAAGACTGGGTTGAAGATCAGTATCAACAAGGCAGGTTCGCTTTATCCGACAGCTGGAGAGTAGCCCCACTGCAAAAGCATGAGCCAAAGAAAACCTATATCGCAAGGATAGGACTGGCCCAGCATCAAGAATAGAAGCAGAATCGTACCTGCCATTTGATAACACTCTCAGAGGATGAAGGGCACAAGGCTATTGATGTCCTTTTCAAGTGCTTTGCAAATGAAGACAAGGGTGAGGTGATCTTAGAATTTCCATCGGCACCAAAAAAGCTGGAAGACGGGATACACAACACGGCGGACAATCTAAAGAAAATTGACTTAGGGACAGAAGACGATCTGAGGCCAATATTCGTCAGTGAGCTGCTATCTAGAAAATAGGTAGCCATGTTAAAGGACGTACTCATGCAGTATAAAGACTTCTTTGCATGGAACTATTTCAAGATGCCGGGACTAGATCCATAAGTAGCAGTATATAAACTGGTCATATCACCGGACATCAAGCCAGTCAAACAAGCGCCGAGGAGGATGCGACTCGAACTCGAGATGCGCATCAACGTTGAAGTCAAGAAGCTAATCGACTCCGGCTTCATCCAGGAAGTTCAATATCCCGGCTGGATTTCTAACATCGTTCCGGTGATGAAGAAAAATGGAACGGTGCGCATTTGCGTGGACTTTCGGGACCTAAACAAAGCTTACCTGAAGGATGACTTCCCAGTACCTATTACCGAGCTGATGATCGATAATACGTCTACCCATGAGGTTTTCTCTTTCATGGATTGATCTTCGAGGTACAATTAAATAAAAATGCATCCTGAAGACCAAAAGCATACCGCCTTCCGGACTCCGCTGGGCATATTCTGCTACAAGGTGATGCCTTTCGGTTTAAAGAACGCTGGCGCTACCTACCAGAGGGCCATGATGAAGATCTTCGATGACCTCATCTATGAGATTGTTTAATGCTACATCAACGACCTGGTGGTGATAAGCAAGTCTTACGAGGAACATTGGAAACATATAGAAATAGTGTTCCAACGTCTTTGGAAGTATAATCTGAAGATGAATCCTCTAAAATGCGTGTTTGGAGTCTCCTAAGGCAAATTCTTAGGATTCATCATACGGCACCGGGGTATCGAAATTGATGTTAGTTATATGTATGCCCTAGAGGCCATTACTGTACATAGGATGTATATTGTAGTGGATGCTGGGACGTATATAGGGAGGACTTTCTTGCTCGACATGATAGTATGCTATCTGGTTGAACTTTACCTTAACGTGTATACTGATTGTCTCTCTGTTACATGTTGGTAAAGCCCTTAGGATCTGTACTTGACTACCTGGACTATGATGCGGATCATACTAGTGGGGACATGGTAGTCCATAAGTACATCCTTCAAAGTCCCTAGTCGTGGGTGTATCGAGACGGGGCATCGATATACCAGTGTAGACTAGCGTATACCTTCTCGACCCATACAGATGGGCGATGGATAATCCCATATCCATTGGTGTTTGACATCAGAGATGATATACGGGTGCTCAGTAGAGACTGGGTACACTGGACGGACTCGCCGAGAACTCCCAGATGGTATTATACCTCACGTCAGATGGCAGTTCTCTGGTGACACTGGTACAGAGTAGTCTGTTGACCCGAGATCGTCATAAAGTCTTGTGTGGTTCCCACTGTGCTTTGATTTCCATCTTACCACGTCCAAGATCCAGTGGGAGACCAACTCGAGGAGTCGAGTCCGGGTCTCCTAACCCTAGAATTGGTAGGGTTGCTTGCCGCTCTCGTAGGGGTCTAGGGGTGTGGGTTTGGCTATTCATAACGACCGTGGAATCCGTGTTTTATACTGGCTCGTATAGAAAACACGGACGTCCTAGTATATCCAATATTTCATATGTTTCTTCTGCTGCGATATCTGTGATGAGATCATGTGATGTTCTATAATAGATACAGTATACAGTATATATGATATATTATATAGACGTTACTTATGTTTTACACCCGCGCTAGCCCTGCCCTGCTCTGTCGTTAGTTACCTAACCTAACGATGCACGAGGGGACATCGAGGCGAATGCGGATGGCATAAGCGTACGTCGTATTTATCTGTGATGTTTAGGTAATTAAATGATGGGACATCATTAATGTGATTAATGAATTAAAAGAAACCTAAGATGTTGTAGAATCGAATTTCAAAATAAAACAGGTAGCTACAGTTTTTGCTTTGCACAGCGGTATATGTGATATATCCTGCACCTTATTCGATGAGGAAAGGACCGAGATCCCTTCACCGGGAGTGACTCCTTTAGCAATAACTAGCAGATGCTACATACTCGGTTTGTCTTTTGATTGCTTTTAAGTGTTTTTGCTTTGCACAGAGATATATATGATATATCCAGCACCTCATTCGACGAGGAAAGGACCGACGATCCCTTCACCGGGAGTGACTCCTTTAGCAAAACTAGAAAAGCCTCAAAAGCACTCCATTTCAAAAACATTCGATCCTACAACGATATCAAGTTCATTACGCAATAGGTTTTCAGAAAAACCTGTCGTAGCCCTCCGTCATTTCAGATAAGTCCTATTTAGTATTCGTGCTACGTTTGTTGACCTCCGTCAAGGCGTAGTGTGCGGTAGCTAACTAGTATTTATCTGTTTATGCATATGATGCAGATTGAGTTAGGGTAGTCGTGCGGCCTTGTTGACCTCCGTCAAGGGTCGTGCGGGTGGGTTTAATTCGATCAAGAAATGACGGGTTGAACTTGACTAGTAGCCTATGGTTTGTTGACCTCCGTCAAGGTCATAGGGTGCTAGGGGCAAAATATTATCGGGAATTTCAAGTGTTGAAATTTGCAATGAGATTGCATACCTTCTATGAGATAGTTGGATCCCGATACCCGCTGCGAGTAATCGTTACTCCTGGGAGAGTTTTATACATTACAATTAGCCGATCAAGTAGGTGTCTAGAAAGGTGTTAACGAGGTTAAGCCTCTGGGAAAACGAGGTTTACATTAATTAGGTTCGTGCGAAAGCACGGGGGACCTCCCTCAAAGTACCGACACTGGCCTGGCTGAAAGATTGGCGAACTTATAGTGTGTAATTAATCCCGGCTAGTCTTTTCTTTTAGGGTTTGAAGGAAGATTTGATAAAAAGCAGTGGGAGCCATCCTGATTAGATAAAATAATAACCAATCTATTCTTGTAAGAGCGCACGCTGAGTGTTTTCTTCTCTCTCTCCTGGTAGCGACCATATCACGCCTTAATCAAGATAATAAAACGGATTATTGACCAAACCCGCTTGTTATACTGAGCTGGGGAACGTTGGTCCCGCTCCAACTTATAATTGTTATAAGACAGAGCAGGAAATTGGGGATTACCAGAATTCCCGTGCCGCCCAAACGAAGAGAGTGCATGCTGATGCATCATCTTCGGGTGTGTTCATTACAAAGAACTGTTTCTCTGTATCCTCTACGTCCTGGGTATGTGATACCAGATCAGGATCCCAGATATGTAATATGTTACATAGGGCTACAGATAGGTAGAGAACTGAGAACGGGTGATAAGTTTCATGAGGCAGAAAACGGGGCAAGAGTTGCAGCAAAGTCTGTTGGTCACTGTCACCCTGTATTATAATACATTGATTCTGAACGAATATTATTAGATACCGAACCTGATATACAAAATCATATCTGTCTCTTTATTAGTAAAGAAACTATAAAATTTTGTATTGTTGGATAATGTTTTGAACATTTCCTATATCAAAAGTTGATCGGTTCAGGCACGTTATCTAAAAGCATTGATGTTCTAAATCAAACTACAGTTCTTAGTATATGGAACACACACAAGAGGAAGAGTTCAGAAATGAACGAATCCTTCTTGAGGCATTGTAGACTAGGTCAGATCAATGTGACCCGACTAGCTAGAGTTACATATAGATGCATATTTAAATCAGTTTGAATTTACATCTTGTGAAACTCGCCAGTCATGTCACAAAGATAAGATGACCATAGCTCCGTTTACTGGAAACAGAGAAAGAGTTAGTGAACTCTTGGGATGATACATGTTGATGTATGTAGGTCCCCTGTCTACACATGCCAAGATTGGTTCTTTATACTTCATTATATTCTCTGATAATCTCTCAAGATTCAGTCAAATGTTCCTGTTAAAACATGAGTCCGAACCTTTTGAGATATTCTCAGAATATAAGCTAGAAGTAGAGAACCAAAATAAGGGTAAAAGTATTATGTCCTTTGATGTGATCAAGGAGGAGAATACTTGAGCACGGAAATCCTGGTCTATTCTAAAGGAGAATGAGATTCTCTCTCAGCATTACTCCTCCGTATACACCATAGCACGATGGTATATCGGGATGGAGCAATCACACCCTATATGATAAGGTGTGCTCTATGATGAGTACTACTGAGTTACCTATTTCCTTTTTGGGAGTTATGCACTTGAGATGATGCATACCTATTGAATAGGATTCACATCAAATCAGTTGCCTACCGCTTCATATGTGATATGGAAAGGGAAGAGCCCATATCTTAAGTTAGTTAAGATTTGGGTTGACCGGCCTATGTCTAAAAGCAAAATCCGGACAAGCTCGAGGCAAGGTCTGTAATGTATAACTGGAAAGGTTCCAGCTATACAAACTACAGCTGATGATTTGATAGAACCAAAGGATTCAGTAGATTCCAACGAACTTCAGCCTCTCCGCCGATCTAGTAGGGTTCCTCACCCACCTGAGAGATACTTCGGTTTCTCTATGACAGTGGGAGCGAGGATTGCATCATGAGATGATGACCCAATTAGTTTCGACCTGGCCATCAGGAGTGGGACTCTGTAAGAATGGCTGGATGCTTAGCGATCTGAGATGGAATCCTTATACACCAACAAAGTATGGACTTTGGTTGCTATATCTGAAGGGTTAAATCCCCATCAGGAGCAAGTAAATCTTGAGAAGATTACTTGGTGTACATAGAAAAGTTGAGACTTTCAAAGCTAGACTTGTTAAAGGTTTTCGTCATCAACCAGGCGTGGATTATGATGAAACCTTTTCAAGTGCCTATGCTTAAGTCCATCCAGATCCTACTTGCCACGGCTACATACCATGACTACGATATCTGGCGGTTGGGTGTCATGACAGCTTTTCTAAATGATGTTTTAGAAGTGAGCGTCTGTAAGTACACAGCCAGAGGGCTTCGTAAACAGTGGGAGCAGCGGAAACGTGTACAAGATGCTTTATAGGATAAAGCAGGCATCGCGGAGTTGGAACGTCTGTTTTGATGAATTAGTCAAAGAGTTTGACATCATCAAAATGGTAGATGAACCTTGTATATACAAAAAGGTAGTAGGGAGTATGGTGGTGATCCTCGTAGAGTACGTGGATGTCATGCTCTTGATAGGGAAGGAGTTTCCTATGCTACGCTTGGTCAATCTCCGTTTATCATAATGATTCTCCATATAGGATCATAATGATACCTACTAACTCCTGGATTTTGGATCTATGAGATAGATCTAAATGGATGTTAGGATTCTCACTAGTTGTAGTGAGACGGTATCAATCGATCCTGGGGAGAATCACTGGAAGGGTTCCAAGGTGATAAAGACGACTGAATGTCAGTCACAGGCATTGTCTTTACCCTCTGCAAAGGGACGGTATGTTGGAAGAGTTCCAAACTAGATACCGTGACATACTAGACGATAAAGGCTGGATACATCGCTACTTAAGATGCTACCAAAGAGGCAGTCTGGGTGTATATTAGTTCATAAGATGAACTTTGTTCCTCCCATTGTGTGACAATGGAGTTGTGGCTTATGCCAAGGAACGCCGGTCCCATCAGTGATCCAGACATATTCTAAGGCAGCATCACTTGATCATGGAGATGGTTGATCTCCAGGGTGATCGAGGTTTGGAGAGTAGACTCAGAGGATAACACAGCGGATCCACTCACAAAGGCATGTTCCCAGAGAGAGACTTTTATGGGATGGTTGAGTATGAGATACTACAACCACTGCTATCAGATGGCCCTAGTGCAAGTGGGAGATTGTTAGTTATATGTATGCCCTAGAGGCCATTACTGTACATAGGATGTATATTGTAGTGGATGCTGGGACGTATATAGGGAGGACTTTCTTGCTCGACATGATAGTATGCTATCTGGTTGAACTTTACCTTAACATGTATACTGATTGTCTCTCTGTTACATGTTGGTAAAGCCCTTAGGATCTGTACTTGACTACCTGGACTATGATGCGGATCATACTAGTGGGGACATGGTAGTCCATAAGTACATCCTTCAAAGTCCCTAATCGTGGGTGTATCGAGACGGGGCATCGATATACCAGTGTAGACTAGCGTGTACCTTCTCGACCCATACAGATGGGCGATGGATGATCCCATATCCATTGGTGTTTGACATCAGAGATGATATACGGGTGCTCAGTAGAGACTGGGTACACTGGACGGACTCTCCGAGAACTCCCAGATGGTATTATACCTCACGTCAGATGGCAGTTCTCTGGTGACACTGGTACAGAGTAGTCTGTTGACCCGAGATCGTCATAGAGTCTTGTGTGGTTCCCACTGTGCTTTGATTTCCATCTTACCACGTCCAAGAGGGCGTGCAAAACGGTGGTTTTTGGGTACAGTCCCGAGTCACATGGAGGCAATGAGCGATAGGAGGGGATTCGTTTCTCCCAGTATAGGGAGTTGATGTTGCGCTGTGTTCGATTGGCTATAACAGGAAATCCCTGGCCAGGGTTGCTGAGATTTACTGGTAAGTGTTACCAGTAGTTTCTCGAATAGTTATAGACCTCATATCGACACGACTTATCGAGCTATTGGGGTCTGACGTTTACCACCCCTAGGCGAGATATGCGACATATCAGACGATCAGACCGGACTGTACGGTAGTGTTACTGGTCGGATTCACTGGAGTGTGAGCGGGCTTGCTCGTCGATCTTCAGATCGCTCAATACCCGGGTGGCCGTTACGTTTAGCAGACCGCTTGCGGATTGTGGGTGTTTGATATGATCATCGCCTGCTGCTGGCGTATTGACGAGTCTTTAGAGTCCTACACAGAGGTTTCCTGGCTCAAGCAAAACGAAATAGGAGCGCATATGAGATATGTGCGGGACCGCGAATAATGCGTGTATGTGATACCGTAGTCCATTCTCGCGATGAATGTATCGAATGGTTGTATGCGATATAACCTAGTTATCGATTCAAGCGTTGATTCGATAAGCCGATACATTGTATACTAGTCGGTTGTGTGCGACATGATCGGATCATTGAATCAAGTGTTGATTTAATGATTTAATGTATAATTATATATTTGATATATTACTTTGCATTAACTAGTATTGGTTCACTTTAAATGGATTTTCTCACTCGGATCTGCGCATTACATATGCGATATGATTTTGTGCACTTGCTTGTATCATGTTTGATGATACATGTTTACTTGGTTAAGTGCAAAGAATTAAACCATGGTTAAAAGAATGGCTAGGGTTTCATTTCATTTGTTTATTCATTTTGGAAAAGAAAAGAAAAGAATGGTTGCTAGTTTTGGAGTTTAGTTGAAGCTTCATGAAGCTTTGATCAAGTCAACCATTCTTATCTCATCCTTAACCCTAACAATTCCCACTAACCATGATTCATTCTCTACACTTGACTATAGTTAATGATATGATAAGTATTTGTTTTTCTATTATTTTTTAATTAACTTATCATATATTTCTTTCTTCTTCTTCTTCATTTCTTCAAGTGAAGAAAGCTTGCCTCCATCAATGGCAAGTGATGAAAAAGAGTGAGAAATCCAAATCTAAAGTCTACCCACTTCCTATTTCTTCATCCTCTACCTCTTGCCAAGTAGTAGAGTGTGTTTACTTCACAAGTTTCTTGACTTGGTGAAGTCGGAGCTTGATTTAGCGATGCCTCGACGTAGATCATCTTCGGCATGGACATCGACGACCTAGCTCGCTTATTCTCCGATGAAGTCGACGCTAGAGCCCGGATTCCTTTTGGACAGCGGAGAGGACTTCGTTGCGGAGCTATGGAGGTGGAGAACCGGATCTACAAAGGTTGTATTTCCGTATCTCTTAGTTAAGTGTTAACTAGTTAGCTTTTTCGCCTAGTTTTCTAGCAAACGATCCGTAGTCGGGTCTCTCGGCACCTAGATTTTTTGAATTTGGCATGTTCGATGCCTTGTGAAACCTCACTAGTGTGCCTAGGAACCCTACAATTGATCCCTCAAAGATCAAAGCGATTGCGGTAATGCCCACGCTAAGGACCCTCAAGCAATTGCGATCTCTTCAAGGAAAGGTTGCGTATATTCGACGGTTCATAGCCAGCCTCTCAGGAAAATGCCGTCACTACAGTCATCTCATGAAGAAGGGGACCCCGTTCGTCTGGGATCAAAAGTTCCAAAATGCAGTAGACGAGATTAAGTAGTACCTAAGAAATCCACCAGTACTGACCGCTCCGGTTAGAGGAAGGCCCCTCATCCTATACACAACGGCCATTGAAGGTTCTCTGGGTGCGCTATGGGCACAAGAGAATGACCAGGGAAAGGAGAGAGCTCTGTACTATTTGAGTTGAGTTCTTCTGGGGGCAGAAAACAACTACTCCCTCATCGAATAGCATTGCCTGGCACTGATCTTTGCGATAACGAAGCTCAGACACTACGCCTTGGCACATGAGGTTCGTTTTATATCAAAGGTGGATCCTTTCAAACATCTGATGACAAGGGCCATTTTAACAGGAAAGTTTGCCAAATGGGCCCTCCTCTTAATGGAGTTCTCGATAACGTATCGACCCCTCAAAGCAGTGAAAGGCCAGGCCATCGCCGACTTTCTCGCTGAGCATCCGATATTTGTAAGTCTACGGTAGCGCCCCGGCCGTTTATCAGATGCCAAATGCGGAACAAAAAACTTTTTAACTGGCGCTATCGTATACTATAACCCGGATCTGCTATTATCGCTAAACTAACAAACTACAAAGTGGGTAGAAAGGCTATACCGAACGATCCGAGTCCTTCGGTCTTTAACCATCATCCCACGCTCCGTTGCGGCTGCTCTGATCTCCTGGCTCCTCGTCGAGGTGGCACCACATCTACAGATCTTTAAACGGGCTCCCGCCTCTGAACCGATGCAACTCGGTCATCAAGTTTGCTAAAAGAGATGACCAAGATTGATGTAGAGAATGAGTAGAATACTTTGTCTCGTTACATCCAAAACCATGGATGAACGGTTAATGAAGTTGCCTTTGGATTGAATGAAACGTGAAATCTAATTTCCATGAACCTAAAACTATCATAATCTTTTTCAAGCAACCTTTTCTTTTATCAATTCATCATCCCCACCAAATGTAAGGGCCGACCACAATATAGGAGGAGGGAGGTGAGTGTAGGAGAGGGGGGTGACCATAATGATAAATAAGAATGAATGATTCATTATACACCTTGCATAAATCATTTAATGCTAATGAAGAGTCATCTAACCTAGTCATCAAAAACCATTAATGCAATAACGAGTCACTAATCCTAGTCACTACTTCTGGAAGCTTCCACACTCATCACCCTCATCACTCACCCAAGTGAAGAAAAGATAAATCAGCATTTAACCGAATGTTAAAGCGGGTGATAGAAAACTTGCAACTTCCAAAAGCGATCCCGAAACGAATCTCAGGATAACCCCGTAACAGTATAAACATACCCACATTTGTATTACGACCGAATACAAAAGAAACTGAGACAAAGATATTATATCTACACAGTATAATATATGGATCCGGCTTAAACCAAAGCCCACCAGTATTATCTACCCGAAATATGACACGTGCGTAAACGCATGTGCATTTTCCGAACCCTGCCATAAAACCATACGGCCTCTACAATGTTTCGCCCAAACTTGGGAAACTATCTGTGGGAGACTCTAATGACTCCTCAGTACCCTGACAGTGGGTTTAACCACGAACCATCAGCGGCACTAGCTGTGCGTAACGGCTGCCTATGTACTGGCCTCAAGGGAAGCCGATGAGCGAACTCATCCTGAAACCCTACTGAGCCTAACAGTGACAATATACATACAGTCCGGTCCGTTCGTCTATGAGTATCGCATATCGGGGCTAGGAGGCTGGTAACGTCAGACCCCCAATAGCGGTATAAGTGGTGTCGGAGTGTAGCCCAGAACACCCTGAGATACTACTGGAGTACCTACCAGTAAATTTCCTACCTCGGCCGAGGGTTTTGTGTAATGACTCTCCTAGACACAGCGCGATCTCACCCCCAATACTGAGAGAGACGAATCCCCTGCCGATCCGCTCACTTGCCTCCATGTGGCTCGGGACTGTACCCAAAAAAGACCTGTTTGCACGACTCCTTTGAGCCGTGGTAGGGTAGAAATCAAAGCATAGTGGGAACTCACACGAGACAAATGAAGACCTCAGGTCGATGAACTAACCTGTACACATGTCACCAGGGAACTGCCATCTGACGCTAGGTATAAATACCAACTAGCAGGGTCCCGGCGAGTCCTGTACGGTGTACTTATAACCCAATGAGCACCTGTATACATCTTAGGTGGTCCAACTGACACCAGTGGCTTGTAAGACCGGCCACCGCCCCTCGTCGGGGTCTCGACTGTATACACTAGTCTACTCCGGAGTATCGATGCCCTGTCTCGAAACTCCCACGACTAGGGACCACAATTAAGGATGTGCTTATAGACTACCCAACTCTCACGTATATGATCGCCATCATACTGTTGGTAGTCAAGCAAGATCCTAAGGGCTCTATCAATGTATAACAGTGATAGGTTACCTGAACCTGTACACGACTGATAAAGGAAAACTAGATAGCATACTATCATCTCGAGTAAGACTGTCCTACCGGTATAGGTCCTCCTCAATCATTGCAATCACGTACCTGCGATCCAATAATTGACTTTGAGGGCACTATATCCAACAATCTCCCACTTGCACTTAAGGCTAATTATTGCGATGTCGCATACTCACAGCTCATGTGATACCGAACACCCAACTCCTCTACTAATCAGTTTCACAAAGCTCGTTTGTAAAACTCTTGTGTTCGAGAAATAGCCTCAGTGAGTGGATCCGCCCTGATGTTTCTTTCTTTGTCTCTCTTAATCTCAAGTTCGCGGAGAAAGCCATCTCCCGAATCGAGTAATACCTGTCTTAGAATATGTCTGGATATCTGATGGGACCTAGTTCCTAAATGAACTCCAAATCCAAACTTCTTAGACTGTATCGATCGCTGAAACTAATCAGTGTCCAGCACCATGCCTCCCACAGTATACTCTTGGACCACCTGTCTATAATACTGTCCCTCATCAGAGGGAAAACTATAACTCTGACAATCACTCTGTCATCTATGTCACCTTTGAAGCCTGGAATGATAACCGTCTCCCGAAGGAGGCTGCCGTCATCAATTCCGTAGAACATGCACTTATGTTCTAAAACTGCTTCCTTATGTTTCATCAGGATTGGATTAATATAAACTTATCGCATCTAGTGTAAAAACAACATCTGGTGTGGTACTTGACATCTCATGATTGACTCAATTGCCTAAGCAAGTGATCTGACAATCATGCACATCCCTCTCCCCTTTAGTCTGTAAGACACCTTTAGAGAGGGTGACTCCATCACCTGCAGGTACACTACTATGCCAGGTGTCATCTATTCTAAAATACTATTAGAATACTGTCAAAGTATCCACATTGGGAACCTGCCCAAATCTAGATCTAAAACCATAGATCTAGTAACCAGAATGTCTGATATTATATCCATATCTTTTGTAGAGAAACAACTGTGTGACGACCACAGTATAACCGATCGTAGTATAGGAATTTTACTTCCTACTCTGTGTATGTCATCCAAATACCAGGACATCACACCCTATTACCTTCTTAACAGATCCATCCTCTATTCTGATGAAGTCAAACCCATGACTATCACATCAAAAATAGATGATCTATCTCCGCTATATTTGCTCTAGTCTATAAATAGACATAAGCTACTTGTCCACTATGCTTCCGCTGTTCCCACTGACCACAACAACCCTCTGGCAGAATAATATATACGTGCACTTCTAAAGCCAGTTTAGAACGACGCTATACTTAACCTCCTGCCGGGTCTCATAGCCTGGAACAACAGTTGTGTCAAGTCTGGGTAAACAAGAACCTCCCTGTCACCGTCCTTGAGGCTACCGGAGTACCTCTCGGGTGTCTGAGGTTACCCATCATATCTGCGGAGTGGTTAATGGAATGTCAAACCTGATTGAATCTTTAGGTCCTATTAAATTTTCCGTAATCGTTTGTGGTTCTGGAATCTCTTCCAGTTCTACCATATTCCCACTACTGTTTTATGAAAAAATCCATTTACTAAAACTGTGGCGAGTCAAGAACAATATCACTATTGATCTTCCAGATGGTAGAAAGTCAACCCTCGTCATAGCCAGGGTCAACCCATAAACTGTCATTACAGAAACGTGCCTTGAGTTATCTAGAGTCTGGTTTTAAGCATAAGCTGGACAACTCACCGTACCTTAATATCGTTAAGATATGAACCACTCTACATCCAATATAGAAACTTTGGCACTTATTTAATTAGAACCAGATTCTAATCATACAGCTGTCTCCAATGCATATCAACTTAATGGAAAGAGACTAATCAGCATTACTCAACTTAGGAATACATCCAATTATGAGTAATCTGAAAGAGAAACAAGTTTCTCAAAACCATTACTATCATCTGAATACCAATCGCAAGAATCTACATCTTCGATCTCATTGAAGAATCCCGATACTTGCGACACCCGGTTCTCTACTTTATTCTTATACCCACAACTTCTCAAAACTTAGATCTTGTATTTCTACGAAACACTTGTCTAAAAACTAGAGAAGTCACAAGTAAATAGAACATACTACGAGGACCAACCCCTTTGTCCTGATGGACATTGGACAACATACAATACTCTGTATAAGTCCACTGAGTTGAATAACTCAAAACCTGTGCATCGTAGGTTGAAAACTGTACTTATGGTTAAGAACTTCTCCGTTGTTCAATGCTCCTTACCCAATAGTCAACTGATATAGGTAAATGTCTCGAACATAATTTCAAAAATTTATATCTCACTTTATAAAAATAAACGTACAGATATATCATTTTGAAATTGGTGCACAATAACGGATACTCAAAACCAAATACATGCCGTCCAGCAAAAACCCAGGCGACTTCTTCAAATATCACCAATTACAACGAATTCCGATATAATGAGGATGATCATCTTATTCCCAATAACCTACTCCCACTCATCATCTGTAAAACCATACAGATGTGAGAATCATACCTGGTTAATAGATACCCTGGAGTAAGTATCTAATCGAGAAATCAGATTTCCTTTAACAATGCACTGAAACATGAAAAAATTTCGTAGGGGTATCCTGGTATTCCTAGTGATGCCTCTTCCATAATCCAATTCATGACTATAACCGTATATTTCTTTACCATCTCTCCAAATCCCTTTATTTGTCTTTATTCATTACCTTCTGTACACCATCGTTAGGCTAAGTGGTTTTCTTCCTTCCCTACCGTTCGGCACCAGCCTATGGTTTGGAAGAAGACGATCCAGTAAGCATAATATGTGTACTCTCCTAAACCAAGGAGTACTCGCAACTTGAGAGAAGGTGATAATAAAATACAACTGAATCATACCTTATTCTATTTCTCCCGAACTGGGGAAAAAAGCAAAGGTCAAATATGAGTGGCGATGAAGTACGCGATCTGGTCGTGAATGATAGCAGTCGCAATTTACTTTGCCCTCTTTCTAATCCCTTTATTTTGTCTTTAGTTATTACCTTCTGTACACCCTACTTAGGCTAATTGGTTTTCTTCATTCCCCACCTTTCGACACCAGTCTATGGTTTGGAATAAGACTATCCAATAAGCGTAATAGGTGTACTCTTCTAAACTAAGGAGCCCTCGCAACCTGAGAGAAGGTGATAATAAAAGACAACTGAATAAACCAATTCTATTTCTCCTGAACCTTGATCCATCCTCGAAGAAGTCCCTCCGAGTTCGTATATAACCATATGATGGATTTATCCAATGGAAGTGGATGTCCGTAGTAATACGGGGTGTTATGAGAAATGCAAAGGGTAAAAGAAGGAGAGGCAATGACTTATGCAAGTTTAGACAATCCAAAAGCCAGTATTTTAAGAAGGTTTGGTCAACTTGGTCACTGAGTCATAGTCTAGGGTCGGTCAAAGGTCGCTGCCAAAGAGAGAGAAAAGAAACACTCTGCGTGCACTCTAACCTAGATCAGAATGGTTATCACTTTATCTAATCAGGAAACCTCTCACTGTACTGTCAAATTCTTCTCCAAACCTGAAAGAAGAATCAATCGGAATCACCCGAAGAGTAAACCAACTCATCAGTGGGAATCGGGATCCAACTCTCATCGCATGATAACGTGAAGGAATCCACTCATGTTATCACACTCCAGAAGGTATGCGCATACTTGGCAAGTTTCAGTTTCTTTAGAAACTCCCGATATGATTTTTGCCCCATACTTTTATGACTTTGGCGTTGGTCAAAATATCATAAGTCACATGTTAAGTTCTACCCATCATTATCTTGTCAATTTGAACCCACCCGCAAATGCCCTTGACGTTGGCCAAAATGGCAGAACGACTGTCCCAAACCAACTCATCTATCTATGCAACAAATGAATACCCAGCAGCTACCAAACACTATGCCTTGGCGTTGGTCAAAATACATAGCTTGAATACTAATGAATACCCAAAAAAAAGGAGGGAGGGCTACGGCTGATTTTTGGAGAAAAACCTTTAACGTAATGAACTTGATATCGCTGAAGGAACCTGATAGCTTTTTATAAAAATATAGTGGCGAAAACCTTTCTAAAGAGGTCACTCCTGGTGAAGGGATCTCGGCTCTTTCCTCGTGGAATGAGGTGCAGGATATCCCAACTGAATACCGCGATGCAAAGCAACTTGTAATCGACTATAGTGAAATTATTACCCTGACGCAAACTTCTTTCCAAGGGGTCACTCCCGGTGAAGGGATATCGGCCCTTGCCTCGTCCAATGAGGTGCAGGATATTCCAACCGAATACCACTATGCAAAACAAAAGGAAACGTCTTTGTAATAACACTTTTTAAAACTGTTCCAACAACTGCCAAACAGGTTTGTTTTCCTTTGCATTGATCAGAATCAACGCAGTCCCATTAGTTAATCACACCAGAAAAGAACGAAAATAAAATGAACGTATATGCCATCTGCATTCGCCACTGGGTCCCGTCATCACCCGTTAGGTTACTTAACTAACGACAGAGCGGGGACTGGACTAGTGCGGGTGTAAAACATACACAACATCTACTAGTATATATACCAATATACAATAATCCCTCTAGGCGTGATAATATGCAACATTATAGAAAAGTAATAAGCATCACAGAACAATACAGATAATCTGGGATCCCCGGGTTTCACAGAGCCGCTACTGAAACCCGACGTTCCCCTGGTCGTGTGGATAGCCTGTGCAATGAAACCTAGACTCCTACGGGTGTGGCAAGTTACCCGCCAAAACCTGAAGCGAGGCAGCCCCCTACAGCATAGTGAATGGACCACCCAGCATTTCACGGAATCCGGTAACTTGAGCACCCCTCCTTGGGTCAACCTGTACCCCCTACAAGAGCGGCGAATAGTCTGCCAATTCTAGAGTGAGGCCCCTCTGTCTCTCAAAGCCATGAGATGCGGACCCGTTTCCCTCCAGAACTCGGCTATCCGTGCACTCCGTCGCGGGGTAAACCTAGTACAGAAATAAATAATATGTACAACGGGTACATCGACCTCAGCCCGGTCGTGCCCCAAAAGAATATTATACAAACAGGAAGTGACGGCAGTCCACATATTAGACGCTCGCCCTTCAATATCAAATGTACAAATAAATCCAAACTGCACTACCATTGCACACTGCTATCCACCACGATAAATCCGCAACATCACAGCACAACACAGAACATCAACGCGAATGTCACGTTCGCAAATCCGTCTAAAAGAACTATAGCAATTAGACGCAATTTACCGCTCGAATGTCATTCACGGTCGGAGATATAATGTAAGCACTGTAAACTAACACGTTTAAATTTCGATCGACAAAACTTCCCGAAGTGGGCCCCACGTATATCTGCTGTACAGTAACAAAAACTGGGCCCAAAAGAAATATACCAAAAACCACAATTCACTGTGTAGAATCCCCAGAAGAAATTTGACCCTCTGAAGCTCCAAGACGGCCGCGGATCGGCGGCCAAAGCATGGCTTTGGCGGCGGTTCCGCAGCCGTATGGTCGAGTCAGAGGATCGTATTTCTGCTGTGTTCTTCAAAAAGCCTGCTCGTTTTTCTGTGATGCTCAAAATAATTTTTAGGCCTGTTTTAAAATCGACAGAAACTTTAACACTGAAAATTGTAGTTTTCGAAAATCCGTTCGATCAATATTTTAAACGCGTTAGAAGAAGTTAGTAAAGCTTAATGGCGTGGCTCTGATACCACTGTAAGTCTACGGTAGCGCTCCGGCCGTCTATCAAACGCCAAATGTGGAACAAAAAACTTTTTAACTGGCGGTATCGTATACTATAACCCGGATATGCCATTATCGATAAACTAACAAATTACAAAGTGGGTAGAAAGGCTATACCGAACGATCCGAGTCCTTCGGTCTTTAACCATCATCCCACGCTCCGTTGCGGCTGCTCTGATCTCCTGGCTCCTCGTCGAGGTGGCACCACATCTACGGATCTTTAAACGGGCTCCCGCCTCTGAACCGAGGCAACTCGGTCATCAATTTTGCTAAAAGAGATGACCAAGATTGATGTAGAGAATGAGTAGAACATTTTGTCTCGTTACATCCAAAACCATGGATGAACGGTTAATGAAGTTGCCTTTAGATTGAATGAAATGTGAAATCTAATTTCCATGAACCCAAAACTATCATAATCTTTTTCAAGCAACCTTTTCCTTTATCAATTCATCATCCCCAACAAATGTAAGGGCCGGCCATAATATAGGAGGAGGGAGGTGAGTGTAGGAGGGGGTGTGACCATAATGATAAATGAAAATGAATGATTCATTATACACCTTGAATAAATCATTTAATGCTAATGAAGAGTCATCTAACCTAGTCATCAAAAACCATTAATGCAATAACGAGTCACTAATCCTAGTAACTACTTCTAGAAGCTTCCACACTCATCACCCTCATGACTCACCCAAGTGAAGAAAAGATAAATCCGTATTTAACCGAATGTTAAAGCGGGTGATAGAAAACTGGCAACTTCCAAAAGCGATCCCGAAACGAATCTCAGGATAACCCCGTAACAGTATAAACATACCAGCATTTATATTACGACCGAATACAAATGCAACTGAGACAATGATATTATATCTACACAGTATAATATATGGATCCGGCTTAAACCTAAGCCCACCAGTATTTTCTGTCCGAAATATGACACGTGCGTAAACGCACGTGCATTTTCCGAACCCTGCCATAAAACCATACGGCCTCTACAACGTTTCGCCCGAACTTGGGAAACTATCTGTGGGGGACTCTAATGACTCCTCAGTACCCTGGCAGTGGGTTTAACCACGAACCGTCTGCGGCACTAGCTGTGCGTAACGGCTGCCTATGTACTGACCTCAAGGGAAGCCGATGAGCGAACTCATCCTGGAACCCTACTGAGCCTAACAGTGACAATATACATACAGTCCGGTCCGTTCGTCTATGAGTATCGCATATCGTGCCTAGGGGGTGTAGGGTGTTTTTCGTCACCCCATTGAGATGGGAATACGCGCGCGCTTGTCAGGCGTACTACAGATTCCCCCTGCCTAGGGTAGGCTGGGGTTTAATGATTGTGGGGATCCGAATCTCCGGCAGCCGCGGACTAAGCTGCCGTTAATTACCCCTCGCCTTTGGGGCGAGGGAACCTCCGATTAACGGGTTAAACCGGTCATGCGAACTCAATGTGCAGTGTGCGTGTGTGTTGTTTTAAAAGGGGGGTTTTGGATATATCGGGAGCCACGCAGAGTTTTTACGGGGGTCCCGCTACCCGGATAGCGGGCTGGGGGTCAAGGGGGCTAGCAACCCCCTTGCGGGGTTCGGGGCAGCGCCCCGGCCCGAAAATTTTTTTGGAGGGGGAGAATGTGGCGGAGTATGTGTATGTATACATTTGCATACATATGTATATATATACATGTAAATATAAGTAAAGGGGAAAGGCATCCAAAGGATGCGTGGGGCAGCACCTTGGGCGCTGTGCGCTTAGGTGCTGTGCGCTCAGACGCAAGCGCGCCACGTGTCGGCACGAGAGCGCTTTGCGCATGAGCGCTGCGCGCAGGTGCGCAAGTGCGCGCGCCACGTGTCGGCACGCGGGCGCTTTGCGCAAGGGCGCTGCGCGCAGGTGCGCAAGCGCGCGCGCGCCACGTGTCGGCACGCGGGCGCTTTGCTCGCTTGCGCTTGCGCGCAGGTGCGCAAGCGCGCGCGCCACGTGTCGGCACGCGGGCGCTTTGCGCACTTGCGCTGCGCGCCGGCGAGGATAAGAGGCTTTTTGCCTCAAAAAAAGATTTCTCAAAAGAGAAATCAGAGAGGAGTTGGACTCCTGAATGTGTTTTGGGGTTAATGGAAGGGGTTCTTCTTCTTCCTCCTGTTGCTTGCTGGATCTTGAAGATCAAGAGATGTGAAATCTCAAAATCTCTCCTTTTTAAGATCTGATGACAGATCCAAGTTCCCCTTTATGGGTTTTGTGGTGAAAAACTAATTTGTTTTATAAAAAGAAGAGTAAAACTCTTGATTTAATTCAAGAGAAAGAAGAAGGTTTTGGAACCTTGAAGAAGAAGAATGAGGCACAAGCCCTAGACTTTTGTGGGAATGAAAAGTGTATATTTTATTCATCATCATGTTGCCTTTTATAGGCTTACACATTTACATATAGCCCATTGGGCTTTGCAAAATGGCATTTTGCCTATCCCATGGCTCATGTGACATTTCATTTTTGCACATAAGCCATGAGCTTACAAAATATTGGCTTTGTGCCCATTTTGTTTACATTCATGCACAAAAATTACATAAAAATTATTTGTTACATGATTTTTGTTGTTGGCATGGAGGAGGCTGGCCGCGGGCTCGACTTGGGCATGGGCCCGCTTGACCTGGGCTTGGGCCCACCAGGCTTGGGGTTGACCTTGACTTTGACTCGGTCAACGGGGGTGTAAATTTTTACCCCAACAAATTGCCCCCCATCAATAAGTGCACACCGCTCATGTGGGTCGTGTGCATGAAATTGATGGACCTTCTTTCACGTGGAGGCGACTTGCTTTGGTTCCCACTTTTTGGGATGCACTGCCCTTTTTACGACGTGGACGGTCGACGCTTGACGCTTCTCCGAGACAGAGTGTCCGTAGTAGACGTTTCCCTTTCCCGGAGCGATCCGGTTCCTGCTTTGTAGGAAGTCTGCACTGCCCTTTTTGCGACAGGGACGGTCGACGCTCTGTTACGAAGCGATTTGGGTTCCCAATTTGCGGGAGCCTGCACTGCCATTTTTGCGACATAGACGGTCGACACTCTGTTACGAAGCGATTTGGTAGACGTGTCCCCAGCATGGAGTGTCGCTGGTCGACGTTTCCCCGAGGCGGAGTATCGGCTGGTTGACGTGTCCCCGGTATGGAGTGTCGCTGATGGACTTTTCCCCGGCGCGGAGTGTTAGTGGTTGACTTTTCCCCGGCACGGACTGTCGCTGATCGACTTTTCCCCGGCGCGGAGTGTCGCTGGTTGACTTTTCCCCGGCACGGAGTGTCGCTGATGGACTTTTCCCCGGCGCGGAGTGTCGGGTTGACTTTTCCCCGGCACGGAGTGTCGCTGATGGACTTTTCTCCGGCGCGGAGTGTCGGGTTGACTTTTCCCCGGCACGGAGTGTCGCTGATGGACTTTTCCCCGGCGCGGAGTGTCGGTGGTTGGCTTTTCCCCGGCACGGAGTGTCGCTGATGGACTTTTCCCCGGCGCGGAGTGTCGGGTTGACTTTTCCCCGGCAGGGAGTGTCGCTGATGGACTTTTCCCCGGCGCGGAGTGTCGGGTTGACTTTTCCCCGGCACGGAGTGTCGCTGATGGACTTTTCCCCGGCGCGAAGTGTCGTGGGTTGACTTTTCCCCGGCACGGAGTGTCGCTGATCGACTCTTCCCCGGCGCGGAGTGTCGGGTTGACTTTTCACCGGCACGGAGTGTCGCTGATGGACTTTTCCCCGGCGCGGAGTGTCGCTGGTTGACTTTTCCCCGGCACGGAGTGTCGCTGATGGACTTTTCCCCGTCGCGGAGTGTCGGGTTGACTTTTCCCCGGCACGGAGTGTCGCTGATGGACTTTTCCCCGGCGCGAAGTGTCTTGGGTTGACTTTTCCCCGGCACGGAGTGTCGCTGATGGACTTTTCCCCGGCGCGGAGTGTCGTGGGTTGACTTTTCCCCGGCACGGAGTGTCGCTGATGGACTTTTCCCCGGCGCGGAGTGTCGGGTTGACTTTTCCCCGGCACGGAGTGTCGCTGATGGACTTTTCCCCGGCGCGAAGTGCCGTGGGTTGACTTTTCCCCGGCACGGAGTGTCGCTGATCGACTTTTCCCCGGCGCGGAGTGTCGGGTTGACTTTTCCCCGGCACGGAGTGTCGCTGATGGACTTTTCCCCGGCGCGGAGTGTCACTGGTTGACTTTTCCCCGGCACGGAGTGTCGCTGATGGACTTTTCCCCGTCGTGGAGTGTCGGGTTGACTTTTCCCCGGCACGGAGTGTCGCTGATGGACTTTTCCCCGGCGCGAAGTGTCGTGGGTTGACTTTTCCCCGGCACGGAGTGTCGCTGATCGACTTTTCCCCGGCGCGGAGTGTCGGGTTGACTTTTCCCCGGCACGGAGTGTCGCTGATGGACTTTTCCCCGGCGCGGAGTGTCGCTGATTGACTTTTCCCCGGCGCGGAGTGTCGGGTTGACTTTTCCCCGGCACGGAGTGTCGCTGATGGACTTTTCCCCGGCGCGGAGTGTCGCTGGTTGACTTTTCCCCGGCACGGAGTGTCGCTGATGGACTTTTCCCCGTCGCGGAGTGTCGGGTTGACTTTTCCCCGGCACGGAGTGTCGCTGATGGACTTTTCCCCGGCGCGACGTGTCGTGTTGACTTTTCCCCGGCACGGAGTGTCGCTGATGGACTTTTCCCCAGCGCGGAGTGTCGCTGGTTGACTTTTCCCCGGCACGGAGTAAATTCTGGGACGAAGCATGATTCCGCCGCAGAGGTGGTTGGTTTGATTTGATTGACTTGAGTCGACATCAGCATCGCTATACTGGAATATGGTACCAGGAGCGAATCATCATTCGTCATGAGAGAATTTTGGGATTGGTATTTTTGTCGGCATCTGCATTGCTGCACTGGAATAATGCCAGGAGCAACTCATCATTTTCCCCGGGATGATTTGGATTTGGTTTTTTTTTGTTTGGCATCTGCATTGCTGCACTGGAATAATGCCAGGAGCAACTCATCATGTGCTCCGGGAGGATTTGGATTTGGTTTTTTTTCGTTTGGCATCTGCATTGCTGCACTGGAATAATGCCAGGAGCAACTCATCATGTGCCCCGAGAGGATTTGGGAATTGGTGGCTTACGAGACAGGTTTAGATCCCTATCACCTAAGGCTTTTCAATTTTATGGGCCGTGAGGGTCCCATAAAAGCATTTTCTCCCTACGAGTCGAAAGGATCTCGTAGGTGTATTTTCTCCTTAGGAGTCGTGGGGACTCCTAAGTGTATTGCTCCTTTGTGAGTCGTAAAGATCTCACGCGGGAATTTTCTCCTCACAAAATCGAGAGGACTTTGCGAGTGCATTTCATCTCTTCTCTTTTTTTTTACGAGTTTGCGCCCTTTCGGGTTTTCACAAACTCGCCGGCAGTCCTGCTGATTTTACTCACGGAGCCCTTTCGGGTTTTCATCCGTGCCCATTTTGTTTGTGGACATACCGTTCTTCTTCTTTTTTTTTCCTCTTTTTTTTTCTTTTTTTTTCATTTTTTTTTGGAATCTTCCCTGCCGGTGGGACTTTGAATGTGGTCTCGCCGGTAGGACTTGGGAGTGATTGGGATCGTTTTACGCCCGTGGATTGTATACGGTTTTGCAGGATGTATGATCCAGACCGTAGGGCCAAAAACATTTCGGGACTTTGTTGGCGTCTGCATCGCTGCACTGGAATATGGTACCAGGTGCGACTCATCATTCACCGTTGGGGTATGGGAGTTGGAATTTGGTTGGCGTCTGCATCGCTGCACTGGAATATAGTACCAGGAGCGACTCATCATTCGCCGCTTGGGGATTGGGATTTGGAATTTGGTTGGCGTCTGCATCGCTGCACTGGAATATAGTACCAGGAGCGACTCATCATTCGCCACTTGGGGATTGGGGAGCGATGGCTTAGGAGACAGGTTTGGATCCCTATCACCTAAGACTTTTCAATTTCATGGGCCGTGAGGGTCCCATAAAAGCATTTTCTCCCTACGAGTCGTAAGGATCCCGCAGGTGTATTTTCTCCTTAAGAGTCGTGAGGACTCCTAAGTGTGTTTTTCCTTGGTGAGTCGTAAGGATCTCACGAAGGTTTGTTCTCCTCATGCATCGTGAGGACACATGAGTGGGTCTTTCCAATGAAGCATAATTCCAAAGGCAGAGACCTGCCGCGTAACTGGTGGTTGTGGTGGGGCATGGGTATACTGAGAATTATTTGAGCCCGTGGATTGTATACGGTAGTCAATTTGGGGACTGGCCGTAGGGCTGAAAGAATTTTGGGAAATTGGATTTTTGTTTGGCGTCTGCATTGCTGCACTGGAATAATGCCAGGAGCAACTCATCATCTGCCCTTGTTTTTTTTTTTTTTGTTTTTTTTTTACCGCGATTGCTCTATCATTTCAGCTTTTCTTATCGCGAAGGTCGCGATCGCCCTATCATTTCGGCTATTTATTCGCGGTTGCCCCATCATTTCGGCTTTTCTTTATTTTTCTTTTATTTACACATTTTTTTTTGTATTTACATTTTTTTTTTACATTCCCAGTTTAACGACTTAGAGGTCGATTGTTCCCAGTTTAATGACGTGGTGGTCCTTTTTGCTTATCCCAGCTCCTTGAACTTTGATCTTGGCGGAGCTGTGTTGATGACCTAACTCTGTGGCTTGCCGATACATCCGAAGATTGTGAGGTTTTTCCAAGCTTATATTGGTCCTCTGCCCAATCTTTGAAAATATAGCAGTCTTCGATGGTATGACCCACCACTCTATGATATGGGCAGTATATGGGATTGCCGGTCATGTTCATTTCCTGTGGCCTCTTTGGAACAGGCAGTTGCAGGCCATTGTTCAAGGCGTCCACGAATATTTTGCGGACTTCATCCCTCCTGAAGGAGTATACCTTCTTCTTTCTCTCCATTGGAGTAGGTGCCTTTGCTGATGCTGGTCCTCGAGGCACATGTCTGGGAGGATTAGGTTCCCGAAAGGTTTCGGTCTCTATTTGCATGAAATCGGCGATCGTAGCTTGACTGTTTGCTAACACGCCTTTAGACAGTTCTATCTCTCCCATCCTGTATTGCCTTTCGACCCAATCTTTGACGACGAAGCAGTCCTCAATGGCATGACCTATCACCCTGTGATAGGGGCAATATTTTGGGTCGTCGGTCATATTCTCTTCTTGCGGTCTCTTTGAATCTGACAGTTGTAGACCGTTTCTTAGGGCGTCCCTGAATATCTTGTGGACCTTTTCCCTCTTGAAGGAATAGACCTTCTCCAGCTTCTCTTTTAGAGGCGATTCCCCCCCGGCGTATGTATCGGAAGGACCGGAGGCTGATTGCGGCCGTTTTTCGCGAAGGCGCTCCGCTTTTAGGTTGGAAGGGATATCAGTTGGCTGCCCCCGGGTATCAATCCCTGGCTCATGAGCCAAAATTTGACTCTGTTGTAATTGCAATCGGGCGACTTGGGTCGCGAGATCTGCCACGACGTTTTCCAGCTCGTCGACTTTGGAATAGACCTCAGCCATCTTTTTCATCCCTGTCCTGAAATTGCCTTTGAATCCATTGGAATAATGCTTGTTCTGTAGTTCCGGCTATGACAACCGGATAATCTTTATTGCCTGAGCTCAATTCTGTAGGAACCACGGGCTCCTCTGGCTTATCGGCCTGATCTGGTTCTTCATCATTTAGATCGAGCCGATGCTGGGTAGCGTCAACCATATCATCATTATGGGTGTGAAGAAGAGGAAGGTTCGTCTCTTCATGTCCGGCCATGTAGACAGTGTAGATAACACATTCAGCCATTCTTTCATCACTAGCAGCTGGTCTCGCGGAGCGGTCCGGGCTTTGGAAATTCATAAGTTTTAACATGGCCAGAGCCCTAGCCCTTTTGTTGGCTCTATATCTGAGCCGCTTCTGCCTCAGCTTCTCAATCTTGAAGGCTTGGCGGGCATCCTCTATCCGGGAAGCCATTGTGAGTTGATCAGTGGGGAGCTTAGAGAGGACACCCGATCGAGCATTTGTCAGGGGCGCCGCTGGAGCTTGCTCGAAACGCCTTACAGCTTTGTTGGTGTCGATGGCCTTGCCCCCAGCTGGGGCCATGGAGAGTCGTTCGGGAATGGACTTGCGCTTGGGCTAAGGTGCCCTCACGACCACCACATTTGGTCTCCTGCCTTTCGAGACCGATTTGTCTGGCACCGGGGCCTGAGGAGCTGGGATGGCGCCAAGTGGCATGAACATAATAGAGCCGAATGGTAGCAGCGGCTCCTCCCATTGTCGCCCGAGACTGGCCGGAAGGACCGTCCTGGAGTCTATCTTCATCGTGTAGGAGACAGGAGCTGAGTTCATCATCGAAGACATCGTCGGAATGCGATTGCTTGAAAATCTGCATGAAAGAGCATTATTTTAGTATAAATATAGGTATGTATATTGATTGAGTTCGCATGAACGTTTAACCCGAAATATGGGAGGAGAGATTGGTCCCACCGGGCGTGCCAGAACCTGTAGGGTGTTTTTTGTCACCCCATTGAGATGGGAATACGCGCGCGCTTGTCAGGCGTACTACAGATTCCCCCTGCCTAGGGTAGGCTGGGGTTTAATGATTGTGGGGATCCGAATCTCCGGCAGCCGCGGACTAAGCTGCCGTTAATTACCCCTTGCCTTTGGGGCGAGGGAACCTCCGATTAACGGGTTAAACTGGTCATGCGAACTCAATGTGCAGTGTGCGTGTGTGTTGTTTTAAAGGGGGGTTTTTGGATATATCGGGAGCCACGCAGAGTTTTTACGGGGGTCCCGCTACCCGGATAGCGGGCTGGGGGTCAAGGGGGCTAGCAGCCCCCTTGCGGGGTTCGGGGCAGCGCCCCGGCCCGAAAATTTTTTTGGAGGGGGAGAATGTGGCGGAGTATGTGTATGTATACATTTGCATACATATGTATATATATACATGTATATATAAGTAAAGGGGAAAGGCATCCAAAGGTTGCGTGGGGCAGCACCTTGGGCGCTGTGCGCTTAGGTGCTGTGCGCTCAGGCGCAAGCGCGCCACGTGTCGGCACGTGGGCGCTTTGCGCATGAGCGCTGCGCGCAGGTGTGCAAGCGCGCGCGCGCCACGTGTCGGCACGCGGGCGCTTTGCGCATGAGCGCTGCGCGCAGGTGCGCAAGCTCGCGCGCGCCACGTGTCGGCACGCGGGCGCTTTGCGCGCTTGCGCTTGCGCGCAGGTGCGCAAGCGCGCGCGCCACGTGTCGGCACGCGGGCGCTTTGCGCACTTGCGCTGCGCGCCGGCGAGGATAAGAGGCTTTTTGCCTCAAAAAAAGATTTCTCAAAAGAGAAATCAGAGAGGAGTTGGACTCCTGAATGTGTTTTGGGGTTAATGGAAGGGGTTCTTCTTCTTCCTCCTGTTGCTTGCTGGATCTTGAAGATCAAGAGATGTGAAATCTCAAAATCTCTCCTTTTTAAGATCTGATGACAGATCCAAGTTCCCCTTTATGGGTTTTGTGGTGAAAAACTAATTTGTTTTATAAAAAGAAGAGTAAAACTCTTGATTTAATTCAAGAGAAAGAAGAAGGTTTTGGAACCTTGAAGAAGAAGAATGAGGCACAAGCCCTAGATTTTTGTGGGAATGAAAAGTGTATATTTTATTCATCATCATGTTGCCTTTTATAGGCTTACACATTTACATATAGCCCATTGGGCTTTGCAAAATGGCATTTTGCCTATCCCATGGCTCATGTGACATTTCATTTTTGCACATAAGCCATGGGCTTACAAAATATTGGCTTTGTGCCCATTTTGTTTACATTCATGCACAAAAATTACATAAAAATTATTTGTTACATGATTTTTGTTGTTGGCATGGAGGAGGCTGGCCGCGGGCTCGACTTGGGCATGGGCCCGCTTGACCTGGGCTTGGGCCCACCTGGCTTGGGGTTGACCTTGACTTTGACTCGGTCAACGGGGGTGTAAATTTTTACCCCAACAGGGGGCTGGTAACGCCAGACCCCTAATAGCGGTATAAGTCGTGTCGGAGTGTAGCCCACAACACCCTGAGATACTACTGGAGTACCTACCAGTAAATCTCGTACCTCGGCCGAGGGTTTTGTGTAATGGCTCTCCTAGACACAGCGCGATCTCAACCCCAATACAGGGAGAGACGAATCCTCTGCCGATCTGCTCACTTGCCTCCATGTGGCTCGGGACTGTACCTAAAAAAGACCTGTTTGCACGACTCCTTTGAGCCGTGGTAGGGAAGAAATTAAAGCATGGTGGGAACTCACACGAGACAAATGAGGACCTCAAGTCGATGAACTAACCTGTACACATGTCACCCGGGAACTGCCATCTGACGCTAGGTATAAATACCAACTAGCAGGTTCCCGGCGAGTCCTGTACGGTGTACTCATAACCCAATGAGCACCAGTATACATCTTAGGTGATCCAACTGACACCAGTGGCTTGTGAGACCGGCCACCGCCCCTCGTCGGGGTCTCGACTGTATACACTAGTCTACTCCGGAGTATCGATGCCCTGTCTCGAAACTCCCACGACTAGGGACCATAATTAAGGATGTGCTTATAGACTACCCAACTCTCACGTATGGTAGTCAAGCAAGATCCTAAGGGCTCTATCAACGTGTAACAGTGATCAGTCACCTGTACCTGTACACGACTGATAAAGGCAAACCAGATAGCATACTATCATCTCGAGTAAGACTGTCCTACCGGTATAGGTCCTCCTCAATCATTGCAATCACGTGCCTGCGATCCAATAATTGACTTTGAGGGCACTATATCCAACAATATTAACTGACTCCCCCTTAAATTGTGAGTTGTCGGATGAACATGCGTTCGACACAATCGAAGGAGAGAAGGATTCCTGATGGGAGCTCTACTTCGATGGAGCATCTTCCTTGAAGAGGCGAAAGCAAAACACTCCTATAATCAAAAACGGGGTGTGCCTTATCTTCGTGACTCCGTAAGGAGGGATACTGCGCTACGCCCTCTCCTTAACGGAGCCAAGGACTAATAAAGAAGCTAAATAAGGTCTCGAGATTGCTATCGACATGGGAATCAAAGACCTCCTCATATATGGAGACATCCAATTGGTCGTTAGCCAAATAAAGGGAGACTATCAGACATGCAAGCCAGAGTTGATAAAATACGGCGAAAGAGTGCAGCAACTGATGACACAAATCCACTCTTACATCTTGGAGAGCATACCGTGTGCAAAAAATAGTAAGGATGCATTGGCCAAGCTGGCTAAGGAATTGGCCGATGAAGACCTCAACGACGTAAGGATCACCTTGCAAAGCCATAGAGTTCTCACGCCAGAAGAAATATCTTTGGAGGATTCAATAGAGCCATCCGAAGGAAAAGAAACAACCAAACAAGAAGCCCTTTAAATAGAGGACGAAGAAAAGGTCAAGGATTGGAAGGAAGTCTTCAAAGACTACTTCAAATCTCGACGAAGGCCCGAAAACGCGTTGTCTAGACATCAGCTCATGAAACGAGCTCTGTCTTTCTTCTTCTTCAATGATACTCTATACAAGAGGTCGCTTGACTATTTGTGGTTAAGGTGCTTGGGTCCAGAAGAAGCAAAGAGAGTCATCCAAGAAACTCATGACGGACTCTGCAGTTCTCATCAGGCCGGGCCAAAGATGAAGCTGAAGATCAAAATAATGGGTTACTATTAGCCCACAATGATTCAGGACTGTCTCGAATATGCGAAGCAGTGTCACTCATGCCAGATTCATGAGGACTTCATCCACCAACATCCAAATCCTCTACACCCAACGGTAGCTAGCTGCCCGTTCGAAATGTGGGGAACCGACATAATTGGCCCCATTGAACCGGCATCATCCAAAGGACATCGGTTTATACTAGCAACGAACGATTACTTTTCTAAGTGGGCAGAAGCAGTACCAATAAGGGAAGTGAAGACGGAGAATATTCTCCATTTCTTCAAGACACATGTCATCTACCGGTTCGGCACTCCGTGACGGCTAATCTCGGATAATGGGCCAACCTATAGGAGCCATAAAATCAGCCGCTTTATAGAACAACATAAAATAGACTGGAGATACTCTTCCGTCTATAATCACGGAGCTAACGGTCTATCTGAAGCTTTCAACAAGACCTTGATAAGGATTATAAAGAAAACGGTGTCGAGAAACAAAAAAGACTGGCACGAAAGGTTGCACGAAGCTCTCTTGCCGTACAGAACGACATTCAAAATAGCCACGAATACAACCCCATATGCATTAGTATTCGGCACGGAAGCAGTGCTTCCTCTGGAAATAGAACTCCCTTCTCTTCGAGTAGCGATTTGATACGAGCTGACAGATGAACAAAACGCTCATTTTCGGCTTGAGGAACTCAATGCCCTCGATGAAACTCGCCTTATAGCGCAGCAAATCCTGGAAGCTTATAAGTCAAGGATGACGCGGTCATATGAAAAACTGACCTGGACGTGAACATTCCGCCAAGGCAAACTCGTGCTAGTCGTCAAAAGACCTATGATCCCCAACTGTGCAAAACGAGGGAAATTTGAGCCGAGCTATGAAGGCCCGTACATCATAGATAAAGTCTACCATGGTGGAGCCTACCTGCTCATGGATATGCATGGCGAAAGACCCTTCAGGCCAATAAATGGCCGATTCCTCAAAAAATACTATGCCTGATGAGTCATGACTTAGGTCTATGATATATGACGACGCTCGTGTCCGCTCGCTATCTTCCTGAGTCAAAACTCTGAAATTAGTATGCAAATAAGCTCTGTCGCCTCAAAAATGGCGACAACGGACCGAGACGTCCTTAAACTAAAAATTTGCCTTAAACATGGCGATAACGGACCGAGATGTTCTTAAACTAAAGCCCCGCCTCAAATATGGTGACATTGGACCGAGAAGTCCTTAAACTAGAAATTATCTGCCTCAAACATAGTGATAACGGACCGAGATGTCCCTAAACTAGCACATCGTCTCCAAAATGGTGAGGTGCTCACTTGAGATCTATATTGCAATCAAAGATCCAACGGAGAAAACTGCAAATCAAGTCCCACTGGCTACACAGCTACTCCAGTAGTGAAGTCACCCCTAAGTCCTATTGGCAAACAGATGGGTCGCTAAAAAAAAGGATGTCCATAAGAAAAATGGGTACGGATGAAAACCCGAAAGGGCGCCGTGAGTAAAAAAAGCAGGATTACCGGCGAGCTTGTGAAAACCCATAAGGGCGCAATCTGGTTAGGAAAAAAATGGTATGTCCATAAGCAAAATGGGCACTGATGAAAACCCGAAAGGGCGCCGTGAGTAAAAACAGCAGGATTACCGGCAAGCTTGTGAAAACCCGGAAGGGCGCAATCTCGTAAAATTTTCACTTACGAGATCCTCTTGACTCGTAAGGAGAACTCCCCCTATGAAACCCTTACGGCTCATAGAATTCGAAAGTTTTAGGTTATAGGGATCCAAACCTATTCTTAAGCCGTCGTATCCTACAAGTTGCCCTACAGGAGGTCCAATATTGGCCCTTGTAAACAATCCACTGGAACAAATAAATATAGCCCTCACCTAGTTCCACCAATGGCGCGAAATGCTCTCATATGGTGAACGACACTTGTAAGTACTCTCGACTTATAAGGAGAAAATACTCTTATAAGATCCTTACGACTTATAAGAGAACACAAGCTTAGGAATTCCCACGATTCCTAAGGTAAAAATACACCTACGTGATCCTCACGACTCGTAGGGAGAAATAATTTTATGAGACCCTTATGGCTCATAAGGTCAAAAAGTCTTAATCGACAGGATCTTAACCCTGTTTACTAAGTCATCTTTGTTCAAATCGACAAAGGAAAATGATGATTCGCTCCTGCTAATATCCAAGTTGTAGCGATGATGATGCCTAAATAGGTGTCAAACCCTAAGTCCTTTCAAGGCAAATGATGATTCGCTCTTGGTAATATCCGAGTAGCAGCGATACTGATGCCTAAACAGGTGTCAAACCCTAAGTCCTCTCAAGGCAAATAATGATTCGCTCCGGGCAATATTCCAGTTCCAGCAATGTTGATGCCAAGGTTGATATCAGATTCCAAACTCGCAATAAAAATCAGCGAGCAAAAAAAATGCATATAAAAATAGGCGAAATGATAGGGAAATTTGCAATAAAAATTAACGAGCAAAAAATTATGCATATAAAAACAGCCGAAATGTTTAGGCAACTCGCAATAAAAAGCAGCGAGTAAAAATATAAAAAAAAGTAGCCAAAATGATTGGGCACCGCGGATAAAAAGAATGATTAGGCAATCGCGACTTTCGCGATATGAAAAGCTGAAAAGATAGAGCATCGCGGCAAGAAAAAATAAAATAAAATATAGTTTCATTTTCCCTGCAGGTGAATCTACACTGACCTCTGTATATAATCCATGGGCACAAATGAAAAAGGGAACCATGTTTTCCCACCAGGCTCCGTCAAAAGGGGAGCCAGATCTTGATGGTGACATCTACAACCTAGAGATCATCCTGACGTTCCTTCTAAGTGCAGACGCGACGACAACAAAGACCCAAGGGTCGAACAGAAAGGAGCCATGGCAAATTCTTAGCTCCAAGTCTTGACGGTTCATATACAACCCAGAGACTACCCCGACGTTCCTTCTCATTCCAGCAGGATGCAGACGTAACGTCCATAAAAGCTCCAACGAGCCAAATCAGAATGGAGCAATGGCAAAATCTTAGCTCTAAGTCTTGACGGTTCATATACGACCTAATGACTACTTCGGCATTCCCTCTCATTCCAGCAGGATGCAGACGCAACGTTAACAAAAGCTCCAACGAGCCAAATCAAAATAGAGCAACGGAAAACTCCTACTTCCAAGTCTTGACGGTTCATATACGACCTAAAGACTACTTCAGCGTTCCCTCTCATTCCATCAGGATGCAGACGTGACGTCAACAAAGCTCCAACGAGCCAAAACAAATTAGAGCAAAGGCATATTCCAAGCTCAAGACTTCAACTGCACTGCATATAGCATAGAGGTCCTACAGATGTCTACCATACTTCAGCAAAGAAACGACATGGCATCGTCAAACAAAAATGAAGCGATAGCAAAATCCTAGCTTGACGGTCTCGACGGCAACTTATATAAAGCCTAAAAGACTATCGGGGATCACCCCATACCAGTGCGGAGTGGTTATGACTCATCGGGGCTCCAAAGTGAGCCTAACCTCAAGTAAAAAGCGACATGGAAAATTCCCAACGCTTTCTCTTCCGACGGTCGCATAGCCTAAGAGATTACTTGAAGACGTCTTGTCCAGCCCCCTAAGGGATCAGAGACACGACAGTCACGGGGCTACTCGAGCAACAGCTTAAAGACTGCATATCGAGGAATACATCAGCCAACACGATGGTACCACGGATCAAAGCCCTAGTACCACAAAACCTAACGGACCTCTATCGTAAAGAGTGGAGGTTATCTATATATAACGTTAGGACAAGTTTGCCTATAACCCAAAGGTAGGTAAACTAAACAAACTCCGAAATGAGTCCATAAACTAAATAAACTCCGAAATGAGTCCATAAACTAGGAACTCCGAAACGAGTGAGTAAACTACAAACTCTTAAATGAGTACATAAACTAGAAACTCCGAAACGAGTGAATAAACTACGGACTCCGAAACGAGTAAGTAAACTAATTAGCACCACAGCAAGACATCAAAACACAGATAAGCGAATTCAAAAAGGTGTATATGCTTATTCACAAATTAAAGTGTTTTAGAGATACAATTAATGCAAAAGGGGGAATACAACTACAACTGTTAAGATGGCGGGACTTTCAACAAATTGGCAACCCGCTCACGTGCTCCCGATCTTCCTCGCATGCTACTACTGTGGCCAGCCCCGCTTCAATTTGAGCCCGCTGTTGCAAGCATGATGAGAGCTTCTCTGCGATTTCCTGCTTGGCAACTTTGCAATCTTGCATGCCCCGCTCGTTAAAGTCGAGCTTCTTCCTCAGCACCAGCCCATCAGAAATACATCGTTGGAGATTTTCGAAAATTACTTGCAGCTGTGCAGCATTCGCTTTGATCTGGGCAAGCAATTGGATGGATTCGCCAGAAGCCATCTCATGCTCCTTTCATTTCAGGATCAACTTTTGTTTAAAATACTGAATGAAATCGTCACTTTGCTTGATCCATGCGACCCGCTGAGCCTTCAAGGTCAATACTTTAGGAGTGAGACGCTTGAGCTCGATCTGATATAGACAAGACTCGATCCTCTTACAATAGTCGACCCAAAAGCCGACGAAATCTTCGTTCTGGAAATTCACAAGCGTTGCCAGCATAGGTTTGACTTCGACAGCGAAATCTGCAGCAGAGGTGAGAGCCTTGGCACCAAGATCTTCGATAAATTCTCTTAACATCCACCTGCTAGTCACAGCGCTCCTGGAAGATTGACACTTAGCAAAAGGTCCCATAGGCATGGCAATGCGAGACTCAAAAGGGACTGAAGCCAGAATAGTTGCTGCAAAATAAATCGCGCATGAATAAGGGTCAAATTTCAACTTGAAAGATAAAGAAGAAAGCTAATGGATGAGATCTACCGTACTAACCGTTGAAAGTGGCAAGACAGGGAGCACAGGAGGCTCGGATATTCCTTCGCTCCTTCCCTCGAGCCGTGATACTATGGTCAATACGAGGAAAGCTTAGCAACAGGAAGCTTACTCATGGAAAGAATAGACACTGAGCGAAAATATACTAACCAATGCCGGAAGGGGGAACGGATTCTGATTGAAAGGCAAAATGCAGGCTTAACACCTGGTGTAAGAGATCAAAGAGCACTCCTGCAGGATTGCGACAATATATGGTTAATGCAGGAAAATGGTATCTACACTGAAGCAAAGAAATGAGAAATCATCACTTTCCAGATTTCGGAGAGACGCGGAAGAAAGGGGTGGAACCGTAGCAGTCAGAGCAATGACCGGCGGCAATTCTTCAGTCAGTACAGCATCAGGGTCTACCACGCCTATACTCAGAATAAAGGAGATATCATTAAATATCTAGTGGGATTAAAAACATAAAGATAATAACTCAAGGAGTATTTGACAGAGCAGAAACTAAGACGGTGCCCGAAGAGTCACCAGTTGTGCCGGCTTCCTTAGTTTCCATTGGGAAAGTGGATTCAACACCCACGCCTTCATCCTCTGACTCGATAAGGGCCGTCGTAATGCTTGCATCCCCCGCTAATACCAAGGATACACAGGGAGAAGAAGCGGTAGTCGAAACAATCCTAGATTCCAAAGGAGGGTTTGCCACTTCAGGCTCTTTAATCACCGGCACTTCACCTGCCATGCCACCACCAGAGCTTAGCCCTGCTTTAAAAAGTGTGTCATGATTCTAGAAAAAGCTGTTACTAAGTTCTAATAAAGGGATGTGCGTTATTATACCTTAAAGCAACTGCTTGGCCTCTTCCTGAGCTGCACACGCAACTCGCCTATGAGCAGTAGAAAAGTCAGAAGGGACATCCGCCACGGGAGAGACAGAAGGTCGAACGTCACTCGAACCTGCGTCTGTGGCCAAGATAGCCTGATGCTCTCTTGCGACATGCTTCCTGCGCTTTTTCTCAGCCTAAGCCGTATGGATAGATCCCCTCAAAACCTCTGACAAGGGGACATCATCGTCTAAATCAGTCTCGGCCTCCAGATCAACTATAACATCTATCATCAGCTGCTTTAGAGACGGCTCTCGCGGTACCCCTGGAGTGGCCTCAACCATAGCCAGTGGCCTTGAAAGTTCCTCCACGCCACCGCTTAAAGACGGTATGGCACTTGGAACATCATGAGTGGTGGCAGTTCCTCCTGTAAAATAAGGAGAGAGTCAGGGTATGACTGAAATGAATTAGACATGTCACGAAACATACCAAGGCCCATGGAAGCACGAATCATCTCCTCCTCCTCAAACGTCTTGAGGGACGCCAAGAGAGCCTCTTCAGTGGAGATTCCTGTTAAGAGAAAAGCATTAATAAAGCGTAAGAAAAAATGGATATACGGGAAAATGTAAATGAAATATACCAGACGCAGCGAGAGAAGATAATGTTGCTTGCTCATGAGCCAGTCTTTCAGAAGCTTCAATGGCAGCCTGAAGATCAGTAGTAGCAGGAACTTCAAACAAGCCCTCGTCGGTGCCATACTCGGAAAAGCGTTCGCTATGAGGAGCATGGGGCTCCTCGCCGAATATGCCGTCAGTAGAAAATAAGGATTTCTTTCTCTTCTGTGAGCTGGCACCAACACCTAATGATAAGAGTTTTCGCTTGACGGTCTCTTCAGACGGTGAGTCCCAATTTCCGAACCAATGCTCGACTCTAAGGATGCCATGGCTACCGCAGTCGCAGGAACATCCGGTCGAATCTTATCAGGAAAAGCTCATGGGACGATAGCCATAGCGATCTCTCTTAAAGAAGGATGAATGATTGTCCGTCACTTCAGCGGGCCCGCTGGATTACTAGCGGGAACGACATCTTTATGGACAAGCAGTAGCCACCTCTCCTCCCTAATGATAGCACCCGTTGCATGTTGGTACCAAGCAACGTAAGCATTCGACGTCCTTGGAGGATAACCCGGCTCACTGACAAGGAAGTGGGACCCCGTATTTAGACGCATGAAGTGATGCGTTGGGTTATGAACACCTTCATCAGTAGTAAATGGGTGCATGATGAACGCATCGAGAGGAACGCCTTGATTATAACCCAATTGCTAGGCAAAATGGTATGGGTTATATCTCATAAATAAAACCGAGGCATTTTGTTTGAATACCAGGAAACCTGTCCCGATAGAATACAGATGGACGATCTCACGGGCCCTCAACACAGAAGCTCCGTCCTTTAAAACATTGTGCAGCGGCTGGATCACTGTTAAAGTTTCTTCGCCGATGGTCAGGACTTTGTCGACGAAGGTCATGCTATCCCCAACCATGCGCGGGCGAAGAAGCAGTCGTCGAGCCTCCCGTTGTGTCGGGTCGGGTGAAGAAGCATCAACTTAGTGCATGACCCAAGAAAAATTGTATCCCTCATAAAATTTAGGTCGCTTATGCACTCCAAAGGCACCCAGTACATGCATCTCAATCCATGAGGTGAAGTAATGCAGTGGGAGATTGACGAGCTTCAGACCCAGCTAACTAGTGTCAGCCGCTAAACTCAGGCCGTGGTATAAGTGAGCCAGACATGCAACCCCAACGGCCAAGCGTGTTACAATACGGTGAGCTGAATAAAAGACAGACGGCCTCAAATAACGAGGATGCATCAGGAGTGCGAACCAGCTCAACTAGAAGTCAATGAACCCCAGGAAGAATGTCTCATCATCAATAAAACTGCTTTAAACCTGCTTCTATGGTCGGTAGTTTGTCCAAGAAAAATCCGAACGGATCATCAAGCTTGGCGAACTTGGCAGCTTCCTTCGGCAAAGCATCCGGACGAAGGATGCGGGTGATGAAATCTGTAAAGCCAACTCCGTGCCCGCCTGACTCCAGGAATAAGCTCTCGTATATGTTCAACGCCTTAATCAAACTTGGTGGCAAAGATATACTCATGTTGAACGGCATTCTCTGGGGTATGACCCATCACGACTGATTTGGCGGCAAAGATATACTCTTCGGGGGGAAGTATCTCTTCATAATGTTCATTTTTGATGGGTAATCCGGATATCTCCACAAACTCCTTCAATGAGATTAAAACCTCCTGATCCGATAAGAGAAATGTGTGGGTCGAGATGTTCCATTTTTCCAGAAAAGATTTAACCCACCACACATGAGGAGTATGGTAGTGAAAGAAGGACGCATAGATCGCTGGATACAGCCCGGTCTTCAGTAACAGCGATTTCTTGGCGGACATGATATATCAGGACCACTGTAGATAGCCAGCCGAATGACGGGGATTCATTCTTATCATGTAAAATTTCCCCCAAGGATGTGACTCTTCTTGGCATATGCGTCGCCCTAAAATGTCTAAGGCCATCGGCGGCTGCACTGTTATTGATGCCATGGAAGACTGAAGAAGACATTCCGTGGTCCAGTTGACCTCTTCTACTGCGTAAGTTACCTAAGGTGGGTCAGCATAATGGATCACCGGGATCAGTTCCGAAGGCACTACGCAAGTAAAACTGCGCCGACGCCGGATAATTTGACTGTACCATAAACCCCATAGATGAAGAGACTTCTGCTCTGGGTCATAGTCCTGAATAAGTGTGATGACTTCCCGATCTGTGGGTGTGTCGGCGAAAGCACTCTCTGAGCGAACGAAAGAAAGGAGGAATCGGAAGCCATAATACCTGTACAAAAAAAGGGGGAGGAGTTAATTATCGACAAATTGTTCAAGACTTTAACATTCTTTTACACTTAAAATAGTACTGCATCACAGTTCAAAGAGAAAGGGACAAAGGCCCCCACAAAATCAAGGTAACGCCCCATCAATGATGGGGCAGTCACTCGTTGAAAGAATCCAAAAGGATTCTCATTTAATGAGAAAATATCATTGAACTTTGGAGTTAAACTCCCTCCAGAAATGTGTTCTGCAAACAGTTTTCAAATCTGCAAGGAAAATAAGAAAGGGAATAAAATTCCCAAAAGAATTTCTTTTAAATAAGTCTTTCTCAGAGCCAAACTCTGTAGCGCAATGGGATAAAATTCCAGAAATCCGCTAGAGAAATGGAATTAAATTCAAAATAACCTTCATAAATCAAAGTTATAATAGGGTAAAACCCTAAAGTGGTCTACTCAAGTAAAAGTTTTAGATCATTAAGAGATCATTACAAAAGAAGAGCAAAGCTCTGTTAATAGGTTAAAACCCTAGAACATGAAGAGATTCCTTCAAAAATTTCTTCAGGAGTTAAGACATGGTCATGATTCTTACCAATTTTGACAGAATTTTAACTCTGAATGAGTTTCTTTGAACAGAGATCTGAGCTCTGAAAAGAGAATTAAATTCTCTAGAAAGGAAGAAGACTAAAGAAGATGAACGACGGTCATCTCAATGGCCAAAGGCCCTACTTATAAACATAAAGAGACGGTTCAAATTCCTAGGAGATCGAACGGTGGAAAAGATGCCACCGCTGCACTCACGTGCGAGCTATGTGAGCGCAACGGTGGGGGAATTTGTTTCTCTAATAAAAGAGCAAAGCTCTGTTCAAAATTAATGAGGCAACACCTCATGTGCCTTCGACAAGGGCGCTAGCTCCGATATGATCAAATCATATGGTGGCGCCTCACGTGTTCCTCACGCGGGTGCTAGTATGCAAAGCACAAAAGAATCTATTAGATTAAATAAGAGTTAAAATGCTCATATTGCGCTGCACGTGCTCCTCATGCGGGCGCCAGTGTGCAAAGTACAGAATGCCTACCTTAAGAACTAAATTCTTAAGTGGCGACTACGTGCACAACACGTGAGCGCCGGCGCCTAGGTAGAATTAAATTCTACTCTCTGTTAAACAGATCCGTTGGAGATCGAACGGAGATGATAAATCATCAAGATACATAATTAAATTCTGTTGGGAGAAAACATTCCCCAAATATTTCTAAAATAAGAAAGATACCTTCGGTTGGATCATAGAATAAAATTCTATGCCCTCTGTAAAACAGAGAACCCTCGGATTGAAAATCCAATGGTGATTAAAAATCACCATTTCATAGAGTAAACTCTGAATATGAAAAATATTTCCCCAATTTTGTTAGAAAACAAGAAAATATGTTCTGTAAAAACAAAAACCCTTGGATCAAAGATTGAATGGTGGGTAAAATTCCCCAAATCAATTGGGATTTCTTAATGAGAGTTTTCTTCAAAACTAATTAACAAACTTGCCTCCACTATATAAAGGACCGAAGACTTCAAGTCTGATATGGAGGAACCCCCCATAAGCTTCTAAAAACAAAAACAGAAAGCTTCAAAAAGGAACAGAGAATTAAATTCTCAAGGTAGAAGATCTCCCTCCCTAAAACCTCTAGGTAAACAAAAAATAAAGATAAAAATATCTCATTTACATATCTAAGGGTTTAAACCTTCTCAAAGAACTTAGTTCTTTCTTTGGATCTGAGATCCTCAAGACAAGTCTGCCACAAGTTGAGAATTTAATTCTCATCGGGAGGAACTTGTTCTTGAGAATAAAAGATTCAGAAAAGAACTAGGAATTGAATTCCTCAAAACAAAGTATATAAGAGAAACTTAGTTCTCGTAAAAGAACTTGGTTCTTAAAAATGAAGCTTGATCCTAGACTTGTAAAACAAAGATCCTACTGATCCTTAATGGGCAAAAATGCTATCAGCAGAGAAGAAAAGCGCCCAGCGCCGCACGTGTTCCTCATGTGGACGCTACAGAAGAGTGCTTATCACTCCCTAGGTAGCGCCCATCGCCGCTCGTGTTCCTCACGTGGGTACCACAGAAGAGTGTTTAGCGCTCACTAGGCAGCGCCCAGTGCCGCTCGTGTTCCTCACGTGGGCGCCATGGAAGAGTGCTTAGTGCTTACTAGGCAGCGCCCAGCGCCGCATGTGTTCCTCATGTGGGTGCCACAGAAGAGTGCTTAGCGCTCACTAGGCAGCGTACAGTGCCCAACGCTGCACGTGTTTCTCACATGAGCACTACAGAATTATGCTTAACACTCACTAGGTAGCACCCAGCGCCCAGCGTCGCACGTATTCCTCACATGGGTGTCACAGAAGAGTACTTAGCACTCACTAGGTAGCGCCTATAGCCCAGCGCCGCACGTGTTCCTAATGTGGACGCCATAAAAGGGAAGAGTGCTTAGCACTCACTAGGCAGCGTCTAGCGCCTAGCGCCTCACGCGCTCTCCACGTGGACGCTATAAAAAGTGCCTAGCACTCCATATAAAGACAAAAGGAGTAAAGTGTTCAACAATTATTGGGCAACCCCTATGACTGAAACTTCCACATGATCATATGTAGGCGTCAGAACTCATATAAGTTCTCAGCACTTTTTGCATAAAAAAGGGACTGATTAAACAGAGCCCAAACAAGTGCTCAACACTTTTTCAAAAAAAAAGGGGGAGACTAGGCAGACTAAAGCCCAAATTGGTTAAGCTGCTAAAGTCTTGCAACTGAGTCCAAATGCTCTGTTGCTAGGTCTTAAATAAGTAAGATCCTAAAATGTTGTTAAGTGGATCTTAGTCTCAAATTAGACTAACGTATCCTTAATAAAATCTTAAGGTCACTGTTCATACCAGAATATTGCATTTTAATACCGCTCATTCATTATCTATTTTTTGTATATATCGGTACTATTAACCAGTGTCTGCTTAGTAATTACAGATTACAGGTATCCGTGACAAAATACTGGAAATACATTCAAAATCACGGATATATCGTTTGTGAGCCGACACTGCAACTAGAACCGCAAACCAACCGATACTTCATGAGTTTCTTTTTGCAACAAGTATGTGTACACACTTTTTATCTAAATGGTCCAACACATACAAGTGTGTACACAAGACTTTTAGGCATGGACCTAGGTGGGGGGCTGCCCAAGGCACACAAGTCGGCATGAGTGTGATGTGCATTCAATGTATAAAGTGTGATGTGATGCATAGCTACATGTTTCCCTCCAATCCCTGAGTGCAACACAAATTCAAATAGACAAAACTAGTAGCACCAAAGTGATATTGGGAAGCACATAAGACCACACACCAAACACGAGACCAGGACCTTGGAATTTGGCCGAGCACATTGGCTCTTTGGCCGAGCTGGCCGGCCCCCCTACCTCCCGTGGGCCCCAGTTTTCTCTTGTCCCTTCCTTGCTGCCACGCCGTTTTAGTTTTATTGTTTGTTTAATCTTGTTTTTGGCTTATAAAAGCAGGCAGTGGACAAGGGATCAAGGGTCATTCTTTGTCTCACTTTGTATCATTCTTTGTCCAAGCTTTTGTTTCTCTTTTGTTCTTTCTCTTGTAAATAGCTTAGTCCCCTTGAGTTCTTAACCTTCTCTTGATCTTGCAACCTCTTCATTGAGCTTGCAAGTTTAAGGGTTGGTTATTGATCTCAAGGGTTGTATCATTCTTAAAGTTTAATAAAGCTTTCTTTTGCCTTCATTTGCCTTGAGTTCTTAGCCCTTTCTTGATCTTGCAATCTCTTAATTGAGCTTGCAAGTTTTAGATTAGGCTATTGAACCCATGGTTTGTCATGTGCTCTTTGGTTCTTAGTATCTTTACATTCTTTCTCTTTTACTTACTCACATTTATTTACTTGCTTTACATTCTTGCTCTTTACATTCCATGCTTTACGTTCATGCACTTTAATTACTATGTCATTTACTTACTTGTATTGTTGTGTTCTCTTTTCTTTGTTCTTTTCTTTTGCTCTTTTTTGTTTGTTGTTGTAATGTTTGTGAATATGTGTTGTTAGGAAAATAATATGATAATGTAAGTTAAGATTTCGTTTCTCATATCCTTTTCCCATATTTTCCATTTGAAACACCGCCCAAATTTTACGCAAGCGCTCCGTTAGGCACCCTACCCTACCAAGGTATCGGTGATTCCTAACTGCGACCGGTTGCGTTCGGCTTGGCCGGAGGCGAAAGCAAGAGATAAGAACGGACAGACAAGGGTCAATAAGACGGATTTCTAATATCGTGCTTAAGCACCCTAATCCACGTTGTTGCCGATTGCTCTAGCTTCAATTGTTGAGTTCGGCTCAAAGGACTTGAATACGGATTTCTTTAACTTACACTAACCTATCTTTTCCTAATAAGCTTTATACTTTGCATATATACACATAGGATAGTTATGAACATTCCGCCCACGCGCATTAACTCATCAAAACAAGAACGTAAAACACTCCGTCTCCCTGTGGATCGACCCATACTCATCGCGGCTAGCTACAAAGCGACACTGTCCTGATTGCGGTTAACTTTAGAACTTCCAATACACGACACGCCAAAAGCGTGCAATCAGTCACTATAACCCTTCTCCCTTAAATACGGGATTTGTTTCAAGGGTACATCTCTTCACACCTCAGATATATTTCGTTGTAATTCTTCAACGTTTTCAGAGAGGTGGTGGATCCCAACGACTAACAACTCCTTTCATCCCATATTGATGCACTTCCAAATTGACGTGCACACCTCAAATCGGATCATGCCCCAAATTGGGCACATTCCATATCAACATCGTTCATTCTGTCATGTAACAATTACACATGCGTACAGGATGAATGACGGACCGAAACATCTTTAAACTAAAATCTCGCCTTAAATATGGCGACATTGGACCAAAATGTCCCTAAACTAAAACTTCGCCTCAAATATGGAGATAATGGACCGTGATGTCCTTAAACTAAAATAATCGAGCCCAAATTCTCATATGTTTAAGTCGATCTTAATCTCAAACCAGATTAACGGTCCTTAAATCAACCCAAACCCAAATCTAAAAATATACAGAATTGGACTAATCCACGCCCTACGGGCGACGACATAAATTAGTCTCTTTATACAATCCACGGGCAACCCAAAATAAATACAAACACACAGACGACATGAAGTGAACCTCCGGAGCAGGAGATAGTGGTTATCGTGATGCGGTAACGTAAATAACTGCAGTGTTTTGCGCCTGCAGGGAAGATAGTCCCCACAATCAAAAACCCCTCACAAACGAGGGGGAATCTGATGAAGTCTGCTACAACGGCCGCATCCGTCCAAACCTTCGATATATGGTGCTATAAATCAACTTGGAATCTTCGGAGAGGTGGAAAAATAAATCAAAATAGCATTTGCCCCCAAATTCAGGCAAGACGATCCATCCCGGTTCGTTCTGTTTCCGGCGGTAAATACCTCCCTTGAAGTACCAACATTAGCCTGGCTGAAAGGTTAAGCAAGAATTGTAAGAGTGAGATTAATCCTGACTAATTCTTCTCTTATGGTTTGAGGAAGGATTCGAGAAAACAGAGGGAGCCATCCTGTTTAGATGAACTAATAACCAATCTAATGTTGCAAAAGTATCATGCTGATTGTTTCTTCTCTCTCTCCTATTTGCAGCAACCACTATGACCGGACTTAGGTTATTAGATAATAAATTGACCGGGCCAAACTATATTGATTGGGTAAGGAATGTCCAGATAGCACATACCTATGACAAGCTAGACTACCTCCTTACTACTAAAGCCCCTACCCTCCCAGGTCCAGATTCCACTGTCGCGGATGTTGATATCCGTCAGACATGGGAAAATGATTGTGCGAGAGCCATCTCGTGTTAACTTTAATGGATTGTGAACACCAGAGGCATCATGAGAAGATAGACTTAGCTTCCATCTTCCTCCATACCAAAGTTTTATATGGAGAGCAATCTTGTATCGCAAGATTTGAGACCTCGAAGATATTTCTTCAGGTGAGATTGGCTATCGGGTCATCTGTAAGGGACCACGTGCTTACGATGATTAGCTATATTGAACAGCTCATGGTCCATGGGACCACGTTGGAGAACAAGTTATGTATTGACTTGATTCTATAGTCCTTACCCTCTACTTACGCCCAATTTATCTTGAATTTCAAAATTCAAGGGAAGGAAGTTACATTTCCAGTACTCCTCAACATGTTGAGGAGCGCTGAGGGCACCCTGAAGGAATCCAGGGAGACACCCGCTCTGCTAATTGGAGAATCTTCCTCTTCTAGATCCAAGACGAAAGCCAATGGAAATAAGAAGAAGGCCTCCACCAAGCAGATAAGCGGTGTCAGTAAGGTAGAGAAAAATGGCAAGGGAAAAGTTTTGGGGCTAATAGTAGGGAAGGATGGATGTTTCTGTTGTCACTGGAAAGCGCATTGTCAGAAAGGCTGCAGGGTTTGAAAAGCCAGAAACCAGGATTCGAAGCACGTTGTGGCTTCGGCTTTGGGTGTGTTTATGATTGAAAACTGTATGTCAATTAACTCTACTTCCTGGGTACTAGATACCGGATCAGGATCTCAAATCTGTAATTCATTACAGGTTTTGAGAAACCGTAGATTTATCAAGGCAAATGATATGACTCTCAGGGTTGCTAACGGAATGAGCGTGGACGCTATATCCATAGGGGAATATCACCTAGGATTGACAAGTGTGCAGATATTGATTTTGCGTAACTGTTTATATGTACCTAGTCTGGCTTGTAATATCATATCTGTATCTTTACTTTCTAAAGAAGGATATGATTTTACATTTGTAAGCGATGCGGTACACATTCACCTTAATCAAAATTTGATTGGGTCAGGTACATTAGATACCGGTATATGCATATTAAATCGAGCTCGGGTTTTCAGTGTCCAGAACACGCTTGAAAGAAAGTCTCCGAAATTAAATCGGGCTTTCTTATGGTATTGTAGACTGGGTCATATCAATGAAACACGGTTGATGAAGTTACATAAAGAGGGATATTTGGATCCGTTTGAATATCAGTCCTATGCAACTTGTCAATCATGTCTTAAAAGAAAGATGACAAAGACTCCGTTTACTGGACACGGAGAAAGAGCGAGCGAGCTCTTGGGACTCATACACAACGATGTATGTGGTCCAATGTCTATACATTCTAGAAGTGGTTATTCCTATTTCATTAATTTTATGGATGATTTCTCAAGCTATGGACATGTATTCTTGATGAAACATAAATCCGAGGCCTTTGAGAAATTCCGGGATTATAAGAATGAAGTGGAAAAACAATCCGGCAAAAGTATCAGGAGACTGAGATCTGATCGAGGTGATGGATATTTAAGCGCCGAGTTCTTGGACTACTTAAAAGAGAATGGAATTCTCTCTCAGCTTACTCCTCCATACACACCTCAGCACAACGGTGTATCGGAAAAACGGAATAGAACCTTATTGGATATGGTACGTTCCATGATGAGTAATGCTGAGTTAACGCGATCCTTCTGGCGTTATGCACTAGAATCAGCTGCATATCTTTTGAACAAGGTTCTTACTAAGTCAGTGCCTACCACACCATATCAGATATGGAGTAGGAAGAAAACCATATCTTAAGTACCTTAAAACAAGGGGATTCAATGGTTATTCTAGCGCCCCGGCCAACTTCCGTGGCCAAATGCGGAACAAATTTTTTTCAAACGATCAAAACTTGGCCCTAGAAAAATCCTAAACCGGATCTACCATAAACCTAACTAGCAAAAAGAGAAGCTATCTACTATGAGAAGAGTTATACAATGAGACTCGAGTCCTTCGGTTCTTCACTCCTCTCCTTTAGCATGCTCCTAGTGGACTCCATGGTCGAGCTTGATCAACGGCTTTCTCACGTCGAAGATGATCCACCCGAGAGTGTCTACTTTGGGCTCCTACCTCTAAACCGAGATAACTAGATCACTTGGTTTGCTAATCTAAGTAACCTAGGTGATATAGAGAGTGATGATGGAATATTTTGTCTCAAGAACCCTAGGTTTCTCAACACATGAGACTATTAGAGATTGAGGTAGAAGAAGAAAGGAGCTTGGAGGATAAGAGAGTGTTGTAGAGAGCAACTATAGAAAAACTCAAGTGAAGAATGGCTAATCTCTTTCCTAATAATGCAAGCAGGCCTAGATAATGATGAGAAATGTCACCATCACAAAAATATCTAGATATTTTCTTGCCTCAATAGTAATCCATAACTCACTAAGTGAGTTAACAGTTTAGCCACGGTTCACTTAAAAAAAGTCAACACCTCATACCTCCACCTCGTTAACCATTTTACTAAATGGTTAAAACTAATAATGAGGATTCTTCTTCTTAAAAGCACTCTTGTAACAAATTACAAGAATACCCCTCACCGTATATACATAACCGTATTCGTATTCCGAAAAATACGAATACAAAAGAGACGAAAATAATCCATCAATATAATACAAGGATCCGGCTTAAACCAAAGCCCGCAAGTATTATCCGCTCGAACATCATGCGTGCACAAGTACACGTATATGATCGAACCCTGCCGTAAAACCATACGGCCTCTACATCGTTTTGCCCGAAGCAGGGAAACCCTCTGTGTGGGACTCTAAAGACTCGATAGTACGCTGGTATTGGGTTTAACCATAAGTACGTCAGCTACACTAGCTGTACGTAACGGCTACCTAGGTACCTGTCGAAAAGGAAAGCCGAAGAGCAAACTCATCTGGATCCCAACTGAGCTTATCCGTGACAATATCCGTACAGTCAGGTCTCTTCGTCTAAGAGTATCGCATACCAAGTCTATGGGGTGTTATACGCCAGTCCCTAATAACCCGATAATTCATGCTGATGCGACTTAGGACCAATCCGGGAAACTACTGATCAACCTATTAGTAAATCCCAACTTCCTTGGCCAAGGTCTTATGGTCCTGACCGCACGAACACAATGCGATATCGTCTCCCATTATCGGGAGAGACGAATCCCTAACAATCACTCACTGCCTCCATGTAGATCGGGATTGTACCTAACCAAAACCTGTTTGCACGACTCGGTAAAGCCGTGGCAGGGTAGTGATCAAAGCACAGTGGGAACTCACATGAGACAAATGATGATCTCAGATTCAAAGACAAACATGTACACATGTCACAAGAGAACCACTATCTGACGATAGGTATAATACCATCCAGAGGTTCTCAATGAGTCCGTCCAGTGTACTCACCCCAAGTGAGCACCCGTATATAATCTTAGGTGATCACACCAATGGTTATGGGACCAACCACCGCCCATCCTCGGGGTCTCGAAACGTATATGCAAGTCTACTCTAAAGTATCAATGCCTGATCTCGATACTCCCGCGACTTGGGAATTTTAAGAATGTGCTTATAAACTACCCAGCTCCCACAAGTATGATCGCCATCATAACACTGGTAGTCAAGCAAGATCCTACGGGCTTTATCAACATGTGGTCGACATATATAATATATGCATATGTTAAGATAAAGACAAATCATAATAATATACTACCGCATCGAGTGTTTATCAATATGTGCAAGCTGGATAAAACATCAATCCAAATAAATACACATATCCTGACAAAGACAAGTCAAATAATACTATATACTAAGCAAGATTGTCCTATACATATATATCCCCAGCATCCATATGTATACATATACAATACTAGTCTCTAGGGCATACATATCCAACAATCTCCCACTTGCATTAAAGGCCAGTAATTGGTATACAGAAAACCCAACGTCTGCTCTAAGGACAGCTGTTGGCGTACCGCATACCCAACATCTCAAAAAGTCGCTCGAGCCGCGCTTGAGGGAAGGCCTTTGTAAATGGATTCGTCGTGTTCTCTTTCATATCCACTCTCCGGACCTCGATCTCCTGGCGATCTTTGATCTCCTGGCGATCTTTGATCTCCCTGATCAGGTGATACCGTCTTAAGATGTGTTTGGACTTCTGATGGGACCGTGGTTCCTTTGCTAAAGCTATAGCCCCATTAGTATCGCAATACAAAGGTATTGGGTTAACAATGGAAGGAACAACCTAAAGTTCAATAATTAACTTCTTCATCCAGACCGCCTCTTTTGCGGCATCGCTTGCAGCAATGTATTCAGCCTCCATCGTCGAGTCGGCGACGGTGTTCTGTTTAGAGCTCTTCCAACACACCGCCTCTCCGTTGAGGTAAACACAAAACCCGAGACAGACTTGCTGTCATCTTTGTCACTTTGGAATCTTGAATTGGTAAAGGACTCAACCTTCAGGTATCCATTACCGAAAACCAAGAACATCTCCTTAGTCCTTCTCAGGTACTTGAGAATGCTCTTCACTGATGTCCAGTGGTTCTAACCTGGGTTCGACTGATACCGGCTCACCATGCTTAGCGCGTAAGCTACATCTAGTCTTGTACATAGCATCGCATACATTATAGATCCTACCGCCGAAGTGTAGCGTATAGTGCTCATGCGAACCCTCTCCTCGTCAGTCTTAGGAGACATCTCCTTAGAGAGGGTGATTCCGTGCAATGCGAGTATGTTACCGCGCTTGGAATCTTCCATACTAAATCTATTTAGTATGGTCTCTATATACCTAGATTACGAGAGTCCGAGTTATCTCTTGGATCTATCTTTGTAGATCTTGATCCCCAGAATGTATGAGGCATCACCCAGGTCCTTCATGGAGAACCTTTGTGATAAGAACAGCTTTACCGATTGTAGCATAGGAATATCATTTCCTATAAAAAGAATGTCGCCCGCGTACTAGACTAGGAATACGACAGTTCATCCTACAATCTTCTTATAAATACATGGTTCATCCCCGTTCTTGATGAAGTCAAATTCCTTGACTGTTTCATCAAAATAGATGTTCCAACTCCGCGATGCCTGCTTCAATCCATAAACGGATTTGAGCAACTTGCATACCTTCCCGCTGCTCCCACTGTCTACAAAACGCTCTGGCTGATCCATATAAACGCACTCTTCCAAACTTCCGTTTAGAAAAGCCGTTTTTACGTCCATCTGCCAGATTTCATAGTCATGGAAGGCAGTAATGGCAAGAAGGATCCGAATGGATTTGAGCATAGCCACTGGAGAAAAAGTTTCGTCATAGTCCAGTCCTGGTCTTTGAGGAAAACCTTTTGCAACAAGTCTAGCCTTATAGGTTTCCACTTTCCCATCTACACCAATCTTCTTCTTATAGATCCATTTGCATCTAACGGGTTTTACCCCGGGTGGAGCAAATTCCAGGGTCCATACTTTATTGGCGTACATAGACTTCATTTCGGATTGCATAGCATCCAGCCACTTATCAAAGTCCCTAGAGATAATGTTCTGCCTTTAACTAGTAGGATCATCTTCTTCCAAGATAAAATCCTCTCGATCCCCATCTATGAGAAAACCATAGTATCTCTCGGACGGATGAGAAATCCTACCAGATATGCGGAGTGGCTGAGATTCGTCTGGGACTATTGAATCTTCTGGTTATAGTAAATCTTCAGTTGTAGTTTGTCTTTCTGGAATTTCTTCCAATTCTACCGTGCCCCCACTTATTTCTTTTTCAAGAAACAACCTTTCAAGAAAGGTGGCGTGTCGAGAAAAAAACCCTTTTGTTCTTCGACATGGTTGAAAAGATATCCATTCGAATGCCTGGGATATCCTACAAACTTACATAAAACTGACTGTGCCTGAAGTTTGTTCGGATTTTGTTTTTTCACATAGGCCGAACAACCCCATATATTAACCCGTTTAAGACATGGTTTTTTACCACTCCATATTTCATATGGAGTCTTAGGCACAGATTTTGATGGAACCTGATTCAATATGTACGTTGCTGCTTCAAGCGCATGTCCCCAGAATGAAAGAGGCAACTCAGCACTACTCATCTTGGAGCGAACCATATCCAATAGGGCACGATTGCTCCGCTTCGATACACCGTTGTCTTGTGGTGTATACGGAGGATTAACCAGAGAGAGAATACCACTCTCTTTAAGAAAATCCTGGAATTCCGTACTCAAGTACTCCCCTCCTCTATCAGATCGGAGGATGTTGATACTTTTGTCGATCTGGTTTTCTACTTCGTTCTTGAATTCTTTGAATTTCTTAAAAGCTTCAGATTTATGTGTTATAAGATACACATATCCGAATCTAGAGAGACAGTCAGTGAATGTGATGAGGTACGAGAACCCATCCCGTGCATGTATAGACATTAGACCACATACACCACTGTGTATGATCCCAAGAGCTGTCCTGCTCTTCTCCATGTCTTGTGAATGGAGATTTGATCATCTTTCCTTTGAGACATGACTGACAAGTTTCATAAGATGAAAATTCGAACGTATTCAAATATCCATCTTTATGCAACTTACTTAGTCTTTTCTCTCCGATATGTCCAAGTCTACAATGCTACAAGTAGGTTTTGTTCGTATCTGAACTCTTCCTCTTGCTTGTGTTTTGTACATTGAAAACTGTGTTTTGATTTAGAATATAGATACCATTACACAATGTACCTTTGGCAACCAATACATGATTAAGGTAAATGTTCATGATATTTCTATCAAGAACAAACTTATATCCATCTTTACCAAGTAAAGAAACTGATATGATGTTACAAACCAAGGAAGGTACATAGTAGCAATTGTTCAAAATCATAGTATTGGCTTTTGGCAATACAAGGTGATATTCACCGACAGCAGCAGCATTAACTTGTGCTCCGTTCCCTACTCTGAGGGACATATCACCAGGTCTAACTATCCTACTTTTTCTCAGTCCCTACAATAAATTACAGATATGAGATCCTGATCCGGTATTTAGTACCTAGGAGGTAGGACTGACCGAAAAACAATTCTTAATAACAAAAGCACCTGAAGAAGACGCAATAGTATGCTTCTTCTTCATAGGGGTCATCAAGGAATTTATGCAATCCTCTTTCCCTTGCTCATACTCATGACCTCCATAATAAGTTAGAGCCAAACCGACGTTCCCCAGCCCCGAATAAGAATTCGGATCGGTCATGCTATACATTTTATTATCTTGATTAGGGCGTGAAATTACCTGGAGAGAGAGAAAAGAAACACTTAGCGTGCGCTCTTACAAGATTAGATTGTTTATTAATTTGTCTAATCAGGATGGCTCCCACTGTTTCCTCAAATTCTTCTTCAAACCCTAAAAGAAGAACTAGTCAGGATTAATCGCACGTCACAATACTTGCATAACCTTTCAGCCAGGCTAGTGTTGGTACTTCGAGGGAGGTTTTCCAGTGCTTTCGTGAAGTTCCTTAATTATAAAACCTCTTTTCCCTGGAGGCGTAGCCCCGCTAACACCGTTCTAGGCACTTACTTGGTTTATAGCATTGATTGTTAAGTGAAATAATCTCCCGAGATTAATCCTACTCATCAGTGGGATCGGGATCCAACTATCATTATGTGATGACCTAGATGGAATCCACTCTAGTCACCACACTCAAGAAGGTATACTAAAGCTGCAAGTTTCCTGTATGTTTGAAACTCCGGATGTGGTTTTTTCGCCAAGCGTCATATGGTCTTGATAGAGACCAACGTACCATAAGTCGCAAGTCAAGTTCAACCTGTCATTGTCCTGGATTAACTTAAAACCATCCGCATAAGACCTTGATAGAGTCCAACGTGGCTATGCGACTGTCCTATTTAATCGCATCCTCAAACGCAACAGATAAATAACATTTAGCTACCGTACACTATGCCTTGATAGAGACCAACGTACCTAACATGGATACTAACTGCTACTTATCTGAAATGACGGAGGGCTACGGCTGGGTTTTCGGCAAAGAAAACCTTTAACGTAATGAACTTGATATCGTTGAAGGAACCTGAGCAGTTTTGAAAAAGAGTGGTTTAAGCTCCACTTTTGAAAACTTTTAGTTTTGAAAAAACCTAGTAATCTACAGTATAGACTTTTGCTCAAGAGGTCACTCCTCACGAAAGGATCTCGGCTCTTGCCTCGTGGAATGAGGTGCAGGATATTCACAACCGAATACCACTATCCAAAGCGAAAGAATAAAACTATAGTTTTTCGAAATTTGTTCCAACAACATCTTTTTAGGTTTCTTTTCTTGTATTAATCAAAATTAATGCAGTCCCATCATTTAACCTATCACACCAGAAAAGAACGAAAATATGATGTACGTATATGCCATCCGCATTCTTCACTGGGCTCCGTCATCACCCGTTAGGTTACTTAACTAACGGCAGAGCGGGGGCTGGACTAGCGCGGGTGCAAAACATATACAACATCTACTAGTATATATATAAATATAAATAACATTCATCCCAGGCATGATATAATCAACATCACAGAATCTTAGCCAATACAAAATGGTGGATAATCTTGGAACTACGGGTTTCATTTGAGCCGCAAATAAAACCCGACGTTCCCGTTCGTGTGGATAGCCTGTGCAATGAAAACCTGGACCCCTACGAGCGCGGCAAGTTACCTGCCAATCCCAGAAGTGAGCCAACCCCAATCAACAAAGCAAATGATCCACCCAGCACTCCACGGAATCCGGTAACTTGGGCGCCCCTCCGTGGGTCATCCTATACCCCTACGAGTGCGGCGAACAGCCCGCCAATTCTAGAATGAAGTCCCCCCCGTCTCAATGCCATAAGATGCGGGCTTGTTGCGTTTTAGAACCCGACTATTCGTGCACTCCACCGCGGGGTAATCGTAGTACCGAAAATGAAAATAATATGTACATATGGTGACATCGACCTCAACCCGGTCGTGCCCCAAACAAAAAATATACAACCCGACAAAGATGGCAGTCCACATGTTTAACGCTCGCCCCGCAATATGAATATACAAATGAATCTTTAACTGTACTACTAACATTGCACCACAAGCTATCCACCACGACTATCCAACTACAACCATAGCACAAAAACAGAACATCAACGTGAATGTCATGTTCGCAAACCCGTCTAAAGGAACATATTGCAATTAGACGAGTTATACCGATCGAATGACATTCACGGTTGCATATAAAAGTGAGTTACTATATACTATTAAACAGTGTCAAATATAACGACTTTGAAACACTCCGAATTTCGCCAAACTCAAAGACAGCAGAATATCCAACCTGGGCAAAAATAAACAACACCTGAAACCCAAACTCCAAAAGATAGAAAGAACGAAACAAAAACGATGCAATTTCTCCAAAGCAAAACTGGTGGGGCTGGTTATTTTTGGTTTTTGGCCAGTCACTTTTGAGTAGAATTGCTTCGTTTTTGTTCTAGGTTCATCTCACAGTCAAAGGATCACCCTGCAATTGTTTAAAAAAAATTTGGAGCCTCTGAAAAAAACGAAAGAAATTTGAAGTTTGGTTTCGATATTTCGGAGTTGTTTAGAAGAAGAAATGAGCTTGGAGGATATGAGTGTTGTAGAGAGCATCCTTAGAAAAACTCAAGTGAACGATGGGTAATCTCTTTCCTAATAATGCAAGCATGCCTAGATAATGATGAGAAATGTCTCCATCACAAAAGTATCTAGATATTTTCTTTCCTCAATAGTAATCCATAACTCACTAAGTGAGTAAACAATTTAGCCACGGTTCACCTAAGAAAAGTCAACACCTCATACCTCCACCTCATTAACCATTTTACTAAATGGTTAAAACTAATAATGAGGATTCTTCTTCTTAAAAACACTCTTGTAACAAATTACAAGAATACCCCTTACCGTATATACATACCCGTATTCGTATTCCGAAAAATACGAATACAAAAGTGACGATAATAATCCATCAATATAATACAAGGATCCGGTTTAAACCAAACCCCGCAAGTATTATCCGCCCGAACATCATGCGTGCACAAGTACACATATGTGATCGAACCCTGCCGTAAAACCATACGGCCTCTACATCGTTTTGCTTGAAGCAGGGAAACCCTCTGTGTGGGACTCTAAAGGCTCGACAGTATGCTGGTAGTGGGTTTAACCACAAACACGTCAGCGACACTAGCTGTACGTAACAGCTACCAAGGTACCTGTCGAAAAGGAAAGCCGAAGAGCAAACTCATCCGGATCCCAACTGAGCCTATCCGTGACAATATCCATACAGTCAGGTCTCTTCTTCTAAGATTATCGCATACCAGGTCTTAGGGGTGGTATACGTCAGACCCTAATAACCCGATAATTCACGCTGATGCGACTCAGGACTAATCCGGGAAACTACTGATCAACCTATTAATAAATCCCAATTGCCTTAGCCAAGGTCTTTATTCACCGCCGAAAACAGGGACGAACCAGGATGGTCGTCTTGCCTTAATTTGGGGGCAGATGCTATATGGGTTTATCCGTCCACCTCCCCGAAGATACCAAGTTGATTTATGGCACCGTATACCGGAGGTTTGGAAGGATGCGGCCGTTGTAGCAGACTTCGTCAGATTCCCCCTCGTTTGCGAGGTTTTTTTTATTGTGGGGACGCTCTTCACTGCAGGAGCAAGCCCCTACCGTTAATTACGTTACCGCATCACGGTAACCACTTTCTCCTACTCCAGAAGTTCACTTTGTGTCGTGTGTGTTTGTTTTATTTTTGGTTTCCCGTAGATTGTATACGGAGACTAATTTATGTTGTCTCCCGTACGGTGTAGATTAGTCCAAATCCGTATATCTTATATTTGGGTTTGGGTTGAGTTAAGGATCATTAATCTCGTTTGAGATTAAGATCAACTTAAATTTTAGTTAAGGATACGTTAGTCCAATTTGAGACTAAGATTTACTTAACGGGGTTTTAGGATCATTCAGATCCAACAAAAGAGAATTTGGTCTCCATTGTTTTAGTTTAAGGACGTTACAGTCTGTAGATCACCATTTTTGAGGTGAGGGTTTATTTTAAGGACGTTTCGGTCCGTAAAGTTTAGTTTAAGGAAGTTACGGTCCGTAAATCATCTTGCGCGCACGTGTATTTGTTACGTGTCGGGATGAGCAGCGATGATATGGGAGAAACCCAGCTTGGGGTGTGGTTTGATTTGGGGTATGCACGTCAGTTTGGAAAGTGCACCGAAGAGGAGTTGGTTGTCGGGACCCGCCACGTCTCTGAAGACGTTGAGAAATTACAACATGTATCAGAGGTATGGAGAGATATATACTTAAACCAATTTCCCTATCAGAGGGAAAGGGAATCGATGGTCAAACCCATAAATTATTAGTCGTATTTTGAGACATCATCAATTGAGGAGTCATCAGTCAAGTTTGAAACTGGAATTAGTTTGGGAAGTCATGAGCATAGATGCTCGGTCTATTTGGAGATCGAAGATGTTTTAATCTCAAGAAGACTTAGCCAATTTGAGGCGCACTCACGTGTTCCCACGTGAGGTTCTAAGGCAGTGTTAAACACTGGAATTTGGGGGCACTCACGTATGGCACATGAGGCACCTCAAAACTGGCGCTGTACATTGGGTTCAAGTCCCAATTTATATATAAGTGTTAAACACTTAATCCCTTTGGTGCTCACGTGCGAACACGTGAGGCGCCCTCAGACTGTGAGCACTATTTTTGGATCTATTTCCTATTCCATATAAGTGCTGAGCGCTGAGTTCATTAATGCTCACGTGCGAACACGTGAGGTGCCCTCAAAATGTGAGCATTGCCTTTGGGTTTATTCCCTTTTCTGTATAAGTGCTTGTTTGGGAGTCACGTGGGAACACGTAACTGCCCTAGGAGGCACTTCTTGTTCTTCTTTTAGGCGCTCGCGTGTGAAATACATAACTCGGTCTCAACCATTCCTTTTTGTTCATCAGAGGCGCTTACGTGGGGAAACACGTGAGGTTTCATTATAGTGTTGAACACTAATGAATCACCAGTCTTTCCCTCTATATGAATGAGAATTTCACGTCTCTTTTTTTATAAGAACTAAATTCTTTTCACAGGGTTAAACCCTAGTGTTATTAGAGCAATTAAAATCATATATACTTTTGTAAGAATTAAATTCTTTGAACTTAGTTCTTTCCCCTAAATTTTGAATCTGCCTAATAGAATCTCCCCGATGAGAATTAAATTCTCAACTTATGGTGAGATTTTCTTCTGCATGTAGGGTTACGGAAGCGCCCCGGCCATCAATCCGTGGCCAAACGCGGAACAAAAACTTTTAAAACCCGGCGCTAACGGAACCCGATTCCCGGATCGAACCATTAACCCTATACCAGTTAACTGTAAAGTGTTTAGAGATGTTATATCGATCGATCCGTGTCCTTCGGTCTTCAACCTATGTCCTAGGCTCGTCGCGGCTGCCTCGAACAAGTTCGCTCTCTGATTGCACGCTTTTGGCGTGTTGTGTATTTGAAGTTCTAAAGTTAACCGCAATCAGGACGGTATCGCTTTGCAGCTAGCCGCGATGAGTATAGGTCGATCCACAAGGAGACGGAGCGTTTTACGTTCTTGTTTTCACGAGTTAATATGCGAGGAGGAAATGTTCAGATCTATCCTTTGTGTATATGTGCAACGTATAAGCTTGTTAGGAAAAGATAGGTTAATGTAAGTTAAAGAAATCCGTATTCAAGTCCTTTGAGCCGAACTCAACAAATGAAGCTAGAGAAATCGGCAAAAACGTGGATTAGGGTACTTAAGCACGGTATTAGTGAAATTCGGCTTATTGACCCTTGTCCGTCCGTTCTTGTCACTTGCTTTCGCCTCCGGCCAATCCGAACGCAACCGGTCGCGGTTAGGAAACACCGATACCTTGGTGGTGTAGGGTGCCTAACGGAGCGCTTGCGTAAGGTTTGGGCGGAGTTTCAAATGGAAAATACGGGAAAAAGGATATGAAAAACGAAACCTTAACTTACAATATCGTATTCTTTTCCTAACAACACATATTCACAAATATTACAACAACAAACCAAAAGAGCAAAAGAAAAGATAAACAAAGAAAAGAAAAGAGCATTACAAGTAAGTAAATGACACGATAATAAATTTGCATGTAAATAAATAGCATGTAATTAAAGTGCAAGTAGGAAAGCATGGAAAGAAAATGCAAGTAAGTGAAAGAGCAAGTAGAAAATAATAAGAACCATAGAACAAAATACAAGCCATGAGTTCAATTACTTAATCTTAAACTTGCAAGCTCAATGAAGAGATTGCAAGATCAAGAGAAGGCAAAGAACTCATGTGAAATGAAGGCAAAATGAGACCTTTATTAATCTTTAAGAGTGATACAACTCTTGAGATCAATAACCAACCCTCAAACTTGCAAGCTCAATGAAGAGGTTGTAAGATCAAGAGAGGGCGAAGAACTCAAGGGGTTAGCTATGTACAAGAGAACAAAGAAAAAAAAAAGAGTTGAACAAAGCTTGGAAAATGTATGGCAATCCAAGACTCTCCTCTCTTGCTCACTCAACTGCCTTATATAGGCACAAAAGAAAAGAAAACTAGCAAAAAAATATGCTGATGTGGTAGCAAGGGAGGGCCCACAGAAGAACCGGGGTCATTGGAGCATATTGGGCCGGCCAGCTCGGCAAAGATGTGTCAGTTGTATGTATGCCCTAGAGACCAGTATTGTACAGATGATGTATATTATATTGGATGCTTGGACATATATAGATAGGACTTTCTTGCTCGATATGATAGTATGCTATCTGGTTGCTCTTTATCTTAACATGTGTACTTGTCTCTTGATGCTGTCTTATAGTTACATGTTGGTAAAGCCCTTAGGATGTATACTTGACTACCTGGACTATGATGCAGATCATACTAGTGGGGAAAGAGTAGTCCATAAGTACATCCTTTAATGTTCCTAGTCATGGGTGTATCGAGACAGGACATCGATATACCAGTGTAGATTAGCGTATACGCTTCTCGACCCATGAGATGGGCGATGGATGATCCCATATCCATTGGTGTTTGACATCAGAGATGGTATACGGGTGTTCAGTGGAGACTGGGTACACTGGACAGACTCGCCGAGAATTCCCAGATGGTATTATACCTCACGTCAGATGGCAGTTCTCTGGTGACACTTGTGCAGGTTAGTCTGTAGACCCGAGATCGTCATAGAGTCTTGTGTGATTCCCACTGTGCTTTGATTTCCACCTTACCACGTCCAAGAGGGCGTGCAAAACGGTGGTTTTTAGGTATAGTCCAGGGTCATATGGAGGGCTAGGCTCTGTGTTTACGAAGTTAAAACTCCGATCGAACCCCGATACGACAAAGTAGACCCCCTCTCTGGAAAATTTTCAAAACTGTGATATTTTCTGTATTAAAAATACCTAAAAAAGCAGCTGGGAAATATAAGCATTGTAGTGAAAAACGAGCACATAATCCGTACAAACCGCCGCGGAACCACGGCCGTACCGCGCTTGGGCCGCGGATCCGCGGCAGTATAGAGGATTTATGTACTCGTTTTTGCACTGTAATCTCTATTTCTGTGAGTTATATTTTATGGGTATTTTTAATCTGACTCAAGTGTTGAGTGTTCTGGGGTTTATTTTGTATTCGTTGATTCGATCGGAAAATTTAAATTCGTTATGTTTTCCGGATATTTAGAAACTGTTAAAATGTTCGAACGGATATCATTAACTCATTTTTCCCCGGCACGAAAAGCTTTCAAGTATTGAATTTTTCTCGGGTTTAAATCTTTCGGAAAAACGTGCATGTAACGCGATGGACCCTCTAGAAGAACACAATCCTTAACTCGATTATGTGACCGTCTTGAACTGCCTCTAAACCTTAGGGTTTGGGGCAGTACGGCGTGCCACATGTGAGGCGTTGGCTTGACCCTTCTACGGCTGGACCGTTGGTACTGTGACGTATTCTGAAATTTTTGAACTCCGCTCAAGTGTTGAGCTATTTAGGGAATCTTGGGTGTTTGATTATCCGGTCGGAAAGTTTAATGCTGCCTATTTATCTGGAATGTGATACAATATGTGGAATTCATATAGTTGGGCATGAAATGCGAAGTATGTGATATTTCGGATTTATGATGTCTAAAGTGATTATGCATTCCAAATATTGTAGTTTTACAATTTCTTTTCTGTGACCGTAAGTGTAGTATGTAGTGGTATTGTCGGTTTTCGTTGCTATACATCAACGACGATCGCTGTATGCATACTTACTTACGTTGATGACATGTGATGTTATGTGTTGCTGGATATGTTATATTGGATTGTCACGTTTTGAATAGCCGGGGGTTTTATATGAGATGAGGGTTTTTATTTTCATTCATGTAATATTAATTGTATGTAATATTCTTTTATTGGGGCACTTCCAGGATGAGGTTGATGTCACCATTTGTATATTATTTACTTTTCCGCACTAGGATAGACCCAAGAAGGAGAGCACAAGTAACCGGGTTCTAGAGTCCAGTGGAAGACCAACTCGAGGAGTCGAGTCCGGGTCTTCTAACTCTAGAATTGGAAGGGTTGCTTGCCGCTCTCGTACGGGTCTAGGGGTGTGGGTTTGGCTATTCATCACGACCGTGGAATCCGTGTTTTATAGAGGCTCAAAATAAAACACGGACGTCCTAGTATATCCAATGTTTCGTATGTTTCTTCTGCTGCGATATCTGTGATGTGATCATTTGATATGTTGTGATAGATACTGTATATAGTATATATGATATATTATATAGACGTTACTTATGTTTTACACCCGCGCTAGCCCTGCCCCGCTCTGCCGTTAGTTACCTAACCTAACGGTACACGAGGGGGCATCGAGGCGAATGCGGATGGCATAAGTGTACGTCGTATTTATCTGTGATGTTTAGGTGACTTAAATGATGGGACTTCATTAATATGATTAACGAAAGAAAAGAAACCTAAAAGGTGTTGTAGAATCAAATTTTTCAAAAAAAGGGTACCTACAGTTTTTGCTTTGCATAGTGATATATATGATATATCCTGCACCTTATTCGATGAGGAAAGAGCCGAGATCCCTTCACCGGGAGTGACCTCTTTAGCAAAACTGGCAGATGCTACAACACTCGGTTTGTCTTTTGATTGCTTTTGGAGTTTTTGCTTTGCATAGTGATATATATGATATGTCCTGCACCTTATTCGATGAGGAAAGAACCGAGATCCTTTCACCGGGAGTGACCTCTTTAGCAAAACTAGTGAAAGCCTCAAAAACACTCCTTTTCAAAATTTCACATGATTCTACAACGATATCAAGTTTATTACACAATAGGTTTTCAGAAAAACCTGTCGTAGCCCTCCGTCATTTCAGATAAGTTGTATATAATATTCGTGCTACATTTGTTGGCTTTCGTCAAGGTGTAGTGTGCGGTAGCTATATGCTGCTTATCTGCTGCATATGATGCGATTAGATTAGGGTAGTTGTACGGCTTTGTTGGCTTTCGTCAAGGGTCGTGCGGGTGGGTTTAATTCAATCAAGAAATGTACGGGTTGAACTTGACTAGCGGGCAATGGTTTGTTGGCTTTCGTCAAGGTCATAGCACGTTAGGAGCAAAATATTATCGGGAATTTCAAGTGTTGAAATTTGCAATGAGATTGCATACCTTCTATGAGATAGTTGGATCCCGATACCCACTGCGAGTAATTGTTACTCCTGGGAGAGTTTTACACAGGACAATTAGCCGATCAAGTAGGTGTCTAGAAAGGTGTCAACGGGGTTACGCCTCTGGGAAATCGAGTTTTACTTTAATTAGGTCCGTGCGAAAGCACGGGGAACCTCCCTCAAAGTACCGACACTGGCCTGGCTGAAAGATTGGTGAAACTGTAGGGTGTAATTAATCTTGGCTAGTCTTTCCTTTTAGGGTTTGAAGGAAGATTTGATAAAAACGGTGGGAGCCATCCTGATTAGATAAAATAATAACCAATTTGATTTTGCAAGAGCATACGCTAAAGTGTTTTCTTCTCTCTCTCTCCAGGTAGCGACCATATCATGCCTTAATTAAGATAATAATATGGATGTATTGACTGAACCCACATGTTATACTGTGCTGGGGAACGTTGGTTCCGTTCTCTCTTATAAAAGTTATAAGACTGAACAGGATATAGGGGAATACCAGGATTCCCATACCACCCGAATGAAGAAAGTACATGATAACGCATTTTCTTCGGGTGTGTTCGTTACAGAGAACTGTTTCTCTATTTGCTCTATATCCTGGATATTAGATACCGGGTCAGGATCCCATATATGTAATCAGTTACATGGGCTTAGGAAAGGTAGAGAACTTGGAAAAGGTGATAAAGACATAAGGGTTGGAAATGGTGCAATTGTTGCAGCTAAAACCGTCGGGGAATATCACCTTGTATTGCCAACTGGTAATACATTGATTCTGAACGAATGTTATTACATGCCGAACCTGATATGCAACATTATATCGGTTTCTTTGTTGAGTAAAGAGGGATATAATTTTGTATTACAGGATAATTTTATGAACATTTTCCTTAACCAAAAGTTGGTTGGATCAGGCACGTTGTGCAATGGCATTTATGTTCTAAATCAATCAACAGTTCTGAGCATATCAAACACACACAAGAGGAAGAGTTCAGAACTGAACGAATCCTTCTTGTGGCATTGTAGACTCGGTCATATAAATGCGACACGGCTAGCTAAGTTGCATAAGGATGGATACTTGAAACCGTTCGAATTTTCATCTTATGACACTTGCGAGTCATGTCTCAAAAGCAAGATGACCAAAACTCCGTTTACGGGACACGGAGAAAGAGTTACCGAACTCTTGGGACTGATACATAGTGATGTATGCGGTCCCATGTCTACACATGCCAGGGATGGTTCTTCGTACTTCATTACATTCATTGACGATCTCTCAAGATACGGACATGTGTTCTTGATAAAACACAAGTCTGAAGCTTTTGAGAAATTTAGAGAATATAAACAAGAAGTCGAGAACCAAACCGGGAAAAGTATTAAAATCCTTCGATCAGATCGAGGAGGTGAATACTTGAGCAATGAATTCCTGGACTTCCTAAAAGTGAATGGGATTCTCTCTCAGCTGACTCCTCCATATACACCACAGCACAACGGTGTATCAGAACGGAGGAACCGCACCCTATTAGATATGGTGCGCTCTATGATGACCACAGCTGAGTTACCTATTTCCTTCTGGGGGTATGCGCTAGAGACAGCCATACATCTATTGAATATGGCCCCCACCAAATCGGTACCTACCACTCCATATGAGATATGGAAAGGGAAGAGACCATGTCTTAACTATGTTAAGATATGGGGTTGTCCAGCCTATGTCAAACGACAAAATCCGGACAAACTCGAGGCACGGTCTGTTCTATGCAAATTTGTAGGATATCCTAAGAATTCACAAGGGTATATCTTCTACCACACTGAGGAACAAAGGGTGTTTGTTTCTCAGCATGCCACCTTTTTAGAAAAGGAATTTCTTGCAAAAGAGATTAGTGGTCATGAGGTAGAACTGGAAGAGGTTCCAGCTATAAAAGCTACAACAGAAGATCTGGTGGAACCAGAGGATTCGGTAGTTCCCGATGAACCCCAGCCACTCCGCCGATCTAGTAGGGTTCCTCACCCACCTGAGAGATACTACGGTTTTCTCATGGATGGTGGGAGCGAGGATTGCATCATGGAGGATGATGACCCAACTAGCTTCGAGCAGGCCATTACGAGTGGAGACTCGGTGAAATGGCTGGATGCAATGCGGTCCGAGATGGAATCCATGTACACCAACAAAGTATGGACTTTGGAAGTTTCTCCTGAAGGGGTAAAACCCATTGGGAGCAAGTGGATCTTCAAGAAAAAACTTGGAGTAGATGGGAAAGTGGAAACTTTCAAAGCTAGACTTGTTGCAAAGGGTTTTCGTCAAAGACCAGGTGTGGACTATGACGAAACCGTTTCTCCAGTGGCTATGCTTAAATCCATCCGGATCATGCTTGCCATCGCTGCATATCATGACTACGAAATCTGGCAAATGGATGTTAAGACCGCCTTTCTAAACGGTGATTTAGAAGAGTGCGTGTACATGACTCAGCCAGAGGGCTTCGTAGATAGTGGGAGCAGCGGGAAGGTGTGCAAGCTGCTTAAATCCATTTATGGATTAAAACAAGCATCACGGAGTTGGAACATCTGCTTTGACGTCGTTATCAAAGAGTTTGATTTCGTCAAAAACGTAGATGAACCTTGTATCTACAAAAAGGTGGCAGAGAGTAACGTTGTCTTCCTCGTATTGTACGTGGACGACATACTCTTGATAGGAAATGACATTCCTATGCTGCAATCAGTCAAGCTCTTCTTATCACAAAGATTCTCAATGAAAGATCTAGGTGATGCCTCCTGCATATTGAGAATTATGATCTATAGAGATAGATCTAAAAGGATATTGGGATTGTCCCAATCCAGGTACATTGACACCATACTAAAGAGGTTTAGTATGGAAGAATCCAAGCGTGGGAATTTATCCACGATCTCTGGACTCACTCCCTCCAAAGATATGTCTCCCAAGACTGATTTGGAGAGAGCTCGCATGCAAGGGATACCCTATGCTTCGGCTGTAGGCTCTATCATGTACACGATGCTATGTACCAGACCCGAAGTAGCATACTCACTAAGTGTAGTGAGTAGGTATCAAGCTGATCCTGGAGAGTGTCACTGGACAGCTGTGAAGAGCATTCTCAAGTACTTACGAAGGACTAAGAAGATGCTCTTGGTGTATGGTAATGGAGAACTCCAAGTGGAGTCCTTTACCGATTCAAGCTTCCAGAGTGATAAGGAAGACTCTAAGTCGCACTCGGGATTTGTATTTACCCTTTACGGAGGGGCGGTTAGCTGGAAGAGTTCCAAGCAGGAAACCGTGGCAGACTCAACGATAGAGGCTGAATACATCGCTGCCAACGATGCTGCTAAAGAGGCTGTCTGGATCAAGAAGTTCATTACTGAAATTGGAGTGGTTCCATCCATTGAGCATCCAATATCTTTGTATTGCGATAACAATAGAGCGGTGGCTTTGGCCAAGGAACCCAGGCCCCGTCAGCGATCCAGGCATATTCTGAGGCGGTATCACCTGATCCGGGAGATAGTTGATCGCCGGAAGATCGAGGTAAGGAGGGTTGACACGAAGAACAACACTGTGGATCCACTCACGAAGGCCATTCCCCAGATACAGTTTAAGAGACTCTTCGGGATGCTTGGTATGCGATACTACAGCAGCTGGCCCTAGTGCAAGTGGGAGATTGTTAGTTGTATGTATGCCCTAGAGGCCAGTATTGTACATATGATGTATATTATATTGGATGCTTGGACATATATAGAGAGGAATTTCTTACTTGATATGATAGTATGCTATCTGGTTGCTCTTTATCTTAACATGTGTACTTGTCTCTTGATACTGTCTTATAGTTACATGTTGGTAAATCCCTTAGGATGTGGACTTGACTATCTGGACTATGATGCAGATCATACTAGTGGGGACAGAGTAGTCCATAAGTACATCGTTTAATGTTCCTAGTTGTGGGAGTATCGAGACAGGGCATCGATATACCAGTGTAGACTAGCGTATACGCTTCTCGACCCATGAGATGGGCAATGGATGATCCCATATCCATTGGTGTTTGACATCAGAGATGGTATATGGGTGCTAAGTGGAGACTGGGTACACTGGACGGACTCGCCGAGAACTCCCAGATGGTATTATACCTCACGTCAGATGGCAGTTCTTTGGTGACACTTGTGCAGGTTAGTCTGTAGACCCGAGATCGTCATAGAGTCTTGTGTGATTCCTATTGTGCTTTGATTTCCACCTTACCACGTCCAAGAGGGCGTGCAAAATGGGGGTTTTTGGGTACAGTCCAGAGTCACATAGAGGCTATGAGCGATAGGAGGGGTTTCGTCTCTCCCGGTATTGGGGGTTAATGTTGCACTGTGCTCGATTGGCTATAACAGGGATGTCCCTGGCCAGGGCTGATTTATAGATTTAGTGATAAGTGTTAATAGTAGTTTCTCGACCTGTTATGAGCCTCACATCGGCATGACTTATCGGTTATTGGGGTCTGACGATTACCACCCCTAGACTTGATATGCGACATATCAAACGAGGAGACCGGACTGTACGGGAAGTGTTACCGGTAGGCTTTCACAGGAGTTGGAGCGGTCTTGCTTGCTGATCTTCTGATCGTTCAATACCCGGGTAGCCGTTACGTCCAGCTAGTATCGCTGACGGCTTGTGGGTGTTTGATGTGATCATCACCTACTGCCGGCGTATTGACGAGTCTTTAGAGTCCTACATAGAGGTTTTACTGGCTCAGGCAAAACGAAATAAGAGCGCATATGTGATATGTGCGGGACCGAGAATAATGCGTGTATGTGATACCGTATTCCATTCTCGCGACTTTTTGTATCGGTCGGTTATATATGATATAGCCGGGTTATCGAATATAGTGTTGATTCGATAAGTCGATACAATGGATGTTAGTTGGTTATATGTGATATGACCGGATTATTAAATCAAGTATTGATTTAATAATTTAGTTTATAATTGTATATTAGATATACTAGTTTACATTAACTAACACTTGTTCACTTAAGGATTTTTCTCACATGTGCACAACTTTAATATATATGTGATATATATTAAAATGTTTTTTCTTTTTGTATCATGGTTGATGATACATCTTTCATGAGTGTATGAGACTTACACCATACTATTATTTATGTTGGGTTTAATATTTAAAAGTAATTACAAAATTAGTGGAAAATTAGAAAATGCATGAAGCTTGTGGAAGCTTGTGGATGGATTGACTAAAGTCCACTAAGTTTGTTTTTACTTTGGATTTTAGTTAACCTAACTATCACACTTAGCCATGATTAGGTCTCTACATGAGTTAGTATATGATACTCACTCACCCATGGTTAGCTCACTCACTTGATCATTATCCTCATCCTTTTTCTTTTGTTCATCTTCTTCTTCTTTGAGCAAAAGGAAAAAGCTTGCTAGGGTTTTAAAAAGATAGTGAAAGATTGTGAGAAATAAAATTCTAAAGAGAACCCGCTTCCTATTTCTCCATCCTCTACTAGACTAGCACTTTAGTATAGGGTGTTTGCTTCACTAATTCTCAAGTTAGTGAAGTAGTAGCTTGAGTTGATATTCCCTCGACGTAGATCATCTTCGGCCTCGAAGACTTCAAGCTAGGACGTTTCTTTCGCCTCGTGAAGCCATGCAAGAGCCCGGGAGAACCATGATCGCAGCGAAGGGACTATAACAAGGAGCTTTAGAAGTGAATGACCGATCTACAAAGGTTGCATTTCGTATTCACTTAGTGCTAAATGTGTTTTTCTTGCATATGAAACCCTAATTTTCTAGCAAAGATCTTGTTTAGGGTTGTTAGGTACGGCTAAAATTTTAATCGGGTATGGTTGATACTTTCTTAACCCTTGTTAGAGTGCCTAGTAACCCTACAAGATGATGATGTGGCCGACAACTTTTCGAGCTCCATGGCTCGTGTTGAAAGTGTGGTCATGTGTGCTCCCATATATCACATTGGTGCTGCTAGATTTCTCTAATTTAACCTGGTCTGCACTCTTGGATTTGGAGGGAAACTTGATGCTATATATCACATCATATCTTTATGCGTTAACTACCCATCACTTCTCATGCCCACTTATGCCATGATTCATGGCAGCCCCACCATGGTCCATGTGCCAAAGAGCATTTTTACACTTGCATTGTGTTGGACCAAAATACTGTACACACATTTTATTCACAAAAAATCTTTGGATATCGGTCAGTTTCAAGTTCTGGTTGTAGTGTCGGCTCACATATGATATATCCGTGATTTTAAGTGTATTTCCAATATTATGTCATGGATACCTGTAATTTGTAATCACTGAGCAGACAATGGTTAATAGTACCGATATATATCAAAACAGATAATGAATGAGCGATATTAAAATGCAATATTCTGAGATGAACAAATACCCCAAAGTTATCTTTTGCTTGTCCCGAGCAAATCAAAATCCTAGCCTCACTTTTGCAGGGAACGCGATTGCACTGAGCTCGTGCAACAATTCATTAAACCTCTAGGTGTCCCTAGAAGGAGGAGTGTTATCTCCTGAGGGTTTTCAGCGGATACTACCCATAAAATCACGTCAAGCTAGTTTCATAAGTTAACGTTGATTCTACTCCTATAGTTTGGTATCTACGTTAGAAATTCTATCATCCTAAGTTAGCAATATCCAACCTTTATGTTTCACACCTCCTATTTATTCAACCCCAGATCCTATACGTTTTACAGTTTAAAAAGATCTCGGTCTCTCCTGATTTTTCCATCTAAAGTTCGGTCTCAAATCAGAGATTTTTATCAGTATTACGGAAAACATAAGTCTTATTTTTTATTCCTATCTTTCCTCCAAACATCGATTGTATACCCCTACGTGTGTGTTAAATTTCACCCCTACACTTAAGAATTTAATTCAAGCTATAGTACTCTTGCCCTAATACCTAATACTACTTCTTTTCGTTAATAATGGACGGTGTTGCTCACACACCTTTCATGCGACTATTAATGCTTCTTGAGGCACTAAAAACCGATTACTGAATGTGTGAGCTTAAAGCGTAAATAGCAGTTTCCAGGTCTTGACTTTATTTATTTCTTTTTCTTTTTCTTTATTTTTCTTTTTCAAGACCGGATATATTTTTCAATGATGCTCTTTTGGTGTTTAGCTTTAAATACCATTTTTTCTTTCATACTAGGTTTTTAGGCAAGAGTATTTCTAGGTATTCTCTGCTATCCCAACTTTCAAGGTGCGTGTATGTGCAGTTTGTAGCGTATATACATTCTAAATTTGAATTCAAGAATAGAAACTATTTTTCAGACTTATCTTTCAGTAAAACTTCAATACTTTCCCTTCATTTCGAGTTAACTCAAGAACAGAACTCAAGATTACCTACTTCTATTAAAAAAAACTGTAAGGACGCATAATTACCAAGGTTAAACAGAAAGAGGGTTATTTTTAGAGTTTTCACTTCTTAAGCCTAGAATTTAGTTATTTCTAATGTATCAACTCAACTTTCGGAAATAGAAATCTAAGTTACCCTATTAGCTAACTTGACGACAAAGTTTTTATATTTTTGTAAATTTTTTCTATTTTTATGAGTTTTTTAAAAATAAGTATGCAAATGTGAAATATACATATGAATACGAAGGAAGAAGGCTTACCGAGCACACCCCCAAACTTAAAATTGACAGTGCCCTCACTGTCAGGCTATACCAAGAGAGTCAAAATTGTCGGCGCTCCCTATAAGAAAATTTAATACAAAACAAAACGCAATGCAAAAATATATACACAAAAAGGTTCCCCCAAGCTTAAGTGAAATAGTGTTTTCACTGTTTAAGCGTTGAAGTTCAGGATTAGGGAGAAATGAACAGTATCAATCTATATAAGGCCTTACACAGGCCAAAAGTTAACACCAACCATTCAAAAAATATATCGCGATAATGTGCAGGTTGATGAAATAATGCGGAGAGGAAAGAAATGGAGAATACGCGAGACCGTATGCGGATAGATGTGAGATACAGTCTCGGTATATGAGGAGAAGAATGGCGGAAGGGAGAAAGAAGTGGAATATGAACTTGAGGGTTGAAATGGAGTGAATAAATTAGTACAATTTATGATGACCGATGTGTAACAAGTGATTGTACTAATCTATTAACCCATCGGGAAATGGGGTTAAATCCCTCAAGATTCATGAGAAAATATGGGTATGCCGAATTTGGTAAACCAGACACAGGAAATGAAAGTGGTACGGTGTCTTGCAAAGTAGAAATGATGGAAAGGATGGAGGGAAGTGATTGAGAAATGGTATCGGTTAATGATTCAGGAGGGTGTACACAGTCAATGAATGGGATATGATGAATTGGAAAATCCGATTCATCAAGCAAAACTGGTTCATCCTCAAAAATATCCTCAAAATTCTCCTCAAAGTTAAGCTCATCCATGCATTTATCATCAATATCAAGATGTATATAAAGTTCGGGAAAAACAGTTAGTGACTCGGGATGATGAATTGGAGGGAAAAACTCATCCAAATCTGCGGGTTCATTACCCAAAATATCCCCAGCATCGATATCTTCAATCAAGTGAAAATCAATATTCTCAGACACCTCATCAAAAGAATGGATTTCAATCAATTCAGGTTCTAAGATGGAGGTGTAGAGGTTAAAAGGTTTGGGATTGGTTTCACTTGATAGGGTCCCTTCACAATCGGGTAAATCAAGCACTACAAAGTCGCACAACTCATTAAACATTCTATCTTTAATTGGTAAATCATTTGGGACACTTGATAGACATTCAAAACCGGAGTTGTGGGATTCAATTTGTAATGGGTAGGTTTGATTTGGACGGGTGTACAGCTTACTCTCTCCACTCAAATTCTCAACATGTTCTACCGCCTCATAATACATTGGAAAATTTGGAGCTAGTTGGAAACTAGCTACCGTGTCACTAGGTTGTATGAGGGAGGCCATGGACGCATTCAAATCCATCATCTGTTGGTACGACGCTACCCGGAAGTCTTCTAACGACTGTTCCAGACCAGACATGGGTTGTGAAGGAGTTTCAATAAACGATTCAAAGTTGTTTGGATACTGGAAACTCCCAAATGGCTGTGTAGAAGCAATGTCTAGAAAAAGTGCAAAAGTCGGGTAGGAATGGTAGGAATTGAATGGTTGGACAGGGGTAGGATCAACAGTCGGGTAAGAAGGTGAATGGAATTTTTGATCAAAAGAATTGGCAGTGGTGAAAGGAGTGAAAGATCGGCTACGGGATTGTTCAATACGTTCAGCAATAGACATAGATCTTGGAGTCACAACAGGACTTTCAAAAGGGGTATCAATGTAAGAAGGCTGTGATAGTTGAAATGGTTGATACAAGGTGGATTGCAGAGTCCAACTGTTCGTCCTAGATGGGTCTATCCGATCTTTCAAAGAAAGTTTGGGCATGGATGGATCGTTCGAATTTTGACTGAAGCAAGAACCGTATGAAGTAATGTTTGGTTATGGGTACCAAAGTTCGGCAAGAGTTTTCCTCGGTGGGGTACCCATGATATAAAGAGAGGAAGAAGAATAAGAGAAAAGGACGGGAAAAAGAATGTGATATTTTTATTTTTTTAATTTTTTGCTAGTTATCAACAAAAGAATGAAATATACGTAAAAAGAATCTGGACAAAAACAATCACGACACAGTACCACACACTTAATCGGTCTAGGGTTCACCTAGGTCAACTAGACCTGCTCAAAAACTTGATTGTCGAAGTAAAACTGTGTCGAGAAACGGGTTCAAGGTATACCGATCACGAGTCCAGGTAAGTGCAGATATAAGGGGAGGTTTTCCAACGCTTTCGCGAAGGTCCTTAATTATATAACCCTTTCTCTTTTGGCGGTTTAGCCGTGAACACTTTCCTAGACACCCCTTAAACGATATACCGTTAAGCGGTGTTCTAAGCACAGTCAACTTCTCCTAATGAGCGCGAAGTCATTAAAGGCTTAAAGTCTGGTTTCGTTTAAAAATTTTTGTGGGTAAATGTTATGCTCAATTCGTGATTTGCGGGCCACGGAAAAGGCGATGGAATGCTTTACCATATGTTGTGGGGTTCGCTTGCCCTTAAGTCCGTATTAATGTATGCAATGCGCAATTCAATAAAAAAATTATTCAAAGAATCAAACAATTGTTTTATTTACTTTAAACACGGTACTGCAACAAATACGGGTTAGTCGTTTTTAGCGTTTGCTAGCGAACTTGCAAAGAATCCTGCAAAGATATTATTTTGGATGCGTTGGAATTGAGAAGAAGGTGACAGTAAAGTACGTACCGATAAGTTTTTGGGTTAAAAAACCCTCGTTGAATTGAATCCGAATAGCTTGGAAAATCCGCTAGCACGCGTCAAACTACCCCGATCTTTTGCATTGTACTTCGTAAACACCTTAACTTTGAATGTACACTTTGCTCCACATAATCGCAGTTCGCAAATCCGCAAAAATCTACAAATGTAAGAAAAAATGGATATTAGTGCGGAAAAGCGATATGAATGCCCAAATACCTGCACACTAAAAATTATTAAAAAATAAGTAATATAAAGGATACAAAAATAGAACACTGGAGCACAGAGAAAAGTTTTGGAGCAAATGGAGGTGAAGGGGCCGGCGAGCTCGGATTTGGAGGGTATGTCTCCGGTCTGCTTGTGGAATTTAAGATCCAAATTTCTTCAGGTGCCCAAGTGTTGTACTAGTGTGTCACGACCCGAAATCGGCACGTGACGGCCCTAATACTACGCAACGCCTAAAGACGCAACGCAGTAAAAGAAAGCCAAAACCCAGAAATCTAAACCATGAAAATACGGAAAAGATAATAAAAGTTTTTGAAACATTTGAAATCACAACCCAAATTCTTTAAAAAGAGTCCACTTCCTTTCTTTAAAATTTTGGCAGCATCCCTTTTGTAAAAACTAACCCCAAAATGGGTACAACAGATAAAGATAAATAAAGCATCCCCAAACGGGAGCAAATACGAGCCCAAAGGAGAAAACAATCATCATCACAAATATACGACGCCGCAGTGAAGAAATAAAGACAAAAGAGATAAAGCTGTATAAAAGATAACAAATCCATAAATAATATACAATATCGTCCTCACCAAGTCTCTAAGCCAACAACATAATAGTAGATGGTGTTAGTGTATATGCCCTAGAGGCCATTTCTGTATCATACTAGTTTGTATATTACTTGATGGAAGCAGGGGATATTCACAGTTGTATAGACAATTTTGCTCAAAGCGGTAGTATGCTACTTGGTTTGTATCTATTTCAATATGTGCATGTGTTTTTTTTAGCATATCGCTTATACATATTAGTAGAGCCCTTAGGATCTTTGCTTGATTACCAGCGTTGTGATGGCAGTCACACTTGTGGGGGCTAGGTAATCTATAAGCATATCCTTATACAGGTCCCTAGTCGTAGGACTATCGAGACAGGGCATCGATACTCCGGAGTTGACTAGCGTATGCGCTTCTCATCCCAGCAGGGGAGATGGTCTGTTCCACAGCCATCAGTACGTCGTACTGGAGATAGTATGCGGGTGCTCGTTAGGTTACGAGTATACTGGACAAGACTCATCGGGAACTGTTGGTTGGTATTATACCTATCGTCAGTTATCAGTTCCCAAGTGACATGAGTACAGCTTAGTCCGCCGACTTGACACTGTCACTTCGCCTCGAGTGTGTTCCCACTGTACTTTGATTACTACCCTACCACGGCTCAAAGGAGTCGTGCAAACAGGTAGTAGTTGGGTGCAGTCCCGAAGCACTTGGAGGCACTGACGGTTAGACAGGATTCGTCTCTCCCGGTATTGGGGGTTGACATCGCGCTGTGTCTAGGAGAGCCAATACACAAGTAGTCCCTGGCCAGGGCAAGCGAGATATACTTGTAGGTTTCCAGTATTATCTCAGGCTGTTCTGGGCTACACTCCGACACGACTTGTACCACTATTAGGGGATTGACGTTTACCACCCCCTAGGCCCGCCATGCGATGTTCTCAGACGAACGGACCGGACTGTATGGAGATTGTCACATACAGGCTCAGTAGGAGTTCGGATGGGTTCATCTCATCGGCCTTCTTATCGACATCTACCTGGGGACCATTTCGTACAGCTAGTGCCGCTTGTGGTCTGTGGTTAAATCCACTGCCAGCGTAGTGTAGAGTCTTTAGAGTCCCACACAGAGAGTTTCCCTGCACTGAGCGAAATGTGTAGAGACCGTATGGTTTTACGGTAGGGCTGTGATCACTTACGTGCACTTGTGTGCGTATGCTGTTCTGGCAGGCAATACTAGTGGGCTTTGGTTTAAGCCGGATCCTAATATTGCACGGATGGATTTGTTTTGTCTTCTGTGCATTCGCATTCTACGGAATGTGGATGCGGGTGTGTATGCACAGTTTTGAGGAGCGAAGAAGGAGGAGGTGCCTCATTAGGGTTGTGGCAGTTGATTCGGCCAAAACCGTTATGTGGCGGGCTCATTAGGGTTTTGACAGTTGATTCGGTCAAAACCATTTTGAGGCGGACTCATTAGGGTTTTGGCAATTCGTTCGGTCAAAACCATTATGAGCCGGAGACATTATTTAGTAATCTTTTCAGTGATAATTTTGTGATAGCTAATTGCTCTGACCATTTGACCATACTTGACCACACTTGACTTTGTTGACCCGTTGACCAAAGTTGACTTGGACCTTCATGAGCGGTCTAGAGTATTCTTTTGATTTCTTTTTATTTTGATATGAAAATGGTCAATTCAATTAGTAGCCATCAACTTTATCATGAAAGGATTGGTAATCATGATGTTTATGTATTATTGAACCATGGTGCTTTTTCTTTAGTTGATTAATTCATTTCTCATTTCTCATTCTCTTTCTTGAGAAGAAAAAGAAAAGCTCCATGGTTTTTCTCCTTCTTCTTCCTCCTTTTGATTCTTCCTTTGATCTCATGTGTTGAGAGAAAAAGGTTCCTAGTTGACAAAACCATCACTCTACTACTTCTACACAACCTAGGACATCAAGACTAGCAATCTTGTTGCCCTAGTTGCCTCGGCTCGAGGTGGAGCTCAGAGCACAACTCTCGGGTGGATCGTCTTCGACTCAAGAAGGCCGTAGAGGTGACCAAGATCCGGATCGATCCTCGGAGCTTGGACGGACGAGTAGGACAGCGGAATGAAGACCCGAAGGACCGGTATCGTGAGGTATAATCTCTATGGCATAGTAGATAGAACCTCTAGTAGTTTGCTAGTTTGTAGTTTAGCAAAGATCCTTCTTTTAGTCCATGTTGCCTTTACGCCAAAAATTGTTTTTCGCCGTTTCCGCCTCCCTGTAAGAACCGGGGTGAGCAACGTGGACTTACAGTGGTATCAGAGCCTAGCTAAACATAAACTAGCAAGTTAGCAAAGTGTTTAGTATTTCGATCGGGAAAAAATCGCAAAACACGTCCGGAAAAACCATGTTTATGCCGATTTTTTATACTGCTTTAAAAATGATTTAACATACATGAAAAATCGGCTCAGGGTTTTGAAAAAACACAGGACAAAAAGGATCCAGTGACTCGGTCAAAGCGTCGCGGATCCGCGGCAAAAACATGCTTCCTGCCGCTGATCCGCGGCCGAGTTGTCTCGGCCGTGGACTGGGTTTTGTGCAGTGTTCTTATTTGGATGTTTTGGGATTTTTAGTATAGTTTGTTTCTGCCCAGATTTTCTAGAGAACAAATTTGTTTTTGGGGTGGTTACAAATCCGTATTTTGATCGAAATTCCGTAGACTTTGGCTAATGGATATTATCTGTGATGTGATATATGTATTGAACGTCTGCTAATCGCTATACGTCGATTAGTGGGGGTTATACATATCTGTGAACTGTAATGTTGAAGGTTTGTGGATATGAACTCGTCGGATTGTCGTGGATGAGTAGCCGGGGGGTTGTGAGATGGGAGTTTTCTTTATCTTTCAATTCATGTAAAATTTGTAATTGATGTAATATTATTTTATGGCCGCACAACCGGGATGAGCTTGTAGCCGCCATTGTATAATTTCTTTTACTGTTTTTGCTCTTAAGATAGACCCAAGGTGGGGTGCACAAACTACCGGGTATCTTGAAGTGCCGAGTGGCCTACTCACGTTGTTGAGGGAGGTTGTTTCGCTTCGGATACTTGGCGGGTAGTTTGCCGCACCCGTAGGGGTCTAGGGTGGGGTTTAGCTATTCATCACGACCGTGTAATCCGCTTTTCATTGCAGGCTAGAACGAATCGCGGATTCCTAGTATATCCAAAGTGTTCATCTGTGATCTGGAATGGCTATCATTGCATCTGACGAATGTGTATATCTATATATGATATCTATTTAGGCGTTGCTTATGTTTTGCATCCGCGCTAGTCCAGCCCCCGCTCTATCGTTAGTTAAGTAACCTAACGGGTGATGACGGGGCCCCGTGGCGAATGCGGATGGCATAAGTGTACATCATATTTTCGTTGTTTTCTGCAAGGGTAGGATTAAATGATGGGACGCATTAAAATTAATGCAAGAAAATAAACCAAGTAAAAGTCGTTGGAACACTTTCAAAACCACTCGGTTCTTTTCAAAAACCAACTTTTAAACGCGGAGCTTGAACCACTCCTTTTAAAAGCTATCTCGTTCCATCGATTATATCAAGTTCACTACGTTCACGGTTTCGCCAAAACCATTCGTAGCCCTCCGTCATTTCATATGGATAGTCAATAGTATTCAAGCTGTGTTTGTTGGCCAAAGTCAAGGCACAGTGTTTGGTAGCTATTGGGTATTCATATGCAGCATAGATAGATGCGTTGGTTTGGGACAGTCGTACTGCCTTTTTGGCCAATGTCAAGGGTAGGTACGGGTGGGTTCAAATTAACCTGGAGAATGACCGGTAGAACTTGACATGCGACGTATGATTTGTTGGCCAAAGTCAAGGTCATAAGAGCATGGGGCAAAAATCCACATCGGGAGTTTCTAAAGAAACTGAAAGTTGCTAGCGCTGCATACCATTTGGAGTGTGATGATTCTGGTAGGATTCCTTCAGTTTTGTCACGCGATGATATTCCTGGCTGAATGGTTAAGCAGGTATTGTACGATGAGATTGATCCTGACTAATTCTTCCTTTATGATTTGAGGAGGGATTCGAGAGACAGTAGGAGCCATCCTGTTTAGATAAATTAAAAATCAATCTAAACTTGAAAGAGCATCATACTGAGTGTTTTCTTCTCTCTCTCTCTTAATTGCAGCGACCCAGTGACCACACCTAGGTTACATCTAGATAATAAAATGACTGAATCTGACTGTTATGATTGGCAAACGTCTGTCCAGATGTCTATTGCCCATGACAAGCTGGGACACCTCCTAACTAATCCAGCCCCTGCCGTCTCAGGACCAGTTTCCCCTGTCTCGGATATTGATATCCGCAAGACATCGAAAAAAGACTATGCGAAAGCTAAGTGCCTCGTGTTAGCCTCAGTTGATGGTGCATACCAGAGGCAGCACGAGAAGATGGACTTAGTTTCTATCTTCCTCCATAACAAAGATTTATATGGAGAGCAATCTCGTATCGCAAGATATGAGAGCTCGAACGAATTGCTTCAAGCGAGGTTGGCTATCGGGTCATCTGTAAGGGGAAACGTCCTTACGGAGACCAGCTATTTTGAGCTCACGGACCTGAAGACCACGTTGAAGAACGGGTCAAGTGCTGACTTGATTCTACAGTCTCTACCTTCTACCCTGAAGGAAACCAGGGAAGTAGAAGAAAAGAGAAAAGCAAAAGTTTCGGGACTGGATGTTGTAAAAGAGGGACGTTCCTATTGTTACGGGAATGAACATTGACAGAAGGATTGCAGGGCTAGTAAAACCAGTAGCCAGGATTCGAAGCATGTTGTGGCTTCGGCTTCGGATGTGTTTCTGATAGAGAACTGTATGTCAGTTAACCCTACTTCCTAAGTATTGGATACTGGATCAGGATCTCACATCTGTAATTCGTTACAGGCTGTCAGAAACTATAGGGTTATCAAGATAGGTGATATGACTCTCAGGGTTGCTAACAGAATGAGCATATACACTGAATCCGTAGGGGAATATCATCTTGGACTGACAACTGGGCAGATATTGATTCTGTGTAACTGTTTTCATGTACCAGGTGCGACTTGTAATATCATATCTGTATCCTTACTTTCTAAGGAAGGATATGATTTTACTTTTGTAAGTGATGTGGTCCACATCCACCTAAATCAAGTTCTGATTGGGTCAGGTACATTAGAAAACGGGATATACGTATTGAATCAAGCTCAGATCTTCAGTGTCCAGAACACACTTAAAAGAAAGTCTCCGGAAACAAATCAGGCTTTCTTATGGTATTGTAGACTGGGTCACATTAATAAGACACGGTTAAAAAAGTTACATAAAGAGGGATACTTGTATCCGTTCGAGTATCAGTCTTATGCCACTTGTGAATCTTGTCTCATGGGAAAGATGACAAAGACTCCGTTCACTGGACACGGAGAAAGAGCAAGCGAGCTCTTGGGACTCATACACAGTGACGTGTGTGGTCCAATGTCTACACATGCGCGAAGTGGTTATTCATACTTCATTACTTTCACAGATGATTTCTCTAGGTATGGGCATGTCTTCCTAATGAAGCATAAATCCGAGGCCTTTGAGAAATTTCGGGAATACAAGAATGAAGTTGAAAAACAAACATGCAAAAGTATCAAGACACTGAGATCTGATCGAGGTGGTGAATACTTGAGTGCCGAGTTTCTGGGCTTCTTAAAAGAGAATGGATTTCTGTCTCAACTTACTCCTCCATACACACCACTACACAACGGTGTATCGGAAAGGCGGAATCGAACCCTATTGGATATGGTTCGTTCCATGATGAGTAAGGCTGAGTTGCCGCGATCTTTCTGGAGTTATGCACTAGAAACAGCTGCATATCTTTTGAACCAAGTTCCTACTAAGTCAGTGCCTGCCACATCATATCAGATGTGGAGTGAGAAGAAACCCTGTCTTAAACACTTTAAGACATGGGGTGTCCAGCTTTTGTTAAAAAGCAGCTTGCGGACAAGCTCAAGGCACGTTCAGTACAGTGTAAGTTTGTGGGATACCCAAAGAACTCCAAGGGGTATCTTTTCTATTACGCAGAGGAACAAAAGGTTTTTGTTTCTCGTCATGCCCGCTTCTTGGAAACTGAGTTTTTGGAAAACCAGATAAGTGGGAGCGCAATAGAACTGGAAGAAATTCCAGAACCACGAGCTATTACTGAAAGCTTAGTAGAACCAGAGGATTCGAAAGAACGGACATTCCTACGCCGCTCCACAGGAGTAGTAGGCAGTCTCATCCGCCCAAGAGATAACACGGTTTTCTCATAGACGGGGATAGAAATGATTGCATTATTGATTATGGTGAGCCTACTAGCTTCCAGCAGGCCATTCAGAGCGGTGACTCGGTAAAATGGCTAGATGCAATGCGGACCGAGATGGAGTCCATGTACACTAAACAAAGTTTGGACTTTGGACTTTGCTCCAGAAAGGGTAAAACCCGTAGGCTGCAAATGGATCTTCAGAATGAAGATTGGTGTAGATGGGCAGGTTGAAACCTATAAAGCTAGACTTGTTGCAAAGGGCTTTTGTCAAAGACCTGGTTTGGACTATGACGAGACCTTTTCTCCAGTGGCTATGCTCAAATCCATTCGGATCCTTCTTGCCATTGCTGCCTTCCACGATTATGAAATCTGGCAGATGGACGTAAAGACGGCTTTCCTAAATGGAAATTTAGAAGAGTGGGTCTATATGGATCAGCCAGAGGTATTCATTCAGAATGGGAGCAGCGGTAAAGTGTGCAAGTTGCTAAAATCCATCTATGGACTGAAGCAGGCATCGCGGAGTTGGAACATCTGCTTTGATGATACTGTCAAGGAATTCGACTTTATCAAAAACCCAGATGAACCATGCATTTACAGTAAGATTGTAGGGAGAACTGTGGTATTCCTCGTCTTGTACGTGGATGACATTCTCCTAATAGGAAATGATATTCCTAAGCTACAGTCAGTCAAAGGATTCTTGTCGCAGAGGTTCTCCATGAAGGACCTGGGCGATGCCAACTACATTCTGGGGATCCAGATCTATCGTGATAGATCTAAGAGGATGTTAGGACTTTCACAGTCCAGGTACATCGACACCATACTGAAAAGATTCAGTATGGAAGATTCCAAGCGCGGTAATTTACCGGCTTGTCACGGGATCACCCTCTCCAAAGAGATGTCTCCCAAGACTGATTTGGAAAGGGATCGCATGTCTATTATACCCTACGCTTCTGTGGTAGGCTCTATAACGTATGCGATGTTATGTACCAGACCAGATGTAGCATACGCATTGAGCGTTGTAAGCCGGAATCAGTCGGACCCAGGGGAGAAACACTGGATAGCAGTAAAGAACATTCTCAAGTACCTGAGAAGGACTAAGGAAATGTTCTTGGTGTATGGCAGAAAAGACCTCCAGATCGAGGCCTTTGCTGACTCCAGCTTCCAGAGTGACAAGGATGACTCCAAGTCCATGTCGGGTTTTGTCTTTACCCTCAATAGAGGGGCGGTTTGCTGGAAAAGTTCCAAGCAGAAAACCGTTGCTGACTCAACTATGAAAGCGGAGTACATAGCTGCTTGCGATGCCGCAAAGGAAGCTGTCTGGATGAAGAAGTTCCTCACAGAGCTTCAGGTGGTTCCTACCATTGTTGATCTAATATCGCTGTATTGCGACAACAACGGCGCTATAGCTTTAGCGAAGGAACCCAGGTCCCATCAGAAGTCTAGGCACATTTTGAGGCGGTATCACCTGATCAGGGAGATCGTAGATCGCCGGGAGATCGAGGTGAAGAGAGTAGATTCGGAGAATAACACTGCAGATCCACTCACGAAGGCCCTACCCCAGACTCAGTTCAAGCGGCTGATCGAGATGATAGGTCTTCGATATGCCAGTACATGGCCTTAGTGCAAGTGGGAGATTGTTAGTGTATATGCCCTAGAGGCCATTACTGTATCATACTAGTTTGTATATTACTTGATGGAAGCTTGGGATATTCACAGTTTTATAGACAATCTTGCTCAAAATGGTAGTATGCTACTTGGTTTGTATCTACTTCAATATATGCATGTGTTTCTTTTAGCATATCGCTTATACATATTAGTAGAGCCCTTAGGATCTTTGCTTGATTACCAGCGTTGTGATGGCAGTCACACTTGTGGGGGCTGGATAATCTATAAGCACATCCTTATACAGGTCCCTAGTCGTAAGACTATCGAGACAGGGCATCGATACTCCGGAGTAGACTAGCGTTTGCGCTTCTCATCCCAGTAGGGGAGATGGTCTGTCCTACAGCCATCAGTATGTCGTACTGGAGATAGTATGCGGGTGCTCGTTAGGTTACGAGTACACTGGACATGACTCGTCTTGAACTGTTGGTTGGTATTATACCAATCGTTAGTTATCAGTTCCCAGGTGACATGAGTACAGCTTAGTCCGCCGACTTGACACTGTCACTTCGCCTCGAGTGTGTTTCCACTGTACTTTGATTACTACCCTACCACGGCTCAAAGGAGTCGTGCAAACAGGTAGTAGTTGGGTGCAGTCCCGAAGCACTTAGAGGCAGTGACGGTTAGACAGGATTCGTCTCTCCCGGTATTGGGGGTTGACATCGCGCTGTGTCTAGGAGAGCCATTACATAAGTAGTCCCTGGCCTGGGCAAGCAAGATATACTGGTAGGTTTCCAGTGTTATCTCAGGGTGTTCTGGGCTACACTCCGACACGACTTGTACCGCTATTAGGGGACTGAGGTTTACCACCCCCTAGGCCCGCCATGCGATGTTCTCAGACGAACGGACCGGACTGTACGGAGATTGTTACATACAGGCTCAGTAGGAGTTCGGATGGGTTCATCTTGTAGGGTTCCTAGGCACTCCCAAGAGGTCTCACAAGGCATCAACCATGCCAATTTCAAATTTTACGGTGCCGAGAAACCCTAGACTACGGATCGTTGGCTAGAAGTCTAGGCGAAACAAAGAAACTAGTTTACAACTAAACTAAAAGAACGGAAATACAACCTTTGTAGATCCGGTTCTCCACCTCCATGGCTCCGCGATGATGTCTCCTCACTGTACAAATCGGATCTTGGGCTCTAGCGTCGGCTTCATCGGAGAAAAAGCGGGCTAGGTCATCGACGACGATGCCGAAGATGATCTACGTCGAGGCATCACTAGATCAAGCTCCTACTTCACCAAGTCATGAAACTTGTGAAGAGAACACCCTATACTACTTGGCAAGAGGTAAAGGATGAAAAAATAGGAGGTGGGTTCACTTTAGAATTTGATTTCTCACTCATTTGCTCAAGTTGCCATTGATGGAGCAAGGTTCTTCATCTTGAAGATGAAGAAGAAGAAGAAGAAAATGTTATGATAAGTATATATCAAAAAGAAATTAAAATGAATACTTATCATAATCAAATCATGGTCAAGTGTAGAGAATAAACTAGGGTTAGGTCAATGGTTAGGGTTAAGCATGAAGACAAAAATGGTGACTTAGTCAAAGCTTCATGAAGCTTCAACATGCATCCAAATTAAGCCACCATTTTTTCTTTTCTTTTGCCAAAAAGAAATGAATAAATAAATGAATAAATAGATATGAAAAACAAAACCCTAACCACTTAAATAACCATGGTTTAATCTTTACACAAACTCAAGTAAGCATGTATCATCAAACATGATACAATCAAGTGCATAAAAGTATATCACATATACAACTTGTGAACTTCAAGTGAGAAAATCCATTTAAAGTGAACCAATACTAGTTAATGCAAAGTAATATATCAAATATATAATTATGCATTAAATCATTAAATCAACACTTGATTCAATGATCCGGTCATGTCGCACACAACCGACTAGTATACTATGTATCGATTTATCGAATCAATCCTTGATTCGATAACTAGGTTGTATCGCATACAACCATTCGATACATTCATCGCGAGAATGAAATACGGTATCACATACACGCATTATTCTCGGTCCCGCACATATCTCATATGCGCTCCTATTTCGTTTCGCTTGAGCCAGGAAACCTCTGTGTAGGACTCTAAAGACTCGTCAATACGCCGGCAGCAGGTGATGATCATATCAAACACCCACAAGCCGCAAGCGGTCTGCTAAACATAACGGCCACCCGGGTATTGAGCGATCAGAAGATCGACGAGCAAGCCCGCTCACACTCCTGTGAATCCAACCAGTAACACTTACCGTACAGTCCGGTCTGATTGTCTGATATGTCGCATATCTCGCCTAGGGGTGGTAAACGTCAGACCCCAATAGCTCGATAAGTCGTGTTGATATGAGGTCTATAACAATTCGAGAAACTACTGGTAACACTTACCAGTAAATCTCAGCAACCCTGGCCAGGGATTTCCTGTTATAGCCAATCGAACACAGCGCAACATCAACCCCCTATACCGGGAGAGACTAATCCCCTCCTATCGCTCATTGCCTCCATGTGATTCGGGACTGTACCCAAAAACCACCGTTTTGCACGCCCTCTTGGACGTGGTAAGATAGAAATCAAAGCACTGTGGGAACCACACAAGACTCTATGACGATCTCGGGTCAACAGACTACTCTGTACCAGTGTCACCAGAGAACTGCCATCTGACGTAAGGTATAATACCATCTGGGAGTTCTCGGCGAGTCCGTCCACTGTACCCAGTCTCCACTGAGCACCCGTATATCATCTCTGATGTCAAACACCAATGGATATGGGATCATCCATCGCCCATCTGTATGGGTCGAGAAGGTATACGCTAGTCTACTCTGGTATATCGATGCCCCGTCTCGATACACCCACGACTAGGGACTTTGAAGGATGTACTTATGGACTACCATGTCCCCACTAGTATGATCCGCATCATAATCCAGGTAGTCAAGTACACATCCTAAGGGCTTTATCAACATGTAATAGAGAGACAATCTGTATACACGTTAAGGTAAAGAGCAACCAGATAGCATACTATCATGTCGAGAAAGAAAGTCCTCCCTGTATATGTCCCAGCATCCACTACAATATACATCCAATGTACAGTAATGGCCTCTAGGGCATACATATAACTAACAATCTCCCACTTGCACTAGGGCCATCTGTAGCAGTGGTTGTAGTATCTCATACTCAACCATCCCATAAAAGTCTCTCTCTGGGAATAGGCCTTCGTGAGTGGATCCGCCGTGTTGTCCTCTGAGTCTACTCTCCTAACCTCGATCCCTTAGAGATCAACCATCTCTATGATCAAGTGATACTGCCTTAGAATATGTCTGGATCACTGATGGGACCTGCGTTCCTTGGCATAAGCCACAACTCCATTGTCACACAATGGGAGGAACATAGTTCATCTCATGAACCAATATACACCCAAGCAGCCTCTTTGGTAGCATCTTAAGTAGCGATGTATCCTGCCTTTATCGTCTAGTATGTCACGGTGTCTAGCTTGGAACTCTTTCAACACACCGTCCCTTTACTGAGGGTAAAGACAATGCCTGTGACTGACACCATCTCACTACAACTAGTGAGTGTCCTAACATCCAATTAGATCTTTCTCATAGATCCAAAATCCAGGATTTAGTAGGTATCACTTTGATCCTATTTGGAGAATCATTGTGATATGCGGAGATTGATTGAGCGTAGCATAGGAAACTCCTTCCCTATCAAGAGTATGTCATCCACGTACTCTATGAGGATCGTCACCATACTCCCTACTACCTTTTTGTTTATACAAGGTTCATCTACCATTTTGATGATGTCAAACTCTTTGACTAATCCATCAAAACAGATGTTCCAACTCCGCGATGCCCGCTTTAATCCTATAAAGCATCTTGCACACGTTTCCGCTGCTCCCACTGTTTACGAAGCCCTCTGGCTATGTACTTATAGACGCACTCTTCTAAAACAGCATTTAGAAAAGCAGTCATGACACCCAACCGCCAGATATCATAGTCATGGTATGTAACCGTGGTAAGTAGGATCCGGATGGACTTAAGCATAGCCACTGGAAAAAGGTTTCATCATTATCCACGCCTGGTCGATGACGAAAAACTTTAACAAGTCTAGCTTTGAAAGTCTCAACTTTTCCATCTACACCAAGTAATCTTCTCAAGATATACTTGCTCCTGATGGGGATTTAACCCTTCAGATATAGCAACCAAAGTCCATACTTTGTTGGTGTATAAGGATTCCATCTCAGATCAATAAACATCCAGCCATTCTTACAGAGTCTTACTCTCGATGTCCAGCTCGAAGCTAGTTGGGTCATCATCTCATGATGCAATCCTCGCTCCCATTGTCATAGAGAAACAGAAGTATCTCTCAGGTGGGTGAGAAACCCTACTAGATCGGCGGAGAGGCTGAGGTTCGTTGGAATCTACTGAATCCTTTGGTTCTATCAAATCATCAGCTGCAGTTTGTATAGCTGGAACCTTTCCAGTTCTACATTACAGACTTTGCCTCGAGCTTGTCCGGATTTTGCTTTCAGACATAGGCCGGTCAACCCCAAATCTTAACTAGCTTAAGACATGGGCTCTTCCCTTTCCATATCACATATGAAATGGTAGGCAACTGATTTGATTGGAACCCTATTCAATAGGTATGCAACTTCATAAGTGCATAACTCCCAAAAGGAAAAAGGTAACTCAGCAGTACTCATCATAGAGCACACCATATCAAATAGGGTGTATCTGCTCTGCCCCGATATACCATCGTGCTATGGTGTATACGGAGGAGTAATGCTGAGAGAGAATCTCATTCTCCTTTAGAATAGTCCAGGAATTCCGTGCTCAAGTATTCTCCTCCCTGATCACATCAAAGGACATAATACTTATACCCGTATTAGTTCTCTACTTCTAACTTATATTCTGTGAATATCTCAAAAGGTTCGGACTCATGTTTCAACAGGAACATAGGTCTGAATCTCGAAAGATCATCAGAGAATGTAATGAAGTACAAAGAACCAGTCTTGGCATGTGTAGACAGGGGATCAACATGTATCATCCCAAGAGTTCACTAACTCTTTCTCTGTTTCCAATAAACAGAGTTGTGGTCATCTTATCTCTGTGACATGACTGGCAAGTTTCACAAGATGTAAATTCAAACTCATTTAAATATGCATCTTTATGTAACTTCAGCTAGTCGGGTCACATTGATATGACCTAGTCTATAATGCCTCAAGAAGGATTCGTTCATTTCTGAACTCTTCCTCTTGTATGTGTTCCGTATACTAAAGAACTGTAGTTTGATTTAGAACATCAACGCTTTTAGATAACGTGCCTGAACCGATCAACTTTTGATATAGGAAATGTTCAAAACATTATCCAACAATACAAAATTATATCCTTTCTTTACTAATAAAGAGACTGATATGATTTTGTACATCAGGTTCGGTATCTAATAACATTGTTCAAAATCAATGTATTGGTAATACAGGGTGACAGTGACCAACAGACTTGGCTGCAACTCTTGCCCCGTTTTCTGCCTCATGAAACTTATCACCCGTTCTCAGTCCTCTACCTTTCTGTAGCCCTATGTAACAGATTACATATCTGGGATCCTGATCTGGTATCACATACCCAGGACGTAAAGGATACTGAGAAACAGTTCTCTGTAATGAATACACCCGAAGATGATGCATCATCATGCACTCTCCTCGTTTGGGCGGCACGGGAATTCTGGTAATCCCCAATTTCCTGCTCTGTCTTATAACAATTATAAGTTGGAGCGGGACCAACGTTCCCCAGCTCATTATAACAAGCGGGTTCGGTCAAAAATCCGTATTATTATCTTGATTAAGGCGTGATATGGTCGCTACCTGGAGAGAGAGAGAAGAAAACACTCAGCGTGCGCTCTTGCAAGAATAGATTGGTTATTATTTTATCTAATCAGGATGGCTCCCACTGCTTTTTATCAAATCTTCCTTCAAACCCTAAAAGGAAAGACTAGCCGGGATTAATTACACACTACAAGTTCGCCAATCTTTCAGCCAGGCCAGTGTCGGTACTTTGAGGGAGGTCCCCCGTGCTTTCGCACGAACCTAATTAATGTAAACCTCGTTTTCCCAGAGGCGTAACCCCGTTGACACCTTTCTAGACACCTACTTGATCAGCTAATTGTAATGTATAAAACTCTCCCAGGAGTAACACTTACTCGCAGCGGGTATCGGGATCCAACTATCTCATAGAAGGTATGCAATCTCATTGCAAATTTCAACACTTGAAATTCCCGATAATTTTGCCCCTAGCGTCCTATGACCTTGACGCAGGCCAACAAACTATAGTGCGCTAGTCAAGTTCTACCCGTCATTTCCTGATTGAATTAAACCCACCCGCACGACCCTTGACGCAGGCCAACAAAGTCGCACGACTACCCTAATCCAATCTGCATCATATGCATAAGCAGATAAATACTAGTTAGCTACCGCACACTACGCCTTGACACAGGCCAACAAACGTAGCACGAATACTAACTACCACTTATCTGAAATGACGGAGGGCTACGACAGGTTTTTCTGAAAACCTATTGCGTAATGAACTTGATATCGTTGTAGAATCAAATGATTTTGAAATGGAGTGCTTTTGAGGCTTTTCCAGTTTTGCTAAAGGAGTCACTCCCGGTGAAGGGATCGTCGGTCTTTTCCTCGTCGAATGAGGTGCGGGATATATCATATATATCACTGTGCAAAGCAAAAACACTTAAAAGCAATCAAAAGACAAACCGAGTGTGTAGCATCTGCCAGTTATTGCTAAAGGAGTCACTCCCGGTGAAGGGATCTCGGTCATTTCCTTATCGAATAAGGTGCAGGATATATCATATATACCGCTGTGCAAAGCAACAACTGTAGCTACCTGTTTTATTTTGAAATTCGATTCTACAACATCTTAGGTTTCTTTTATTTCATTAATCACATTAATGAAGTCCCATCATTTAAGTACCTAAACAACACAGATAAATATGACGTACACTTATGCCATCCGCATTCGCCTCGATGTCCCCTCGTGCACCGTTAGGTTAGGTAACTAACGGCAGAGCGGGGCAGGGCTAGCGCGGGTGTAAAACATAAGTAACGTCTATATAATATATCATATATACTATATACTGTATCTATCACAGAACATCTCATGATCACATCACAGATATCGCAGCAGAAGAATCATATGAAATATTGGATATTCTAGGACGTCCGTGTTTTCAATACGAGCCAGTATAAAACACGGATTCCCCGGTCGCGATGAATAGCCAAACCCACACCCCTAGACCCCTACGAGAGCGGCAAGCAACCCTACCAATTCTAGAGTTAGGAGACCCGGACTCGACTCCTCGAGTTGGTCTCCCACTGGACTCCAGAACCCGGTTACTTATGCTTCCCTCCTTGGGTCTATCCTAGTGCGGAAAAGAAAATAATATACAAAGGGTGACATCTTCCGCAACCTGGAAGTGCCCCAATAAAAGAATATTACATACAAGTTTTTACATGAATGAAAATGAAAAACACTCATCTCACATAAAAACCCCGGCTATTCAAACACGACGATCCAATATAACATATCCAGCAACACATAACATCACATGTCATCAACGTAAGTAAATATGTCCATCCCAATTGTCGTTGACATATAGCAACGAAACCGGCGATATCACATATTACACTTACGGTCACAGAAAAGAAAGTGTAAAACTACAACAGTTGGAATCCGCAACCTCCATAGACATCGCATGCCTAATCAAATGAATCACTTAGACATCGCATGCCTAAGAATTATAAACCCCGCATTTTAGTCTCAAAATCGAAAACACTTTTCAATATCAAGTCGGGTAATTCAACAAGATTCCCGACATTCTGATCGAATGCTCGTCGCAAACTTCAGTAGACGGCCGCACCCCCGATACCGTCGACGAAGTGCACCAAGGAGGAACACCGCTGCCGCGAGCACCCGAACGGATGCTTTCGGCGACGGTGTTCTCCTACAGTCACTTGGTCGGGGCTATGGAGTGAGGCTGTCTATTAAGTTTACCCGGCGAGTATCCGCGTACGCTACGTGATTGCGACGGACTTTTGATCACATCAAAATTCCGTGGCAACCGATCAAGTGAGACTAAACCGCTAGATTTATAACATTCATTCAGTTATCTCATAACTACTTGTGAATTCCAATTATTGTATCACATTCCGGATAAATAGAAAACGTTAAACTTTCCGATCGAACAATCGAACACCCAAGTTTTCCCGATACAGCTCAACACATGAAATAAGTCTAACGACATTCAGTTCGTGCCTCAGTACCAACGGTCCAGCCGTAGAAGGGTCAAGCCAACGCCTCACATGTGGCACGCCGTACTGCCCCAAACCCGAAGGTTCAAAGGGCAGTTCAAGACGGTCACATAATCGAGTTAAGGTTTGTTGTCTTCTAGAGGGACCATCGCGTTACTTGCACTACTTAGAACGTCTTTAAACCACAGAAAAATCCAACACTTGGAAATTTCCCGATAGGGGAAAAATTGGGTATTTATATCCGGTCGAACTTTTTAACATATTCAAAAATTATCCGGAAATACACAAAGACGAAATTTGATAATCCGATCGAAACATCGAAGCTCTAAAACACCCCAGAAAATTCAACTCTTGAATAAATATTAAAAATACCCATAAAACTCAGCTTCTGAAATAATGAATTACTGTGCAAAGGAGGAAGGCTGACGTCATCTTTTAGCCGCGGAACCGCCGCCTAAGCTGGCTTAGGCCGCGGTTCCGCCGCGCATTATACTGTTCATTGGAAAATAATTGCACCGTAATTCTTAGAATTCCCTGCTGAATTTTTTAAGCATTTTTAATATGGAAAAATCCCAGATTTTAGAAAAAGTCCAGAGAGCACTTGGGTTTTAGGGTTTCGGGTTCGTTCGGGTTTCAAACGTCGTCTAGACTTCGCCTAAGGCTCTAACTAGGCTCTGATACCACTGTAGGGTTCCTAGGCACTCCCAAGAGGTCTCACAAGGCATCAACCATGCCAATTTCAAATTTTACGGTGCCGAGAAACCCTAGACTACGGATCGTTGGCTAGAAGTCTAGGCGAAACAAAGAAACTAGTTTACAACTAAACTAAAAGAACGGAAATACAACCTTTGTAGATCCGGTTCTCCACCTCCATGGCTCCGCGATGATGTCTCCTCGCTGTACAAATCGGATCTTAGGCTCTAGCGTCGGCTTCATCGGAGAAAAAGCGGGCTAGGTCATCGACGACGATGCCGAAGATGATCTACGTCGAGGCATCACTAGATCAAGCTCCTACTTCAGCAAGTCATGAAACTTGTGAAGAGAACACCCTATACTACTTGGCAAGAGGTAGAGGATGAAGAAATAGGAGGTGGGTTCACTTTAGAATTTGATTTCTCACTCATTTGCTCAAGTTGCCATTGATGGAGCAAGGTTCTTCATCTTGAAGATGAAGAAGAAGAAGAAGAAAATGTTATGATAAGTATATATCAAAAAGAAATTAAAATGAATACTTATCATAATCAAACCATGGTCAAGTGTAGAGAATAAACTAGGGTTAGGTCAATGGTTAGGGTTAAGCATGAAGACAAAAATGGTGACTTAGTCAAAGCTTCATGAAGCTTCAACATGCATCCAAATTAAGCCACCATTTTTTCTTTTCTTTTGCCAAAAAGAAAGAAATAAATAAATGAATAAATAGATATGAAAAACAAAACCCTAACCACTTAAATAACCATGGTTTAATCTTTACACAAACTCAAGTAAGCATGTATCATCAAACATGATACAATCAAGTGCACAAAAGTATATCACATATACAACTTGTGAACTTCAAGTGAGAAAATCCATTTAAAGTGAACCAATACTAGTTAATGCAAAGTAATATATCAAATATATAATTATGCATTAAATCATGAAATCAACACTTGATTCAATGATCCGGTCATGTCGCACACAACCGACTAGTATACTATGTATCGATTTATCGAATCAATCCTTGATTCGATAACTAGGTTATATCGCATACAACCATTCGATACATTCATCGCGAGAATGAAATACGGTATCACATACACGCATTATTCTCGGTCCCGCACATATCTCATATGCGCTCCTATTTCGTTTCGCTTGAGCCAGGAAACCTCTGTGTAGGACTCTAAAGACTCGTCAATACGCCGGCAGCAGGTGATGATCATATCAAACACCCACAAGCCGCAAGCGGTCTGCTAAACGTAACGGCCACCCGGGTATTTAGCGATCAGAAGATCGACGAGCAAGCCCGCTCACACTCCTGTGAATCCAACCAGTAACACTTACCGTACAGTCCGGTCTGATCGTCTGATATGTCGCATATCTCGCCTAGGGGCGGTAAACGTCAGACCCCAATAGCTCGATAAGTCGTGTCGATATGAGGTCTATAACAATTCGAGAAACTACTGGTAACACTTACCAGTAAATCTCAGCAACCCTGGCTAGGGATTTCCTGTTATAGCCAATCGAACACAGCGCAACATCAACCCCCTATACCGGGAGAGACGAATCCCCTCCTATCGCTCATTGCCTCCATGTGATTCGGGACTGTACCAAAAAACCACCGTTTTGCACGCCCTCTTGGACGTGGTAAGATGGAAATCAAAGCATAGTGGGAACCACACAAGACTCTATAACGATCTCGGGTCAACAGACTACTCTGTACCAGTATCACCAGAGAACTGCCATCTGACGTAAGGTATAATACCATCTGGGAGTTCTCGGCGAGTCCGTCCAGTGTACCCAGTTCTACTGAGCACCCGTATATCATCTTTGATGTCAAACACCAATGGATATGGGATCATCCATCGCCCATCTGTATGGGTCGAGAAGGTATACGCTAGTCTACTCTGGTATATCGATGCCCCGTCTCGATACACCCACGACTAGGGACTTTGAAGGATGTACTTATGGACTACCATGTCTCCACTAGTATGATCCGCATCATAATCCAGGTAGTCAAGTACACATCCTAAGGGCTTTACCAACATGTAATAGAGAGACAATCTGTATACACGTTAAGGTAAAGAGCAACCAGATAGCATACTATCATGTCGAGCAAGAAAGTACTCCTCCCTGTATATGTCCCAGCATCCACTACAATATACATCCAATGTACAGTAGTGGCCTCTAGGGCATACATATAACTAACACATCTCATCGGCCTTCTTATCGACATCTACCTAGGGACCGTTATGTACAGCTAGTGCTGCTTGCGGTCTGTGGTTAAACCCACTGCCAGTGTAGTGTCGAGTATTTATAGTCCCACACAGAGAGTTTCCCTACACTGAGCGAAATGTGTAGAGACCGTATGGTTTTACGGCAGGGCTGCGATCACTTACGTGCACTTGTGTACGTATGCTGTTTGGGCAGGCAATACTAGTGGGCTTTGGTTTAAGCCGGATCCTAGTATTGCACGGATGGATTTGTTTTGTCTTCTGTGCATTCGCATTCTACGGAATGCGGATGCGGGTGTGTATGCACAGTTTTGAGGAGCGAAGAAGGAGGAGGTGCCTCATTAGGGTTTTGGCAGTTGATTCGGCCAAAACCGTTATGTGGCAGGCTCATTAGGGTTTTGACAGTTGATTCGGTCAAAACTATTTTGATGCGGACTCATTAGGGTTTTGGCAATTCGTTCGGTCAAAACCATTTTGAGCCGGGGACATTATTTACTAATCTTTTCAGTGATAATTTTGTGATAGCTAATTTCTTTGACCATTTGACCATACTTGACCACACTTGACTTTGTTGACCCGTTGACCAAAGTTGACTTGGACCTTCATGAGAGGTCTAGAGTATTCTTTGGATTTCTTTTTATTTTGATATGAAAATGGTCAATTCAATTAGTAGCCATCAATTTTATCATGAAAGGATTGGTAATCATGATGTTTATGTATTATTGAACCATGGTGCTTTTTCTTTAGTTGATTAATTCATTTCTCATTTCTCATTCTCTCTCTTGAGAAGAAAAAGAAAAGCTCCATGGTTGTTCTCCTTCTTCTACCTCCTCTTGATTCTTCCTTTGATCTCATGTGTTGAGAGAAAAAGGATCCTAGTTGACAAAACCATCCCTCTACAACTTCTACATAACCTAGGACATCAAGACTAGCGATCTTGTTGCCCTAGTTGCCTCGGCTCGAGGTGGAGCTCGGAGCACAACTCTTGGGTAGATCGTCTTCGACTCAAGAAGGCCGCGGAGGTGACCAAGATCCGGATCGATCCTCGGAGTGTGGACGGACGGGTAGGACAGCGGAATGAAGACCAGAAGGACCGGTATCATGAGGTATAATCTCTATGGCATAGTAGATAGCACCTCTAGTAGTTTGCTAGTTTGTAGTTTTGCAAAGATCCTTCCTTTAGTTCATGTTTCCTTTGCGCCAAAAATTGTTTTTCGCCGTTTCCGCCTCCCCGTAAGAACTGGGGTGAGCTACGCGGCCTTACAGATGGAGAGTACAAGATACAACGAATGTACAATATAAAATACAGATAACCACCAAAACCCACCTAAGCAAAATAGCACACTGTGAGCCGATGTGGTATCTGTAGCAAAAGATGATAGGTAAATAGCCTGCCTCGACTACTCTGGGGAACACCCTGCAGTACCTGTGGCACAACGGGGGTGGGTTGCCAACTCATGAATAGTAAATAACATATGCAGGTAATCGCAAGCATGCACGTGCAGCGCGAATCTAAGATATGCGATTACAGTTATAATATGTCATGTGAATGAAGAATAAAGGAAAGTACACTAGCAGGTACAACCAATATATAAGCAATAATGATATGACAATAGTATGCAATAATCATGCAATAGGGATATGAGAATGTAGATATGCAGCAATCATAAAGGGTACACTAACCGATACTACCAATATATGAACAGTGCATAAAAAGATAAGTTTGAGGTATGGAGAGAAATATGTCATTCCACGGAATCCTGTCATCGTGGTAGGATCACAATCCATCAAGACACTCAAATTACAATTTCCTCAAATCAGCCCCTATGTTGGGCTCTCATATCATATCAGTCTCACATCTGCTCAATGTACAATATCGAATAGATCTCTTATATCCCGAATGTACAAATCAACAATCTCACATGTATCCGGTATCCAATCTCAATGAATCACCTAATATCCCAAATCATATCTCAAATATAATTTTTACATCCTAATTATATAATTGCAGAAATAATTATGATGGGGTCAATACACATATATTAGGATCCCACTCCACTAATATTGGTGTAAGGGTATATATAACAACGGCTAAATCCCCTGTTATATATACAAAGGTGTTTAAAAGAAATATCATGAAAACAATGTGCCAAGTATCGACACAGAAATACTGATCTATCAGATGTCGTCTTCCAAACTAACATCCTGATAGGTACGTATCATACGCTATCCCGAAAGCGCGAGTGCCTAGCTTTGACCCTCGCCTCACGATGTATCCATACGTACATGACTCCCAACGGTATCCCCCTGATCCCCGCCGTGTCATTGGTACTGTCACCGGTAGGTACTCGCCCGCCTCCAGGCTCAATCGGCAAAGTCCATCGATCATCTTACGGAGGGGAACCATACCGGGCCCCACCATGTACCCTCATACGGCATCCACACCTCGTATGGAGTATAAAATTAGAACCGATAAATCCCATGGTGGTTGCACAATATCAAATCAAGGAAACTGGGTTTTTAAAATAATGCATAATTTCATGAACTCCCGCGGTTCCCAAATCCAGAAAACATCATGTAAAATCCAATAACAATGCGCAAATCCATGAATAAATATGTGCGATATATCTGAAATGCGAGCATATAAAGGAAAAGATGTAGCTGAAACCAGATGTATGCGAAATCAATAAGGTACAGCTAAGTATAGGTGTCTACCTATAAGTAAAGATGTAATATACCCCCCCGGGTATAAGTAAAAGGTGTAGTATACCCCCCTGGGTATAAGTAAAATATGATCAAAGTATACATGTAGCTGTATCGTAAGGTGTATATGTACCTATCACTAAAGGTACGATACTCTATAGGTATACAAGTATGGTAAATGTCATAAGTAATGAGCAGTATGGATCAAAGTCACAATGTCCCTAACCAAGCATTATAGTAACTATAAGGGGTTTGTGTGTGACATGGCAATTATTGACAGTGTGTGTAGCATACAATCAGTGCTCGTGCAACATGAATCGTTAATAATTTGTGCAGTGTCCTACGGCTACTAGTCCAGGTACAACATCTAAGTAATAGGGTAAAGGCGCAATTCTAACAATGACGTAGAATATGCGAAAAGTATTAGAATTCTAGCCCAGACGCATAACGCCATGCGGACGATTCCCCTGTAGATGTTAAATCTACTCACCTACGCTCCAAGCTAGATGAATCCTACCATCTGCTCCCCCCTGTAGCAGTGTCCGTAGTCCCCACCTGCAAACCTGAAATTTAGACATGGAAATCATATATAAGCCAAATATTCCGCAAAACGCGATATCGACCCCAAACGAGAAACTCGCGTCGCGAACTAAACGCGTGTGTGCACGATACGCTGAAATGTGTGTAAAACTACCGCGACACGCCGCGACACGCTGGATCGCAGAACCCACTCACGTATCGCGCGTATCGCGCAAACAAAACGGACATGCAATACGATATATTGTCCCAGATTTTCCTACAGGTCAAATCTTACAAAACTATACATGCCAAAACACTAGAGAACACAGCAGAGAAGCCTAGCCAAGTCCCCAACACCCCAGCCCCCTACATGGCCGCAAATTGCGGCCATATATACTAAATTTGCGGCCTCAATTGGGAAAGGGTGGCTCGTGTTCTGGTGGTGTGTTCTAGAGCTAACAAGCATGCCCCAGTTTTCTCAATTTTGCTCTGAAGGGTCCGGGTCAATAGCAGATCACGGAATGCCAATATATCGCTTCAAAAACACCAATTTGCATTAAAAAGGAAACCCTATGGTATTTTAGTGAAATCTGGGTCAATTCTCAGTTAAAGTAACCCTAACAATACTAAAATAGGCTATGTTAACTAACACAATCATCACTTATCCAAATTTCCACATCCATCACCATAATTAGCACTAAACTCACAATTAAACACAAACCGAAGCAAATTATCACACAAGCTAAGCAAACTAGGAAATGGGTTCAGACAATATACCATATGGAACCCTAGGAAGCAGGTGAAGGTGAAGAATTGAGTTGCTACAGCTGCTGGGGCTCCTGTTGCTGCTGCCTTGGCTGCTGCTGCTGCTACTGCATCTTCTGGTGCTGCTGATGCTCTGTTGTTGCTGCTGCTGTTCTGTTGTTGTTGCTGTGGCTGTCTGCTGCTGGTGCTGCTTCAGGTGCTGATGTTGATGGTGGAGCCGCCACTGCTTTGTGTGTGTGTGTGTGTGTGTGTGTTTGAGAGTGAGAGAAATGAGAGAAATGGGTGAGAGTGAGAGCAACCAACAAAGACCCCTCCCTTCTCACTCTCTCTCTTCATTAAATGGGCATGGCACAAGCCATGTAGCCCCATGCCTTCTCTCTCCCAAAGTCAACAAGAAAGTCAAATTTAAATCCTTTTTAAATTCATTTTTCATTTTTCTTTTTAAAAGAACAACCATATAAAATTAAAACCTATAACACTTAAAACAACATTATAAAACGAGATTAGGGAATGGTTAGTTCACCATGTTGCTAATCATGGTTAAACCCCAAATTAACACCCTAGTTATCATGCACAAGTGTGTGCAAGCCTAGGAAAAATCTAATAAAATATTCATTAAATAGGATAAAATAATTGAAAACCAATTAGGTAAACTTTTTATTAAAAACCATATATTAAAATATAATTAGCCACAAAACACGTTCTAAGGTGTTACATAGCGTCTCAAATTTCTTGCTCATTTTTTCTGTTGAGATTCAGAGTGCTAGCAGGTCAAAATCCACAGAACAAAATGGTTTGGAAATGTTAGTTTTTTTGTTGGTTTTGAAATTTTGAAATTTTTAGTTTGTTTTGTACAAAAGTGTTAGATGGTTATTAACAAGATTTACCCGAAATAACAAGAATAAAAACGTTACCGTCTTCCCGGCAATGATGCCATTTGATTGCATGCTTTTGGCATGTCGTGTATTTGAAGTTCTAAAGTTAACCGTAATCAGGACGGTGTTGCTTTGTAGCTAGCCGTGATGAGTTCGGGTCGATTCACAGGGAGACGGAGCATTTTACGTTATTGTTTTCACGAGTTAATGTGCGAGGTGGAAATGTTCATATCTATCCTATGTGTATATATGCAACGTATAAGCTTGTTAGGAAAAGATAAGTTAGTGTAAGTTAAAGAAATCCGTATTCAAGTCCTTTGAGCCGAACTCAACAAATGAAGCTAGAGCAATCGGCAACAACGTGGATTAGGGTGCTAAAGAACGGTATTAGTGAAATCCGGCTTATTGACCCTTGTCCGTCTGTTCTTATCTCTTGCTTTCGCCTCCGGCCAATCCGAACACAACCGGTCGCGGTTAGGAAACACCGATACCTTCGCAGGGTAGAGTGCCTAACGGAGCGCTTGCGTAAGGTTTGGGCGGAGTTTCAAATCGAAAATACAAGAAAAGAATATGAGAAACTAAACCTTAACTTACAATATCGTATTATTTTCCAAACAACACATATTCACAAACATTACAACAAAAAACCAAAAGAGCAAAAGAAAAGATAAGTAAAGAAAAGAAAAGAGCATCACAGGTAAGTAAATGACATAATAATAAATTTGTAAGTAAATAAAGAGCATGTAATTAAAGTGCAAGTAAGGAAAGCATGGAAAGAAAATGCAAGTAAGTAAAAGAGCACGTAAGAAATAATAAGAACCATAGAATAAAATACAAGCCATGGGTTCAATTACTTAATCTTAAACTTGCAAACTCAATGAAGAGGTTGCAAGATCAAGAGAAGGCAAAGAACTCATGTGAAATGAAGGCAAAATGAGAGCTTTATTAATCTTTAAGAATGATACAACCCTTGAGATCAATAACCAACCCTTAAACATCAAGCTCAATGAAAAGGTTGCAAGATCAAGAGAAGGCAAAGAACTCAAGGGGTTAGATATGTACAAGAGAACAAAAAGAAAACAAAAAGAGTTGAACAATGCTTGGAAAATGTATGGCAATCCAAGACTCTCCTCTCTTGATCACTCAACTGCCTTATATAGGCCCGAAAGAAAAGAAAACTAGCAATAAATATATGTTGATGTGGCAGCAAGGGAGGGCCCACAGAAGAACGGGGATCATTGGAGCATATTGGGCCGGCCAGCTCGGCCAAGATGATGATGTGGACAGCCACTTTCTGAGCTCCATGGCTCGTGTTGGAAGTGTGGTCATGTGTGCTCCCATATATCACATTGGTGCTGCTAGATTTCTCTAATTTAACCTGGTCTGCACTCTTGGATTTGGAGGGAAACTTGATGATATATATCACATCATATCTTTATGCATTAACTACCCATCACTTCTCATGCCCACTTGTGCCATGATTCATGGCAGCCCCACCATGGTCCATGTGCCAAAGAGCATGTGTACACTCACATTGTGTTGGACCAAAATATTGTGCACACATTTTATTCGCAAAAACTCTTTGAATATCGGTCGGTTTCCAGTTTTGGTTGCAGTGTCGGCTCACAAATGATATATCCATGATTTTAAGTGTATTTCCAGTATTATGTCACGGATACCTGTAATCTGTAATCACTGAGTAGACACTGATTAATAGTACCGATATATATTAAAACAGATAATGAATGAGCGGTATTAAAAGGTAATATTCTGATATGAACACTCTCCGGTCTCCCTCGTCGAAGACGATCCACGTCGTGGATTCTTAATACGGGCTCCCACTTCAAAAGTGAAGCAACTCGGGCATCCAGTTTGCTAGCCTAGATGCACAAGATGAAGTAGAGAGTGTTTGTGATCATTTTGTCTCAATACATCCATGGATTCTCAACTCATGAGAGGGTATGGATGGAGGTGAAGAAGAAGCCATAGGTATAGAATGTGTGAGCTCAAGACTTGGCACAAGAAAATAGCAACCCAAGAAAAGAAGTGGCTGCTCATTTTCTTCTTATGTTGTGAGAGTTTTGTGATGGGCAAGTAAAGAAAATACATAGCAAAAATATCTCCAATTCCATCACAAATATCTTACAACAACAATAAAATATCAAGCATTGCCCATGCCACAATAAATGCACCTTGCCAAGACTTAACCTCACACTTAACACCACAACATAATATTAAACATTTATAAAACAAAACCCTAAATGTTTGATACTAGAGAAAGAAATGGCATCTTCAAAAGTAATCTTGTAACGGATTACAAGAATACCCCTCATCCGTATATACATACCTGCATCCGTATTCCGACTGAATACGAATACAACGGGACGAAATAATCCAACAATATAATATTAGGATCCGGCTTAAACCAAATCCCACTAGTATTATCCTTCCGATCATGATCCGTGCACAAGTGCACGTATATGATCGAACCCTGCCAAAAAACCATACGGCCTCTACAACGTTTTGCCCGAACTAGGGAAACCTTCTGTGTGGGACTGTAAAGACTCGTCAGTACGCTAGCAGTGGGTTTAACCACAAATACGTCAGTGACACTATCTGTATGTAACGGCTACCCAGGTATTGAGCGAAAGGGAGGCCGACAAGCGAACTCATCTTGAAACCCTACTCAGCCTGATAATGACAATATCCGTACAGTCCGGTCCATTCGTCTATGAGTATCGCATATAGGGCCAAGGGGGTGGATAAACTTAGACCCCAAATAACGCGATGTTTAGTGTCGGTATGAAGCCCATCACCATCTGAGAAACTACTAATCCGAATAAGTAATTCTCGACTACATTGGCCAAGGATTTCTGGTGATGGCCACCCGTACACACCGCGACATCAACCCCCAATACCGAGAGAGACGAATCCCCTGACGATCCACTCACTGCCTCTATATGGCTCGGGACTGTACCCAACTAAAACCTGTTTGCACGACTCCTTTGAGCCATGGTGGGGCAGTAATCAAAGTACATTGGGAACTCACACGAGACAAATGACAATCCCAGGTCGATAGACTAACCTGTACACATGTCACCTGGGAATTGCTATATAACAATAGGTATAATACCAACTAGCATGTTCCCGGCGAGTTCGTCCTGTGTACTCATAACCCAATGAGCACCTGTATACATCTTAGGTGAACCAACTGACACCAATGGATTATGAGACTGGCGACCGGCCCTCGTCGGGGTCTCGATCCGTATACACTAGTCTACTCTCGGAGTATGATGCCCAGTCTCGAAACTCCCACGACTAGGGACACTTTAAGGATGTTCTTATTGACCACCCAACTCTCATGTATATGATGGCCATCATACTGCTGGTAGTCAAGCAAGAATCCTATGGGCTCTATCAACATGTAATAGTGATCTGTAATGTCACCTGAAATATGTACACAATGGTAAAGACAAACCTGATAGCATACTATCATCTCGAGTAAGACTGTTCAACTAGTATAGATCCTCCCTCAATCATTGCAATCACGTGCCTTCGATCCAATAATTGACTTGAGGGCACTATAGACAACAATCTCCCACTTGCACTTAAGGCTAATTATTGCGGTGTCGCATTCTCATAGCCCGTGTGATACCGAACACCCAACTTCTCTACTAATCAGTTTCACAACGCTCGTTTGTAAAACTATTACGTTCGAGAAATATCCTCAGTGAGTGGATCCACTTTGATGTTTCTTTCTATGTCTCTCTTTATATCAAGTTCACGGAGAAGCCATGTCCCGAAATGAGTAATACCTGTCTTAGAATGTGTCTGGATATCTGATGGGACCCAGTTCACAAATGAACTCTAAATCCGGCAAACTTCTTAGACTGTATCATCAACTGAATTTAATCAGTATCCTGCGCCACGCCTCTCTCAGTATCCGCTTGGACCACCTGTCCAAACTACTGCCCCTCATTAGAGGGAAAACTATAACTCTGATAGTCACTCTGTCATCCAGGTCACCTTGGAAGCCTGGAATGATAACCGTCTCCCGAAGGAGGCTGTCGTTACCAAATCCCTAGAACATCCACTTATGTTCATAAGCTGCTTCCGAACGTTTCTCCAGGATTGGATTAATATATCAACTTATTGCATCTAGTGCAAAAACAATATCTGGTATGGTACTTGACATCTCATGATCGACTTGTTAGTTATATGTATGCCCTAGAGGTCATTACTGTACATACGATATATATTGTAGTGGATGCTTGGATATATATAGGGAGGACTTTCTTGCTCGACATGATAGTATGCTATCTGGTTGCTCTTTATCTTAACATGTACACTGATTGTCTCTATATTACATATTGATAAAGCCCTTAGGATGGGTACTTGACTACCAGGATTATGTTGCAGATCATACTAATGGGGACAGAGTAGTTGCTAAGTACATCCTTCAAATGTTCCTAGTCGTAGGTATATCGAGACAGGACATCGATATACCAGAGTAGACTAGCGTATAGCTTCTCGACCTATGTAGATGGGCGATGGATGATCCTATATCCATTGGTGTTTGACATCAGAGATAGTATACGGGTGCTCAGTGGAGACTGGGTACACTGGACGGACTCGCCGAGAACTCCTAGATGGTATTATACCTCACGTCAGATGGCAGTTCTCTGGTGACACTGGTACATGTTAGTCTGTAGACCCGAGATCGTCATAGAGTCTTGTGTGATTCCCACTGTGCTTTGATTTCCACCTTACCACGTTCAAGAGAACGTGCAAAATGGTGGCTTTTGGGTACAGTCCCGAATCACATTGATGCAATGAGCGATAGGAAGGGTTTCATCTCTCCCGGTATTGGGAGTTGATGTTGCGCTGTGCTCGATTGGCTATAACAGGAAGTCCCTGGCCAGGGCTGCTTCAGAGATATACTGGTAAGTGTTATCAGTAGTTTCTCGACGCATTATGAGCCTCATATCGACATGACTTATCGAGTTACTGGGGTCTGACGTTTACCACCCCTAGACGAGATATGCGACATATCAGACGAAGAGACCGGACTGTACGGTAGTGTTACTGATTGGATTCATAGGAGTGTGAGCAGGCTTGCTCATTGATCTTCTGATCGCTCAATACTCAGATGACCGTTATGTTTAGCAGAATGCTTGCAGCTTGTGGGTGTTTGATATGATCATCACCTACTGCCGACGTATTGACGAGTCTTTAGAGTCCTACACAGAGGTTTCCTGGCTTAAGCGAAATGGAGTAGGAGCACATATGTGATATGTGCGGGACCGTGATTAATACGATATGTGATACCGTACTCTATTCTCATGATTTGTGACATCGGTCGGTTATATACGATATAGCCGGGTTATCGGATCAAGTGTTGATTCGATAAGTTGTTACATATGATATTAGTCGGTTATATGTGATATAGCCGGATTATTAAATCAAGAGTTGATTTGATAATCTAATGTATAATTATATATTTGATATATTACATTACATTAACTAATATTAAGCTCACTTATGATTTCTTTTTCTCACTTTGTGCATAAGTATATAGGTGATATATATTTGTTTACATAATTTTATGCCATGCTTAATGATACATGCAACTTGGGTGTGTGTATGACTTACACCATGCTTGGTATAATTTCTAGGGTTTTTAATTATTTTGGTAATTACAAATGGTGGCATTTTGTCATGACAAATAGCTTGTAGAAGCTTGAAATCTTCATTGACCAAGTCCACTCTTTTGTTTTTCCTAAGATATTTGTTAACCCAACCAATTAAACCTAGCCATGGTTAACTCTCTACAAAAGTTAGTATATGATACTAACTCACCTAGGGTTGCTATTTGTTAGTTATATGTATGCCCTAGAGGCCATTACTGTACATAGGATGTATATTGTAGTGGATGCTGGGACATATATAGGGAGGACTTTCTTGCTCGACATGATAGTATGCTATCTGGTTGCTCTTTACCTTAACATGTACACTGTTTGTCTCTCTGTTACATGTTGGTAAAGCCCTTAGGATGTGTGCTTGACTACCTGGACTATGATGCGGATCATACTAGTGGGGACATGGTAGTCCATAAGTACATCCTTCAAAGTCCCTAGTCGAGGGTGTATCGAGACGGGGCATCGATATACCAGAGTAGACTAGCGTATACCTTCTCGACCCATACAAATGGGCGATGGATGATCCCATATCCATTGGTGTTTGACATCAGAGATGATATACGGGTGCTCAGTAGAGACTGGGTACACTGGACGGATTCGCCGAGAACTCCCAGATGGTATTATACCTCACGTCAGATGGCAGTTCTCTGGTGACACTGGTACAGAGTAGTCTGTTGACCCGAGATCGTCATAGAGTCTTGTGTGGTTCCCACTGTGCTTTGATTTCTATCTTACCACGTCCAAGAGGGCGTGCAAAACGGTGGTTTTTGGGTACAGTCCCGAGTCACATGGAGGCAATGAGCGATAGGAGGGGATTCGTCTCTCCCGGTATAGGGAGTTGATGTTGCGCTGTGTTCGATTGGCTATAACAGGAAATCCCTGGCCAGGGTTGCTGAGATTTACTGGTAAGTGTTACCAGTAGTTTCTCGAACAGTTATAGACCTCATATCGACACGACTTATCGAGCTATTGGGGTCTGACGTTAACCACCCCTAGGCGAGATATGCGACATATCAGACGAACAGACCGGACTATACGGTAGTGTTACTGGTTGGATTCACTGGAGTGTGAGCGGGCTTGCTCGTCGATCTTCAGATCGCTCAATACCCGGGTGGCCGTTACGTTTAGCAGACCGCTTGCGGCTTGTGGGTGTTTGATATGATCATCACCTGCTGCCGGCGTATTGACGAGTCTTTAGAGTCCTACACAGAGGTTTCCTGGCTCAAGCGAAACGAAATAGGAGCGCATATGAGATATGTGCGGGACCGAGAATAATACGTGTATGTGATACCGTATTTCATTCTCGCGATGAATGTATCGATTAGGTTATATGCGATATACCCTAGTTATCGAATCAAGGATTGATTCGATAAGCCGATACATTGAATACTAGTCGGTTGTGTGCGACATGACCGGATCATTGAATCAAGTGTTGATTTAATGATTTAATGCATAATTATATATTTGATATATTGCTTTGCACTAACTAGTATTGGTTCACTTTAAACGGATTTTCTCACTTGGTTTGTGCGCATTATATATGTGATATGATTTTGTGCACTTGCTTGTATCATGTTTGATGATGCATGCTTTTTGGTTAAGTGTAAAGTACTAAACCTTGGTTAATGAAATGGTTAGGGTTTATTATTTTTTATTCATTTATCTTATTTAATTATCCATTAATTTTGATAAATGAATAAAAGAAAATGAGAAAGGAATGGTGGCTAATTTTGTTTCATGTTGAAGCTTCTTGAAGCTTTGATCAAGTCAACCATTCTTATCTCATCCTTAACCCTAACCATTCCCACTAACCCTAGTTTAATCTCTACACTTTACCATGGTTACCTTTATGATAAGAATGATTATTCTTTTCTTTTCTAATTATTCTTATCATAACAAGATTCATCTTCATCATCTTCTTCTTCCTTGAAGAAGCTTGCTTCATCAATGGTGATTGATGAAAACAAGTGAGAAATCCAATTCTAAAGTCTACCCACTTTCTATTTCTTCATCCTCTACCTCTTGCCAAGTAGTAGAGTGTGTTTCCTTCACAAGTTTTCTTGACTTGGTGAAGTTGGAGCTTGATCTAGCGATGCTTCGACGTAGATCATCTTCGGCACGTTGTCGACGACCTAGCCCGATCTTTTCTCCGATGAAACCACCGTGAGAGTCATGGTTCGATTTGGACAGCGGAGAGGACTTCATTGCGGAGCCGTGGAGGTGGAGCACCGGATCTACAAAGGTTGTATTTCCGTATTCTTTAGTTAAGTGTTAACTAGTTTACTTTTCGCCTAGAAATCTAGCCAACGATCCGTACACTAGGGTTTCTCGGCACCATAATTTTTGAAATTGGCATGGTTGATGCCTTGTGAGACCTCATTAGGATGCCTAGGAACTCTACAGTTGTATCAGAGCCTAGCTAGAGCCTTAGGCGAAGTCTAGATGGAGTTTGAAGTCCGAACGACCCGAAAACCCAAACCCAAAATAGCTCTCTGTCCTTTTTTCAAAAACTGGGATTTTTCCAAATTAAAAATTGCTAAAAAAATCTGCAGGGAAAAATAAGAATTACGGTACAAAAAGTTTCTGGTGAACAGTGATTTGTGCGGCGGAACCGCGGCAGAAGCCTGGCTTCTGCGGCGGTTCCGCGGCCTTATGGTGACGTCAGCCCTTATGTTTTGCACAGTAATTCCTGATAAATTATGCTGAGTTTTCTGGGAATTTTTAAATTGATTCAAGAGTTGAATTTTTCTGCTGTGTTTTTGGGGATTCGGTGTTTCGATCAGAGTATCAAATTTTGTCTGTGTGGCTTTCCGGATAAATTTTAGAATATGTTAAAAAGTTCGACCGGATATAAATACCCAATTTTTCCCCTGTCGGGAAATTTCCAAGTGTTGGATTTTTCCGTAGTTTAACGACGTTCTAAGTAGTGCAAGTAACGCGATGGACCCTCTAGAAGACAACAAACCTTAACTCGATTATGTGACCGTCTTGAACTGCCCTTTGAACCTTCGGGTTTGGGGCAGTACGGCGTGCCACGTGTGAGGCGTTGGCTTGACCCTTCTACGGCTGGACCGTTGGTACTGAGGCACGAACTGAATGTTGTTAGACTTATTTCATGTGTTGGATTGTATCGGGAAAACTTGGGTGTTCGATTGTTCGATCGGAAAGTTTAACATTTTCTGTTTATCTGGAATGTGATACAATAATTGGAATTCACAAATAGTTATGAGATAACGAAATGAATGTTATAAACATAGCAGTTTAGTCTCACTTGATCGGTTGCCACGGAATTTTGATGTGATCAAAAGTCCGTCGCAATCACGTAGCGTACGCGGATACTCGCCGGGTAAACTTAATAGACAGCCTCACTCCATAGCCCCGACCAAGTGACTGTAGGAGAACCCCGTCGCCGAAAGCATCCGTTCGGGTGCTCGCGGTAGCGGTGTTCCGCCTTGGTGCACTTCGTCGACGGTATCGGGAGTGCAGCCGTCTACTGAAGTTTGCGACGAGTATTCGATCAGGATGTCGGGAATCTTGTTGAATTGCCCGACTTGATATTGAAAAGTGTTTTCGATTTTGAGACTAAAATGCGGGGTTTATAATTGTTAGGCATGCGATGTCTAAGTAATTCATTTGGTCAGGCATGCGATGTCTGAGGTGATTGCGGATTCCAACTGTTGTAGTTTTACACTTTTTTTTCTGTGACCGTAAGTGTAATATGTGATATCGCCGGTTTCGTTGCTATATGTCAACGACAATTGGGATGCGCATATTTACTTACGTTGATGACATGTGATGTTATGTGTTGCTGGATATGTTATATTGGATCGTCGTGTTTGAATAGCCGGGTTTTTTTTATGTGAGATGAGTGTTTTTCATTTTCATTCATGTAAAAACTTGTATGTAATATTCTTTTATTGGGGCGCTTCCAGGTTGCGGAAGTTGTCACCTCTTGTATATTATTTACTTTTCCGCACTAGGATAGACCCAAGGAGGGGAGCACAAGTAACCGGGTTCTGGAGTCCAGTGGGAGACCAACTCGAGGAGTCGAGTCCGGGTCTCCTAACTCCAGAATTGGTAGGGTTGCTTGCCGCTCTCGTAGGGGTCTAGGGGTGTGGGTTTGGCTATTCATCGCGACCGTGGAATCCGTGTTTTATACTGGCTCGTATTGAAAACATGGACGTCCTAGTATATCCAATATTTCATATGATTCTTCTGCTGCGATATCTGTGATGTGATCATGTGATGTTCTGTGATGGATACTATATATAGTATATATGATATATTATATAGACGTTACTTATGTTTTACACCTGCGCTAGCCCTTCCCCGCTCTGTCGTTAGTTACCTAACCTAACGGTGCACGAGGGGACATCGTGGCGAATGCGGATGGCATAAGTGTACGTCGTATTTATCTGTGATGTTTAGGTATTTAAATGATGGGACTTCATTAATGTGATTAATGAATTAAAAGAAACCTAAGATGTTGTAGAATCGAATTTCAAAATAAAACAGGTAGCTACAGTTCTTTCTTTGCACAGCGGTATATATGATATATCCTGCACCTTATTCGATGAGAAAAGGACCGAGATCCCTTCACCGGGAGTGACTCCTTTAGCAATAACTGGCAGATGCTACACACTCGGTTTGTCTTTTGATTGCTTTTAATTGTTTTTGCTTTGCACAGTGATATATATGATATATCCCGCACCTCATTCGACGAGGAAAGGACCGACGATCCCTTCACCGGGAGTGACTCCTTTAGCAAAACTAGAAAAGCCTCAAAAGCATCCCATTTTTAAAATCATTTGATTCTACAACGATATAAAGTTCATTACGCAAAAGGTTTTCTTAAAAACCTGTCGTAGCCCTCCGTCATTTCAGATAGGTAATAGTTAGTATTCGTGCTGCGTTTGTTGACTCAGTCAAGGCGTAGTGTGCGGTAGCTGATTATTGCTTATCTGCAAAGCATATGATGCGATTGGATTAGGGTAGTCGTGCGGCCTTGTTGACTCAGTCAAGGGTCGTGCGGGTGGGTTTAATTCAATCGAGAAATGACGGGTTGAACTTTACTTGCGGTCTATGGTTTGTTGACTCAGTCAAGGTCATAGATCGCATGGGGCAAAATATTATCGGGAATTTCAAGTGTTGAAATTTGCAATGAGATTGCATACCTTCTATGAGATAGTTGGATCCCGATACCCGCTGCGAGTAATTGTTACTCCTGGGAGAGTTTTACACATTACAATTAGCCGATCAAGTAGGTGTCTAGAAAGGTGTCAATGGGGTTACGCCTCTGGGAAAACGAGGTTTACATTAATTAGGTTCGTGCGAAAGCACGGGGGACCTCCCTCAAAGTACCGACACTGGCCTGGCTGAAAGATTGGCGAACTTGTAGTGTGTAATTAATCCCGGCTAGTCTTTCCTTTTAGGGATTGAAGGAAGATTTGATAAAAAGCAGTGGGAGCCATCCTGATTAGATAAAATAATAACCAATCTATTCTTGAAAGAGCGCACGCTGAGTGTTTTCTTCTCTCTCTCTCTCCAGGTAGCGACCATATCACGCCTTAATCAAGATAATAATACGGATTATTGACCGAACCCGCTTGTTATACTGAGCTGGGGAACGTTGGTCCCGCTCCAACTTATAATTGTTATAAGACAGAGCAGGAAATTGGGGAATACCAGATTTCCCGTGCCGCCCAAACAAAGAGAGTGCATGCTGATGCATCATCTTCGGGTGTGTTCATTATACAGAACTGTTTCTCAGTATCCTTTACGTCCTGGGTATGTGATACCAGATCGGGATCCCAGATATGTAATCTGTTACATAGGGCTACAGACAGGTAGAGAACTGAGAACGGGTGATAAGTTTCATGAGACAGAAAACGGGGCAAGTGTTGCAGCCAAGTCTGTTGGTCACTGTCACCCTGTATTACTAATACATTGATTCTGAACGAATGTTATTAGATACCGAACCTGATATACAAAATCATATCTCTCTCTTTATTTGTAAAGAAACGGTAAAATTTTGTATTGTTGGATAATGTTTTGAACATTTCCTATATCAAAAGTTGATCGGTTCAGGCACGTTATCTAAAAGCATTGATGTTCTAAATCAAACTACAGTTCTTAGTATACAGAACACACAGAAGAAGAAAAGTTCAGAAATGAACGAATTCTTCTTAAGGTATTGTAGACTAGGTCAGATCAATGTGACCCGACTAGCTAGAGTTACATATAGATGCATATTTAAATCAGTTTGAATTTACATCTTGTGAAACTCGCCAGTCATGTCACAAAGATAAGATGACCATAGCTCCGTTTACTGGAAACAGAGAAAGAGTTAGTAAACTCTTGGACTGATACATGATGATGTATGTAAGGTCTCCTGTCTACACATGCCAGGACTGGTTCTTTATACTTCATTACATTCTCTGATGATCTTTCGAGATTCAGACCTATGTTCCTGTTGAAACACAAGTCCGAACCTTTTGAGATATTCACAGAATATAAGCGAGAAGTAGAGAACCAGAATACGGGTATAAGTATTATGTCCTATGATGAGATCAAGGAGGAGAATACTTGAGCACGGAAATACTGGACTATTCTAAAGGAGAATGAGATTCTCTCTCAGCATTACTCCTCCGTATACACCAAAACGATGGTATGTCAGGGCGGAGCAAATACACCCTATATGATATGGTGTGCTCTATGATGAGTACTGCTGAGTTACCTTTTTCCTTTTGGGAGTTATGCACTTGAGAAGCTGCATACCTATTGAATAGGGTTCCAATCAAATCTGTTGCCTACCATTTCATATGTGATATGGAAAGGGAAGAGCCCATGTCTTAAGCTAGTTAAGATTTGGGGTTGACCGGCCTATGTCTAAAAGCAAAATCCGAACAAGCTCGAGGCAAGATCTGTTATGTAGAACTGGAAATGTTCCAGCTATACAAACTGCAGCTGATGATTTGAAAGAACCAAAGGATTCAATAGTTACCAACGAACCTCAGCCTCTCCGCCGATCTAATAGGGTTCCTCACCCATCTGAGAGATACTTCTGTTTCTCTATGACAGTGGGAGCGAGGATTGCATCATGAGATGATGACCCAACTAGTTTCGAGCTGGCCATCTGGAGTGGGACTCTGTAAGAATGGCTGGATGCTTAGCGATCTGAGATGGAATCCATGTACACAAACAAAGTATGGACTTTAGTTGCTATATCTGAAGGGTTAAATCCCCATCAGGAGCAAGTATATCTTGAGAAGATTACTTGGTGTACATGGAAGAGTTGAGACTTTCAAAGCTAGACTTGTTAAAGGTCTACATCATTGACCAGGTATGGATGATGATGAAACCTTTTCTAAGTAGCTATGCTTAAGTCCATCCAGATCCTACTTGCCACGGCTACATACCATGACTACGATATCTGGTGGTTGGGTGTCATGACAGCTTTTCTAAATGATGTTTAGAAGAGAGCGTCTATAAGTACACAGCCAGAGGGCCTCGTAGACAGTGGGAGCAGCGGAAACGTGTGCAAGATGCTTTATAGGATAAAGCAGGCATCGCGGAGTTGGAACATCTGTTTTGATGAAGTAGTCAAAGAGTTTGACATCATCAAAATGGTAGATGAACCTTGTATAAACAAAAAAGGTAATGGGGAGTATGGTGGTGATCCTCGTGGAGTACGTGGATGACATACTCTTGATAAGAAAGGAGTTTCTTATGCTACGCTCGATCAATCTCCGCTTATCACAATGATTCTCCACATAGGATCAAGATGATACCTCCTAAATCCTGGGTTTTGGATCTATGAGATAGATCTAATTGGATGTTAGGATTCTCACTAGTTGTAGTGAGATGGTATCAATCGATCCTGGGGAGAATCACTGGAAGTGTTCCAGGGTGATAAAGACGACTGAGTGTCAGTCACAGGCTTTGTCTTTACCCTCAGTAAAGGGACGGTATGGTGGAAGAGTTCCAATCTAGATACCGTGACATACTAGACGATAAAGGCTAGATACATCGCTACTTAAGATGCTACCAAAGAGGCAGTCTGGGTGTATTTTGGTTCATGAGATGAACTTAGTTCCTCCCATTGTGTGACAATGGAGTTGTGGCTTATGCCAAGGAACGTCCGTCCCATCAGTGATCCAGACATATACTAAGGCAGTATCACTTGATCATGGAGATGGTTGATCTCCAGGGAGATCGAGGTTAGGAGAGTAGACTCAGAGGACAACACAGCGGATCCACTCACAAAGGCCTGTTCTCAGAGAGAGACTTTTATGGGATGGTTGAGTATGAGATACTACAATCACTGCTACAGATGTCCCTACTGAAAGTGGGAGATTGTTAGTTATATGTATGCCCTAGAGGCCATTACTGTACATAGGATGTATATTGTAGTGGATGCTGGGACATATATAGGGAGGACTTTCTTGCTCGACATGATAGTATGCTATCTGGTTGCTCTTTACCTTAACATGTACACTGTTTGTCTCTCTGTTACATATTGGTAAAGCCCTTAGGATGTGTGCTTGACTACCTGGACTATGATGCGGATCATACTAGTGGGGACATGGTAGTCCATAAGTACATCCTTCAAAGTCCCTAGTCGAGGGTGTATCGAGACGGGGCATCGATATACCAGAGTAGACTAGCGTATACCTTCTCGACCCATACAGATGGGCGATGGATGATCCCATATCCATTGGTGTTTGACATCAGAGATGATATACGGGTGCTCAGTAGAGACTGGGTACACTGGACGGACTCGCCGAGAACTCCCAGATGGTATTATACCTCACGTCAGATGGCAGTTCTCTGGTGACACTGGTACAGAGTAGTCTATTGACCCGAGATCGTCATAGAGTCTTGTGTGGTTCCCACTGTGCTTTGATTTCCATCTTACCACGTCCAAGAGGGCGTGCAAAACGGTGGTTTTTGGGTACAGTCCCGAGTCACATGGAGGCAATGAGCGATAGGAGGGGATTCGTCTCTCCCGGTATAGGGAGTTGATGTTGCGCTGTGTTCGATTGGCTATAACAGGAAATCCCTGGCCAGGGTTGCTGAGATTTACTAGTAAGTGTTACCAGTAGTTTCTCGAACAGTTATAGACCTCATATCGACACGACTTATCGAGCTATTGGGGTCTGACGTTAACCACCCCTAGGCGAGATATGCGACATATCAGACGAACAGACCGGACTATACGGTAGTGTTACTGGTTGGATTCACTGGAGTGTGAGCGGGTTTGCTCGTCGATCTTCAGATCGCTCAATACCCGGGTGGCCGTTACGTTTAGCAGACCGCTTGTGGCTTGTGGGTGTTTGATATGATCATCACCTGCTGCCGGCGTATTGACGAGTCTTTAGAGTCCTACACAGAGGTTTCCTGGCTCAAGCGAAACGAAATTGGAGCGCATATGAGATATGTGCGGGACCGAGAATAATACGTGTATGTGATACCGTATTTCATTCTCGCGATGAATGTATCGATTAGGTTATATGCGATATACCCTAGTTATCGAATCAAGGATTGAAACGAAATAGGAGCGCATATGAGATATGTGCGGGACCGAGAATAATACGTGTATATGATACAGTATTTCATTCTCGTGATGAATGTATCGATTAGGTTATATGCGATATACCCTAGTTATCGAATCAAGGATTGATTCGATAAGCCGATACATTGAATACTAGTCGGTTGTGTGCGACATGACCGGATCATTGAATCAAGTGTTGATTTAATGATTTAATGCATAATTATATATTTGATATATTGCTTTGCACTAACTAGTATTGGTTCACTTTAAACGGATTTTCTCACTTGGTTTGTGCGCATTATATATGTGATATGATTTTGTGCACTTGCTTGTATCATGTTTGATGATGCATGCTTTTTGGTTAAGTGTAAAGTATTAAACCTTGGTTAATGAAATGGTTAGGGTTTATTATTTGTTATCCATTTATCTTATTTAATTATCCATTTAATTTTGATAAATGAATAAAAGAAAATGAGAAAAGAATGGTGGCTAATTTTGTTTCATGTTGAAGCTTCTTGAAGCTTTGATCAAGTCCACCATTCTTATCTCATCCTTAACCCTAACCATTCCCACTAACCCTAGTTTAATCTCTACACTTTACCATGGTTACCTTTATGATAAGAATGATTATTCTTTTCTTTTCTAATTATTCTTATCATAACAAGATTCATCTTCATCATCTTCTTCTTCCTTGAAGAAGCTTGCTTCATCAATGGTGATTGATGAAAACAAGTGAGAAATCCAATTCTAAAGTCTACCCACTTCCTATTTCTTCATCCTCTACCTCTTGCCAAGTAGTAGAGTGTGTTTCCTTCACAAGTTTTCTTGACTTGGTGAAGTTGGAGCTTGATCTAGCGATGCTTCGACGTAGATCATCTTCGGCACGTTGTCGACGACCTAGCCCGGTCTTTTCTCCGATGAAACCACCGTGAGAGTCATGGTTCGATTTGGACAGCGGAGAGGACTTCATTGCGGAGCGGTGGAGGTGGAGCATCGGATCTACAAAGGTTGTATTTCCGTATTCTTTAGTTAAGTGTTAACTAGTTTACTTTTCGCCTAGAAATCTAGCCAACGATCCGTACACTAGGGTTTCTCGGCACCATAATTTTTGAAATTGGCATGGTTGATGCCTTGTGAGACCTCATTAGGATGCCTAGGAACCCTACACTATTATCCTATGGATAATGATCATGAGATGTTTTTTTCTTCTTCCTCAAAAAAGCTATCTAGCTTCAATGGAGTTGATGGAAAGAGTGTAAGAAAATCAAATCTAATGTGAACAAAATTCCTACTTCATCATCCTCTACTACTTGCCATTTAGTATATGGTGTTTGCTTCACTAATTCCACAATTAGTGAAGAGATAGCTTGGTTTAGTGTTTCCTCGACGTAGATCATCTTCGGCCTCGAAGACTTCGAAGCAAGCATGTTCGTTTCTTCATAGGAGCCTCTCTAGAGTCCGCAAGTTCATGATCGCAGTGAGGGGACGACTACACGGAGCTAATGAAGTGAAGGACCGGTCTACAAAGGTTGTATTCCTTGTTCTCTTTTAGTTGCAAACTGTTTGCATTTCATTCCATCGGATTTCTAGTATACGATTCTAGGGTTAGGGTTAGCTAGAACGGCAAAATTTTAATATGGCATCAAAGATGCCTCCCGAAACCTTGCTGCAGTGTTAGGGAACCCTGCAGTGGTATCAGAGCCATGCTAGAAAATTAGACGGATTTTTTTAGGATTACGAAACCGAAACGACTTCGAAACATGAAACACGAAAATATAGTTTCTCTCGATTTTTAAAGTTGTCAAATTTTTTTTTAAACAAGTACAAAATGATGTATGAGATAAATCATGAACACCATAAAAATTCCAGGGGGTATGCACGGATTTTGGCCGAGATCAAGGGTGTTGTGGCCGACCAAATATTGGTCTTTTTGCTTGAAATTTGCAGGGTGTTCCAGTGACTGGGTTTTTGTGTTTCAGGTGTTGTTTGTTTTTGCTAATTTTATATGAGATGTAATCTTACACTATAAGCAATTCGGAGTGTTTCGTATTCGTAGTTTTAACATTGTTTCGGGTTTTCGTATGTTGTCTAGGCGAAGTTAAAATGTTCGATCGAATGTCAACAAATTAATTTTCCAAGTTTAACGTATTCGGAAAATCATGCAAGTAATTTTGTGGACCCTCTAAAAGAATGAAACCCTAACTCGACTTTTTGGATCGCGGAACCGCGGTCATACCCTAGTGTTTGCAGCAGTTCCGTGGCGACATGAGTGAGGCTTGGGTCTGCCCTTCTACGGCTGGTGCATAGGTACTGTGGCATATTCTGGGTATCATTGAACTATGCTCAAGTGTTAAGCTGCCGGGATATTGTGGGACTTTGATGAATCGATTGAAAAGTTTAACGTCATCCGGATATTATGTGATGGGGTACAGTATTTGGAATCCATAAAAATAGTTATGAGATAACTAATTTGAATGTTATAAATCTAGCAATTTAGCCTAATTTGATCGGTTGCCATGGGATTTTGATGTGATCAAAATCCCGTCGCAATCACGTAGTGTACGCGGATAGTCGCTGAGTAATATTATTAGATAGCCACACCTCATAGCCCCGACCAAGTGACTGCAGGAGAACCCCGTCGCCAAAAGAATCCGTTCAGGTGCTCACGGCAGCAGTGTTCCGCCTTAGTGCACTTCGTCGATGGCATCGGGGGGTGCGGCCGTCTAATAAAGTTTCCGACGAGCATTCGATCAGGATGTCGGGAATCTTGTTGAATTGCCCGACTTGATATTGAAAAGTGTTTTCGAGATCGAGACTAAAATGCGGGGTTTATAACTGTTAGGCATATGATGTTTAAGGAATTCATTTGGTTAGGCATGAAATCCAAAGTATGTGATATTTGGGGTTTATAATGTCTAAGGTGGTTGCGGATTCCAACTATTGTAGTTTTCACTTTCTTTTCCTCGACCGTAAGTGTAATATGTGGTGTATCGCCAGTTTCGGTCCTATATGTCAACGACAATTGGAATACGCATATTTACTTACGTTGATGACATGCGATGTTATGTGTTGCTGTGATATGTTATATTGGATCGTTGTGTTTTGAATAGCCGGGGGTTTTATGTGAGATGAGAGTTTTTCATTTTCATTCATGTAAAAACTTATATGTAATATTCTTTTATTAGGGCACTTCCGGGTTGAGGATGATGTCACCATTGATGTATATTATTTACTTTTCAGCATTAGGATAGACCCAAGGCAGGGAGCACAAGTAACCGGGTTCTAGGGTCCAGTGGGAGGCCATCTCGAGTAGTCGAGACCGGGTCTCCTAACTCTAGAATTGGTAGGGTTGCTTGCCGCTCTCGTAGGGGTATAGGGATGTGGGTTTGGCTATTCATCACGACCGTGGAATCCGTATTTTATACAAGCTTAATTTAAAACCCGGAAATCCTAGTATATCCAATATTTCATATGTTGGTATTTCTGCTGCGATATTCTGTGATGTGATCACTTTATATGATGAGATAGATACTATATATAGTATATGTGATATATTATATAGACGTTGCTTATTTTTTTACACCCACGCTAGCCATGCCCCGCTCTGCCGTTAGTTACCTAACCTAACGGTGCATGAAGGGATATCGAGGTGAATGCGGATGGCATAAGCGTACGTTGTATTTATCTGTGATGTTTAGGTAACTTAAATGATGGGACTTCATTAATGAGATTAATGAAAGAAAATAAACCTAAAGATATCATGTAATCGAATTTTGGAAAACAGGTAGCTACAGTTCTTGCTTTGCATAGCGGTGTTCCTTGTAGAACATCCTGCACCTTATTCGATAAGGAAAGAGCTGAGATCCCTTTACCGGGAGTGACCTCTTTAGCAACAACTGGCTGCTGCTACAACAATCGGTTTCATCTTTTGATTGCTTTTCTAGTTCTTGCTTTGCACAGTGGAATTTATGAAATATCCCGCCCTTATTCGATAAGGAAAGAGCCGACGATCCCTTCAACGGGAGTGACCTCTTCAGCGAAACTGTGGGGTTCTTATGCATGACAGCAAGGTTTCGAGTGGCATCTTCTATGCCATATTAAAATTTTTCCATGCTTAAACAACCCTTACTAAGATCTTTAACTAGAGAATCATACGTAAACATGAAGCAAACAACTTTACTTCTAAGTGTTTAGGGATTACAACCTTTGTTGTCCGTTCCTTCACTTCATAAGCTCCGAGTAGTGGTCCCTTCGCTGTGAAACATTTGCTCCCGAAATCTTGAGAGGATCCACAAGTCGTACGATACATCCTTGCTTGAAGTCTTTAAAGTCTGTGATGATCTACGTCGATGAAACACGGACTCAAGCTCTCTCTTCACTAATACAGAATTAGTGAAGCTAATAGACTAATCTATATGGCTAGTATAGAAGAGGATGATGAAGTAGGAATTTTGCTTACTTTAGAATTATATTTCTCACTATTTTTCTTCTTGATCTCAAAGTCAAGAGAGCTCAAAAGTGATGAGGAAGAAGAAGAAGAAAATATCTCAAGTGATGAAAATATCTCTCATGGTTAAAATGCAAACCTTGGGCGAGTATTGTTCATATCAGAATATTGCATTACTATATCGTCCATTCTTAATCATATTACAAATAAATAGGTGCTTTTGATCCATGTCTGCTAAATAGTTGCAGGTTATAGGTTCTCAGAACAATACAGTGAAATCCATGGAAAGATGCTACAAATGTGAGACTACGACCAACAAATAGATGAATCTGTATGATGCCGCCTACCAGTTTAAGAAACAAACAAAGATCAATGAACAGTTCAATTGCACAAAGCAAAAGGGCAGCACAAGATTCGGTACTTCAACGCGAAGCTTACAGTAAAAGTCCACAAATTCTGCACTGTTGAAAATCTGGAAGAAAATAGAAAAGATTCTGAAGAACCAAGTGAAGAAAACAGAATAAAAAGGCAACCTGAAGCATCCCTAAAGAATTGGGCCCATGAGCCCACCAAATGGCCGCGGATCTGTGGCCAAACAGGCTATTCTGCCGCGGTTTCGCGGCAGTGCAATGCACGTGTCGATGGGGTGTCGGTGCTTTGACTCGGTCTTTGGGATTGTTTTGTAATTTCATGTATGGATCAGAATGTAACCTAGGATTTTTCCTATCTATAAATAGGAAGGATGCCTCTTTATAGTTTTTGTGCCTCTTTTGTGTGCCTCTTTTGGGTGCCTCTTTGGAGATACCTCTTTTTATTTTCTAGTTTAAAATTTTAATTCCTTTGTAATCGTTCAAGAGTGGATCAATAAAGAAAGGTATTTTTATTTTTATCTCGCATTCCTTTTCTGAATTTATAAAAAATGAATTCCATTGTTAATACCCTAATGAGTGAGTAATTCCTCACTTGTTAGGGTTAGGATTGGGAAGGTTTGAGAGAAGGAAATCTCTCTCCCTCCTTTTCTTGCCCCCATAATTTTTAATTAGGACTCTATTTAATTCAACCACACACCGCTCACTACGGCACCCTATCCACATGATAGCGATGATTCCCTAGTTAAGACCGGTTTTGGTTGAGTTAACCGGAGGTTAGGGCTAAGAGCTAAGAAAGGACGGACAAGGACCAAAAGGAAGAAACTTAGATTTTTTCTAGTCGTTCTAATTCCCTTTGTTGACTATTGCCCTAACACCTAAAATCCTAACTAGGGCATTAAAAGCAGTGAGAAGAATCCATATTTTGAACTGACCTAACCCTAACCCCAGCAAGCCTTTAAATTGATTTAATCTCATTCTTAGATCTTAAAACAAAACCCGACTTGATCGGATTAACTCGTTAGAACATAAAGAAAAGGAATCCATCTCCCTGTAGACCGACCCATACTCAACCGGCTAGCTACCAAGCGACACCGTCTTGATTGCAGTATATTCTTAATTTTAAAATGCACACGCAAAATCTCTATCAATCAAATGGTGCCGTTGCCGGGGAGACGGTAGTCTCTTTCTTTATGTAATTTCGGGTTAAAAAAAATAAAAAATAAAAATAAAAATAAAAATTAAAAAATTATAAAAATTGAAAAATTTTAAAACAAAAAAAATTAAAAATAAAAATAAAATCATCTTGTTATTTTTGAAAGGTTTTTATATGAATTGTGCAGGAAAGGAAGACGGACAGATTCAGATCTGGAAAATCCCAGTGAACAAATAAAGAAACAGCAGATCTGAACAAACAGAGGAGAAACACAATAGATAACAGAAAAATTTTGACGGTCTTATCCAATTGAACCACCGCGTAACCGCGGCTAAAAGAGGTGTTTGACCACGGAACCGCGGTCAAATTGCTGACGTCAGTGCCCAAAAATTCTCTGTAAGTATTTTCTCTTCTCTTCTACCTCCTGATCTCCACTGAAATTTTCCTGCAAGGTTATTTGCGCAAAAACTTCTTCTTCCTCTCCAATAAAGTGTTTTAGATTTTTGGTGTGTTACTGCTTTGCATAATTAATACGGAATCTAAGGGGTTATAACACCAATCAAGATTGAGTGGGGATTTCATTACCCTTCCTAAGACACCAGAAATCACTAAAAGCATATGCATCACCCTTGAGCTAAATTAAAAAATATCTAGACTCAGCCAACTAAGGACTGTCATGCTCATTAGGACAGAGGAAGGTTATGGGCATTCAATCGATTATCTAAACTTGACTTTGTGGTGTCTAGGCTAGACAAGTGAGAAAGGTAACTTTAAAAGGCCCGTCTCACGGTGATTCGTGAGCAGAACCCTCCTTTCTTCATTTGTGCTTACCTGGCCACAATTGGTGGTGAAGAGGCGATTTGAGGGATATCTCACAACTTGTCACTTTGGAACAGTTAGGAGCAGTCTAGTTAACTTAGGAGACTCTGGCTCTAGGTTTGATTGTACAAGTTTAAACTGTAGTTGTTTGAAATTGTGCCGTAGTTCCGTACAAATTTTTGCAAAATTCTTTCTAAAAAAACACTTTGAAAAATTTCAAAACTCCAAAAACAAACAATTTTTTAAAAAAAATTAAAAAAAATTAAAAATTAAAAAAATAAAAATAAAAAATAAAAAAATTCACATTCTTTTCCTTTCTCTCCTCACATCATGGATACCCCACCTCGCAAAACTCTTGCCGAACTTTGGTACCCTCAATCAGACATTACTTCCTACGCTTCTTGTTTTGGTCGAATTTCGGACGGCCCCTCCATGTCCAAATTTTTTTTGAAAGATCGAATAGACATGTCTAGGGCATCCAGTTGGACTCCGCAATCCACCTTATATCAACCATTTCAATCTTCACCACCTTCTTACGTTGATACTCCTTTTTTCGAGTCCTGTTGTAACTCCGAAACCCATGCATATTGCTGAACATATTGAACAATCTCGTAACCAATCTTTCACTCCTTTCACCACTGCGAATTCTTTGGATCAAAAATTCCATTCACCTTCTTATCCAAATGTTGATCCTACTCTTGTCCAACTATTCAATTCCTACCAATCATACTCGACTTTCGCACCTTCCCTAGACATTGCTTCTACACAGCCATTTGGGAGTTTCCAGTATCCAAACTACTTTGAATCTTTTACTGAAACCCCTTCACAACCCATGTCTAGTCTGGAACAGTCGTTGGAAGATTTTATGGTAGTGTCAAGACAACAGATGATGGATTTGAATGCGTCCATGGCCGCCCTTATACAATCTAGTGACCCGGTAGCTAGTTTCCAACTAGCTCCATGTTTTCCAATGCATGATGAGGCAGTTGGACAGATTGAGAATTTGAGTGGAGAGAGTGAGCTGTGCACCCTTCCAAATCAAACTTACCCATCTACAATTGAATCCCACAACTCCAGTTTTGAATGTCTATCAAGTGTCCCAAATGATTCACCAGTTGAAAATAGAACGGTTAATGAGTTGTGCGACTTTGTAGTGTTTGATTTGCCAAATTGTGAGGGGTCCCTTTCGAGTGAACCCACACCCAATCCTTTTGACCTCTATACCTCCACTCTAGAACCTGAATTGATAAATATCCATGCTTTTGATGAGGTGTCTGAAAAAATTGATTTTCACTTGATTGAGGATATGGACGCTGGGAATATTTTGGATGATGAACCCGCAGATTTGACTGAATTTTTCTCTCCAATTCATCATCCCGAGTCATTAAATGTTTCTCCCGAACTTCATATGCATCTTGATTTTGATGAGAATTTCATGGATAAGCTAAATTTTGATGAGAGTATTGAGGAAATTATTGAGGATGAAGAAGTTTTACTTGAGGAGTCGGATTTTCCTATTCATTCTATCCCTTTCATTGACTGCGCACACCCTCCTGAATCTTTAACCGATATCCTTCCTCAATCACTTCCCTCCATCCTTATTCCGACTTTTTAAGAAACCGTTACACTTTCATTTTCAATGTCTGGTTTACCAAGTTCGACGTACCCATGTTTTCTGACGAATCTTGAGGGATTTGACCTTATTTCTCAGCTGGTTGATAGATTAGCACAATCGCTTTTTACACATCAGTCATTACAAATTGTGCTAATTTATACACTCCATTTCCACCCTCAAGTTCGTATTCCACTTCTTTCTCCCACTTTCTCTGGTTCTGCTTCTAATCTTCCTTTAATGATAGCGAGTGTTAATGAATCACAATCCGATATTTTGAGTTTGATAATTCTTGAAAAACAACTTGATTTAGACTCTTTTGAAAATAAGCTAAATGAGCCTTACGACTATCCTACCTTCATAATTTTTGAAAAATCAAGTGTGTTGAATTCAGGCACGACACTTATTGACATTGAAACGTTCAATCGGACCATCGATGAAAGTTTCGAAGATATTTTCGCCGACGAACTCGCATTCCCAAATGACACGAATTTTGTGATTAATCAACCTCCACCTGAAGAAGTCGAACCACCAACATTTCTTTTTCCCATTCTTCTCCTCCACCGAGACCGTATACTGCTTTTATCTCCACACGGTCTCGTGTGTTTCTCATTTCTTTTCTCTAAACTCCATTCTTTCACCAACCACACAATTATAACGATAAATTTTTTGAATGGTTGGTGCTAATGTTTGGCCTGTGTAAGACCTTGTATAGCTTGATACTGTGTTTTTCTCCTCCCTAACTCTGAACTTTAATGCTTCAACAGTATAAACACTGTTTCACTTAAGTTTGGGGGGAACCTTTTTGTGTATATATCTTTTGTTTTCTTTTTTCTGTTAATAATAAAAAAAAACCTAACATGGGAGTACCGACAATTTTGACCCTCTTGGTGTGGCATGACAGTGAGGGCACTGTCAAGTTTAAGTTTAGGGGTGTGCTCGGTAAGGTTTCTTCGTTCACATTCATGTGTATATTTTTGCATTTGCATACTTATTTTATAATCCATAAAAATCAAAAAATTTAAAAATTGAAAAGTTAAATTTTGGCCATATTTGACTTAAGTTCAGCATGATGGTTGAATAGTAGGAAAAACTAGATCCTAAACTTAGTAAATTAAAAACCCTAAAAATAACATTTCTTAAAGTTTAACTGTAGAAAATATACGTCCTTATAGTTTATTTAGAAATAGGCAAATTTTGAGTTCAGTTCTTGGGCTAAGTCGAAATAAGGGAAAAGTATTGAGTTTTTATTTGAAGTGTAACTCTGAAAAGTAATTCTGAACCTTAAATCTAAATTCTGAAAATATATACCCTAAAACTTGCACAAACACGCACCTTGAAACTTGGAATAGTAGAGGATACCTAGAAACGCTCTTGTCTAAAATCCCTAATATGAGAAAAAAAAAAGTATAAGTTTGGATAAAGAGATAAAAAAAATGAACACTGGTTTTGTAATTACTTAAGGCCGCATAAAAAAAAATATAGCGAGAGTGCTTCATCACCTAGTGCCTTAGACCAACTAGTTTGGAAGTCACTGCTAAGCCTTAGGTATTGCAAGACGAGAAATTACGTCTAAATGCGCAAGCACATTTTGTAGTCGGTCGTTTAGTACCTCAAGAAGTATTAACGGTCGCATGAAGGGTGTGTGAGCAAATTTCATCTAAAATTCGCCAATTAAAAATATTTTGGACAATGGACAAGAGTATGATAGCTAGAATTGAATTTCTAAGCGTAAGGGTTGATACATACACACACGTAGGGGTATATGATTGGGGTTTTGATGAGAGATAGGAATGAAAGATAGGGCTTATACCTTCAGTAGAGATGATAAAAATTCCTAAGTTGAGATGGAACCCTAGAAGGAAAATTCAAAAGATGCTGAAAACTGAATAAATTTGCAGAACATATATGATCTTAAGTTAAATGATAAGTGGGTGTGAAAAATATTGGTTGATGATTTCTAAGTTGAAGATAATAGAATTTCTTGCGAGAACACCGAATTGAAGAATGAAACTCAATAGGCCAAATTGATTGGATTTTGTGGGTAGTATCCGCTGAAAACCCTCAAGAGACAACACTCCTCCTACTAGGGACACCTAGAGATTTAACGGCTTGTTGCACGAGCTCAGTGCAATCGCGATTGCCTGCGAAAGTGAGGTTAGGATTTTTTTCGAGAATAAAATAGTTTTGCTCGGGACGAGCAAAAGATAAGTTTGGGGGTATTTGTTCATATCAGAATATTGCATTATTATATCGCCCATTCTTAATCATATTATAAATAAATAGGTGCTTTTGATCCATGTCTGCTAAATAGGTGCAGGTTACAGGTTCTCAGAACAATACAGTGAAATTCATGAAAGACGCTACAAATGTGAGACTACAACCAACAAATAGATGAATCTGTATGATACCGCCTACCAGTTTAAGAAACAAACAAAGATCAATGAACAGTTCAATTGCACAAAGCACAAGGGCAGCACAAGATTCAAGACTTCAATGCGAAGCTTACGGTAAAAGTCCACAAATTCTGCACTGTTGGAAATCTGGAAGAAAGTAGAAAAGATTCTGAAGAACCAAGTGAAGAAAACAGAATGAAAAGGCAACTTGAAGCATCCCTAAAGAATTGGGCCCATGAGCCCACCAAATGGCCGCGGATCCGCGGCCAAACAGGCTATTCTGCCGCGGTACCGCGGCCGTGCAATGCACGTGTCGGTGGGGTGTCGGTGCTTTGACTCGATCTTTGGGGTTGTTTTGTAATTTCATGTATGGATCAGAATTTAACCTATGGTTTTTCCTATCTATAAATAGGAAGGATGCCTCTCTCTAGTTTTTGTGCCTCTTTTGTGTGCTTTTTTTTGGGTGCCTCTTTGGAGATGCCTCTTTTTACTTTCTAGTTTAAATTTTAATTCCTTTGTAATCGTTCAAGAGTGCATCAATAAAGAAAGGTATTTTTATTTTTATCTCGCATTCCTTTTCTGAATTTAATTCTTCCATTTTTTATCTGTTATTTTAATATTTACAATTTAGTTTTCTAATATAAAAATTTATAAAAAAATGAATTCCATTGTTAATACCCTAATGAGTGAGTAATTCCTCACTTGTTAGGGTTAGGATTGGGAAGGTTTGAGAGAAGGAAATCTCTCTCCCTCCTTTTCTTGCCCCCATAATTTTTAATTAGTACTCTATTTAATTCAACCACACACCGCTAATTACGACACCCTATCCACATGATAGCGGTGATTCCCTAGTTAAGACCGATTATGGTTGAATTAACCGGAGGATAGGGCTAAGAGCCAAGAAAGGACGGACAAGGACCAAAGGGAAGAAACTAAGTTTCTTCCTAGTCGTGCTAATCCCTTTTGTTGACTATTACCCTAACACCTAAAATCCTAACTAGGGCATTAAAAGCAGTGAGAAGAATCCATATTTTGAACTGACCTAACCCTAACCCTAACAAAAGCCTTTAAATTGATTTAATCTCATTCATAGATCTTAAAACAAAACCCGACTTGATCGGATTTACTCGTTAGAATATAAAGAAAAGGAATCTATCTCCCTGTGGACCAACCCGTACTCAACCAGGTAGCTACCAAGAGACACCGTCTTGACTGCGGTATTCTTTAATTTTGATTTTAAAAACGCATAAGAAAAATATCACGAATCAAGTATATCATCCATATACTAACCCATGTAGAGAATTAACCATGGTAAGGGTTAATAGTTAGGTCACAAAATATCTTAAGTAGAAACAAAAGAGTGGACTAAGTCAAAGCTTATCTTCAAGCTTCTACAAGCTTCTAGCATTGATTAAATCCACTAATTTGTAATTACTTAATGATAAATGAAACCCTAACAAAAACCCTAGCATGGTATGAGTCTCATACATACACGTTGCATGTGTAACCTAGCTTGTCACAATATTATATATCACATATATAATATTTATGTAACAAAAGAAAACAATACAATAAACATATATCACATATATATTAAATGCATCATAAGTTAGAATAATAAATATTTAAGTGAGCATGTAATAGATATATATATATATATATTATATTATTTCATCGAATCAACACTTGATCCGATAACCCGGCTATATCATATATAACCGGCCGATATCATATATCGCTAGAATAGAATACGGTATCACATGCGCGTATCAATCTTGATCCCGCACATATCACATATGCGCTCCTACTCCGTTTCGCCTGAGCCAGGAAACCTCTGTGTAGGACTCTAAAGACTCGTCAATACGCCGGCAGTAGGTGATGATCATATCAAACACCCACAAGCTGCAAGCGGTCAGCTAAACGTAACAGCCACCCGGGTATTGAGCGACCAGATGATCAAAAAGCAAGCCTGTACATACTCCTGTGAATCCAATCAGTAACACTACCGTACAGTCCGGTCTCTTCGTCTGATATGTCCTATATCCAGTTTAGGGGTGGTAAACGTCAGACCCCAGTAAACGATAAGTCGTGTCGATATGAGGCTCATAACGGGTCGAGAAACTACTGATAACTCTTACCAGTAGATCTCTATATCAGCCCTGGCAAGGGACTTCCAGTTATAGCCAATCGAACACAGCGCAACATCAACCCCCAATAACGGGAGAGACGAAACCCCTCCTATCGCTCATTGCCTCCATGTGATTCGGGACTGTACCCAAAAGCCACCATTTTGCACGTTCACTTGAACGTGGTAAGGTGTCAAAGCACAGTGGGAATCACACAACACTCTATGACAATCTCGGGTATACAGACTAAGCTGTACTAGTGTCACCAGAACTGCTATCTGACGATACGTATAATACCATCTAGGAGTTCTTGGCGAGTCCGTTCAGTGTACCCAGTCTCCACTGATCACCCATATACCATCTTTGATGTCGAACACTAATGGAAGTGGGATCATCCATCGCCCATCATATGGGTCAAGATGCGTATACACTAGTCTACTCTGGAGTATCGATGCCCTGTCTCGATACACCCTCGACTAGGAACAGTTATAGAATGTACTCGTAGACTACCCTGGCCCCACTAGTATGATCTGCATCATAGTCTCAGTAGTCAAGTACATATCCTAAGGGCTTTATCAACATGTAAGAGCAATACATTGTTCCGATACAAGTCTGCACGTTAAGATAAAGTGCAACCAGATAGCATACTATCATATCGAGCAAGAATATCCTCTCTATATATATCCAAGCATCCACTATAATATACATCATAAGTACAACAATGGCCTCTAGGGCATATATATAACTAACAATCTCCCACTTGCTCCAAGGCTAGCTATTGTAGTATCTCATACCCAACAACTTGAAGAGTCTCTCAAAATGTATCTGGGGTATGGCCTTCGTGAGTGGATCCGCAGTGTTGTCCTTCGTGTCAACTCTCCTGACCTCGATCTCTCGGCAATCAACTATCTCCCGGATCAGGTGATACCGCCTCAGAATATGCCTGGATCTCTTATAGGACCTGGGTTCCTTGGCCAAAGCCACAGCTCTATTGTTATCACAATACAGAGGTATTGGATTCTCAATGGATGGAACCACCCCAAGTTCAGTTATGAACTTCTTTATCCAGACAGCCTCTTTGGCAGCATCGTTGGCAGCGATGTATTCAACCTCCATCGTCGAGTCTGCCACGGTTTCCTGTTTGGAACTCTTCCAACACAGCGCCCTTCCATTGAGGGTAAAGATAAAGCCCGAGTGCGACTTAGAGTCGTCCTTATCACTTTGGAAGCTCGAATCGGTAAAGGACTCCACCTGGAGTTCTTTGTTACCATACACCAAGAACATCTCTTTAGTCCTTCTCAAGTACTTGAGAATGTTCTTCACAGCTGTCCAGTGATTCTCTCCAGGATATGCTTGATACCTACTCACTACACTTTGAGAGTATGCTACATCGGGTCAGGTACATAGCATCGCGTACATGATAGAGCCTACTGCCGAAGCATAGGGTATCCCTTGCATGCGAGCTCTCTCCAAATCATCTTGGGAGACATCTCTTTGGAGAGAGTAAGTCCAGAGATCGTGGGTAAGTTCCCATGCTTGGATTCTTCCATACTAAACCTCTTTAGTATGGTGTCAATGTACCTGGATTGGGACAATCCCAGTATCCGTCTAGATCTATCTCTATAAATCTTAATCCCCAAAATGCAGGAGGCATCACCTAGATCTTTCATTGTGTATCTTTGTGATAAGAAGAGCTTGACCGAGTGCAGTGTAGGAACATCATTTCCTATCAAGAGTATGTTATCCACGTACAATACGAGGAAGAAAACCTTACTCTCTGCAACCTTCTTGTAAATACAAGGTTCATCTACGTTCTTGATGAAGTCAAACTCTTTGACTACCACATCAAAATAGATGTTCCAACTCCATGATGCCTGCTTTTAGCCCGTAGATGGATTTAAGCAACTTGCATACCTTTCCGCTGCTCACACTATCTACGAAGCCCTCTGGCTGAGTCATGTACACTCACCCCTCTAAATCACCATTTAGAAAGGCGGTCTTAACATCCATTTGCCAGATATCGTAGTCATGGTATGTAGCAATGGCAAGTAGGATCCGGATGGACTTAAGCATAGCCACTGGAGAAAAGGTTTCGCCATAATCCACACCTGGTCGTTGACGAAAACCCTTTGCAACAAGTCTAGCTTTGAAAGTCTCAACTTTTCCATCTACACCAAGTTTCTTCTTAAAGATCCATTTGCTCCCAATCGGTTTTACCCCTTCAGGAGCAACTTCCAAAGTCCATACTTTGTTGGTGTACATGGATTCCATCTCACATCGCATTGCATTCAGCCATTTCACAGTGTCCCCACTCGTGATGGCCTGCTCGAAGCTAGTCGGGTCATCATCTTCCATGATGCAATCCTCGCTCCCACCATTTATGAGAAAACCGTAGTATCTCTCAGGTGGATGAGAAACCCTACTAGATCGGCGGAGAGGCTGGGGTTCGTTGGGAACTATTGAATTCTCTGGTTCCACTAAATCTTTAGTTGCAGTTTGTGCTGCTGGAACTTCTTCCAGCTCTACCTCCTCGCCACTAATTTCTCTTATAAGAAATTCCTTTTCTAAAAAGGTGGCATATTGAGAAACAAACACTTTTTGCTCCTCAACGTGGTAGAAAATATATCCTTGAGAATTCTTTGGATATCCCACAAAACTGATCGTGCCTCGAGCTTGTCCGGATTTTTCCTTTTAACATAGGCTGGACAACCCCATATCTTAACTCGTTTAAAATATGGTCTCATTCCCCTCCATATCTCATATGGGGTTGTAGGCACTGATTTAGATGGAACTTGATTCAATAGGTATGCTGTGTCTAAAGCGCATAACCCCAAAAAGAAATAGGTAACTCAGCGGTGCTCATCATAGAGCGCACCATATCTAATAGGGTGCGATTCCTCCTTTCCGATACACCGTTGTGTTATGGTGTATACGGAGGAGTAAGCTGAGAGAGAATCCCATTCTCTTTTAGATAGTCCAGAAATTCAGTACTTAAGTATTCTCTTCCTCGATCAGATTGAAGGATCTTAATATTTTTACCTGTTTGGTTCTCTACTTCGTTCTTATATTCTTTGAATTTCTCAAAATCTTCAGACTTGTGTTTCAACAGGAACACATGTCCGTATCTTAAGAGATTGTCAGTGAATGTAATGAAATACGAGAAACCATTCTTGGCATTTGTAGACATGGGACCGCAGACATCACTATGTATCAATCCCAAGAGTTTCATAACTCTTTCTCCGTGTCCACTAAACGGAGTTTTGGTCATTTTGCCTTTGAGTCCATGTCCACTAAACGGAGTTTTGGTCATTTTGCCTTTGAGATATGAATGGAAAGTTTCATAAGATGATAATTCGAACGGATCCAAATATCCATCCTTGTACAACTTAGCCAGTCGTGTCACATTGATATGACCAAATCTACAATTCCACAAGAAGGATTCGATCATTTCTGAACTCTTCCTCTTGTGTGTGTTATGTACATTAAGAACTGTGGTTTGATTTAGAATGTATATGCCATTATGTAACGAGCCTGATCCAATCAACTTTTGATTCAGGAAGATGTTCATAACATCATCCTATACAAAAAAAATTGAATCTTGAAGTCCCGTTATGGGACTTCCCGGGCCCACCGGACAAGAGACAACAGAGAGAGGACGTTCGTGCTTTCCGACTCATCCTTCTTTACTTAATAAAGAAACAGATATAACATTGCATATCAGGGTCGGTATGTAATAGCATTCGTTCAGAATCAATGTATTTCCATTTGGTAATACAAGGTGATATTCACCAACTACTTTGGCTGCAATATCTGCACCATTCCCCACTCTTATGGAATGATCAGCTATTCCCAGTTCTCTATCTTTCCTTAGCCCATGCAACATATTGCATATGTGGGATACTGATCCTGTATCTAATACCCAGGACGTAGAGTGAACTGAAAAACAATTCTCGATAACTAACACACCCGAAGAATATGCATCAACATGCTTATTCTTCATTTGGGCAACGTGAGAATCAGGATATTCCCCTATTTCCTATTCAGTCTTATAACAATTATAAGAAAGAAAGGAACCAATGTTCCCCTGCTTAGTATAACAAGCAGGTTCGGTCAATACATCCATATTATTATCTTGATTAAGGCTTGACATGGTCGCTACCTGGAGAGAGGGAGAAGAAAGCACTTTAGCGTATGCTCTTGCAAGATTAGATTGGTTATTATCTTATCAAATCAGGATGGCTCCCACTGTTTTTATCAAATCTTTCTTCAAACCCTAAAAGGTAAGACTAGCCGGATTAATTACACCTTACAATGTCATCAATCTTTCAGCCAGGCCAGCGTTGGTACTTTGAGGGAGGTTCCCTGTGCTTTCATACGGGCCTAATTAAAATAAACCTCGTTTTCCCAGAGGTCAAACACCGTTAACACCTTTTTAGACACCTACTTGATTGGCTAATTGTTATGTGTAAAACTCTCTCAGAGCAACTCTTACTCGCAGTGGGTATCGGGATCCAACTATCTCATAGAAGGTATGCAATCTCATTGCAAATTTCAAAACTTGAAATTCCCGATAATACTTTTGCCCCAAGCTACTTATGACCTTAACATGCTAAAAAAATCATAAGCGCTAGCCAAGTTCAACCCGTCATTTTCTGATTGAATTAAACCCACCCGCACGACCCTTAACATGGTCAACAAAGTCGTACGACTACCCTAATCCAATCTCATCACATGATTTAGCAGATAAGCACTAATTAGCTACCACACACTACGCCTTAACTTGGTCAACAAACGTAGAACAAATACTAAGTAGTACTTATCTGAAATGACGGAGGGCTACATCAGGTTTTTATGAAAACCTTTTGCGTAATGACTTGATATCGTTGTTGAAACAAGTGATTTTTGAAAAGGAGTGTTTTTTAGGCTTTTACTAGTTTCGCTAAAGAGGTCACTCCAGGTGAAGGGATCTCGGCTCCTTCCTTATCGAATAAGGTGCTGAATATTCTACTAGGAATACCGCTATGCAAAGAAAGAACTATAGAAGTAATAAAAAAAACCGAGTACGTTGTAGAATCTGCTAGTTTCGCTAAAGTGGTCACTCCCGGCGAAGAGATCTCGGCTTTTTTCTTATCGAATAAGGTGCTGGATATTCTACAAGGAATAACGCTATGCAAAGTAAGAACTATAGCTACCCTATTTATAAATTTGATTCTACAACATCTTTTAGGTTTCTTTTCATTCATTAATCTCATTAATGAAGTATCATCATTTATGCTTCCTAAGCATCAAAGAAGAAACGAAAATACAACGTACGTTTATGCCATCCGCATTTGCCACAATGTTCCGTTATGCACCGTTAGGTTACTTAACTAACGGCATACCGGGACGGGACTAGCGCGGGTGTAAAACATAAGCAACGTCTACTATATATCTCATATATAAGAATAAAGCATTCGTCTCAGGAAGTAATATGATCTCATCACAGAACATTGCAGCAGAAGTCAACATATGAAATTTTGGATATACTAGGACGTCCGTGTTTTATTTTGAGCCTGTATAAAACACGAATTCCACGGTCGCGATGAATAGCCAAACCCACACCCCTAGACCCCTACTCGAGCGGCAAGCAACCCTGCTAATTCTAGGGTTGGGAGACCCGGTCTCGACTCCTGGAGATGGCCTCCCACTGTACCCTAGGACCCGGTTGCTTATGCTCTCCTCTTTGGGTCTATCCTAATGCGGAAAAGTAAATAATATACAATGGTGACATCATCCTCAACCCGGAAGTGCCCCAATAGAAGAATATTACATATAAATGAATTTTACATGAATGAAAATGAAAAACTCTCATCTCACATAAAACCCATGGCTATTCAAAACACGACGATCCAATGTAACATACCATAGCAACACATAACATCACATATCATCAACGTAAGTAAATATGCGTATCCTAATTGTCGTTGATGTATAGCAACGAAACCGGCGATACACCACATATTACATTTACGGTCGCAGAAAAGAAAATGTAAAACTACAACATTTGGAATCCACAATCACCTTAGACATCATAAACCCGAAATATCACATATTACGGATTTCATGCCTAACTATATGAATTCCACATATTGTATCACATTAAAGATAAAGCTAGACGATGTTAAACTTTCTGATCGAATCAACAAACACCCAAAATTTCCCAGAGAGCTCAACACTTGAGCACAGTTAAAGTTAACCAGAGACATCCTACATCACCTACGGACGTACAGCTGAAGGCCCGACTCAAGCCTCTCAAGCCTCTCAAGTAGCGCCGCGGATCCGCCGCCAAAACTATGTTTTGGCCGCGGATCCGTGGCCACTTGGACGAGTTAGGGTTTCGTTCTTCAGGTGTGTCCATAGAATTCTCTGCATGATTTTCTGAATATTTTTAACATGGAAAAATCCAACTTTTTGAAAAAATTCCAGAGAGGGGGACCGTTTCGGCAATTTGGAGTTCGATCGGAATTCTAACTTCGTCTAGACAACGCCTAATGCTCTAGCTTGGCTCTGTTACCACTGTAGGGTTCTTATGCACGACAGCAATGTTTCGGGTGGCATCTTCCATGCCATTTTAAAATTTTGCCATGCTTAAACAACCCTTACCAAGATCTTTAAATAGAGAATCATACGTAAACATGAAGCAAACAACTTTACTTCTAAGTGTTTAGGGATTACAACCTTTGTAGTCCATTGCTTCGCTTCATAATCTCCGAGTAGTGGTCCCTTCGCTACGATCCATTTGCTCCCGAACTCCTTAGAGGCTCCACAAGTCGTACGATACATCCTTGCTTGAAGTCTTCAAAGTCTGTGATGATCTACGTCGAGGAAACACGGACACAAGCTCTCTTCACTAATACAGAATTAGTGAAGCTAACACACTAATCTATATGGCTAGTATAGAAGGGGATGATGAAGTAGGAATTTTGCTCACTTTAGAATTATATTTCTCACTATTTTTCTTCTTGATCTCAAAGTCAAGAGAGCTCAAAAGTGATGAGGAAGAAGAAGAAGAAAATATCTCAAGTGATGAAAATATCTCTCATGGTTAAAATGCAACCCTTGAGTGAGTATATCATCCATATACTAACCCATGTAGAGAATTAACCATGGTAAGGGTTAATGGTTAGATCACAAAATATCTTAAGTAGAAACAAAAGAGTGGACTAAGTCAAAGCTTATTTTCAAGCTTTTACAATCTTCTAACTTTGATTAAATCCACTAATTTGTAATTACTTAATGATAAATGAAACACTAACATAAACCCTAGCATGCTATGAGTCTCATACATACACGTTGCATGTGTAACCTAGCATGTCACAATATTATATATCACATATATAATATTTATGTAACAAAAGAAAACAATACAATAAACATATATCACATATATGTTAAATGCATCATAAGTTAGAATAATCAATATTTAAGTGAGCATATAATATATCTATATCTATATATCTATATATATTATATATTATTTCATCGAATCAACACTTGATCCGATAACCCGGCTATATCATATATAACCGACCGATATCACATATCGCGAGAATAGAATACGGTATCACATACGCGTATCAATCTCGATCCCGCATATATCACATATGCGCTCCTACTCCGTTTCGCCTGAGCCAGGAAACCTCTGTGTAGGACTCTAAAGACTCGTCAATACATCGGCAGTAGGTGATGATCATATCAAACACCCACAAGATGCAAGCGGTCAGCTAAACATAACAGCCACCCGGGTATTGAGCGACCAGAAGATCAACAAGCAAGCCTGTACATACTCCTGCGAATCCAATCAGTAACATTACCGTACAGTCCGGTCTCTTCGTCTGATATGCCGCATATCTATTCTAGGGGTGGTAAACGTCAGACCCCAGTAACCGATATGTCGTGTCGATATGAGGCTCATAACGGGTCGAAAAACTACTGATAACACTCACCAGTAGATCTCCATATCAGCCCTAACCAGGGACTTCCAGTTATAGCCAATCGAACACAGCGCAACATCAACCCCCAATACCAGGAGAGACGAAACCCCTCCTATCGCTCATTGCCTCCATATGATTCGGGACTGTACCCAAAAGCCACAGTTTTGTACGTTCACTTGTAAGGTGGAAATCAAAGCACAGTGGGAATCACACAAGACTCTATGACGATCTCGGATCTACAGACTAACCTGTACTAGTGTCACCAGAGAACTGCTATCTAACGATAGGTATAATACCATCTAGGAGTTCTTGGTGAGTCCGTTCAGTGTATCCAGTCTCCACTGAGCACCCGTATACCATCTTTGATGTCGAACACCAATGGAAGTAGGATCATCCATCGCCCATCATATGGGTCAAGATGCGTATACGCTAGTCTGCTCTGGAGTACCGATGCCCTATCTCGATAGACCCTCGACTAGGAACAGTTATAGGATGTACTCGTAGACTACCCTTGCCCCACTAGTTGATCTGCATCATAGTCCCAGTAGTCAAGTACACATCCTAAGGGCTTTATCAACATGTAAGAGCAAGACTTTGTTCCAATACAAGTCTACACGTTAAGATAAAGTGCAACCATATAGCATACTATTATATCGAGCAAGAAAGTCCTCTCTATATATATCCAAGCATCCACTATAATATACATCATATGTACAACAATGTACTCTAGGGCATATATATAACTAACAGATACTAGTAAAAGCCTAAAAAACACTACATTTAAATCATTTGATTCTACAACGATATCAAGTTAATTACGCAAAATGTTTTCTTAAAAATCTGTCGTAGCCCTCCGTCATTTCAGATAAGTACTTCATAGTATTCGTGCAACGTTTGTTGGCTTTCGTCAAGGCGTAGTATGCGGTAGCTATTTATGCTTATCTGCAAAAGCATATGTTGTGATTGAGTTAGGCTAGTTATGCGACTTTGTTGGTTTTCGTCAAGGGTCGTGTCGGTGGGTTTAATTCAATAAAGAAATATACAGGTTGAACTTGAGTAGCAGCCTATGGTTTGTTGGCTTTCGTCAAGGTCATAGGATGCTAGGGGTAAAATATTATCGGGAATTTCAAGTGTTGAAATTTGTAATGAGATTGCATACCATCTATGAGATAGTTGGATCCCGATACCCACTGCGAGTAAGAGTTACTCCTGGGAGAGTTTTACACATTACAATTAGCCGATCGAGTAGGTGTCTAGAAAAGTGTTAACGGGGTTACGCCCCTGGGAAAATGAGGTTTATTTTAATTAGGTCCGTGCGAAAGCACGGGGAACCTCCCTCAAAGTACCGGCACTGGCCTGGCTGAAAGATTGGCAAACTTGTAGGGAGTAATTAATCCTGGCTAGTCTTTCCTTTTAGGATTTGAAGGAAGATTTGATAAAAATAGTGGGAGCCATCCTGATTAGATAAAATAATAACCAATCTAATCTTACAAGAGTATACGCTGAGTGTTTTTCTTCTCTCTCTCCAGGTCGCGACCATGTCACGCCTTAATCCTGATAATAATATGGATGTATTGAATGAACCCGCTTGTAATACTGTGCTGGGAACATTGGTCCCGCTTATAATTGTTATAAGACCGAGCATGATATAGAGGATTACCAGGATGCCCGTGCCGCCCAAACGAAGAAAGTGCATGATGATGTATCTTCTTTGGGTGTGTTCATTGCTGAGAACTGTTTCTCAGTATCCTTTACGTCCTGGGTATGAGATACCGGATCAGGATCCCACATATGTAATCTGTTACATGGGCAACAGATAGGTAGAGAACTAAGAATGAGTGATAAGTTTCAAGAGTTGGAAACGGTGCAATTATTGCAGCCAAGTCTATTGGCAGTTATCACCCTGTATTACCAAATACATTGATTCTGAACGGATGTTATTAGATACCGAACTTGATATACAATATCATATCAGTCTCTTTATTTAGTAAAGAATGATATAATTTTGTATTGTTGGATAATGTTTTGAACATTTTCTATATCAAGAGTTGATCGGATCAGGCACGTTATCTAAAAGCATATACGTTCTAAATCAAACTACAGTTCTTAATGTGTAGAACACACACAAGAGGAAGAGTTCAGAAATGAACGAATTCTTCTTGAGGCATTGTAGACTAGGTCATATCAATGCGACCCGACTAGCTGAACTTATATAAAGATGCATATTTAAATCAGTTTGAATTTACATCTTGTGAAACTTGCCAGTCATGTCACAAAGATAAGATGACCATAGCTCCGTTTATTGGAAACGGAGAAAGAGTTAGAGAACTCTTGGGATTGATACATGATGATGTATGGAAGTCCCCTGTCTACATATTCCAGGACCGGTTCTTGGTACTTCATTACATTTACTGATGATCTCTCAAGATTTGGACATATGTTCCTGTTGAAACACAAGTCTGAAGCTTTTGAGAAATTCAAAGAATATAAGTTAGAAGTAGAGAACCATAACGGGTATAAGTATTATGTCCTTTGATGTGATCAGGGAGGAGAATACCTGAGCACGGAATTCCTGGACTATTCTAAAGGAGAATGAGATTCTTTCTCAGCATTACTCTCCGTATACACCACAACACGTCGGTTTATCAGGGCAGAGCAATCACACCCTATTAGATATGGTGCGCTCTATGATGATACCTACTAAGTTGCCTATTTCCTTTTAGGAGTTATGTACTTGAGAAGCTGCATACCTATTGAATAGGGTTCCAACCAAATCAGATGCCTACCACTCCATATGTGATATGGTATGGGAAAAGCCCATGTCTTAAGTAAGCTAAGATTTGGGGTTGTCCGGCCTCAGTCAAAAGAAAAATCCGGACAAGCTCGAGGCAAGGTCAGTTCTGTATAAGTTTGTTGGATATCCCAAGCATTCGTAAATGAATATCTTCTACGGCACCGAGGAACAAAAGATGTTTTATTTCTCGGCATGCCGCCTTTTTAGAAAATAAATTTATTTTGGAAACAAATTTGTGGTCATAGGATAGAACTGGAAGGAGTTCCAGCTATACAAACCGCAGCTGATGATTTGGTAGAACCGAAAGATTCATTAGTTCCCAACGAACCTCAGCCTTTCCGCCGATCTAGTAGGGTTCCTCATCCACCTGAGAGATACTTCAGTTTTATCTATGACAGTGGGAGCGAGGATTGCATCATGAGATGATGACCCAACTAGTTTCGAGTAGGCCATTAGGAGTATGGACTCTGTGAGAATGGCTGGATGCTAAGAGATCTGAGATGGAATCCATATACACCAACAAAGTATGGACATTGGTTTCTATATCTGAAGGGTTAAATCCCCATCAAAAGCAAGTATATCTTAAGAAGATTATTTGGTGTAGATGGAAAAGTTGAGACTTTCAAAGCTAGAATTATTGTAAAAGGTTTTCGTCATCGACCAGGTGTGGATAATAATGAAACCTTTTCTAGGGCCTATGCTTAAGTCCATCCGGATCTTACTTGCCATTGCTACATACCATGACTACGATATCTGGCGGTTGGGTGTCATGAATGATTTTCTAAATAGTGATTTAGAAGAGAGCATCTATAAGTACACAGCCAGAGGGCTTCGTAGACAGTGGGAGTAGTGGAAACGTGTGCAAGTTGCTTTATGTGTTAAAGCAGGCATTGCGGAGTTGGAACATCTGTTTTGATGTGGTAGTCAAAGAGTTTGACTTTATTAAAATAGTAGATGAACCTTGTATATACAAAAAGGTAGTAGGGAGTATGGTGGTGTTCCTCGTATAGTACGTGGATGACATACTCTTGATAGGGAAGGTGTTTCCTATACTACGCTCGGTCAATCTCCTCTTATCACAAAGATTCTCCATATAGGATCAAGGTGATACCTCCTAAATCCTGTGTTTTGGATCTATGTGATAGATGTAAGTGGATGTTAGGATACTCACTAGGTGTAGTGAGATGGTATCAATCGATCCTGGGGAGAATCACTGGATAGTTTCAAAGGTGGTAAGGTCGACTGAATGTCAGTGGCAGCATTGTCTTTACCCTCAGGGGAGGGACGGTATGTTGGAAGTGTTCCAAGCTAGATGTCGTGACAAACTAGACGATAAAGGCTGGATACATCGCTTCCAAGGATGCTACCAAAGAGGCAGTCTGGATGTATATAAGTTCATGCGATGAACTTCGTTCCTACCATTGTATGACAATGGGGTTGTAGCTTATGCATAGGAACCCCCGTCCCACCAGTGATCCAGACATATTCTTAGGCAATATCACCTAATCATGGAGGTGGATGATCTCCAGGGAGATCGAGATTAGGAGAGTAGACTACAGAGGACAACACGGCGGATCCGCTCACAAAGGCCTATTCCCAGAAAAGACTTTTATGGGATGGTTGAGTATGAGATACTTCAACCACTGATGATTGTTGGGTATTGGATACTACAACAGATGACCCTAGTTCAAGTGGGAGATTATTAGTTATATGTATGCCCTAGAAGCCATTACTATACATACGATATATATTGTAGTGGATGCTTGGACATATATAGGAAGGACTTTCTTGCTCGACATGATAGTATGCTATCTGGTTGCTCTTTATCTTAACATGTACACTGATTGTATCTATGTTACATGTTGATAAATCTTTTAGGATGAGTACTTGACTACCAGGATTATGATGCAGATCATACTAGTGGGGACAGAGTAGTCGCTAAGTACATCCTTCAAATGTTCCTAGTCGTAGGTATATCGAGACAGGGCATCGATATACCAGAGAAGACTAGAGTATAGCTTCTCGACCCATATAGATGGACGATGGATGATCCCATATCCATTGGTGTTTGACATCAGAGATAGTATACGGTTCTCAATGGAGACTGGGTACAATGGACAGACTCGTCGAGAACTCCCATATGGTATTATACCTTACGTCAGATGGCGGTTCTCTGGTAACACTGGTACATGTTAGTCTATAGACCCGAGATCGTCATAGAGTCTTGTGCGATTCCTATTGTGCTTTGATTTCCACCTTACCACGTTCAAGAGAACGTTCAAAACGGTGGCTTTTGGGTACAGTCCTGAATCACATGGAGGCAATGAGCGATATGAGGAGTTTCATCTCTCCCGGTATTGGGAGTTGATGTTGCGCTGTGCTCGATTGGATATAAAAGGAAGTCCCTGGCCAGGGCTGCTTCAAAGATATACTGATAAGTATTATCAGTAGTTTCTCGACCCGTTATGAGCCTCATATCGACACGACTTATCGAGTTACTGGGGTCTGACGTTTACCACCCCTAGATAAGATATGCGACATATCAGACGAAGAGACCGGACTGTACGGTAGTGTTACTGATTGGATTCGCTGGAGTGTGAGCAGGCTTACTTGTTGATCTTCTGATCGTACAATACCCGAGTGACCGTTACGTTTAGAAGACCGCTTGCGGCTTGTGGGTGTTTGATATGATCATCATCTACTGCCGGCGTATTGACGAGTCTTTAGAGTCCTACACAGAAGTTTCCTGGCTCAAGCGAAACGGAGTAGGAGCACATATGTGATATGTGTGGGACCGAAATTTATACGATATGTGATACCGTACTCTATTCTCGCGATTTGTGACATCGGTCGGTTATATGCGATATAGCCGGGTTATCGGATCAAGTGTTGATTCGATAAGTTGTTATATATGATATTAGTCGGTTATATGTGATATAGCCGGATTATTAAATCAAGAGTTGATTTGATAATCTAATGTATAATTATATATTTGATATATTACATTACATTAACTAATATTAAGCTCACTTATGATTTCTTTTTCTCACTTTGTGCATAAGTATATATGTGATATATATTTTTGTACATAATTTTGTGTCATGCTTGATGATACATGCAACTTGAGTGTGTGTATGACTTACACCATGCTTGGTTTAATTGCTAGGGTTTTTAATTATTTTGGTAATTACAAATGGTGGCATTATGTCATGACAAATAGCTTGTAGAAGCTCGAAGTCTTCATTGACCAAGTCCACTCTTTTGTTATGCCTAAGATATTTGCTAACCCAACCAATTAAACCTAGCCATGGTTAACTCTCTACAAAGGATAGTATATGATACTAACTCACCTAGATTTGCCATTATCTTATGGATAATGATTATGAGATATTTTCTTCTTCTTCTTCTTCCTCAAAAAAGCTTTCTAGCTTCAATGGAGTTGATGGAAAAAGTGTGAGAAAATCAAATCTAAAGTGAACAAAATTCCTACTTCATCATCCTCTACTACTTGCCATTTAGTATAGAGTGTTTGCTTCACTAATTCCACAATTAGTGAAGAGATAGCTTGGGTTAGTATTTCCTCGACGTAGATCATCTTTGGCCTCGAAGACTTTGAAGCAAGCATGTTCGTTTCTTCATTGGAGCCTCTCTAGAGTCTGCTAGTTCATGATCGCAGCGAAGGGACGACTACATGGAGCTAATGAAGTGAAGGACCAGTCTACAAAGGTTGTAATCCTTGTTTTCTTTTAGTTGCAAAGTGTTTGCATTTTATTCCGTCGGATTTCTTGTATACGATTCTAGGGTTAGGGTTAGCTAGAACGGAAAAATTTTAATATGGCATGAAAGATGCCTCTCGAAACCTTGCTGCCGTGATAGGGAACCTTGCACGACTCAATTTCCTAAGAAAGTGATATGCCAATCTTGCACACCCCTCTCCCTTTTAGTCTGTAAGACACCTTCAGAGAGTGTGACTCTATCACCTGCAGATACACCACTATGCCAGGAGTCATCCATTCTAAAACATCTTTAGAATACTGTCTAAATACCCAGATTGGGAAACTACCCAAATCTAGATCTAAAACCATAGATCTAGTAACCAGAATGCCTAATATAATATCCATATCATATGTAGAGAAACCACCGTGTGACAACAAAAGTATAACCGATCGTAGTATAGGAATTTCACTTCCTACAACGTGTATGTCATCCTAATACCAGGACATCACACCCTACTACCTTCTTAACGGATCTTTCTCCTATTCTGATGAAGTCAAAGCCTATGACTGTCACATCAAAAATAGATGATCTATCTCCGCTATATCTGCTTTAGTCTATAAATAGATATAAGCTACTTGTCCACTATGCTTCCGCTGTTCCCACTGACTATAACAACCCTCAGGCAGAGTCATATACACGTGCACTTCTAAAGTAAACTTTAGAACGTCACTATACACATCCTCCTGTCGGGTCACACAGTCAAGAACAGCAGTAATGGCAAGTATGGGTAAACAAGAACCTCCATTTCACCGTCTTTGAGAATACCAAAGTACCTCTCGGGCGCCTGAGGTTACCCACCATATCTGCAGAGTGGCTAATGGAATGTCAAACATGATTGAATCTTTAGGTTCTTTTAAATTTTCAATAATCGTTTGTGGTTCTGGAATCACTTCAAGTTCTACCATACTCCCACTACTGTTTTCTGAAAAAGTCCATTTTACTAAAACTGTGGCGAGTCAAGAACAATATCACTATTGATCTTCCAGATGGTAGAAAGTTAACCCTTGTCATAGCCCGGGTTAACCCACAAACTGTCATTACTGAAACGTGCCTTGAGTTATCCAGAGTCTGATTTTAAGCATAAGCCGGATAACTCCATATACCTTAATATCGTTAAGATATCAACCATTTTATATACAATATAGAAACAGAGGCACTGATTTAATTCGAACCAGATTCAAATCATGCAGCAGTCTCCAGTGCATGTCAACTAAATAGAGAGAGGCCGATAAGCATTACTTAACTTAGGAGTGCATCCAGATATGAGTAACCTGAAAAAGAAGCAAGTTCTCAAAACCATTACTATCAACTGAATACCAAACATAAGTATCTATATCTTCGATCACCTTGAAAATTCCTGATACTTGCATCACGTGGTTCTCTACTTTATTCTTGTACCTATAAATTCTCATAACTTGGACCTTGTATTTTTACGAAACACTTGTTTAAAAACTAGAGAAGTCATAAGTAAATAGAATATAGTATGAGGACCAACCCCTCTGTCTTAATGGACACTGGATAACATACAATATTTTGTATAAGTCCCCTGAGTTGAATAACTCAAACCCTGTGCGTCGTAGATTAAAAACTGTACTATGGTTAAGAAGAATTACACCGCTGTTTAATGCTCCTTATCTAACCATCAACTGATATAGGTAAATGTCATGGACATAATTTCAAAAATTTATATCTCACTTTATGAAATAAACGTATAGATATATCAGTTTGAAATTGGTGCATAACAACGGATATTCAAAACCAAATATTTGCCATCAGGAAAAAACCCCAGGTGATTTCCTCAAATATTACCAATTGCAACAAATTCCGATATAATGAGGATGATCACCTAATTCCCAATAACTTACTCCCACTCATCATCTGTAAAACCATACAGATGTAACAATCAAGTCTGGTAAATACATACCATGGAGTAAGGATCTAATTGGGAAATCAGTTTTCAATTAACAACGCATAGTGAAACTGAAACATGAAGATGTTTCGAAGGGGTATCCAGGTATTCCTAGTAATGCCTCTTCCATATCCAGATTCATGACTGTAAACCGTATATTTCCTTGCCATCTCTCCAAATATCTTTATTTGTCTTTACTCTTTACCTTCTGTATACTATCCTTAGGCTAAATGGTTTTCTTACTTCCCTACCTTCGGCACCAGCCTATGGTTTGGAAAAAGACTATCCAATAAGCGTAATAGGTGTACTCTCCTAATCCTAGGAGTACTCGCAACTTGAGAGAAGGTAAAGATTAAAGGCAACTGAATAAATCTTATTCTATTTCTCCTGAACCAGAATCCATCCTCGAGCTGGAACAAGTTCCTTCAAGTTCGTATGTAACTATACGACGGATTATCCAATAACTGTGGATCTTCGTAGTGATACGGGGTGTTATGGAGAAATAAAGAGGTGAAGTAGGAGTGGCGATGAAAATACGTGGTTTGGTCATGAATGATAGCAGTCGCAATTTACTTTGCCTTCTTTCTAATCCCTTTATCTGTCTTTACTTATTACCTCCTGTACACCACACTTAGGCTAATTGGTTTTCTTCTTTCCCTACCTTTCTGCACCTGCCTATGGTTTGGAAGAAGACTATCCAATAAGCGCAATAGGTGTACCCTCTCCTAATCCTAGGAGCCCTCACAACCTGAGAGAAGGAAAAAGGAAAATACAACTGAATAGTCCAATTCAATTTCTCCTGAACCGGAAACCATCCTCGAATCTGAAACAAGTTTCTTCGAGTTTGTATGTAACTATACGATGGTCATATCCGATAAATATGGATCTTCATAGTGATACGGAATGTTCTGGAGAAACGCAAAGTTTAAAAGTAGGAGTGGCAATGATGTATGCAACTCTGACAATCTAAAAGCCAGTGTTTTAAGAAAGTTCGGTTAACTTGGTTTATGAGTTCTACTATAGGGTCGGGCCATGGTCGCTACCAAAAAGAGAGAGAAAAGAAACACTCAGCATGCACTCTAACCTAGATCAGAATGGTTAATCACTTTATCTAATCAGGATGTCTCCCACTGTATCCTCAAATTCTCCTCCAAACCCAAAAGAAGAATTAGTCGGGATCAACTAAAATCACCCGAGGAGTAAACCAACTCATCAGTGGGAATCGAGATCCAACTATCATCGCATGATAACTTGATGGAATCTACTCAAGTCACCACACTCCATAAGGTATGCGCATGCCTGGCAAGTTTCAGTTTCTTTAGAAACCCTCGATGTGATTTTTACCCCAAGTGGCTTATGACCTTGACAGAGGTCAACATATCATAAGTCGCAAGTTAAGTTCAAACCGTCATTGTCCTGGATTAACTTAGACCCAACCGCACGTACGTTTTACAGAGGTCAAAATGACAGTGCGGCTGTCCTAAATAATCGCATATCTATGCAACAAACAAGCATTACCCAGCTACCAAGCACTGTGCCTTGACAGAGGTCAACATACACAGCATGAATACTAAGTAATACCTATAAGAAATGACGGAGGGCTACGACTGTTTTTGGCGAAAAACCTTTAACGTAATGAACTTGATATCGTTGAAGGAATCCAAGTGGTTTTTAAAATATATAGTGGTGAAAACTTTTGCTAAAGAGATCACTCCCAGTGAAGGGATCTCAGCTCTTTCCTCATAGAATGAGGTGCAGGATATTCCCATTGAATACCATGATGCAAAGCAAAAAGTAATCGACTATATTGAAGCTATTACCCTGACGCAAACTTCTGCCCAGGGGGTCACTCCCGATGAATGGATCTCGGCTCTTGCCTCGTCGAATGAGGTGCTGGATATTCATAACCGAATACCGCTATGCAAAACAAAAGAAAATGTCCTTATAATAACAGCTTTTGAAAATTGTTCCAACAACATCGAATAGGTTTGTTTTCCTTGCATTGATCTGAATCAACGTAGTCCCATCAATCAATCACGCAATAAAAGAACGAAAATATTATGTACGCATATGCCATCCGCATTCGCCACTAGGTCCCGTTATCACCCGTTAGGTTACTTAACTAACGACAGAGCGGGGAATGGACTAGCACGGGTGTAAAACATATACAACATCTACTAGTATATATATAACAATATATAATAATCGCTCCAGGCTTGATAAATGCAACATCACAGATAAGCAATAAGCATCACAGAACAATACAGATAATCTCGGAGCCACGGGTTTCCTTTGAGCCGCAAGCGAAACCCGACGTTCCCCGGGTCATGTGGATAGCCTGTGCAATGAAAACCTAGACCTCTACGAGTGCGGCAAGTTACCCGCCAAAACCAGAAGTGAGGCATCCCCCTTCATCAAAGCGAATGGGCCACCCGGCACTTCACGGAATCCGGTAACTTGAGCACCCCTTCTTGGGTCAACCTGTACCCCCTACGAGTGCGGCGAATAGCCCGTCAATTCTAGAGTGAGGCCCCCTCCTTCTCAACGCCATGAGATGTGGACTCGTTGCCCTCCAGAACCTGGCTATCCGTGCACTCCTCCGCGGGGTAATCCTAGTACAGAAAAGAAAATATGTACAACGATGACATCGATTTCAACTCGATCGTGCCCCAAAAGAATAATAAACAAACATGCAGTGACAACAGTCCACATGTCGGATGCTCCCCCCACGATATCAAATGTACAAATAAAATTAAACTGTACCAACATTGCACCCAAGCTATCCACCACGACGAATCCGCAACAACATAGCACAACACAGAACATCAACGTGAATGTCACGTTCGCAAACCCGTCTAAAAGAATTATAGCAATTAGACAAGTTTTACCGCTCTAATGGCATTGACGGTCGCAAATAGAAATGTATGTACTGTAAACATTAAACAGTGTTAGAAATATTGAGTTCGAAATAACCCCGAATAGCCCCCAAACAAGTAGATAAATCCATATCCAAACTTGGCTAAATTAGCAATACCACTGAACCAACATTCCAGAGACTAGACGACACCCAAAATACCAAACCCAGAAGCCTTGAAATTGCTGGCCAGCTAGGTTTTAACGGGAATGTGCTCGGCCAAAAATTGTTGGATTGGATTCGTATTTGGGGTATGTTCTAGTTTTCACCTGAGTAGTCTTCTGCAGTTGCTAAAATATTTTTAGAAGACACTTTAAAAATCGACAGAAACTAGAATGCATCGGGTATTGTTTGGGGTTGTTTCGGTTTTGATACTTCAACATTGTCTAAACCAACTACTATGCGGTTAATTGGTTGGCTCTGATACCATGTAGGGTTACGACAGCGTCCCGACCATCAATCCGTAGCCAAACGCGGAACAAAAACTTTTAAAACCCGGCGCTAACGGAACCCGATTCCCGGATCGAACCATTAACCCTATACTAGTTAACTGTAAAGTGTTTAGAGAGGTTATACCGATCGATCCGTGTCCTTCGGTCTTCAACCACTGTCCTAGGCTCAGCGCGGTTGCCTCGAACAAGTTCGCTCTTTGGTCTCCCTCATCGAAGACGATCCACGTCGAGGATTCTTAATACGGGCTCCCGCTTCAAAACCGACGTAACTCGGGCATTCCGTTTGCTAGCCTAGATGCACAAGATGAAGTAGAGAGAGTGTGTGATTATTTTGTCTCAATAAATCCATAGATTCTCAACTCATGGGAGGGTATGGATAGAGGTGAAGAAGAAGCCATAGGTAGAGCAAGTGTGAGCTCAAGACTTGGCACAAGAAAATAGCAACCCAAGAAAAGAAGTGGTTGCTCATTTCTTCATGTGTTGTGAGAGTTTTGTGATGAGCAAGTAAAGAAAATTCATAGCACAAAATATCTCCAATGCCATCAAAAATATCTTACAACAACAATAAAATATCAAGCATGGCCCATGCCACAATAAATGCACCATGCCAAGACTTAACCTCACACTTTACACCACAACATAATATTAAACATTTATAAAACAAAACCCTAAATATTTAATACTAGAAAAAGAAATGGCATCTTTAAAAGTAATCTTGTAACGGATTGCAAGAATACACCTCATCTGTATATACATACCTGCATCCGTATTCCGACTAAATACGAATACAACGAGACGAAAATAATCCAACAATATAATACTAGGATCCGGTTTAAACCAAAGCCCTCTAGTATTATCCGTCCGATCATGATCCATGCACAAGTGCACGTATATGATCGAGCCCTGCCATAAAACCATACGGCCTCTACAACGTTTCACCCGAACCAGGGAAACCCTCTGTGTTGGACTCTAAAGACTCATCAATACGCTGGCAGTGGGTTTAACCACAAGCACGTCAGTGGCATTAGCTGTACGTAACAGCTACCCAGGTATTGAGCGAAAGGGAGGCCGACGAGCGAACTCATCCTAAAACCCTACTAAGCCTGATAGTTACAATATCAGGACAGTCCGGTCCGTTCTTCTATGAGTATCGTATATCGGGTCTACGGGGTGGATAAAGTCAGACCCCAAATAACGCGATATTTAGTGTCGGTATGAAGCCCATCACCACCTGAGAAACTACTGATCCGAATCAGTAATTCTCGACTACCTTGGCCAAGGATTTCTAGTGATGGCCACCCGTGCACACCACGAAGTCAACCCCCAATACCGGGAGAGACGAATCCCCTGACGATCCGCTCACTGCCTCCATGTGGCTCAGGATTGTACCCAACTAAAACCTGTTTGCACGACTCCTTTAAGCCGTGGTGGGGTAGTAATCAAAGTACAGAGGGAACTCACATGAGACAAATGACGATTCCAGGTCGACTGACTAACCTGTACATATCTCACATGGGAACTGCTATCTGACAATAGGTATAATACCAACTAGCATGTTCCCGGCGAGTCCGTCCGGTGTACTCATAACCCAATGAGCACCTGTATACATCTTAGGTAAACCAACTGACACCAATGGCTTCTGAGACCGGCTACCGCCCCTCGTCCGGGTCTCGATCCGTATACACTAGTATACTCTTGGAGTATCGAGGCCCGGTCTCGAAACTCCCACGACTAGGGACACTTTAAGGATGTTCTTATAGACCACCCAACTCTCACGTATATGATCGCCATCATACTGCTGGTAGTCAAGAAATAATCCTATGGGCTCTATCAACATGTAATAGTGATCTGTAATGTCACCTGAAGCATGTACACGATGATAAAGACAAACCAGATAGCATACTATCAACTCGAGTAAGACCGTTCTACCGGTATAGGTCCTCCCTCAATCATTGCAATCACGTGCCTGTGATCCAATAATTGACTTGAGGGAACTATAGCCAACACTTCATACCTCAACCAGAGAAAGAAATAAGTTCTTGTATGAAGGGTTAAGCCCTTAAAGAGGTGAAGACGGGATAGGATAAACTCTGTATTTTCCTCTTACCTAGGTTTTTTTTGTTTAAGAAGGGGATCTTCTTCTTTTAGAGAATTGAATTCTCTTTCTGTTTTTTTTCCTTTATTTTTGTATGCTTTCTTCTATTCTTCCCTTATTTTTAATTTGAAGTCATGGGTTCATTATATAGTGTAGAGAAGTTTGTTGATTAGTTTTAGGAAATCTCTCATTGAGAGATTCTAGTTGATTTTGTGGGTTCTGCCCACTGTTGGATCTTTGATCCAAGGGTTTCTGTCTTACAGAACATATTTTCTTTCTTCTTAAATAAAATTAGGGAAATATTTTCCATACAGAATTTATTCTGTAGACTGGTGATTTTTAATCACCGTTGGATTTTTAATCCAAGGGTGCTTGGTTTAACGGAGTACAATCCTCCTTTGTGTAAGAAGATATGAAAAATATTTTCCAACTTATGGGATCTTTGATCTGCCAACTTTCTTTTTAACAGAAAATATTATTTCTTATTTAAAAGTTCAATAAAATTTAATCCTATACTTAATCATCATTGGATCTTTGATCCAACGGTTCCTTATTGAGTAGAATTTAATTCTACGTAGGGAAGTGCCCTTATGTGTTTAACACGTGAGGCTTATTAGCCTGGCAATTGTTTTAATTGCAGTGCCTATATACGTTGCATATAGGCACTCTCGTGTTAAACACATGGGTCTATATTAGCCTAGCAATTGTTTTAATTGCTGTGCTTATATGCATTGTATATAGGCACTCACGTGTTAAACACGTGGGGCTGTTTTAGCCGAGTAATTGTTTTAATTGCTTTGCCTATATGCGTTGCATATAGGCACTCACGTGTTGAACACGTGGGGCTGTTTTAGTCCTGCAGTTGTTTTAATTGCAGTGCCTATATGCGTTGCATATAGGAACTCACGTGTTAAACACACGGGGCTGTTTTAGCCTAGCAATTGTTTTAATTGCTGTGCCTGTATACGTTGCATATAGGCACTCACATGTTAAACACGTGGGGCTGTTTTAGCCTTGCAATTGTTTTAATTGCTGTGCCTATATGCTTTGCATATAAGCACTCACGTGTTAAACATGCGGGGTTGTTTTAGTGAGGAACTTTCCTTCATCCCTTTTTTATAAGGGAACAAATTCCCCCCCCCCCCCAGCGTTGCTCTGACGTGACTTGCACGTGAGTGCAATGCTGTCTGCCCTCACTGGATTGCCTAGGGGAATGAGGAGATGAACCGCTCCTTAAATTGTCTTATAAATGCAAGGCTTTTGCTTTTCGGAAGCCGCTGTTCTTTCACCTTCTTCCTTACTTGTTTTCCTTGAGAATTTAATTCTCTTCTTCAGAGCCTAGTTCTATGCCCGCTGAGATCTCAGAGTTAAACTCTGTTAAAACTTTTCTTTGGTAAGGATCAAGAACGGGACCCCCTCCTCTTTTGCTTTTTTTTGTGGATTTTAAATCCAGGGACAGAGCGTTGCTCTCTTCTTGAACTGATTTCTTAAAGATCCAAATCACACATTTTTTTTGTAGATTTTGAAGTCTTGAATCAATGGGGATTGTTAATGTAACACCTTAGGATGTGTTTAGTGGCTAATTATATTTAAATAAAGGGTTTTTAATAAAAAGTTTATCAAATTGGGTTTCAAATATTTTTCCAAATTTAATAAATATTTTCCTAGAATTTTCCTAGGCTTGCACAAACTTGTGCATGTAAACTAGGGTTTAAAATGAGGTTATACCATGATTAGCAACCATGGTGGGTTTAATAATGGGGATTAAGTCTTTTGGATTTTAATTAAGTCTATTTAGTTATTTGATGGTTATTTTAATTTGAATTTTTGTTTTGGGGTGTTGACTTGAGAGAATGAGAGAGAGAGAGAATGCATCATGGCAAAGCCCATGCTTGCATTTAATGATGAGAGAGAAAGGAGGGGTTGACATTGGGAGTTATCATTTTCCTCTCATTCTTGTGCTCATTTCTCTCAACCTCTCACTCTCATACTCACACACCCACACCTCTCCACAGCAGCAGAAGCAAGCACAGCAGCGGCAGCAAGCAAGCACAGCAGCAGCAACACAGCACAGCAGCAGCAGCAGTGAGCAGCAGTAGCCGCAGTGAGCAGCAGCAACAGCACCAACTTCAGCTGTAGCTCCTTCCCTCTACTCCTTCTTCTTCCTCCAGCTCCCTAGGGTCGAGTGTGGGGTATACTTCTTGAACTTACCCCCTAGTTTGCTTAGTTAGTGTAGTTTAGCTTCGATTGGTGATTAATGGTGCGTTTTAGTGTGATATGTGATAATTAGGGGGAACTTTGATCAAGTGAAGTGGGTATTAGTTTAACTATGTTGATTGAGTGTTGTTAGGGCCATGTTAACCTAGCTTAGCCCCCAATCGCACTAAAATACCACCAGATTGCTGTTTGATGCAAAATTCATCGTTTTTAAGCAAATTCTAGCTTTCTGCAAACTGCTATTGACCTAGTGAGTTCAGAATAAATTTGAGATAACTGCAGTATAGTTGTGAGGTGCTGATCCCATGTGTAGAACACGACCCCCAGACTTAATCTTTTGGCCGTCGAAATATTGGTTCTGGCCGCAATTTGCGGCCAGATGGGCGGCCATGGGTTTGGGTTTGGCTCTATAGGTGTCTGCTGCTATCCTTAGACTCATGGTATGTGCAATTTTATTTAATTATTGCTGTAGAAAAATCTGGAGCTAAATACCTATTTCTCGTATTTTTAAACCTTCGCGACACGCGTGATACGTGTGTGGGTTTGGGGTTTCTGCGTATCGCGACGCGTCGGGTAGTTTCAGGCGCGTAATCATACGTTTTAGCGTATCGCGCACACACGCGCTTGGTTTGCGACGCGGGTTACTATTTTGACCTTAATATCGCGTTTTTGTAGATTTGAGCTTATGTGTGATATATTGTGTAATTCTAGGTTCGCAGGAGAGTGAGACGGACGCTGCGAAGAAGGGGAAGCAAGTCGTTGGCTACACTTAGCACGAGACTTCGGTGAGTAGATTTAACATCTACGGGGATATCGCCCGCATGGTGTTATGCGTCAGAGCTGATATGACCTTATAGCTATATATTGCATTTACCTACATTGACTGTCATGGATACTGTTGTTGCATACTGCATTCCCTGCTATATGTATGTAAACTTAGAATTCGATAGAACACTGCACTATTACTAACGGTTCATGTTGCACGAGCACTAATCTGCATGTTACACACACACCGTTAATAAATGCCATGACACACTCACTGTAGAATTGCCATGATCATTATACTGTAGTTCATTCCACATATGATTCGATATGATTTTCATAGAAATTGGGAGCCGCATGATGTCTTTGAAAACTGAAACTATTTTAAAAAAAGCGGTTTCTCCCTTCTACCCATATTATGGCTTGATATACATAGCACATCGCATTTGATTTACTCATTGGTGTTGGATTTTCATGTGATTTCTGGTTTTGAGGACTGTGGGATTATTTAAGAAAAGATGCACAATTTGAAAACCCGGTTCCTCGTGATATGATATTTTGGTGCGTCCACCACGCGTTTTCTCGGTGCTGAGACGTGTGCTTGAAACCCGATTCGAGGAGTTGGATGATCCGTTTGCGGGTTCGTGGTGGACCCGGTATGGTTCCCCTCGGCAAGATGATCGATGGACTTTGCCGATTGAGCCTGGAGGTGGGCGAGTACCTACCGGTGATTGGTTGGACCAGGCGGTTATCCGGAGGATACTGACCAGAGTCGAGAGATGGATGCAGGATGATCCGTACTGCCGGGGCCGAGGGCCGATACCGCAGACGGAGCCCGTGGGCTGATCCGAACTTACGGAGCCCGATATATGAGGATTTGCGTGTCGATGCTGGACACGAGTATTTTATGATATTTTGAGTGCCGATGTTGGGCACTCGTGATTCTCAGAGATTTACAGGATTTGAGGGCCGAGGAGAGTGCCGGCGCCTGAGTTTATTTAGGATTTGGGTGCAGTTTTGGGCACCGATTATTTTTCCATTCCGTGTAGATGTTGTTTATCCCATACTCAGCATTGTTTATCATGTATCTCATCCTGTAGTTATTTTACCTGACAGTGCACTTGCATGATTATTGCACCTACTGCGTGTCGCATATAGATTTTACCTGCTGGCATATGATAGAGTAGCGCAGTACGTGCATGCTCGCGATTACCTTTATATGTTATCTCTATTCACGAGTTGACAACTCACCCCGGTTGTGCCACAGTATTTGCAGGTTGCCCCTTAGAGTAGTCGTGGCAGGCTGCCTTTTGCATCTTTTGGCTACAGATACCACTACTGTTGGTGCGGGAGCTGTTTTGCTATTAGGTGGGTTGTGGTATCTAATTACTTTTATTGTACACCATTTTGTATTTAGTATTCTCCATCTACCATATATGTACTGGACTTAGTGACAGTGTGAGGACGATGATGTATATTTTTGTATTCTTGTGTCGAGCTCGTAGGAGCCGACTGTTTATATTTGCAGTTTATTATTCTGTGATGTTTACTTATTGCTCATTCTTCGCTACGGCATCGTATATTACTCTTGTGGTGATGGTTTTCGCCGTTGGGCGTGATTGCTCCCGTTTGGGGATGCTTTATTTCATTATTTCTCATTTTCACTTATATCCTGTTTTATACCCGATTTCGGGGTTACTTTTACAAAGGAAATGCTGCCAAAATTATTTAAATGATAACGTAACTTTAAAAGAACTTATTGAACTATTTAAGGTTTTCTAAATGTTTTAATTAAATGTTTTCAACACTCGCTACTTTTAAATGGTTTTAATTTCTGGGTTCGGCTTACTTATTCGCGTTACGCCTGTAGACGTTGCGTGGTTAAGTGCTGGTCATTAGTCGAAACATTCGGGTCGTGACAAAGTTGGTATCAGAGCGTAGGTTTTACCTTTCGGAGTGTAGGATGACCTTGGTATGATGGAGTAGGTAGCTGAAGCAGAGTGGCGTAGCGTATGTTTGTTCCGTGGCATACTCACGACACGGTACTCCGCCAAGGCGACCTTAGGACTTATTAATTTAAATTCCTTCTTGAGTATATATATTCTTGCGATTCGATTTCCGTATTCTTATCGAATCCTAATTTCCTTTCAGCCATTATGCCGCCAAAGACTACGAAGGCGCAGAGAGCGGCCGTGAGGGCCGAGATTCGAGTTGATTCGTCTGAGACAAGGACTGATCCGGGCAGTACACCAGTTGTACCCGAACAGGCTGTTCCTCCCGTGACAGATCAGATCGCCACGCTCGGGGCTGGTATGCAGGAGATGTGCCAGACGGTGGGATCCAACATGCAGGAGATGCGCCAGATGATAGGATCGCTAGTTGAGACGCTTCGAGCGCAGCGACCAGAGGTAGCTCCACTCGTTATAGAGACCGCGATGGTACCTACCGTACAACCAGTTGCCCCTGCAGCCTCGAAGGTGATTACAGTATCGCTATCAGAGTTTATGAGGCTGAAGCCTCCGGTCTTCACAAGCACTGATGCAGCCGAGGACCCACAGTCTTTCATTGATAGGATGGCTCGGATATGCCGTTCCCTCAGATGCGCAGATGCGAGATGGGTTGAGTTCGCGAGCTTTCGCCTGGAAGGTCTTGCGCAGAAATGGTGCGAATCAGTTAAGAAGGGCAGAGCAGCAGGTCTTCCTCCTATTACCTGGACAGAGTTCGTGGCACTGTTCCTTGCCCGCTTTCTTCCACTGAGTGTCAGAGATGCTAGAGCACGCAGGTTCGAGTCCTTACGCCAGACTCCGGAGATGTCAGTGGCAGAGTATGACGTGCTGTTTACAGAGCTATCAGTTTATGCCCCATATTTAGTGGCTACCGAGGAGTTGCGAGTCAAGAGATTTGTTCGAGGCTTGCTTACACCACTGTTCCTTGCGATCAGCGCGCAGCATTACGAGACATATGCAGCAGCGTTAGACGCATCCCTATTAGTCGAGGAGCGCCTTGCTGAGACTTTGGTAGTTCCAGAGCTGAAGAGAGTTCGTACTGGTATATCAGCACGGAGACAGACATTCAGACGCCGCGGCAGGTATCGTTCAGATACTAGGAGTGGCAGAGATTCGGGACGAGGCCAGATGTTTAGTTTGTATCCACGGGAGAGTCAGCAGTCGTCGCGGGGTTGCTATAGATGAGGCAGTTTACTTCACCTCGTCAGAGATTGCCCTGAGATACACCGGAGGGAGACAGCAGCACCGCATGTTACCTTACCATCTTCACCAGCCTAGAGGGCGTTGCCTGTTGTACCTATTGTTGCTCCGCGCCAGACTCATACACAAAGAGGTCGTGGGCATGGAGGAGTTGCTCAGAGAGGACGGGATGACCGAGTGTAGGGTTCCTAGGCATCCTAGTGAGGTCTCACAAGGTATCAACCATGCCAATTTCAAAAATTTAGGTGCCGAGAAACCCGACTACGGATCGTTTGCTAGATATTTAGGCGAAAAAGCAAACTAGTTAACACTTAACTAATGGGATATCGGAAATACAACCTTTGTAGATCCGGTGCTCCACCTCCATAGCTCCGCAACGAAGTCGTCTCCGCTGTCCAAAAGGAATCCGGGCTCTAGAGTCGGCTTCGTCGGAGAAAAAGCGAGCTAGGTCGTCGATGTCCATGCCGAAGATGATCTACGTCGAGGCATCGCTAAATCAAGCTCCACCTTCACCAAGCCTTGAAAACTTGTGAAGGAAACACACTCTACTACTTGGCAAGAGGTAGAGGATGAAGAAATAGGAAGTGGGTAGACTTTAGAATTGGATTTCTCACTCTAATTCATCAATCACCATTGATGAAGAGAAGCTTTCTTCATGAAGTGAAGAAAAAGAAGAAAGCAAGAAGATGATAATTGTTATGATAAGTTAATTGAAAAGGAAAAGAAAATGAATTCTTATCATAAAATTAACCATGGTCAAGTGTAGAGACTAAACTAGGGTTAGTGGGAATGGTTAGGGTCAAGGATGAGATAAGAATGGTTGACTTGATCAAAGCTTGATGAAGCTTTGACTAAAGAACAAATAAAGCCACCATTCTTTTCTCTTCTCTTCAAAATAAATAAATAAATAAATAAGTAAGAAAAGAAAACCCTAACCACTTTCACAACCATGGTTTAATCTTCACACAAATCCAAGTTAACATATATCATCAAACATGATACAATCAAGTGCACAAAAATATATCGCATATATAATGCGCACATCCGAGTGAGAAAATCCATTCAAAGTGAACCGATACTAGTTAATGCAAAGTAATATATCAAATATATATAATTATACATTAAATCATTAAATCAACACTTGATTCAATGATCCGGTCATGTCGCACATAACCGACTGTTATCAATAGTAACAACTTATCGAATCAACACTTGATCCGATAACTCGGCTATATCGCATATAACCGATCAATGTCACATCACGAGAATCGAATACAGTATCACATACTGGTATTATTCTCGGTCCCGCACATATCTCATATGCGCTCCTATTTCGTTTCGCTTGAGCCAGGAAACCTCTGTGTAGGACTCTAAAGACTCGTCAATACGCCGGCAGCAGGTGATGATCATATCAAACACCCACAAGCCGCAAGCGGTCTGCTAAACGTAACGGCCACCCGGGTATTGAGTGATCTGAAGATCGACGAGCAAGCCCGCTCACACTCCAGTGAATCCGACCAGTAACACTACCGTACAGTCCGGTCTGATCGTCTGATATGTCGCATATCTTGCCTAGGGGTGGTAAACGTCAGACCCCAATAGCTCGATAAGTCATGTCGATATGAGGTCAATAACTGTTCGAGAAACTACTGGAAACACTTACCAGTAAATCTCAGCAACCCTGGCCAGGGATTTCCTGTTATAGCCAATCGAACACAGCGCAACATCAACCCCCTATACCGGGAGAGACGAATCCCCTCCTATCGCTCATTGCCTCCATGTGACTCGGGACTGTACCCAAAATCCACCGTTTTGCACGCCCTCTTGGACGTGGTAAGATGGAAATCAAAGCACAGTGGGGACCACACAAGACTCTATGACGATCTCGGGTCAACAGACTACTCTGTACCAGTGTCACCAGAGAACTGCCATCTGACGTGAGGTATAATACCATCTGGGAGTTCTCGGCGAGTCCGTCCAGTGTACCCAGTCTCTACTGAGCACCCGTATATCATCTCTGATGTCAAACACCGATGGATATGGGATCATCCATCGCCCATCTATATGGGTCGAGAAAGTATACGCTAGTCTACTCTGGTATATCGATGCCCCGTCTCGATACACCCACGACTAGGGACTTTGAAAGATGTACTTATAGACTACCATGTCCCCACTAGTATGATCCGCATCATAGTCCAGGTAGTCAAGTACAGATCCTAAGGGCTTTACCAACATGTAACAGAGAGACAATCAGTGTACACGTTAAGGTAAAGATCAACCAGATAGCATACTATCATGTCGAGCAAGAAAGTCCTCCCTATATATGTCCAAGCATCCACTACAATATACATCCAATGTACAGTAATGGCCTCTAGGGCATACATATAACTAACAATCTCCTACTTGCACTAGGGCCATCTGTAGCAGTGATTGCAGTATCTCATACTCAACCATCCCATAAAAGTCTCTCTCTGGGAACAGGCCTTTGTGAGTGGATTCGCTGTGTTGTCCTCTGAGTCTACTCTCCTAACCTCGATCACCTGGAGATCAACCATCTCCATGATCAGGTGATACTGCCTTAGAATATGTCTGGATCACTGATGGGACCTGCGTTCCTTGGCATAAGCCACAACTCCATTGTCTCACAATGGTAGGAACAAAGTTCATCTTATGAACTAATATACACCCAGACTGCCTCTATGGTAGCATCTTAAGTAGCGATGTATCCAGCCTTTATCGTCTAGTATGTCACGGTATTTAGCTTGGAACTCTTCCAACATACCGTCCCTTTACTAAGGGTAAAGACAATGCCTGTGACTGACATTCAGTCGTCTTCATCACACAGGAACCATTCCAGTGATTCTCCCCAGGGTCGATTGATACCATCTCACTACAACTAGTGAGAATCCTAACATCCAATTAGATCTATCTCATAGATCCAAAACCCAGGATTTAGGAGGTATCACTTTGATCCTTTATAGAGAATCATTGTGATAAGCGGAGATTGACCGAGCGTAGCATAGGAAACTCCTTTCCTATCAAGAGTATGTTATCCACGTACTCTACGAGGATCATTACCATACTCCCTACTACCTTTTTGTATATACAAGGTTCATCTACCATTTTGATGATGTCAACTTCTTTGACAAATCCATCAAAACAGATGATCCTACTCCGCGATGCCTGCTTTATCCTATAAAGCATCTTGCACACGTTTCCGCTGCTCCCACTGTCTACGAAGCCCTCTGGCTGTGTACTTATAGACGCTCTCTTCCAAAATATCATTTAGAAAAGCAGTCATGACACCCAACCACCAGATATCGTAGTCATGGTATGTAGCCGTGGTAAGTAGGATCTGGATGGACTTAAGCATAGTCACTTGAAAAGGTTTCAACATAATCCACACCTGGTCAATGATGCAAACCTTTAACAAGTCTAGCTTTGAAAGTCTCAACTTTTCCATCTACACCAAGTAATCTTCTCAAGATATACTTGCTCCTGATGGGGATTTAACCCTTCAGATATAGCAACCAAAGTCCATACTTTGTTGGTGTACATGGATTCCATCTCAGATCACTAAGCATCCAGCCATTCTTACAGAGTCTTACTCCTGATGGCCTGCTCGAAGCTAGTTGGGTCATCATCTCATGATGCAATCCTCGCTCCCACTGTCATAGAGAAACAGAAGTATCTCTCAGGTGGGTGAGGAACCCCACTAGATCGGCGGAGAGGCTGAGGTTCGTTGGAATCTACTGAATCCTTTGGTTCTATCAAATCATCTGCTGTAGTTTGTATAGCTGGAACCTTTCCAGTTCTACATTACAGTCCTTGCCTAGAGCTTGTCCGGATTTTGCTTTTCAGACATAGGCTGGACAACCCCAAATCTCAACTAACTTGAGAGATGGGCTCTTCCCTTATCATATCAAATATGAAGTGGTAGGCAACTGATTTGATTCGAACCCTATTCAATAGGTATGCAGCTTCTCAAGTGCATAACACCCAAAAGGAAATAGGTAACTCAGTAGTACTCATCATAGAGCACACCATATCATATAGGGTGTGATTGCTCCGCCCTGATATACCATCGTGCTATGGTGTATACAGAGGAGTAATGCTGAGAGAGAATCTCATTCTCCTTTAGAATAGTCCAGGAATTCCGTGCTCAAGTATTCTCCTCCTTGATCACATCAAAGGACATAATACTTATACCCGTATTTTGGTTCTCTATTTCTCGCTTATATTCTGTGAATATCTCAAAAGGTTCGGACTCATGTTTCAGCAGGAACATATGACTGAATCTTGAGAGATTATCAGAGAACGTAATGAAGTATAAAGAACCAGTCCTGGCATGTGTAGATAGGGGACCTACATACATCAACATGTATCATCCCAAGAGTTTACTAACTCTTTCTCTGTTTCCAATAAACAGAGCTGTGGTCATCTTATCTTTGTGACATGACTGGCGAGTTTCACAAGATGTAAATTCAAACTAATTTAAATATGCATCTACATGTAACTTCAGCTAGTCGGGTCACATTGATCTGACCTAGTCTACAATACCTTAAGAAGGATCCGTTCATTTCTGAACTCTTCCTCTTATGTGTGTTCCATATACTAAGAACTGTAGTTTGATTTAGAACATCAACGCTTTTAGATAACGTGCCTGAACCGATCAACTTTTGATATAGGAAATGTTCAAAACATTATCCAACAATACAAAATTTTATCGTTTCTTTACTAATAAAGAGACGGATATGATTTTGTATATCAGGTTCGGTATCTAACAACATTCGTTCAGAATCAATGTATTGGTAATACAGGGTGACAGTGACCAACAGACTTGGCTGCAACACTTGCCCCGTTTTCTGCCTCATGAAACTTATCACCCGTTCTCAGTTCTCTACCTTTCTGTAGCCTTATGTAACATATTACATATCTGGGATCCTGATCCGGTATCATATACCCAGGACGTACAGGATACTGAGAAACGGTTCTGTATAATGAACAAACCCGAAGATGATGCATCAGCATGCACTCTCTTCGTTTGGGCGGCACGGGAAATCTGGTATTCCCTAATTTCCTGCTCTGTCTTATAACAATTATAAGTTGGAGCGGGACCAACGTTCCCCAGCTCAGTATAACAAGCGGGTTCGGTCAATAATCTGTTTTATTATCTTGATTAAGGCGTGATATGGTCGCTACCAGGAGAGAGAGAGAAGAAAACACTCAGCGTGCGCTCTTGCAAGAATAGATTGGTTATTATTTTATCTAATCAGGATGGCTCCCACTTCTTTTTATCAAATCTTCCTTCAAACCCTAAAAGGAAAGACTAGCCGGGATTAATTACACACTACAAGTTCGCCAATCTTTCAGCCAGGCCAGTGTCGGTACTTTGAGGGAGGTCCCCCGTGCTTTCGCACGAACCTAATTAATGTAAACCTCGTTTTTCCAGAGGCGTAACCTCGTTAACACCTTTCTAGACACCTACTTGATCGGCTAATTGTAATGTATAAAACTCTCCCAGGAGTAACTCTTACTCGCAGCGGGTATCGGGATCCAACTATCTCATAGAAGGTATGCAATCTCATTGCAAATTTCAACACTTGAAATTCCCGATAATATTTTGCCCTGAACGATCTATGACCTTGACAAGGTCAACAAACCATAGACCGCAAGTCAAGTTCAACCCGTCATTTCTTGATTGAATCAAACCCACCCGCACGACCCTTGACAAGGTCAACAAGGCCGCATGACTACCCTAACCCAATCTGCATCATATGCATAATCAGATAAATACTGGTTAGCTACCGCACACTGCGCCTTGACAAGGTCAACAAACGCAGCACGAATACTAAACAGGATTTATCTGAAATGACGGAGGGCTACGACAGGTTTTTTCTGAAAACCTATTGCGTAATGAACTTGATATCGTTGTAGAATCAAATGATTTTAAAATGGAGTGCTTTTGAGGCTTTTCTAGTTTTGCTAAAGGAGTCACTCCCGGTGAAGGGATCGTCGGTCCTTTCCTCGTCGAATGAGGTGCGGGATATATCACATATATCTCTGTGCAAAGCAAAAACTCTTAAAAGCAATCAAAAGACAAACCGAGTGTGTAGCATCTGCCAGTTATTGCTAAAGGAGTCACTCCCGGTGAAGGGATCTCGGTCCTTTCCTCATCGAATAAGGTGCAGGATATATCACATATATCGCTGTGCAAAGCAAGAACTGTAGCTACCTGTTTTATTTTGAAATTCGATTCTACAACATCTTAGGTTTCTTTTATTTCATTAATCACATTAATGAAGTCCCATCATTAAGTACCTAAACATCACAGATAAATACGACGTACACTTATGCCATCCGCATTCGCCTCGATGTCCCCTCGTGCACCATTAGGTTAGGTAACTAACGGCAGAGCGGGGCAGGGCTAGCGCGGATGTAAAACATAAGTAACGCCTATATAATATATCATATATACTATATACTGTATCTATCACAGAACATCACATGATCACATCACAGATATGGCAGCAGAAGAATCATATGAAATATTGGATATACTAGGACGTCCGTGTTTTCAATACGAGCCAGTATAAAACACGGATTCCACGGTCGTGATGAATAGCCAAACCCACACACCAAGACCCCTATGAGAGCGGCAAGCAACCCTACCAATTCTAGAGTTAGGAGACCCGGACTCGACTCCTCGAGTTGGTCTCCCACTGGACCCTAGAACCCGGTTACTTGTGCTCCCCTCCTTGGGTCTATCCTAGTGCGGAAAAGTAAATAATATACAAAGGGTGACATCTTCCGCAACCTGGAAGTGCCCCAATAAAAGAATATTACATACAAGTTTTTACATGAATGAAAATGAAAAACACTCATCTCACATAAAAAACCCCGGCTATTCAAACACGACGATCCAATATAACATATCCAGCAACACATAACATCACATGTCATCAACGTAAGTAAATATGCGCATCCCAATTGTCGTTGACATATAGCAACGAAACCGGCGATATCACATATTACACTTACGGTCACAGAAAAGAAAGTGTAAAACTACAACAATTGGAATCCGCAACCACCTCAGACATCGCATGCCTGACCAAATGAATTCCTTAGACATCACATGCCTAACAATTATAAACCCCGCATTTTAGTCTCATTATCGAAAACACTTTTCAATATCGAGTCGGGCAATTCAACAAGATTCCCGACAGCCTGATCGAATGCTCGTCGCAAACTTCAGTAGGCGGCCGCACCCCCGATGCCGTCGACGAAGTGCACCAAGGCGGAACACCGCTGCCGCGAGCACCCGAACGGATGCTTTCGGCGACGGGTTTCTCCTACAGTCACTTGGTCGGGGCTATGGAGTGAGGCTGTCTATTAAGTTTACCCGGCGAATATCCGCGTACGCTACGTGATTGCGACGGACTTTTGATCACATCAAAATTCCGTGGCAACCGATCAAGTAAGACTAAACTGGTATGTTTACAACATTCATTCAGTTATCTCATAACTTATTGTGAATTCCAATTGTTGTATCCCATTCCGGATAAATAGAAAATGTCAAACCTTCCGATCGAACAATCGAACACCCAAGTTTTCCCGAAACAGATCAACTCTTGAAATAAGTCTAACAACATTCAGTTCGTGCCTCAGTACCAACGGTCCAGCCGTAGAAGGGTCAAGCCAACGCCTCACATGTGGCACGCCGTACTGCCCCAAACCCGAAGGTTCAAAGGGCAGTTCAAGACGGTCACATAATCGAGTTAAGGTTTGTTGTCTTCTAGAGGGACCATCGCGTTACTTGCACTACTTAGAACATCGTTAAACTACGGAAAAATCCAACACTTGGAAATTTTCCGACAGGGGAAAAATTGGGTATTTATATCCGGTCGAACTTTTTAACATATTCTTAAATATCCGGAAAGCCACACAGACAAAATTTGATAATCCGACCGAACATTCGAATCCCCAAAACAACTCAGAAAATAAAACTCTGGAAAAAAATATTAAAAATTCCCAGGAAAACCAGGACTGAAAATTAAGAATTTAGGTGCAAATTTCGAAGCACAACACGACAAAAGAGCGGCGGATCCGCCGCATAAGCCTACTGTAAGGCCGCGGATCCTCGCTCCATGTATGGAATCATGCGCTCGAATTTTGCAGTAAACCTTATTTCTTCCTGCTGATTTTTCTGAATATTTTTAATCTGGAAAACATCACGATTTTGAAAATTGTCCAGAGAGCTATACTTGAGTTGGGTTTCGGGTTCGTTCGGGTTTCAAATTCCGTCTAGACTTCGCCTAAGCCTCTAGCTAGTCTCTGATACTACTGTAGGGTTCCTAGGCATCCTAGTGAGGTCTCACAAGGTATCAACCATGCCAATTTCAAAAATTTAGGTGCCGAGAAACCCGACTACGGATCGTTTGCTAGATATTTAGGCGAAAAAGCAAACTAGTTAACACTTAACTAATGGGATATCGGAAATACAACCTTTGTAGATCCGGTGCTCCACCTCCATAGCTCCGCAACGAAGTCGTCTCCGCTGTCCAAAAGGAATCCGGGCTCTAGAGTCGGCTTTGTCGGAGAAAAAGCGAGCTAGGTCGTCGATGTCCATGCCGAAGATGATCTACGTCGAGGCATCGCTAAATCAAGCTCCACCTTCACCAAGCCTTGAAAACTTGTGAAGGAAACACACTCTACTACTTGGCAAGAGGTAGAGGATGAAGAAATAGGAAGTGGGTAGACTTTAGAATTGGATTTCTCACTCTAATTCATCAATCACCATTGATGAAGAGAAGCTTTCTTCATGAAGTGAAGAAAAAGAAGAAAGCAAGAAGATGATAATTGTTATGATAAGTTAATTGAAAAAGAAAAGAAAATGAATTCTTATCATAAAATTAACCATGGTCAAGTGTAGAGACTAAACTAGGGTTAGTGGGAATGGTTAGGGTCAAGGATGAGATAAGAATGGTTGACTTGATCAAAGCTTCATGAAGCTTCAACTAAAGAACAAATAAAGCCACCATTCTTTTCTCTTCTCTTCAAAATAAATAAATAAATAAATAAGTAAGAAAAGAAAACCCTAACCACTCTCACAACCATGGTTTAATCTTCACACAAATCCAAGTTAACATATATCATCAAACATGATACAATCAAGTGCACAAAAATATATCGCATATATAATGCGCACATCCGAGTGAGAAAATCCATTCAAAGTGAACCGATACTAGTTAATGCAAAGTAATATATCAAATATATATAATTATACATTAAATCATTAAATCAACACTTGATTCAATGATCCGGTCATGTCGCACATAACCGACTGGTATCAATAGTAACAACTTATCGAATCAACACTTGATCCGATAACCCGGCTATATCGCATATAACCGATCAATGTCACATCGCGAGAATCGAATACAGTATCACATACTGGTATTATTCTCGGTCCCGCACATATCTCATATGCGCTCCTATTTCGTTTCGCTTGAGCCAGGAAACCTCTGTGTAGGACTCTAAAGACTCGTCAATACGCCGGCAGCAGGTGATGATCATATCAAACACCCACAAGCCGCAAGCGGTCTGCTAAACGTAACGGCCACCCGGGTATTGAGCGATCTGAAGATCGACGAGCAAGCCCGCTCACGCTCAAGTGAATCCGACCAGTAACACTACCGTACAGTCCGGTCTGATCGTCTGATATGTCGCATATCTTGCCTAGGGGTGGTAAACGTCAGACCCCAATAGCTCGATAAGACGTGTCGATATGAGGTCTATAACTGTTCGAGAAACTACTGGCAACACTTACCAGTAAATCTCAGCAACCCTGACCAGGGATTTCCTGTTATAGCCAATCGAACACAGCGCAACATCAACCCCCTATACCGGGAGAGACGAATCCCCTCCTATCGCTCATTGCCTCCATGTGACTCGGGACTGTACCCAAAATCCACCGTTTTGCACGCCCTCTTGGACGTGGTAAGATGGAAATCAAAGCACAGTGGGAACCACACAAGACTCTATGACGATCTCGGGTCAACAGACTACTCTGTACCAGTGTCACCAGAGAACTGCCATCTGACGTGAGGTATAATACCATCTGGGAGTTCTCGGCGAGTCCGTCCAGTGTACCCAGTCTCTACTGAGCACCCGTATATCATCTCTGATGTCAAACACCGATGGATATGGGATCATCCATCGCCTATCTATATGGGTCGAGAAAGTATACGCTAGTCTACTCTGGTATATCGATGCCCCGTCTCGATACACCCACGACTAGGGACTTTGAAGGATGTACTTATAGACTACCATGTCCCCACTAGTATGATCCGCATCATAGTCCAGGTAGTCAAGTACAGATCCTAAGGGCTTTACCAACATGTAACAGAGAGACAATCAGTGTACACGTTAAGGTAAAGATCAACCAGATAGCATACTATCATGTCGAGCAAGAAAGTCCTCCCTATATATGTCCAAGCATCCACTACAATATACATCCAATGTACAGTAATGGCCTCTAGGGCATACATATAACTAACACCGAGGCAGAGGGCAGTCAGTCACCGGTTGAGGACAGGCGCGGGTTTTTTCTTTGACTCATCAGGACGCGCAGGCGTCCAATGCGGTGGTCTCAGGTATCCTTCCAGTATGTTCTGTTAATGCACACGTGTTGTTCGAGTACGTATCCACGCACTCGTATGTATCCATACACTTTGTGCCGAGTTTGGATAGAGAGTCCGGTTTGCTTGATCAGACGCTTGTTGTGACCACTCCTGTGGGAGAGTCGTTTGTTACTAGGCACGTGTTCCGATCCTGTACCGTCTGTATTGGCGAGAGAGAGTTGCCTGTCGACTTGATCTTCCTTGAGATGTTGGACATCGACGTTCTTTTGGGCATGGATTGGTTAGCCACGTGCTATGCTTCTGTGGACTGCCGTGAGAAGACAGTTAGATTCTGTTTTCCCGGAGAGTCGGTTTTTGTTGTGTTGGGGGACCGTGGTGCCGCCCCTCACAGTGTGATTTCTTCTTTTCGCACTGGATAGCTTTTGAGGAAGGATGTCAGGGATTTCTCGCCTATGTTTGCGATGCTAGCGCTACAGAGGTTCCGTTGGATCAGGTTCTGGTTGTTAGCGAGTTTCCTGATGTGTTCCCGGACGAGCTTCCTGGGCTACTGCCCGAGCGCGATATTTCTTTCTGTATTGATTTGGTTCCTGGCACGGGGCCTATTTCCATACCGCCTTATCGGATGGCCCCGGCGGAACTTCGAGAATTAAAGGGTCAGTTGCAAGATTTGCTGGATAAGGGACTTATTCGACCCAGTGTTTCTCCTTGGGGGTGCTCCAGTCCTGTTCGTCAAGAAGAAGGACGACAGTTTGTGTCTGTGTATTGAATACCGCCAGCTGAACAGGGTGACAGTACGGAACAGATATCCTTTGCCACGCATCGACGACTTGTTCGACCAGCTTCAGGGGGCAGGATACTTTTTGAGGATCGATTTACGATCGGGCTATCATCAGCTGCGGGTTCGACAGGAGGACATTCCTAGGACAGCTTTCCGTACGCGCTACGGCAATTATGAGTTTTTGGTGATGTCGTTCGGACTCACCAATGCGCCAGCAACATTCATGGACTTGATGAACCGTATTTTCCGTCCATATCTAGATCTGTTCATCATAGCATTCATTAACGATATCTTGGTGTATTCCCGGAGCAGAGAGGAGCACGAGCAGAACCTGCGGATTACACTGCAGACCTTGAGGGAGCATCAGCTTTTCGCCAAATTCTCCAAGTGTGCTTTCTGGCTGGATAGCGTAGACTTCTTGGGGCATGTGATTTCACGAGACGGTATATATGTAGACCCGAGGAAGATCGAGGCCGTTCAGCGTTGGTCCAGACCCACATCAGTTACGGAGATTCGCAGCTTTTTAAGGTTGGCCAGTTACTACAGGCGATTTATGTAGGACTTCTCCAGTATTGCTACACCTTTGACCGGGTTGACCTGGAAGGGAGTTCCTTTCGATTGGACGGAGGAGTGTGAGCACAGTTTTCAGCAGCTACGGACTCGACTGACTACGGCACCGGTGTTATCATTGCCTTCAGGATCAAGCGGATTTGTGGTCTATTGTGATGCTTCTCGAGTGGGGCTAAGGTGCATATTGATGCAGCATGACAGGGTGATCGCGTATGCTTCGCGACAATTGAAGAAACATGAACAGAACTACCCCACTCACGATTTGGAGATGGCTGCAGTGGTCTTTGCACTTAAGATCTGGCGACATTACCTATATGGCGAGTCGTGCCAGATATTCACCGATCACAAGAGTTTAAAGTATATATTTCAGCAACGAGACCTGAACCTTAGACAGCGCCGATGGATGGAGTTAGTGATGGATTACGATTGCGAGATATTGTACCACCCGGGCAGGGCTAATGTAGTGGCGGATGCTTTGAGTAGGAGGCCCGGGGGTAGTCTATCTTGTTTGAGCGCGGTATAGGGGCAGTCGTCGGCAGATTGGCAGATATTATGTGACAGCCAGGTACAGTTCGAGTTCACGCCGATCGGAGGACATATTGCTCATGTTCGTGCACGCCCACAGTTGCTTGACCATATACATGAGGCACGGCACAGTGATGACCGATGTTCAGAGATCAGGATGCAGATTGGACAGGGCAGATTTTCCGAGTTCGTGATCGATGATCAGGAGATACTGAGATTTGGGACTAGACTGTGCATACCAGATGCTGAGGGGCAGCGGCGTAAGATTCTTGAGGAGGCACATCGATCGGTGTACAGCATCCATCTCGGTTCCACCAAAATGTATCATGATATGAGAGATATTTACTGGTGGGACGGAATGAAGAGGGACATCGCAGATTTCATGTCGAGATGCCTGACCTGTCAGCAAGTCAAGGCCGAGCACCAGAGGCCGGCGGGAGAGCTACAGTCGTTACCCATTTCTGAGTGGAAATGGGAGCAGATTTCGATGGATTTCGTTGTGGGTCTACCCAGGACTAGGCGAGGGTATGACTCCATTTGGATGATCGTGGATTGTTTGACGAAAGCGGCTCACTTCCTGCCAGTGAAGACGACTTTCGGATTTGCTCAGTACGCCCAGATTTACATTGACGAGATAGTACGACTGCATGGAGTCCCGACGTGTATCGTGTCCGACAGAGGCACCCAGTTTACCAGCCGACTATGGCAGAGACTTCAGGAGGCTTTGGGCGCACGCTTGAGTTTCAGCACAGCATTTCATCCGCAGACCGACAGCCAGTCAGAACGGACGATTCAGACTCTCGAGGACATGCTCCGATCGTACGTTTTAGACTTTGGTGGTAGCTGGGATCATCATTTACCCTTGGTGAAGTTCTCCTACAACAATAGTTTCAAGGATACTATTCAGATGGCACCTTTCGAGGCTCTGTATGGGAGGAGATGCAGATTGCCAGTCTGCTGGACAGAGCTCAGTGAGAGCAGTATTTTGGGGCCCCAGATCGTATAGGAGACGACCGAGAAGATACAGCTGATTAGAGACAGGATGAGGACAGCTCAGAGCAGGCAGAGATCGTATGCTGACAGGCGCCGCCGCAGATTAGAGTTCACAGTTGGAGATCACGTTTTTCTGAGGGTCTCTCCGATGAAGGGAGTGATGAGGTTTGGACGGAAGGGGAAGCTTAGCCCTAGATTCATAGGTCTCTTCGAGATCCTCGAGTGTGTGGGCGCAGTAGCTTATCGTTTGGCTCTTCTGCCCGACTTCCCAGATGTCCACCCCGTGTTCCACGTGTCGATGCTTCGCAGATACCTACATGACCCTTCGCACATGATTCAGCATCAGACCGTTCAGCTTGAGCATGACCTTTCATTCACCGAGCAGCCAGTCGTGATATTGGACCGGCAGGTGAAGAAACTTAGATCGAAGGTCTTGCCATCAGTGAAGGTGCTTTGGTGCAGCCCGAGTGGCGAAGAGATCACTTGGGAGGCCGAGGGCGAGATGCGGGACAAGTTCCCTCATCTCTTTGAAGGTATGCGTAGCTTTATATTTTCAAATTCGGGGACGAATTTCTTTTAAGGGGGGAGATTGTAACACCTTAGGATGTGTTTAGTGGCTAATTATATTTAAATAAAGGGTTTTTAATAAAAAAGTTTACCAAATTGGGTTTCAAATATTTTTCCAAATTTAATAAATATTTTCCTAGAATTTTCCTAGGCTTGCACACACTTGTGCATGTAAACTAGGGTTTAAAATGAGGTTATACTATGATTAGCAACCATGGTGGGTTTAATAATGTGGATTAAGTCTTTTGGGTTTTAATTAAGTCTATTTAGTTATTGGATGGTTGTTTTAATTTGAATTTTTGTTTTGGGGTGTTGACTTGAGAGAATGAGAGAGAGAGAATGCATCATGGCAAAGCCCATGCTTGCATTTAATGATGAGAGAGAAAGGAAGGGTTGACATTGGGAGTTATCATTTTCCTCTCATTCTTGTGCTCATTTCTCTCAACCTCTCACTCTCATACTCACACACCCACACCTCTCTACAGCAGCAGCAGCACAGCAGCAGAAGCAAGCACAGCAGTAGCAGCAAGCAAGCACAGCAGCAGCAAGCAAGCACAGCAGCAGCAGTGAGCAGCAGTAGCCGCAGTGAGCAGCAGCAACAGCAACAACTTCAGCTGCAGCTCCTTCCCTCTACTCCTTCTTCCTCCAGCTCCCTAGGGTCGAGTGTGGGGTATACTTCTTGAACTTACCCCATAGTTTGCTTAGTTAGTGTAGTTTAGCTTCGATTGGTGATTAATGGTGCATTTTAGTGCGATATGAGATAATTAGGGGGAACTTTGATCAAGTGAAGTGGGTATTAGTTTAACTATGTTGATTGAGTGTTGTTAGGGCCATGTTAACCTAGCTTAGCCCCCAATCGCACTAAAATACCACCAGATTGCTGTTTGATGCTAAATTCATCGTTTTTAAGCAAATTCTAGCTTTCTGCAAACTGCTATCGACCTAGTGAGTTCATAATAAATTCGAGATAACTGCAGTATAGTTGTGAGTTGCTGATCCCATGTATAGAACATGACCCCCAGACTTAATCTTTTGGCTGCCGAAATATTGGTTCTGGCCGCAATTTGCGGCCAGATGGGGGGGCATGGGTTTGGGTTTGGCTCTATAGGTGTCTACTGCTATCCTTAGACTCATGGTATGTGCAATTTTATTTAATTATTGCTGTAGAAAAATCTGGAGCTAAATACCTGTTTCTCGTATTTTTAAACCTTCGTGACACGCGTGATACGTGTGTGGGTTTGGGGTTTCTGCGTAACGCGACGCGTCGGTGTAGTTTCAGGCGCGTAATCACATGTTTTAGCGTATTGCGTACACGTGCGCTTAGTTTGCGACGCGGGTTTCTAGTTTGACCTTAATACCGCGTTTTTGTAGATTTGAGCTTATGTGTGATATATTGTGTAATTCTAGTTTCGCAGGCGAGTGAGACGGACGCTGCGAAGAAGGGGAACCAAGTCGTCGTCTACACTTAGCGCGAGACTTTGGTGAGTAGATTTAACATCTACGGGGATATCGCCCGCATGGCGTTATGCGTCAGGGCTAATAGGAGCTTATCGCTATATATTGCATTTACCTACATTGACTGTCATGGATACTGTTGTTGTATACTGCATTCCCTGCTATATGTATGTAAACTTAGAATTCGATAGAACACCGCACTATTACTAACGGTTCATATTGCACGAGCACTAATCTGCATGTTACACACACACCGTTAGTAATTGCCATAACACACTCACTGTAGAATTGCCATGATCATTATACTGTAGCTCATTCCACATATGATTCGATATGATTTTCATAGAAATTGGGAGCTGCATGATGTCTTTGAAAACTGAAACTATTTTAAAAAAAGCGGTTTCTCCCTTGTACCCATATTACGGCTTGATGTACATAGCACATCGCATTTGATTTACTCATTGGTGTTGGATTTTCATGTGATTTCTGGTTTTGAGGACCGTGGGATTATTTAAGAAAAGATGCACTAATTGAAAACCCGGTTGCTCGTGATATGATATTTTGGTGCGTCCACCACGCGATTTCTCGGTGCCGAGACGTGTGCTTGAAACCCGATTCGAGGAGTTGGATGATCCGTTTGCGGGTCCGTGGTGGACCCGGTATGGTTCCCCTCGGCAAGATGATCGATGGACTTTGCCGATTGAGCCTGGAGGTGGGCGAGTACCTACCGGTGATTGGTTGGACGTGGCGGTTATCCGGAGGATACTGACCAGAGTCGAGAGATGGATGCGGGATGATTCGTACTGCCGGGGCCGAGGGACGATACCGCAGACGGAGCCTGTGGGATGATCCGGACTTACGGAGCCCGATATCTGGGGATTTGCGTGTCGATGCTGAACATGAGTATTTTATGATATTTTGAGTGCCGATGTTGGGAACTCGTGATTCTCAGAGATTTACAGGATTTGAGGGCCAAGGAGAGTGCCGGCGCCTGAGTTTATTTGGGATTTGGGTGCAGTTTTGGGCACCGATTATTTTTCCACGTTGATATTCCTTTTAGATGTTGTTTATTCCATGCTCAGCTTTGTTTATCATGTATCTCATCCTGTAGTTATTTTACCTGACAGAGCACTTGCATGATTATTGCACCTACTACGTGTCGCATATAGATTTTACCTGCTGGCATATGATAGAGTAGCGTAGTACGTGCATGCTCGCGATTACCTTTATATGGTATCTCTATTCATGAGTTGGCAACTCACCCCCGTTGTGCCACAGTATTTGCAGGTTGCAGCTCAGAGTAGTCGCGGCAGGCTGCCTTTTGCATCTTTTGACTACAGATACCACTACTGTTGGTGCGAGAGCTGTTTTGCTGTTAGGTGGGTTGTGGTATCTGATTACTTTTATTGTACACCCTTTTGTATCTAGTATTCTCCATATACCATATATGTACTGGACTTAGTGACAGTGTGAGGACGATGATGTATATTTTTATATTCTGGTGTCGAGCTCGTGGGAGCCGACTGTTTATATATGCAGTTTATTATTCTGTGATGTTTACTTATTTCTCATTCTTCGCTACGGCGTCGTATATTACTCTTGTAGTGATGGTTTCCTCCGTTGGGCGTGATTGCTCCCGTTTGGGGATACTTTATTTCATTATATCTCATTTTCACTTATATCATGTTTTTTACCCGATTTCGGGGTTACTTTTACAAAGGAAATGCTGCCAAAATTATTTAAATGATAACGTAACTTTAAAAGAACTTATTGAACTATTTATGGTTTTCTAAATGTTTTAATTAAATGTTTTCAACACTCGCTACTTTTAAATGGTTTTGATTTCTGGGTTCGTCTTACTTAGTCGCGTTACGCCTGTAGACGTTGCGTGGTTAAGTGCCGGTCACGAGTCGAAACATTCGGGTCATGACAGTTAATCCTCCCCTCAGGGTTTACCCTGTCACCGATCTTTAAGATCCTTGGTATTTAATTCAACTTTCTTTACCTCCTTGCCAAGGGGTTTTTCTGGGACTTAATCCCTTTATAAAGGAATTTAATTCCTCGTTCATAGAGCTTGGCTCTGAGAGAGATTTAGATATTTCTGGGAATTTTATTCCCTACTGTTCTCGAATATTTGCGGGTTTTAATGCCCCTAAGCAGATTTGAATCTGTCGTGCTTTTTAGCAGAACTTGCTTCAAAAGTTTTTTAAACTTTACTTTTTCCTTGATGATAATCCTTCTCGATTCTCTCAATGATTATTTTACCTCATCACTGGTGAGTCGTTATTTGGATTTTGTGGGGTCCATTGGTTTCGCAGTCAGTGGTCCCATAGAACAAACATCCTGTCGTTTTCTTCGGTTATTATATATATATATATATATATATGTTTTATTAATGGTTTTTCTTTCCCTTATTTCAGGAACAATGGCTTCACTTCCCTAATTTCCTTATACTCGTTGAGACACCGCTTTTCGGCAATCGCCGTTCGGCGAGGAAGCTATGGCAATGATCATGGCACATGACAGGGGCTGTACGAGTCTACTCTTATGGGGGGTTTGGTATGGTCATATCATCCGGGGCCGCCGCAGCTTTACTTGTGAGGTGCCAACAGAGCCCCTCTGCCCAATATCGCCGATGGAACGCCAACATACCGCTTATGCGGTGGAGGTGACTAACTGGACTCCTACAGGCCGGTTTGAGCCGTCAACAACTGGGATACCCAACCATCCTCTGACGGCTATAGATATTCTGGGGCGCCGCATATGTCATGATAAAGCCCGACCCAGGGGACAAGTTTATAAGGTAGGTGTTACCCTCCGTCACCTAGTAGGGTACCTTCCCTGGGCTCTATACGTTCTTTCCGCCGACCGTGCACAGTTACAGAAGGTTAGGCTGTATCAAGCGGCGTATACGTCTCTATTTCATTACCAGGCCCCTCATTTTTGGTGGGTTAAAGCTTTTCTGAACCAATGTAATCTTCCTACCAACACCTTCTTGCTAAGGGATCGTGAGGTCTCGATTTCACTGGAAGAGTTCCGCGAGATCTCCGGATTTCCAATCAGGGGAGAGCATTATGAAGAGCTAATGCCTCCCGATGAGTATGTGTTTACGACCGTGCCTGTTATGCTTGACGGCCTGACGACTGAAAACGCCGTCCGCCATAAGTACCCATGTCTAATCAAAGCTCTGGGTATTTTTGAGAAACTGTTCGTGACGTCAGAAGGGAAAGGCGTCACCTTTGAGACCTTCATTGCCTGCTTTCTCCGTAGATACGCTTTATCTAAAGAGGCTCCAAAGTTCACGTATATCGACGACCCTTTTGGGTTCGTGTTGAATAACTGTCGGCAAAAGAGGAAAATTTGTCGCAGTTTTATATTCCGACCTCATCGGCCGTTTTCTTCGATGCGATTGCGGCTCCCGGCATGGACGAAGAGACCTTCTTCGTTGGCTTCATCAGTCTCTGGCTCAGTTGGTTCGCTATACTGACGCATCGATGCTTTATGAGAGTTTCCGTCATCTACCCTGCTCATCGCATAGCTGGAAGGGCGTGATTGGCCGTTGGTGTTGCAGGATTGTCGCACCTATATCATGGATTAAGCATTAAGGCTAATACTTTGACCCCAGGCGTGGATATTGTGAATTTCTCCCTCCACTACTTCACGTCGTGGATCGAGATGCATGTATTGGGAGCATTTGCTCCTCACCGGTGGCCATATTTTTATGATTCCTATACCTTCCCATGGGTTATGAGGTTGGTGGATGCTTCCGCTCCTGATCCGACTCAGCTAAGGGCACTCCGCGTGTTGCTTAACCCATACTCAAATGAGGGCGGGATGGTTTTAGTGACCGAGTCCTATCTGCTCCCGCGGGGCCCATTCAGCAGCTGTTTGATCTGTCAAAGGGTGGAGCGCCATCTCTAAAGCCTAAAGAGATTATGCACCTGTACTCGATTAGGCCAAGTTATTTGGTGTTTCGTCTGAATGACACAGTTCTCTTTATGCGGTATAATCAACACCACTTTGCCCAGTAATTAGGCTATAACCAGGGTATCCCTTTCGAGGCGTTTTTAGTTGAGCCCACTTTGTCTTTGGAAGTCACTCGTGACGTCATCCATCATTTTATGCGGATGAACATTGGCTCCCGTTTCATGATCCCTGTGTCCGACTATCTTCCAAGGTCTGTGGGGCCTTTCAATGGTTGGTATCACCATCGAGTCGGTCTTATCATTGCTGAGGAGAGGCGGGTACTCTTCGAATGTAGAGTTCCAGCTTCGGCCCAAGTCACTAGCGCTCCGTTGCGGCCGCGGTCAATGGTCCACCCTCCACTAAGGGATAGCGGTCTGGTACTTATCTCCAAAGTCGCCGAAATAGAATCGACCCCTCGTACTGCTGGTATGCCGGTGTGGACTAGAGTCGAAGCAAAGGCTTCTAATGAAGCGCCAGCGGTTGTGTCACCAGTGGTGGTGTCACCGAATGGGGATACCGGAAGTGAGGTTGGTCAACGTCGCGCAAAAGCGCCGAGGGGGAGGAAGCGTTCTTCCTCTAGTGCTAGCACAAATTCTAAGAGGAAAAAGAAATCGGATTCCGGCTTACACGACACCCTGCTTGAGTTCGAGCCGTTTATTCAGGATGAACCGATAGCTATGGAGGAGTCGGATTCCGGTCTTATCTATTCTGGCTCGTCTGCTGAGGAGGTCGCGCAATTGGCTGAGGCTTTGAGGCGCTCACAATATGAGACCGAGAACGTGTGCGTCTCGAAAAAGCCTTACCCTCCTGTTATATTCTATGACATTGATCCATCATTACGGAGGGTACATATGGGTCCTTTGCTGATGGAAGAAGAACGTGCCCTCAAACAGCCTATAACAGTTGCCTCCGAAAACGAGCTTGCATTAAAGACAGGGAGACATTCATCTGCTCTTGTACCTCGGTGAGCGTACTTAGCCAGAAAGGAAAAACGTCTCGAGAAAGCCCTACTTCAAGCTCCTTGGCGTATTGGTATGCATTTTTCTCGTGCTCTTCTTTTAGTGAATAGTCTTTATTACTTTTATGTCTTCTCATTTTTGCGCGATCTTTGCACGGACTTCGGCAGCGAAAGAGGATTTGAGTCCAGATTGGGCCATAACTGTGGGCTCTACAAATATCTCCCGGGATGCACCGGCATGTGTAGAGGAGATTATTAAAGCTACTACTCTTGCTGTGGATCTTCCGGTGGTAACTTATGTTCCCTCTGTGTCTAATCCTCCAGCAGAGGTGACCTCACCGGCCACAGATCTTATGGACATCTCTAGTAACGCACTGAAGGGTGTAGAAGAGATTGCTGAATCCGTTAGTCCTGTCCTAGAGCTCCCGGTGGTGACTTCCATCCCTTCAGTATCTATACTTTCAGCAGAGGTGACCTCGTCGGCCATAGATCCAATGGATCTCTCTAGTGGCTCCCTAGAGGGTGTAGATGTTAGTTGTATGTATGCCCTAGAGGCCAGTATTGTACAGATGATGTATATTATATTGGATGCTTGGACATATATAGAGAGGACTTTCTTGCTCGATATAATAGTATGCTATCTGGTTGCTCTTTATCTTAACATGTATACTTGTCTCTTTATACTGTCTGATGGCTACATGTTGATAAAGCCCTTAGGATGTGTACTTGACTACCTGGACTATGATACGGATCATACTAGCGGGGACATGGTCGTCCATAAGTACATCCTTCAAGGTCCCTAGTCGAGGGTGTATCGAGACAGGGCATCGATATACCAGAATAGACTAGCGTATACGCTTCTCGACCCATGAGATGGGCGATGGATGATCCCATATCCATTGGTGTTTGACATCAGAGATAGTATGCGGGTGCTCAGTGAAGACTGGGTACACTGGACGGACTCGCTGAGAACTCACAGATGGTATTATACCTTACGTCAGATGGCAGTTCTCTGGTGACACTTGTACAGGTTAGTCTATAGACCCGAGATCGTCATAGAGTCTTGTGTGATTCCTACTGTGCTTTGATTTTCACCTTACCACGTCCATGAGGGCGTGCAAAACGGTGGTTTTTGGGTACAGTCCCGAGTCATATGGAGGCAATGAGCGATAGGAGGGGTTTCGTCTCTCCCGGTATTGGGGGTTGATACTCGATTGGCCGTAACAGGGAAGTCCCTGGCCAGGGCTGATTAGAGATTTACTGGTAAGTGTTACCAGTAGTTTCTCGACCCGTTATGAGCCTCACATCGGCATGACTTATCGGTTATTGGGGTCTGACGTTTACCACCCCTAGACTTGATATGCGACATATCAGACGAGGAGACCGGACTGTACGGGAAGTGTTACCGGTAGGCTTTTACAGGAGTTGGAGCGGGCTTTCTTGCTGATCTTCTGATCGCTCAAAACTCGGGTGGCCGTTACGTCCAGCTAGTACCGCAGACGGCTTGTGGGTGCTTGATGTGATCATCACCTACTGCCGGCGTATTGACGAGTCTTTAGAGTCCTACACAGAGGTTTTACTAGCTCAGGCAAAACGAAATAGGAGCGCATATGTGATATGTGCTGGACCGAGAATAATGCGTGTATGTAATACCGTATTCTATTCCCGCGACTTTTTGTATCGGTCGGTTATATATGATATGACTGGGTTATCGAATCAAGTGTTGATTCGATAAGTCGATACGATGGATTTTAGCCGGTTATATAAGATATGGCCGGATTATTAAGTCAAGTGTTGATTTAATAATTAAGTGTATAATTGTATATTAGATATGCTAATTTACATTTGCTAACACTTGTTCACTTTAGGGTTTTTCTCACATGTACACTACTTTAACATGTATATGATATTTGTTAAAATGTGTTATCATATTGTATCATGGTTGATGATACACATGACTTGTGTGTATGAGACATACACCATCCTAATTGTTATGATTAGGTTTAATGTTTAAAAGTAATTACAAAATTAGTGGGAAATTGGAAAATGCATGAAGCTTATGGAAGCTTGTGGATGCATTGACTAAAGTCCACTAGGTTTGTTTTTACTTTGGACTTTAACCTAACCATCACACAATTAGCTATGGTTATGGCTCTACAAGGGTTAGTATATGATACTCACTCACCATGGTTAGCCTTTACACTTGATCATTATCCTTATTGCTTTTCTTTTGTTCATCATCTTCTTCTTCATTGAGCAAGAGAAAAAGCTTGCTAGGGTTTTGAAAAAAGTGAGAAAGATTGTGAGAAATAAAATTCTAAAGAGAACCCACTTCCTATTTCTCCATCCTCTACTAGACTAGCACTTTAGTATAGAGTGTTTGCTTCACCAATTCTCAAGTTAGTGAAGTAGAAGCTTGAGTCGGAATTCCCTCGACGTAGATCATCTTCGGCCTCGGAGACTTCAAGCAAGGTCGCACCTTTCACCTCGTGAAGCCATGCAAGGGTCCGGGAGAACCACGACCGCAGCGAAGGGACTTCATCAAGGAGATAAAGAAGTGGAGGAACGATCTACAAAGGTTGTATTTCATATCCCTTTAGAGTAAAGTTGTTTACTTGTTATTTTGTGTCGCCTAAACTCTAGTATGCGATCATCCTTAGGGTTGTTCGGCACCTAAAAATTTAATTTTGGCATGGTCGATGCCTTGCAGAGCCTTGTTAGTGTGCATAGTAACCCTACAGTGGTATCAGAGCCTAGCTAGAGCATTAGGCGATGTGTTAACGAAGTTAAAACCCCGATCGAACCCGAATACGACATTTCAAACCCCTCTCTGTACATTTTTTTTGAAATCTAGGTTTTTCCAGAATTAAAAATACCTAAAAAATTCAGCAGGCTAATATAAGAATTATGGTGAAAAACGAGACCCCAATTTCTCAACATGGCCGCGGAACCGCGGCAACAAGCCACCTTTGGCGGCGGTTCCGCGGCAAGGTAAGGGTATTAGGGACGGATTTTTGCACAGTAATTCTTGTCTCTGTGGTTACTATTTTCTGGGTATTTTTAATCTGACTCAAGTGTTAAGTATTCTGAGGTTTATTTTGTAATCGTCGATTCGATCGGGAATTTTAAATTCATTATTGTTTTCTGGGTAATTTTAGAAAATGTTGAAAAGTTCGACCGGATGTAAATACCCACCTTTTCCCCTGTCGAGAAATTTCCAAGTGTTGGATCTTTCCGTAGTTTAAGAACGTTCGAAATAGTGCAAGTAACGCGATGGACCCTCTAGAAGACAACAAACCTTAACTCGATTATGTTACCGTCTTGAACTGCCCTTTGAACCTTAGGGTTTGGGGCAGTACGGCGTGCCATAAGTGAGGCGTTGGCTTGACCCTTCTACGGCTGGACCGTTGGTACTGTGGCATGAAGTGAATATTTTAAAACTTAGTTCATGTGTTGAGCTGTTTCGGAAAAATTTGGGTGTTTGATTGTTCGATCGAAAAGTTTAATATTTTCTATTTATCTGGAATGTGATACAATATTTGAAATTCACACGGTTAGGCATGAAATGCGAAATATGTGATATTTCGGATTTATGATGTCTAAAGAGATTGTGGATTCCAAATTTTGTAGTTTTACACTTTCTTTTCTTTGACCGTAAGTGTAATATGTGATATCGCCGGTTTCATTGCTATATGTCAACGACAACTGGGATGCGCATATTTACTTACGTTGATGACATGTGATGTTCTGTGTTGCTGGATATGTTATATTGGATCGTCGTGTTCTGAATAGCCGGGGGGTTTTATGTGAGATGAGAGTTTTTATTTTCATTCATGTAAAATTTAAATGTATGTAATATTCTTTTATTGGGGCACTTCCGGGTCGAGGTTGATGTGACCATTTGTATATTATTTACTTTTCCGCACTAGGATAGACCCAAGGAGGAGAGCACAAGTAACCGGGTTCTAGGGTCCTGTGGGAGACCAACTCGAGGAATCGAGTCCGGGTCTCCTAACTCCAGAATTAGTAGGGTTGCTTGCCGCTCTTGTAAGGGTCTAGGGGTGTGGGTTTGGCTATTCATCGCGACCGTGGAATCCGTGTTTTATATAGGCTCAAAATAAAACACGGACGTCCTAGTATATCCAATGTTTCATATGTTTCTTCTGCTGCGATATCTGTGAAATGATCATGTGATGTGCTGTGATACATACTATATATAGTATATATGATATATTATATAGACGTTACTTATGTTTTACACCCGCGCTAGCCCTGTCCTGCTCTGTCGTTAGTTACCTAACCTAACGGTGCACGAGGGGACATCGAGGAGAATGTGGATGGTATAAGTGTACGTCGTATTTATCTGTGATGTTTAGGTGATTTAAATGATGGGACTTCATTAATTAATGTGATTAATGAAAGAAAAGAAACCTAAAAGAAGTTGTAGAATCAATTTTTTCAAAAAGGGTAGCTACAGTTTTGCTTTGCATAGCGGTATATATGATATACCCTGCACCTTATTCGATGGGGAAAGAGCCGAGATCCCTTCACCGGGAGTGACCTCTTTAGCAAAACTGGCAGATGCTACAACATTCGGTTTGACTTTTGACTGCTTTTGGAGTTTTTCTTTGCATAGTGATATATATGATATGTTCTGCACCTTATTCGATGAGGAAAAAGCCGAGACCCCTTCACCGGGAGTGACCTCTTTAGCGAAACTAATGTAAACCTCAAAATCACTCCATTTCAAAATTCACTCGATTCTACGACGATATCAAGTTCTTTACGCTCATGGTTTTCTGAAAAACCTGCGTAGCCCTCCGTCAATTCAGATAAGTAATATTTAGTATTCGTGCTGCGGTAGTTTGGCATGCGTCAAGGCGTAGTGTACGGTAGCTGATTATTACTTATCTGTAGCATGAGATGCGATTGGATTAGGGTATTCGTACGGCGTTGTTTGGCATGCGTCAAGGGTCGTACGGGTGGGTTTAATTCATTCACGAATTGTACGGGTTGAACTTGACTAGCGGACTATGGGTTGTTTGGCATGCGTCAAGGTCATAGCACGTTAGGGGCAAAATATTATCGGGAATTTCAAGTGTTGAGATTTGAAATGAGATTGCATACCTTCTATGAGATAGTTGGATCCCGATACCCACTGCGAGTAATTGTTATTCCTGGGAGAGATTTACATAGGACAATTAGCCGATCAAGTAGGTGTCTAGAAAGGTGTCAACGGGGTTATGCCTCTGGGAAAACGAGGTTTACTTTAATTATGTCCGTGCGAAAGCACGGGGAACCTCCCTCAAAATACCGACACTGGCCTGGCTGAAAGATTGGCGAAGTTGTAAGGTGTAATTAATTCCGGCTAGTCTTTCTTTTTAGGGTTTGAAGGAAGATTTGATAAAAACAGTGGGAGCCATCCTGATTAGATAAAATAATAAACCGATTTGATCTTGTAAGAGCATACGCTAAAGTGTTTTCTTCTCTCTCTCTCCAGGTAGCGACCATTTCATTCTTTAATTAAGATAATAATATGGATGTATTGACCGTACCCGCATGTTATACTGTGCTGGGGAACGTTGGTTCCGTTCTTTCTTATAAGAGTTATTGGACTGAACAGGATATAGGGGAATACCAGGATTCCCATGCCACCCGTGTGAAGAAAGTACATGTTGATGCATTTTCTTCGGGTGTGTTCGTTACGGAGAACTGTTTCTCCATTTGCTCTACGTCCTGGGTATTAGATACCGGGTCAGGATCCTATATATGTAATCAGTTACATGGGCTTAGAAAAGGTAGAGAACTTGGAGAAGGTGATAAAGACATAAGGGTTGGAAATGGTGCAATTGTTGCAGCTAAAACTGTCGGGGAATATCACCTTGTATTGCCAACTGGTAATATATTGGTTCTGAACGAATGCTATTACATGCTGAACCTGGTATACAACATTATATCGGTTTCTTTACTAAGTAAAGAGGGATATAATTTTGTATTACAGGATAATGTTAAGAACATTTTCCTTAACCAAAAGTTAGTTGGATCAGGTACGTTGTACAATGGCATTTATGTTCTAAATCAATCAACGGTTCTGAGCATAACAAACACACACAAGAGGAAGAGTTCAGAACTGAACGAATCCTTCTTGTGGCATTATAGACTCGGTCATATAAATGCGACACGGCTAGCTAAGTTGCATAAGGATGGATACTTGAAACCGTTCGAATTTTCATCTTATGATACTTGCCAGTCATGTCTCAAAGGCAAGATGACCAAAACTCCGTTTACGGGACACGGAGAAAGAGTTACCGAACTCTTGGGACTGATACATAGTGATGTATGCGGTCCCATGTCTACACATGCCAGGGATGGTTCTTCATACTTCATTACATTCACTGACGATCTCTCTAGATTCGGATATGTGTTCCTGATGAAACACAAATCAGAAGCTTTTGAGAAATTTATAGAATATAAACAAGAAGTCGAGAACCAAACCAGGAAAAGTATTAAAATCCTTCAATCTGATCGTGGAGGTGAATACTTGAGCAATGAATTCCTGGACTTCCTAAAAGAGAATGGGATTCTCTCTCAGCTAACTCCTCCATATACACCACAGCATAACGGTGTATCGGAACGGAGGAACTGCACCCTATTAGATATGGTGCGCTCAATGATGAGTACAGCTGAGTTACCTATTTCCTTCTGGGGATATACTCTTGAGACAGCCATAGACCTATTGAATAGAGTTCCTACCAAATCTTTGCCTACCACTCCATATGATATATGGAAAGGGAAGAGACCACATCTTAATTACATTAAGATATGGGGTTGTCCGGCCTATGTCAAAAGAGAAAATCCAGACAAACTCGAGGCAGGATCTGTCTTATGTAAGTTTATAGGATATCCCAAAATTTCACAGGGGTATAACTTCTACCACCCCGAGGAACAAAAGGTGTTTGTTTCTCGACATGCCACTTTCTTAGAAAAAGGTTTTCTTATGAAACAGATTAGTGGCATTGAGGTAGAACTGTAAGAAGTTCCAGCGATACAAACTATAACAGAAGATTTGGTAGAACCAGAGGATTCAGTAGTACCCGACGAACCCCAGCCTCTCCGCCGATCTGGTAGGGTTTCTCGTCCACCTGAGAGATACTACGGTTTTCTCATTGATGGTGGAAGCGAGGATTGCATCATGGTTGATGATGACCCAACTAGCTTCGAGCAGGCCATCACGAGTGGAGACTTAGTAAAATGGCTGGATGCAATGCGGTCCGAGATGGAATCCATGTACACCAACAAAGTATGGACTTTGGAAGATGCTCCTGAAGGGGTAAAACCCATTGGGAGAAAGTGGATCTTCAAGAAAAAACTTGGTGTAGATGGGAAAGTGGAGACTTTCAAAGCTAGACTTGTTGCAAAGGGTTTTCGTCAAAGACCAGGTATGGACTATGAAGAAACCTTTTCTCCAGTGGCTATGCTTAAATCCATCCGGATCATGCTTGCCATCGCTGCATATCATGACTACGAAATCTGGCAAATGGATGTTAAGAATGCCTTTCTAAACGGTGATTTAGAAGAGTGCGTGTACATGACTCAGCCAGAGGGCTTCGTAGATAGTGGGAGCAGCGGGAAGGTGTACAAGCTGCTTAAATCCATTTATGGATTAAATCAAGCATCGCGGAGTTGGAACATCTGCTTTGACGTCGTTATCAAAGAGTTTGATTTCGTCAAAAACGTAGATGAACCTTGTATCTACAAGAAGGAGGCAGAGAGTAAGGTTGTCTTCCTCGTATTGTACGTGGACGACATACTCTTGATAGGAAATGACATTCCTATGCTGCAATCGGTCAAGCTCTTCTTATCACAAAGATTCTCAATGAAAGATCTTGGTGATGCCTCCTGCATATTGGGAATTAGGATCTATAGAGATAGATCTAAAAGGATATTAGGATTGTCCCAATCCAGGTACATTGATACCATACTAAAGAGGTTTAGTATGGAAGAGTCCAAACGTGGGTTTTTACCCACGATCTCAAGGCTCACTCTCTCCAAAGAGATGTCTCCCAAGACTGATTTGGAGAGAGCTCGCATGCAAGGGATACCCTATGCTTCGGCGGTAGGCTCTATCATGTACGCGATGCGATTAGCATACTCACTAAGTGTAGTGAGTAGGTATCAAACTGATCCTGGAGAGAGTCACTGGACAGCTGTGAAGAGCATTCTCATGTACTTGCGAAGGACTAAAGAGATGCTCATGGTGTATGGTAACGGAGAACTCCAAGTGGAGTCCTTTACCGATTCGAGCTTCCAGAGTGATAAGGACGACTCTAAGTCGCAGTCGGGATTTGTCTTTACCCTTTACGGAGGGGCGGTTAGCTGGAAGAGTTCCAAGCAGGAAACCGTGGCAGACTCGACGATGGAGGCTGAATACATCGCTGCCAACGATGCTGCCGAAGAGACTGTCTGGATCAAGAAGTTCATTACTGAACTTGGAGTGGTTCCATCCATTGAGCATCCAATACCTTTGTATTGCGATAACAATGGAGCGGTGGCTTTTGCCAAGGAACCCAGGTTCTATCAGCGATCCAGACATATTCTGAGGCGGTATCACCTGATCCGGGAGATAGTTGATCGCTGGGAGATCGAGGTCAGGAGGGTTGACACGAAGGACAACACAGCGGATCCACTCACGAAGGCCATTCCCCAGATACAGTTTGAGAGACTCTTCGGGATGCTCGGTATGCGATACTACAGCAGCTGGCCCTAGTGCAAGTGGGAGATTGTTAGTTGTATGTATGCCCTAGAGGCCAGTATTGTACAGATGATGTATATTATATTGGATGCTTGGACATATATAGAGAGGACTTTCTTGCTCGATATGATAGTATGCTTCTGGTTGCTCTTTATCTTAACATGTATACTTGTCTCTTTATACTGTCTGATGGCTACATGTTGATAAAGCCCTTAGGATGTGTACTTGACTACCTGGACTATGATGCGGATCATACTAGTCGGGGCATGGTAGTCCATAAGTACATCCTTCAAGGTCCCTAGTCGAGGGTGTATCGAGAAAGGGCATCGATATACCATAATAGACTAGCGTATACGCTTCTCGACCCATGAGATGGGCTATGGATGATCCCATATCCATTGGTGTTTGACATCAGAGATAGTATGCGGGTGCTCAGTGGAGACTGGGTACACTGGACGGACTCGCCGAGAACTCCCAGATGGTATTATACCTTACGTCAGATGGCAGTTCTCTGGTGACACTTGTGCAGGTTAGTCTGTAGACCCGAGATCATTATAGAGTCTTGTGTGATTCCCACTGTGCTTTGATTTCCACCTTACCACGTCCATGAGGGCGTGCAAAACGGTGGTTTTTGGGTATAGTCCCGAGTCACATGGAGGCAATGAGCGATAGGAGGGGTTTCGTCTCTCCCGGTATTGGGGGTTGATGTTGCGCTGTGCTCGATTGCCGTAACAGGGAAGTCCGTGGCCAGGGCTGATTAGAGATTTACTGGTAAGTGTTACCAGTAGTTTCTCAACCCGTTATGAGCCTCACATCGGCACGACTTATCGGTTATTGGGGTCTGACGTTTACCACCCCTAAACTTGATATGCGACATATCAGACGAGAAGACCGGACTGTACAGGAAGTGTTACCGGCAGGCTTTTACGGGAGTTGGAGCGGGCTTACTTGCTGATCTTCTGATCGCTCAAAACCCGGGTGGTCGTTACGTCCAGCTAGTACTGCTGACGGCTTGTGGATGCTTGATGTGATCATCACCTACTGCCGGCGTATTGATGAGTCTTTAGAGTCCTACCCAGAGGTTTTACTAGCTCAGGCAAAACGAAATAGGAGCGCATATGTGATATGTGCTGGACCGAGAATAATGCGTGTATGTAATACCGTATTCTATTCTCGCGACTTTTTGTATCGGTCGGTTATATATGATATGACCGGGTTATCGAATCAAGTGTTGATTCGATAAGTCGATACGATGGATTTTAGCCAGTTATATGAGATATGACCGGATTATTAAGTCAAGTGTTGATTTAATAATTAAGTGTATAATTGTATATTAGATATACTAATTTACATTTGCTAACACTTGTTCACTTTAGAGTTTTTCTCACATGTACACTACTTTAACATGTATATGATATATGTTAAAATGTGTTATCATATTGTATCATGGTTGATGATACACATGACTTGTGTGTATGAGACATACACCATCCTAATTGTTATGATTAGGTTTAATGTTTAAAAGTAATTACAAAATTAGTGGGAAATTGGAAAATGCATGAAGCTTGTGGAAGCTTGTGGATGCATTGACTAAAGTCCACTAGATTTGTTTTTACTTTGGACTTTAACCTAACCATCACACAATTAGCTATGGTTATGGCTCTAAAGGGTTAGTATATGATACTCACTCACCATGGTTACCCTTTACACTTGATCATTATCCTTATTGCATTTCTTTTGTTCATCATCTTCTTCTTCATTGAGCAAGAGAAAAAGCTTGCTAGGGTTTTGAAAAAAGTGAGAAAGATTGTGTGAAATAAAATTCTAAAGAGAATCCACTTCCTATTTCTCCATCCTCTACTAGACTAGCACTTTAGTATAGGGTGTTTGCTTCACCAATTCTCAAGTTAGTGAAGTAGAAGCTTGAGTCGGAATTCCCTCGACGTAGATCATCTTCGGCCTCGGAGACTTCAAGCAAGGTCGCACCTTTCGCCTCGTGAAGCCATGCAAGGGTCCAGGAGAACCACGATCGCAGCGAAGGGACTTCATCAAGGAGCTAAAGAAGTGGAGGAACGATCTACAAAAGTTGTATTTCGTATCCCTTTCGAGTAAAGTTGTTTACTTGTTATTTTGTGTTGCCTAAACTCTAGTATGCGATCTTCCTTCGGGTTGTTCGGCACCTAAAAATTTAATTTTGGCATGGTCGATGCCTTGTTAGTATGCCTAGTAACCCTACAGTAGAAAGGATTGCCGAGACCGCTGTCCTCTCCTTGGAGCATGAAGTGGCGGCTGTTGCTTCTCAATTGGAAGCTGCCACGCCGACACATATCCCCAGTGATGTACCTGAGGATGTAGAGGAGGCTGCCAAAGCTGCCATCCCTCGGTTCAAGGCTGGCGAAGTATCGAAGGTAATCTTCTACATTTCGTTTTAACGATCCCTCCGTTATCTGAACCCTTCTTTCCTTCAGAATTGCTGGAATTGGCGGCTTCCATCGTGGATCTATCTCCTAGGAAAACCTTCCAGCGTTTGCTTGATATGGCTGCCTCACAGGCGATACCCCCGCAAAGCATAGTCCTTTTGTCTGGAAAATGTCAGTGTTCTTTGACCCTTTTTGTTTTATTATTATTTTTTATAATGATGCTAATATGTGTTCCATAGTTCTCGAAGCCGAAGACAATGTTGAGATCCTTGATGGGCCTGAGGATCTGTCAAACCCCACTTACATGACTGTGGGTAAGTAAGCCCTTATCTTTGGCATTGTTTTGTCTATTCCATGTTCATAAATCTCACTGACTGTTCATAAATCTTGACAGCTCTGCCAACCCTAACCCCATTAGAATCTCGGATCTCCATGCCACTGGGCCTCTATGCCCAGCGGGCGTCTGAAAGGATGGCGAAACAAAGCATTTACTCCCTGACGGCACTCATTGAAGACCTTCGCGCTGTTACCTTTGTCACGGCCGAAGAATTTACTGTCGAAGCTAATGCTTCCTTGTACATTCTCGCCACCTATCATGACGAAGCATTGGTGCATGTCTGGGTTGAGTATTGTCGTCGAGTGGAGGTCTGCCTACGTGGGCTTGAGTGCATCCTTCCCTCCGACATCTTAAGCGTAAAATCGAGTCTATGGGGATGGATTGAATGGTGCGCAGCCAACCTATAGTCATGCGTGAAGAGGCTCAACCGGAAGTTTTCGGAGAGGGGGTTAGCTTCAAACGCTTTGGGGGAACTTCAGGATCAGCTTACTGCCAAGACCACCCACGCGTACGAAATTTAGCGGGTGCTTCAAGAAGCTATTACAGAGGTGGTGGCTCTTAACAAAACCGTTATCTTTACCCACGAGAGGGTTGAATCCCATAAGGTTGCCGAGAAGGAGCTTGAGAATCGATTTTCTTCTTATCAAAATCAACAGACTCAGGCAGGGACTCGTCTTGCAGCACTGGTGGAGCTTGAAGCCGAAGTCTAGTGGAAGAACAACGGACTGGCTGGCCTGTTGAATCGTCCGCCGACTTGAAATACACGTTTTTTTTGTCGCTGTATATTGTCCTTCTTCTTCTTCTTTTTTTTGTATTCATTCATGAATAAGAGTATCCTGTATTCAGTTTGATTCATGAATAAAAGACATATTTTTCTTCATACTAGCGCTTTTCTTTCTTTTGCTGTCTTGGCTTGGTATAAAGTAGTTTATATACTCATTGCGGAGTTTGTAGTTTATGAGCTCATTTCGGAGCTTTCTAGTTTATGAACTCATTTTTGAAGTTTGTTTAGTTTACCTCCCTTGGGCTTATAGGCAAACCTGTCCTAACGTTACAGTTAACCCATGCTCTTTACAGCAGAGGTCTGTTACGGTCTGTGGTACTAGGGTTTTGTCCGTCGTACCGTCGCGTTGACTGATGCATTCCCCGATATGCAGTCTTGCTGTTCGAGTAGCCCCACGACTGTCATGTTTCTGATCCCTTCGGGGGCTGGACAAGACGTCTTCAAGTAATCTCCCAGGTCATATTACCGTCGGAAGAGCAAGCGTTAGGGATTTTCTATGCCGCTTTTTACTTGAGGTTAGGCTCAGTTTGGGAGCCACGACGAGTCATAACTACTCCGTGCTAGTATGGGATGATCTCCAATAGTCTTTCAGGTTTTATTTGAGTTGTCGTCAAGACCCTGAAGCTAGGGATTTTCCTCTGCTTCGTTTGTTGACACCGCGTCTGCTGTAATGAGACGAATGTCGAGGTGATGTCTAGGTTGTCTGTGAACCTTCGAGACTTGGAAATAAGGACTTTGCCATGGCTCCGTTTCGTTGATGTTGCGTCTGCATCCTGCCGGAGTGAGAAGAAACGCCATTGTTGACACTGCTTCTGTTGTAACGAGATGAGTGTCGAGGTGGTTTTTAGGTTGTCTATGAACCGTCGAGACTTGGAACTAGGGACTTTGCTATCGCTCCGCTTTGTTGACATTGTGCTTGCATCCTGTTGGAGTGAGAAGAAACGCCGTTGTTGATCTCTAGGCTGTGTGTGAACCGTCGAGATCTGAAACTAGGGACTTTGCCATGGCTCCATTTTGTTTTAACCCTGGGCTCGCTTGTTGACGTCACGTCTTCATCCTGCTAGAGTGAGAAGAAACATCATTGTTGACACTGCATCTGCTGTAACGAGACGAATGTCGAGATGGTATCTAGGTTGTCTGTGAACCGTCGGGACCTGGAACTAGGGACTTTGCCATGGCTCCGAGGTACTCTCTAGGTTGTTGGTGAACCATCGAGGCTTAGAGCTATGGACTTTGCTATGGCTCCGATGTAGTCTCTAGGTTGTTGGCGAACCGTCGAGGCTTGGAACTAGGGACTTTGCCATGGCTCTGTTGTTTTGACCCTAGGGTCTGTTGTTGAAGTCACGTCTGCATCTTGCTGGAGTGAGAAGGAATGCCGTGTTGATCTTCTAGGCTGCAGATGTTGCCGTCGAGATCTGACTCTCCCTTTGACATAGCTCGGTAGGGAAATGTGGTTCCCTTTTCGTTTATGCCCTTGGATTGTATACAGGGGTTGATGTGGACCCACCTGCAGGGCAAAAGTTTCATTATTTTTTTATTTCTTTCCGCGATGCTCTATCATTTCAGCTTTTTTATATCACGAAAGTCGTGATTGCCCAATCATTCGGCTTTTTTATTGCGGTGCCCAATCGTTTCGGTTATTCTTTTCTTTTTACTCGTTGTTTTTCATTGCGAATTGCCCAAACATTTCGGCTGTTTTTATATGCATATATTTTGCTCGTTGATTTTTATTGCAAATTGCCCCATCATTTCGGCTATTTCATATGCATTTTTTTGCTCGCTGATTTTTTTTTTGCGAGTATGGAACTTGAGATCTGATACCAATCTTGGCATCAGTACCGCTGCAACTGGAATATTGCCAGGGGCGAATCATTATTTTCCGTGAAAGGACATAAAAATTGACACCTGTTCTGACATCAACATCCCTACCACTGGAATATTGCCAGGAGGGAATCATCATTTTCCTTTGCGTATTTGAACAAAGGTAGCTTAGTAGACAGGGTTAGGATCCTGCCGACTAAGGCTTTTTTACTTCATGAGCCGTAAGGGTCTCATAAAGGTATTTCTCCCTGCGAGTCGTGAGGATCTCATAGGTGTATTTTCTCTTTAGGAGTCATGAGAATTCCTAAGTGTGTGTTCTCTTATAAGTTGTAAGGATCTCATAAGAGTATTTTCTCCTTGTAAGTCGAGAGGACCTATAAGTGTTGTTCATCATATGAGGACATTTTTCGTCATTGGTGGAACTAGGTCAGGGAACGTTTATTTGTACCCGTGGATTGTATACAAGGGCCGATATTGGACCGCCTGTAGGCAACTTGGGGGATATGACGGCTTAAGAACAGGTTCAGATCCCTGTAGGTTATGGCTTTTGAATCTTATGAGCCGTAAGGGTCTCATAAGGAGAATTCTCCTTACGAGTCGTGAGGATCCCGTAAATGTAATTTCTTCTTAGGAATCATGAGGATTCCTAAGTGTGTTTCTCCTTTTGTGAGTCGTAAGGATTTAACGCAGGTAATTTCTCCTCACAAGGTCAAGAGAATCTTGCAAGTGCACATGAATTTTTTTTCACGAGTTTGCTCCTTATTCGGGTTTTCACAAACTCGCCGTAAGTCCTGCTGTTTTTACTCACGGTGCCCTTTCGAGTTTTCATCCGTGCCTATTTTGCTTGTGAACATACCGTTTTTTTAACAACGAGACTGCGCCTTTTCGGGTTTTCATCCGTGCCTATTTTACGTGTGCACACACCGTTTTTTTTAACGACGAGATTGGTCTCTTTCAGGTTTTCACAAGCTCGCCGGTAGCCCTGTTGTTTTTACTCACGGCGCCCTTTCGGGTTTTCATCCGTGCACTTTTCTCTTGTGGACGTACCGTATTTATTTATTTATTTTTAACAACAAGATTGCGCCCTTTCAGGTTTTCACAAGCTCTCCGGTAGCCCTGTTGTTTTTACTCACGGCGCCCTTTTGAGTTTTCATCCGTGCACATTTTGCTTGTGGACACACCGTTTTTTTAACAACGAGATTGCGCCCTTTCAGATTTTCACAAGCTCCCTGGTAGTTGATTTGAATCGATTTCACGCGCTACCTTTGATTTTAAAGTAAAGATTTAGTAGTAAAGAAGTGATGAAATGTTTTAGTCGTATAATAACCGCAATCAATAACGGTGTCACGTGTAGAAAGTGTTAGTGAGTACGGGTCGTCCTCTGAGATTCGTGGAACTCGTAAATTCTTGCTTTAGTTGAGTCGAAAGAACAAGTTAAGAAAATCAACAAATTGTTTTAAGATTTGATTGAAGTTATCATTTCAAGAAATTTAAGAAATTGTTTTCAAGAAAGAAAATTCATGAAAATGTTCAAGATTTAGTTATCAAGAAAATTGAAGAAAGCTTGTAGGATTCGAACAGAATTAGTAACCAATGATGATTATTCAAGATGATTCATCTTATCTATTGGTAGAATTACTACAAGATCGATGGCTATTAATGAGAATTAGAGATCCATTGAAAAAACTAGGGTTTCTCCTTCATTGCCCCTTGTCCATTCAATGATTGCCATTCTTAACTAGCCTTTAACAAGAAGAATCATCAATCTAATCCCCAAATTGTGATGAACTTCTCAATAAATTGATCTCACTCACAATTTGGACATTAATGATTCTTTTTGCTAAAGTTTATAATCCCCATAAGATTTAAGATGAATATAGAATTCTTTACCCATTTGATCTACCAAATTCCTTCGAATCCTTAGCAAGCGGAGATTTATTCACACATTATGAAAATAGAAGAATCAACAAATAGAGATTTCATAATGCGAAAATTTAAAGAATGCAAGACTAAGAGTAATGATCACCTTTATTATTCAACTTCAAATTACAACTTCTTCAATCCGAGATTACAAGAAAATTCGCTCTCGATCACTCTCTTGAAGAGGTAATTTCTCTGTCGATCTTCGCTTCACTCGATCACCATGAGTCTTGGATCTATCGAGGATCACGTGCTCGTTGATGATGATCGGCTTTTCGTAATGGAATCTTGAATGATCTCGCTCGATGAATTTCTCATGATTCTTGATCTTGGATCTTGTTTTGGTTTTTGGATCAAAAGTTTCCCACTAAAAAAAATCAAAAACTAACCAACAACCTTTTTAATGTAGGCTTAGGTCCCTTTTTATAGCCCCTAATCAAGCTTCCCCCATAAACTAGGTAGTTACAAGGAGGCTTCTAGAATAAGCTAGGTAGTTATCAAGCTTCCTCAACAAGCTAAGTTATTATAAAGAAGTTTCCAGAACAAGGTTGTCACGCCCCGCTTCCCAAAATACGGAATACGAGGGGTAGACAAGGCCAGCCATGCTCCTACGGTCAAGGAAAGTCCTGCCGTAGTCACACTTCGGCTTCTAGTTTCTCATGGTAAACAGTAAATGATGCGCAGGTAATGGGAAATGCAGTAACTGAAAGGAACAATAATATAAACTGACCTGAAGTGGAACAAACGAATGAATCTCGGAATGAAGTCCAGAAGTCTGAGATGCACTGGTCCAGGCTAAATCTTCTCCTCGCACTGAGCATGCATACTCAGGTCGTCAGAGCGACACAATAACAATATAATATGTATAAAATCAAGTGACAATTCTAACAGTAATAATAGGTATGTGAAGCAGTAAATAAATGGCATCATGAATATGCATGTGTAGTAATCAACGCAGCGGAACAGTAAAGCAGTATAACAATATGTCGCGTATGCCACACAGTATATATATAAGGAATAAAATGCCAGTATCCTTATCAGTCTCTAAGTCTCACTGTACAGGTCACTAAGCCTATCGTCAGTCCAAGTGTGAGAGTCAACCACTCGCGAGTGTCCTCCACCCAAGGGTTGAACCCAAGGGCAAGGGACCACGGGCCCAACATGTAACAAGAATATCACGGTGTATATATCACGTACCCTGTAAATCTCCATATAACTCCCTAAATATATAAGCCGGTATGGGACTCCCGAGATTCTGTTGAACTCACACTTAAACTACCCCACACCCCGTGGTCTACATCAAACGCTAACCATCACCCTAAATACTAATCGATCCGTGACAAGTCTACGCGAGAACTGGAGGCAGGACCTCCATCAAGCACGTCCCGACTAATACCTAAGATAAATGGCAGTGTCGGATGCCTTATCTGTGACACCCGTGCAAGCGCTTCCATAAGTGTCCCATACCACTTATAGTCACACGTACACGCATCCCACAGACGTCGACAATGCAATAGAACAATAGGGTCACTGATTGTGCACAAGTACTCATCACTTTCACTTAATCACGAATGCACGAACACTGACGTACTTGCCACAATCATCACTAAAATCTAACACTAGGTAAATGCACGATGTCACTAGGTTATCACTACAATGATATAGGTGTGATATGATGCATGAACAGTATATAAGCACAATTAAGGTGTCATAAAAACAACAGTCTATCACTTGCACGATTTATCATGAAACATATGTATATAATTTAGCGAAACGATAAACAGGTAGTAATTAATATGTTCTGTTATCCATCCATAGAATTTTGTTTCAAGCCAATCGGGTTCCAGGATCATTAGTTATAACTATTTCATTTTAAGCGCACGCGGCTGAAAATCCGGTTTCAGAATCAGAAATCCATTTCGCAACGCATTTTGTTCCCAGTTGGGATCGGATTTTAGTGACGCTACAGTTGGATGAATTCTAGGGTTTTCAGTAAAGTTTTCAACGCAACAGACCGATCATCAATCTCATCTGTACGTTAGGAGTTATAATCTGTTTAATATTAACATGTCAATTCTGAATCTGCTGGGACTGTTATGTGTCCCGATGTTCTAAATTACAGTTTAAATATCAAACGGTAACGAAACAGAATGAGACCAATCGTGTTGTCTAGCTAACAGAGTTACCTACAATAAGAAGTGGAGTTCCGCAACCTACGAGTTAAGGAACACCTGTGGTATCCAATACGGAACAGCAAGCAATGACTGGAGTCGCTCTGGACTGCAGTCCAGAGTCGCACTCCGACACAATTATCATCACGATTTAAGTACAGGAATGTCTGGAAACTGGTATAGAATTAAATTTCGTCGAGTTGGCTTCGATTTGAGCCCTCGAACACACCATTCTAGTGTGTATATGATTTATGGTGAATTTAACAGTTTTCAGGTACACTAAAATTACAGTTTTACGATTAAACTTTGGGGTAGTTGTTTTAGTCGTTAACAGTCATATTATTCAACGAAATTTTCACAAGATGTTCATCACACTACGGGCCAAAGTAATAAATCCAGTTCCGCCAATTTAGAAGAATATTTCCTTTGAGAACACACGTCGAACAGGTATGGCACAAAATTGAGTTAAATCTGTAACTTTAATATCTATGTATTTAGTGACGGTATCAAAGGTAAATAGCATGTAAGCAAGTAAAAACTTGCCTGGAGACATCCCGGGAATGTACGGTGGCTGTGACTTCACGAACGCGCGACACACGCGCGGCTCGGCACCTGACTTGGCTCGAACACGAGTCTCGGCACGACGGCTCGCAGTTTGGTGATCGGGGCTCGGCTGTGAAGCTTGGCTCTTGTGCAATGGCTGTGACGGCTGCGAGCTCAGGCGATGCTGTGGGGGTGGTCGGTTGATAGAAGGAGAGAGAGAGAGTTAGAGTTAGACGGAGAGAGAGAGAGAGAGGGGGGGGGGAATTAGAGGGGGTGAGAGAGACACAGAGAGAGAGAAGTTAGAGAGTGAGAGACAGAGAGAGAGAGTGAGAGAGAACTGGAGAGAGAGAGAGAGGGAAATTGCAGAGAGCCATAGAGAGAAAGAGATCAAGAGAGGGAGAGGGAGAGAGAGAGAAAGTTAGAGAGAGAGACAGTGAGAGAGAGGAGAAGGCAGAGAGACAGGGAGAGAGAGATGAGTGAGGGAAGACATAGTGAGAGGGAGAGGGAGATCAGGAAAGGAATAGAGAGAGCTTGGGAGGGGGAGAACGAGAGGGTGCTCGGGGAGAAGGTTGTCGGTGATCGGAGACGAGGCGATGAGGATCTCGAGGAGAGGAGGTCGGAGGTATGGGACGGAGGCGGTGGTGACGACGAGGGAACGAGGGGGTCGGCGGTGGTGGATGGGTTTATTGGGTGCTCGGGTGTTAGGTCGCCGGGTATATGGAGGGAGGTGAGGAGGGGCTCGGGGTTTTGGAGGGAGGAGAGAGGAAGGCAGGCGAGGGAGCTCGGGTTGTTTGCAGTCGTCGACGTCGGCGGCGGCGGCGAGGAGAGTGAAGTGGTTGGCCGATGACGGGTGCAGGGTGAAGAAGAGGAGAACGAGAGAGGGGGCGAGCGAGGAGGAGGGTATGATGGAAGTGAGGGAGAAGAGATGGGGAGACGAGGGGATGAGCGTCGTGGGTGTAACGCTCGCAAGCGTGGCGCGCGACGAGCGGCGACGTGGGCGAAGGAGGCGGCGTGGGCGGAGGAAACGCGCGCGGGAATTGGGGGTGTAGCCGTTGGAGATTTGAAGAAGAGGCACAGTAATGGGGTTGGGTGAGTGGGTTTGGAGTCTTGGGCTGGGCTGAAGGGTTAATAGAATTAAAAGAATTAAAGGAAATAGGAAAAAGACTGGGCCGGGCCATAAAAGTAATATTTTGGTTTGCCTTAGAGAAGAAAATGGGAGTGGGCTGCATGGATTTGGGTTGGAAATTTGAATGAAATTTATTTAACTTTGTGTGGGCTGATGGACGGGCCACAGAAAAATAAGGGAAAGGATTTATTTGGGGTGAAAGAAACGGAGCAGGCCGCGGGCTGAAAATTTACAGGGAAAAATTTAAAGAAAAAGGAAGGAAAGAGCAGTGGGCCGGGCAAGGTTAGAATGAAAGAATTTATAAACGAAAAGGGATGGGCTCGAGAGAAAATAAACGGGCTGAAGAAAATAAAAGGAAAAATCAATTTAGGGAAAAGAAGGGAGGTTGTGATGAAGGGGATGGAAGGAAACAATATAAAGATTTAATAGTAAGGGAAAATGGTGTTGGGAGAAATAATAATGGGGAAAGGGCCGGGGCTTATTAATGGAAAAATATAAGCTGAAGAAATATAAGTCTGGGTTTTATTGGTCAAAGAAAATAGGGTTTTGAAGAATTAAATTTCTAAATAAAATAAATGAAATTATAATTAAATAAATAGAATTCTAAGGTTTAAAATACAAAATTGGTATAAAGGAGGCTGGGTATTACATCATACCACCCTTACAAAAATTTCGTTCTCGAAATTTAAAATAAATGATAAATTATACAAACATAAGTGAAAGCTATTAGATTGTACATTAACACAAAAGATTTATTAGCAGTACGTGGACGAAGAAATTTGAAATTATGTATATAAGTAAAAACAACATACGGAAGGGTAGATCTAATAGGTATAAGGCAGGAACAACTATAAGGGTAAATACATGCATACAAGAATATAGATAACTATAACGAACGGAAATAAGCAATGCATGTTCAATAAAATCGAAACTCGAATGTGTGCACATCTAAATATATCAAAAATAGCAAACAGAGATAATAAATATAAGGATCAACCACTCAAAATAGTAAGCATAGGCACGACACTCGAAATGAGGTAACGAGAATAAAGTAGTGAAAAGTAGTCTGTAGGTTAAGCCATTTTAGGAAAACGTATCGGTCAAGGAGTTTTAAAATATCTTAGAAAACTCACATAATGGAAATGAGTAATATGGAACAAAAATATGCGCGGTGTATGGTTGCGCTACTGAGAATGAAAATAATAGTGTACTTAAAATACAAAAACGGAGTAATCAATAACACGTACTCTTTGATAAATTTAAAGTACTGAAAACTAAATTTTTGAATACAGTGTCCCTAAATATAATTAGGGTAATAGAAAAAAACACAAATAGGTATAGGGCTAGATAGGGTAATGATTATAAGGAGGTGTGGCTCAATCAGAAGGTTGAAGTGTGTCGGCTTTAGGCTGGAGATCAAGGAGATTGGGATCGGGTCAGCACAGGAAGTACGGATGAGCAACAAAAGAATACAAAAGGAAAAGTGTGGGGGAAACAACAGTTGGTACAACACACGAATCAAAATTTGAAGAGTTAATGAATTCGGAAGTTTCACAGGAACTATTCTCCTCCCAGAAGGATCTCAACGGGGCACAGACGAGGGATGAAGGGTGGCTCATTCCAAGGATCAGGGTGCGGTACTTTCTAATCGAAACGAGAGTGAAAACTATACAATGAGTAGGGGTGGACAGTCAGGAAACTCAGCAGAATAAATAAATGAATAAGGGCAATAAACAAGTATCAAGCGAACCAATAATCAAAAGGTTTACGAATTCAGAAGATTTATTTCATTCAAGAAAACTTGAAACAAGGCATTCTCAAAGACGAAAAGTGACCTTAAACTATACACAGTTTATTTGGCCAGAAGGACAACATCAAAAATTTCCGTCAGTTGTGGTTGTGGAGATTCAGTAGGTTGCGCTAGGCTCGCTCACTCAGGTAGGGGTGTCCATTTCCATAGTGCCTCGCAGGTATCTCCACTGGAAGTTCTTCCACAGCCGGGTCTTGATCTTCTGGTCCCTCTTCCTCGGATGGGACTTCTTCATCGAGGTCTGATTCCTTGCGATTCTCTTCTTCTGGATTTTCTCCCACGGGGTTTTCCTCCGCTGGATTTTCTTCTATTGGGTCTTCCTCGGGATCTTCCTCTATTGGGTTCTCTTCAGGATCTACTTCTTATTCGTCGGAATCAGCTATCATGCCAAACTCTGGGGCGGCTGCTCCTTCGTCCTCTGAATCGTTGTTTCCGAAGTTGATATGGGGACCGTTGATCTCGTCGTCCGAACTCATCAGCGTGCGGTCTAAGGAAACGCAAGATTGCGCATCTTCATCCAAATGCGGCGCTGCTCCCGGGTGGGCCATGTTATGGAAAGGAAAGTCATGATTAAACAACGAAATACATCAAGAAGAATAGTCAAGTGTATGAAGTATAGAAAGATATGCGGTTGCAGGAACTGAAAATCAGGGTAAAAACGCTGTGATCACGAATAATATGAATAAGGAGAAAACAAGAGAATGATACATATATTATGATTCAAATTTTATTGCATTCAATTAAAGTTCAGCGGACACAAGATTTCAAATGGAAAGAAATATTCATAAAAAGATGACAATTTTATACTGAAATTGGAAAACATAACATTCTTCTTTGATTGCCAGAACGCTGCATCATCATCATGCGAGTTGAATCTTGGGTTGGGTCCGCTTTATCCTCGAAATTTGAACTACGCAGCAATCCTCACTTGGCATCGGTGGAGACTGTGGACGAGTCTCCTCCTTGTAGTTCTTTCCTTTCTGGGCAACCGTTGATGAGGTGTTCGTTGGAACCGCATATTAGACATTTCCCTTGGGCGCGGCGACAATCCCTCTGAAGGTGTCCTGGCCTCTTACAATATCCACAGCAAGGGTTCTTATGATGCTTCTGTTGACGCTTCATCTTCTTCTCTTTTCCTCGTTTAATAGGGATTCCTTTATGATTGGAGACTCCCGCTGGTGCCTGATTCACCTGCCTTCTCAGTCCTTCGGCTAATAAGTCGTTCGTTCGCTCCTGGGCTTCCTTCAAATCTTGCAGTACACTCAAAATCTCAACGGTCTGATTCTGGGGAGCGGATAAAGACGAAGAGTCGTTGGAAGACATGATCCTAAAACAGCAATTTTGAGGATGATATAAGTCACAAGATATACGAATCAAGATGGATAGGACAAAGATTCAAAAATATCAGAGATGCTGAATTTATTATAAGTGGAGAATCAACTGTATGACTTTAAGTCACTTGATTAGAGTACGATAGTCCAATTGCAACCACGTAACCTTGTCAAGTCACCCGAAACCATAGCGAATGGATAGTTGAACACGCGATATGAATATGGATCAAGAATGACAAGCTTACAATCTAGACCGAGTGATGTCTTAGATTGCCAAACTCTACACGGAAAACTGCAATCCCAATTGATGCAAAACCTGGCTCTGATACCAACTAAACCATGTCACGCCCCGCTTCCCAAAATACGGAATACGAGGGGTAGACAAGGCCAGCCATGCTCCTACGGTCAAGGAAAGTCCTGCCGTAGTCACACTTCGGCTTCTAGTTTCTCATGGTAAACAGTAAATGATGCGCAGGTAATGGGAAATGCAGTAACTGAAAGGAACAATAATATAAACTGACCTGAAGTGGAACAAACGAATGAATCTCGGAATGAAGTCCAGAAGTCTGAGATGCACTGGTCCAGGCTAAATCTTCTCCTCGCACTGAGCATGCATACTCAGGTCGTCAGAGCGACACAATAACAATATAATATGTATAAAATCAAGTGACAATTCTAACAGTAATAATAGGTATGTGAAGCAGTAAATAAATGGCATCATGAATATGCATGTGTAGTAATCAACGCAGCGGAACAGTAAAGCAGTATAACAATATGTCGCGTATGCCACACAGTATATATATAAGGAATAAAATGCCAGTATCCTTATCAGTCTCTAAGTCTCACTGTACAGGTCACTAAGCCTATCGTCAGTCCAAGTGTGAGAGTCAACCACTCGCGAGTGTCCTCCATCCAAGGGTAGAACCCAAGGGCAAGGGACCACGGGCCCAACATGTAACAAGAATATCACGGTGTATATATCACGTACCCTGTAAATCTCCATATAACTCCCTAAATATATAAGCCGGCATGGGACTCCCGAGATTCTGTTGAACTCACACTTAAACTACCCCACACCCCGTGGTCTACATCAAACGCTAACCATCACCCTAAATACTAATCGATCCGTGACAAGTCTACGCGAGAACTGGAGGCAGGACCTCCATCAAGCACGTCCCGACTAATACCTAAGATAAATGGCAGTGTCGGATGCCTTATCTGTGACACCCGTGCAAGCGCTTCCATAAGTGTCCCATACCACTTATAGTCACACGTACACGCATCCCACAGACGTCGACAATGCAACAGAACAATAGGGTCACTGATTGTGCACAAGTACTCATCACTTTCACTTAATCACGAATGCACGAACACTGACGTACTTGCCACAATCATCACTAAAATCTAACACTGGGTAAATGCACGATGTCACTAGGTTATCACTACAATGATATAGGTGTGATATGATGCATGAACAGTATATAAGCACAATTAAGGTGTCATAAAAACAACAGTCTATCACTTGCACGATTTATCATGAAACATATGTATATAATTTAGCGAAACGATAAACAGGTAGTAATTAATATGTTCTGTTATCCATCCATAGAATTTTTTTTCAAGCCAATCGGGTTCCAGGATCATTAGTTATAACTATTTCATTTTAAGCGCACGCGGCTGAAAATCCGGTTTCAGAATCAGAAATCCATTTCGGAACGCATTTTGATCCCAGTTGGGATCGGATTTTAGTGACGCTACAGTTGGATGAATTCTAGGGTTTTCAGTAAAGTTTTCAAAGCAACAGACCGATCGTCAATCGCATCTGTACGTTAGGAGTTATAATCTGTTTAATATTAACATGTCAATTCTGAATCTGCTGGGACTGTTATGTGTCCCGATGTTCTAAATTACAGTTTAAATATCAAACGGTAACGAAACAGAATGAGACCAATCGTGTTGTCTAGCTAACAGAGATACCTACAATAAGCAGCAGAGTTCCGCAACCTACGAGTTAAGGAACACCTGTGGTATCCAATACGGAACAGCAAGCAATGACTGGAGTCGCTCTGGACTGCAGTCCAGAGTCGCTCTCCGACACAATTATCATCACGATTTAAGTACAGGAATGTCTGGAAACTGGTATAGAATTAAATTTTGTCGAGTTGGCTTCGATTTGAGCCCTCAAAGACACCATTCTAGTGTGTATATGATTTATGGTGAATTTAACAGTTTTCAGGTACACTAAAATTACAGTTTTACGATTAAACTTTGGGGTAGTTGTTTTAGTCGTTAACAGTCATATTATTCAACGAAATTTGCACAAGATGTTCATCACACTACGGGCCAAAGTAATAAATCCAGTTCCGCCAATTTAGAAGAATATTTCCTTTGAGAACACACGTCGAACAGGTATGGGACAAAATTGAGTTAAATCTGTAACTTTAATATCTATGTATTTAGTGACGGTATCAAAGGTAAATAGCATGTAAGCAAGTAAAAACTTGCCTGGAGACATCCCGGTAATGTACGGTGGCTGTGACTTCACGAACGCGCGACACACGCGCGGCTCGGCACCTGACTTGGCTCGAACACGAGTCTCGGCACGACGGCTCGCAGTTTGGTGGTCGGGGCTCGGCTGTGAAGCTTGGCTCTTGTGCAATGGCTGTGACGGCTGCGAGCTCAGGCGATGCTGTGGGGGTGGTCGGTTGATAGAAGGAGAGAGAGAGAGTTAGAGTTAGACGGAGAGAGAGAGAGAGAGAGGGGGGGGGAATTAGAGGGGGTGAGAGAGACACAGAGAGAGAGAAGTTAGAGAGTGAGAGACAGAGAGAGAGAGTGAGAGAGAACTGGAGAGAGAGAGAGAGGGAAATTGCAGAGAGCCATAGAGAGAAAGAGATCAAGAGAGTGAGAGGGAGAGAGAGAGAAAGTTAGAGAGAGAGACAGTGAGAGAGAGGGGAAGGCAGAGAGACAAGGAGAGAGAGATGAGTGAGGGAAGACAGAGTGAGAGAGAGAGGGAGATCAGGAAAGGAATAGAGAGAGCTTGGGAGGGGGAGAACGAGAGGGTGCTCGGGGAGAAGGTTGTCGGTGATCGGAGACGAGGCGATGAGGATCTCGAGGAGAGGAGGTCGGAGGTATGGGACGGAGGCGGTGGTGACGACGAGGGAACGAGGGGGTCGGCGGTGGTGGATGGGTTTATTGGGTGCTCGGGTGTTGGGTCGCCGGGTATATGGAGGGAGGTGAGGAGGGGCTCGGGGTTTTGGAGGGAGGAGAGAGGAAGGCAGGCGAGGGAGCTCGGGTTGTTTGCAGTCGTCGACGTCGTCGGCGGCGGCGAGGCGAGTGAAGTGGTTGGCCGATGACGGGTGCAGGGTGAAGAAGAGGAGAACGAGAGAGGGGGCGAGCGAGGAGGAGGGTATGATGGAAGTGAGGGAGAAGAGGGGATGAGCGTCGTGGGTATAACGTTCGCGAGCGTGGCGTGCGACGAGCGGCGACGTGGGCGAAGGAGGCGGCGTGGGCGGAGGAAACGCGCGCGGAATTGGGGGTGTAGCCGTTGGAGATTTGAAGAAGAGGCACAGTAATGGGGTTGGGTGAGTGGGTTTGGAGTCTTGGGCTGGGCTGAAGGGTTAATAGAATTAAAAGAATTAAAGGAAATAGGAAAAAGACTGGGCCGGGCCATAAAAGTAATATTTTGGTTTGCCTTAGAGAAGAATATGGGAGTGGGCTGCATGGATTTGGGTTGGAAATTTGAATGAAATTTATTTAACTTTGTGTGGGCTGATGGACGGGCCACAGAAAAATAAGGGAAAGGATTTATTTGGGGTGAAAGAAACGGAGCAGGCCGCGGGCTGAAAATTTACAGGGAAAAATTTAAAGAAAAAGGAAGGAAAGAGCAGTGGGCCGGGCAAGGTTAGAATGAAAGAATTTATAAACGAAAAGGGATGGGCTCGAGAGAAAATAAACAGGCTGAAGAAAATAAAAGGAAAAATCAATTTAGGGAAAAGAAGGGAGGTTGTGATGAAGGTGATGGAAGGAAACAATATAAAGATTTAATAGTAAGGGAAAATGGTGTTGGGAGAAATAATAATGGAGAAAGGGCCAGGGCTTATTAATGGAAAAATATAGGCTGAAGAAATATAAGTCTGGGTTTTATTGGTCAAAGAAAATAGGGTTTTGAAGAATTAAATTTCTAAATAAAATAAATGAAATTATAATTAAATAAATAGAATTCTAAGGTTTAAAATTCAAAATTGGTATAAAGGAGGCTGGGTATTACAAAGGTTGTTACAACGAAGCATCCTCAACAAGCTAGGACATTGCAATGAAGCTTCTGGAGAATTCTTGATCACCGACTCCCTGAATCGGCTGCGGATCCGTGGCGACTCGGCCTGGCTCGGCCGCGGTTCCGCGGCCAATTGGTGAGTTTGTATCTTCAATTCTCCGTGGCCTTATTCTGTTGATCTCTGGGTCTTTATTTTATATCTGGAATCTTCTTATCTCTTCTGAATTTCTGCCAGTATTTGATTCTTCGATTTCCTATATTTTATTCGGCGAATATACGATTCCGATATCTGACCTGAGCTAATTTTTGCAGAAGATCTCAATGAAGGATGTTAGAGATATACAAAATTATGCGTGAAATAATAAACATACAATTTCCTTCAAAAGTGTTGATTATAATGTATAACACATGATAATTGCTATTTTGCAGCTGATCTTGTAATACGTGTTATATCTATAACAAATACCCTTAGATGATTAGAAAAATGAGGAAATTGTTATGTTAAAGATTGCAATAATTTCGACTGAACAAATTCCCCCAAACTTGACTTTGATCGTCCCGAGCAAACTTTATTTATTCAAGAGAAGGAAAAAATAGAAAGAAAAAGAAAAAACTAACCAGCACTCTTTCGTAGGCAACACGATTGCACTGAGCACGTGTAACAAGCTTTTAAACCTCTAGGTGTTCCTAGTATGAGGGGTGTTGTCTCCTGAGGGTTTTCAGCGGATTACACCCACAAAATCCATAATAAAAGAAAGACTGTGAAAGTTACATATCAAGATAAGAATTATAAAGAAAAAACGTGAAAATCAGAGTTTTCAACTACACTAGTTTTTCGGTTGTTATGAACCCTATCTTAATAGTCATGAAAAGATGTTAGAAATCACATCATCCCTCAATAAAACATCAACTTCATTCTTCATCCATACCTTTCTTCCAAAAACCGATCATATACCCCTACGTGTGTGTAAAAGACATCCCTACACTCGGAGAATTCAATTCAATCTATCATACTCTTGTATATATACCTCAGTACTTTTTAATCGGTGAATATTTTAGATGGAATTGCTCACATATTCTTAATGTGACCGTTAATGTTTCTTGAGGTACTAACCGGCCGATTACTAAATGTGCTCACTTATTAGACGTAATTAGCAATTTCCTCATTTTGCAACACCTGAAGCTTAGCAGTGACTCCCAAACCAGTTGGTCTAAGGCACTAGGTGATGAAGCACCCTCGCTATATTTTTTTTATGCTGCCTTGGTGATTACAAAATCGGTGTTTATTTTTCTTCACCATTTTATATTTTTATGCTTTATTTATTATTTTCTTCGTACTTTGGCTTTTAGACAAGAGCATTTCAAGATATCTTCTACTATCCCGAGTTTCAAGACGTGTGTAAGTGTGTATAGTAGGGTATCGACGTTCAGATATTTGGCTTCCATAATAGGAACTATTTTTCAGACTTAATTTTATTCTCAGATTAGTGACTTCTTTCATCTTAGTAACCCTTGGGACAACAGCTCATAACTACTTATTACTAGTTTCGTTTAAGAAAACATCTAACTTTCTTGGTTTTCTTAAACTCTTCGAATCTTTTAAATGTAATTTTTCATTTTCTAATCTTTCATTATAAAAGAAAAAAATTTAAAAATTTTGTGCTTATGCAAAGATGCAATGTAATGCGTAAATAAGCACAAACCTCCCCCAAACCTGTTTACAACAGTGCCCTCACCGTTGTCATCTTTTAAATCTCAAAAACCTGTAGACTTAGGAGGAAAGTTATTAACGGGGACAAGAGTAAATGAACATGAAAATCTCCCCCAAACTTATCTTTAATTATGTGGATATTCAATTAAGTTCTTTTTAAACTCACCTCCATTCTTATGATGAGACGATATTATCGAGTCATGGAGGTGAGGCGGAAGAAATTTAGTTATGATAAATCGGCTACTGTAAAAATAGGAGCTCCTCCGTGGGGTCAGTGGAAAAATACGGTTTTAATCTATGCCCATCCACTTTGAAAATTGAACCGTTTTTACCATTTTCAACTTCAACTACCCCGTGCGGGTATACATACCGCACCACAAATGGTCCTTTCCAACGATATCTTAGCTTACCCGTATGAAGATGGAGACGAGAATTGTAAAGAAGGACTTGTTGTCTAGGGATGAAAGTTTTTCTCAAAATATTTTTATCGTGAAATACTTAGTCCGGTTTTTTACTATCACCGCATTATCATAAGCTTCATCGCGGAGTTCGCATTGCTCATTTAATTGCAGCTTCCGAAAGGTGCAGGCCTGATTTAATTCGAAGTTAAGTTCTTTAATGGACCACATTGCTTTATGCTCGATCTCGATAGGAAGGCGGCAAGCCTTTCCAAACACTAGGCGGTAAGGAGACATACCAAGACCAGTCTTATAAGCGGTAGGGAATGCCCAAAGAGAATCCGTCAATTTGGTTGACCAATTTTTACGGTTTTTAGAAACTGTCTTCTCCAAAATTTGTTTGATTTGCCTATTGGAAATCTCAGCTTACCCGCTTGTTTGGGGATGATAGGGCGCAGAAAATTTGTTGTTGATTACATATTTCCGCATCAAAGTCTCGAAAGACCAATTACAGAAATGCGTTCCATTGTCGCTGATTATAGCGTGATGGTGTCTAAATCGCGAAAAGATATTTTCTGTAAGGAACTTAATAACAACTTTGTTGTCATTAGTACGACATGGTATTGCTTCCACCCATTTTGAGACGTAATCAACGCTAACAAGATATATAAATTCCCCAAAGAGTTGGGAAAAGGACCCATAAAATCAATATCCCAAACATCGAAAATTTCCACAACCAAGATAGGTTGGAGTGGCATCTCATTTCTCCGAGAAATCTGACCCGTGGACAAGTTTTGCAACGATCAAATGCATCTTTGAATAATGTAGTCTAGTAAAAACCACATTGCAAAACTTTCTCCGCCGTCTTACATGGACCAAAGTAACCGCCACATGCTTGATCATGACAAACAGACAAAACACTCTTTAATTCATCATTAGGGACATATTTGCGAATGATTTGGTCAGGACAATACTTAAACAAATAAGGTTCATCCCAGTAAAAATACTTTACTTGGGATAAAAATCGATGATTGTCTTGTTTAGTCCAATCGCTAGGAATGAGTCCCGTTGCTGGATAATTCACAATATCCACGAACCAAGGTTCGCAGGATACGGCTGTTCCCTCATAAAATACAAGGAAAAACCCCAATGGGGCATCACGTGCACACACGTGATCGGGGGTCACGTACTGACATGTGATGGCTTCCTGAGGGCTCTGAAATGATAAGAATTGAATCCTAATCAAATGACGTCACGTGCCCACACGTGATAGGCCTTTAAGCCTACTGAAGTATAATAAAACAGCAAGGAAAAACTCCAATGGGGCATCACGTGCTCACACGTGACCAAGGGTCACGTGCTGACACGTGATAAGTTCCTGAGCTCTTTAAAATAACAGAATTAAATTCTGGTTAATTTCTTGATTCGGGGGTCATATGCAACCACGTGATGGGTTCCTAAGATCTCTGAACTGATAGAATTAAAATCTAATTAAATGGTCAATCGGTGGGGTCACGTGCCAACACGTGATCGGCTCTTAAATCTTCTGAACTAATAGAATTAAATTCTAATTAAGGGAAATCAAAAACCCTAATATTCCCCTAGATCATTCCAAACAAAAAGATCGTGCTCTGTAAAGTGGAGCACCGTTGGATTAAAAAATCTAATGGTGATTAAAAATCACCAATTTATAGAAAGATTCTATACAAGGAAAGATTTCCCTGAAATTTGCCAGTAGTAACAGATAAAATATCTTTTGAATTAAAAATCCAATGGTAAATAAAATTCACTGAGTGATCTAAAAGATTATGTTGGTTACAAAATCTTTCAATGAAAGATTGACTAAACAAACTGATTCTTTTCTTTCTCTTATAAATAGGAGCCAAGGGAAAAAGGGAGATAACAACAACAGAGAGAAAAGAAGAAGAGAATTTAATTCTCCAGAGAGAAAGAAGATTTCTTCAGAAAAAGAAAGAAACCCTTGGTAAGAGAGGGAAAGAGATCATTCTATAAGCTCTTACAAAATAAAAGGAGAATTTAATTCTCAAACTAAGAGTTTAACTCTTCTGAATAAGAATTTAGTTCTTTCTTTGGTTGAAGATCTGCAGAAGCAGATCTCCTCATAAATTGAGAATTTAATTCTCATCGGGGAGATTCTATCATGCAGATCTAAAACCTAAGGGAGGACCTAAGTTCAGAGAATTTTATTCTCCCACAAAGCACATAAGAATTTAATTCCTCCAACAAAGATAGCGTTTAACCCTTAATATAAGAACATAGTTCTTCCCTTTGGTTGAAGATCTGAAGAAGCAGATCTCCCCATAAGTTGAGAATTTAATTCTCATCGGGGAGATTCTGCCATGCAGATCAAAAACTTAGAGGGAGAATTGAATTTAAAGAATTTAATTCTTTTGAACAGATAGAAATTTAATTCCTCTAAATAAAATTAGGGTTTAACCCTATAAAAGAATTTAATTCTTAAATAAGGGACTTAAAACTCTCCATGCACGTAAAAGCATCAAGTACCCAGCATGATCACATGTCAACACGTGACCATCCCACTCGGAGATCAGAGAAGAACGAACAAGATCAGGTCACGTGCTCACACGTGACCCTTGAACAGACTCTTCAAAATAAGAAGAGCAGAACAGACTGTGGGCACCATCACGTGTCCGCACGTGATAATCATAGAAATTAAATGTTTAACACTTACTTGCATATTCTGAGAATAAAATAAAGAAGGTTAGCCCAATTCACGTGATCCCACGTGAGCGCCTCACTTTTAGTGTTTAACATTATTTTTGAGCGCCTCATTTTTCTAGTGTTTAACACTATTTTAAGCATTTCATCCCTAGTGTTTAACACTATTTTAAATGTGTCACGTGGGAACACGTGACCGCCAGATATGTGCTAGTGTTTAACACTATATGCAAAATAGTCTTAGCCCAAATTGGCTAAGTCTTCCAGAGGCAAGATTCCCCTTTGACCGAACTTCAAACATACCCTTGTCTTCCAAGATTGATCATCTCATATGGTATATGAGTTCTCAGCACTCAATAAAAGACAAAATATGGTCAGAACCCAGAACCATGCTCTGCATTGCTAAATAATGGGGGGCTGAGCCCAAACAAATGTTCAATAGTCCATACAAAGGTCCAACATTTTAAACCTAATTGGATTTAGCCCAAGTTGGCCATAAGTCCTCAATTAAGATTTAACTGAGCTATGTGCTCATAATCTAATTAATTGATCTTAGTCCCAAATTGGACTACAGATTTCCCAATCAACATTGGTTCAAGGGTACATCTCTTCACTACTTTGATATTTGTAGTTATAATCCTTCAAAATCTTCAGAGAGGTGATGGGTCCCGATAACCAATCATTCCATGGACTGTGGGGTCCTTAAACTTATGGACTATGATGTCCTTAAACTTTATAGACTATGACCTCTTTAAATTATGGACTGTGGGGTCCTTAAACTCATGGACTATGACGTCCTTAAACTTTATGGACTATGATGTCCTTAACCTTGGACTGTGGGGTCCTTAAGCCCATGGATCATCATGTCCTTAACCTTGGACCATCATGTCCTTAAACTGGTATTGGACCGCAATGTCCCTAAACTAAACAATAGAGCCCAAATACTCTTTTGTTGGATCTAAACGATCCCGTTAAGTTGATCTTAGTCTGAAATTAGACTAACGAATCCTTAACAAACGTTTAAGTTGATCTTAGTCTCAAATGAGACTAACGTATCCTTAAACCCAACCCCAAACCCAAATCTAAGAAAATACGGATTTGGACTAATCCATGCCCTATGGGTGACAACATAAATTAGTCTCCGTATATAATCCACGGGCAACCAAAAACAAAACAAACACACACGACACGAAATGACTATCTGGAGAAGGAGAAAGTGGTTACCGTGATGCGGTAGCATAATTAACTGCAGGGGCTTGCTCCTGCAGGGAAGAGCATCCCCACAATCAAAAACCCCTCAACGAGAGGGAATCTGACAAAGTCTGCTACATCGGCCGCATCCGTTTAAACCTTCGATATACGGTGCCATAAATCAACTTGGCATCTTCAGAGAGGTGGACGGATAGCACCAATTAGCATCTTCTCCTGGAATTCAGGCCCGGACGTCCCAACATCCCGGTCGCGTCTTTCGGCTGAGAACAGATTCTGGCACGCTCGGTGGGACCTTTTCTTCTTTCCACTCCACACTTCGTGTGTCGTACTCGCGAACGAATCGCGGTTTGATATAGTTACCCTTGGGTTCGAGGAACTAAGATTTGGTTTTTCTCCCGTGCAGAAAGAAGAAAATCAATGGCCTCTAACTACTCCAGCTCCTACTCCCGTTCCGCCTCATCTGGAGGAGTAACCTACGGGCCCCAAGCGGACTCCTTTTTCACAATGCCGGCGGAACAGGTGACTCTAGCCACCACTGGGCTATTCTTCGGGACCATGCTCCCACCGATGAGCTTCAACGCCCCTGTACCATTGCAACAAGCTCAGAAGAAGTCGGTCTTTGATCGGCTTACCACTACTGCGGCCCCTCTTAACGGGTCGCCCAAACCAAGCGCCTCAGTTTTCAGCAGATTGGGCCGAAGCTCAGATGGGCTTGCGAAGAGGCCCGCAATACCAGAAGGCGTTATCCCGAAGCGGATAACCATTCCTACTTCTGAAGTCACCAAGGAGGCTTCTCCGGCTAAGGGGTCGGTCTTCACAAGACTGGCCGTTTCAGCTCCCATTCCAGACAAATTCATGAAGGCTGTTTCCCCTATTTGAAAGTCGGCCTTCGCAAGACTGACTACCCCCTCTCAACGGGCGTCAGTCTTTGACAGGCTAGCACCAATAACAGTCTCTCCCCAAAGCAGGGGGAATGAAGAAGCTCATCCAACAGCGGAGGTGATCCCGGCCGCACGACATGCTCGACGTCGCCACTGGCGCCAAGTGAGGAAAGCTGGGGGCAATTCCCCTTGTGGACTCCGCTAGCTCCAATGGTAGAAGTCGATGTTGCTGTTCCAACAAGGAACAACTTTGAACTACTTAACAGGATGCGCAAGAATTCGCCAACCTCTATTCTGAAAAGGTCTCCTCCGCCAATGGAGAACGGTACAAAGGCGAAGCTGGAGAAGCCCCCTCAGCAGCTGTCCCCTAAAATTTATAAAGTTTTGCGATAGGTCCAGGACTCCGTGATAGATCAAGACTATCTCCGCCGACAGGAAAAGATGAAGGTTCGGTAAGAAGAGGACCACCCTATCAAGCTACAGAAGGCGACAGCTACTTAGGTTCCCACTGCAACGACCCCTTCAAATTCGACCGCTCACAAGAGGAGAAAGCTGGAGAAATTCCCATGTCTGCGACAAATGTCAAGTGCACTGAACCTAATCGCCCTAAGTCTGGGGGCATGGTGGTGCATACCGTCTATATGGCATCCGAAAAAGAGGATAGATGTATCTCCATAGGTCATCGACCGCTTACACGATCTGTAACAAAGGCCCAAGTGCAACAACTGAAGCTCCAGGAAATGTTGACGCAGATGGCCGTACTCACAGGGCCAAAAGAATGCCTGGAAACGTCATCAGAGTAATGTCAAGAACAAGAAACTAATGCCGAATTCCTTCGCAGAATCCTCGAAAAGAAGGAAAAAAAGGCAGTGGAATAAGCTTCCAACATAAAACGAATGGCGTTCTTATTCCAAGACATGGTCGGGATGATGTTACAGCCGGATCATCCAGCTGAAGATCCTCCGATTATCCTCAAAGACGACTGAGCGGAGATGTCAAACCCTCTTCCGACTTGTTCAGCAGCCAAAGAGGAGACCATCTCAAAAGCTGCCCTGGAAGATTACATCGCTCAGCAGATACGAGTTCATCAAGCGAATGAAGCGGCTGGGAAAATTGTTAAGACTGGACGACCCTATCTGGGTTGGTACGACCAGATAAAGTACCCACCGGGATACACAATCCCTAAATTCTACGTATATAAGGGGACGGGAAATCCACACCAGCACGTTGCTCAATTTAGGGCTCTGTGCGGCTGATTGATCATCTAAGTTGTGATAGAATTAAAAGTGTTCACAATCAAATAAATTTATACTGCAATCAATTAACGGTGTCGGTGTAGCGCGTTAATGAATATGGATCGTCCACTGAGATGTGTGTTTTGATCGATTTTGTTTTAGATGAGTCGAAATTAAAAGATAAAAGAAATTACAAAAAAATTGATTCAAGATTTGTGAGTTTTAATTTTCAAGAAACATAAAGAAAATAAAGATCTAGATTCAAGAATCAAGAAATGTCCCAATCAATTTAGTTATCAAGATTTGTAGAATAGCTTGTAGGATTCGATTGAGTCAATAGTTAATGATGAATCTAATAATTCCTAATCATATCTATTGATAATTTATAGCTAAATTGATGATTATGATGAAGATTATGGATCTATTGAAAAAACTAGGGTTTCTCCTTCTATCCCTTGTCTTTTCAATCATGATCATTCGGATCTAGCCTCTAACAAAGAAAATTATCAATCATTTGATCCCTAATTTAAAACAAAATTCGCAAGAATGTGATCTCGATCCTAATTAGGTCATTGATGATTCTTTTTCCTAGAGTTCACAAATCTCATAAGACTTAAAATTAGTATTAAGATTTGATCATCATTAGATCTATCAATTCTCTCGAATCCTCCACAAGCGGAGAATTTACTCAAGCATCATGAAAATAAATGAATCAAAGATCAAGAAATTTCACAATGCAAGAATGTAAAGAAAACAAGAATTTCAATTATCACCTTTATTAAATCGACGACTAATTACACATTCCCTCAATTCGAGATTACATGATGTTGCTCTTGATCGCTCCTTTTGAAGAGGTAACTAAATCCGTCGAAGTTCGTTGCGCTCGATCTCCGTGAGTCGCGGATCGTCGTGAATCTCTTGCTCGGATGAAGATTGGCTTCACGGATAAGAGATCGATGGTTGCTTGCTTGATTTGCTTCTCAAAATGATCTTGGTTTTTGCATGGATTTGAATTTGGTCTAGGGTTTTGGTATCAAGTTGTGTCACTCAACTTGAATTTGAATTTAGGCTCCAAATGTGTAACTAACTCACCACTAATTATGTAACCCCAAAATCCAAGATATAGATCCCCTTTTATAACCACCCATTTGAATCTTCCCTCCAAAGCTTGGTTGTTAGAGAGAGCTTTCTAGAATGAGTTTGTTATAGGGAATATTCTAGAATGAGGTTGTTGGAGGGAGGCTTCTAGAAGAAGGTTGTTACAAGGAGGCTTCTAGAATAAGGTTGTTGGAGAGAGCCTTCTATAATGAGTTTGTTAGAGGGAATATTCTAGAATGAGGTTGTTGCAAGGAGGCTGTAAGACTACGGTAGCGCCCCGGCCGTCTATCCGAGGCCAAAATACGGAAACGAAAATTTTTCTTAACTTTAAAACCGGCGCTATCGTATGCTTAAAACCCGGATCGAACCATTAACCTACTAATAGCTAACATGAGAAGGGATAGAATGCTATACCGAGCGATCCGTGTCCTTCGGTCTTCGGCCACCATCCCGATCTCCCTGCGGCAACTCCGGTCTTCATCTCCTCGTCGGAAAGGGCACCACATCGAGAAGTCGTTTTACGGGCTCCCGCTTCGTCCGAAATAACTCGGGCACGAAGTGTGCTAGCCGACGTGCCCAAGGTTGAAGTAGAGCATGTTGTGATCACTTTGTCTCTCACATCCAATGCTTGGATGGAGGTTGAAGGTGTTGCCATTGATGGAAGCTTTGAGCTAGAGAAGAAAGAGGAAGAAGAAGGGTTTTCTTTTTCTTTTCATTTGTGATGTTATCATAATCTGAGAGAGAGAGAGAGAGAGAGTAGAATAATACGAGAGCTAACTCATCCAAGGCAGCCCCTTTCTCTCTCCTTCTCATTTCATAACTCAAATCAATCCATTAATGTGACATTTTTGCTAAAAAAGAGACCATGAGTCATGATATATGTCTATGTCACATTAACGCACTAAATGATGATGTTTAGCTCATAATTTCCATCATCCAAATATTAATCCAAATGTTTGGCATAACAAAGAAAATCCGGCAACATCTAAAGTAAACTCATGACGGATCATGAGGATACCCCTCACCTGTATATACATACCTGCATCCGCATTCCGACTGAATGCGAATGCGATGAGACTAAAGTAATCCAACAAATCTAATACTAGGATCCAGCTTAAACCAAAGCCCACTAGTATGATCCGTCCGATCATAATCCGTGCAATACCGCATGTATAAGATCGAACCCTGCCATATATCATATGGCCTCTACAACGTTTCGCCCGAAACTTGAGAAACTGTTTATGGGGGACTCTAAAGACTCGTCAATTCTTTGGCTGTGGATTTAACCACTGGCACATCAGAGGTACTAGCTGTACGTAACGGGCTACCAGGTATTGACCAAAAGGGAGGTCGATGAGCGAACTCATCCTGTCACCCTACTGAGCCTGTCAGTGACAATATCCGTACAGTCCGGTCCGTTCGTCTATGAGTATCGCATGGCGGGCCTAGAGAGTTGGTAAAAGTCAGACCCCTAAAAGCTGTACAAGTTGTGTCGGAGTGTAGCCCAAGACACCCTGAGATACTACTGGAATACCTACCAGTAAATCTCCTGCCTCGGCCGAGGGCTTTGTGTAATGGCTCTCCTAGACACAGCACGATCTCACCTCCAATACCGGGAGAGACGAATCCCCTGCCGATCCGCTCACTTGCCTCCATGTGGCTCGGGACTGCACCCAACTAAAACCTGTTTGCACGACTCCTTTGAGCCGTGGTAGGGTAGTAATCAAAGTACAGTGGGAAATCACACGAGACAAATGACGATCTCAGGTCGATGAACTAACCTGTACACATGTCACCTGGGAACTGCTATCTGACGCTATGTATAATACCAACTAGCAGGTTCCCGGCGAATCCTGTCCGGTGTACTCATATCCCAATGAGCACCTGTATACATCTTAGGTGAACCAACTGACACCAGTGGCTTGTGAGACCGGCTACCGCCCCTCGTCGAGGTCTCGTCTGTATACACTAGTCTACTAATAGAGTATCGATGCCCAGTCTCGAAACTCCCATGACTAGGGACCACTTTAAGGACGCGCTTATGGACTACCCAACTCTCACATATATGATCGCCATCATACTGTTGGTAGTCAAGCAGGATCCTAAGGGCTCTATCAACGTGTAATAGAGATCTATAATGTCACCTAAAGCAGTACACGATGATAAAGATAAACCAGATAGCATACTATCATCTTGAGTAAGACTGTCCTACCGGCATAGGTCCTCCCTCAATCATTGCAATCACGTGCCTGTGATCCAATAATTGACTCTGAGGGCGCTATATCCAACAATCTCCCACTTGCACTCAAGGCTAATTATTGCGATGTCGCATACTCACAACCCGTGTGATACCGAACACCTAACTCCTCTACTAATCAGTCTCACAAAGCCCGTTTGCGAAACTATTGCGTTCGAGGAATAGCCTCAGTGAGTGGATCCGCTCAGATGTTTCTTTCTATGTCTCTCTTAATCTCAAGTTCGCGGAGAAACCCATCTCCCGAAATGAGCAATACCTATCTTAGAATATGTCTGGATATCTGATGGGACCTAGTTCATAAATGAACTGCAAATCCAAACTCCTTAGACTGTATCGACAACTGAACTTAATCAGTATCCTGCGCCATGCCTCCCTCAGTATCCCCTTGGACCATCTGTCCAAAATACTACCCCTCATCAGAGGGAAAACTACAACTCTGATAGTCACTCTGTCATCCAGGTCACCTTGGAAGCCTGGAATGATAATTGTCTCCTAAAAGAGGCTGTTGTTATCATATCCCTAGAACATCCACTTATGTTCTAAAACTGCTTCTGAATGTTTCTCCAGGATTGGATTAATATCAACTTACTGCATCTCGTGCAAAAACAATGTCTGGTGTGGTACTTGACATCTCATGATCAACTCAATTGCTTAAGCAAGTGGTATGCCAATCATGCACATCCCTCTCCCCTTTAGTCTGGAAGACACTTTTAGAGAGGGTGACTCCATCACCTGCAGGTATACTACCGTGCCAGGAGTCATCCATTCTAAAATACCTGTAGAATGCTGTCTAAGTAGCCAGATTGGGAAACTACCCAAATCTAGATCTAAAACCATAAATCTAGTAACCAGAATATCTGATATAATATCTATATCCTTTGTGGAGAAACCACTGTGTGACAACCAAAGTATAACCGATCGTAGTATAGGAATTTCACTTCCTACTCTATGTATGTCAGCCAAATACCAGGACATCACACCCTACTACCTTCTTAACAGATCCATCCCTTATTCTGATGAAGTCAAACCTATGATTGTCATATCAGAAATAGATGATCTATCTCCGCTATTTCTGCTTTATTCTATAAATAGACATAAGCCACTTGTCCACTATACTTCCGCTGCTCCCACTGACTACGACAACCCTCTGGCAGAATAATATACACGTACACTTCTAAAGCCAGTTCAGAATGACGCTATACTCATCTTCCTGCCGGGTCTCACAGTCTGGAACAACAGTAGTGTCAAGTCTGGGTAAACAAGAACCTCCCTGTCACCGTCTTTGAGCATACCGAAGTACCTCTCGAGTGCCTGAGGTTACCCACCTTATCTGCGGAGTGGCCAATGGAGCGTTAATCCAGATTGAATCTTTAGGTTCTTATCAAATTTTCAGTAATCGTTTGCGGTTCTGGAATCACTTCCAGTTCTACCATACTCCCATTACTGTTTTCTTAAAAAATCCATTTTTATCAAAACTTATGGCGAGTCAAGAACAATATCACTATTGATCTTCCAGATGGTAGAAAGACAACCCTCGTCAAAGCCCGGGTCAACCCACAAACTGCCATTATAGAAACGTGCCTTGAGTTATCCAGAGTCTGGTTTTAAGCATAAGCCGGACAGCTCCCCGTACCTTAACATCGTTATGATATGAACTGTTCTATATCCAATACAGAAACAGAGGCACTGATTTAATTGAACCAAATTCAAATCATGCAGCAGTCTCTAGTGCATATCAACTAAATGGAGAGAGGCCGATCAGAATTACTCAACTTAGGAGTGCTTCCAATTATGAGTAACCTGAAAGAGAAGCAAGTTCTCTTAATCATTACTATCAACTGAATACCATACACAAGTATATACATCTTCGATCACCTTGAAGAATCCCGATACTTGCAACACCTGGTTCTCTACTCTATTCTTATACCTATAACTTCTCAAAATATGGACCTTGTGTTTCTAGGAAACACATGTCTAAGAACCAGAGAAGTCACAAGTAAACAGAATATAGTACGAGTACCAACCCCTCTGTCCTATGAACACTGGAGAACATACAATACTCTGTATAAGTCCCTTGAGTCTAATAACTCATTCCCTGTGTATCGTAGGTTGAAAACTTTACTATGGTTATGAAGAATTACACCGCTGTTTAATGCTCCTTACCTAACCATCCACTGATATAGGTAAATGTCATGAACATAATTTCAAAAAGTTATATCTCACTTCATAAAAATGAACGTACATATATATCAATTTGAAATTGGTGCATAACAACGGATATTCAAAACCAAATATTTGTCGTCCGGCAAACAACCCAGGCGATTTCCTCAAATATCACCAATTACAACGAATCCCGATATAATGAGGATGATCACCCAATTCCTAATAACTTACTCCCACTCATCATCTGTAAAACCATACAGATGTGAGAATCAAACCTGGTAAATACATACCCTGGAGCAAGGGCTAATTGGGAAATCAGTTTTATTTTAACAATACACAGTGAAACTGAAACATGTAAATGTTTCGAAGGGGTATCCGGGTATTCATAGTAATGCCTCTTCCATTATCCAGATTCACAACTATAACCATATATTTCTTTGCCATCTCTCCAAATCCCTATATATGTCTTTAGTCATTACCTTCTGTACACCCCTTTAGGCTAAATGGGTTTCTTCCTTCCCTACCGTTCGGCATCAGCCTATGGTTTGGAAGAAGACTATCCAATAAGCGTAATAGGTGTACTGTCCAAATCCTAGGAGCACTCACAACGCGAGAGAAGGTAAATAAAAAAGACAACTGAATAAATCTTATTCTTATTTCTCCTGAACCAGAATCCATCCCCGAACTGGAACAAGTTCGTTTCGAGTTTGTATATAACCATACGATGGACTATCCAAATACCTGTGGATCTTCATAGTGATACGGAGTGTTCTGGAGAAATACAAAGGTGATGTGGGAGTGGTAATGAAATACTTGGTTTGGTCGTGAATAGCAATCGCAATTTACATTGCCCTCTTACTAATCCCTTTATTTGTCTTAACTTATTATCTTCTGTACACCATCGTTAGGCTAAATGGTTTTCTTTATTCCCTACCGTTCGGCACCTACCTATGGTTTGGAAGAAGATTATCCAATTAGCGTAATAAGTGTACTGACCTAATCCAAGGAGCACTCGCAACCCGAGAGAAGGTAAAAGGAAAAGACAACTGAATAGTCCTATTCGTTTTCTCCAGAACCGGAAACCATTCTCGAATCTGGAACAAGTTCCTTCGAGTTCATATATAACCATACGATGGTTTTATCCAATGGAAGTGGACGTTCATAGTAATACGGGGTGTTCCGGAGAAAAAGGGTAAGAGTAAGAGTGGCAATGAGGTATGCAACTCTAACAATCCAAAAGCCAGTGTTATAAGAAGGTCCGGTTAATCTTGGTCACTGAGTCATAGTCAAGGGTCGGGTCATGGTCGCAGCCAAAGAGAGAGAAAAGAAAACACTCTGCGTGCACTCTAACCTAGATCAGAATGGTTATCAATTTATCTAATCAGGAAACCTCCCACTGTAACCTCAAATTCTCCTCCAAACCTTAAAGAAGAATTAGTCGGGATCACCCGAGGAGTAAACCAACTCATCAGTGGGAATCGGGATCCAACTATCATCGCATGATAACTTGACGGAATCCACTCAAGTCACCACACTCCAGAAGGTATGCGCATACCTGGCAAGTTTCAGTTTCTTTAGAAACTCCCGATGTGTTTTTACCCTTAGGACCCAAGTGACCTTGACACAGTCAACAAATCAAAGAGTCCTAGTCAAGTTCAACCCGTCATTATCCTGGATTGCATTAAACCCACCCATACAAGGCCGCACGACTGTCCTAACCAATCCCATTAATATGCCACAAACGAACACTACTTAGCTACCGTACACTACGCCTTGACACAGTCAACAAACGCAGCACGAATACTAAGTAATACTTGTAAGAAGTGACGGAGGGCTACGTCTAGTTTTTGGCGAAAAACTTTTAACGTAATGAACTTGATATCGTTGAAGGAACTGCATAGCTTTTTATAAAAATATAGTGGCGAAAATCTTTGCTAAAGAGCTCACTCCCGGTGAAGGGATCTCGGCTCTTTCCCCGTAGAATGAGGTGCAGGATATTCCAACTGAATACCACGATGCAAAACAAAAAGTAATCGGCTATAGTGAATTTATTACCCTGACGCAAACTTCTGTCCAAGGGGTCACTCCCGGTGAAGGGATCTCGGCCCTTGCCTCGTCGACTGAGGTGCTGGATATTCATAACCGAATACCACTGTGCAAAACAAAAGAGAACGTCCTTGCAATAACAGCTTTTTTTTTGAAAAATGTTCCAACAACATCAAACAGGTTTGTTTAGCTTGCATTGATCCGAATCAATGCAGTCCCATCAATTGATCACACCAATAAAGAACGAAAATAATGATGTACGTATATGCCATCCGCATTCGCCACTGGGTCCCGTCATTACCCGTTAGGTTACTTAACTAACCACAGAGCGGGGACTGGACTAGCGCGGATGCAAAACATATACAATATCTACTAGTATATATATCAATATATAATATTCGCTCCAGGCGTGATAAAATGCAACATCACAGAAATGTAATCAGCATCACAGAACAATACAGATATCTGGGATCCCCGGGTTTCATAGAGCCGCTACTGAAACCCGACGTTCCCCTGGTCGTGTAGATAGCCTGTGCAATGAAATCCTAGACCCCTAGGGGCGCGGCAAGTTACCCGCCAAAATCTAAAGTTAGGCAGCCCCCTTCAACAACGTGAATGGACCACCCATCACTTCACGGAATCCGGTAACTTAGGCACCCCTCCTGGGTCAACCTGTACCCCCTACGAGTGCGGCGAATAGCCCGCCAATTCTAGAGTGAAGCCCCCTTCGTCTCAACGCCATGAGATGCGGGCCCGTTGCCCTCTAGAACCCGGCTATCCATGCACCCCTCCGCGGGGTAATCCTTGTACAGAAAGTAAAATATACATACAACGGGTACATCGACCTCAGCCCGGTCGTACCCCAAAAGAATAATATACAAACAGGCAGTAATGGCAGTCCACATGTCGGACACTCGCCCCGCAATATCAAATGTACATATATAACCAAACTGTACTACCATTGCATCCAGGCTATCCACCACGACAAATCCGCAACATCACAGCACAACACAGAACATCAACGTGAATGTCACGTTCGCAAATCCGTCTAAAATGGCTATAGCAGTTAGACAGGATTTACCGATCAAATGACATTCACGGTCGCAGATATAATGTAAATACTGTAGACTAACATGTTTAAATTTTCGATCGACAAACTTTCCCGAAGTGGGCCCCGAGCACAACTGTAGCACTCAAAATATATCTGGGCCCAAACAGAATATACCAAAAACCCTATTTCCATGTCAGAAACCCACCGTAGAAATTTGATGCAGTGAAGAGACAAAGTGGCGGCGGAACCGCGGCCAAAGCATGGGTTTGGCCGCGGTTCCGCGGCGGAACAGTAACATCACGTGACCAAATTTTTACAGAATTCCCAAAAAACCCGGCACGTATTTTTACAATGTACCAAATAATTTTTTGAGCACAGGAAAAATTCGACAGAAACTGTGAAATGGAAACGCGGTTTTTGGAAAATCCGTTCGATCAAACTTGTAAACACGTTAGAACAAGCTAGACTAGGTAAATGGCGTGGCTCGATACCATATAAGACTACGGTAGCGCCCCGGCCGTCTATCCGAGGCCAAAATGCGGAAACGAAAATTTTTCTTAACTTTAAAACCGGCGCTATTGTATGCTTAAAACCCGGATCGAACCATTAACCTACTACTAGCTAACATGAGAAGGGATAGAATGCTATACCGAGCGATCCGTGTCCTTCGGTCTTCGACCACCATCCCGATCTCCCCGCGGCAACTCCGGTCCTCATCTCCTCGTCGGAAAGGGCACCACATCGAGAAGTCGTTTTACGGGCTCCCGCTTCGTCCGAAGCAACTCGGGCATGAAGTGTGCTAGCCGACGTGCCCAAGGTTGAAGTAGAGCATGTTGTGATCACTTTGTCTCTCACATCCAATGCTTGGATGGTGGTTGAAGGTGTTGCCATTGATGGAAGGTTTGAGCTAGAGAAGAAAGAGGAAGAAGAAGGAGTATTCTTTTTCTTTTCTTTTGTGATGTTATCATAATCTGAGAGTGAGAGAGAGAGTAGAATAATATGAGAGCTAACTCATCCAAGGCAGCCCCTCTCTCTTTCCTTCTCATTTCATGACTCAAATCAATCCATTAATGTGACATTTTTGCCAAAAAGAAGACCATGAGTCATGATATATGTCTATGTCACATTAATGCACTAAATGATGATGCTTAGCTCATAATTTCCATCATCCAAACATTAATCCAAATGTTTGGCATAACAAAGAAAATCCGGCAACATCTAAAATAAACTCGTGACGGATCACAAGGATACCCCTCATCCGTATATACATACCTGCATCCGCATTCCGACTGAATACGAATGCGATGAGACTAAAGTAATCCAACAAATCTAATACTAGGATCCGGCTTAAACCAAAGCCCACTAGTATGATCCGTCCGATCATGATCCATGCAATACGGCACCTATAAGATCGAACCCTGCCATATATCATACGGCCTCTACAACGTTTCGCCCGAAACTTGAGAAACTGTCTGTGGGGGACTCTAAAGACTCGTCAATCCTTTGGCTGTGGATTTAACCACTGGCACGTCAGAGATACTAGCTGTACGTAACGGGCTACCAGGTATTGACCAAAAGGGAGGTCGATGAGCGAACTCATCCTGTCACCCTACTGAGCCTGTTGGTGACAATATCCGTACAGTCGGGTCCGTTCGTCTATGAGTATCGCATGGCGGGACTAGGGGTTGTTAAAAGTCAGACCCCCAAAAGCGGTACAAGTCGTGTCGGAGTGTAGCCCAGAACACCCTGAGATAATACTGGAATACTTACCAGTAAATCTCCTGCCTCGGCCGAGGGCTTTATGTAATAGCTCTCCTAGACACAGCGCGATCTCACCCCCAATATGGGGAGAGACGAATCCCCTGCCGATCCGCTCACTTGCCTCCATGTGGCTCGGGACTGCACCCAACTAAAACCTATTTGCACGTATCCTTTAAGCCGTAGTAGGGTAGTAATCAAAGTACAGTGGGAACTCACACGAGACAAATGACGATCTCAGGTCGATGAACTAACCTGTACACATGTCACCTGGGAACTACTATCTGACGCTAGGTATAATACCAACTAGCAGGTTCCCGGCGAGTCCTGTCCGGTGTACTCATAACCTAATGAGCACCTGTTTACATCTTAGGTGAACCAACTGACACCAGTGGCTTGTGAGACCAGCCACCGCCCCTCGTCGGGGTCTCGACTGTATACACTAGTCTACTAATGGAGTATCGATGCCCAGTCTCAAAACTCCCACGACTAGGGAGCACTTTAAGGTTGTGCTTATGGACTACCCAACTCTCACGTATATGATCGCCATCATACTGTTGGTAGTCAAACAGGATCCTAAGGGCTCTATCAACATGTAATAGTGATCTGTAATGTCACCTAAAGCAGTACACGATGATAAAGATAAACCAGATTGCATACTATCATCTTGAGTAAGACTGTCCTACCGGCATAGGTCCTTCCTCAATCATTGCAATCACGTGCCTGTGATCCAATAATTGACTCTGAGGGCACTATATCCAATAAAGGCTTCTAGAAGAAGGTTGTTGGAGAGAGTTTTCTAGAATAAGTTTGTTATGCAGAGCCTTCTGGAAGAAGCCACGTGGTAATTGAGAGTCTTTTCGAAGCTAGGATTGTTACAGGGAATATTCCAGAGGATATTGGAGGGCCAAAGAGTTAACCAGGCAGCGGAACCGCGGCGGATCAGCCAACTCGTCTGCGGATCCGCGGCCATATAATAGGCTCACTACTTGAAATTTCTGTGGTCTTCTTCTGACAATGTTGGTATCTTCTTCTGATACCTGGAATCTGACATATCTTTCTTGGTTACTGACAGATCTCAAGTCTTGGACTTGCTGTATTTTATCTGCACTTTTGTGATTCCGGCTCTTTGACCTGAAGGATTTTCTGCACACAATCTTGATAAACAGTGTTGAGATATACAAAATCATGCGTGTAGTAATAAACACTTAATTTCCCTCATAATGCCGGTTATAATGTATAACACATGTTATTTGATATTTTGCAAACGAATTTCTAATATGTGCTATATTTATACCAAACACCATTAGATGATTGCAAAGAATAGAGAAATTGATGTGTTAAAAATGCAATATTTCCGACTGATCAAATTCCCCCAAACTTAATTTTGGTCGTCTCGGGCAAACATCTTTTAATTTTATTTAAGAGAAGGAGAAAATATAAGAAAAAGAAAAACTAACTAGCATACTTTCGGAGGCAACACGATTACACTGAGCACGTGCAACAAGCCTTTAAACCTCTAGGTGTCCCTAGTAGGAGGAGTGTTGTCCCCTGAGGGTTTTCAGCGGATTGCACCCACAAAATCCCATAATAAAAGGAAGATTGTGAAAATTACATATAAAGATAAAAATTGTAAATGAAAGACTTTGAAAATCAGAGTTTCCCACTAATAATATTTTTTCTGTTGTCATGAGCCCTATCTTAATAGTCAAGAAAAGATGTTAGAAATCACATCATCCCTCAATAAAACATTGTCTTTATTCTTCATTCCTACCTTTCTTCTAAGCATCGATCATATACCCCTACGTGTATGTAAAAGACATCCTTACACTCGGAGAATTCAATTCAAGCTATCATACTCTTGTCCATCTACCTCAGTACTTTTTAATTAATGAATATTTAAATGAGATTGCTCACACATTTTTCATGCGACCGTTAATATTTCTTGAGGTACTAACCGACCGATTACTCATGTGCTTGCTGATTAGGTGTATTAGTATTTTCCTCATCTTGCACCACCTATGGCTTAGCAGTGACTCCCAAACCAGTTGGTCTAAGGCACTAGGTGATGAAGCACCCTCGCTATATTTTTTTATTGCTGCTTTGGTGATAACAAAACCAGTGTTCATTTTTCTTTTCACCATTTTATCTTTTATTTTCCATTTATTATTTCCTTCATACTTTGGCTTTAAGACAAGAGCATTTCAAGGTATTCTCTTCTATCCCGAGTTTCAAGACGTGTGTAAGTGCGAATAGTAGGGTATCAACATTCAAATATTTGGCTTCCAGAATAGAAATTATTTTTCAGACTTATTTTTATCCTCCGATTAGTGACACCTTTCATTTTACTAACCCTTGGGACAACGGCTCATAACTACTTATTACTAGTTCGTTTAAGAAAACTTCTAACTTTCTTGGTTTTCTTAAACTTTTCTAATCTTTTGGATGTAATTTTTCATTATCTAATCTTTTATTATCTTATTTATGTACAAAAACATTTTTTTATTTTTTTAGATGTTTTGTTTTTTTTTATTTTTATATTTTATTTTGTTTTGTGCTTATGCAAAGTATGATGCAAATGATGCGCAAATAAGCACAAACCTCCCCCAAATTTGTTTTCAACAGTGTCATCACTGTTGTCTTCTGCTAGATCACAAAAACCTGTAAGGTTGGGAGGACATTATTAATGAGGGAAAAAATATATTAAAGTGAAAATCCTCCTCCAAACTTATTTTTGGCTCTTAATTTTGAGGACAACATTTATTTTCAAAAGCCAAAAATACAACCCCCCCTCAAACATGAGTTAGACAATATTAAGCATTTTAAGAGGGGGTAAGTCATTTAGTCAAAATAAGACTTTACAAAGACCAAAAATTAATACCAACCATTCAAAGATTTTATTAGTGTAGCGTATAGGTCGGTGGAAGAACATGTTGTATCAAGTCCGGAAAAAGTGGGGAAGAGATAAGTGGTGGTCTGGAAAGAGTTTGAGTTTTAAATTAGAGAAATGAAAGAATGCGGATGAATGTGAATGATTAATAAGAAGGAATGGTGGAGGTTCAACTTCTACAGGTTGAGGTTGATCAATCACAAAATCCGTATCGTTTAGGAATGCAAGTTCGTCAGCAAAATGTTCTTCAAAACTTTCATCAATGGTGTGATCGAACATTTTGCCGTCAATAAGTGTCGTGCCAGAATTTATCATACTTGATTCGTCAAAAATTATGGAGGTAGAAGATTCGAAAAACTCATCTACCTCATTTTCAAAAGTATCCAAATCAAGTTGAATTTCTTGTATTATTGAACTTGAATTATCGGATTGTGATTCATCAATACTCGCTAACATTGCAGGAACAGAAGAAGAACCGGAGAAAGTAGAAGGTGAAATGGGTAGACAAATTGGTGTGTCGAGTGTTGCGGAACCAGATGCGGAAGATGTAGGCTGAATTTCTGTCTGATCTTCGGGTATACGACCATCATCAACTTCAAGACGCATTTAGGGTTCGGGAAGAATTAAAGACTCAAGATGATGACTACAAGGAAGTGAAAGGATCTAATGAATTGGTGGGACAAACTCATCCAAAATTTCGGGTTCATCAATCAATATATCCCCAACGTCAATCACCTCATTCAAGTGAAGGTAAAAATTCTCAAACAGCTCATTCAAAGTATGGCTTTCAATTAAATTTGGTTCAAGAGTGGAGGTGTAGAGATAATAAGGGTTTGGTATGGTTTCACTTGAAATGGACTCTTCACAGTCGGGTGAATCAAACACTGCATTATTACACAACTTCTTATACATTCTATCGTCCATTGGTGAATCATTTGGTGTACTCGATGAATCGGTGAAACTGGAGTTGTGGATTTCAGTTTGGAAAGGGAAGGTTTGATTAGGAAGGGTGTATAATTCTGTCTCACTACCCAAATTCTCACTTTGTCCTATGCCCGAATTATATACTGAAAATTTTTGGGTAGGTTTGAAATTATGTGGTTGCATCCATTCTGTCATTTCCTTCCTAAATAGGTTCAGAAATTTTTCTAATGTCTGCTCCAGATTAGACTTGGGTCAATAAAGGGTTTCAGTATAAGATTGAAATTCTTGTGGACAATTAAAACTCCCAAATGACTGATTAGAAAGGCTGTCTAGAGAAAATGGAATGGTCGGATTGGATTGATAGGAATAGAATGGTTGCGAAAATTGGGTAGGAGTAGGATCAACATTATGATAAGAAGAATATTGATATTGGTCGGTCGGTTGGCTATTGGACATCATACATGCCACAAACCGATTACGAAATTCTTCTTTGGAAAGTGGTGGTGATGGTTGATATTGGTCGGGGTTGAAACTTTGGCCTCTAGCCCTAGCTATATGCTCAGCAATGGATATGCGTCTAGGGGAATCCTCGCTCGGAGTATCAACATAAACAGATGTAGAATTAGGATACGGTTGATATTGGTCCGGATTGAAACTTTGGCCTTTAGCCCTAGCTATATGCTCAGCAATGGACATGCGTCTAGGGCATTTTCACTCGGAGTATCAACAGAAACAGATGTAGAATTAGAATACGGTTGACATTGGTCCGGATTGAAACTTTGGTCTTTAGCCCTAGCTATATGCTCAGCAATGGACATGCGTCTAGGGGCATTTTCAGTCGGATTATCAACAGAAACAGATGTAGAATTAGGATATAGTTGATAAGACCTGGACTGAGGTAGCCAACTGTTTCTACCCGCATGTTATATCCGGTCTCCGAAGGACATAGGAGAGTCGGACGGTATACCGAAGCGATTACGAAAACTAGAAATATCTGGTTGTGGACAGCAAAGCTCGGTACGAGTTCGTCTGTTTGGGTCACCCATTATAAGAAGAGAAGAGAAGAGAAGAGAAGAGAAGAGGGGGGAAAGGGTAAAAAGGGGAGAAAATAATTGGATTGTTTTGAAAAAGGACGGATTTTCAAAAACTCACAAAAACATGCACAAGCAACCCTATATCTAATGGTCACCTAGGTCAACTCACTAGACCGCTCCTAGACTTCCAGAAGACAAATCGTAGAATAAATTCTCTACTGCCTCCTTATCCCTCCTGTGGCCAGGTAAGTGGCAGGTTCTCCACTACGTAAGTAGTGGGCCTAATTAAGTAACTACTTGCCTTAGACACACTTGCCTTAGACACCACAAAAGAAACGCGGATAAGCAATAGATTTCCCACGACTTCCTTCTGTCCTAAATGAGCGCGACGGTCGTTAGAGTCTTGTCTAGATATTTTTTAGTTAATGAGGGTGATGTGGATGCTAGTTTAGTGATTTTTGGGGCTTAGGAAGGGTAATGAACTCCCCACCTAATCTGAGTTTGGTCTTTGCCACTTAATTTCCGTATTAAAATATGCACAAAACAACCAATTTCAAGAATCATAACAATTTTATTTTTTTAGCGGCGCTGAATTTTGCAAAGAATCCTGCAAGAAATTGATTATTGGACAAGATCAGAGAAAAGAGGAGAGGACAGAGAGTATACCTGAAAAATTGGGTACAATGATCACCCTAAACGGCGGTGGAACCGCCGTAAAAACGCCTGATTGGCCGCGGAACCGCGGCTTGATGGGGGAATTAGGGTTTAGAAATTTTTGTGCAGGTCCCTGTGCTTCTCTGGATTCTTCAGATATTCTCTGAATCTTGATCTCACTGCTAAAATGATTCCAGATTGCCTCTCAAAAATTCAAACACTAATCTTTAAGCACTTGAAGCGAACCTTGGATGAAAATTTGATGGAATAATAATTTTTCAACTCAAATAACCAAAACGAACAAAATAGCACACATCTCCGGGAACGGCGCCATTTGATTGATCATCTAAGTTGTGATAGAATTAAAAGTGTTCACAATCGAAGAAATTTATACCGCAATCAATTAACGGTGTCGGTGTAGCGTGTTAATGAATATGGATCGTCCACTGAGATGTGTGTTTTGATCGATTTTGTTTTAGATGAGTCGAAACGAAAAGATAAAAGAAATTGCAAAAAAATTGATTCAAGATTTGTGAGTTTTAATTTTCAAGAAACATAAAGAAAATAAAGATCTAGAATATAGAATCAAGAAATGTCCCAATCAATTTAGTTATCAAGATTTGTAAAATAGCTTGTAGGATTTGATTGAGTCAATAGTTAATGATGAATTTAATAATTCCTAATCTTATCTATTGATAATTTGTAGCTAGATTGATGATTATGATGAAGATTAGGGATCTATTGAAGAAACTAGGGTTTCTCTTTCTATCCCTTGTCTTTTCAATCATGATCATTCGGATCTAGCCTCTAGCAAAGAAAATCATCAATCATTTGATCCCTAATTTGAAATGAAATTCGCAAGAATGCGATCTCGATCCAAATTAGGTCATTGATGATTCTTTTTCTTAGAGTTCACAAATCTCATAAGACTTAAAATTAGTATTAATATTTGATTATCATTAGATCTATCAATTCTCTTGAATCGTCCACAAGCGGAGAATTTACTCAAGCATCATGAAAATAAATGATTCAAAGATCAAGAAATTTCACAATGCAAGAATGTAAAGAAAACAAGAATTTCAATTATCACCTTTATTAAATCGACGACTAATTACACATTCTCTCAATTCGAGGTTACAAGATATTGCTCTTGATCGCTCCTTTTGAAGAGGTAACTAGATCCGTCGAAGTTCGCTCCGCTCGATCTCCGTGAGTCGTAGATCATCGTGGATCTCTTGCTCGGATGAAGATTGGCTTCGCGGATAAGAGATCGATGGTTGCTTGCTTGATTTGCTTCTCAAAATGATCTTGATTTTTGCTTGGATTTGAATTTGGGCTAGGGTTTTGGTATCACGTTGTGTCACTCAACTTGAATTTGAATTTTGGCTCCAAATGTGTAACTAACTCACTACTAATTATGTAACCCCAAAACCCTAGATCTAGATCCCCTTTTATAACCACCCATTTGAATTTTCCCTCCAAAGCTTGGTTGTTAGAGAGAGACTTCTAGAACGAGTTTGTTATAGGGAATATTCTAGAATGAGGTTGTTGGAGGGAGGCTTCTAGAAGAAGATTGTTACAAGGAGGCTTCTAGAATAAGGTTGTTGGAGAGAGCCTTCTAGAATGAGTTTGTTAGAGGGAATATTCTAGAATGAGGTTGTTGCAAGGAGGCTTCTAGAAGAAGGTTGTTGGAGAGAGGCTTCTAGAATAAGTTTGTTATGCAGAGCCTTCTGGAAGAAGCCATATGGTAATTGAGAGTCTTCTGAAAGCTAGGGTTGTTACAGGAAATATTCCAGAGGATGTTGGAGGGTCAAAGAGTTAACCAGGCCGCGGAACCGCGGCGGATCGGCCAACTCGGCCGCGGATCCGCGGCTTTATAACGGGCTCACTGCATGAAATTTCTGTGGTCTTCTTCTGACAATGTTGGGATCTTCTTCTGATACCTAGAATCTGACATATCTTCCATGGTTGCTGCTAGATCTCAAGTCCTGGACTTGCTGCATTTTATCGGCACTTTTGTGATTCCGTCTCTTTAACCTGAAGGATTTTCTGCACACAATCTTGATAAACAGTGTTGAGATATACAAAATCATGCGTGAAGTAATAAACACTCAATTTCCCTCATAATGCTGGTTATAATGTATAACACATGTTATTTGATATTTTGCAGACGAATTGCTAATGTGCTATATTTATACCAAACACCTTTAGATGATTACAAAGAATAGAGAAATTGATGTGTTAAAATGCAATATTTTCGATTGATCAGCGGCAACACTGGAGGTGATGATAAATTTCTGCTCCACCAGTTTGTTGGCAGCTTATCGGAGACAGCATTCAAGTGGTATTCGGAACTCCCGAATGACTCCATCAAGACATTTGCAAAGATGGAGCTGTTATTCACCCAACGTTTTGCGACCGCTAGAGAACGTACCCCAATCACGACACTGATCAATGCCAGGGTGAAGTGATTGATAGAATTAAAGTTAACCGCAATCAAGACGGTGTCGCTATGCAGCTAGCCGGTTGAGCACGGGTCGATCCACAGGGAGATGGTTGTATGTCCTTTCTTGTTTTAGACGAGTCAATAAAGAATTTGTATGAGTTTGTTCAATCTAACCTATGTGTATTATTTGCAAGTATAAAGTTGTTAAGAAAAGATACGATAATGTAAGCTAAAGAAATCCGTACTCAAAACCTTTGAGCCGAGTCTTGACCAATTGAAGCTAGAGCAATCGGCAACAACGTAGATTAGGGGATTTAAGCACGGTATTCATGGAATCCGGCTTATTTACCCTTGTCCGTCCGTTCTTGTCTCTTGCTTTCGCCTCCGGCCAAACCGAACGCAACCGGTCGCGGTTAGGAATCACCGTTACCTTGTTAGGGTAGGGTGCCTAAAGGAGCGCTTGCGTAACGTTTGGGCGGAGTTTAATGGAAAATAACGGGAAAAGGAAATGAGCAAAGAAAATCTTAACTTACAATACCGTATTGATTCTTAACAACGACAATAATTACAACATTCACAAAGAGAACCAAAAAGAGCAAAAGAAAAGAACAAAGAAAAGAGAAGATTACAAATAATTAAGTGCATGAATTTAAATTGCAAGAAAGTAAAGCAAGATAATAAAAAGCAAGTAATAAATAAGCAATAAAAAAAAATAGAAACTAGAACTCAATACAAGCATGGGATCAATAGCCAACCCTTAAACTTGCAAGCTCAATCAAGAGGTTGCAAGATCAAGAGAAGGGTAGAGAACGCATGTGAAATGAAGCGCTAATTCCATAAGAAAATACGACCCTTGAGATCAATAACAAACCCTTAACCTTTCAAGCTCAATGAAGAGGTTGAAAGATCAAGAGAAAGCAAGGATCTCAAGGGGAAGTTAAATAAAAGAGAATGATACAAAAACCCTCATCTTCATTGATCTTCCACTCAAAAAGCTCTCACTACAATTTTCAGGGAGAAAAGAATGAAGAAGAAGAAGAAAAAGACTAAATCCTAACAAAAAGAGAAACAAAGAATTGACATGAAATTAGACCCTTGGCTTAGCTCAGTTCTGGAGTATTTATAGGCAGGGAGCTGGAAATCTAGGGCAACATTCAGAACCTACATAAAAAGACCCAAATAGCCCTGAAAATTCATCACCCGAGGAGCCAGTACGGCCGCGTTTCCGCGGCCTAAGCAGGCTTATGCCGCGGAAACGCGGAGGTTTAGAGGAGTTGGCTCCTCGGGTTTTGGGTGCTTTCCTGGTTTGGTGTTGTCTGCTATGTGGTATATGACTTTTCTCAGAAACTCTTCATAATTATTCCAGAATTTTAGTAGAACAAAAAGGTGATGTGATGTGGATCTTTTGCCATGATTTCCTCGAGCTCCGCGTAGATTTCTTAGATCTTGTGTTGACATTGAGCTTTGTGCATGACATGACAATCGATTTGCCATTTTGTCCCTTAAACTGGTATGTGGCAAGACACGGATAGAGAGCGGAGACCCGTGTTTTATCAGTTGTTGGCAGTAATCCAGAATTTGTCGTACTTTTCATGGATTTCACTGTTCAGAGCCGAGAACCTGTATTCTGCAAATATGTAGCAAACACTGATCAAAAGCACCTACCTATAAACACACGAGCGTAAGAATGGGTGGTATAAAATGCAATATTCTGGTATGAACAAATACCCCCAAACTTAACTTTTGCTCGTCCCGAGCAAAACCAATTATTCACAAAAAAGTCCTAACCGCACTTTCGCAGGGAACGCGATTGCACTGAGCACGTGCAACAAGCCGTTAAACCTCTAGGTGTCCCTAATAGGAGGAGTGTTGTCTCCTGAGGGTTTTCAGCGGATACTACCCACAAAATCCCGTTAAGCTTGTGTCATAAGTTAACGTTGATTCTACTCCTACAGTTTAGTATTTACGTTAAAAACTCTATCATCCTAAGTTAGAAATATTCAACCCTTATTTTTCACACCTCCTATCTGTTTAACCTTTGATCATATACATTCCAAAAAGTTTAAAAAGATATTGGTTCTTCTGAGTTTTCCTTCTAAAGTGCGGCCTTAAATCAGGGATTTTTATCAACTTTACAGAAAACACAAGTCTTATTCTTTATTTCTATCTCTTATCCAAACATCAATTGTATACCCCTACGTGTGTGTATATTTGCACCCCTACACTCAAGAATTCAATTCAAGCTATAATACCCTTGCCTTAATACCTAATACTACTTCTTTTCATTAAGGATGGACGGATTTGCTCACACACTTTTCATGCGACTATTAATGCTTCTTGAGGCACTAACGACCGATTACTGAATGTGTGAACTTTAAAGCGTAAATAGCAATTTCCAGGTCTTGACTTTATTCTGTTTTTTTCTTTTTTTTTCTTTTTCTTTTTCTTTTTCAAGACCGGATATATTTTTCAACATGCTCTTTTGGTGTTTAGCTTTAAATACCGTTTTTTCTTTCATACTAGGCTTTCAGGAAAGAGTATTTCTAGGTATCTTCTACTATCCCAAGTTTCAAGGTGCGTGTAAGTGCAGTTTGTAGGGTATATACATTCTAAATTTGAACTCAAGAAAAGAAACTATTTTTCAGACTTATCCTTCAGTAAAGCATTAATACTTTCCCTTCATCTTGACTTAACTCAAGAACTGAACTCAAGATTACCTATTTCTCAAAAAAACTATGAGGACGTATACTTACCAAAGTTAGACAGAATGAGGGTTATTTTTAGGGTTTTCAATCCCTAAGCCTAGAATTTAGTTATTTCTATCATATCAACTAAACTTTCGGAATAAAGATCTAAGTTACCCTATTAGCTAACTTGACGACAAAGTTTTTATATTTTTTGGAAAATTTTCAATTTTTGTGGGTTTTTAATAGGGTATGCAAATGCAAAATATACAAATGAATGCGAAAGAAGAAAGCTTACCGAGCACACCCCCAAACTTAAACTTGACAGTGCCCTCACTGTCAGGCTACACCAAGAGGGTCAAAAATGTCGGCGCTCCCTAGAAACAAAACAAAAAAGGAAAACAAAAAATATATATAAAAAAGGAGTCCCTCCCAAACTTAAGTAAAACAGTGTTTCCACTGTTAAGCGTTGAAGTTCAGGATTAGGGGGGAAAGAGAATAGTATCAAGCTATACAAGGCCTTACAAAGGCCAAAAGTGAGCACCAACCATTCAAAGATCTTATCATTATAAAGCAGTGGTTGGTCAAAGAAGGCGTAGAGAAAAGAAATGGAGAATACGCGAGACCATATGGAGATAGAAGCGGGATACGGTCTCGGTATATCAGAAGAAGAAGAATGGCGGAAGGGAAAAAGAAGTGGAGTACGAACTTGAGGGTGCAAATGGAGTGAATAGATTAGCACAATTTGTGATGAGCGATGTGTAAAAAGCGATTGTGCTAATCTATTAACCCGTCGAGAAATGGGGTCAAATCCCTCAAGATTCGTGAGAAACCATGGGTACGCCGAACTCGGTAAACCAGACATATGAAATGTAAGTGAGACGGGTTCTTGCAAGGTCGGAACGATGGAAAGGATGGAGGAAAGTGATCGAGGAGGGGTATCGGTTAAGGTTTCGGGAGGGTGCACACAGTCAATGAAAGGAACAGGATGAATTGGAAAATCTGACTCATCAATTAAAACTGTTTCATCCTCAGTACTATCCTCAATATTCTCCTCAAAATTTAGCTCATCCATGCATATTTCATCAAAATCCAGACGCATATAGGGTTCGGGAAAAACATTTAATGACTCGGGATGATGGTTTGAAAAGACAAACTCAGCCAAATCTACGGGTTCATCATCCAAAATATCCCCAGCGTCAATATCCTCAATCAAGTGAAAATCAATATTCTCAGACACCTCATCAAAAGCATGGATTTCAATCAATTCAGGTTCTAAGATGGAGGTGTAGAGGTCAAAAGGATTGTGTGTGGTTTCACTTGGAAGTGACCCTTCACAATCGGGTAAATCAAACACTACAAAGTCACACAACTCATTAATCATTCTATCTTCAATTGATAAATCATGTGGGATACTCGATAGAATTTCAAAACAGGAGTTGTGGGATTTAATTTGGGATGGGTAGGTTTGATTTGGAAGGGGGTACAGCTCACTCTCTCCACCAAATTCTCAACCTGTCCGACCGCCTCTTCATACATTGGAAAATTTGGAGCTAGTTGAAAACTAGCTACCGGGTCACCAGGTTGTATGAGGGCGGCCATGGACGCATCCAAATCCATCATCTGTTGGTACGACGCTACCCTAAAGTCTTTCAAAGACTGTTCCAGACTAGACATGGGTTAGGAAGGGGTTTCAGTAAAAGATTCAAAGTTGTTTGGATACTGAAAACTCCCAAATGGCGGTTCTGAAGCAATGTCTAGGGAAGGTGAAAAAATAGGGTAGGATTGGTAGGAATTGAATGGCTGGATAGGAGCAGGATCAACATTTGGATAGGAAGGTGAATGGAATTGTTGATCCCAAGAATTTAAAGTGGTGAAAGGAGTGAAAGATCGGCTACGGGATTGTTCAATACGTTCAGCGATGGACAAAGGACGACTTGCAAAAGGGGTATCAACATAAGCGGGTGGGGGAGGTTGAAAAGTTTGATACAGAGTGGATTGCGAAGGGCAAGTGTTTGTCCTAGACGCGTCTATCCGATCTTTCAAAGAGATTTTGGGCATGGAGGGATCGTTTGACATTCGGCCAAAGCAAGAACCGTAAGAAGTAATGTCTGGTTGAGGGTACCAAAGTTCGGCAAGAGTTTTGCGAGGTGGGGTACCCATGATATGAAGAGAAAGAAAGAAAGGCAGAGAAAAGAAGGGGGAAAAATGAATGTTTTTTTTTTATAGATTTTAACAAAAGAATGAAATATACACACAAAAAGAAACTAGACAAAAAACAATCACGACACAAAAATACCACACACCTAATCGTTCTAGGGTTCACCTAGGTCAACTAGACCTGCTCCAGAACTTGATTGTCGAAGTAAAACTGTGTCGAGAAACGGGCTCAAGATACACTGATCACGAGGCCAGGTAAGTGCAGAGATAAGGGGAGGTTTCCAACGCTTTCGCGAAGTTCCTTAATTAAATAACCCTTTCTCTTTTGGCGGTTTCGCCGTTAACACTTTCCTAGACACCCCGTAAACAATATACCGTTAAGCGAGGTTCCAAACACAGTTGACTTCTCCTAGTGAGCGCGAAATCCTTAAGGCTTAAAGTCTAATTTCTTTTAAATTTTGTGCGGGTAAACGTTATGCTCAAGTTCGTGATTTGTGGTCCACGGAAAAGGTGATGAAATCCTTTACCGTATATTGTGGGGTTCGCTTGCCCTTAAGTCCGTATTAATTGATGCAATGCGCAATTCAATAAAAATTCTATAAAGAATCAAAAAATCGTTTTTTTTAGTTTAAGCGCGGCACTGCAACAAATACGGGTTAGTCAATTTTTAGCGTTTGTTAGCAAACTTGCAAAGAATCCTGCAAAGAGTAGTATATTGGATGCGTCGGATTTGAGAAGAAGGTGTTAGTAAAGTACGTACCGTTAAGTTTTTGGGTTAGGAAACCCCCGTTGAATCAAATCCGGTAAGCTTGAAAAGTTCGCTCGCGCGGGTCAAACTACCCGGATCTTTGGCACTGTACTTTGCAATCACCTTAGCCTTGAATGTACACTTTGCTCCCCACAATCGCAGTTTGCAAATCTGCAAAAATCTGCACTCTTGCCCACAAAAATGATCAAAAAACAAAAAGAATATTTTTTTTTCTTTTTTTATATATATATATATACAAAAAAATATTAACCCGAATAACAAGAAAAAAATATGCTACCGTCTCCCCGGCAACGGCGCCATTTGATTGATAGAATTAAAGTTAACCGCAATCAAGAAGGTGTCGCTATGCAGCTAGCCGGTTGAGCACGGGTCGATCCACAGGGAGATGGTTGTATGTCCTTTCTTGTTTTAGACGAGTCAATAAAGAATTTGTATGAGTTTGTTCAATCTAACCTATGTGTATTATTTGCAAGTATAAAGTTGTTAAGAAAAGATACGATAATGTAAGCTAAAGAAATCCGTACTCAAAACCTTTGAGCCGAGTCTTGACCAATTGAAGCTAGAGCAATCGGCAACAATGTGGATTAGGGGATTTAAGCACGGTATTCGTGGAATCCGGCTTATTTACCCTTGTCCGTCCGTTCTTGTCTCTTGCTTTCGCCTCCGGCCAAACCGAACGCAACCGGTCGCGGTTAGGAATCACCGTTACCTTGTTAGGGTAGGGTGCCTAAAGGAGCGCTTGCGTAACGTTTGGGCGGAGTTTAATGGAAAATAACGGGAAAAGGAAATGAGCAAAGAAAATCTTAACTTACAATACCGTATTGATTCTTAACAACGACAATAATTACAACATTCACAAAGAGAACCAAAAAGAGCAAAAGAAAAGAACAAAGAAAAGAGAAGATTACAAATAATTAAGTGCATGAATTTAAATTGCAAGAAAGTAAAGCAAGATAATAAAAAGCAAGTAATAAATAAGCAATAAAAAGAAATAGAAACTAGAACTCAAAACAAGCATGGGATCAATAGCCAACCCTTAAACTTGCAAGCTCAATCAAGAGGTTGCAAGATCAAGAGAAGGGTAGAGAACGCATGTGAAATGAAGCGCTAATTCCATAAGAAAATACGACCCTTGAGATCAATAACAAACCCTTAACCTTTCAAGCTCAATGAAGAGGTTGAAAGATCAAGAGAAAGCAAGGATCTCAAGGGGAAGTTAAATGAAAGAGAATGATAAAAAAACCCTCATCTTCATTGATCTTCCACACAAAAAGCTCTCACTACAATTTTCATGGAGAAAAGAATGAAGAAGAAGAAGAAAAAGACTAAATCCTAACAAAAAGAGAAACAAAGAATTGACATGAAATTAGACCCTTGGCTTAGCTCAGTTCTGGAGTATTTATAGGCAGGGAGCTGGAAATCTAGGGCAACATTCAGAACCTACATAAAAAGACCCAAATAGCCCTAAAAATTCATCACCCGAGGAGCCAGTACGGCCGCGTTTCCGCGGCCTAAGCAGGCTTATGCCGCGGAAACACGGCGGTTTAGAGGAGTTGGCTCCTCGGGTTTTGGGTGCTTTCCTGGTTTGGTGTTGCCTGCTCTGTGGTATATGACTTTTCTCAGAAACTCTTCACAATTATTCCAGAATTTTAGTAGAACAAAAAGGTGATGTGATGTGGATCTTTTGCCATGATTTTCTCGGGCTCCGCGTAGATTTCTTGGATCTTGTGTTGACATTGAGCTTTGTGCATGACATGACAATCGATTTGCCATTTTGTCCCTTAAACTGGTATGTGGCAACACACGGATAGAGAGCGGAGACCCGTGTTTTATCAGTTGTTGGCAGTAATCCAGAATTTGTCGTACTTTTCATGGATTTCACTGTTTAGAGCCGAGAACCTGTATTGTGCAAATATGTAGCAAACACTGATCAAAAGCACCTACCTATAAACACACGAGCGTAAGAATGGGTGGTATAAAATGCAATATTCTGGTATGAACAAATACTCCCAAACTTAACTTTTGCTCGTCCCGAGCAAAACCAATTATTCACAAAAAATTCCTAACCGCACTTTCGCAGGGAACGCGATTGCACTGAGCACGTGCAACAAGCCGTTAAATCTCTAGGTGTCCCTAGTAGGAGGAGTGTTGTCTCCTGAGGGTTTTCAGCGGATACTACCCACAAAATCCCGTTAAGCTAGTGTCATAAGTTAACGTTGATTCTACTCCTACAGTTTAGTATTTACGTTAAAAACTCTATCATCCTAAGTTAGAAATATTCAACCCTTATTTTTCACACCTCCTATCTGTTAAACCTTAGATCATATACATTCCAAAAAAGTTTAAAAAGATATTGGTTCTCCTGAGTTTTCCTTCTAAAGTGCGGCCTTAAATCAGGGATTTTTATCAACTTTACAGAAAACACAAGTCTTATTCTTTATTTCTATCTCTTATCCAAACATCAATTGTATACCCCTACGTGTGTGTATATTTGCACCCCTACACTCAAGAATTCAATTCAAGCTATAATACCCTTGCCTTAATACCTAATACTACTTCTTTTCATTAAGGATGGACGGATTTGCTCACACACTTTTCATGCGACTATTAATGCTTCTTGAGGCACTAACGACCGATTACTGAATGTGTGAACTTTAAAGCGTAAATAGCAGTTTCCAGGTCTTGACTTTATTCTATTTTTTTCTTTTTTTTTTCTTTTTCTTTTTCTTTTTCAAGACCGGATATATTTTTCAACATGCTCTTTTGGTGTTTAGCTTTAAATACCGTTTTTTCTTTCATACTAGGCTTTCAGGCAAGAGTATTTCTAGGTATCTTCTACTATCCTAACTTTCAAGGTGCGTGTAAGTGCAGTTTGTAGGGTATATACATTCTAAATTTGAACTCAAGAAAAGAAACTATTTTTCAGACTTATCCTTCAGTAAAGCATTAATACTTTCCATTCATCTTGACTTAACTCAAGAACTGAACTCAAGATTACCTATTTCTCAAAAAAACTGTGAGGACGTATACTTACCAAAGTTAGACAGAATGACGGTTATTTTTAGGGTTTTCAATCCCTAAGCCTAGAATTTAGTTATTTCTATCATATCAACTAAACTTTCGGAATAAAGATCTAAGTTACCCTATTAGCTAACTTGACGACAAAGTTTTTATATTTTTTGGAAAATTTTCAATTTTTGTGGGTTTTTAATAGGGTATGCAAATGCAAAATATACAAATGAATGCGAAGGAAGAAAGCTTACCGAGCACACCCGCAAACTTAAACTTGACAGTTCCCTCACTGTCAGGCTACACCAAGAGGGTCAAAAATGTCGGCGCTCCCTAGAAACAAAACAAAAACGGAAAACAAAAAATATATATAAAAAAGGAGTCCCCCCCAAACTTAAGTAAAACAGTGTTTCCACTGTTAAGCGTTGAAGTTCAGGATTAGGGGGGAAAGAGAATAGTATCAAGCTATACAAGGCCTTACAAAGGCCAAAAGTGAGCACCAACCATTCAAAGATCTTATCATGATAAAGCAGTGGTTGGTCAAAGAAGGCGTAGAGAAAAGAAATGGAGAATACGTGAGACCATATGGAGATAGAAGCGGGATACGGTCTCGGTATATCCGAAGAAGAAGAATGGCAGAAGGGAAAAAAGAAGTGGAGTACGAACTTGAGGGTGCAAATGGAGTGAATAGATTAGCACAATTTGTGATGAGCGATGTGTAAAAAGCGATTGTGCTAATCTATTAACCCGTCGAGAAATGGGGTCAAATCCCTCAAGATTCGTGAGAAACCATGGGTACGCCGAACTCGGTAAATCAGACATATGAAATGTAAGTGAGACGGGTTCTTGCAAGGTCGGAACGATGGAAAGGATGGAGGAAAGTGATCGAGGAGGGGTATCGGTTAAGGTTTCGGGAGGGTGCACACAGTCAATGAAAGGAACAGGATGAATTGGAAAATCTGACTCATCAATTAAAACTGTTTCATCCTCAGTACTATCCTCAATATTCTCCTCAAAATTTAGCTCATCCATGCATATTTCATCAAAATCCAGACGCATATAGGGTTTGGGAAAAACATTTAATGACTCGGGATGATGGTTTGAAGAGACAAACTCAGCCAAATCTACGGGTTCATCATCCAAAATATCCCCAGCGTCAATATCCTCAATCAAGTGAAAATCAATATTCTCAGACACCTCATCAAAAGCATGGATTTCAATCAATTCAGGTTCTAAGATGGAGGTGTAGAGGTCAAAAGGATTGTGTGTGGTTTCACTTGGAAGTGACCCTTCACAATCGGGTAAATCAAACACTACAAAGTCGCACAACTCATTAATCATTCAATCTTCAACTGATAAATCATGTGGGATACTCGATAGACTTTCAAAACAGGAGTTGTGGGATTCAATTTGGGATGGGTAGGTTTGATTTGGAAGGGGGTACAGCTCACTCTCTCCACTCAAATTCTCAACCTGTCTGACCGCCTCTTCATACATTGGAAAATTTGGAGCTAGTTGAAAACTAGCTACCGGGTCACTAGGTTGTATGAGGGCGGCCATGGACGCATCCAAATCCATCATCTGTTGGTACGACGCTACCCTAAAGTCTTCCAAAGACTGTTCCAGACTAGACATGGGTTGGGAAGGGGTTTCAGTAAAAGATTCAAAGTTGTTTGGATACTGAAAACTCCCAAATGGCGGTTCTGAAGCAATGTCTAGGGAAGGTGAAAAAGTAGGGTAGGATTGGTAGGAATTGAATGGCTGGATAGGAGCAGGATCAACATTTGGATAGGAAGGTGAATGGAATTGTTGATCCCAAGAATTTGAAGTGGTGAAAGGAGTGAAAGATCGGCTACGGGATTGTTCAATACGTTCAGCGATGGACAAAGGACGACTTGCAAAAGGGGTATCAACATAAGCGGGTGGGGGAGGTTGAAAAGGTTGATACAGAGTGGATTGCGAAGGGCAAGTGTTCGTCCTAGATGCTTCTATCCGATCTTTCAAAGAGATTTTGGGCATGGAGGGATCGTTTGACGTTCGGCCAAAGCAAGAAACGTAAGAAGTAATGTCTGGTTGAGGGTACCAAAGTTCGGCAAGAGTTTTGCGAGGTGGGGTACCCATGATATGAAGAGAAAGAAAGAAAGGCAGAGAAAAGAAGGGGGAAAAATGAATGTTTTTTTTTAGATATTAACAAAAGAATGAAATATACACACAAAAAGAAACTGGACAAAAAACAATCACGACACAAAAATACCACACACCTAATCGTTCTAGGGTTCACCTAGGTCAACTAGACCTGCTCCAGAACTTGATTGTCGAAGTAAAACTGTGTCGAGAAACGGGCTCAAGATACACTGATCACGAGGCCAGGTAAGTGCAGAGATAAGGGGAGGTTTTCCAACGCTTTCGCGAAGTTCCTTAATTAAATAACCCTTTCTCTTTTGGCGGTTTCGCCGTTAACACTTTCCTAGACACCCCGTAAACAATATACCGTTAAGCGAGGTTCCAAACACAGTTGACTTCTCCTAGTGAGCGCGAAGTTCTTAAGGCTTAAAGTCTAATTTCTTTTAAATTTTGTGCGGGTAAACGTTATGCTCAAGTTCGTGATTTGTGGGCCACGGAAAAGGTGATGAAATCCTTTACCGTATATTGTGGGGTTCGCTTGCCCTTAAGTCCGTATTAATTGATGCAATGCGCAATTCAATAAAAATTCTATAAAGAATCAAAAAATCGTTTTTTTTTTTAGTTTAAGCGCGGCACTGCAACAAATACGGGTTAGTCAATTTTTAGCGTTTGTTAGCGAACTTGCAAAGAATCCTGCAAAGAGTAGTATATTGGATGCGTCGGATTTGAGAAGAAGGTGTTAGTAAAGTACGTACCGTTAAGTTTTTGGGTTAGGAAACCCCCGTTGAATCAAATCCGGTAAGCTTGAAAAGTTCGCTTGCGCGGGTCAAACTACCCGGATCTTTGGCACTGTACTTTGCAATCACCTTAGCCTTGAATGTACACTTTGCACCCCACAATCGCAGTTTGCAAATCTGCAAAAATCTGCACTCTTGCCCACAAAAATGATCAAAAAACAAAAAGAATATTTTTTTTTCTTTTTTTTTATATACATATATATACAAAAAGAATATTAACCCGAATAACAAGAAAAAAATACGCTACCGTCTCCCCGGCAACGGCGCTATTTGATTGATAGAATTAAAATTAACCGCAATCAAGACGGTGTCGCTATGCAGCTAGCCGGTTGAGCACGGGTCGATCCACAGGGAGATGGTTGTATGTCCTTTCTTGTTTTAGACGAGTCAATAAAGAATTTGTATGAGTTTGTTCAATCTAACCTATGTGTATTATTTGCAAGTATAAAGTTGTTAAGAAAAGATACGATAATGTAAGCTAAAGAAATCCGTACTCAAAACCTTTGAGCCGAGTCTTGACCAATTGAAGCTAGAGCAATCGGCAACAACATGGATTAGGGGATTTAAGCACGGTATTCGTGGAATCCGGCTTATTTACCCTTGTCCGTCCGTTCTTGTCTCTTGCTTTCGCCTCCGGCCAAACCGAACGCAACCGGTCGCGGTTAGGAATCACCGTTACCTTGTTAGGGTAGGGTGCCTAAAGGAGCGCTTGCGTAACGTTTGGGCGGAGTTCAATGGAAAATAACGGGAAAAGGAAATGAGCAAAGAAAATCTTAACTTACAATACCGTATTGATTCTTAACAACGACAATAATTACAACATTCACAAAGAGAACCAAAAAGAGCAAAAGAAAAGAACAAAGAAAAGAGAAGATTACAAATAATTAAGTGCATGAATTTAAATTGCAAGAAAGTAAAGCAAGATAATAAAAAGCAAGTAATAAATAAGCAATAAAAAGAAATAGAAACTAGAACTCAAGACAAGCATGGGATCAATAGCCAACTCTTAAACTTGCAAGCTCAATCAAGAGATTGCAAGATCAAGAGAAGGGTAGAGAACGCATGTGAAATGAAGCGCTAATTCCATAAGAAAATACGACCCTTGAGATCAATAACAAACCCTTAACCTTTCAAGCTCAATGAAGAGGTTGAAAGATCAAGAGAAAGCAAGGATCTCAAGGGGAAGTTAAATAAAAGAGAATGATACAAAAACCCTCATCTTCATTGATCTTCCACTCAAAAAGCTCTCACTACAATTTTCTTGGAGAAAAGAATGAAGAAGAAGAAGAAAAAGACTAAATCCTAACAAAAAGAGAAACAAAGAATTGACATGAAATTAGACCCTTGGCTTAGCTCAGTTCTGGAATATTTATAGGCAGGGAGCTGGAAATCTAGGGCAACATTCAGAACCTACATAAAAAGACCCAAATAGCCCTGAAAATTCATCACCCGAGGAGCCAGTACGGCCGCGTTTCCGTGGCCTAAGCAGGCTTATGCCGCGGAAACGCGGCGGTTTAGAGGAGTTGGCTCCTCGGGTTTTGGGTGCTTTCCTGGTTTGGTGTTGTCTGCTATGTGGTATATGACTTTTCTCAGAAACTCTTCACAATTATTCCAGAATTTTAGTAGAACAAAAAGGTGATGTGATGTGGATCTTTTGCCATGATTTCCTCGAGCTCCGCGTAGATTTCTTGGATCTTGTGTTGACATTGAGCTTTGTGCATGACATGACAATCGATTTGCCATTTTGTCCCTTAAACTGGTATGTGGCAATACACGGATAGAGAGCGGAGACCCGTGTTTTATCAGTTGTTGGCAGTAATCCAGAATTTGTCGTACTTTTCATGGATTTCACTGTTCAGAGCCGAGAACCTGTATTCTGCAAATATGTAGCAAACACTGATCAAAAGCACCTACCTATAAACACACGAGCGTAAGAATGGGTGGTATAAAATGCAATATTCTGGTATGAACATGAAGCCAGGCGAAAATTCGGACCAGTACGCGATACGGTGGTGGAATCTATGGTCGAAGTGCGAACAACGCATCGAAGAGGCTCCTGCGGTAGGCATGTTCGTGGGTACTCTCGACTCTCAGGCGACCATTTCCCAATTCATGATTTTCTTCAAGCCAACTACTTTCGAGGCCTTGATTGATAAGATGGCCCAGATGGATCAGATGGGTCATCGACCATCTTCTTTGAAGCTGGAATCTCGAAATGAAAAAGGGAAAAGGAAAGCGACCTTTGTCGCAATTGCCCAACTGCAGCCCACTGGCCCAAAGTTAACCGATCGCCCAGACGAGAGACCGCGATTCATTAATGAGAAAATGAAGCGCCCTTATTGGTTTCCCCGGGACAAAACGAGGAGATTGTTCAAGCTGGCGGTGCGCAACAGGTTCATCAACTTGCTGGATCCAAAACGCCCATTGCAACCAGGTGAAGCTAATAATCCCAATTATTGCCCCTATCATCAAGTGATAGGCCATCCAATCGAAGATTGCTTCGTCTTCAAAGGGTGGATTGAGAACCAATACCAACAGGGCAAATTCGCACTGTCTAAGAATTAGAAAGTAAACCCGCCCCAGCCGCACGCTCTCAAAAAGGCGGACACACCGGGGGCATCGTGCTATTTTGTCGAAGAAGCTCCATAGGAGGTCGTTCTTTCAGCCAAAACGAAAAGAATGCTGAAGGATCTCCAAACATACCCGACGATCAAATGGAAAAGTCCGCTTGAATCCGAATTCATCAAAGGAATGCTGAAGCCGCGCCCAACTCCAAAAATTGGTGGTGATAGTCAAAGCGCCCACACCCAGCCGTCAAAGTCTTTGAAGAAGAAGAAAAAGAACAAAAAGCCCGTGAAGCCTGATGACAAGCGCACGGACCTGCGAAAACATATTGATGTGCTGGAGGAATATAACCAGAAAGCGCAGACCCCAGTCACACTTCAAGAGTGTCTCGGCCACGTCCTTGAGGATGGAGATGATGACAATGGAGAATACTCGTCAGATAAACTTGAGGATTATGTGGCAAGCTGCCATGCGATCTCTCACTCGTTGATAGACGGTGAAGAAGCTCCTGAGGCAGAAAAACTGGGGGCAAGGGTATTACGCACCCTACTAAAGAATGAAACACCTTTAAAAATTGGTGGCATGGGTGAAGCGTGAAGCTCGTCGACAGCGGAAAAATGCGACAGACGAACGTGGAAGAGCTGCCGACAACTGTCACATGGTTGATAGCAGGGGATCGCAAGTTCTCACCTTCGGGATTGATTCTGAAGAAGAAATGGCTCTTGGCCCTCTTTTCAAAGAATCCACCTCAGGAAAAGAGGAAGAACCGAAGAGCTGCGAGAACATTCAGTTGCGCAATCGCACATTACCTGAAAACGATCTCGGACCCGTAAACAAGGGGTCGCCTAAAAAGGATAAGGGAAAAGAAAAGGTCCCTGGGGATATCACCCTCGATGACCATGCCATCGAAGAGCTGACAGCCAAGGATCCACCCAAGAAAAACAAGGTGGATTACAACGTTCTGGTACACCTGCGGAAGATACCCTCACAGCTAAGCATTCTCGACGCCCTTCTGCTATCCAAAGAGGCAAGAGATTCTTTGATCAAGGCACTACAAGAGCCCGAGAAGTTCCAAGCTTTCCTCACCGAAGAAAAGATGAAGGACGAGCTGAAAGAAGTACACACAGCCGATATCACCTTCGGCGATGAAGATCTCCTCCTCGGGACGTGCGAGCATAACCGTCCCCTTTATGTCTCTGGATATTATCATGATATTAAGATAGGCAAGATACTGGTTGACAATGGGTCATCCGTCAATCTCTTCAATGTAAGAGTGTTGAAGGAAATCTGCATGAGCGTTCAGCACCTCGCTCGTGATAAAATCACCATCTCCAGGTTTGACTCCCAGTCATCACGGACGCTTGGGTCTGTGATACTGATGTTACGCTTTGGGCTGCTCGTCACAGACGTCAAATTCTACGTCATTGACGCCAAGACCTGCTACAATGCTTTGCTCGGCCGGCCTTGGTTACACGAGTCAACATCATCCCTTCTACACAACATCAGTGTAGGAAGTATTTCAAGGAAAGTCTCGAGTATACTTTGACAGGGGAACTAAACCCATTCTCCGTGAACGAAGTCCGAAAGTACGAAGATGCAAAGTACTTCTTACCACAATTCGAGGACACGGAGAGATGCCATAAACCAAAGGAAGGAGAGAGCCCTCTACTATTTGAGTCCAGTTTTCTTGGGGACAGAAAGAAATTACTCCCCCATTGAAAAACACTGCCTGGTGTTGATCTTCGCGATAACGAAGCTCAGACACTATGCTTTGGCACAAGAGGTCCACCTCATATCAAAAGTGGATCCTCTCAAATACTTGATGTCAAAAGCCATACTAACAGGACGACTCACTAAATGGGCCCTTCTCTTGATGGAGTTCTCGATAACTTATCGTCCCCTCAAGGCAGTGAAAGGTTAGGCCATCCCCGACTTCCTCGCTGAGCATCCGGTACCTGCCGATTCTCCTTTGAACTGCGAATTGCCCGACGAGCACGCATTTGACACGATCAACGGGGAGAGAAGATAGAATGATACCCGGTGGGAACTCTACTTCGATGGATCATCTTCTATGAGGAAGCGCAAACAAAGCACCCCCATAATCAAATCCAAAGGAGGCCTCATCTTCGTGACTCCACAAGGAGGGATAATGCGCTTTGCCTTCTCCTTAATAGAGCCGAGGACGAATAATGAATCCGAATATGAAGCTTTGATAGCAGGTCTTGAGATCGTTGTCGACATGGGAATCGAGAACCTCCTCATATACGGAGACTCCCAGTTGGTCGTTAGTCAAGTAAACGGCGAATATCAAATGTGCAAACCAGAGTTGGTAAAGTATGGTGAGAGAGTGCAACAACTGCTGACTCGAATCCCTTCCTACACCCTGGAAATCATACCGCGTGCAGAAAATAGCAAGGCAGATGCATTAGTCGAGCTCGCTATAGAACTGGCCGACAAGAACCTTGATGACATGAGGATCGTTGTGCAAAGCCGTCGGGTTCTTGCACCAGCATAAATAAAACCGGAGTCGTCCGAAGAAAAGGGAGCTACCGAGCAAATGGCCCTGCAAATAAAAGATCAGGAAAAGGCTAAGGATTGGAGAGAAGTCTTTATAGACTACTTCAAATCCCGTCGAACGCCTGATGATGTGTCCTCAAGACATCAGCTCATGAAATGAGCTCTATCTTTTTCCTTCGTCAATGACACTTTATATAAGAGATCATTTGATTCTCTATGGCTAAGATGCCTGGGACCTGAAAAGGCAAGGAGAGTCATCCAAGAAACTCACGACGGACTCTGCGGTTCTCACCAAGCCTGGCCGAAGATGAAACTAAAGATCAAAAGGATGGGCTCCTATTTGCCCATGATGATCCAAGACTGCCTCGAATACGCGAAGCAGTGCCACTCGTGCCAGATACACGGGGAATTTATCCATCAGCATCCAAATCCGCTACATCCAACGGTGGCTAGCTGGTCGCTCAAAATGTGGGGAACTGAAATAATCGGCCCCATCGAACCAGCATCATCCAGAGGACATCGGTTCATACTGGCAACAACCGATTACTTCTCCGAGAGGGCAGAAGCAGTACCACTAAGAGAAGTGAAGACGGAGAATATCCTCCATTTCTTCAAGACACACGTCATTTATCAGTTCGGCACTCTGCGACGGATTATCTCCGATAACGGGCCAGTCTCTAGAAGCCACAAGATCAGCTGCTTCGCACAACAACATATCATAGACTGGAGATACTCTTTGGTCTATAATCCCCCAGCTAACGGTCTAGCTAAGGCTTTCAACAAGGCCTTTTCGAAGATCGTGAAAAAGACGGTGTCTCGAAATTAGAAGGACTGGCACGGAAGACTGCATGAAACTCTCTGGGCGTATCGAACTACGTTCAAAATGGCCACGAACACAACGCTGTATGCATTGGTATTCGGCCTCGAGATAGAGTTACCCTCTCTACGAGTGGCGGTTCACTACGAGCTAACAGATGAAGAAAATGCTCACCTTCGGCTTAAGGAGCTCGACGCCCTTGATGAAACCCGGCTCATGGCGCAACAAAACCTGGAGGCTTACAAAGTAAAGATGACGCGCTCATACGAGAGATTGACTAGGATGAGAGCATTCCGCCAAGGCGAACTCGTGCTAGTGGTCAAGAGACCCATGATCCCCAATCGTGCCAAACGGGGGAAATTCGAGCCGAACTATGAAGGCCCGTATATCAAAGACAAAGTTTACCAGGGTGGAGCCTATCTACTCATGGACATGCATGGCGATATACCTCTCAGGCCAAAAAATGGTCGATTCCTGAAAAAATACTAAGCCTGACGAGTCACGGCCTAGGTCATCGATAGATGACGACGCCTATGTCCGCTCACTATCTTCCTAAGCCAAAACTCTATAAGTAGTAGCCGGCTACGGACCGAAATGTCCTAAAACTAACGACGGACCAAAATGTCCTAAAACTAACGACGGACCGAAACGTTCTTAAACTAACGATGGACCACTATGTCCTAAAACTGGCTATTGACCGAGACGTCGATAAACGACTACGGACCGCAGCATCCTAAGGCTGACACAAAAAATATATATAAAAAAAATATAATAAAAAATAAGAAGAAAGAAAACGGTATGTCCATAAGCGAGATGTGCACGGATGAAAACCCGAAAGGGCTCCGTGAGTAAAAACAGCAGGGCTACCTGCGAGTTTTGTGAAAACCCGAAAGGGAGAAATCTCGTTAAAAGACACTTGCAAGGTCCTCTCGATCTTGTGAGGAGAAAATACCTGCGTGTGATCCTTACGACTCACAAGGGAGAAACACACTTAGGGATCCCCATGATTCCTAAGGAGAAATTACACTTACGAGATCCTTACGAGTCGTAAGGAGAATTCCCCTTTGAGACCCTCACGGCTCACAGGGTTCAAAATCCTTAAATTACAGGGATCTGAACCTATTCTTAAGCCATCACAATATCCAATACTGCCCTACAAGCGGTTCAATACTGATCCTTGTATACAATCCATGGGCACGAATAAACATTTCCCTAACAAAGTCCCACACGCGACTAGGGATATGTTTACACAGTGGACAGTCCTTGTAAGTCCTCTCGACTTATAAGGAGAAAATAGTCTTGTATGATCCTTACGACTTATAAAAGAACACACACTTAAGAATCTTTACGATTCCTAAGGAGAAAACGCACCTACAAGATCCTCACGACTCGTAGGGAGAAATACCTTCATGAGACCCTAACGGCTCATGAAGTTAAAAGCCTTAGTCGACAGGATCCTAACCTTATTCGTTAAGTCACCTTTGTTCGACATTGACAGAGGCAAATGATGATTCGCTCATGGCAATATCCTAGTTGTAGTGATGCTGATGCCTAAATCGGTATCAAATCCTAAAACTCGGAGCGAAAAGTCAGCGAGCCACAAATGCATACGAAATAGTCGAAATGATGGGGCAACTTGCAATAAAATCAGCAAGTAAAAATGTATGCATAAAAAATAGCCGAAATGGTTGGGCAACTCGCAATAAAAAGCAACGAGCAAAATAAAACAAATAGCCGAAATGATAGGGCACCGGAAAAAATAGCCGAAATGATTGGGCAATCGCGACTTTCACGATATAAAAGCTGAAATGATAGAGCATCGTGGAAAGAAAAATATATAAAATGAAACTTTTTTCCCTACAGGAGAGATCACTTCGATCCCTGTATACAATCCAGGGTCACAAACAAAAAGAGAACCATACCTTCCTACCATGCACCATCAAAAAGAAATCCAAGTCTCGACGGTTCATAGACAGCCTAGAGATCACCAACAACGTTCCTCCTCATTCCAGTAGGAATCAGACGCGACAATCAACCTTGGAGCCATGGCAAAGTCTATCTTCCAAACCTCGACAGTTCACAGGCAACCGAGAGAGCAAATCCTGGTCCAGTAGAACATGGCTAATGTCAATCCTGACCCCGTGGGAAACGTCCAGAGCAAATCCTGGTTCCGTAGAACACGGCTAATGTCAATCCTGACCCTGTGGGAAACGCCTAGAGCATATCCTGGACCCGTAGAATACGGCTAATGTCAATCCTGACCCCATAGGAAATGCCCAGAGCACCTCCTGGTCCCGTAGATCACGGCTAATGTCAATCCTGACCCCGTGGGAAATGCCCGGAGCATATCCCGGTCCCGTAGAACACGGCTAATGTCAATCCTGACCCCGTGGGAAACGCCCAGAGCACCTCCTGGTCCCGTAGAACACAGCTAATGTCAATCCTGACCCCGTGGGAAACGCCCAGAGCACCTCCTGGTCCAATAGTACACGGCTAATGTCAATCCTGACCCCGTGGGAAATGCCCAGAACACCTCCTGGTCCCGTAGAACACGGCTAATATCAATCCTGACCGTGACTCCGTGAAATGCGGATAAATTCAACCCTGACTCCGTGAAATGCGGATAAAGTCAACCCCTGACGCCGTGAAATGCAGATAAAGTCAACCCCCTGACCCCGTGAAATGCGGATAAGGTCAACCCCTGACTCCATGAAATGCGGATAAAGTCAATCCCCTGACTCCGTGAAATGCGGATAAAGTCAACCCCTGACTCCGTGAAATGCGGATAAAGTCAACCCAAACCCCGTGAAATGCGGATAAAGTCAACTCTCGACTTCCCCGTCAAAGCAATTCTTTGATTCGGGAGCAAGTCGACTCATCAATCACTTACGGGTCCTCTCGACTTGTAAGGAGAAAATTCTCTTGTGAGATCCTTACGACTCTCCAGAGAAAACACACTTAGGAATCCTCACGATTCCTAAGGAGAAAATACACCTATGGGATCCTCTCGACCGGTAGGGAGAAAATTCTTTATTAGGTCCTCACGGCTCATAAAGTTGAAAAGTCTTAGGTGGCAGATCCTAACCCTGTCTCCCAAGCCATCATTACCTCGCAGAGAGGTCAAGGTAGATTTTCTACAGGCCACACTCTCTGACAAGAAAGGAAACAATCAATTACGAGTCCTCTCAACTCGTAGGCAAGAAAAACTCTCTTGTGAGATTCTTACAACTCTCAAGAGAAAATACACATAGGAATCCTCACGATTCTTAAGAGGAAATTACACTTACGAGATCCTCATGACTCGTAAGGTGAAATACCTTTATGAGACCCTCACGGCTCATAAAGTTGGAAAGCCTTAGGAGGTAGATCTGAACCTGACTCCTAAGCCATCGCTGTCCTACAAGGAGATCAAAATAGATTATCCACAAAATGCATTTACTAAAAGAGACACACCACCATGAAGCAAAATATGTCTTTTATTCATGAATCAAAATGAATACAAAGTACAATTTATGAAAGAATCAAAAAATACTCTCATTCAGGAGTATGTAATATGAAATAATACTAATGTCGTGAGGAGAAGGCAAATAACACTAACCTTTCCCGGAAAAGAGGACGATGAGTTGAGGGGATATTGCCTGCGAAGCGGCCATCTCAAGCAGACGCTGAAAAGGCTTCCCAGGGGACAGGTCCGAGATGGACGCCGCTAATCCTCGTAGCTCTGAAAAGACAGAAAGGTTCAGATGATGGGGAGATTATTAAAATAAAATATAGAAGACTACCTTCGATCCTCCTCCCGCTCTGGACTGGAGGGATAGCAGCTTCGGCGGCCTCCTCCATGCCCCCAGGCACAAAATCGGGGAAATGGGACGGTATAACAACTTCCAATTGAGGAGCAGTGGCCACCGCTGCAGTCTCCAATGAAAGGACGGTGGCCTCGACAACCTGTCCCATAGTCTCCGGGCCGTCCCCAGAGAGATCCATTGAATCCGCGACCAATGAAGATGCCTCATCTGGGAAAACAAGCACCGGGGGAACGGAAATCACCAATGGGAGCTCCGTGGCAGGAAGAACAGCTGTATCGACCCCCTTATCGGGGATATCAACAGACTCCATAGTCAAGGCACGACTCGAACTCAGATCCTCTGACATCGCCGAAGTCCCTGCAAAAGTTTTCACGGAGATAAGAATATATATATATAAATGTATAAGCAGTGCAAAATACTACAAAAAGATATATAAGTATACCAATGCTCCAGGATGCTTCTAATATGGATTTTTCTAGCCGACGTTCTTTCCTGAGGAGGTGTGCTCGCCGGGGTTCGAGGGTAGACTCGTGGCCGCCAGTCCACAACTACAGCGCATCTTCGGCATCGACCGAGATAGGCTGCTTAAGGGCTATCTCGCCTCCCTCTTCTAAAGGACCTATAAATATCCATCGTATCGATGGAGGATCTTCGTAAAAGATGACAGTAGGATAAGGCCTCTTCGGGACCCTTACATTTTCAGTCTCATCCTGGGAGCGTCTTATAGCCTCATCCAATTGTGTGGCTTCCTTGGCAGATGAGCCAGGAAAAAGAAGACCACCATCCGGCTCTTGCATAGCTATTGGCTCGTCCTGAAAGATAGGCTCGGAATCCACTAAAAAGTCGAGCAGATTGGTGACCGTCTTCCTTCGCCTCTTTGACCTAGAACTAACACCAGAAGACGATCGCTTGTTTTCCCTCGGTGCTTTGGTGCGATGTTGACCCAGTTCGCCTTCAGTATCCTCTCTCGGCGGTGCTACCGATGACGATACTGCCATTGCTGACGCCGCAGCTGATGAAACTGCTACTGGAGCCTTATCAGAAGCCCTTTCCTGAGCTCTAGTGCGCATCGACATACCAACTGTCAGGGTCAAGTCCATATCCGCCGCCTCAGGAATAAGTATGTACCGGTATCCTTCAAGGGAGGGTGAACCGTTGTCCGCGATCATGGCGGGACTCCCGTAGCTTGGAGCGGGGCGGGAGCTCTAAACCCAAAAAGTGTCCTCTCCTCAGCAATGATTGGACTAACCCGGTGGCGATACCAACCCGTGAAAGCCCCCACGCACCTCGGAATGTAGTCGGCTTCGGGGATAATGAAATGATAACCGGTGTTCAGCCTCATGAAATGGTGGGTGGCGTAACGAACAACTTCTAAAGAAGGGTGGGGTTCCACTATGAATGCCTCGAAGGGGACACCCTGGTTGTATCCCAGTTGCCGGGCAAAGCGGTGTGGATTGTACCGCATGAAAAGAGCCGCATTTTTCGACGGAATATCAGATAACCGGGTCTGATCGAGTACAGGTGCATGGCTTCCTTTGGCTTCAAGGATGGTGCCCCCTCTTTCGATAAGTCAAACAACTGTTGAACAGGTCCTGAAGGAGCAGAGAGGATTCGATCACTAAACAACATTCTACCTTCGTTGGCATACGGATTGAGCAGTACATGAAGAGCCTCTAATTGAGTCGGGTCAGAAGGAGAAGCGTCCACCAACCACATGATCCGCGGAAAGGTATAAGCATCATAAAAGCTGGGTCTCTGGTGCGCAGCAAATGCCCCCAGCATGTGCATCTCAATCCATGATGTAAAGTAATGAAGAGAGAAACTCACTATGTTCACGCCTGGGGTTGAGGTATTGGCTGAGCTTAGCCCATGGTACAGATGCGACAGCCCTGCAATGCCCACGGCTAATCGTGTCCCTTCGGTAATGCGATGAGCAGCGTAAATGACCGAGGCTCTCATGAATCGACGGTGCGTTGGAACGACAAACCAACTGAGCCAAACGCTGATAAAACCGATGAAGAAAGTTTCTTCATTCATGCCAGGAGCTGCAATCGACTCGAAAGGTATAGCCGACAAGACTGGAATATAGAACTGGGGCAAATCCTCTTCTCTAGCCGGTAGCCTATTTAAACCAAACTCGAAGGGGTCATTGATATTCGCGAACTTCGGAGCCGCCTTTGATAGAACGTCTCCATGAAAGAAGCAGGCGATAAATCTTTTAAAACTGATGCCCTGTTCTTCCGACTCTGTGAACAGCTTCTCAAAAGTACCCAGAGTCTTGATTAGACTCGGGTACTTATGGCAGACGACATTTTCAGTCGACAAACCGTCAAGCATAGCGGACACAGTCTCGTAAGCATACTCTTCAGGGGGAAACAATTCTTCGTAAGGCGCTCCCCTGATCGGTAAACCCGAGATCTCGCGAAACTCTTCCAAAGAGATCGAAACTTCGCGGTCCCTAACAAGAAATTATTGGTGGGAAGATTCCATTGATTTAAGAAAGCTTTAACCCACCATACATGAGGAGATTGATAATGTAAGAGGGACGTGTACACCTCCTGGCAAAGCCCGACCCTCTGCAGTCACGCACGGTGAGCGGACAAGATGTAACAAGCCCAGAGAAGATATCCCGTGGGATGGCGAGGGGTAAGCCTTATCTTGTAGACTTGTCCCCAGGGCTGGGCTTTTACTTGGTAGATGCGACGCCCTAAGATGTCTATGGCCGGCACAGGCTGGTTTGGTATCCCAGCTGTCGACGGTTCGAGCCGTCCTGTAGGAGTCCAATCCGCCACCTCTACAGCAAAAGCAGTCCACGGACGGTCCATCGGCAGGAACGGGCAGATGGGTTCTGTTGGCACCTCGCAAAGAAAGCTTCGGCGACCGCGGATGTTATGACCGTACCAGGTCCCCCACAAATACTGATTGGCGCAGTACAGGTCGTGAGCTCTAATCATCGCCATCACATCTTCGTCAGATGGTGACTTAGGAAAGGCAGCCTCCGAGCGGGTGAAAGGGAAGTACGGAAGAGAAGCCATTATTCCTGAATTAAAGGAAGGGGAAACTGTTAGTGAAGCCCACACGTGTATATATATTTATAAATATATATATATATATATATATGTGTATGTATGTATATATATAAAAAGACAGTGGAAGAAAATGACAAACAAGTTATTTTATAGGACCATTGGTTACAAAACACATGGGCCCCATAAAATCAATATGTCGGCTCACTAAAAATGAGACTGAGCAATCAGCATGAGAACAAAAGGAAGATTCTCAATAAATTCAAATGACTCTACACATTCCCCCAAGGAGGAAACCCATTACAGAAACTTTGTGCAAATCGAGAAGGATCTCTGCAAGAACAACTCAGGGTGAAAAATCCCAAGAATTCTTCTTTTAAGAACCAAGTTCTGTAGAGGAATTAAATTCCTTTTGAACAGAGGAATTAAATTAAAACTTTTTCAGAGCTAAGCTCTTTGAAATGAAATTAAATTCCAGAGGGAGGACAAGTATCATCATCAATCCTCTAAGATCAGAGAAACCCAAGCAAAAGGGGTTTATTATTTAAAGATTGGACATTTTTAAAGAACTTGGAAAGATGGGGGGGGGTTTAAAGGGAAAAACCCTTGGTGTGGATTTAAAATCCAAAGAAAATTTCTACAAGAAGTTTCTCGGCCGTTCAAGATCCTTACCTGAAAAGGGAAATCTTTTGTTGACAGAGTTAAACTCTAAAAAAATTTGGAATAGAAAATTGAGCTCTGAGGAAGAGAATTAAATTCTCAAAGGGAAATGAACAAGGAAGAAGATGAAAGAGTGGAGGCGCTTCTGAAGAGACCCCTGCATTTATAGGATGTGATGGGAAACGGTTCATCTACCCCCTTCCCTAGGCAAATCCAACGGCCACAAAGATGACAGCGTTGCACTCACATGCAAACACGTGAGAACAACGCTGTGGGGGCATTTGTTCCCTCATAAAATACAAGGAAAAACCCCAATGAGGCATTACGTGCACACACGTGATGAGGGGTCACGTGCTGACACGTCATGGCTCCCTGAGGGCTCTGAAATGATAAGAATTGAATCCTAATCAAATAAGGTCACGTGCCCACACGTGATAGCCTTTAAGCCTACTGAAATATAATAAAACAGCAAGGAAAAACCCCAATGGGGCATCACGTGCTGACACATGACCAAGGGTCATGTGCTGACACGTGATAAGTTCCTAAGCTCTTCAAAATAACAGAATTAAATTCTGGTTAAATGCTTGAACCAGGGGTCACGTGCCAACACGTGATGGGTTCCTAAGATCTCTTAACATATAGAATTAAAATCTAATTAAATGGTCAATCAGTGGTGTCACGTGCCAAAATGTGATAGGCTCTAAAACCTTCTGAACTAATAGAATTAAATTCTAATTAAGGGAAATCAAAAACCCTAATAATCCCTTAGATCATTCCAAACAAAAAAGATCGTGCTCTGTAAAGTGGAGCACCGTTGGATTAAAAAATCCAATGGTGATTAAAATTCATCAATTTATAGAAAGATTCTATACAAGGAAATATTTCCCTGAAATTTGCTAGGAGTAACAGATAAAATATCTTTTGAATTAAAAATCCAATGGTGAATAAAATTCACTGATTGATCTAAAAGATCATGTTGGTTACAAAATCTTTTATGAAAGATTGACTAAACAAACTGATTCTTTTCTTTCTCCTATAAATAGGAGCCAAGGGGGATGAAAAATGGGAGAGAACAACAACAGAGAAAAAGAAGAAGAGAATTTAATTCTCCAGAGAGAAAGAAGATTTCTTTAGAAAAAGAAAGAAACCCTAGGTAAGAGAAGGAAAGAGATCATTCTATAAGTTCTTACAAAATAAAAGGAGAATTTAATTCTCAAACTAAGAGTTTAACTCTTTTGAATAAGAACTTAGTTCTTTCTCTGGTTGAAGATCTGCAGAAGCAGATCTTCTCATAAGTTGAGAATTTAATTCTTATCGGGGAGATTCTGTCATGTAGATCTAAACCTAAGGGAGGACCTAAGTTTAGAGAATTTTATTCTTCCACAAAGAACGTAGGAATTTAATTTCTCCAACAAAGATATGGTTTAACCCTTAATATAAGAACTTAGTTCTTCCCTCTAGATGAAGATCTGAAGAAGAAGATCTCCCCATAAGTTGAGAATTTAATTCTTATCAGGGAGATTCTGCAATGCAGATCCAAAACTTAGAGGGAGAATTGAGTTTAAAGAATTTAATTCTTTCGAACAGATAGGAACTTAATTCCTCTAAATAAAATTATGGTTTAACCCTATAAAAGAATTTAATTCTTAAATAAGGGACTTAAAACTCTCCATGCACGTAAAAGCATCAAGTACCCAGCATGATCACATGTCAACACGTAACCATCCCACTCGGAGATCAGAGAAGAACGAACAAGATCAGGTCACGTGCTCACACGTGGCCTTTGAATAGACTCTTCAAAATAAGAAGAGCAGAACAGACTGTGGGCACCATCACGTGTCCGCATGTGATAATCATGGAAATTAAATGTTTAACACTTACCTGCATATTCTTTGAATAAAATAAAAAAAGTTAGCCCAATTCTCAGGCGCCTCGCATGATCCCACGTGAGCGCCTCACTTTTAGTGTTTAACACTATTTTTGAGCGCCTCATTTTTCTAGTGTTTAACACTATTTTAAGTATCTCATCCCTAGTGTTTAACACTATTTTAAATGTGTCACGTGGGAACACGTGACCACCAGATATGTGCTAGTGTTTAACACTATATACAAAATAGTCTTAGCCCAAATCGGCTAAGTCTTCCAGATGCAAGATTCCCCTTTGACCGAACTTCAAACACACCCTTGTCTTCCAAGATTGATCATCTCATATGGTATATGAGTGCTCAGCACTCAATAAAAGACAAAATATGGTCAGAACCCAGACCCATGCTCTGCATTGCTAAATAATGGGGGGCTGAGCCCAAACAAATGTTCAATAGTCCAAACAAAGGTCCAACATTTTAAACCTAATTGGATTTAGCCCAAGTTGGCCATAAGTCCTCAATTCAGATTTAACTGAGCCATGTGCTCATAATCTAATTAATTGATCTTAGTCCCAAATTGGACTACAGATTTCCCAATCAACATTGGTTCAAGGGTACATCTCTTCACTACTTTGATATTTGTAGTTGTAATCCTTCAAAATCTTCAGAGAGGTGACGGGTCCCGATAACCAATCATTCCATGGACTGTGGGGTCCTTAAACTCATGGACTATGATGTCCTTAAACTTTATAGACTATGACGTCTTTAAACTATGGACTGTGGGGTCCTTAAACTCATGGACTATGATGTCCTTAAACTTTATAGACTATGACGTCTTTAAACTATGGACTGTGGGGTCCTTAAACTCATGGACTATGACGTCCTTAAACTTTATAGACTATGATGTCCTTAACCTTGGACTGTAGGGTCCTTAAGCACATGGACTATGATGTCCTTAACCTTGGACCATCATTTCCTTAAACTTGTATTGGAGCGCAATGTCCCTAAACTAAACAATAGAGCCCAAATGCTCTTTTGTTGGATCTAAACGATCCTGTTAAGTTGATCTTAGTCTGAAATTAGACTAACGTATCCTTAACAAACATTTAAGTTGATCTTAGTCTCAAATGAAACTAATGTATCCTTAAACCCAACCCCAACCCAAAATCAAAGAAAATACGGATTTGGCCTAATCCATGCCCTATGGGCGACAACATAAATTAGCCTCCGTATACAATCCATGGGCAACCAAAAACACAACAAACACACACGACACGAAGTGACCATCTGGAGAAGGAGAAAGTGGTTACCGCGATAAGGTAGCGTAATTAACTGCATGGACTTGCGCCTACAGGGAAGAGCGTCCCCATAATGAAAAACCTCTCAATGAGGGAGAATCTGACGAAATCTGCAACATCGGCCGCATCCGTTTAAACCTTCGATATACGGTGCCATAAATCAACTTGGCATCTTCGGAGAGGTGGACGGATAGCACCAATTAGCATCTGCCCCCGGAATTCAGGCTCGGACGTCCCAACTGTAGGGTTGCTATACACGCGCACAAGGTTCTACTAGGCATCAATCATGTCCGATTAAAATTTTAGCCGTGCCGAACAACCCGAAGCCGGATCATTAAACTAGGGTTTAGGCGAAAACTAACATGTTAAACACTTTAACACTAAGTGAGAGGGATTACAACCTTTGTAGATCCGGTCCTTCACTTCATAAGCTCCGTGTTGAAGTCCCTTCGCTGCGATCATCATGCTCCGGACTCTCGAGAGGCTCCACGAAGAGAAAGGTGCAGTCTTGCTTCCGATCTTCGATACAAAGATGATCTACCTTGATGTTTCATTAACACAAGCTAACACTTATAATCTAAAGTGAACACCCTCATCTAAATGGCAAGGATAGATGAGGATGATGAAGTAGGATTATTGCTCTCTTTTATTTTCATTTACTCACTCATTTTTCATCACAAATAAAAAGCAAGAATGCTTTGCAAAAGAGGAAGAAGATGAAGAATAGTGATCCATTTTTATTTGTGATGAATAATGCGAGGATTAATATGATGAATAATGCAACCATGGTTGACTTAACCATTGTAGAGAATTAACCAAGGGCTAGGGTTTGGGTTGAGTTAAGAGTGAGTCACACAAAAATATCAAGACAAATATCTTTATCATGACAAAAAGAAACCTTCTAGAATCTACTAGAAGTCTTAACCCTAATCCAAACCCTAATCATGTTTAAACTCCACTAAACAAGTTGCATTAGTTATCATATCATGTTACAATATTATATATCACATATATAATATTTATCGTAACAAAATAAAATAATACAATTAACATATATCGCATATATATCAATGTATTACCCGAGTGAGAAAAAGAATCTTTTAGTGAGCTGATATTAGTTAATGTAATTTAATATATCATATATAATATTATACATTAAATTATCGAATCAACACTTGATCCGACAATCCAGCTATATCGCATATAACCGACTAATATTTATCCGTACCGATTCATCGAATCAACACTTGATCCGATGACCCGGCTGATATCATATATCGTGAGAATAGAATACGGTATCTCATATCGCATTATCCTCGGTCCCGCACATATCACATATGTGCCCCTACTCCATTTTTCCTGAGTCAAGAAACCTCTGTGTAGGACTCTAAAGAATCGTCAATACGCCGGCAGTAGGTGATGATCATATCAAGCACGCACAAGCTGCAAGCGGTCAGCTAAACGTAACAGCCACCCAGGTATTGAGCGCTCAGAAGATCAACAAGCAAGCATGTACATTCTCCTGTGAATCCAAACAGTAACACTCCCGTACAGTCCGGTCTCGTCGTCTGATATGTCGCATATCTCGCTTAGGGGTGGTAAACGTCAGACCCCAGTAGCTCGATAAGTCGTGTCGATATGGGGTCTATAACAGTTCGAGAAACTACTGATAACACTTAGCAGTAAATCTCAGCAACCCTGGCCAGGGATTTCCGGTTATAGCCAATCGAACACAGCACAACATCAACTCCCTATACCGGGAGAGACGAATCCTCTCCTATCGCTCATTGCCTCCTTGTGATTCGGGACTGTACCCAAAAGCCACCTTTTTGCACGCCCTCATGGACGTGGTATGATGGAAATCAAAGCACGGTGGGAATCACACAAGACTCTATGACGATCTCGGGTCAACAGACTACTCTGTACCAGTGTCACCGGAGAACTGCCATCTGACGTTTGGTATAATACCATCTGGGAGTTCTCGGCGAGTCCGTCCAATGTACGCAGTCTCCACTGAGCACCCGTACACCATCCTTGATGTCAAACATCGATGGATATGGGATCATCCATCGCCCATCATATGGGTCAAGATGCGTATACGCTAGTCTACTCTGGTGCATCGATGCCCTGTCTCGATACACCCTCGACTAGGAACAGTTATAGGATGTACTCGTCGACTACCGTGGCCCCACTAGTATGATCTCATCATAGTCCCAGTAGTCGAGTACATATTCTAAGGGCTTTATCAACATGTAATATAGAGACAATCAGAGTACATGTTAAGATAAAGTACAACCAGATAGCATACTATCATGTCGAGCAAGAAAGTCCTCCCTATATATGTCCAAGCATCCATTACAATATACATCGTATGTACAGTAATGGCCTCTAGGGCATACATATAACTAACAATCTCCCACTTGCACTAGGGCCATCTGTTGTGGTATCACATACCCAACATTTAGCTTCGGTTGAAGTATCTCATACTCAACCATCCCATAAAAGTCTCTACTGGGGAAAAGGCCTTCGTGAGTGGATCCGCGGTGTTGTCCTCTGTGTCTACTCTCCTAACCTCGATCTCCGTGGAGATCAACCATCTCCATGATCAGGTGATACTGCCTAAGAATTATATCTGGATTTCTGATGGGACGGTAGTTCCTTGGCTAAAGCCACAACTCCATTGTCACACAATGGTAGGAACGAAGTTCATCTCATGAACTAATATGTATCCAGACTGCCTCTTTGGCAGCATCCTTGGTAACGATGCATCTTGCCTTTAATCGTCTAGTATGTCACGGTATCTAGCTTGGAAGTCTTCCAACATACCGTCCCTCTACTGAGGGTAAAGACAATGCCTGCGACTGACATTCAGTCGTCCTTATCACCCTGGAACCTTTCCAGTGATTCTCCCCAGGATCGATTGATACCATCTCACTACAACTAGTGAGAATCCTAACATCCAATTAAATCTATCTCATAGATCCAAAACCCAGGATTTAGGAGGTATCACTTTGATCCTATATGGAGAATCCTTGTGATAAGCGGAGATTGACCGAGCGTAGTATAGGAAACTCCTTCTCTATCAAGAGTATGTCATCCACGTACTCTACGAGGATCACCACCATACTCCCCACTACCTTTTTGTATATACAAGGTTCATCAACCATTTTGATGAAGTCAAACTCTTTGACTACCACATCAAAACAGATGTTCCAAATCCGCGATGCCTGTTTTATCACATAAAACATCTTGCACACGTTTCCGCTGCACCCACTGTCTACGAAGCCCTCTGGCTATGTACTTATAGACGCACTTTTCTGAAACATCATTTAGAAAAGCAGTCATGACACCCAACCGCCAGATATCGTATTCATGGTATGTAGCCGTAGCAAGTAGGATCTGGATGGACTTAAGCATAGCTTTGAAAGTCTCAACTTTTCCATATACACCAAGTAATCTTCTCAAGATATACTTGCTCCTGATGGGGATTTAACCCTTCAGATAAAGCAACCAAAGTCCATACTTTGTTGGTGTATAAGGATTCCATCTTAGATCACTAAGCATCCAGCCATTCTTACAGAGTCCCACTCCTGATGGCCAGCTCGAAACTAGTTGGGTCATCATCTCATGATGCAATCCTCGCTCCCACTGTCATAGAGAAACCGAAGTATCTCTCAGGTGGGTGAGGAACCTTACTAGATCGGCGGAGAGGCTGAGGTTCGTTGGAAACTATTGAATCCTTTGGTTCTACCAAATCATCAGCTGCAGTTTGTATAGCTGGAACATTTCCAGTTCTACATAACAGACCTTGCCTCGAGCTTGACCGGATTTTGCTTTTAGACATAGGCCGGACAACCCCAAATCTTAACAAACTTAAGATATGGGCTCTTCCCTTTCCATATCACATATGAAGTGGTAAGCAACTGATTTGATTTGAACCCTATTCAATAGATATGCAGCTTCTCAAGTACATAACTCCCAAAAGGAAATAGGAAACTCAGTAGTACTCATCATAGAGCACACCATATCAAATAGGGTGCTATTGCTCTGCCCCGTTATACCAACGTGCTATGGTGTATATGGAGGAGTAATGCTGAGAGAGAATCTTATTCTCCTTTAGAATAGTCCAGAAATTCCATGCTCAAGTATTCTCCTCCTTGATCTCATCAAAGGACATAATACTTATACCCGTTTTTGGTTCTTTACTTCTAACTTATATTCTGTGAATATCTCAAAAGCTTCGGACTTGTGTTTCAACAGGAACATATGTCTGAATCTTGAGAGATCATCAGAGAATGTAATGAAATACAAAGAGCCGGTCCTGGCATGTGTAGACAGGGGACTTTCATACATCAGCATGTATCTATCCCAAGAGTTCACTAACTCTTTCTCTGTTTCCAATAAACAGAGCTGTGGTCATCCTATCTTTGTGACATGACCGGCAAGTTTCACAAGATGTAAATTCAAACTGATTTAAACATGCATCTTTGTGTAACTTCAGCTAGTCGGGTCGCATTGATATGACCTAGTCTACAATGCCTCAAGAAGGATTCGTTCATTTCTGAACTCTTCCTCTCGTGTGTATTCTGTATACTAAGAACTGTAGTTTGATTTAGAATGTCAATACTTTTAGATAACGTGCCTGAACCGATCAACTCTTGATATAGGAAATGTTCAAAACATTATCCAACAATACAAAATTATATCCTTTCTTTACTAATAAAGAGAATGATATGATGTTGTATATCAGGTTCGGTATCTAATAACATTCGTTCAAAATCAATGTATTCTGGTAATACAGGGTGACAGTGACCAACAGACTTGGCTGCAACACTTGCACCATTTTCTGTCTCATGAAACTTATCACCCGTTCTCAGTTCTCTACCTATCTAAAGCCTATGTAACAGATTACATATACGGGATCCTGATCCGGTATCACATACCCAGGACGTAAAGGATACTGAGAAACAGTTCTCTGTAATGATCACACCCGAAGATGATGCATCAACATGCACTTTCTTCGTTTGGGCGGCACGGGAAATCTGGTATTCCCCAATTTCCTGCTCTGTCTTATAACAATTATAAGTTGGAGCGGGACCAACGTTCCCCAGATCAGTATAACAAGCGGGTTCGGTCAATATATCTGTTTTATTATCTTGATTAAGGCGTGATATAGTCGCTACTTGGAGAGAGAGAGAGAGAAGAAAACACTTAGCGTATGCTCTTGCAAGATTAGATTGGTTATCTAATATATCTAATCAGGATGTCTCCCACTGTTTTAATCAAATCTTCCTTCAAACCCTAAAAAGAAAGACTAGCCGGGATTAATTACACGCTACAAGTTCGCCAATCTTTCAGCCAGGCCAGTGTCGGTACTTTGAGGGAGGTCCCCGTGCTTTCGCACGAACCTAATTAAAGTAAACCTCGTTTTCCCTTGGGCGTAACCCCGTTAACACCTTTCTAGACACCTATTTGATCGGCTAATTGTAATGTGTAAAACTCTCCCAGGAGTAACTCTTACTCGCAGCGGGTATCGGGATCCAACTATCTCATAGAAGGTATGCAATCTCATTGCAAATTTCAACACTTGAAATTCCCAATAATATTTTGCCCCTAGCGTCCTATTACCTTGACGAATGCCAAACCACCCATAGTCCGCTAGCCAAGTTCAACCCGTACATTTCTTGATTGAATTAAACCCACCCGCACGACCCTTGATGAATGCCAAACAACGCCGTACGAATACCCTAATACAATCGCATCGTATGCTAGCAGAGAAGCACTAGTTAGCTACCGTACACTACGCCTTGAAGAATGCCAAACTACCGCAGCACGAATACTAAGTAGTACTTATCTGAAATGACGGAGGGCTACGATGGGTTTTTAAGAAAACCCTTTGCGTAATGAACTTGATATCGTTGTAGAATCAAATGATTTTAAAATGGAGTGTTTTTGAGGTTTTTCTAGTTTTGCTAAAGGGGTCACTCCCGGTGAAGGGATCGTCGGCCCTTTCCTCGTCGAATGAGGTGCGGGATATATCATATATATCACTGTGCAGAGCAGAAACTATAGAAGCAATCAAAAGACAAACCGAGAGTTGTAGCATCTGCCAGTTATTGCTAAAGGAGTCACTCCCGGTGAAGGGATCTCGGTCCTTTCCTTATCGAATAAGATGCAGGATGTTCTACAAGGAACACCGCGATGCAAAGCAAGAACTGTAGCTACCTGTTTTGAAAATTCGATTCCACAACATCTTAGGTTTCTTTTATTTCATTAATCTCATTAATGAAGTCCCATTTTAATTATGCTTCACAAGCATCACATTTGAAATGAAATCTGCAATATAACATATATCTCATATATAATATAAATATTCGCCTCAGGCAGTAATATGATCTCATCACAGAACATTGCAGCAGAAGAACATATATGAAATATTGGATATACTAGGACGTCTGTGTTTTCAATATGAGCCTGTATAAAACATGGATTCCACGGTCGCGATGAATTGCCAAACCCACATCCCTAGACCCCTACGAGAGCGGCAAGTAACACTGCCAATTCTAGGGTTAGGAGACCCGGTCTCGACTCCTCGAGATGGTCTCCCACTGGACCCTAGAACCCGGTTACTTGTGCTCCCCGCTTTAGGTCTACCTAATGCGGAAAAGTAAATAATATACAACGGCGATATCATACGCAACCTGGAAGTGCCCCAATAAAAGAATATTACATACAAATGAATTTTACATGAATGAAAAAGAAAAAAAACTCTCATCTCACATAAAACCCCCGGCAATTCAAAACGCGACGATCCAATATAACATATCACAGCAACACATAATATCTCATATCATCAACGTAAGCAAGTATGCGTATCCCGATTGTCGTTGATGTATAGCAACGAAGCCGGCGATACACCACATACTACGCTTACGGTCACAGAAAAGAAAGTGTAAAACTACAACAGTTGGAATCCGCCACCTCCTTAGACATCGCATGCCTAACCAAATGAATTCCTTAGACATCGCATGCCTAACAATTATAAACCCCGCATTTTAGTCTCATTATCGAAAACTCTTTTCAATATCAAGTCGGGCAATTCAACAAGATTCCCGACGTCCTGATCGCATGCTCATCGCAAACTTTAGTAGATGGCCGCACCCCCGATGCCGTCGACGAAGTGCACTAAGGCGGAACACCGCTGCCACGAGCACCCGAAAGGATGCTTTTGGCGACGGGGTTCTCCTACAGTCACTTGGTCGGGGCTATGGGGCGTAGCTGTCTATTAAGTTTACCCGGCGAGTATCCGCGTACGCTACGTGATTGCGACGGACTTTTGATCACATCAAAATTCCGTGGCAACCGATCATTTGAGACTAAACTGCTAGATTTATAACATTCAAATTAGTTATCTCATAACTACTTGTGGATTCCAAATATTGTATCACATTCCAGATAAATAGAAAATGTTAAACTTTCCGATCGAATAATCAAACACCCAAGATTTCCCCAATATATCTCAACACTTGAAATCAGTTTAAAAACATCCATCACATGCCACAGTACTAATGGTCCAGCCGTAGAAGGGTCAAGCCAACGCCTCACATGTGGCACGCCGTACCGTCCCAAACCCTAAGGTTCAAAAGGCAGTTCAAGACGGTCACATAATCGAGTTAAGGTTTGTTGTCTTCTAGAGGGTCCATCGCGTTACTTGCACTACTTAGAATGTTCTCAAACTATGGAAAAATCCAACTTTTGAAAAATTTTCCGACTGGGGAAAAAGTGAGCTATTGATATCCGCCCGAACTTTTTAACAGTTTCTAAAATTATCCGGACAAACTAAACAAAATTAAATTATCCGATCGAATCAACAATTCCCCAATACAACCCTTGAAAACTCAACACTTGAGTGAAAATAAAAATTCCCAGAAGAATCAGGAATCACATACGGAGGTTACTATGCAAAATTGAAAACATGAGGCAACCTTTTGGCCGCGGAACTGCTGCCAATAATATGGTACGGCCGCGGTTCCGCTGCCAATACCATGGTACGGCCGCGGTTCCGCGGTGCTTTAGAGGAATTGGAGGCACGTGCTTCACAGTAACTCGTGTAATTCCCTGCTGATTTTTTTGAGTATTTTTACTATGAAAAAAATCACAGTTTTGAAAAATGTACAGAGAAGGGTTCGTGTCGGGGTTTTCGGGTTAGATCGGACTTTAAACTTCATCTAGACTTCGCCTAAAACTCTAGCTTGGCTCTGATACCACTGTAGGGTTGCTATGCACGCGCACAAGGTTCTACTAGGCATCAATCATGCCCGATTAAAATTTTAGCCGTGCCGAACAACCCGAAGCCGGATCTTTAAACTAGGGTTTAGGCGAAAACTAACATGTTAAACACTTTAACACTAAGTGAGACGGATTACAACCTTTGTAGATCCGGTCCTTCACTTCATAAGCTCCGTTTTGAAGTCCCTTCGCTGCGATCATCATGCTCTGGACTCTCGAGAGGCTCCACGAAGAGAAAGGTGCAGTCTTGCTTCCGATCTTCGATACAAAGATGATCTACCTTGAAGTTTCATTAACACAAACTAACACTTATAATCTAAAGTGAACACCCTCATCTAAATGGCAAGGATAGATGAGGATGATGAAGTAGGATTATTGCTCTCTTTTATTTTCATTTACTCACTCATTTTTCATCACAAATAAAAAGCAAGAAAGCTTTGCAAAAGAGGAAGAAGAAGAAGAATAGTGATCCATCTTTATTTGTTATGAATAATGCAAGAATTAATATGATGAATAATGCAACCATGGTAGACTTAACCATTGTAGAGAATTAACCAAAGGCTAGGGTTTGGGTTGAGTTAAGAGTGAGTCACACAAAAATATCAAGACAAATATCTTTATCATGACAAAAAGAAACCTTCTAGAATCTACTAGAAGTCTTAACCCTAATCCAAACCCTAATCATGTTTAAACTCCACTAAACAAGTTGCATTAGTTATCATATCATGTTACAATATTATATATCACATATATAATATTTATCGTAACAAAATAAAATAATACAATTAACATATATCGCATATATATCAATGTATTACCCGAGTGAGAAAAAGAATCTTTTAGTGAGCTAATATTAGTTAATGTAATTTAATATATCATATATATTATTATACATTAAATTATCGAATCAACACTTGATCCGACAATCCGGCTATATCGCATATAACCGACCAATATTTATCCGAACCGATTCATCGAATCAACACTTGATCCGATGACCCGGCTGATATCATATATCGCGAGAATAGAATACGGTATCTCATATCGCATTATCCTCGGTCCCGCACATATCACATATGTGCCCCTACTCCGTTTTGCCTGAGTCAAGAAACCTCTGTGTACGACTCTAAAGAATCGTCAATACGCCGGCAGTAGGTGATGATCATATCAAACACGCACAAGCTGCAAGCGGTCAGCTAAACGTAACAACCACCAGGTATTGAGCGCTCAGAAGATCAACAAGCAAGCCTGTACATTCTCCTATGAATCCAAACAGTAACACTCCCGTACAGTCCAGTCTCGTCGTTTGATATGTCGCATATCTCGCCTAGGGGTGGTAAACGTCAGACCCCAGTAGCTCGATAAGTCGTGTCAATATGAGGTCTATAACAGTTCGAGAAACTACTGATAACACTTATCAGTAAATCTCAGCAACCCTGGCCAGGGATTTCCGGTTATAGCCAATCGAACACAGCACAACATCAACTCCCTAAACCGGGAGAGACGAATCCCCTCCTATCGCTCATTGCCTCCATGTGATTCGGGACTGTACCCAAAAGCCACCTTTTTGCATGCCCTCTTGGACGTGGTATGATGGAAATCAAAGCACAGTGGGAATCACACAAGACTCTATGACGATCTCGGGTCAACAGACTACTCTGTACCAGTGTCACCGGAGAACTGCCATCTGACGTTTGGTATAATACCATCTGGGAGTTCTCGGCGAGTCCGTCCAGTGTACCCAGTCTCTACTGAGCACCCGTACACCATCCTTGATGTCAAACATCGATGGATATGGGATCATCCATTGCCCATCATATGGGTCAAGATGCGTTACGCTAGTCTACTCTGGTGCATCGATGCCCTGTCTCGATACACCCTCGACTAGGAACAGTTGTAGGATGTACTCGTCGACTACCGTGGCCCCACTAGTATGATCTCATCATAGTCCCAGTAGTCGAGTACATATTCTAAGGGCTTTATCAACATGTAATATAGAGACAATCAGAGTACTTGTTAAGATAAAGTACAACCAGATAGCATACTATCATGTCGAGCAAGAAAGTCCTCCCTATATGTCCAAGCATCCATTACAATATACATCGTATGTACAGTAATGGCCTCTAGGGCATACATATAACTAACACCAACGTCCCGGTCGCGTCTTTCGGCGGAGAATAACGGCCAAGAGCTGTTCATCAGGGAAAGAGTCGTTTATTGGCAAGGTCACAGTAGGTGAAGAAGAGATGCGTGAAAGATGGTCGGCTACTACATTTTCACATCCTTTCTTATCTCGAATGACAAGATCAAATTCTTGTAATAATAGGATCCAACGTATTAACCAGCCCTTAGCATCCTTCTGAGATAAAAGATGTTTTAGGATGGAGTGATCGGTGTAAACCACAATCGGTGAGCCAATCAAGTAAGGTCTGAATTTTTCTAATGCAAATACAACTGCCAAGAGTTCTTTGTCGGTGGTTGTATAATTAATTTGGGCATCATTCAAGGTCTTAATTGCATAATAGATTGCTTTTGGGATCTTATCAATGTGTTGTCCTAAGACTGCACCAATAGCAAAATCTGATGCATCACACATGAGCTCAAACGGGTGGTTCCAATTAGGAGATGATAGAACATGGGCTGTAGTGAAAGATCTTTTAAGTGGTTCAAAAGCAGTCTCACAATCCGAATCGAAGTGAAATGTAGTATCCTTGGCCAAGTGAAGGGTTAAAGGTCTAGCAATTTTGCTAAAATCCTTAATGGATCTCCTATAAAATCCTGCATGACCAAGGAAATATCGTATATCTTTGATACATTTGGGATAAGGAAGGTTATGGATGACATTTGTTTTAGCTCTGTCTACCTCAATGCCTTTTCGTGAAATGTCATGTTCAAGCACGATACCTTCTTAGACCATGAAATGACATTCTTCCCAATTCAAAGTTAAGTTCTTATCCTTGCAGCGGGTGAGAACAACGTCAAGATGACATAGGCAATCCTCAAATGAGTCCCCGAATATAGAGAAATCTTCCATGAAAATCTCCAGAAAATTCTCGACCATGTCCGAGAATATCCCCATCATACACCGCTGAAATGTAGCGGGAGCATTGCATAACCCAAAGGGTATGCGTCTATAAGCACAGGTACCGAAAGGACAAGTAAATGTTGTTTTATCTTGATCCTTTTTGACGATAGGGACCTGGTTATAGCCACAGTATGAGTCCATGAAACAATAATATTCATGTCCAGCTAATCGTTCCAACATCTGGTCAATGAAAGGTAGAGGGAAATGATCTTTCCTCGTAGCGGCATTGAGTTTTCTATAATCAATACATACACGCCACCCAATTTGGGTACGTGTCTGGATCAACTCATTAGCCTCATTAGTTATGAACGTGATGCCAGACTTCTTAGGGACCACTTGAATATAACTCACCCATTGGCTATCAGAGATTGGGTAAATTATACCATTATCAAGGCACTTGAAAATTTCTTTCTTTACCGCATCCTTCATGACGGGATTTAACAGTCTTTGTGGATCTCGGGCTGGCTTGGCTTCATCCATCAAATGTATATGATGTTCTACAATCAAGGGACTAATCCTTTTGATGCCTGCTATTGTCCAACCAAATGCTTGCCGATTAGGTCTCAAGACCATCAAAAGAGCGCCCTCCTGCTCTAAAGCTAGAGAAGCGGATATGATCACAGGCAAAGACTCATTCTCACCTAAATATGCATATTTAAGATGAGAAGGTAACAGTTTGAGATCTAATGTCGGTGGAGAAACAATAGAAGGTAGGTAAGGGAATGATATTCGGATTCTCGAAGAAGTTCATAACCTGTGTATGATATTAACTCGGAAAGTGCTACTGACTTTTGTGATGAGTCAAAAGATTCAAACTCGGAGGTGGACTCGTCAAAACTTTCCTCACTATGATATTGTGCAAGATCAAACAATGATGTGCTAATGTCGTCGAGATTATTAAAACAAAGTTCATCTGCCTTGCAGCTTTCGGGAGCTATCTCGTGGACATAACAGACATCAAGAATATGAGCAGAAGGTTCAGATGGCTGACTTCCTAGCTTGTAAATGTTAAGCTCAATTATCATTTTTTCGATGGATAAGTTCATAAAACCATTTCGGCAATTAATGACAGCATTGGAAGTGGCTAAGAAGGGTCGACCGAGAATCACCGGAATTTGGTTCTGTGGGTTTGCTACAGGTTGTGTATCTAAAACAATAAAGTCTACAGGGAATATAAATTCCCCGACTTTTATCAACACATCCTCAAGCTCACCCCTAAGTTTGGTGATCGATCGATCTGCCATCTGGAGAGTGTAGTGAGCAGGTTTCAATTCTTCAATACCTAACTGCTCGTAGACAGAGTATGGAAGCAGGTTAACATTTGTACCAAGGTCAAGTAGAGCACGATTAATATTTTTACCCCTAATAGAAATAGAAATTGTAGGACAGCCAGGGTCCTTACGTTTCTTTAGTAACTGATGGGTAAAAGCTGTGCTAACATTACTCGTGATGAACACTTTTTTCGGCACTTGAGTCTTTCTCTTCCTAGTGTACAAGTCTTTAAGTATTTCCGCATAATCCGGAACTAGAGTTCGAGCCTAAGGGAAAACGGAGAATAGGCTCGGAAGAAGATGAACTAGGGTCAGAAGTGGAAGCCGGGGTGTCATTGATTGATTCATCATTATGAACCTGTTCACCGGCTCGGTTATTCAGCACTTTTTCAGATCTCAATGTGGTGATGGCATTCACATTATGATATTGTAAGTGGCCAGGAATTGGTAGAGGTTGAGATGAAAGTTTCCTTTTCTTTCTAGCACTCATTGCGGCATTTAATTGTGCAATTTATGCTTCTATCGATTTAATACTCTCACCGTGGGAGGCGGAGTCCTTCTTTATGGTATTGATAGAAGACCTTATATCAGTTGACATTTGCATGGTATGTTTCATAAACAAATCCAAGGTACGTTCGAGTGAATAGGAGTTTTCGGTACCGGCCAATTGCAAAGAATTATTATACGGTGTAGAATTGTTGGCAGGATTTTGAAAAGTTTGTGGTTGAAAGGGGTGCTGATTTTGTGGTGGTTGCTGTTGCTGTGGAGGAACCCTTTGAATGTTATTTTGGTTTAGAACCGTATTTTGAGTTTGGTGTTGGTTCCAAGCAAAATTAGGGTGATTTCTCCAACCTTGATTATATGTGGAATAATAAGGATCGTTTCTAGGTCGTTGCTGAAAAGCAGCATTAGTGTGTTCTTGACCTTGAAACGGAGAATTCAAAGGACATTCTTCCGTTAGATGTGATGGATCGGAACAGCATCCACACATGGTTTTAGGGAGCGTCACTTGGTTTGGGGAGGCAAATAAGAATTTGTTTTCCATAACTTCAAGTTTCTTTTGCAATACTACCATTTCGGCTTTGACTGTTGCGGAAACATCAAGTTGATGGATATCTCCTCTAGATGATGGACTAACGCTTTCCCATTGAGAAGTGTTTTCAGCAAAATTTTCCACGAATTTTCAGGCTTCACCCTCGTCTTTGGACATGAAATTTCCTTGACACATGGTTTCAAGCATCTGCTTTGTTATTGGATTAATGCCCTCATATATAATTCTGCACAAATCCCATCTATGGATTCCGTGATGAGGACATTAGACAAGCAGATCCTTGAACCGTTCAAAATATTTCCAAAATAGTTCATTGGGAAGCTGGGAAAACTGGTTGATTTCACTCCTAACACGGGCTGTCTTATGATTGGGATAAAATTTCTTAAGGAATGCTATAACGAATTCATCCCAATTGGAAATAGAGTGTATGGGTGTGTTACAAAGACATTTTTCGGCTAAATCGCACAAAGTGAACGGGAGAAGACGTAAACGCATAGCATCCACAGAAAATTATGAAGTGCCCATCATAGCACATACATTTTCAAATTTGGAACGTATGCGTCTTCAGACTCTAGACCGTGAAATTTAGGTAAAAGATTATATAATGTGGTTTGATTTCAAAATTATCCCCATTGGCTGGTGGAATAGAAAGACAAGTAGAAAGAGGACCACGTATAGGGTAGCATATCTCTTGGAGAGATATACGTGGTAGATTCTGCGCAACTGCGGGTGGTGGCAAAATGGTGTTATTTAAATTTGATGGAGAACCGTCCATCTCGGTGGATGTTGTGGGTGGTGAGGAAAAAGTAGATGGAGAAATATCGACTTCGGAGTCGATAGAAGAAACGCGGACAAGACGGGCACTAGAATTCCGTGTCCAGCCGAGCATGCACTAAGCGGGTTTAGCGTAAGTGGCAGCGTATGTGTAAATTAAAAGAAAAGTTTGGTTTGTTTTTGAAAAAGATGGATTTAGACAAATCACAAAAAATGCATAATCAACCATAGATATAAGATCACCTAGGTCAAGTCTCTAGACCGCTCCTAGACTTCCAGAAGACAAATCGCAGGATAAATCCTCCACTATCAGTTTATCTCTCCTGTGGCCAGGTAAGTGCCAGGTAAGTGGGAGGTATCCGTTATGTAAATAGCGGGCCTAATTAAGTAACCACTTTCCATAGATACACTTGCCTAGACACCACAAAAGAAATGTGGATAATCAATAGAGTACCCACGACCTTCCTTTGTCCTAATTGAGCGCGACGGTCCTTAAAATCTTGTCTATATATTTTTTATTAATGAAGGGTGATGCGAATGCTAGTTTTGTGATTTGTGGGGCTTAGAAAGGGTAATGAAATCCCCACCTAATCTGAATTTGGTCTTTACCCCTTAATTTCCATATTACAATATTCAACAAACAACCAATATCAAAACACACAACAAAATTTTTTTTTGAGCGGAGAATTTTTGCAAAGAATCCTGCAGAAAAGTTGTTATTGGACTTAGCAGAGAAGAGAAAAGAAAGAAGAGAATATACCAGAGAAAACTAGAGTCCCAATACACCTAAAGAACCGCGGTTCCGCGGTCAATTTGAAAGATTTTTGACCTAAAATTATTACTGGAGCTCCCCTTGGTCCTTTGGTCCTGTTAAATGCTTCAGAATCTTTATCTCTCTGCTCCAATAATTCCAGATTCCCTTGCAAAATTCACATACTAATTATTAAGCACACGATGCGTATTTGAAGTAAATTTTTATGGAATAATAATATTTCAACTCAAATAGCAAGAAAGAACAAATTATGCACGCATCCCCGGCAACTGCGCCATTTGATTTGGATTGATTTCACACACTTCTTTTGATTTTAAAGTAAAGATTTAGTAGTAAAGAAGTGATGGAATGTTTTAGTCGTATAATAACCGCAATCAATAACGGTGTTGCGTGTAGCAAGCGTTAGTGAGTACGGGCCGTCCTCTACGATTCCTGGAACTCGTAAATTCTTGCTTTATTAAGTCGAAAGAACTAGTTAAGAAAATCAACAAATTGTTTTAAGATTTGATTGAAGTTATCATTTCAAGAAATTTAAGAAATTGTTTTCAAGAAAGAAAATTCAAGAAAATGTTCAAGATTTAATTATCAAGAAAATTGAAGAAGGCTTGTAGAACTCGAACAAAATTAGTAGCCAATGATGATTATTCAAGATGATTCATCTTATCTATTGGTAGAATTACTACTAGATCGATGGCTATTAATGAGAATTAGGGATCCATTGAAGAAACTATTGTTTCTCCTTCATTGCTCATTGTCCTTTCATTGATTGACATTCTTAACTAGCTTTTAACAAGAAGGATCATCAATCTAATCCCCAAATTGTGATGAACTTCTCAATAAATTGATCTCACTCACAATTTGGACATTAATGATTCTTTTTGCTAAAGTTTATAATCCCCATAAGACTTAAGATGAATATAGAATTCTTTCACCATTTGATCTACCAAATTCCTTCGAATCCTTAGCAAGCGGAGATTTATTCACACATTATTAAAATAGAAGAATCAATAAATAGTGATTTCATAATGCGAAAATTTAAAGAAAGCAAGACTAAGAGTAATGATCATCTTTATTATTCAACTTCAAATTACAACTTCATCAATCGGAGATTACAAGAAAATTTGCTCTCGATCACTCTTTTGAAGAGGTAATTTCTCCGTCGATCTTCGCTTCACTCGATCACCGTGAGTCTTGGATCTATCGAGGATCACGTGCTCGTTGATGATGATCGGCTCTGCTTAAAGGAATCCTGAATGATCTCGCTCGATGAATTTCTCATGATTTTTTTATCTTGGATCTTGATTTGGTTTTTGGATCAAAAGTTTCCCACTAAAAAAATCAACAACTAACCAACAACCTTTTTAATGTAGGCTTAGGTCCATTTTTATAGCCCCTAATCAAGCTTCCCCCATAAGCTAGGCAGTTACAAGGAGGCTTCTAGAATAAGATACGTAGTTATTAAGCTTTCTCAACAAGCTAGGTTATTATAGAGAAGTTTCTAGAACAAGATTGTTACAACGAAGCGTTCTCAACAAGCAAGGACGTTGCAATAAAGCTTCTGGAGAATTCTCGATTTCCGACTCCCTGAATCGGCCGCGGATCCAAGGCGACTCGGCCTGACTCGGCCGCGGTTCCGCGGCCAATTGGTGAGTTTGTGTCTTCAATTCTCTGTGGCTTAATTCTGTTGATCTCTGGGTTTTTATTTTATATATGGAATCTTCTTATCTCTTCTGAATTTCTGCCAGTATTTGATTTTTCGATTTCCTGTATTTTAATCGGTGAATTTCTGATTCCGATATCTGACCTGAGCTAGTTTTTGCACAAGATCTCAATCAAAGATGTTGATATATACAAAATTATGCGTGAAATAATAAACATACAATTTCCTTCAAAAGTGTTGATTATAATGTATAACACATAGTAATTGATATTTTGCAGCTGATCTTGTAATACGTGTTATATTTATAATAAATACGCTTAGATGATTAGAAAAGTGAGGAAATTGTTATGTTAAAGATTACAATAATTTCGAATGAACAGTAGCCCTGCTGTTTTTACTCACGACGCCCTTTCGGGTTTTCATCCGTGTTCATTTCGCTTGTGGACATACCATATTTTTTTAACAAAGATATTGCGCCCTTTCAGGTTTTCATAAGCTCGTTGGTAGCCCTGCTGTTTTTACTCACCGCGCCCTTTCGGTTTTTCATCCATGCCCATTTCGCTTGTGGACGTACCATTTTTTATATACCCCTCTGTTCGCCAATAGAACATATGGGGGACTTCGTCACCAGGGCAGCTGTGCAGCCAACGAGACTTAAGTTGCATTCCACGCCGCCGGGACTTGTGGACTTGAATTCCACTATCGTCATATTTGAGGCAACGTATTTAGTTTAAGGACATTACGTTCCATTGTTAGTTTTGGGACATCTCGGTCCGCTGTTAGTTTAGGGACATCTCGGTCCAAGGCCAGCTTCGAGGCGAAGTTTTGCCGGATACTAGTTATAGAGTCTTGACTCAGGAAGACAGCGTGCTGACACGAGCGTCGTCATCTATCATTAACCTGAGTTGTGACTTGTCAAGCGTAGTATTTCTTAAGGATCCGGCCGTTTATTGGCCGGAAGGGTCTTTCGCCATGCATATCCATGAGCAAGTAAGCCTCGCCTTGGTAGACCTTTTCTATGATGTACGGACTTTCATAGTTTGACTCGAATTTCCCCCGCTTTGCATGGTTGGGGATCATAGGACTTTTTATGACTAGTACGAGTTCGCCTTGGCGGAATGTTCTTGGTCTGGTTAGTCTTTTGTACGAGCGCGACATCCTTACTTTGTAAGATTCTAGGTTTTGTTGCACCATGAGACGAGTTTCATCGAGGGCATCGAGCTCCTCAAGCTGAAGATGGGCATTTTCTTCATCCGTCAGCTCATATCGAACTGCCACTCGTAAAGAAGGCAGATCTATCTCCAAGGTAAATGTCGCTTCCGTGCCGAATACCAACGCGAATAGCGTTGTATTCGTTGCCGTTTTAAACGTGGTTCGATACGCCCATAGAGCTTCATGCAGTCTCTTGTGCCAGTCCTTTTTATTTCTCGACACTGTTTTCTTTATGTTCTTCATCAAGGTCTTGTTGAAAGCCTCAGCTAGACCGTTAGCTCATGAATTATAGACCGAAGAGTATCTCCAATCTATATTATGCTGCAGTGCGAAGCGGCTAATCTTATGGCTTCTGAAGACCGGCCCATTATCCGAGATGATTCGTGGTGGAGTGCCGAACCGGTAGATGGCGTGTGTCCTGAAGAAATGGAGGATATTCTCCGTCTTCACTTTCTTTAGCAATACTGCCACTGCCCACTTAGAGAAGTAATCGGTTGTTACTAATATGAACTGATGTCCCTTGGATGATGATGGTTTGATAGGCCCGATTATATCGGTTCCCCACATTTCGAACGACCAGCTAGCCAATGTTGGGTGTTGCGGATTTAGTCCTGGTGGATGAATTCCCGGTGAGTTTGGCACGAGTGACACTGCTTTGCATATTCGAGGCAGTCCTGAATCATCGTGGGCCAATAGTAACCCATTCTCTTGATCTTCAATTTCATCTTTGGTCTATCTTGATGAGATCCGCAGAGTCCGTCGTGAGTTTCTTGGACGACCCTCCTTGCTGAAGGGCTTCCTAGCACAGAAGCAAGGTTTCGAGAGGCATCGTCCATGCCAAATTAAAAATTTTGCCGTTCTAGCTAACCCTAAACATAGAATCGTTTACTAGAAATAATACGGAAAACAAGTGCAAACACATTGCAAGTTATAGTGAGCAAGGAATACAACCTTTGTACACCGATCCTTCACTTCAAATAGCTCCATGTAGTAGTCCCCTTCGCTGGGATTGCAAACTCTGGACTTTAGAGAGGATCCCTTGAAGAAATGAACGTGCTTGCTTCGATGTCTTCTGGGCCGAAAATGATCTATGTCGAGGAGACACTAACCCAAGCTATTTCTTCACTAATCATATAATTAGTGAAGCAAACACACTCTACTAAATGGAAAGTAGTAGAGGATGATGAAGTGGGAAGTGGGCTCACTTTAGATTTTATTTTCTCACACTTTTTCTCAAAACTCCATTGAAGCTAGAGCTTTTGATGAAGAAGAAGAAGATGAAGAAAATATCTTATCAATCATTCATCCAAAAAAATTATTGCAACCATCGGTGAGTTAAAGCACTCATGTTTAACTCATGTAGAGAATAAACCACACACTTTGGTTAAGGGTTGGGTTTGATAAATATCTTTAACCAGACAAAAGAGTTGACTTTGTCAAAGCTTATCCAAAAGGTTTTGTCCAAGCTTTACCATGACAAACTCAATATTTGTTGAATTGGCTTAACATAAATAGAAACCCTAACTTAACCCTAGCATGGTATTAATCTCATACACCCATCTTGTATATATCATCAAACATAACACAATACATGTACACAAATATACATATCACATATATACAATGTGCACATTTAGTGAGAAAAGAAATCATAAGTGAGCTTAATATTAGTTAATGTAATATAATATATCAAATATATAATTATACATTAAATTATCAAATCAACTCTTGATTTAATAATCCGGCTATATTATATACAACCGACTAATACTATATGAATCAACACTTGATCCTATAACCCGGCTATATCATATATAACCCACCGATATCACAAATCGCGAGAATAGAATACGGTATCTCATATCGTATCAACCTCGGTCCTGCACATATCACATATGTGCTCCTAGTCCATTTCGCTTGAGCCAGGAAACCTCTGTATAGAACTATAAAGACTCGTCAATACGCCGGCAGTAGGTGATGATCATATCAAACACCCACAAGCCGCAAGTGGTCTGCTAAACGTAACGGCCACCCGGTTATTGAGCGATCAGAAGATCAACAAGCAAGCCTGTTCGTACTCCTGCGAATCCAATCAATAACACTACCTTACAGTCCGGTCTTTGTGTCTGATATGTCGCAAATCACAGCCTAGGGGTGGTATAACGTCAGACCCTAATAGCCTAATAAGTCATGCCGATGCAAGGTCCATAACGGTTTGAGAAACTACTGATAACACTTACTAGTAGATCTCAGCAACCCTGGCCTGGGATTTTCTGTTATGGCCAATCGAGCAAAGCGCAACATCAACTCCCTATACCGGGAGAGACGAAACCCCTCCTATCACTCATTGCTTCCATGTGACTCGGGACTGTACCCCAAAGCCACCATTTTGCACGTTCTCCTGAACATGGTAAGGTGGAAATAAAAGCACAGCGGGAATCACACAAGACTCTATGACGATCTCGGGTCTACAGACTAACCTGTATCAGTGTCACCTGAGAACTGCTATTCGACGATAGGTGTAAAACCATCTAGGAGTTCTCGGCGAGTCCGTTCAGTGTACTTAGTCTCCACTGAGCACCCACATACCTTCTCTAATGTCAAACACGAATGGATATGGGATCATCCTTCGCCCATCATATGTGTCGAGAAGCGTATACGCTAGTCTACTCTGGTATATCGATGCTCTGTCTCGATACACCCTCGACTAGGAACATTTGAAGGATGTGCTTAATGACTACTCTGTCCCCACTAGTATGATTTGCATCATAGTCCTGGTAGTCAAGTACTCATCCTAAGGGCTTTATCAACATGTATTATAGAGACAATCAGTGTACATGTTAAGATCAAGAACAACCAGATAGCATACTATCATGTCGAGAAAGAAAGTCCTCCCTATATATGTCCAAGCATCCACTACAATACACATCGTATGTACAGTAATGGCCTCTAGGGCATACATATTTCTAACAATCTCCCACTTGCACTGGGGCCATCTATTGTGATATCTCATACCCAATAATCAGTAGTGGTTGAAGTATCTCATACTCAACCATCATATAATAGTCTTTCCTGGGAGTAGGCCTTTGTGAGTGGATCCGCCGTGTTGTCCTCTCTGTCTACTCTCCTGAACCTGGATCTCCCTGGAGATCAACCATCTCCATGATCAGGTGATACTGCCTAAGAATATGTCTGGATCACAGATGGGACGGGGGTTCCTTGGCCAAAGCCACAACTCCATTGTCATACAATGGTAGGAACGAAGTTCATCTCATGAACTAGTGTACATCCAGACTATTTCTTTGGTAGCATCCTTGATAGTGATGTATCCAGCCTTTATCGTCTAGTTTGCCAGGGTATCTAGCTTGGAACTCTTCCAACATACCGTCCCTCTACTGAGGGTAAAGACAATGCCCGCGACTGACATTCAGTCGACCTTATCACCCTAGAAGCTATCCAGTGATTCTTCCCAGGATCGATTGATACCATCTCACTACACCTAGTGAGAATCCTATCATCCATTTAGATCTATCTCATAGATAAAAAACCTAGGATTTAGGAGGTATCCCCTTGATCCTCTATGGAGAATCAATGTGATAAGAGGAGATTGACCGAGTGTAGCATAGGAAACTCCTTTCCTGTCATGAGTATGTCATCCACGTACAATACGAGGATCACCACCATACTCCCTACTGCCCTTTTGTATATACATGGTTCATCTACCATTTTGATGAAGTCAAACTCTTCGACTACCATATCAAAACAGATGTTCCGACTCCGCGATGCCTGCTTTAACCCATAAAGAAACTTGCACATGTTTTCCCCGCTCCCACTGTTTATGAAGCTCTTTGGCTGTGTACTTATAGACGCTGTCTTCTAAATACTATTTAGGAAAGCAGTCATGACACCCAACCGCCAGATATCGTAGTCATGGTATGTAGCAATTGCAAGTAGGATCTGGATGGACTTAAGCATAGCTTTGAAAGTCTCAACTTTTCCATGTACACCAAGTAATGTTCTCAAGATATACTTGCTTCTGATGGGAATTTAACCCTTCAGATAAAGCAACCAAAGTCAATACTTTGTTGGTGTATATAGATTCCATCTCAGATCGCTTAGCATCCATCCATTCTCACAGAGTCCCTACTCCTGATGGCCTGCTCGAAACTAGTTAGGTCATCATCTAATGATGCAATCCTCGCTCCCACTGTCATAAAGAAACCGAAGTATCTCTCAGGTGGGTGAGGAACCCAACTAGATCGGCGGAGAGGCTGAGGTTCGTTATGAGCTATTGAATCCTCCGATTCTACCAAATCATAACCTGCAGTTTGTTTAGCTGGAACTCCTTCCAGTTCTACCTCATGACCACTAATTTCGTCACAAGAAATTCCCTTTCACAATGGTGGCATGCTGAGAAACAAAACACCTTTTGTTCCTTGGTGCGGTAGAAGATATTCCCTTGCTAATGCTTGGGATATCCAGCAAACTTCCACAGAACTGACCTTGCCTCGAGCTTGTCCGGATTTTGCTTTTGACATAGGCCGGATAACCCCCAAATCTTAACATCCTTAAGAGATGGGCTCTTCCCATACCATATCACATATGGAGTGGTAGGCTTCTGATTTGATTGGAACCCTATTCAATAGATATGCAGCTTCTCAAGTGCATAACCCTAAAAAGGAAATAGGCAACTCAGTAGTACTCGTCATAGAGCACACCTTATCACATAGGGTGCAATTTCTCCGGCCCGATACACCGACGTGCTGTGGTGTATACGGAGGAGTAATGCTGAGAGAGAATCTCATTCTCCTTTAGAATAGTCCAGGAATTCCGTGCTCAAGTATTCTCTTCCCTGATCACATCAAAGGACATAATACTTATACATGTTTTTGGTTCTCTACTTCTAACTTATATTCTTTGAATTTCTCAGAAGGTTCAGACTTGTGTTTCAATAAGAACACATGTGCGAATTTTGAGAGATGCTCAGTGAATATATTAAAGTACAAAGAACCAGTCCTGGCATGTGTAGACAGGGGACCGACATACATCATCATCTATCAATCCCAAGGGTTCACTAACTCTTTCTCTATTTCCAATAAACGGAGCTATGGTCATCTTATCTTTGTGACATGACTAGCAAGTTTCACAAGATGTAAATTCAAACTGATTTAAATATGCATCATTATGTAACTTAGCTAGTCGGGTCGCATTGATATGACCTAGTCTATAATGCCTTAAGAAAGATTCGTTCATTTCTGAACTCTTCCCCTTGTGTGTGTTCTGTACGTTAAGAACTGTGGTTTGATTTAGAATGTATATGCTTTTAGATAACGTGCCTGAACCGATCAACTCTTGATATAGGAAATGTTCAAAACATTATCCAACAATACAAAATTATATCCTTCTTTACTAAATAAAGAGACTGATATGATGTTGTATTTCAGGTTCGGTATCTAATAACATTCGTTCAGAATCAATGTATTTGGTAATACAGGGTGATAACTGCCAACAAACTTGCTGCAACACTTGCACAGTTTCCAACTCTTGAAACTTATCACCCATTCTCAGTTCTCTATAATGAACACACCCGAAGAAGATGCATCAACATGTACTTTCTTCGTTTGGGCGGCATGGGAATCCTGATAATCCCTTATTTCCTGCTCGGTCTTATAAAAATTATAAGTTGGAGCGGGACCAACGTTTCTTAGCTCAGTATAATAAGCGGGTTCAGACAATACATCCGTATTATTATCTTGATTAAGGAGTGACATGGTCGCTGCTAGGAGAGAGAGAGAGAGAGAAGAAAATACTCAGTGTATATTCTTGAAAGATTAGATTGGTTATTAATTTATCTAATCAGGATAGCTCCCATTGTTTTAGTCAAATCTTCCTTCAAACCTTAAAGGGAAAGACTAGCCGGGATTAATTACACCCTACAAGTTCGCCAAATTTTCAGCCAGGCCAGTGCCGGTATTTTGAGGGAGAATCCCCGTGCTTTCGCATGGACCTAATTAAAATAAACCTCGTTTTCCCAGGGGCGTAACCCCGTTAACACCTTTCTAGACACCTACTTGATCGGCTAATTGTAATGTGTAAAACTCTCCCAGGAGTAACTCTTACTTGCAGTGGGTATCGGGATCCAACTATCTCATAGGTGGTATGCAATCTCATTGCAAATTTCAACACTTGAAATTCCTGATAATCTTTTGCCCCTGGCAACTTATGACCTTGGCTAAGGTCAAAAAATCATAAGCGCTAGCCAAGTTCAACCCATCATTTCCCGATTGAATTAAACCCACCCGCACGACCCTTGGCTAAGGTCAACAAAGTCGCACGACTACCCTAACTCAATCGCATCATATGCTTATGCAGATAAGCACTAATTAGCTACCGCACACTACGCCTTGGCTAAGGTCAACAAACGCAGCACGTATACTAAGTGGTATTTATCTGAAATGGCGGAGGGCTACGACAGGTTTATAAGAAAACCTTTTGCGTAATGAAATTGATATCGTTGCAGAATTGAGTGAATTTGAAAAGGAGTGTTTTTTGAGGCTTTTACTAGTTTTTCTAAAGAGGTCACTCCCGGTGAAGGGATCTCGGCTCTTTCCTTATCGAATAAGGTACAGGATATTTCACAAATACCACTATGCAAAACAAAAACTATAGAAGAAATCAAAAGACAAACCGAGGGTTGTAGCATCTGCTAGTTTCGCTAAAGAGGTCACTCCCGGGGAAGGGATCTTGGCTCTTGCCTTATCGAATAAGGTGCTGGATATTCTACAAGGAATACAGCAAGAACTAGAGCTACCAGCTTTCGAGACAAGTTTCTACAACATGTATAGGTTTCTTTTATTTCATTAATCTCATTAATGAAGTCCCATTTATTATGCTTCACAAGCATCACATATGAAACAAAATCAACAATATATAATATAAGCATTCTTCTCAGGCAGTAATATGATCTCATCACAGAACATTGCAGCAGAAGAACATATATGAAATAATGGATATACTAGGATTTGCGTGTTTTATATTAAGCCAGTATAAAACATGGATTCCATGGTCGCGATGAATAACCAAACCCACATCCCTAGACCCCTACAAGAGCGGCAAGCAACCCTACCATTTCTAGAGTTAGGAGACCCTGTCTCGACTCCTCGAGATGGTCTCCCACTGGACCCCAGAACCCGGTTACTTATGCTCCCCGCCTTGGGTCATCCTAATGCGGGAAAATAAATAATATACAATGGTGACAACATCCTCAACCCGGAAGTGCCCCAATAAAAGAATATTACATACAATGAATTTTACATGAATGAAAATGGAAAACTCTCATCTCACATAAAACCTCCAGCTATTCAATCACGACGATCCAATATAACATATCACAGTAACGCATAACATCACATGTCATCAAAGTAAGTAAATATGCGTATCTCAATTGTCATTGACATATAGCACCGAAACCGGCGATACACCACATATTACACTTACGGTCCCAGAAAAGAAAGTGAAAAACTACAACAGTTGGAATCAGCAACCGCCTTAGACATCACATGCCTAACCATATGAATTCCTTAGACATTGCATGCCTAACAATTATAAACCCCGCATTTTAGTCTCGATACCGAAAACACTTTTCAATAACAAGTCGGGCAGTTCAACAAGATTCTCAACATCCTGATCGAATGCTCGTCGGAAACTTTAGTAGACGGCCGCACCTCCCGACGCCGTCGACTAAGTGCACTAAGGCGGAACACCGCTGCCGCGAGCACCCGAGCGGATGCTTTTGATGACGGGGTTCTCCTACAGTATCTTGGTCGGGGCTATGGGGCATGGCTATCTAATAATGTTACCCGGTGAGTATCCGCGTACGCTACGTGATTGCGTCGGACTTTTGATCATATCAAAATGCCGTGGCAACCGATCAAATGAGATTAAATTGCTAGATTTATAACATTCAAATTAGTTATCTCATAACTACATTTGTGGATTCCAAATACTGTATCCCATCATATAATATCCGTACGACGTTAAAATTTTCGATCGATTCATCTAAGTCCCACAATTTCCCGACAGCTCAACACTTGAGCACAATTCAATAATACCCAGAAGATGCTACAGTACCTATGAACCAGCCGTAGAAGGGTCAAACCAACGCCTCACATGTGACAACGCTGAACTACCACAAACCCTAGGGTTTAGTGGCGGTTCTGACGGTCACATAATCGAGAAGGTTTCGTTCTTCTAGAGGGTCCACAGAATCATTTGCATGTTTTTCCAAATACGTTAAACTTGGAAAAATAGGGTTTTTTACATTCGATCGAACCTTTTAAACTTCGCCTAAACAACATGCGAACAACCCGAAACAATGTTAAAACTACGAATACGAAACACTCCGATTTGCTTATAATTTTAGATTACATCACATGCAAAATTAACAAAAATAAACAACACCTGAAACACCAAAACCTAGAGACCGGTGCATGGAAAAAAATTGGGACCAAAACACCCCTACAGGGCCGGCCTCCTCGGAAATTGTGTCCATGTGCCCGGCCAAAATACGAGCACATGGTCCTAATTTTCTCCCATGTTCATCTCTCTGCCCAAATATGATTCTGCACTTGTTTGAAAAAATTTTGGAGCTGATTTTAAAATCGACATAAACATGATTTTAGTATTTCAACTTTTAGAGTTCGTTTCGTTTTTGTAACCTAACATTATCCGTATAATTTCTAGCATGGCTCTGATACCACTGAAGGATTGCCTAGCACGGCAGAAAGGTTTCGGGAGGCATCGTCCATGGCAAATTAAAAATTTTGCCGTTCTAGCTAACCCTAAACATAGAATCGTTTACTAGAAATAATACGGAAAACAAATGTAAACACTTTGCAAGTTATAGTGAGCAAGGAATACAACCTTTGTAGACCGGTCCTTCACTTCAAATAGCTCTATGTAGTAGTCCCCTTCGCTGCGATTGCAAACTGCGGACTCTAAAGAGGATCCCTTGAAGAAACGAACGTGCTTGCTTCGATCTCTTCAAGGCCGAAGATGATCTACGTCGGTGAGACACTAACCCAAGCTATTTCTTCACTAATCATATAATTAGTGAAGCAAACACACACTACTAAATGGCAAGTAGTAGAGGATGATGAAGTAGGAAGTGGGCTCACATTAGATTTCATTTTCTCACACTTTTTCTCAAAACTCTATTGAAGCTAGAAGCTTTTGATGAAGAAGAAGAAGATGAAGAAAATATCTCATCAATCATTCATCCAAAAAAATTATTGCAACCATGGGTGAGTTAAAGCCATCATGCTTAACTCATGTAGAGAATAAACGACACACTATGGTTAATGGTTGGGTTTGATAAATATCTTTAACCAGACAAAAGAGTTGACTTTGTCAAAACTTATCCAAAAGCTTTTGTCCAAGCTTTTCCATGACAAACTCAATCTCTTTTGAATTATCTTAACATAAATAGAAATCCTAACTTAACCCTAGCTTGGTATTAATCTCATACACCCATCTTGTATGTATCATCAAACATAACACAATTCATGTACATAAATATACATATCACGTATATACAATGTGCACATCTAGTGAGAAAAGAAATCATAGATGAGCTTAATATTAGTTAATGTAATATAATATCTCAAATATATAATTATACATTAAATTATCAAATCAACTCTTGATTTAATAATCCGGCTATATCATATACAACCGACTAATACTATATGAATCAACTTATCGAATCAACACTTGATCCGATAACCCGGCTATATCATATATAACCGACCGATATCATAAATCGCAATAATAGAATACGGTATCTCATATCGTATCAACCTCAGTCCCGCATATATCACATATGTTCTCCTACTCCATTTCGGTTGAGACAGGAAACCTCTGTGTAGGACTATAAAGACCCGTCAATACGCCGGCGGTAGGTGATGATCATATCAAACACCCACAAGCCGCAAGCGGTCTGCTAAATGTAACGACCACCCGAGTATTGAGCGATCAGAAGATCAACAGGCAAGCCTATTCATACTCCTGCGAATCCAATCAGTAACACTACCGTACATTCTGGTCTCTTCGTCTGATATGTCGCATATCACAGCCTGGGGGTGGTATAACGTCAGACCCCAATAGTCTGATAAGTCATGCCGATACAAGGTCCATAACGGTTCGAGAAACTACTGATAACACTTACCAGTAGATCTCAGCAACGTTGGCCAGGGATTTCCTGTTATGGCCAATCGAGCATAGCGCAACATCAACTCCCTATACCGGGAGAGACGAAACCCCTCCTATCGCTCATTGCCTCCATGTGACTCGGGACTGTACCCAAAAACCACCGTTTTGCACGTTCTCTTGAACGTGTTAAAGTGGAAATCAAAGCACAGTGGGAATCACACAAGACTCTATGACGATCTCGGGTCTACAGACTAACCTGTACCAGTGTCACCTGAGAACTTCTATCCGACGATAGGTATAAAACCATCTAGGAGTTCTCGGTGAGTCTGTTCAGTGTACCCAGTCTCCACTGAGCACCCGCATACCTCCTCTGATGTCAAACACCAATGGATATAGGATCATCCATCGCCCATCATATGGGTCGAAAAGCGTATAAGCTAGTTTACTCTGGTATATCGATGCCCTGTCTCGATACACCCTCGACTAGGAACATTCGAAGGATGTACTTAACAACTACCCTGTCCCCACTAGTATGATCTGCATCATAGTCCTGGTAGTCATGTACTCATCCTAAGGGCTTTATCAAAATGTATTATGGAGACAATCAGTGTACATGTTAAGATAAAGTGCAACCAGATAGCATACTATCATGTCGAGCAAGAAAGTCCACCCTATATATGTCCAAGTATCCACTACAATATACATCTTATGTACAGTAATGGCCTCTAGGGCATGCATATTACTAACACTTGCTTCCTCCGGTCCCAAGCATCTTAGCCACAAACTGTCGAACGACCTCATATATAGAGTATCATTGACGAAAGAAAAAGACAGAGCTCGTTTCATGAGCTGATGTCTTGACGACGTGTCTTCGGGTGTTTGATGGTATTTGAAGTAGACTATGAAGACTTCTCTTCAATACTTAGCCTTTTCTTCGTCTTCTATTTGGCAGGCTGCTTGTTTGGTCGCTTCCTTTCCTTCAGACGACTCCGAAGATATTTCTGCTGGCGCGAGAATCCGACGGATTTGCACAATGATCCTTACGTCATCGAGGTTTTCGTCGGCCAGTTCTTTACCGAGTTTGGACAATTCATCCGACTTCTTGCTATTTTATGCACACGTAATGCTTTCCAGGATGTATGAGGGAATTTGAGTCAGCAGTTACTGCACTCTTTCGCCATATTTTACCAACTCCGGTTTACACATCTGATAGTCGCCATTTACTTGGCTAACGACCAGCTGGGAGTCTCCATATATAAGGAGGTTTTCGATTCCCATGTCGACAACAATCTCAAGACCCACTATCAGAGCTTCGTATTCAGCCTCGTTGTTTGTCCTTGGTTCTGTTAAGGAAATGGCGAAACAAATTATCCCTCCTTCCGGAGTCACGAAGATAAGGCCTACCCCAGCTTTGATTATGGGGGTGCTTTGCTTTCGCTTCTTCAAGGAAGATGCTCTGTCGAAGCATAGTTCCTATCGGTAATTATTTCCCTCTGTCTTCCCTTCGATTGTTTCGAACGCGTGTTCGTTTGGCAATTCGCAAATTAAGGGAGAATCGACTAGTATTGGATATTCAGCGAGGAAGTGTCACGACCCGAAATTTGGCACGTGACAGCACTTAAACCACGTAACGTCTACAGGCGTAACGCAATTCAAGTAAGCCGAAAACCCAGAAATCTAAACCATCAAAAGTAGTAAGTGATAAGAACATTGTTAAAAACTTTTGGGAATCTCAAGTAAAAGTCTTTAACTTAAGTTGTTTTCATAAAATTTTGGCAGCACCTCCTTTGTAAAAACTAGCCCCGAAACGGGTACATCATAGAATATAAATAAAGCATCCCAAAATGGGAGTTGGTATGGATTCACAATATCTAGATATTTCCAAGATATTTTTGAAATGAAGACAAAAGCTTAACCTTATGATTAAGTTGGTATGGATTCACATTAGAATAATTAACCCAAACAAATTTGTAATTAGCACTAATTAAGTGCATAATTAAAAGCTTATAATAATATTTTAATTAATGAAAAATATTTAAGTGAACTAAAATTTACATGTGACTAACTAAATACCGCATACTAGCAATTTCCTACTTAAACTAGGTGCAGTTAAGTCTATACAGAAAATGATCAATTCTATGTTTTTACCGAAAACAAAATTTATTTTACCTATTATCGGAAAATTCGCCTAAACGATTTCTAAATCGTTACAATCTTCCCCCCTTAAAGAAATTCGGTCCCCGAATTTAAAATTTTATCTACGCGTACCTTCGAATAGATGAGGGAAATTTCTTCCGCGTCTCACTCGCTGCCTCCCAAGTGATCTTCTCACTAGACGGGCTACGCCAAAGAACCTTCACAGATGGCAAGACCATTGACCGAAGTTTCTCCACCTGCCGATCGAATATAACTATCGGCCGCTTTGTGAACGAAAGATCGCATTCAAGTTGAATGGTCTGGTGCCGAATCATGTGAGAAGGGTCATGAAGGTATTTGCGAAGTATCGACACAAAGAATACGGGGTGAACATCCGGAAATCTGGGTGAAAGTGCCAAACGATAGGCAACGGTACCGACTCGCTCAAGGATCTCAAAAGGACCTACAATTCTGGGTCTAAGTTTCCCCTTCTTCCCAAAACTCATCACACCCTTCATCGGAGAAATTCGTAGGAATACATGACCCCTTACTGCGAACTCAATTCTGCGACGACGACGGTCGGCATAAGATTTCTGTCTGCACTGGGCTGCTCTCATCCTGTCCTGAATCAACTGGATCTTCTCCGTAGTCTCTTGACTAGCTGGGGTCCAAAAATCCTGCTCTTGCTGAGTCGATCTAACAGACTGGAGATCGACACAATCTACCATACAAAGCCTAAAAAGTTTCCATCTGAATCATCTCTTAATAACTATTATTGTAGGAGAACCCCATCAATGGCAAGTGACGATCCCAACTGCCAACAAAATTTAGCACGCACGCACGAAGCATATCCTCCAGAGTCCGTATAGTCCGCTTTGACTGACCATCGGTCTATGGATGGGAAGCGGTGCTAAAACTCAACCAGGTACTCAAGGCTTCCTGAAGTTTCTGCCAAAGATGGCTAGTGAACTGGATCCCTCTGTTGGATACAATGCATGAAGGAACTCCGTGCAAACACACAATCTCATCTATATACAACTGAGCATACTGAGCATAATCGAAAGTGGTCTTTACTAGAAGGAAATGAGCCGCTTTCGTTTACCGGTTAACAAAATCACCAAAATGGAGTCATACCCTTATCTGGCCCTGGGTAGACCCACAACAAAGTCCATGGAAATTTTCTCCCATTCCCACTCTGGAACGGTTAAAGGTTGCAACTCTCCTGCCGGTCTCAAATGCTCAGCCTAAGCTCGCTGACAAGTTAGGCACCTCAAAACGAAATCCAAAACATTACCCTTCATCCCTGCCCACCCGTAACTATCTCTTAAGTCACGTTACATCTTGGTGGAACTTGGGTGAATACTAAAAGCCGACTGATGTGCCTGCTCTAGGATCTCGCATCTCTACCCAACGGTATCTGGTACACAGAAGCGAGTCCCGTAACGTAGCACACCCTGGCCATTAATCAAGAACTCCGAATCTCTCCCCTGCCGAACATGCTCAAGTATCTCAGACAAATGGGCATCGGCGGGCTGTGCCTCACGAAAACGATTAAGTAGAAGTGGACGGTGCGAACATGAGCAAGCTATCCCCCAATGGAAGCGAACTCAAACTGTACTCAGCTCATAAGAACTATAAATCTGCAGAAGACTGTCTCTGAACTGCGTTCAACTGGGACAAGCTACCACGGGCCTACGACTCAAAGCATCAGCTACCACAATTGCCTTGCCCGGGTGATAAAGGATCTCACAATCATAATCCTTTACAAGCTCCATCCAATGGCACTGTGTCAGATTTAGATTCCGCTGCTGGAAGATATACATTAAACTCTGGTGGTCCGTGAAAATCTGACACGACTCTCCGTACAAGTAGTGCCTCCAAATCTTAAGCGCAAGACCACCGTGACGATCTCAAGATCATGAGTGGGATAATTCTGCTCGTGCTTCTTCAACTATCGAGAAGCATAAGCGATAACTCTATCATGCTGCATCAATACACAATCGAGCCCCACTCGCGAAACATCACAGTAAACGACAAATCCACCCGATCCAGAAGGCAAAGATAGAACTGGTGCAGTCGTCAACCGAGTCTTCAACTGCTGAAAACTCAGCTCGCATGCCTCAGTCCAAACAATAGGAACCCCCTTCCTGGTCAGTCCGGTCAGCGGTGCAGCGATACTCGAGAAATCCTGCACGAAACGGAGGTAAAAACCGGCTAAGCCCAAAAAGCTGTGGACCTCTGTCACTGATACAGGTCTGGGCCAAAGCTATACGGCCTCGATCTTCTTCGGGTCCATATGAATACTGTCTCCTGTAACCACATGACCAAGGAAGTCCACACTATCAAGCCAGAAGGAACACTTCAAGAATTTACCAAATAGCTGGTGCTCTCTCAATGTCTGCAAAGCAATCCTCAAGTGCTTCTCATGTTCCTCTCGACTCTTGGAATAGACCAGAATGTCATCAATAACACAATAAGAAACTGGTCGAGGAACGGCCTGAAAAATCTGGTTCATCACATCCATGAACATTGCTGGGGCATCGGTGCGTCAGAACGACATCGCCAAAAACTCATAATGTCCGTAAAGCATACGAAAAGCAGTTTTCGGAATGTCATCATTCCGAACCCGCAACTGATGATGACCCGATCTCAAATCAAACATAGAAAAATGTCCCACGCCCTGGAGCTGATCAAACAAATAGTCAATGCGAGGTAAAGGATACCTATTCCGCACCATAACTCGGTTCAATTGACGAAAATCAATACACAATCTCAAACTTCCGTCCTTCTTCTTGACAAACAGAACAGGAGATCTCCAAGGCGAAACACTTGGACGTACAAGTCCCCCATCAAGCAACTCTTTCAGCTGATCCTGAAGCTCCCTAAGCTACCCCGGCTCATCTGGAACAACGTCGGGAAACTCTCGCACGATAGGAACCCGGTCCAACGAACCTACTGTGGCTCTAGTGTCACGAATGGAAGCTAAGAATCCTCGACATACTCTTCTCAAAATCCGACTAGTGAAAAAGACAAAAATCAAGCCGTGAGGGGCGGCACCACGGTCCCCCTGTACAACAAGAACTGACTCGCCGGGGAAACAAAACCTGACTGTCTTCTCGCGGCAGTCCACAAACGCATAGCACGTAGCTAACCGGTCCGTGCCCAGGAGAACATTAAAGTCCAACATACTTAGAAGGATAAAATCGACGGACGAATCTCTATCTCCTATCCGATTGGCACTCGACTGAAACAAGTGTCGCGCAACCAAAGAATTGCCAACAGGAGTAAACACAACAAACGGCTTATCTAGCATACATGACTCTCGGCCCAACCTTGGCACAAAGTGTGTAGAAACAAACGAGTGCATAGATCCCGTATTAAGCTAATGTGTGCATCACAAGAACATACGAAAAAAATACCTGAAAACTCTACATTGGACGCATGCGCGTCCTGATGAGTCAAAGCAAAAGATCGTGCATGTCCTCTACCTGCAACTGGCTATCCTCCTCCTCTGCCACCCTATCCTCTCTGAACAAACACTCTACGACCATGACCTATTTGAACATAAGTCCGACGCGGATCAACAACAGGCGCAAAAGGCAACGCTCCCTGAGGTGAAGGTGGTAAGGTAATATATGGTACGGATGCCTTTCTCTGGCATACCACGGTACAATTCCTGACGAGGTGATGAAAGCTCCCACACCGAAAACATCCATGCGATGACTGCTGACCCTCCTAGGGATAAGAGCTAAACAACTGACCTTGTCCCAAGCCTCTGCTACTCCCGCGATCTTAACGAAATCTGTCGTGGCGTCGAAACATCTGCCTCTTGGCTGATACACCTGTACGAGCCCTCCTCGGTCCTGGAACTTCCAAAGTCTCGGAATGACACTTCTCATCTAGTAGGGTTGCGTCCACTGTTGCTGCATATGTGACACAATGCTGTGTGCTGATAGCGAGGAATAACTGGGTAACAGCAGTGGCAACCTCCTGTCGCTGTGCTCGATTGGCCTCAACCAACGATCACATCATCTGGCGCAAATCCTGCATCTCTATCTCTAGCCTAGAGATACGATCTATCAAAGGCGGATCAATCTGCTTCTGTACAGCGAGCGTACCATCCTGGTCAGTCCTCGTCTCAAACGAGCCAACTCTGACCTCGGCCCTCGCTGTCTCTCCCTGTGCCCTCGTAGTTTTCGGCGGCATAAAGGCTAGAAATGGAAATAGGATCCGATAAGAACACGGAAATCGAATCACAAGGATATATGTAATCATGGAAGGAATTTTAAGTAATAATTTCTATGGTCACTTAGGCGGAGTACCGTGTCGTAAGTATGCCGTGGACATACACATGCTACGTCACTCTGCTTAAGCTACCTACTCCATCATACCAAGGTCATCCTACACTCCGAAAGGTAAAACCTAGCGCTCTGATACCAATTTTGTCACGACCCAAAATTTGGCACATGATGGCACTTAAACCACGTAACGTCTACAGGCGTAACATAATTCAAGTAAGCCGAAAACCCAAAAATATAAACCATCAAAAGTAGTAAGTGATAAGAACATTTTTAAAAACTTTTGGGAATCTCAAGTAAAATTCTGTAACTTATGTTGTTTTCATAAAATTTTGGCAGCACCTCCTTTGTAAAAACTAGCCCGAAATGGGTACAACATAGAATATAAATAAAGCATCCCCAAACGGGAGCAAATCACGCACAACGGCGGAAACAACCACGACAAGTATAAATACGACGCCGTAGCGAAGAAATATAAATGAAAACAGTATAAGGAGATAAAACTACATAACAAAGGCCGGCTCCCACTAGCACGGCACCCAGAGTCACAAAATAATACAACATCGATCCTCACAACTCGTCTTTAAGTCAAATACATGAAGGTGGTAGATGGAGAGTACTAGATCCAACAAAAGATATACAGTGAACATAGATGGATAACCGTGAAAACCCACCTATAGCGAAATCTCAAGCCAACCGTAGCGGTATCCGCCGAAAAGATACAATATGATGCCTTGCCGCGACTACTCTGACGGTCAACCTGCAAAAACACCGTGGCACAAAGGAGGTGAGTTGCCAACTCATGAATAGTCAATAACATCATGCAGGTAATCGCAGGTACGCACGTACTGCGATAATCTATCACATGCAAACTGATAGTATAATAAGACAATATGTATATGCAACAGTCATGAAAAGTACTCTATCAGGTACTACTAATACATGAAGCAATGCATATCAAATAAATGATGAGTATGGGATATAACATAACATCATCAATGAATCATCATTGTGGAAAATCCTGGTGTCTATCAACGACACCCCAAATCTCAATACCTCAGGCGCCGTCACTCAGATCGGACCTAAATCTGTAAATCATATAGAACCTCAGTGTCTAACATCGACACTCGAAACATCATGAAATACTCGTGTCCAGAATCGACACGTAAATACTCTTCTTTCAGGCGCCGCATACCCAGATCAGCCCTCAATATATCTCATGTCATAACTCCCGCACAGTATCCTCCAGATAACTGTCGAGTTCTATACTATCACCGGTAGGTAGTGCTCCCCTGCCAGGCTCACCGCCTAACAATACGAGTCTTCTTGCCCTGGAGTACCTCACCGTGTCCACCATGTACCCGCAGACGGTTCCCCCTCGCTCCTCGAATCGGGTATCTAATACAAGTCTCAGAACCGAGAAAACTCATGGTGGACGCATCGCAATATCATATCAGGAGAAACCGGGTTTTCAAAACAATACATAATTTCTTGAAATATCCCCATGGTTCTCAAATCCATAAATCATATGAAATCCATATCTCAATGCATAAATCCATGAAATCTGATATATGCAACATAAAACAGCAATATGAGCATATTAAGGGAAAACCGCTCTTTTAAATGAATCCAGTTTTAAATTATATCATGCGGTTCCCAATTCCTCCGAAATCAAGTGCAGTATGTACATGTAACTATAGCAAGATATGTGTATCTACGTGTAAGCATGTATGTATGATGCATTGCATATGCGCAATAGCATAATAATCAACGTCTCAATGTCAATGACAATACAATATCACATAGGGGTATATATAGCTATAGCAAGGTATGTGGATGTACATGTAAGTATGTATGCATGATGTACATGTAACTATAGTAAAGTATGTGGGTGTACATGTAAGTATGTATGCATGATGTACATATAGCTATAACAAGGTATATGTGTAAGCATGAAGATATAGCCAGGTATATGTGTAAGCATGTAGGTATAATATGTATACTACATTTCATATGCGCAATGGAATAAGAATCAATGCATCAATTGCAATAACCGATACAATATCACATATGTATATATGTTGTGCGTGTCATGGTAATTACCGACGGTGTGTGTGTAGCATACAATTTGTGCTCGTGAAACATGAACCGTCAGTAACAGTGTTGTGTCTCATTAATACAATGTCCATATGCAATAGGAAAATGAGGTATGCAACAATGGTACACATGCACAATCAATGTCCATATACTTATAACTAATAATCATGTCATTTAATCTAGCCCATACGCATAACTCCATATGGGCGATTCCCCTGTAGATGTTAAATCTACTCACAATGATCTCGAGCTAAGAAAATCCGACCACCTTCTTCCCTTTCTTCGCATCGTCCGAAGTCCTAGCTTGCGATCCTAAATTTCACAAACACAACACATAAGACTAAATATCCTGTGCCGACACAAAGACAACGAAACTCAAGGATAACGTCCACAGAATATACACACTGTGCACTAAGTGCACAAAACGCGTACGACATCGGCACATCCTCAGCTAGGAACGCTAAACGACACAACCACAAAGCCTAGACCCCGATCGTACCGATCGCGCATTCACAACACAATATATATCGTGGAAGATAAAATATATAACATCACAACGTCAATTGAAACTCACGCCTAATTTAACCGAAAACCTAGTAAGCATCTTTTAATCATTTTAGCTCAAATCTAGAAGTTTAACCAAAACTAGTGGCCACAATCATCACATAATAGCTTGATTAATCCACACAAACCCTTAATACAATTTTAATCTCACCCATATAAGATTTTCTAAAAGTTAGTTTGCAATCAAACTTAATTAGACAATTAGGAAAAAAAATAACAATTAACAATCTCACAACTAGGTTAAGTTTTCCAAGTCTAAACTTCTTAATTAACCATTTCAAACAATCAAAAGCCTAACTTAATCTTCATAACCCTTTCTAGAAATTCCAAAACATGCTAATTAAAGCCATATTTAAACTACTAATAAGCTAGCTTAGTGTATTTAAACAACAACTAAAGTTTAGGGTTAGGATTTTATACCTCACGCTTGATTCTCTAACCTGCAGCTAAACTTCAAAAATAGCCTCCAAAATGCTAACTTTCATCAAGATCCAAGCTTGGTATAATGGGCATGGTTTTGTTTTAGAGGTTGTGGGATTTTTTGTTGATTTTCGATGAATATTTGACGCTTTTAGAAGTGAAAATGGAGGGGGAAAAGGATTGAGGCAGCCAAGGGATTGTTAGTGTATATGCCCTAGAGGCCATTACTGTATCATACTAGTATGTATATTACTTAATGGAAGCTTGGGATATTCACCTTGTATTGACAATCTTCCTCAAAATAGTAGTATGCTACTTGGTTTGTTTCTGCTTCAATGTGTACATGTGTTTATTTTAGTATATCACCTATACACATTAGTGGAGCCCTTAGGATCTTTGCTTGATTACCAGCGTTGTGATGGCAGTCACACTAGTGGGGGCTGGGTAATCTATAAGCACATCCTTATACAGGTCCCTAGTCGCAGGACTATCGAAACAGGGCATCGATACTCCGGAGTAGACTGGCGCATGCGCTTCTCATCCCAGAGTGGGAGATGGTCTGTCCCACAGCCATCGGTACGTCGTACTGGAAATAGTATGCGGGTGCTCGTTAGGTTACGAGTACACAGGACAGGACTCGTCGGGAACTGACCGGTTGGTATTATACCTATCGTCAGTTATCAGTTCCCAGGTGACATGAGTACAGCTTAGTTCGCTGACTTGACACTGTCACTTCACCTCGAGTGTGTTCCCACTGTACTTTGGTTACTACCCTACCACGGCTCAAAGGAGTCGTGCAAACAGGTAGTACTTGGGTGCAGTCCCGAAGCACTTGGAGGCAGTGACGGTTAGACAGGATTCGTCTCTCCCGGTATTGGGGGTTGAGATCGCGCTGTGTCTAGGAGAGCCATTACACGAGTAGTCCCTGGCCAGGGCAAGCGAGATATACTGGTAGGCTTCCGGTACTATCTCAGGGTGTATTGGGCTTCACTCCGACACGACTTGTACCGCTATTAGGGGACTGACGTTTACCGCCCCCCTAGGCCCGCCATGCGATGTATCAGACGAACAGACCGGACTGTATGGAGATTGTCACATTTAGGCTCAGTAGGAGTTCAGATGGGTTTCACCTCGTCAGTCTTCTTGTCGGCATCTACCAGGGGACCGTTACGCATAGCTAGCGCCGCTTGCGGTCTGTGGTTAAACCCACTGCCAGCGTAGTGTCGAGTCTTTAGAGTCCCACACAGAAAGCTATTCGCCTTTAGGTAAAAGAGTAGAGGTCGCATGGTTTTGCGACAGGTTGCATGGTTTTTGCGACACGGTCCGGTCACATTCGTGCACTTGTGCACGTACAGTGTCCGGACAGTTAACACTAGCGGGCTTTGGTTTAAACCAGATCCTAGTGTACGTTTTGGGATTGGTTTTATCCAGTATGTATTCGTGTTCCTCGGAACGCGGATGCGGGTGTGTATGCACAGTTGACGGAGAGACAGAGGCAGAGGATTCTCATTAGGGTTGCTGACCGTTGACTGTTGACTATTGACTTTTTGCTCAATCCTAATGAGAATATGATATATATATAATTAGCAATAATATTAATTAAGTATTATAGTGACATGGTTGTTGAGGGGTTGACTTTGTTGACTTTGTTGACCGGTTGACTAGGTTGGACTAGTTGACCATCATCATCACAATGGTTGTCATTTTCATGCAAAGACTTTTGCTTGCTTGTTGTGGTTTGCAAAATGAGTGCATGGAAATGATATTGCCTTTGACATGATATGAACCATCACATAATAATACTTGATTAACATTATGGCTCATGATGCTTTCGGATTATGAGAGGGTGAAAGAGAAAAGAGAGGCTCATTCTTTCATGATCTTTCTCTCTCTTAGTTTTGAGCTCTCTCATTCTCTTCCTCTCACCCTCTTCCTCTTGCTCTCTCTCTTGTCTATGGTTCACTTGTCTCATGTGTTGAGAAGCAAGAACCATAGAGAAAATCCCATCACACTCTCCTCTACTCATTCTAGTTCACAAGGCCTAGCAAGCCAAGTGATCTAGTTTCTTCAAAGTTCGAAGAAGAAGCCAAAGGTAGAAGCTTTCGGGTGGATCCATCTTCGGCGCAAGGAGACGACGGGGTGAGGCCGATCCGTACACCGGGAGGAGTCGAAGAAGAAGGAGTTCAAGAAAGGTATAGCCCCCTAACCGAGTAGGTAAACTCTTGTTAGGTTGTTAGTTAGTAGTTTAACAAAGATCCGGTTTTGAGTCCATGTTACCGCCTCTAGAAAATCGTTTTTCACCAAATTCCGCATGCCCGAAAGTACCGGGAGAGGTAGCATGGACTTACAGGGGGTCGTCCAAGCTTAGAAGAAGTGGGGAGTGATGTGGAAAAGTCTAGCTTAAAACACATTAAAGATCAATTAAAGCACCTCCCGTCCATGCCACCTCTTAATCCTTTGTATTAAAATTTTCATTAAACCTTCAAAATATCTAGATATTTCCAAGATATTTTTGAAATGAAGACAAAAGCTTAATCTTGTGATTAAGTTGGCATGGTTTCATATTAGCATAATTAACCCCAAAAAATTTGTAATTACGACTAATTAAGTGAATAATTAAAAGCTTATAATAATATTTTAATTAAGGAAAAATATTTAAGTGAACTAAAAGTTTACAAGTGACTAACTAAATACTGCATACTAGCAATTTCCTAGTTAAACTAGGTGCGGTTAAGTCTATACAGAAAAATGATAACTTCTAGGTTTTTATGGAAAAAAAATTATTTTACCTATTATCGAAAAATTCGCCTAAACGATTTCTAAAACGTTACAGAAAGTCGGCGATGGCCGGGCCCTTTACTGCCCTGAGGGGTCGATAGATTATCGAAAACTCCATCAAGAGGAGGGCCCATTTGACAAGCCTTCCCGTTAATATGGCTCTTGACATCAAATATTTGAGAGGATCTACTTTTGATATGAGATGGATCTCATGTGCTAAGGTATAATGTTGAAGCTTCATTATCCCAAAGATTAATGCCAGGCATTGCTTTTCAATTGGGGAGTCATTGTTTTCTGCCCCCAGAAGAACTCGACTTAAATAATAGAGAGCTCTCTCCTTTCCCTAATCGTTCTCCTATGCCCATAGCGCGCCTAGAGAACCTTCGAGGGCTGTTGTGTACAGGATGAGGGTCTTTCCCTTGACCGGAGCGATTTGTACCGGTGGATTCTGCAGATATTGCTTGGTTTCGTCAAGTGCATTTTGGCATTTACGATCCCAAACGAACCGTGTCCCTTTTTCATTAGATGGATATAGGGGCGGCATTTTCCGGAGAGGTTAGCTACGAACCATCGGATATACGCGAGCTTTCCTTGGAGAGACCGCAGTTACTTGAGTGTTCTTGGCTTGGGAATTTCCATAATCGCTTTGATCTTTGATGGGTCTATTTCGATGCCTCGGTGTCGTACGATGAATCCTAGGAATTTGCCTGAGGAGACTCCAAACGCACATTTCAGAGGGTTCATCTTCAAATTATATTTCCGAAGACGCTGGAACACTATTTTCAAATGCTCCCAGTGCTCCTCGTACGATTTGCTTTTCACCACTAGGTCATTGATATAACATTCGACAACCTCGTGTATGAGGTCATCAAAGATCTTCGTCATAGCTCTCTGGTAGATAGCTCCAGCGTTCTTCAGACCGAAAGGCATCATCTTATAGAAGAATTTGCCCAGCGGAGTCCGGAAGGCGGTATGCATTTGGTCTCTGGGATGCATCTTTATTTGATTATAGCCTGAAGGAGAAGACTTCATGGGTGGATGTGTTATCGATCATCAGCTCAGTAACCGGTACTGGGAAGTCATCTTTCGGATAAGCTTTGTTGAGAACTCGGAAGTCCACGCAAATGCGTACTTTTCCATTTTTCTTCATTACCGGAATGAATTATTGATCCAGTCAGGATATTGGACTTCTTGGATGAAGCCAGAGTCAATTAGCTTCTTGACTTCGGCGTTGATACTCATTTCAAGTTCGAGCCGCATTCTTCTTGGTGCCTGCTTGACTGGCTTAACGTCCGGTGATATAGCCAGTTTATGCATAGCTATTTCTGGATCTAATCCCGGTATCTCAGAATAGTTCCATGCTAAGAAGTCTTTATACTGCATAAGCACGTCCTTTAGTGTGGGCACCTGTGTTTTAGACAATAGGTCACTGACGAACGTTGGCCTTGGATCGTTTTCCTTCCCTAAGTCAATTTTCCTTAGATTGTCCGCTGTTGTATGTATCCGATCCTCCAGCTCTTTTGGCACCGGTGGAAACTCCAAAACCCCCTCTTCCTCATCCTCATTTGTGAAGCACATAGAGAGGTCGTTTATATTCTCGTGCTCTCCTTCTTTTGATAGTGTTATCACATGGCAGGTACGAGCTCGTTTCTAAGCTTGATGTTGACCTAGACTTACCCTCGCAGTGTATGTTGCTTTTGGCTCATGCTTTTATGGTGGGGTTACCCTCCAACTGTCGGATAGAGCAAACCAGCCTTACTGATACTGGTCTTCGATCCAGTCTTTGAAGGTGAAGTAGCCTTTAAGAGGATGTCCTACTACTCGGTGGTAGGAGCAATAAGCCGGATGATGGACACTGTTGTTATAGAATCTCTCCCGTTTCTTGGACCGAACGTATCCAAGTCCAGTAGTCTCCATCCTCCCGTTAGGTATCTTTCACTGAGGCCCGGGAATGTCCCAAATCTTGTTGTAGAACTGAGCTTGTCGAGCGGTTTGTTTGAAGGGTATGTCTTGGCATCTTAATAGCCTTTACAATCCCTCAGCGTAATATCTGGGCAGACGGATTGGTTGAAGCCTGTCAAGCGCAAGTTTGGCACCATGCCAGACTTCTTTTTCCACTTTAGTCTCCGTAGATTGGTAGAAGAGGATCATCTTTTCACCTCTTCACCTAGGAGGAATGTAGAAGGTCTGCAGCTCTTGCACGCCGTATGTATCGAGCGCATCAAATTCCCTATAATGCTGCTGCGGAACCACGGTGATTTGTAAACTCTGATCAGCTCCAGTGAAGGTTTGTGCTGACGGGCGGACAAAGAACACTGCGTTGGTCTCGTTCTCAGAGTCACCGCCGAAGACCAAAATAGGGGTAGATGGTCCGGGTCTGTTGCCTTGGGATTGCCCTGAGTAGACTATCTCTTCATCTTCCTCGGTATCGCTCTAAAGATCGGGATAGTGGCAACGGTTTTTTGTTGGTTCTCCGGTTTACGACATCTTTCCGTGTCATCAAAGTCTAGAAGGAAGTACTTGGCGTCTTCATACTTGAGGACTTCATTTACGGAGAATGGGTTTAACTCCCCTGTAACTGTGTACTCGAGGCCATCTTTGAAGTACTTCATACACTGATGTTGTGTAGAAGGGATGATTTTGTACTCGTGTAACAAAGGCTGGACGAGCAGAGCGTTATAGCAAGTCTTGACGTCAATGACATGAAATTTGATTTCGGTGATGAGCATCCCAAAGCGTAATGTCAATATCACAGACCCAAGCATCTGTGATGACTGCGAGTCGAACCCGGAGATGGTAATTTTGTCCTGAGCCAGGTGCTGAACGTTTATGCAGATCTCCTTCAGCACCTTCACGTTGAGAAGGTTGACAGAGGACCCATTGTCGACTAGGATCTTCCCTATCTTAATATCGTGGCAGTACCCGGTGACATATAGAGGACGGTTGTGCTCGCACGTTCCGAGGAGGAGATCTTCATCGCCGAATATGATGTCAGCTGTATGAATCTCTGCCAGCTCGTCCTTCATCTTTTCTTCCGCAAAGAAAGCTTGGAACTGATCAGTCTCTTGCAATCCTTGATTAGAGAATCTCGTGCCTCTTTGGACAGGAAGAGAGAATCCAGTATGCTCAGTTGAGAGGGTATCTTTCTCATATGTGCCAGGAAAATATAATCCACTTTATTTTTCTTAGGCGGGTCATTGGCCGCGAGCTCATTGACGGCATTATCATCGAGGGCAATTTCCTCAGGGTCTTTTTCCTTCCCCTTTTCTCTTTTGTTAGAACCTTTGTTTATAGGCCCGATGTTCTTTTCAGGCAACGTATGGTTATGCAGCTGAATGTTATCGCAGTTCTTCACCTCTTCTTCTTTTCTAGAGGTAGAATCTTTCAAGAGAGGGCCGAGGGTTATTTCTTCATCAGAATCGCTCCCGAAGGTAAGAACTTGAGATTTTCCTTTTGTCGAAATGGTATCAAATATATGACAGTTACCAGCTATTCCTTCATGCTCATCTGTCATGCTTCTCTGTTCCCGACGGGCTTTGTGCTTCATCTGCTTGAAGTGTTGTTGGTGGGAAACGTATCCCTGCCACCACTTCTTGAAGGCATTGCACTCTTCGGAAGGGTTTGTAAACCTCCGATGGTATAAGCAGTAGTTAGGATGTACATCCGCTTCGTCGAGGCGCGTACTCCTGGGAGTGTTTTCCTTGAGAAGTGGAAGTTTCATTCCCATTGACAGGGCTTTGGCGAACCGTTTCCCCGTCTTAAACCTGCTTTTGTCTGTCGCGGGTGCACTTCGATCTGGTTGGAGTACTTTGTAACTCTTCCTCACCGCGGCTTCTTAATACTGACGCTGACGCTTGGCCTTTTCATATATGGCCGTTTCATGTTCTCGGTCAGCTTTGCTCTTTTGAAGGACTTCTTTTAGCAGCCTGTCAATTGGGTCTTCTGACAGTTCCAGGGATTCTGGCGCCGGTCTTTCCCTAGTTCCTCTGTGTTGCTTTCTGATGCCGAGGAAGTTTCTTATTCTTTTAACGACAAGTGAGAGACCATGTGGCAACTTGCTACATAATCCTCGGGTTCTTCTGACGAGTCGTTTCCTTCATCAATATCACTGTCACTGTTCTGAAGGATGTGGTTGAGAAACTCTTCGAGTGTGACTGGGGTCCATGCCTTTTGGTTGTATTCTTCCAGTGCGTTGATGTATTGTTGTAGATCCGTATGATTGTCATCGAGCTGCACGGGTTTCTTGGTCTTCTTCTTTTTCTTCGAAGACTTCGAAGTCTTGGCCTGGAGGTCTTTCCACTCGTTAGTAGTTTTTGGTGTTGGGCACAGTTTAAGCACTCCCTCAATGATCTCGGGCTTCAACAGGCTTTTCCATCTGATCGTCGGACATGCTTGAAGGTTCTTTAGCATTCTTTTAGTTTTAGCTGAAAGGACAACCTCCCACGGAGCTTCTTCTACAAACGAGCATGATGCCCCTGGCGTGTCTACCTTTTTTAGGAGCATGCTTCTGTGGTGGGTTCACCCTCTAGTTTTCGGACAGCGTAAACTTCCCTTGTTGGTATTGTTCTTCGACCCAGTTTTTGAAGACGTATTAATCCTCAATTAGCTGGCCTACTACTCTGTGGTAGGAGCAGTAGTTGGGACTGTTGGCGTCACCAGGCGGCAATGGACGTCTCGGATCCGACAGAGTGATGAGTTTATTATGCATTGCCAGTTCGAATAATCTCCTCGTTTTATTACGGGGAAACGAGTAAGGAAGTCCTAGTTTCTCCTCGAGGGATTGGCGTGGGCGCACGTTTCTTTGGCGAACAACCAGTTTCAAGTTTCTCGGCTGTTGTTGAGCGTTGGCAATGAAGCCGCTTTCCCTTTTCCCTTTTCATTCCGAGGATCCGTTTTTGAAGGGGACGGCCTACGGCCCATCTGTTCCATTTGGGCCAGCTTGTCGATCAAGGCCTGGAAGGTGGTCGTCTTGAAGAACATCATAAACTGGGATACAGTCGCCTGAGGATCGAGGGTCCCAATGAACATGCCCATAGTCGAAGCTTCTTCAATGCGTTATTCGCATTTCGACCATAGGTTCCTCCATTGAATTGCGGAATGAACCCAGGTCTCTCCTGGCTTCACCCTGGCATTGATTAATGTCAGGATCAGAGCGCGCTCATTTGCACTGGCAAACCACTGTGTAGAAGCTCCATTTCCGTGAATGTTTTTACGAAGTCATTTGGGAGCTCCGAGTACTATTCAAATGCTGTTTCCGACAAACTGCTGACGAACTGGAGAAGCAGCAATTTATCATCGCCTCCAGTATTGCCGCAGAATTCTCTGAACTGAGCGACGTGCTGATGCGGGTTGCTTGTCCCCTTATACACATAGAACTTGGGGATGGTATATCCCGAAGGGTACTTGATTTGATCATACCAGCCTGGGTAAGGTCGCCCGGTTTTGACGACTTGGCCATCCGCTTCGTTGGCTTGATGAGCCCGTATTTGCTGAGCTATGTAGTCATCGAGGGAAGCCATGGAGATTGTCTCCTCCCTGGCCGTTGATAAAGCCGGGAGAGGGTTCGATGTTTCCCCTCTGTCGTCCTCGATGATTATCAGCGGATCTTCAGCTGGGGGTTCTGGCTGGATCATCATTCCAACCTTGTCTTGGAACAGGAGCACTATCTGCTTTATATTAGCAGTCTGTTTCGCAGCCTCTTTTTCCTCTCTTTCCATCACCCTTCGCAAGAACTCCGTATCTTTCTCCTGCTCCTGACGCTGGTCGGACGCTGCTTCCGAGCTTTCTTTCTGCCTGGTGAGTGCTGCCATTTTTGTCAGCATCTCCGGGAGCTTTTGTTGCTGCTCCTGATCTTTCGTCAACAACCGAGTTTGTGGTCGATGACCAATGGAAGTACGGCTTTCCACTTTCCCGGAAGCCATGTACACCGTGTGCACGATCATGCCCTAAGACTTGGGGTATTTGTATCCATCACCCTTGGGATTTGCCACCGGCGGTGGGAGATTCTTCGGCCTTCACTTTTTGTAAGAAGTTGAAGTCGAAGGAGCTATTGTAACAGGCGCCTGAGAATTCCCACGCTGCATGCTACAGGGATGAATTTCCTCTTATCGAACCTTCATTTTCTCCGGTCGACTAGAGTAGTTCTTGTTGATCACAGAATCCTGGATTTTCCGCCAGACTTTGTGGATTCGGGAGGACAGCCGCTGAGGGGGCTGCTCCGGCTTCGCATGTACGATATGTTCAACATGTGGGGGCGATTTCTTCAGCACCGCGGTCGGAGAGTGTTCATATCAGATTTTTGCATTTTCATACCGTCCAATTTTTATCACATTGCATATCCGTAGATACTCTTGAGCCGTGTTTGCTAGTCAATTGCAGGATACAGGTTCTCGGTTCTAAAAACGGTGAAATTCATGGAAAACACGAAAAAATCCGGGTTCCTGCCAACCAGAGATAAAACACGGTCTCCGCTCTTCATCCGTATGTTGCCAGAATACCAGTTTAGGGAGACGAAATGTCAAATCAATGTCGTTTTCAGGCACAAGGCTCAATGGTAGCACAAGATCCAAGAGATCTACGCGGAGCTCGAGGCAATCATGACAAAAACATCCACAAAAGTCCACCTTTCCCTCAACAGAAATTCTGGAAGAAATGTGGAGGTATTTTCAGGAAACACATATGCCAAAATACAGACAACAGCAGACCAGGGCCGTATAGAAAAACCCATGCCCTGAACCCACCATTGCGCGGAAGATCCGCGGCCAAAGGGGGGTCTAGGCCGTGGATCCGCGGCCGTACTGGCGCCGCATGCGCAGAGATTTTGGGGGTATTTTGGTCTTTTCGTTTGTGTTCTAGTGGTTGCCCTAGGTTTCCATTCTCCAGCCTATAAATAGCCCAGAACTTTGTGAATGAAAGTCCATTCTTGTATTTTCTTTTTGCTAGGTTTTAGATTACATGTTCTTCTTCTTCTCATCTCTTCTCCATTAAACTTGAGTGAGCTTTGTGAGTGAAGAATGGTGAATAAAGAAGATCATTTTATTATCATGCTTGTCTTACTTTTGCTATAATTGTTGTAACTTTAATTCGTTAAGTAGTTGTTGTTATTTTCTTGTTGTTTCTTTCTTCTCTCTTTTTCTTTATCCTTACATACGACAATGATGCTTACGCTCGATCCTCGCTAAGGTGAGGTCGCAAATAGCTAGTCGTATTCTTCTAATCTCTTCCTTTCTATCTTCCTCTTTTGTTTTGTTTTATTTTTCCGTATCATGATGTGTGAGTAGTTCATACTTGTTAGGGTAGGATAAGGGAAGTTTGAGAGAAGGAAATCTCTCTCACTCTTTCCTTGCCCAACAGCTTAAATTGACTCCCGTTAATTGAACCACAATCCGCTCCTTACGGCACCCTATCCTACATGATAGCGGTGATTCCGTAGTGAGACCGGTTGTGGTTGAATTAACCGGAGGTTATGGCTAAGAGCCAAGAACGGACGGACAAGCACCAAAAGGAAGACTTATGCGTTGGAAAGCCTAGCTTATACTCGCAAGTTCCTTCCTAGTCGTGCTAATCCACGTTGTTGCCGATTACCGTAACACCGATATTAAGAGGGGCAACGAAAGATGTGGAGACTCCTAACTCAAACTAACCTAATCCTAACCCTAACAAGCTCTCTTTAAAACATCAACTTAACACTTAGATAACCACAACAAAATCTGAACTCTCGGACTTAACTCGTTAAAACACATAGAAAAAGACTCCCATCTCCCTGCGGACGACCCGTACTCAACCGGCTAGCTACAAGCGAAACCGTCTTGATTGCGGTATTTAACTAAAACTTGAACACGCAGAACCTCTAACAATCAGAGAGTTCTTTCGCACCCTCCCTAGAGGTTCAAAGCTGTTCCCAGTTGGAATAGCAGCGTCAACATCTACCACTGGAGATGGTGGAGTAAGTCCAGAGGGAGAGTTTCCCTCAGCTTTCCTCACTTGGCTCCAGTGGCGACGTCGAGCATGTCTTGCAGATGGGATTGCTTTGGTTGTGGAAGTGGCTTCATCATGTCCCCTGCTCTGATGAAGGGCTACTGCTGGTGCCAACCTGTTGAAGGCTGGCGTCCATTGAGAGGGGACGGTCAATCTTTCGAAGTTCGACCTTTTGGTAGGGGAAGCAGCCTTGATGACTTCGCCGGAAGCAAGAGTTGAAACGACCAATCTTGGGAAGACCGGTCCTTTAGCAGGAGAAGCCCCTTTGACGACTTTATCCGCCGGAGCTGGAATGGCTATCCGTTTCGGTATAACCCCTTCAGGTATTGTGAGCCTTTTTGCAGGCCCACTGGAGCTTTGGCTCAGTCTGTTGAAGACTGAGGTAGAAGACTTGGACGACCCATTGAGAGGGGCCATAGTGGCTGCAAGTCGATCGAAGACCGACTTCTTTGGAGCTTCCTGTGATGGCACTGGGGCGCTGAATCTTGTCGGCGGGAGCATGGTCCCGAAGAACAATCCAGTGGTAGCCTGAGTCACCTGTTCCACTGGCATTGAGAAGATGCAGGCCGCATTTTGCCCTTACGTCACTCCTCCAGCGGGGACGGAGTGGGAGTTGCTGTTGCAGGTCCACTTGGAAGCTATTGATTCTTCTTTTCTCTGCATAGGAGCAAGACACGAACTCTTAGTACCTCGAATCAAGGGGCAACCATAGAAAACCGTAATTTGTTCTCAAACACCACACACGAAGTGTGGAGTGGAAAGAGGAAAATGTCCCACCGAGCGTGCCCAAATCTGTTCACCGCCAAAAACAGGGATGAACCGGGATGGTACTCTTGCCTAAATTTAAGGGTAAATGCTATTTGGGTTTATCCGTCCACCTCCCCGAACATGCCAAGTTGATTTATGGCACCGTAAATCGGAGGTTTAGAAGGATGCGGCCGTTGTAGCAGACTTCGTCAGATTCCCCCTCGTTTGCAAGGGGTTTTTGAATGTGGGGACGCTCTTCCCTGCAGGTGCAAGCCCCCGCAGTTAATTACGTTACCGCATCGCTGAAACCACTTTCTCCTGCTCCAGAAATTCACTCCGTGTCGTGTGTGTTTGTTTTATTTTTGGTTGCCCGTCGATTGTATACGGAGACAAATTTATGTTGTCTCCCGTAGGGCATGGATTGGTCCAAATCCGTATATCTTAGATTTGGGTTTGGGTTGATTTAAGGATCATTAATCTCGTTTGAGATTAAGATCAACATAAATTTTAGTTAAGGATACGTTAGTCCATTTTGAGACTAAGATCTACTTAACGTGGTTTTAGGATCATTCAGATCCAACAAAAGAGCATTTGGGCTCTATTGTTTTATTTTAAGGACATTACGGTCCGTAGATCACCATTTTTGAGGCGAGGGTTTAGTTTAAGGACGTTTCGGTCCGTAGAGTTTAGTTTAAGGATGTTACGGTCCGTAGATCATCTTGCACGCACGTGTATTTGTTACATGTCCGGATGAGCAACGATGATATGGGAGACACCCGGCTTGGGGTGTGGTTTGATCTGGGGTGTGCACGTCAGTTTGGGAAGTGTACCGAAGAGCAGTTGGTTGTCGGGACCCGCCACCTCTCTGAAGACGTTGAGAAATTACAATGACATGTATCAGAGGTATGAAGAGATGTACCCTTGAACCAATTTCCCTATCCGAGGGAAACGGAATCGATGGTCATGCCCAGAAATCATTAGTCGTATTTTGAGACATCATCAATTGAGGAGTCATCAGTCGAGTTTGAAACTGGAATTATTTTAGGAACTCATGAGCATAGGCTCGGTCTATTTGGAGATCAAAGATGTTGTAATCTCAAGAAGACTTAGCCAACTTGAGGCTGGAGTCGAGAACTCACGTGTTCCAACGTAACGTTCTAAAGCAGTGTTAAACACTAGATTTTGGGGGCACTTACGTGTGGCACGTGAGGCACCTCAAAGCTGGCACTTTACATTGGGTTCAAGTCCCTGTTTATATATAAGTGTTAAACACTTAATCCCTGTGGTGCTCACGTGCGAACACGTGAGGCGCCCTCAGACTGTGAGCGCTATTTTTGGATCTATTTCCTTCTCCATATAAGTGCTAAGCGCTTAGTTCATTAATGCTCACGTGCGAACACGTGAGGTGCTCTCAAAATGTGAGCGCTGCCTTTGGGTTTATTCCCTTTTCTGTATAAGTGCTTGTTTGGGGGTCACGTGGGAACATGTGACTGCCCTAGGAGGCACTTCTTGTTCTTCTTTTAGGCGCTCGCGTATGAAACACGTGACTCGGTCTTAGCCATTCGTTTTAGTTCATCAAAGGCTCTCACATGGGGAAACACGTGAGGTTTCATTATAGTGTTGAGCACTAATGAATCACCAGTCTTTCCCTCTATGTGCATGAGAATTTCAAGTCTCTTGTTTTATAAGAACTAAATTCTTTTCACAGGGTTAAACCCTACTGTTATCAGAGGAATTAAATTCCTATATACTTTTGTAAGAATTAAATTCTTTGAACCTAGTTCTTTCTCCTATATTTTGAATCTGCATAACAGAATCTCCCTGATGAGAATTAAATTCTCAACTTGTGGGGAGATCTGCTTCTGCAGACCTCAACCAGAGGAAGAAAAAAGTTCTTGTATGAAGGGTTAAACCTTTAAAGAGGCGAAGAAGGGATAGGATAATCTCTGTATTTTCTTATTACCTAGGTTTTTTTCCTTTTAAGAAGGGGATCTTCTTCTTTTAGAGAATTGAATTCTCTTTCTCTTTTTTTCCCTTTTTTTTGTATGCTCTCTTTTGTTCTTCCCTTTTCTTATGTTGAAGTCATTGGTTCATTATATAGTGGAGAGACGTTTGTTGATTAGTTTTAGGAAATCTCTCATTGAGAGATCCTAGTTGATTTTGGGGGTTCTGCCCACTGTTGGAACTTTGATCCAAGCGTTTCTATCTTACAGAACATATTTTCTTGTTTCTTAAACATGGTTAGGGAAATATTTTCCTATATAGAATTTATTCTATAGATTGATGATTTTTAATCACCGTTGGATTTTTAATCCAAGGGTGCTTGGTCTAACGGAGCACAATCCTTCTTTGTTTAAGAAGATTTGAAATATATTTTCCAACTTATGGGATCTTTGATCTGCCAACTTTCTGTTTAACATAAAATATCATTTCTTATTTAAAGTTCAATAGAATTTAATCCTATACTTAATCATCATTTGATCTTTGATCCAACGGTTCCTTGTTGAGTAGAATTTAATTCTACGTAGGGAAGTGCCCTCACGTGTTCAACACGTGAGGCTTATTAGCCGGGCAATTGTTTCAATTGTAGTGCCTATATGCATTGCATATAGGCACTCACGTGTTCAACACGTGGGGCTGTTTTAGCCTTCCAATTGTTTTAATTGCTGTGCCTATATGCGTTGTATATAGGCACTCACGTGTTTAACACGTGGGGCTGTTTTAGCCTAGCAATTGTTTTAATTGATGTGCCTATATGCGTTGCATATAGGCACTCATGTGTTAAACACGTGGGGCTGTTTTAGCCAAGCAATTTTTTTAAATGTTGTGCCTATATGCGTTGCATATAGGCACTCACGTGTTAAACACGTGGGGCTGTTTTAGCCTAGCAATTGTTTTAATTGTTGTGCATATATGCGTTGCATATAGGTACTCACGTGTTAAACAAGTGGGGCTGTTTTAGCCAAGCAATTGTTTTAATTGTTGTGCCTATATGCGTTGCATATAGGCACTCACGTCTTAAACACGTGGGGTTGTTTTAGCCTAGAAATTGTTTTAATTGCTGTGCCTATATGCGTTACATATAGGCACTCACATGTTAAACACGTGGGGTTGTTTTAGTGAGGAACTTTCCCTCATCCCTTTTTTATAAGGGAACAGTCTTGTGGTCCTGACCGATCTAACACAGTGCGATATCAACTCCCAATACCGGGAGAGACGAATCCCTGACAATCACTTACTGCCTCCCTGTGGCTCGAGACTGTACCCAACCAAAACCTGTTTGCACGACTCAGTAGAGCCATGGTAGGGTAGTGATCAAAGCACAGTGGGAACTCACACGAGACAAATAATGATCTCAGGTCTAAAGACTAACCTGTACACACGTCATAAGAGAACCTGTATCTGACAATAGGTATAATACCATCCAGAAGTTCTCAGCGAATCCGTCCAGTGTACTCACCCCAACTGAGCACCCGTATACAATCTTAGGTGATCACATCAATGGTTGTGGGACCAACCACCGCCCCTCGTCGGAGTCTCGAAACGTATACGCAAGTCTACTCTGGAGTATCAATGCCCGATCTCGATACTCCCACGACTTGGGACTTTTAAGGATGTGCTTATAGACTACCTAGCTCCCACAAGTATGATCGCCATCATAATGCTTGTAGTCAAGCAAGATCCTACGGGCTTTATCAACATGTGGTCACCATATATAATATATGCACATGTTAAGATAAAAACGAACCATAATAGTATACTACTGCATCGAGTCTTTTTCAATATGTGCAAGCTGGATAAAACATCAATCGAAATAAATACACATATCCTGACAAAGACAGGTCAAATAAAATACTATATACCGAGCCAGATTGTCCCGTACATACATATCCCCAGCATGCACATGTATACATATATAATACTGGCCTCTAGGGCATACATATCCAACAGGGATGCCCAGCTTTTGCAAAAAAGCAGCATGCGGACAAGCTCGAGGCACGCTTAGTACTGTGTAAGTTTGTGGGATACCCAAAGAACTTCAGGGGGTATCTTTTCTATTTCACACAGGAACAAAAGGTCTTTGTTTCTCAGCATGCCCAATTTTTGGAAACACGAATTTTATAAAATGAGATAAGTGGGAGCGCAATAGAACTGGAAGAAATTCTAGAACCACAAACTATTTCTGAAAGCATGGTTGAACCAGAAGTTTCGAAAGAACCGGATATCCCCGCGCCACTCCGCAGGACTAGTAGACGGTCTCATCCGCCCGAGAGATACTACGATTTTCTCATAGATGTGGGTAATAGAGGATTGCATCATTGACGATGATGAGCCAACTAGTTTCCAGTAAGCCATTCAGAGCACAGACTCGGTAAAATGGATGGATGCAATGCGGACCGAAATAGAGTCCATGTGCACCAACAAACTATGGACTTTGGACATTGCTCCAGAAGGGGTAAAACCCGTAGGCTGCAAATGGATCTTCAGAAAGAAGATTGGTGTAGATGGATAGGTTGAAACCTATAAGGCTAGACTTATTGCTAAAGGTTTTCGTCAAGGACTTGGTTTGGACTATGATAAAACCTTTTCTCCAGTGGCTATGCTCAAATCCATTCGGATCATTTTTACCATTGCTACCTTCCACGATTATGAAATTTGGTAGATGGACGTAAAGAACGCTTTTCTAAATGGAAATTTGGAAGAGTGCGTCAATATGGATCAGCCGGAGGGTTTCATTCATAGTGGGAGCAGTAGAAAGGTGTGCAAGTTGCTTAAGTCCATTTATGGACTAAAACAGGCATCGCGGAATTGGAACATCTGTTTGGATGAGACGGTCAAGGAATTTGACTTTATCAAAAATCCAGATGAACCATGCATATATAGTAAAATTATAGTGAGAACTGTGATATTCCTCATCCTGTACGTGGATGATATGAGTGCAGATAGTCTGTCGACCTGAGGTCGTCATTTGTCTCATGTGAGTTCCCACCGTGCTTTGATTACTACCCTACCATGGCTCTACTAAGTCTTGCAAACAAGTTTTATTTGGGTACAGTCCCGAGCTACATGGAGGCAGTGAGCAACTATTGGGGATTTGTCTCTCCCGGTATAGCGAGTCGATGTTGAACAATGATCGGTTAGTCAACACCATAAGTCCCTGGCCATGACGAATTGAGATTTATTGGTGGTTGGACCAGTAGATTCTCGGATGGTCTTGAGCCACACTGACATGACTTGTCTGGTTATTAGAGGTATGACGTTTTCCACCCTACTAGACCTTGCATGCGATACTTTCAGACGAACAGACCGGACTGCACGGATATTATCACGAACAGGCTCAGTAGGGGTTCGGATGAGTTCGTTCGTTGGCCTTCTTTTTCGATAGATACGTACAGCTAGTACCGCTGACGGACTTGTGGTTAAACCCACTGCCGGCGTACTGTCGAGTATTTAGAGTTATACACAGAGGGTTTCCCTGGTTCAAGCGAAACGATGTAGAGGCCGTATGGTTTTACGGCAGGGTTTCGATTATATACGTGTACTTGCTACACGGATGTTGTTCGGACGGTTAATACTGGTGGGCTTTGGTTTAAGACGAATTCTTGTATTATATTATTGGATTATTGTTATCTCATTGTATTAGTATTTTTCGGAATACGAATACTGGTATGTATATACGGTGTGGGCATTCTTGTAATTTTACAAGACATGCTTCTAGAAGGAGACACCTCATTATTAGATTTATCTATTTGTGGAAATAGATTAATGAGGTGGAAAGTGGAAATATTTGTGGTATGGATGAAAGCACGGCTAATTCATTTATTTATTCATTTGACTTTACTATTCAAGCATGGTTGCTTATTTTCTATTGAAAATAAGCCATGCTTGATTATTGTAAGGATAGCCATTCTCATTTGCTTCCATACTCTAGGTCATTTGCCTTTGCTCATTCTCTCTCCAATTTTCCTCTCCTTTTTCCTTAAGCCCTAACCCTCACATGAGTTGTGAATTCTATGGCTCTTGAGATAAAATATTCCATTCATCTTTCTCTACAACTTCTAAGTTTTGTAGTCTAGCAAACTACACATCTTAGTTACCTCATACTTGAGGTTGAAACTTGAATCATAGGCACTCGGGTGGATCATCTTCGACAAAGAGGAGACCGACGATCGAGTTCCATTCAAGCTATCTAGGAGCCAAGAAGAGGAGAATAAGTTTCAAGCAACCAAGGAGCTAAGATGAAAACAAGAAGACCCGAAAGACTAGATCAACGAGGTATAAACTCTCACCGAATAGTTAGAACCTATTCGTAGTTATTCTTAGCTAGTTATGGTTTAATTAAGATCCTGAGTTGTATTGGTCGATGTAGCAAAGCCACTCTTTTGAAACAGAAGAAAATCGTTTTTTGTGTATTCAGCCTCCTCGCGAATCCGCGGGGTGCGCGACATCGACTTACATAGCTTTGATCCGCTTAAGAAGGTGCGCAAAAACTCCCCAACTGTGATTCTAAAGAAATTACCCCAACATGCAGAAGTTCCAGTGCAGGCAAAGCCGGAGCGACCTCATCAGTGGCTCTCCTCGCAAATTAATAGGGTCTGGCGGAAAGTCCAGGACTCTGTGATTGATCAAAACTACTCTCGTCGACTAAAGAAATTGAAAGCTCGACAAGAAAAGGACTACTCCTCTGCCATATAACGGAGGACTTCTTCTAAGAAAGTGCCTGTCATAACGGCCCCTTCAACTCCAGTCTTTCATAAAAGAACGAGGTTGGAGAAAACTCTACCGCCCGCGGCGAACACTGAAGGCGATAGAATTAAACGCCCCAAGGCCGGGGGCATAACAATACATAAGGCCTACATGGCTTCAGGAAAAGAAAAAAGCCGTGCTTCGGTGAGTCACCGACCGCAAACTCGGTCACTGACTAATGCTATGGAGAAACAACAAAAGCTCCAGGAAATGCTGACCAAAATGGCAGCACTTACCAGACAGAAAGAAAGTTCGGACAAAGAGGCCGAACAACGCCATGAGCAGGAGACCGATGCAGAGTTCATGCGAAAGATGCTCGAGAAAAAAGACAAAGAACCCGCTGAACAAGATGCCAACATAAAGCATATGACCTTCTTTTTCCAAGACATAGTTAGAATGATGATCCAACCAGAACCCCCGGCCGAGGATCTGCCGATAATCGTCGACGATGACAGAGGGGAAACATCAAACCCTCCTCCACACTTATCGGCAGCCAAGGAGGAAACAATCTCTAAGGACACCCTTGATGATTATATTGCTCAACAAATAAGAGCTCATCAAGCTAATGAAGCTGTTGGCCATATCGTCAGAACTGGACGACCGTATTCAGGCTGGTATGATCAAATCAAGTACCCGCCGGGATATACGATCCCCAAGTTCCATGTATACAAAGGGACAGGCAACCCTCACCAGCACATCACGCAGTTCAGAGCTCTGTGCGGCAACACTGGAGGCAATGACAAATTGTTGCTTCTCTAGTTCATTGGCAGCCTATCAGAAACAACATTCGATTGGTACTCGGAGCTCCTAAATGACTTCGTGAAAACATTCGCAGAGGTGGAACTGCTGTTCTCACAGCATTTTGCCAACGCGAGCGAACATACTCATATCACGACATTAATCAATGCCAGGATAAAGTCGGGAGAAACCTAGGTCCAATACACGATCCAGTGGCGGAACCTGTGGTCTAAGTGCAAACAGCCCATTGAAGAATCTCCTGCCGTGGGCATGTTCATCCGGACCCTTGATCCTCACACGACTGTGTCCCAGTTTATGACATTCTTCAAACCAACTACCTTTCAGGCTCGGACAGATAAACTGGTCCAAATGGACTAGATGGGCCACTGTCCTTCCTTCTCAAATAAGGACTCCCGAAATAACAAAGGTAAAGGGAAAGCGGCCTTCGTTGCCAATACGCAACAACAGCTGAGTGGCTCAAAACCAGCTGCTCGCTAAAACAACGCGATTCCGTGCCCATCCTTAGAGGAAAGACTAGGGCGTGCTTATTCGTTTCCCCGCTACAAGACGAGGAGACTGTTCGAATTGGCAAAGCGTAATAAACTCATCACAATGCCAGACCCATGGCGATCACCACAACCCGGCGACGTAAAAAACCCTAACTACTGCTTGTATCACGGAATGGTGAGCCACCCAATTGAGGATTGTTACGTCTTCAAGAACTGGGTCGAAGACTAGTATCAACAGGGGAAATTCGCACTGTCTAATAATTGGAGGGTAAACCCACCCCAGAAGCACACTTCCAAAAAGGTGGATGCGCAGGGCATCACGCTCACTTATGGAAGAAACTCCATGGGGCATCATGCTCACTCATGGAAGAAACTCCATGGGAAGTCATTCTTTCAGCAAAAACCAAAAGAATGCTGAAAGATCTACAGGCATGTCCAGCAGTTAGGTGGAAAATCCTACTTGAACCCGAAAGAATCGAAAGGATGCTAAAACCTCGTCCCGTGCCAAAAATTGTTGACGAGAGGAAAAACCCCCAAGTCAAGCCTTTAAAGTCTTCGAAGAAAAAGAAGGCGACCAAGAAGCCTGTGCGGCCTGCCAAGTATGACGACAAGCGCACAGATATACAAAAGTATATTCACACACTGGAGGAGTACAACCAGAAGGAGCGGACACCGGTCAAGCTCGAAGAGTTCCTCAAGCATATTCTTGAGGGTGAAGATATTGACAATGATGAGGAAAATGACTCATCTGAAGAATCTGAAGACTATGTAGCAAGTTGCCTCATGGTCTCTCATTCGCCGTTATTTGACGAAGAAACTCCCTCAGCATCAGACAACAAAACGGAGGAACTGGGGGCAGTATCGGCGCCAAAATTCCCGGAACTGCCGGAAGACCCAATCGATAGACTGTTAAACGAAGCATTTCAAAAAAGCAAAGTTGACCAAGAACGCGAGAAAACTATATAAGAAAAGGCTAAGCGTCAGTGTTAGGACAAAGAAGTTGCGGTGATGACGAGTTGTAAAGTACTCCAACCAAACCAAAGCACACCTACTACAAATAAGAGCAGGATCAAAACAGAGAAGCGGTTCTCCAAAGCTCTGTCAATGGGAATGAAGCTGCCACCTCTCGTAAGAAACACTCCTGGAGTCATATACCTCGATGGAGAAGATGCATGCCCAAACTATTTCCTATATCATCGGAGGGTCACCCACCCCACCAAGGAATGCAGTGCCTTCAAGAAATGGTGGCAAGGATACGTTGCCCACTAAAAATACTTCAAGAGGATGAAGCGCGAAGCTCGTGCTCGTCGATGGCAAAATAGTGTGACAAATGAGCATGAAGAAACGACTGGCAACTGTCATATGGTTGATATCAGTTTGGAAGGGGGAAAACCCTAAGTTCTTACTTTCGGAAGAAATTCTGAGGACGAACGTCTCTCAGCCCTCTCTTCAAAGACTCCACCTCCGAAAAAGAAGAGCAGGAGAAGAACTGTGAGAATATTCAGCTGTGTAATAGCACGCTGTGCAAGAAGAACCTCGGGCTTACAAATAAAGGTTCGAATAAAAAAGACAAAGGGAAAGGGAAAATCCTTTAGAAAATTGCCCTCGATGAAGAAGCAGTCAAAGATCTCGCAGCAAGGTACCCGCCTAAGGAAAACAAGGTGGATTGCAACGTCCTAGCACATCTGAGGAAAATACCCTCGTAACTGAGCATATTGGATGCTCTCCTCCTGTCCAAAAATGCATAAGATTCTCTGATCAAGGCATTACAAGAGCTCGATCAATACCAAGATTTCTTCACAGAAGAGAAGATGAAAGATGAACTGGCAGAGGTCAACGCGGCTGATATTACATTCGGCGATGAAGATCTCCTCCTCAGTACGTGCGAACATAATCGTCCGTTATATGTCACCGGGTACTGCCACGACATCAAGATAGGGAAAATCCTTGTCGATAACGGATCCTCCGTTAACTTGCTGTCACGCCCCGCTTCCCAAAAGAGTGGTAACGACATGTGACGAGACCCATGAACGTATTTATTTTGAGAAGGTCATTTCTCGAAATAAATACGCTAAGCGTTTATAAGCAATATAAACTAACAAGAATAAACAAAATAATGAAATTAAACTTTGATTTCTTATATTCATGATTCACAATTGACAAAATATCTAAATACAAGATACGATAACATGATAAGCCTTAACAAAGAGGCATACATAAATAAGCTGAAATGAAAAGAAAAGCTGAATGTAACTGACGCCCGGTTATGATGCGAACTCGTTGTACTCTTTTTCGACCACTTCAAGTCCCTAAAAGAATGGTGTGATATATATAAATAAAATGCAAGGTGCAATGCGATATATGGTATAGCATCGATATAAATCATGAACATGTAAACAAGTATAGTAGCATGCATGGTAATGTGTAGGTCAAGTATATCGGCATGACAAACAAATATAACATGGCCGTGGAGTGTAGGTATAGTGAACATGAAGTGAATGTAAGTGTCTTAAAAGGTCTCTAAAAGGGTAAAAGTAACTAACGTGAGTTCAAGTGTGAATGTCAAGCAATTTCAAGAGTATTCTCGAACCCAAGGCTATCTTCCAGGGGCAACAAATCACGGGCCTAAAATAGTGGGACTTCAATTGTTATTGAAGTATTCCAAACCCCACAGGTTATCATCCAGGGGCTTGGAAACACGGGCCCTCATTCATGAATACGTGATGTACCGTTTCAGCCCGGCACCACAACAACGTTATTTGTACTATTTCAGCCCGGTACCACAGCGACATTATTTATAAAAATGGGACTCATGAGATTCTTTCGGATTCATACTTAAACTACCACAAACCCCCGTGTATCTAATTTATAATTAAAGTTAACAGTATTTCTGAAAACCATGAATACAAAAGATGATGTATGGTATTAAGTTTTCAAGATTGAGTTCATGTAGTTATGTTAAATGCAAGTCATGCAAATTGTATTCATGTTTCGAGTCAAGTTGGTTCAAGTGTGCATATTGGGTTCAAGTTTTCATGATTGAGTCGTGTCAAGATCAAGTCAATTCTAGCATATAATGGTTTAATCACAAGTCATATAGATAAAAAAATAAATAAGTAATCACAGAACATGATATGAGATAGGTATACAAGTAACGTCCAAAAACAATATTGTAAATAAGTATTGTGTACAACTAATCAATCAAGTCAAACAATTTCAGAATATAAATAGAAATATATATCTATGTGTTTTCCACGTGTTAGTTTCAGTATCTCCTAAATACGACTACTGGTTTGGGAGATATACCCTTTTTCGTATCGTAGAGCAAAACAGATCAGAATCTGTTCAGCACCATTATATATTTTTAAAACGCGGTTTGAGTTAATTTTAATTAGGTTTCAGGTTACGAAGATTAATAGAAAATTGTAGGACTTTCGATGTACTTTTCCAAAACACCAAGATTCACACGATTTGGACTCCTGAAGCTCTAGTTATGATCATTTTAACATCAGCGTTTAAAACAGAAATTCGGATTTCTGGACAGCAACTATATATTGTATTGCAAAGCCTGTATCGGGTTGTTTCATACATTTCTAAGTAATCTAGTATACATATAGTTCTATCAATTTTACATCTACACATCTAAAATTTGTCACGAACGGACATCGGGAATTCGAGTTATGTCCTATTTAAAAATAGTGTGCGAATCAGGACAGATTCTGTCCAGATTCGTCACTAAATATTGTAACGCGGTTTTATATATTTTACGTCGGTTTTCAGTAAAATCTTAAAACCAATAAAATCTAGATCTTTTGATTAAATATTCAAAACATCTGAAAACACTTAATTTGGATCAACAATTACAGAGTTACGGTCTCTCGAAGAAGACCCTTATTGGCAGTTTTCTAGTTTTAAAAACATTGAATAAAAAATTTCGTAACACCTAAACCATTATTCGGTTTGATATGAAATTTTTACTGTAGACCTGAAATTTTATCTATTATATAATTTAATTTTCCTAGAATGTCTTATTTTCTAAAAATTATTTTGAAGGTAAAGATATTTTTTCAAGGTGGTATTTGAGATTGAAAAGGTCATGGTATTTATTTGAAACATCATTTTCTTTTAAAACTAAATAAAAATAAAATAAAACAAAAATAACCTGCAATAAATTATGAAAGGCATACGGACAAGAATATGAATCGGTTATGATATTTATACTAAAATCGATATAAAAGATTAATAAAAATTCTACACAAAAATTATTAAACACTTTTCTTTTGTTTTGAATAAACGATCATGTTATATGATGGTATGCAATATAAAATGATACGATTCACATATTTTCACAACTATAGGGTTGTCCTACAGCTATACTAAACTATAGGGTTGAGCTAACAGGCTAACTGAAGGTAAGGAAACCGCCTAACATCTGAGTCGATACTTATATATATATATATATATATATAAGTCGGTGATCACGCCTCAATAATATCACATCCGATACCATATTTATAATCAGACATATCCAAGTCAAGAGTGCGGATCAAACATCAATATATAGCTCGTACATAAATCCGTCGTACGGCATCCCAAATCTGGGTACGGTTCAATATCAAATTCATCAAATTATTCATCTGGTATCCTCTTTATCAAAGATCACAATCCGGGTACTGATCTATGTCTAGTACAATACTAATATCATCAATATAATCATGATCTGACTACTGATCGACAGTCTCATCCAAACCGATATCATCAGCACATATCATCATAGAGAAGTATACACCGCCCAATGCGGCCTATCATAAACATTCTAACATATCATATCTCATATCACGATCACATGTCGACCATTTTATTTATATCACTATTCACATGGCAACGTCGTCCAAAATCCGCTATAACATCATGACGTATCTCAAATACGAATTTTGCCATATCACCGATCTCACGGCCTCAACTCAAATATCATCGACTCATCTCAATCCCAAGTATCATCCTCAAATCCGTATGTGAACACATAGTCCCATACCCATGTGGACACATAACTATATAATCCCATATACGCACATATGAAAGAAGAATGTATGCAAGTGTGGGTGTGTGTGTGTGTGGTGCAACCACTACTCTAGGGTTTCACAACAATAAATCAATCCAAACACACCAAACATCCATATTTATTATGAATAATCTCAAGCAATATATATAATCAATATATGTGTATATACGTATTCGTATACATCACCACGAACAGCGGGGGTGCTATACGCCATCCAACCGACTTCTTCCCGTAGATATAAATCTACTCACCTTGTCATCGCTCGCTGGTGCCGACATCGCCACGCGCTTGCTTGTCGTCTCGAAGTCCACATGGGGTACCTACATATCATAACGCACCGTATCACATTAAAATCCGACTCATGACCAAAACGACACACGAATCCCACATAGGTCAAAACCTATGGTTTACTTTCACAAATCAACTCAAACACCCTCGACATCGGCGTACAAACGCCGATTGATCGAGAAAACATCAACCGTACTAATAATGGTTTCACAAATCACTAATTATATATGAAATAGGATTTAAATCATCAAAAGATTAAAATTAATCAATTCGTTTTATTTCTCAAAAACCTAGTTAGCAAAAGTTTTCGTTTTAATTCGAAACTTGATGTTTTAACAAAACTAATGCCTAATATATTCACTAAATATCTTAATTAGGTCATATAAACCACTTCTATATTTTTATGATACTAATTTGTAAAAATTCAAAAATTCTAGTTTGCAATTATTCAATTTTACCAACTTTATAGTAAATATGCCCAAACAACAATCTAGCTTGGATTTGCATATACTAAAATATTAAACCATAATTTATAATGTTAATAATATGATAAAAACCCTAACCTTATTTTTAATCTCCCATTCTAATTCAATTTTAAAAAAAAACTAGTAAGCATGAAAACTAGAAAATTGACGCAACCATCGCGGATTTGCGACAAAAGACTACAATCTATCATGAAAAACCATTCCACACTACAAGCAATCTACCATACTCAAACAATCCACATGCAATGCTTCAATTCCCATTTCCAAAATCAACCCCTTCTCTTGATTTTTTTATAAACTAGCAACAACAACAATTTCACACTTTAAATAACTAATTTAGCATATACAAGCTACAATTTAACCATTAGATAGAAATTATACCTCCAAGTTTGAAACCCTAGGTTGCTCTAGCCACCAAAGACACCTCCTTTCTCAATGCTTTAAACCAATTTGGGTGTGAGGAGGGATAGAATTAGGATTTGCTTTGAATTTGTGAAGAAATTGTGGATTTTTTTTAATGTGTTTTGAGATGAAATTTGAGGCCAAAAGCGATGGGAACATGGGGGGGAAATGGGGCTGGCGCAGTTTAGATTCGGCCAAGAGAGGAATGGGGAAAGGGTGAGGGAATTGGTGAAAAATTTCCAAGTCAAAGCCCTCCCAAATTACCATAATACCCCCACCTACTTTACTATATATAAAAACCCTTATTTTAACCCATTTCTTCACATGGATGAAGACAACAAGAGAGGGGGAGAAAGTGGGCTGATGTTAGAAATAGTGGGGCCGGTCATGGTTGAGGGGTGAGGAATGTGTGAGGTTGCAAAGAAAATTTCATGCAAAAAGAACCCCTCAAGTTACAAAATTGCAAGTTTTAGTCAAATTATTTAAATTTTAGTTTTCCATTAATTATAACCAATTAGAACTTGAAATAAATTGCTAAAAATTTATATTACAAACTAGATTTTAGTTGTCAAGGTTCTATAGTGTGTAATTAGCCTATTCAAATTTGTATTTATCGCCAATTTAATGTATTTTTAACAGTTTAAAATAATATTAAAATAATTAATTTCGGAAAAATTTTCAGAAAATTTAAAATTTTAACAATGGCTCAATAAATACTAAACACTAGCAATTTCATAGCTAGAATATATATATTTAATTTTATAATAAAGATATTCATATTTTGACTTTTTTTACAGAAAACCCCCTTATTTTACCGATTTTCCGAAATTTCACCGAAACGATTTTCAAAACGTTACAATCTTCCCCCCTTAAAGAAATCCGGTCCCCGAATTTAAATTAAAACTCCCCCTAAATACTAAAACATTTCAGCGAAACCATCAAGTCGTCGGGGCTCCGAAATCATAAGTACATAAAACAAATCGTAGCGCAACGCATGCGCATGAAAAATGAGCCTATAACTCAAAATCAAACTCCATCCAGCATCCCGCAATGATCGGAGTCATGGGGAATACATCAATGTCCACATCCAATATGAAAACCAACATGATATACATCATTAAAATATCTGGAAGCAATGCATGCCAACCCTTTTTTCAAATCGCTGTGCGATGTGTGTATCACTGCACAGTGGCGGACGTCCATTGTGAGAAAATAACTATATATATATATCCTTTCTTTAACATACACGTCCCGCCGTTTTGAAAACAATTTAGAAGGGTTTCCTTGTTTTAAAACATTTCGTGTCATATCAGACATGTAGGTAAATACTGAGACTATAGCTCGCTTTTTGGAAATCCCTTCGATAACTATCAATGCATGCAAAATATATTCAGGTACTGTCCTCTGACTATTCCTGCTCAGTACGAAAACAATAATAACATCATAAAAACGTACTGCTCCATAACAAATCAATCCCAAAATATGCACATGAATACTACGTGCGTCTGGTGCGCACGGAAATCAAAATCCATGAATGTGCCATACATGCGTACAGAAACAATATCTAAGTGGATCGGGTGTGCACAAAACATCTGTCAAGGGCAACAGGTGTGCCTGACAGCAAAAACAGGTGCATCTGATATACACAAAGAATCTCGATTTAGTGCATCTGGTGTGCACCAAAATCGTATCTCATAACATGCGCCCAACATGCGCGAAAACCCAAATCAGGTGCACAAGGTGCACAAAACAAATATCGAAAATCACCATCGAAATCAAAGTCCAGTGCAACGGTATGTTGGAGATAGTGCCCTCAGAGTCAATTATTAGGTCACAGGTAGGTGATTGTAATGATTGAGGGAGGACCTATCCCGGTAGGACAGTCTTACTCGAGATGATAGTGTGCTATCTGGTTTACCTTTATCATCGTGTACTGTTTTAAGTGACCTGACACGTCGCTATTACACGTTGATAGAGCCCCTAGGATTCTTGCTTGACCACCAGCAGTATGAGGGCGATCATATAAGTGGGAGCTGGGGGTCTATAAGCATATCCTTAAAAGGTCCCTAGTCGTGAGAGTTTCGAGACAGGGCATCGATTCTCCATAGTAGACTAGTGTATACAGTCGAGACCCCGACGAGGGGCGGTGGCCGGTCTCACAAGCCACTGGTGTCAGTTGGATCACCTAAGATGTATACAGGTGCTCATTGGGTTATGAGTACACCGGACAGGACTCGCCGGGAACATGCTAGTTGGTCATATACCAGACGTCAGATGGCAGTTCCCTGGTGACATGTGTGCAAGTTAGTTCATCGACCTGGGGATCGTCATTTGTCTCGTGTGAGTTCCCACTGTACTTTGATTACTACCCTACCACGGCTCAAAGGAGTCGTGCAAACAGGTTTTAGTTGGGTACAGTCCCGAGCCACATGGAGGCAGTGAGCGTATCTTCAGGGGTTCGTCTCTCCCGGTATTGGGGGTGAGGTCGTGCTGTGTCTAGGAGAGCCATTACACAAAGTCCTTGGCCAAGGCAAGGAGATTTACTGGTAGGTATTCCAGTAGTATCTCAGGGTGTTCTGGGCTACACTCCGACACGACTTGTACCGCTTTTGGGGGTCTGACTTTTACCAACCCCCTAGGCCCGCCATGCGATACTCATAGACGAACGGACCGGACTGCACGGATATTGTCACTGACAGGCTCAGTTGGGTGTCGGGGTGAGCTTCCTCATCGACGTCCCTTTTGGTCAATAGCTGGTGGCCCGTCACGTATTGGCATATACCTCTGACGTGCTAGTGGTTAAATCCACAGCCATAGTATTGACGAGTCTTTAGAGTCCACCACAATTACAGTTACTCAGCTTTCGGGCGAAAGGTTGTAGAGGCCGTATGGAGATATGGCAAGGTCCGATCAGATACGTGCGGTATTGCACGGATCAGGATCGGACAGTTTGTACTATAGGCCGTATGGTTATATGGCAGGGTTCGATCACTTACGTGCGGTATTGCACGGATCAGGATCGAACGGATATTACTGGCCGGCTTTGGTATAAGCCGGATCCTAGTATAGTACAGTGTAGATTTTTGTCTCATTGCATTTGTATTTCGGTCGGAATACAAATGCGGGTGTGTATGCACAGTATCGGGGTTTTCCTGTAATTTATTACGGGACCAGTTTTTGGAGTTGCCAGTTTGCTTTCCGTTTCGGCCGATTTCCATTGTTCCGTTCATTGGCCGAAGATTGGTGGAGGAGGGCTTATTTGCATTGTTGCAAATAGGCTTTTGTGGAGGGGGTCCTTGCATATTATCATGTCATGATACTTGTCCCATCATTTGACTTCATATCTTCATGATGGCTTGACTTTATGTAACCATCATGGTTGTTGATTACTTGTTTTGGAGTGAGGGTTATGGTTGTGATCATTGGTTTCTCTCATCATCACTTCTCATCATGGCTTTCCACCCACCCCTTGACCTTATTCACTCTCTCTCTCCAATCTAACACGAGTGGCCGGCCATTCCAAAAGGAATGGGATTCATTTTTGGGGTGTGGCATTTTCTTCTCTCATGGTGCTATGAAAATTGCTCTCTTGTTCCTCTCCAAAAATCCTCTCTTTTCTTCCACCAAATGGCAAAGCTCCAAAACCCCAAATGAGACTTGAGGACTACAGATTCTACAACGAACCTTGGGCACGTCGAGTAGCCGGCTTCGTGCCCGAGTTGCCTCGGCATTGAGGTGGGAGCCCGTAAACATAGTAGGCGATGTGGTGCACTTCCGGCGACGAAGAGGAGACGGGACTTTTCCGCAGGAGATCGGGACCATGACGAGAAGACCGGAGGACTTGGATCGTCGGTATATCTCTATTCCCTTTCTTGTAGATAGCTTAGACTAGTTAATGGTTCGATCCGGAGTTTAGTGCGCGGTGGTGCCGGTTTGCAAAGTCCGCAAAATTTTAGTTATTCACCGCTTCCGCATTCCGGCGTCGGATTGACGGCCGGGGCGCCGCCGTGCACTTACAGTGGTATCAGAGCCTCCCCATTAACTTAGTCTAGCTTTGTGTAATGTGTTTTTCAGTTCCGATCGATCGAAATGTCCGAAAACCCAAATACACCCACGACAGTTTCTGTTGAAATTTTTCAGTCTCCAAAAATTTTTCAGGTTGTAAAATATTGATGTACGAGAAAATATAAGAGTTCTGTAAAAATTCGACGATGTAAAGCTACAGTGTGAGCGCGGAACCGCCGCGGAAACACCATACTTGCCGCCCTTCCGCGGTGCACTGTGCACGTCACATCACCAAATTTTTTCAGATGCCTTCTGGGTTTATTTCAGGGGTTTTGGAATATTAAAATTGGGCCCATATTTTCTGTAACTGCTACAGTTTTGTTTTGGGGCCCACTTGTTAATATTCGATCAGTCGGATATTTTAAACACAGTTTTCACAGTATTTACATTATATCTGCGACCGTGAATGTCACTCGATCGGTAAATCCGGTCTAACTACTATAGCCCGGTTAGACGGATTTGCGAACGTGACTTTCACGTTGATGTTCTATGTATTTGCTGTGTTGTTGCGGATCGGTCGTGGGGGATAGCCTGGATGCAATGCTAGTACAGTTCTGTTGTATTATGTACATTTGATATTGCGGGGCGAGCGTCCGACATGTGGACTGCCGTCACTGCCTGTTTGTATTATTTTTTTTGGGGCACGGCCTGGTTGCGGTCGATGTACCCGGTGTATGTATAATTTACTTTCTGTACTAGGATTACCCCGCGGAGGGGTGCACGGATAGCCGGGTTCTAGAGGGCAGCAAGCCCGCATCTCATGGCATTGGGACGGAGGGGGCTTCACTCTAGGATTGGCGGGCTATTCGCCGCACTCGTAGGGGGTACAGGTTTGACCCAGGAGGGGTGCCCAAGTTGCCGGATTCCGTGAAGTGCTGGGTGGTCCATTCACGGGGCTGAAGGGGGCTGCCTCGCTTCAGGTTTTGGCGGGTGACTTGCCGCGCCCGTAGGGGTCTAGGATTTCATTGCACAGGCTATCCACACGACCAGGGGAACGTCGGGTTTCAGCAGTGGCTCTGTGAAACCCGGGGATCCCAGATATCTGTATTGTTTCTGTGATGCTGTTCATTCTCTGTGATGTTGCATTTTATTCACGCCTTGAGCGAATATAATATATTGGTATATATATTAGTAGATGTCGTATATGTTTTGCATCCGCGCTAGTCCAGTCCCCGCTCTGTCGTTAGTAAGCTAACCTAACGGGTAATGACGGGACCCAGTGGCGAATGCGGATGGCATATACGTACATCAGTATATTTTCGTTCTTTTTGGTGTGATCAATTGATGGGACTGCATTGATTCGGATCAATGCAAGTTAAAACAAACCTAATCTGATGTTGTTGGAACACTTTTTCAAAAAGTGGTTATTGCAAGGACGTTTACTTTTGTTTTGCATCGTGGTATTCATTGGAATATCCTGCTCCTCAGTCGACGAGGCAAGGGCCGAGATCCCTTCACCGGGAGTGACCCCTTGGACAGAAGTTTGCGTCAGGGCATTAACTTCATTATAGCCGATTACTTTTGCTTTGCACCGTGGTATTCATTCGGAATATCCTGCACCTCATTCTACGGGGAAAGAGCCGAGATCCCTTCACCGGGAGTGACCTCTTTAGCAACGGTTTTTCGTCACTATATTTTAAAAAGCTATCAGTTCCTTCAACGATATCAAGTTCATTACGTTAAAGGTTTTCGCCAGAAACCATTCGTAGCCCTCCGTCATTTCAGCTAAATATTCGGTAGTATTCAAGCTATGTATTTTGACCTCACGCCAAGGCATAGTGATTGGTAGCTGCCGGGTATTTATCTGTTGCATAGATAGATGCGTTGGTTTGGGACAGTCGTACTACTATTTTGGCCTACGTCAAGGGTATGTACGGGTGGATTCAGATTAACCTGGATAATGACGGGCAGAACTTGACATGTGACTTATGATATTTTGACCTCACGCCAAGGTCATAAGAGCATGGGGCAGAAATTACATCGGGAGTTTCAAAAGAACTGAAACTTGCCAGATATGCGCATACCTTCTGGAGTGTGATACCGTGAGCGGATTCCGTCACGTTATCATGCGATGAGAGTTGGATCCCGATTCCCACTGATGAGTTGGTTTACTCCTCGGGTGACCCCGACTAATTCTTCTTTCAGGTTTGGAGGAGAATTTGAGGTACAGTGGGAGGTTTCCAGATTAGATAAATTGGTAACCATTCTGATCTAGGATAGAGTGCACGCTGAGTGTTTCTTCTCTCTCTCTCTCTGGCAGCGACCATTGACCCGACCCTAGACTATGACTCCGTGACCAAGTTGACCGAACTTACTTAACACTGGCTTTTGGATTGTCAGAGTTGCAGACCTCATTGCCACTCCTACTTTTACCCTTTTCTCCAGGACACCCCGTATTACTACGAACGTCCACTTCCATTGGACAAAACCATCGTATGGTTAGATACGAACTCGAAAGAATTATTCGAGGATGGTTTCCGGTTCTGGAGAAAACGGATAGGATTATTCAGTTGTCTTTTCCTTTTACCCTCTCTCAGGTTACGAGTACTCCTTGGTTTAGGGGTAGTACACCTATTACGCAAATTGGATTGTCTTCTTCCAAACCTTAGGCTGGTGCCGACCGGTAGGGAATGAAGAAAACCAATTAGCATAACGATGGTGTGCAGAAGGTATTAAGTTCAGACAAAGCAAGGGATTAGTAGGAGGGCAAAGTAAATTGCAACAGATATTCACGACCAAACCAAATATTTCGTTACCACTCCCACATCACCTTTGTATTTCTCCAGGACACTCCGTATCACTACGAAGATCCACAGTTTATTTGGATATTCCATCGTATGGTTATATACGAACTCGAAAGGAACTTATTCCAGTTCGGGGATGGATCCTGGTTCAGGAGAAATAGGAATAAAGTACATTCAGGTGTCTTTTATCTTCACCTTCTCTCGTGTTGCGAGTGTTCCTAGGATTGGGACAGTACACCCATTATGCTTATTGGATAGTCTTCTTCCAAACCATAGGCTGGTGCCGAACGGTAGGGAAGGAAGAAAACCATTTGGCCTAAAGGGGTGTGCAGAAGGTAAAGACTAAAGACATATGAAGGGATTTGGAGAGGTGACAAAGAACTATACGGTTACAGTCGTGAATCTGGAAGAGGCATTACTAGGAATACCAGGATACCCCATCGAAACATTTCAATGTTTCAGTTTCACTGTGTACTGTTAATAGAAAACTGATTTCCCGATTAGATACTTACTCCAGGGTATGTATTTACCAGATACGATTCTCACATCTGTATGGTTTTACAGATGATGAGTGGGAGTAAGTTATTGGGAATTGGGTGATTATCCTCATTATATCGGGATTCGTTGTAATCGGTGATATTTGAGGAAATCACCGGGGTTGTTTGCCGGTCGGCAAATATTTGGTTTTGAATATCCGCTGTTATGCACCAATTTCAAATTGATATATCTGTACGTCTATTTTCATAGAGTGAGATATACCTTTTGATATTATGTCGATGACATTTACCTATATCAGTGGATGGTTAGGTAAGGAGCATTAAACAGCGGTGTAATTCTTCTTAACCATAAGTACAGTTTTCAACCTACGACACACAGTGAATGAGTTATCAGACTCAAGGGACTTATACAGAGTATTGTATGTTGTCCAGGGTCCATCAGGACAGAGGGGTTGGTCCTCGTACTACATTCAGTTTACTTATGACTTCTCTAGTTTTTAGACAGGTGTTTCGTGGAAACACAGGGTCCGAATTTGGAGAAGTTATTGGTATTTGAATAGAGTGGAGAACCAGGTGTCACAAGTATCGGGATTCTTCAAAGTGATCGAAGATGTAGATACTTGTGTATGGTGTTCAGTTGATAGTAATGATTAAGAGAAATTGCTTCTCTTTCAGGTTACTCATAATTGGAAGTATTCCTAAGTTGAGTAACGCTGATCGGCCTCCTTCCATTTAGTTGACATGCGCTGGGGACAGCTGCATGATTTGAATCTGGTTCAATTAAATCAGTGCCTCTGTTTCTATATTGGATATAGAACAGTTCATGTCTTAACGATGTTAAGGTACGGGGAGTTGTCCGGTTTATGATTAAAACCAGACACTGGACAACTCAAGGCACGTTTCTGTAATGGCTGTTTGTGGGTTGACCCAGGCCATGACGCGGGTTGACTTTCTACCATCTGGATGAACAATAGCGATATTGTTCTAGACTCGCCACAGTTTTATTAAAAATGGATTTTTTTTTCGGAAAAACAGTAGTGGGAGTATGGTAGAACTGGAAGTGATTCCAGAACCACAAACGATTACTGAAGATTTGATAAGGAACCTAAAGATTCAATCTGGATTGACATTCCATTGGCCACTCCGCAGATACGGTGGGTAACTTCAGGCACCCGAGAGGTACTACGGTAGCCTCAAGGACGGTGACAGGGAAGTTCTTGTTTACCTACAATTGCCATTGCTGTTGTTCCAGGGTGCGAGACCCGGCGGGAGGATGAGTATAGCGTCGTTCTAAACTAGTTTTAGAAGTGCACGTCTATATGACTCTGCCAGAGGGTTGTCGTAGTCAGTGGGAGCAGCGGAAGCATTGGTGGACAGGTAGCTTATGTCTATTTACAGACTGAAGCACCAGTAGCGGAGATAGATCATCTATTTCTGACGTGACAGTCATGGGTTTGACTTCATCAGAATAGGGGATGGATCTGTTGAGAAGGTAGTAGGGTGTGATATCCTGGTATTTGGATGACATACACAAAGTAGGAAAGGAAACTCCTATACTACGATCGGTTATACTTTGGTCGTCACACAGTGGTTTCTCCACATGGACTTGGACATTATATCTGACATACTGGTTACTAGATCTATGGTCTTAGATCTAGATTTGGGTGGTTTCCCAATCAGGGTACTTGACAGCATTCTAAGAGTATTTAGGATGGACGACTCCTGGCACGGTAGTGTACCTGCAGGTAACGGAGTCACCCTCTCTAAAGGTGTCTTACAGACTAAAGGGGAGAGGGATGTGCATGATTGGCAGATCACTTGCTTAGGCAATTGAGTCAATCATGAGATGTCAAGTACCACACCAGATATTGTTCTTGCACTAGATGCAATAAGTTGACATTAATCCAATCCTGGAGAAACAGTCGGAAGCAGTTTTAGAACATAAGTGGATGTTCTAGGGATATGATAACGACAGCCTCATTCGGGAAACAGTTATCATTCCAGGCTTCCAAGGTGACATGGACGACAAGGAGGTTGTCAGAGCTATAGTTTTCCTTCTGATGAGGGGCAGTATTTTGGACAGGTGGTCCAAGGCAATACTGAGGGTGGCATGGCGCAGGATACTGATTAAGTTCAGTTGACGATACAGTCTAAGAAGTTTGGATTTGGAGCTCATTTATGAGCTATGTCCCATCAGACATCCAGACACATTCTAAGACAGGTATTGCTCATTTCGGGAGATGGGTTTCTCCGCGAACTTGAGATTTAGAGAGACATGGAAAGAAACAACTGAGCGGATCCACTCACTAAGGCTATTCCTCGAACGCAATAGTTCCGCAAACGAGCTTTGTGAGACTGACTAGTAGAGGAGTTGGATGTTCGGTATCACACGGGCTGTGAGTATGCGGCATCGCAATAATTAGCCTTGAGTGCAAGTGGGAGATTGTTGGAGATAGTGCCCTCAGAGTCAATTATTAGGTCACAGGTACGTGATTGTAATGATTGAGGGAGGACCTATCCCGGTAGGACAGTCTTACTCGAGATGATAGTGTGCTATCTGGTTTACCTTTATCATCGTGTACTGTTTTAAGTGACCTGACACGTCGCTATTACACGTTGATAGAGCCCCTAGGATTCTTGCTTGACCACCAGCAGTATGAGGGCGATCATATAAGTGGGAGCTGGGGGTCTATAAGCATATCCTTAAAAGGTCCCTAGTCGTGAGAGTTTCGAGACAGGGCATCGATTCTCCATAGTAGACTAGTGTATACAGTCGAGACCCCGACGAGGGGCGGTGGCCGGTCTCACAAGCCACTGGTGTCAGTTGGATCACCTAAGATGTATACAGGTGCTCATTGGGTTATGAGTACACCGGACAGGACTCGCCGGGAACATGCTAGTTGGTCATATACCAGACGTCAGATGGCAGTTCCCTGGTGACATGTGTGCAGGTTAGTTCATCGACCTGGGGATCGTCATTTGTCTCGTGTGAGTTCCCACTGTACTTTGATTACTACCCTACCACGGCTCAAAGGAGTCGTGCAAACAGGTTTTAGTTGGGTACAGTCCCGAGCCACATGGAGGCAGTGAGCGTATCTTCAGGGGTTCGTCTCTCCCGGTATTGGGGGTGAGGTCGTGCTGTGTCTAGGAGAGCCATTACACAAAGTCCTTGGCCAAGGCAAGGAGATTTACTGGTAGGTATTCCAGTAGTATCTCAGGGTGTTCTGGGCTACACTCCGACACGACTTGTACCGCTTTTGGGGGTCTGACTTTTACCAACCCCCTAGGCCCGCCATGCGATACTCATAGACGAACGGACCGGACTGCACGGATATTGTCACTGACAGGCTCAGTTGGGTGTCGGGGTGAGCTTCCTCATCGACGTCCCTTTTGGTCAATAGCTGGTGGCCCGTCACGTATTGGCATATACCTCTGACGTGCTAGTGGTTAAATCCACAGCCATAGTATTGACGAGTCTTTAGAGTCCACCACAATTACATTCAGCTTTCGGGCGAAAGGTTGTAGAGGCCGTATGGAGATATGGCAAGGTCCGATCAGATACGTGCGGTATTGCACGGATCAGGATCGGACAGTTTGTACTATAGGCCGTATGGTTATATGGCAGGGTTCGATCACTTACGTGCGGTATTGCACGGATCAGGATCGAACGGATATTACTGGCCGGCTTTGGTATAAGCCGGATCCTAGTATAGTACAGTGTAGATTTTTGTCTCATTGCATTTGTATTTCGGTCGGAATACAAATGCGGGTGTGTATGCACAGTATCGGGGTTTTCCTGTAATTTATTACGGGACCAGTTTTTGGAGTTGCCAGTTTGCTTTCCGTTTCGGCCGATTTCCATTGTTCCGTTCATTGGCCGAAGATTGGTGGAGGAGGGCTTATTTGCATTGTTGCAAATAGGCTTTTGTGGAGGGGGTCCTTGCATATTATCATGTCATGATACTTGTCCCATCATTTGACTTCATATCTTCATGATGGCTTGACTTTATGTAACCATCATGGTTGTTGATTACTTGTTTTGGAGTGAGGGTTATGGTTGTGATCATTGGTTTCTCTCATCATCACTTCTCATCATGGCTTTCCACCCACCCCTTGACCTTATTCACTCTCTCTCTCCAATCTAACACGAGTGGCCGGCCATTCCAAAAGGAATGGGATTCATTTTTGGGGTGTGGCATTTTCTTCTCTCATGGTGCTATGAAAATTGCTCTCTTGTTCCTCTCCAAAAATCCTCTCTTTTCTTCCACCAAATGGCAAAGCTCCAAAACCCCAAATGAGACTTGAGGACTACAGATTCTACAACGAACCTTGGGCACATCGAGTAGCCGGCTTCGTGCCCGAGTTGCCTCGGCATTGAGGTGGGAGCCCGTAAACATAGTAGGCGATGTGGTGCACTTCCGGCGACGAAGAGGAGACGGGACTTTTCCGCAGGAGATCGGGACCATGACGAGAAGACCGGAGGACTTGGATCGTCGGTATATCTCTATTCCCTTTCTTGTAGATAGCTTAGACTAGTTAATGGTTCGATCCGGAGTTTAGTGCGCGGTGGTGCCGGTTTGCAAAGTCCGCAAAATTTTAGTTATTCACCGCTTCCGCATTCCGGCGTCGGATTGACGGCCGGGGCGCCGCCGTGCACTTACACGGTAGTGCACAAAATGCGTATCTGCACTGCAAGCATATGTGAACTATACCGAGTGCAAAAACCAAATCGTGTGCGTACATATGCACAAAATCAACTCACTGTATGAAACCCATAAAATCATAAACATGTGAAACCAAGACACGAAAACGATATCAGGTGCAACATCTGTGCAAAAATCGTAAATACTTAGTTGGTACAACCATAGTGCATGAAAACAAATATCATGAAACTCAATCGTCACAATCAATCATGCAAATAGATCTTCCAAAATACCGAAATCAAGTATGGCGGAATAGTCCCGCTCGAGCACATCCTCCAAGAACCTCTGGCCAACTGTCGTGGTCACTCATAGCATGTCTCGTCGACGATCCTGAACTCTGGCCTGCCGGTGTGCATAACATGACCACTCCTGGGTCCAAACCTTCTCGTAATTTATTCCAGAAAGGTCCTGTCGAGGTCTCTCCCAAATCTTGTCTCCGCCGAACTGTCCAGAAGTCATCATCCCTTACTATATCTGTTTCTTGTTCCGGAACGGCTGCATACTCATCGCGACTCCTGCTGGAAGGTATATCCAAGTATAATGCCTCGGCATGCGTATCGCATCTCTGATGTCGGCGGAGTGGAACGTCATCTCATCCAGATCTGGTACGAACCTCTTACTCCACTTTTCTCTAATGTCGACTGCTTCGGACTCGTCTCGTCGTGGCTCCATGGACTGAGCTCCAACGGCTATCCTCGTATCTGGAGTCTCCCAAGAAATGCATCTCACCACCTAGCATCCGAAAGAAGTTGAACCATCCGATCGATTTGTCAAAACCTCATAATCCCCCAAGAGCTCAACATCTTGGGTACAGTTTAATAGTATCGGGTACATACCACAGCATCGGTGGTCCAGCGGTAGAAGGGCAAATCCAAGCCTCACTAATGGCGCCGCGGAACTGCCGCAAACCCTAAGGTTCAAAGGCTTTCACACGGTCATTAAGTCGAGTTAGGGTTTCATTCTTCTAGAGGGTCCATAGAATTGCCTGCATGCTCTTCTGAATACTGTAAATTTGGAATAATAGGTTTCTGACATTCAATTGTCTCTGTCGACTCTCAACATCTCCGCGTGAAGTCGTCTCTAGCTGGAATCAATCTATCTGATGACCTCGCATCGGGGTAGGCGAACGAACCACATGTCCTAGTCATTCATCCTCGGGTGACTAGGGACCTTCTATCATCTCTTAGTACAACTCGTACTGCAATAGCTCCAACATCTGGGGCGATATCTCGTCGTTCACAGCAATAACTGGCTCACTCGTCTGCACACTGAACAGTGCCTCAATCATCATGAATAAGCAATACGCCAACGGTCATCATAATCTGGCTGGCTTCTATCATTGGCTCAATCCTCTGGTGCTGATCTACACGTCCGAGTAATCTCATACAGCGATCTATCAAACGCTCGTGGCGTGAAAACACAATAAAAAGACACATCTCTGCAATCGTGTGTCGCCGGAATCACGCACTGGTCAGTCCTCGTTCGTAACGAGCTCGTGCTGACCGCAAGTCTAGCCGTAGCTCTCCCTGCCCGTAATCGTGGCAGCAAATCGATAACTGATACCGATGAGACTAAATCAGGAATGAATATAATACTGAACAAAGAAATGTACATTCTAAGGCTTCTTAAGTGGAGTAGCGTATCGTAAGTATGCCGCGGAACATACCCACGGTACGTCACTCTACTTTACTTACCTATTCCATCAACCAAGGGTCATCCTACGCTCCGAAGGTAAAACCTAACGCTCTGATACCAACTTTGTCACAACCCGAAAAGTACGGAACATGACCGGCACTTAAATTATGGACGTCTCGAGGCGACGCAATCTAAGTAAGCCAAAACCCAGAAATCAAAACTAAAGAAGCAGTACAGTGAAGGAAAAACCAACTTAAAGCAAGTAGTTTTAATAGCTTAAGCCGAATTATGCGTTTTTTTAAAACATCAAATATTTCCTGAAAATTTCGGCAGAGACTCCTTTGTAAATACTGGCCCCCAAACAGGATACAACATGAATAATAATATACAAAGTATAATGATGGGTACGATACAAATAAACCCACCTACTAGCAAGTCACCAGAAAAGAAACAGTGCCAGCAAAGCCGTAATGAAATCTGTACGGAAAAACCTGCAAGAAACTGTGGGACAACGGGGGTGAGTTGCCAACTCATGAGTAGAAAAACATTTACGAACAGAAATCGCATGAACAACTCAATCCTAGGTCATACGATCATAATATATCCTCAAATATAACCAGAAGCCTATAACAATGGCTAGGGTATACCTCTAAACAACAGTAACACCAAGTACTCGTATCAGTGCCTCAGGTAGCAATGTATCATATGGATGAGGTATGAATGCATGAAAACATAATACATGTAAATGAAGAAACTGCTTTCATAATTTAGTGAGATTTCCTTTGTATTTTTAAAATGAGGTATCATAAATGAAATCAGCATCAACAGTGTCTAGCATCGACACAAAACATAAATCTCAATGTCTCAAAATCTCAGGCTCCGGCTATCCGGACTGGCCTGTATCATCAAATCTCAGTACCTCAATATCTCGAAATCTCAATGTCTCAATCTCAATATTTAGGGTGCCGTCAGTCCAGACCGGCCCCTACCATCCATCTCAAGACCACGACGGTATCCTCCGGATATCCGACGCGTCGGGTAAAATCATCGGTAGGTTGTCTCCCCCTGCCAGGCTCACATCGTCATCACCACGCGCTTCTTACCCCGGGGTACCTTACCGGGTCCACCATGTACCCGAAACGGTTCCTCCACTCCTCGAACTCGGGTCTCACATGTCGCTCTCAGCACCGAGAAAACACATGGTCGACGCACTGAAATATCATATCAAGGGTAACCGGGTTTTAAAACAATTACATATTCTCTTTTGAAATACCTGCGGTTCCCAAATCCAAAAATATCATGGAAATCCAAATCCAAAACCTCAATAGCACATTAACAAATGAATATAGGCATGAGAATCCATGAATGTGGTATAGCAATGAATAACAGTATTCATGAAGTGACAAGTAATAACTACAATGTCTAAACTGGCATATAAGGCAAGTACACTAATATCATGTCAAACTACTAACTAACAAGCTAAGTCAAGCAATAGTATTTTCTAAGTGTATGTGACATGGCAATTACCGATGAAGATGTGTGTGAGCCGGCAAGTAAGTGTACGTGGTACATACGCATCATCGGTAATGGTGCTAGTGTCCTAACAGCACGATATTAATAATGAAATATGAATTACAATAAGTATGCGATGCGGAGCAACAACAATAATGTGCGGGAGCTGAATACAAAACACAATGATAACTAATCTGCATTTAATATCATATGAGTCATACAGCTATACTAAACTATGGGGTTGAGCTAACAGGCTAACTGAAGGTAAGGAAACCGCCTAACATCTAAGTCGATACTTATATATATATATATATATATATATATATAAGTCGGTGATCATGCCTCAATAATATCACATCCGATACCATATCTATAATCAGACATATCCAAGTCAAGAGTGCAGATCAAACATCAATATATAGCTCGTACGTAAATCCGTCGTACGACATCCCAAATCTAGGTACGGTTCAATATCACATTCATCAAATTATTCATCAGGTATCCTCTTTATCAAAGATCACAATCCGGGTACTGATCTATGTCTAGTACGATACTAATATCATCAATATAATCATGATCTGACTACTGATCGACAGTCTCATCCAAACCGATATCATCAGCACATATCATCATAGAGAAGTATACACCGCCCAATGCGGCCTATCATAAACATTCTAACATATCATATCTCATATCACGATCACATGTCGACCATTTTATTTATATCACTATTCACATGGCAACGTCGTCCAAAATCCGCTATAACATCATGACGTATCTCAAATACGAATTTTGCCATATCACCGATCTCACGGCCTCAACTCAAATATCATAGACTCATCTCAATCCCTAGTATCATCCTTAAATCCGTATGAGAACACATAGTCCCATACCCATGTGGACACATAACTATATAATCCCATATACGCACATATGAAAGAAGAATGTATGCAAGTGTGGGTGTGTGTGTGTGTGTGTATATGTGGTGCAACCACTACTCTAGGGTTTCACAACAATAAATCAATCCAAACACACCAAATATCCATATTTATTATGAATATTCTCAAGCAATATATATAATCAATATATGTGTGTATACGTATTCGTATACATCACCACGAACAGCGGGGGTGCTATACGCCATCCACCCGACTTCTCCCCGTAGATATAAATCTACTCACCTTGTCCTCGCTCGCTGGTGCTGACGTCGCCACGTGCTTTCTTGTCGTCTCGAAGTCCACATGGGGTACCTACATATCATAACGCACCGTATCGCATTAAAATCCGACTCATGACCCAAACGACACACGAATCCCATATAGGTCAAAACCTATAGTTTACTTTCACAAATCAACTCAAACACCCTCGACATCGGTGTACAAACGCCGATTGATCGAGAAAACATCAACCGTACCAATCATGGTTTCACAAATCACTAATTATATATGAAATAGGATTTAAATTATCAAAACATTAAAATTAATCATTTCGTTTTATTTCTCAAAAACCTAGTTAGCAAAAGTTTTCGTTTTAATTCGAAACTTGATGTTTTAACAAAACTAATGCCCAATATATTCACTAAATATCTTAATTAGGTCATATAAAACACTTCTATATTTTTATGACACTAATTTGTAAAAATTCAAAAATTTTAGTTTGCAATTATCCAATTTTAACAATTTTATAGCAAAAATGCCCAAACAACAATCTAGCTTGGATTTGCATATACTAAAATATTAAATCACAATTTATAATGTTAATAATGTGATAAAAACCCTAACCATATTTTTAATCTCCCATTCTAATTCAATTTTTAAAAAAAACTAGTAAGCATGAAAACTAGAAAATTGACGCAACCATCGCGGATTTACGACAAAATACTACAATCTATCATGAACAACCATTCCACACTACAAGCAATCTACCACACTCAAATAATCCACATGCAATGCTTCAATTCCTATTTCCAAAATCAACCCCTTCTCTTGATTTTTTTATAAACTAGCAACAACAACAATTTCACACATTAAATAACTAATTTAGCATATACAAGCTACAATTTAACCATTAGATAGAAATTATACCTCCAAGTTTGAAACCCTAGGTTGCTCTAGCCACCAAAGACACCTCCTTTCTCCATGCTTTAAACCAATTTGGGTGTGAAGAGAGATAGAATTAGGATTTGCTTTGAATTTGTGAAGAATTTGTGGATTTTTTTAATGTGTTTTGAGATGAAATTTGAGGCCAAAAGAGATGGGAACATGGGGGAAAAATGTGGCTGCTGCAGTTCAGATTCAGCCAAGGGAGGAATGGGGAAAGGGTGAGGGAATTGGTGAAAAATTTCCAAGTCAAAGCCTTCCCAAATTACCATAATACCCCCACCTACTTTACTATATATAAAAACCATTATTTTAACCCATTTCTTCGCATGGATGAAGACAACAAGAGAGGGGGAGAAAGTGGGCTGATGTTAGAGATGGTGGGGCCGTCCATGGTTGAGAGGTGAGGAATGTGTGTGGTTGCAGAGAAAATTTCATGCAAGAAGAACCCCTCAAGTTACCAAATTGCAAGTTTTAGTTAAATTATTTAAATTTTAGTTTTCCCTTAATTATAACCAATTAGAAATTGAAATAAATTGCTAAAAATTTATATTACAAACTAGATTTTAGTTGTCAAGGTTCTATAGTGTGTAATTAGACTATTCAAATTTGTATTTATCGCCAATTTAATGTATTTTTAACAGCTTAAAATAATATTAAAATAATTAATTTCGGAAGAAAATTTAGAAAATTAGAAATTTTGCCAGTGGCTCAATAAACACTAAACACTAGCAATTTCATAGCTAGAATATATATATTTAATTTTATATTAAAGATATTCATATTTTGACTTTTTTACAGAAACCCCCCTTATTTTACCGATTTTCCGAAATTTCACCGAAACGATTTTCAAAACGTTACAATGACTCTCAAAAGGGGTATCAACGTAAGAAGGTGGGAGAGGGTAAAACGGTTGATACGATGTGGGTTGCGGAGTCCTATTGTTTGTCCTAGATGTGTCTATCCGATCTCTCAAAGAAATTTTGGGTATGGATGGATCGTTCGAAGTTCGACCAAAGCAAGAACCATAAGAAAAAAATGTCTGGTTGTGGGTACCAAAGTTCAGCAAGAGTTGGTCATTTTGGGGTACCCATGTTATTAAAGGTAGGTAAGGTGGAAGTGGTTTTTATAAATTTTTGAATTTTTATTTTTTATATTTATTTTATTTTATTTTTTAAATTTTTTTTTTGTTTTTGGAGTTTTTGAAATTGTTTGTTTGGGTTTTTGAAAGAATACGGAATTATGGGACTAAACTTTACACAACCACAATCACAATCACAATATGCACAAACAATATCTAGAGCTACGGTCTTCAAAGTCCAACTAGACCACTCCTAGACTTCCAAGCGACAAGTTGCAGGATAACCCTTGAATCGCCTCTTCATTGCCAATTGTGGTTAGGTAAGCACAAGTAAGGTAAGGAGGGTTCCGCTCACGAATCACCATGAGACGGGCCTTTTAAAATTACCTCCTCACTTGTATAGCCTAGGCACCGCAAAGTCAAGTTTAGATAAACAACCAATTCCCCGCAACCTTCACTTGTCCTAAATGAGCACGACAAGTCCTTATAAGTTTGGTCAAGAAATTTTTTATTAACTCAAGATGATGCGTATGCATTCTGTGATTTGCGGGGTCTTAGGAAGGGTGATGAAATCCCTACCCAATCTTAATTGGTGTTATAGCCCCTTAATGTCCGTATTATTAAAAGCAAAGCGTTTAAACAAACAAAATCTAAAATAAAAAAAAAATTATTGGGCGGTGGCGCAATCTGTGCAAAGAAACCTATAGAAAATACAATTTAGTGGAGTTCAGAGGAGAAGTTTAGAGCAGAGAAGAGGTCAGAAAAAAATTGGGGGCACAAAGAGACAGAACGACCGTGGAACCGCTGCATTAACCACCTTTTAGCTGCGGTTTCGTGGTGGATTTTATGAGTTGGAGCACTAAACTTGTTCTGTACACTCCCCTGGTTACACTCTTCTGTATAAAAGCCTGTGTTTATTTATTTGATCACTGTACTTACTCCAGATTACCCTGCACACTTGCACACAAAAAATATCAAAAATAACAAAATGGTTTTTGCTATTATATTTATTATATTTATTTTTATATATATACAATAAAATTATTAACCCGAATAACAAGAAAGAATTACATTACTGTCTCCCCGGCAACGACGCCATTTCATTGAAGCAGAAAAACCGCGATATGTTTTATGATATGCATTCTACTTCGTTCCCTACTTACCGCAGTTAAGCCGGTTTCGCTTGTAACTAGCCGGTTGTGTATGAGTCATCCACTGAGAGATGGTTTGCATTGTTTGTTCTTGTTTTAGACGAGTTAATTCAAGAATGTATATATGTTATGTTCAATTCTATCCTAAGTGTTCGTATTTATGTTCAAGTAATCTTGTAAGGATTAAGGTTGGTTAGTAGAGTTAGGATTAGTCTTGTGCTTTTCTTTTGCCATTTATAATATGATGTTGGGATAATAGAAAGTAGCGGGGATTAGGAGGACATAGAAATGAGATTTGCGAGTTTAAGCAGGCTTTCCAATGCTAAATCCATTCATAGTGCCTCTTGTCCTTCGGCTACGTGCGCTTATTTCCAACCCTGGGCCAAATACCCACAACCATGTATCCAATTAAGTCACAACTACATGTCACTTGTAGTGCGCCCAAAGGACTTCTAAACTTAGGTCGTGGCTATATGTCACGCATAGCGCACCTAAGTGAAGGGGTTGTGTTTATTTGGTCTAGGTTCGTTTTAGGATGTTTAGCGAAGAGAAGCATAAGGGATTTTTCCGTCCCTCATACCAACCTTCCTTATCCTTAACAAGTGTGGAATTATTCACACATTATAAAAAGAAAAGAAAACAAGAAAGAAGAAAAGAAAGGAAAATACAAATGGTTGCAAACTAACTACTTAGGCCCTCACCTAACCAAGTGACTCCATAGAGTATCATGGCTTGAGAAAAATACGGATAAGAAGAAGGAAAAAAAACACGAAATAACAACAACTACTTAACAATAAGAAATAAAATTACACTAAGAATTAAAATTACAAGATAAGAAAAACAACGCTCATCTTCATTTAACTTCCATTTAAGAGCTCTCACAACACTTTAATGGAGGTGAAGAAGAAGAAGAAGAAGAAAAAGAAGAAATACAAACTAAACTACTCTAAATCCTTGGCTCAAAATCCTAGGGTCATTATCTGAGCCTTAATACAATTAACAAAATACCCCCAAAATATCATCAGACAACGAGTTGACTCGGTCGCGGAACTGTTAGGAATATGTATGCCATAGAGGCCATTATTGTATGATATAGTGGATGCTTGGACATATATAAAGAGAACTTTCTTGCTCGACATGATAGTATGCTATCTGGTTGCACTTTATCTTAACATGATCACTGGTATTATTATATTGTCTCTCATATACATGTTGATAAAGCCCTTAGGATATTAGCTTGACTACCAAGACTATGATGCAGATCATACTACTGGGACCTAGGTGGTCTACAATCACATCCTTTAATTGTTCCTAGTCGAGTGAATATCAAGACAGGGCATCGATATTCCAGAGTAGACTAGTGTGTACGTTTCTTGACCCTGTATGGGGGCGATGGTTGATCCCATAGACATTGGTGTTTGACATCAAAGATTGTACACAGGTGCTCATTAGAGAATAGGTATACCGAACAAGACTCGCCGAGAACTCCTAGATGGTAGTATACCTATCGTCAGATAGCAGTTCTTTGGTGACACTGGTATATGTTAGTCTGTAGACCTGAGATCGTCATAAACTCTTGTGTGGTTCCTACTGTGCTTTGATTTCCTCCCTACCACGGCTCAAAGGAGTCGTATAAAAAGTGGATTTTGGGTACAGTCCCGAGTCACATGGAGGCAATGAGTGATAGGAGGGGTTTCGTCTCTCCCGTTATAGGGAGTTGATGTTGCGCTATACTCGATTGGCTATAACAGGAAGTCCCTGGCCAGGGCTGCTGTTGAGATTTACTGATAAGAGTTATCAGTAGTTTCTCGAACCGTTATGAGCTATACATCGACATGACTTATCAACCCCCAGACTCGATATGCGACATATCAGACGAAGAGACCGGACTGTACGGTAAGTGTTACATATTGGCTTTATGAGATTTTGGACAAGCTTGCTTGTTGATCTTCTAATCGTTCAATACTTGGGTAGCCGTTACGTCCAGCTAGTACCACTGACGGCTTATGGGTGACTGATGTGATCATTACCTACTGCTGGCGTATTGACGAGTCTTTAGAGTTCCACACACAGGTTTCCTAGTTCAAGCGAAACGAAGTAGGGCACATATGCTGATATGTGTGGGACCCCTGATTAAATACGAGTATGTGATACCGTATTGTAATCTGGCGGTTATTTGTTATCGGTCAGGTTATATTTGATATAACCGGATTATCGAATCAAGTGTTGATTTGATAATGAGATATACAAATAAATGATATTAGTTGGTTATATGTGATATAACCGGATTATTGACTCAAGTTTTGTTTTAATAATATAATATATATTTATATTTGATTTAATTGTATATTAACTAATATCATTGCTCACTAATTATTTACCTAATTTATATATATTAATATATATATATATATATATATATATATTATATGTAGTATGGTTGCATTTTCTATTTTTTGGAAGTAGAAAAAGGAGGTGGAAAATGAGAGCATGGATGAAGCATGGCCTTGGTCATTATTTTATTACTCTTGCTACACTATTGAAGCATGGTAGGAATTATTAATTTGATAATAATTCCAAGCTTCAATAAGTGAGAGGGGTAAAGCCATTTCTTTACATCACTTGTTCATTTTTCTTCATATGAGACTTGAGCTCATTTGATACGTTCTTCTCTCTAGCTCTTGACATTTTGTTCACCTCCACCTCCAAGCTCAATCCCTCATATGAGTTGTGAACCCTTGAGCTTGTAAGCATCCTAAGTGAGCCCAAACACCCCTACTTCACCATCCTACACTTGATTAGCAATTAAGTGTAGTGTGTTTCCTTTGTTAAAGAGTTTAGTGAAGAGATAGCTTGGATTAGCGGAGCTTCGGATGGATCATCTTCGGCACGAAGATTGCAAAGGAAGCTCGATCCAACTTTAAGTGGAGCCTAGTGGAGTCGTATGAACTACTACACGGAGCTTGAGAAGAGAAGGACACAGTCTATAAAGGCTATAGCCTCATTCCTCTTAGTATATTTTTCTTGATATCATGCTTATAACCCTAATCATCTAGTTAAGATCTTGTTTAGTGTTAATTAGCACCCCGAATTTTTTTTAAAATGGTGTCGCTATGCTAGGAAACACTTTCAGGAACCACCGCAAAAATGGCCTATTGGTCGCGGTTCCGTGGTGGTTTGAGGAATTGTTTTGTCGTTTTCTCTAGGCTTCTCCATGTTGCTTTCATCTTCTGTTCTACAGGCCCCAAATTTTAAAATGCTTCCACAATATGTTCAGATTTTCAACAGTCCAAAATGTCTTCACTTTTACTTCATTTGACCTTTATCTCTCTCGAGCTCCGTGCATTCATTGAATTTTTTGTTGCCCCTCTCGTGCTCTGTGCTTGACCGAGACATAAATGACCATTGTTATTTGTCTTGTCTGTTGAACTGGTAAGCGGCACTAGACGGATGCGGATGACCGGAACCCAGATTTTGTCTGTCTGTGGCAGATGTTCTGGATTTTGGCGTAACTATGGAGATTTTGTATGATTTGCGTTATTTTGGACTAGAAACCTGTAACCTGTAAATATATAGCAAATAGAGATAAAAAAAACTTTCCTATAAACAAACGAGCAGAAGAATGGGTGGTATTAAATGCAATGTTCTGGTATGAACAAATGATCAGGGAAAGGAGAGGGCTCTATACTATTTAAGTTGAGTTTTCCTGGGGACAGAAAACAACTATTCCCCCATCGAAAGCATTGTCTGGCACTGATCTTCACAATAACGAAGCTCAGACATTACGCCATGGCACATAAGGTCCACCACATATCGAAAGTGGATCCTCTCAAATATCTAATGTCAAGGGCCATACTAACAGGAAGGCTTGCTAAATGGGCCCTGTCACCGAGTTCTCGATAACGTATCGTCCCCTCAAAGCAGTGAAAGGACAGGCCATTACCGACTTTCTTGCGGAGCATCCGATACCGGCTGACTCCCCCTTAAATTGCGAATTGCCAGACGAGCATGCGTCTGATACACCTAAAGACGATAATGATTCCCAATGGGAACTCTACTTCGATAGAGAATCTTCCATGAAGCGGCGAAAGCAAAACACCCCCATAATCAAAGCCGGGGTGGGCCTTATCTACGTGACTCCGCAAGGAGGGATACTGCGTTACGCCCTCTGCTTAACGAAGCCCAGGACTAACAACAAAGCTGAATATGAAGCTTTGATAGCAGGTCTTGAGATCACTATCAGCATGGGAATCAAAGACCACCTCATATATGGAGACTCTCAGCTGATCGTCAGCCAAGTAAATGGCGACTATCAAACGTGCAAGCCAGAGCTGATAAAGTATGGAGAAAGAGTGCAGTAACTGCTGACACAAATCCTTTCTTACACCATGGAGAGTATACCATGTGCGGAAAATAGCAAGGCAGACACGTTGGCCAAATTGGCTAAGGAACTGGCCGATGAAGACCTTGATGATGTAAGGACCATTGTGCAAAGCCGCAGGGTTCTCGCGTCAACAAAAATATCTTTAGAAGACATAATAAATCTATCCGAAGGAAAAGAAACGACCGAACAAGCAACCCTTCAAATAGAGGATGAAGAAAAGGTCATGGACCGTAGGGAAGTTTTCATGGACTACTTCAAGTCGCAACGAACGCCCGAAAATGTGTCGTTTAGACATCAGCTCATGAAAAGAGCTTTGTCTTTCGCCTTCGTCAATGATACTCTATATAAGAGATCGTTTGACTGTCTATGGTTAAGATGCCTAGGGCCGAAGGAAGTAAAGAAAGTCGTCCAAGAAACTTACAACGGACTCTGCGATTCTCATCAAGCTGGATCAAAGATGAAGCTGAAGATAAAAAGAATGGGTTATTATTGGCCCATAATGATTCAGGACTTCCTCGAATATGCGAAGCAGTGTCACTCATTTCAAATTCATGGGGATTTCATCCATCAACATCTAAATCCTTTACACCCGACAGTGGCCAGCTGGTCGTTCGAGATGTGGGGAACATATATAATTGGCCCTGTCGAACCAGCGTCATCTAAAGGACATCGGTTCATACTCGAAATGACCGACTACTTCTCTAAGTGGGCAAAAGCAGTACCACTAAGAGATGTGATGATGGAGAATATCCTCTATTTCTTCAGAACTCATGTCATCTTATCGGTTCGACACTCCGCGACGAATTATCTCGGATAATGGGCCATCTTATAGAAGCTATAAAATCAGCCGCTTCACACAACAACATAAAATAGATTGGAGATACTCTTCAGTCTATAATCCTCGAGCCAACGGTATAGCTGAATCTTTCAACAAGACCTTGATAAAGATTATAAAGAAAACAGTGTCTAGAAACAAAAAAGACTGGCACGAAAGGCTGCACGAAGCTCTCTGGGCGTACAGAACGACATTCAAAACGGCCACGAATACAACACCATACGCGTTCGTATTTGGCGCGGAAGCAGTGCTCCCACTGGAGGTAGAAGTCCATTCTCTACAAGTAGCAGTTTGATACGAGCTGACAGATGAAGAAAATGCTCATCTTATGCTTAAAGGGCTCAACGAAACTCTTCTTATAGCACAGCAAAATCTGGAGGCCTATAAGGCAAGGATGACACGGTCATACGAAAAACTAACCGGTCCGAGAACATTCCGCCAAGGCGAACTCGTGCTTGTCTTCAAAAGACTAACGGTCCCTAATCATGCAATATAGAGGAAGTTCGAGCCGAACTATGAAGGCCCGTACATCACGAACAAAATCTACCAAGGTGGATCCTACTAGCTCATGGATATGCATGGCGAAAGATCTTTCCGGCTAATAAACGGCCGATTCCTCAAAAAATACTAAGCTTGATATGTCACGACTTAGGTCAATGATAGATGACGACGCTTGTGTTCGCTCGTTATCTTCCTGAGTCAGAATTTCGAGAGTAGTATCCAAAAAGCTTCGTCGTTTCAAACATGGCGATAATGGACCGAAACGTCCCTAAACTAATACCGGAACAAAATGTCCTTAAACTGACATTTGTGTTAGGAATATATATGCCCTAGAAGCCATTATTGTATGATATATTGGATGCTTGGACATATATATAGAGGACATTCTTGCTCGACATAATAGTATGATATATGGTTGCTCTTTGCTTGTATTATTATATTGTCTCTCTGATATATGTTGATAAAGCCCTTAGGATGTGGACTTGACTTCCAGGACTATGATGCAGATCATACTAGTGGGGCCTGGATAGTTCACAAGCAAATCCTTTAATAGCTCCTAGTCGAGAGGATATCGAGACAGGGCATCGATATTCCAGAGTAGACTAGTATGTACGTTTCTTGACCATGTATAGGGTGATGGTTGATCACATAACCATTGGTGTTTGACATCAAAGATTGTACACAGATGCTCATTAGAGAATGGGTATACCGAACAGGACTCGCCGAGAACTACTAGATGGTACAATACTTATTATCATATAGCAGTTCTCTGGTGACACTGGTACAGGTTAGTCTGTAGACCTGAGATCGTTATAGTGTCTTGTGTAGTTTCCACTGTGCTTTGATTTCCTCCCTACCATGGCTTAAAAGAGTCATGAAAATAGGTGGATTTTTGGTACAGTCCCGAGTCACATGGAGGAAGTGAGCGATTGGAGGGGTTTCGTCTCTCCCGGTATTGGAAGTTGATGTTGCGCTATGCTCGATTGGCTATAATAGCAAGTCCCTGGACAGGGCTAATGATATTTACTGGTAAGTGTTATCAGTAGTTTCTCGAACCGTTATGAGCCACACATCGGCATGATTTATCAAGTTACTGGGGTCTGACATTTCCACCCCCAGACTCGATATGCGACATACAGACAAAGAGTCCGGACTGTACGGGAAGTGTTACTTAAAGGTTTCATGGGAGTTTGGACAAGTTTGCTTGTTGATCTTCTAAATGCTCAATACCTGAGTAACCGTTACGTCCAGTTAGTACCGCTGACGGCTTGTGGATAACTGTGTTAGTGATATATGCCCTAGAGGCCATTATTGTATAATATTATATTTTATTTTACATATTGGAAGCTTGGGATATTCACAGTTATAATAACAGTCTTGCACAAAATGGTGGTATGCTACTTGGTTTGATTCTAGCTCAATATGTGCATATGTTTCTTTTAACGTATCGCTAATACAAATTGGTAGAGCCCTTAGAATCTTTGCTTCACTACCAGTGTTGTGATGGCATTCACACTAGTGGGGGTTGGGTAGTCTATAAGCACATTCTTATAAAGGTCCCTAGTCGTAGGATTATCGATACAGGGCATAGATACTCCAGAGTAGACTAGTGTATACGCTTCTCATCACAGCATGGGAGATGGTCTGTCCCACATCCATTAGTACGTCGTACTAGAGATAGTATGCAGTTGCTCATTGGGTTATGAGTACACTGGACATGACTCATTGGGAACTGCTGGCGGGTATTATACCTATCGTTGGGTAGCAGTTCCCAGATGACATGAGTACAGCTTAGTCCGTCGAGTTGACACTGCTACTTCTCCTCGAGTGTGTTCCCACTGTTCTTAGATTACTACCTTACCAAGGCTCAAAGGAGTCGTGCAAACAGGTAGTAGTTGGGTGGAGTCCCGAAGTACTTGGAGGCAGTGGCGGTCTGATAGGATTTGTCTCTCCCGGTATTGGAGGTTGATATCGCGATGTGTTCGGAAAGCCATTACACAAAGTCCCTGGCCAGGGCAAGCCAGATTTACTGGTAGGTACTCCAGTAGTTTCTCAAGGTGTTTTGGGCTCTACTCCGGCACGACTTATTGCGCTATTAAGGGTCTGACGACTACCGCCCCTTAGGCCCGATATGCGATACTCTTAGACAAACAGACCGGACTGTACGAAGATTGACACAGATAGTCTCGGTAGGAGTTCGGATGATTTTGCACATCAGCCTTCTTTTCGACCGATACCTGGATAGCCGTTATGTGCAGCTAGTACCGCTGACATGCTTGTGGTTATACCCACTGCCAGCATACTGTCGAGTCATTAGAGTCCCACACAGAGGGTTTCCCTGCATCGGGCGAAAAGATGTAGAGGCCGTAAGGTTTTATGGCAGAGTTCGATCATATACGTGTACTTGTGCACGTATCATGATTCGAACGGATAATACTAGTGGGCTTTGGTTTAAGCCATATCTTAGTATTATATTATTGGATTATTTTTGTCTATTTGTATCCGTATTTTTTAGAATACGGATACGGGTTTGTATATATACGATGAGGAGTATTCTTGTAATTTACTCAAGAATGCTTCTAGAAGGAGACACCTCATTTATGTGTTAATCTTTTGATTAAAAGATAAATGAGGTGTAGGTTTTCATTAAATGAAGTATGGCTACTTGGTGACTCATGGATGAATATTGAGGAAAGGTGGCTCTTAGATATTTTGTGATATTTTATGAGATATTTTGGCATGCTTCATAGTCATCACAATTATCCAACTTCATTCTATTATGCTCATCACAACACTCTCACTTCCTCAAGCTTTCCTCTTCTTCCTCTAACCCTAAATGTCTCATGTGTTGAGAAACCAAGGGTATTTAGAGACAAACTAATCTATTTTCACTCTTTACATCCTCTAGGCCATCTAGTTTAGCAAACTAGGTGCCCTAGTTATCTCGGTAATGAGGTTGGAGCTCGAACTATAGACTCTCGGGTGGATCGTCTTTGATTTAAGGAGACCGACGAGAAGGCGCGATCCGTATATGATCCGAAGAACTTAGGACGAGGAGGAGGACAACAAGAAGACCGTAAAGACTTGGTTCATGGAGTTATAAACTTCTTTCATAGTAGTTAGAACCTCCAGTTAGTTTGTTAGTTATTGTTCAAGTTAAGATCCTGAAGTTCAAGTCGGTGCTGCGAGCTTCGAAAATCATTTTTTGAAAATTCCGCCTCCCTGCGAACTCGTGGGGTGCGCGACATCGAATAATAGTAGTATCAGAGCCTACTGAACCTTAATGAACAGTTTAGACAATGTGTAAAACTACGAAATCTAAATAACTCCAAAACATCGAAACAAAAGTCTAAGTTTCTGTCTAATTTTTCGGAGGCTCTAAATTTTTTTTAAACAATTGCAGATTACTCCTTTACTTATAAATTGAACACCATAGAAACACGAGGACATGATTCAAAAATTTGGCTGGCCACAGTTGCAAAATTCCCGGCCTGTCCAACCCCATGATGAAATTTTGTGTCGTGTTTCGTTTGGTGTTCTGGTCACTTGGATTTAGGATTTCAGGTTATGTTTGTTTTTTCCAAGATTGCATATACTGTTATCTTTGTGTTATAGCAATACAGAGTATTTCATAGTCGCAGTTTTAACGTCATTTATAGTTTCAGTTTGATATATGTGTTCGTAAACGTCTGCTAATTGCTATACATCGATTAGTGGGGGTTGCACATATCTGTGATGCTGTGATGGTTTGTGTATATGGAATATTGGATCATCGTGGATGAATAGCTGGGGGATGTGAGAAGAGAGTTTTCTTTCTTTCATTCGATGTAAAATTTTAAAGTGATGTAATATTATTTTGCGAGGAAAATCCAGGTTGAGGTTGTAGCCACCGTTGTATTATTTCATTTACTGTTTTTTCTCCTAGGATAGACCCAAGGTGGGATGCACAAACTACTGGATTCTTGAAGTGCTGAGTGGCCTACTCATTTTACTGAGGGAGGTTGCTTCACTTCGGGAATTTGGCGGGTAGTTTTCCGCACCCGTAGGGGTCTAGGGTGAGGTTTGGCTATTCATCACGACCGTAGAATTCGTCTTTCGTTACAGGCTTAAACGAAACGCGGAATTCCTAGTATATCCGATATATTCATCTGTGATATGGAATGCCTATTATTGCATGAGACGAATGGATATTTATATATATGACGAGGCCCCGTGGCGAATGCGGATGGCATAAGTGTACGTTGTATTTTCTTTTCTTTCTGCAATGATAGGTTAAATGATAGGACATCATTATTTGATTAATGCAAGAAAACAAACCAAAGCTGAATCGTTGGAACAGTTTCAAAAACCACTTGTTTTTTCCAAAAAGCAATTTTTAAATGCGGAGCTTAAACTACTCCTTTAAAAGCTATCATGGTTCCTTCGATTATATCAAGTTCATTACGTTCACGGTTTCTCCAAGACCAGTCGTAGCCCTCCGTCATTTCAGATGAGTATTCAGTAGTATTCAAGCTATGTATTTTGACCTTCGCTAAGGCATAGTGATTGGTAGCTGCTGGATATTCATCTGTAGCATAAATAGATGCGTTGGTTTAGGACAGTCGTACTACTATTTTGGCCTTCGTCAAGGGTATGTACGGGTGGGTTCAAATTAACCTAGACAATGACAGTTAGAACTTGACTAGCGACTTATGATATGTTGTCCTTTGTCAAGGTTATAAGAGCATGGGGCAAAAATCCACATCCGGAGTTTCTAAAGAAACTGAAATTTGCTAGTGTTGCATACCATTTGAAATGTGATAATTTTGGTAGGATTCCTTCAAGATTATGACACAATGATATTTGGATCCTGATCCTACTGTGAGTATCCACTACCCCTCGAGAGATTTTTTTCACTAAACGATCAATGCTATAAACAAAGTAGGTGTCTAGAACGGTGTTAGTGGGGTTACGCCTCCAGGGAAAGGAGGTTATGTAATTACGGAACTTCGCGAAAGAGTTGGAAAACCTCCCTCGAAGTACCAATGCTAGCCTGCCTAAAAGGTTAAGAAAGTATTGTAGGGTGAGATTAATCCTAACTAATTCTTCTTTTATGGTTTGTGGAAGGATTCGAGAAACAGTAGGAGCCATCCTGTTTAGATAAACTAATAACCAATCTAAATTTTCAAGAGCCTCATGCTGAGTATTTTCTTCTCTCTCTTCTAATTGCAGCAACCAGATGACCGGGCTTAAGTTACTACTAGATAATAAATTGACTGGGCCAAACTATATTGATTAGCTTAGGAATGTCCTGATGTCACTTACTTATGACAAGCTGGACTACTTCCTTGCTACCAAAACCCCCGCCGTCCTAGATCCAGATTCCACCGTCGCGGATGTTGATATCCATAAAACATGGGAAAAAGACAGTGCAAAAGCCAAGTGCTTTGTGTTGGCCTCAAAGGATAGTGAAAACCAGAGGAAGCATGAGAAGATGGACTTAGCTTCCATCTTCCTCTATAACAATGTTGTATATGGAGAGCAATCTCGTATCGTAAGATATGAGACCATGAAGATATTGCTTCAGGAGTGGTTGGTTTTCAGTTCATCTGTAAGAGACCACGTCCTTAAGATGATCAGCTATATTGAGCTCGCGGACCTTGGGACCACGTTGGAGAACGAGTTAGATATTGACTTGATTCTACAGTCAATCCTACCTACCTATGCCCAGTTTCCAGGACACCTCGATATGTTGAGGAGCACTGAGGGCACCCTGAAGGAATCCAGGGAGACACCCGCTCTACTTATTGGGGAATCTACCTCTTCTAGATCCATGACGAAACCCAAAGGAGAGAAGAAGAAGGCCTCCACTAAGCCGATAGGCGGTGTCAGTAAGGTAAAGGGAAAGGACAGGGCAAAAGTTTTGGGGCTGATAGTATGGAAGAAGGATTGTTTCTGTTATCATGGGAAAGGGCATTGGAAGTTGGATTGCAGGGCATGGAAAGCCAGAATCTAGGATTCGAAGCACATTGTGGCTTCGGCTTCGGGTGTGTTTGTGATTGAAAACTATCTGTCAATTTACTCTATTTCCTGGGTACTAGATACCAGAACAGGATCTCATATCTGTAATTCATTACAGGATTTAAGAAACCGTAGAGTTATCAAGACAGGTGATATGTCTCTCAGGGTTGCTAACGGAATGAGCGTGGATGCTGTATCCGTAGGAGAATATCACCTAAGATTGACAAGTAGGCAGATTTTGGTTTTGCGTAACTGTTTTTGTCTACCAAGTTTGACTTGTAATATCGTATCTGTATTTTTACTTTCTAAAGAAAGATATGATTTTACATTTGTAAACGATGTGGTCCACATCCAGCTTAATCAAAATTTGATTGGGTCAGGTACATTAGATAACGGCATATACGTATTAAATCAAGCTCAGGTTTTCAACGTCCAGAACACACTTAAAAGAAAGTCTCTAGAATTAAATCAGGCTTTCTTATGGCATTGTAGACTGTGTCACATCAATGAAACACGGTTGAAGAAGTTACATAGAGAGGGATATTTGGATCCGTTCGAATATCAGTCTTATGCAACTTGTCAATCATGTCTCAAAGGAAAGATGATAAAGACTCCATTCACGGGACACGGGGTAAGAGCGAGTGAGCTATTGGGACTTATACACAGCGACGTGTGTGGTCCAATGTCTACACATTCAAGAAGTGGTTATTCCTATTTAATTACTTTTACGGATGATTTCTCAAGGTATGGAAATGTATTCTTGATGAAACATAAATCTTAGGCCTTTGAGAAATTCCAGGAATATAAGAATGAAGTGGAAAAACAAACCGATAAAAGTATAAAGACACTTAGATCTTATTGAGGTGGTGAATACTTAAGTGCCGAGTTCCTGGATTACTTAAAAAAGAATGGAATTCTCTCTCAACTTACTCCTATATACACACCTCAGCACAACGGTGTATCGGAAAGGCGGAACCGAACCTTATTGGATATGGTACGTTCCATGATGAGTAATGCTGAGTTACCGCGATCCTTCTAGGGTTATGCACTAGAATCAGCTGCATATCTTTTGAACAAGGTTCCTACCACGACTGTCCCTACCACACCATATCATATGTGGAATGGGAAGAAACCCTATTTTCAGTATCTGAAGATATGGGGATGTCCATCTTTTGTAAAAAAGTAGCATGCGGACAAGCTCGACGCACGCTCAGTATTGTGTATGTTTGTGCGATACCTAAAGAACTCCAGGGGGTATCTTTTCTATTATGCAGAAGAACAAAAGGTATTAGTTTCTCAGAATGCCCACTTCTTGGAAACTTAATTTTTAGAAAAAGAGATAAGTTGGAGCACAATAGAACTGAAGAAATTCCAGAACCACAAGCTATTACTTAAAGCATGGTGGAACCAGAAGTTTTGAAAGAACCGGACATCCCCGCACCACTCAGCAGGACTAGCAGGTTGTCTCATCCGTCCGAAAGATACTACGGTTTTCTCATATACGAGGATAGAGAGGATTGCATCATCGACCATGATGAGCCAACTAGTTTCCACCAATCCATTCAGAGCAGAGACTCGGTAAAATGGCCGGATGCAATGCGGACAGAGATGGAGTCCATGTACACTAACAAAGTATAGACTTTGGACATTGCTCCAGAAGGGGTAAAACCTGTGGGCTGCAAATAGATCTTCAGAAAGAAGATTGGTGTAGATGGACATGTTGAAACCTATAAGGCTGGACTTGTTGCAAAAGGTTTTCGTCAAAGACCTTATTTGGACTATGATGAAACCTTTTCTTCAGTGGCTATGCTCAAATCCATTTGGATCCTTTTAGCCATTGCTTATTTCAACGATTATCAAATTTGGCAGATGGACATAAAGACCGCTTTTCTGAATGGAAATTTGGAAGAGTGTGTCTATATATATGGATCAGCCGGAGGGCTTCATTTAGAGTGGGAGCAGCGGGAAAGTGTGCAAGTTGCTTAAATCCATTTATGGATTAAAGCTGGCATCACAGAGTTAGAACATCTGTTTTGATGAGACAGTCAAAGAATTTGACTTTATCAAAAATCTAGATGAACCATACATCAATTGTAAGATTGTAGCAAGAACTATTGTATTCCTCGTCTTGTACGTGGATGACATTCTCTTGATAGGAAATGACATTCCAATGCAACAACCAGTCAAATGATTCTTGTCACAAAGGTTCTCCATTAAAGACCTGGGTGATGCCTCCTATATTTTGGGGAACTAGATCTATCGGGATAGATCTAAGAGGATGTTTGAACATTCACAGTCCAGGTACATCGACACCATACTGAAAAGATTTAGTATGGAAGATTAAAAGCGCGGTAATCTATGACTTGTCACGAAATCACCCTCTCCAAAGAGATGTCTCCCACGACTGATTTGGAAAGGGGTCATATGTCAACTATACCCTAGGCTTCTGCTATGGGCTCTATAATGTATGCGATGTTGTGTACCAGACTAGATGCTTCTTACGCACTAAGCATGGTAAGCTGGTATCAGTCAAACCCTGGGGAGAAGCACTGGATAGAAGTAAAGAACATTATCAAGTACCTGAGAAGGACTAAGGAGATGTTCTTGGTATACGGCGGAAAAGACCTCCTGATCGAGGCCTTTGCTGACTCCAGCTTCCTGAGTGACAAGGATGACTCCAAGTCCATGTTGGGTTATGTATTTACCCTCAATGGAGGGGCAGTCTGTTGGAAGAGCTCCAAGAAGGACACCGTTGCTAAGTCGACGATGGAAGCGGAGTATATCGCTGCATGTAACGCCGCAAAAGAAGCAGTCTGGATTAGGAAGTTTGTGATAGAACTTCAGGTGGTTCCATCTATTGTTGATCCAATATGGTTGTATTGTGACAACAACTGCGCTATAGCTTTGACGAAGGAACCAAGGTCCCATCAGAAGTCCAGACACATCTTGAGGCAGTTCCACCTGATCAGGGAGATCATTGATCGCCCGGAGATCGAGGTGCGGAGAGTAGAGACAGAGAAAAACATTGTAGATCCACTCACAAAGGCCATCCCTCAGACACAGTTCGAGCGGCTATTCGAGATGATAGGTCTGCGATATGCCAATATATGTCCTTAGTGCAAGTGGGAGATTGTTAGTGATATATGCCCTAGAGGCCATTATTGTATCATACTGGATTGTATATTACATATTGGAAGCTTGGGATATTTACAGTTATAATAACAGTCTTTCTCAAAATGGTAGCATGTTACTTGGTATGATTTTACATCAAAATGTGCATATGTTTGTTTTAACGTATCGTTTATACATATTGGTAGAGCCCTTAGGATCTTTGCTTGACTACCAGCGTTGTGATGGCAGTCACACTAGTGGGGGCTGGGTAGTCTATATGCGCATCCTTATACAGATCCCTAGTCATAGGATTATCGAGACGGGGTATCGATGCTCCAGAGTAGACTAGTGTATATGCTTCTCATCCCAGCAGGGGAGATGGTCTGTCGCACAGCCATTAGTACATCGTACTGGAGATAGTATGCAGGTGCTCATTGGGTTATGAGTACACTAGACAAGACTCGTTGGGAACTGATGGTGGGTATTATACCTATCGTCGGGTAGCAGTTCTTAGATGACATGATTACAGCTTAGTCCATCGACTTGACACTGCTGCTGCGCCTCAAGTGTGTTCCCACTGTTCTTAGATTACTACCCTACCACGGCTCAAAAGAGTCATACAAACAGGTAGTAGTTGGGTGCAGTCTCGAAGACTTGGAAGCGGTGGCGGTTAGATAGTATTCTTCTCTCCCAGTATTGGGGGTTGATATCGCGCTGTGTTCGAAAAGCCATTACACAAAGTCCCTGGCCAGGGAAAGCCAGAATTACAGGTAGGTAATTCAGTAGTTTCTCAGGGTGTTTTGGGCTCTAATCCGGCACGACTTATTGCGCTATTAGGGGTCTGACGGCTACCGCCCTCTAGGCACGATATGCGATACTCTCAGACGAACAAACCGGATTGTATGGAGATTGTCACAGATAGGCTCAGTAGGAGTTCGAATGAGTTTGCTCATTGGCCTTCTTATCGACAGATACCTGGGTAGCCATTACGTGCAGCTAGTACCGCTGACGTTCTTGTAGTTAAATCCAATTCCAGCATACCGTCGCGTCTTTAGAGTCTTACACAGAGGGTTTCCCTGCATCGGGCGAAAAGATGTATAGGTCGTATGGTTTTATGGCAGGGTTCGATCATATACGTGTACTTGTGCACGTATCATAATTCGGATGGATAATACTAGTGGGCTTTGGTTTAAGCCGGATCCTAGTATTATATTGTTGGATTATTTTCGACTCTTTCTATCCGTATTTTTTAGAATACAGATATGGGTATGTATATATACGGTGAGGGGTATTCTTGTAATTTGCTCAAGAATGCTTCTAGAAGGAGACACCTCATTTGTGTTTTAATCTTTTGATTAAAAGATAAATGAGGTGGAGGTATGAAGTGTAGGTTTTCATTAAATGAAGCATGGCTACTTACTGACTCATGGATGACTATTGAGGCAAGGTGGCTCATGGATATTTTGTGATATTTTGTGAGATATTTTGGCATGCTTCATAGTCATCACAATTAGCCATCTTCATTCTATTATGCTCATCACAACACTCTCACTTCCTCAAGCTTTCTTCTTCTTCCTCTAACCCTAAATATCTCATGTATTGAGAAACCTAGGGTATTTAGAAACAAACTAATCCATCTTCACTCTCTACATATTCTAGGCCATCTAGTTCAGCAAACTAGGTGCCCTAGTTACCTCGGTATTGAGATTGGAGCTCGAACTATAGACTCTTGGGTGGATCGTATTTTACTTGAAGAGACCGATGAGGAGGCGCGATCCGTATATGATCCGAGGAACTTATGACGAGGAGGAGGACTGCAAGAAGACCCGTAGGACTTGGTTCACGGAGGTATAAACTTCTTTCATAGTAGTTAGAACCTCCAGTTAGTTTGTTAGTCAAGGTTCAAGTTAAGATCCTGGAGTTCAAGTCGGTGTTGCGAGCTTCGAAAGTCGTTTTTTGAAAATTCTGCCTCCTCGCGAACCCGTGCGGTGCGCGACATCGACTCATAAACTGATGTGATCATTACCTATTGCTGGCGTATTGACGAGTCTTTAGTGTCCCACACAGAGATTTCCTAGCTCAAGCGAAACGAAGTAGGGCACATATGCTGATATATGCGAGTGCCTGATTAAATACAGGTATGTGATACCGTATTCTAATCTGGCGACATTTGATATCGGTTAGCTTATATGTGATATAACCGGATTATCGAATCAAGTGTTGATTTGATAATATGATATATAGATAAATGATATTAGTCCGTTATATATGATATAACCAGATTATTAAATCAAGTGTTGATTTAATAATTTGATATATATTTATATTTGATATAATTATATATTAACTAATATTTATGCTCACCAATTATTTTCTTGTATTCTTTTTATATATAATTATATATGTATATGATATGTATATATTTTTATATAAAATAATTTGGATGAACATGGATTTTTCTATTTTAAGAAAATAGAAAAATGAGGTGGAAATTGGAGAGATATTTGTCGCATGGGTTTGAAGCATGGCTCATATATTTTTTATTGGTTTGCTTTCACTATTGAAGCATGGTTGGATTTATTTATTTGAAATAATCCATGCTTTAATAAGTGAGGTGTTATTTGAGCCATTCTTCCCTTCATAATTGTTGGAGCTTATTTTTCTTTCACTCTCTCCATTTTTCTTCATCTTCTTCCTCTAAGCCTTAACCCTCACATGAGTTGTGAACCTAGGGCTTTAGAGAATTCTAAGTGAGTTAAAATACCTACTTCATCACCCTACTCTAGATTAGCCATTCATATTAGGTTGTTTCCTTCACTAATAGCAGTTTAGTGAAGAGGTTGCTTGACCTAGAGAAACCTCGGGTGGATCATTTTCGGCTTGGAAGATCAAGAAGCACGCTCGATCCTTGTTCAAGTGGAGCCACGATGAGTCATAGGGACTACTACTTAGAGCTTTAGAAGTGAAGGACTTGGTCTATAAAGGTGCTACCTCTTTCACTTAGTATAGCACTTTCTATTTCATGCTTTATACCCAAATACTCTAGTTAGATCCTAGGTTAGTGTAGCTTAGCAACCATGTTTTTTAAAAAATTGCATATGGGATGCTCGTATAAACCTAGTGGCAGTGCTAAGACACACTTTCATGGTATCTGAGCCAAGCTAGAGCATTAGACGAGGTCTAGGCTACGTTAAAGTGTTCGATCGAACTTCAAAACCCGTATTTTATCAAGTTTCTGTCCATTTTTCAGAAGTTGAAATTTTTCAGATTAAAAATATTTAAAAAATTGTGCAGGTTATTTGATGGAGCCTCAAGAAATACGAGGCCTGTAAAATTTCAGAAAATATAAAATATTATTTTTGGAATTTAAAATTAAAATAATATATTTTGGGAAAATTAGTCGATTTGCGAATTTGGACTTTTCGTAAAATGTTATAAATATATACCAATATTTATGAAATAATTGAAGATTAAAATGATTTATTCATTTAAAAATATATTTATTTGATTTTGGCATTTTTATAATTAATTATATGCAAGTTTAAAATTAAACCCGATTAGTGCACTACTAATCGCGATTAGGCCAAATCCTTCTTTTTAATTAGTCATGGCTAGTGCACCATGACATGTTGCATTGTTGTTGCATGTTGTGTTATGTTGTTTGTTTCATGTTGTATTTAATTTTTGTGAAGAAAAGAAAGTGTATTATTGGAGAGAGAGAGAGATTGAGGTATGGGCTAGTGAGGGGGGGTGAGAATAAGGGGGAGAGAGCGAGGATAAGAGAGAGAGGGGGGCTGCCCATTCATTTCCTCCCCTTTGTTTCTTCATCTCCTTTACCCTCTTGCTTCCCCCACCTCCACCTCCAAGTATCATCTCAATTTCCTTCTCAAAAGCCTATACTTCCTTCATTAAAAATGATTCCCACCTCTCTACAAACCCATTGGACCTTTCAAAGTTGGATTTTGAAGACTTTGAGCAACTCAAAAAAATTCTTGAGTTGCCAAATGAGGTATATCTTCTTTCATTTAGTTTAGTTTTAAGTTTCTTAGCATCCTAGTTTGTTTAGAGTTAAACTTGTTTAGATTAGTGATGTTTGGAAATTCCAAGAGAGGGTTTGGGTGTTTGTGTGGAATTATGATCTGTAGTGGGTGTCTACAAGACCTTAGTGTTGATTTTTCTGACCAAGACCCGGATTAGAAACCAAAATACGAACTTAGAATCTTCCCCATGTCGGTTTTTTGGTATTTGTGTGCCTACAGGGAATCTGGGATGACCTGAGATCTGTACGAGAAAATCTATCAAGTCCAGTGACCTTGATACACCACTAGAAGACCACCCTGAGAAGACGAACCCAAACAGAGCCTCTAGGGCCGACGAGCTCGGATTTAGTGAGCATGTCTCCGGATTTTTGGTGGTGTCTGGTGTTGAGTTTTTGCCGGTATCTCACACTCCCTATAAACAACCTCCTGTGCTTACTAGTTTTGTCCCATTTAACCTGAGCTAAAATCTGGGAGCTGTTGTGAGTATTTTGGGCAAAATTTTCTGAGGTTTGAATGCTTGGTTTTGATGTTTGGATTTGTATTTGGTTGTTGGGCGTTTGTACGTTCACAACAAGGGTTGTTTGGTTGTTTTTGCACGCGTAAGCTATGGGTTCTAACCTATAGGCAATTCGTATGCCGTATCGGTTTTCAGACATTGATTTTAATAGTATTGCGATATGTGTTGATTTGTAGGTACCTCGTATGGATTCCGAGACGACGAAGCACATCGACTACGGCTGAACAAGGAGTTCCGCAGGTGAGTAGATTTATATCTACGGGGGAAGTCGGGTAGATGGCGTATAGCATCCCCGCAAGTTTTGATGGAAACTGATATATAGAATATGGTTATAGAAACCATGTTAAAAGCTTATTGATATGGTTAAAGAATTAGTAGGAGACAAGATATACCACGACTTAAGGTTATAGTTTATAGTTTAGTGTGACATGATATGATAGAATGATGTCTCGAATTGATATATAAGGATGTGAAACGTGAATGTGAATCACGATATATACATATGTAGTTGCAAGAGAATCAGTATGAGATTATAGTAGCATGTTATGAGGTTGATAAATATGATATGAGATTTAGAAGATGACTTGATGTGAGATATCAATGTGATGAAAAGAGTATATGATGAGATATGATGACTTGGTTTGATATATCGTTATACAGATGCGAGTCGATATGAGATAATTGATACCTTTTCCGGTCCCATTATATGAGATTGTTACGTATGTGACCTGGTATATAGGTATATAGATATATATAATGTTGTGAATCATGAGTGATATGTCGTACGAGACGTTAGGTTCGTACCTTCATTGTCATATAGGTTGATAGAATCCCTAATTGTTTAATGCCGCCGTATGATGGATTACCGTACGTGATGAGTTTTATCTAAGGATTTATCCATACCCTTGACTAGAGGATGCCGTACGATGTATTATACCGTACGTGATGTTGTGAGGCTGGAAGCCGATTGATAGATTCACCGACTCGGTCATGTTATAGATACGTATACCTTGTAGCATTTCTCTTACGATGTACTTTATGCTACGTTCATGATATTCTCATTGCATTACATATACCTATGCTAATACGCCTACACCATTATCGATGATGCGTATGTTACACTTACACAGATTGCCGGCTCACACACTTTCATCATCGATAATTGCTATGTCACTTACACAGTAGAATTGCTATACCATGCTATGATATATTGCTATGCTCACATCATTATGCTATGTTGCATGATATACTTGCTATGCTCACATCACCATACTATGTCGCATGATATACTTGATATGCTCACATATTTGTTCTAAGTTTGCATACATCATGCTTTATGATATTACGCATTGAGATGCTATTTTCATGAGATTTTGGATTTGAGAACCGTGGTTATATTTCAATGGAAATTATGTATTGTTTTAAAAACCAGGTTTCTCTTGATATGACATTTCGATACGTCCACCATGTGTTTTCTTAGCTCTGAGATTGATATGTGAAACCCGATTCGAGGAGCGGTAGGCACCGTCTGCGGGTACATGGTGGACCCGATAAGGTACTCCGGGGCAAAAAGACTTATATAGTTAAGCGGTGAGCCTGGCAGGGGAGCACTACTTACCGGTGATAGTATTTGGACTCGGCGGTTAACCGGAGGATACCGACCGGAGTCGTGAGATAATAGTAGGCCGATCCGGACTGACGGAGCCCGTGGGTCGATCCGGACTGCCGGAGCCCGAGATTGGAGGATTTACGTGTCAATGCTAGACACGGGTGTTCCAGCCAAAAATTTTGGCTCAAAACCCGCTCCGTATAAAATAACAACAACAAAAGGAAAATAAATAAATAAATAATAATAATAATAAAGGAGAAAATCTCCATTTCAGAGCAAAGCTCTGTTCAAATTCCAAGGCTGGAAATGAAGCAATACTTTTGTTTCCCCCAATCAGAGCAAGGCTCTATTTTAAAATTCAAATTTTAAAATAATAAAGGAAGCAACGCTTCAGCTGACTTGCGCTCTGCGCTGCGCGACACGTGTCAGCGCAGTTGCGCTGCGCTTTGCGCTGCGCGACACGTGTCAAGCGCAGATGCACTTGCGCCAATGCTAGCAATAAACTTAACAGAATTAAAATTCCAGAAAGATCTTTCTGATCTTGTTAAAAACAAGAAGATCGTCTTCTGTAAAACAGAGACCCTAGGATCAAAGATCCAACGGTGGGGAAATATCCCCAAATCGCTCAGAGAAAGATCTCTTTAACCAATTTAATAAATCAATGGGCACTATATAAAGGCCCCTAGACTCCAAGTCTAAAGGCACATTGAAACAGAGAGAACTCACAGAACTCCTCTAAAGAAAATTTTGAGAAGAGCTCAGAGAAAGAAAAGGTAAAAACCTTTGAATAAAAGAAGAAATTCTTCTAAAAAAATCAATGATCTAAGAACAAGATCAAAGATCCTCAATAAAAAATATATAAATAATAAAAAGGAATTAATTTACTTCTGTATAAAGGCATTGCCTTTTGATGAACCACTGGTTCTTTGAAAACAAGAAAAAACTTGTTTTCTTTGATTTAAATTTGATTAAAATATAAAACAGTGCCCTGCACTTATAAAATCTGCACTGTTGCGCTCCTTGGATTGGCGCAAGCCACCAGGGAGCGCCACGTGTCGGCCCCAGAACAAACTGCGCTATGCGCTTCTAAAACAGAGCACTGCTCTTTAAATTGGCGCACCTCAATAGAGCGCGCCACGTGTCAGCAGTGCAACAGCGCAGCGCACTGTGCTTGCGCTCACCAGAGCGTGACATGTGTCGCCACCACATGAGTTTGCGCCTTGCGCTCCTCAATTGGAGCAAAGCGCCTGACAAGCCACGTGGGGCACTGTCAGAGTATTTAATGCTCTGCATTATTAAAGAAAAGGGACAGAGCCCAATTAAAAGGCCTAATAGGCCTAATTAAAAATGCAATGCATTATTAAAAAGAGGCAGAACCCAAACAAAGGTCTGTCAGTCCAAAACAGATGCTGTGCATCATTTAAAAAGGGGCAGAGCCTAAATAAAGGTCCAACAGAGACCAAGATTAATGATCTGCATTATTAAATAAAGGGCAAAGCCCAAGCCAAGGCCTAACAGGCCAACAACAAATAAAAAATGTTGAACATCTTCAACTGGACTTAGCCCAATTCTGGCCGTAACTCCTCAAATTAAATTGACTGAGCACGACTGCTCTCTTAAATCAATTTACATCCGGTTCAAGGGTACATCTCTGAACTCCTCTGACATCCATCGTTGTAATCCTTCAACGTCGTCAGAGAGGTGACGAGTCCCGACAAGCATACATTGCTACGGACTTAAGCGTCCTTAAACCAACTCATGGACTTAAGCGTCCTTAAACCAACCTATGGACTTAAGCGTCCTTAAACCAACTCATGGACTTAAGCGTCCTTAAACCAACCTATGGACTTAAGCGTCCTTAAACCAATGGACCACTATGTCCCTAAACTGGAACAACAAAGCCCAAATGCTCTTTTGTCAGATCTAAACGATCCCATTTAAGTTGATCTTAGCCTCAAATACGGCTAACGTATCCTTAAACCTTCAAACAGACTTTAGTCCCAAATTGGACTATAGATCCCCCAATCAATTCTGGTTCAAGGGTACATCTCTGAACTCCTCTAACATCTGTCGTTGTAATCCTTCAACGTCGTCAGAGAGGTGACGGGTCCCGACGGCCATATATGTAGTGGACCACCATGTCCCTAAACTGGAAATGGATCTAAACGATCCCGTTAAGTTGATCTTAGTCTGGAAATTAGACCAACGTATCCTTAACAAACGTTTAAGTTGATTTTAGCCTCAAATATGGCTAACGTATCCTTAAACCAAAACCCCAAACCCAAATCTAAGAAAATACGGATTTGGACTAATCCACGTCCTACGGGCGACGACCTAAATTAGTCTCCGTATATAATCCACGGGCAACCACAATCAAAACAAAAACACATGACATGAAGTGACCAGCTGGAGAAGGAGAAAGTTGTTACCGCCGAGCGGTAGCGTAATTAACTGCAGGGGCTTGCTCCTGCATGGAAGAGCTTCCCCACAATCAAAAACCTCTCAAGCGAGGGGGAATCTGACGAAGTCTGCTACATCGGCCGCATCCGTCTAAACCTCCGATACACGGTGCCATAAATCAACTTGGCATCTTCGGAGAGGTGGACGGATAAAACCAAATAGCATCTGTCCCGAATCTCAGGCCTAGACGTCTCAGTCTACGGCGCGTCTTTCGGAGGGAAACAAATTCTGGCATGCCCGGTGGGACCTTTTCCTCTTTCCACTCCACACTTCGTGTGTCGTGTTTTTCCCGCGATCAAATAATCGCGGTGTGTATGTTTTTGGTTGCCCTTAGGGGAGTGGATATTGAAGCCGGCATTTCGTCTCTATGAAGAATGGCATTTTCTCCCACCCTAGGAACTCAGGCTCTGTCATATCCGGCGGAGTCAAGTATGGGTCACTTGCAGCCTCAAATCTCTGCAATCCGGCTCTTCAAGAAATCAACGGGCTTCTTTTTGGGTCGATGCTCCCACCTCCCACCCTCGGTGCCTCAACGCCGATGGAGGAAGCCCAGAGGATGTCTGTCGTCCACAGGCAGGCTCCCCAAGCAGTAGCCTTGCCGACGATATCATTCCTCAAACAACTGGCACATGCCAAAGGCCAAGGTCGACGCAGGGGGCAGAATATTCAAGCTCTTCAAGAAATCAATGGCTTCAAACTGCACTAGCTGCAACTGCAACTCTCACTCCGTCCCATCTGGAGGAGTGAGTTACGGGCCTCAAGAGGCCTCCCTTTTCAAGATGCCAGTGGAGCAGGTAACTCAAGCCACCACTGGGCTATTCTTCGGGACCATGCTCCCGCCAACGAGCTTCAGCGCTCCTGTTGCATCGCAAGAAGCTCCCAAGAAGCCGTTTTCCAGCACTCCTGTGCTTATTTACGCCCTACTTTGCATAAGCAAACACAAAATTGTGATGATAAAAGAGTAGAAAGCGAAAAATTATACTTAAAAGATAGGAATAGTTTAAGAGAAACAAGAAAGTTAGATGTTTTCTTAAATGAAACTAGTAATAAGTAGTTATGAGCTGTTGTCCCAAGGGTTAGTAAGATGAAGGAAATTACTAATCTGAGGATAAAAATAAGCCTGAAAAATAGTTTCTATTCTGGAAGCCAAACATTTGAACGTTGATACCCTACTATACGCACTTACACACATCTTGAAACTCAGGTTAGTAGAGGATACCTTGAAATGCTCTTGTCTAAAAGCCAAAGTATGAAGGAAATAAAAGTGGAGAATAAAAGATAAAATGGTGAAAAGAAAAATGAACACTGGTTTTGTTATCACCGAGGCAACAATAAAAAATATAGCGAGGGTGCTTTATCACCTAGTGTCTTAGACCAACTGGTTTGGGAGCCACTGCTAAGCCTTAGGTGTTGCAAGACGAGGAAAAACGCCTAATTAGCAAACACATGAGTAATCGGTCGGTTAGTACCTTAAGAAGTATTAACGGTCGCATGAAGAATGTGTGAGCAAATTCCATCTAAATATCTATTAAAAAGTACTAAGGTAGATGGACAAGAGTATGATTGCTTGAATTGAATTCTCTTAGTGTAAGGATGCCCAGTTCACACACGTAGGGGTATATGATCAATGTTTGGAAGAAAGTTAGGAATGAAAACTAAAGGCGATATTTTATTGAGGGATGATGTGATTTCTAACATTTTTCCATGACCATTAAGATATGGCTCATAGCAACTGAAAAGCTGGTATAGTTGAAAACTCTTATTTTCAAGTTCTTTCTTTTATAGTTCTTATCTTTATATAACTTTCACCATCCCTCTTTTATTATAAGATTCTATGGGAGTAATCCGCAGAAAATCCTTAGGAGACGACACTCCTCCTACTAGGGATATGCCACTGGCGCCGAGTAAGGAAGGCAGGGGGCAACTCTACTTCTGGACTGACTCCGCCGACTCCAATAGCGGAAATTGATGTTGTTGTTCCAACTGGGAACACTTTGAACCACTTATGACCGCAAGAACTCTCCAACCGTTGTGCTGAAAAGATATCCTCCACTTATGGAGAGCGCTACAAAGGTGAAGCCGGAACAGCCCCCTCAACGGCTGTCCTCGAAAATTTATAAGGTCTGGCGTCAAGTACAAGACTCGGCAATTGATCAAGATTATCCCCGCCGACAGAAAAAGTTGAAAGTTCAGCAGGAAGAGGACCGTCCTATCAAACCACCAAAGGCGATAGCTACTTGGGTGCCCACTGCAACGGCCCCCTCAACTTCGACCGCTCACAAGAGGAGAAGGCCGGAGAAAATCCCTGGGTCTGCGACGAACTGCCAGGCCACTGAACCCAAACGCCCCAAGTCTGGGGGCATAATGGTCCATACAGTTTATATGGCTTCCGGAAAAGAGGAAAGCCGCGCTTTGACGGGTCACCGACCACTCACCCGATCCGTGACAAATGCCCAGGAGCAACAGCAGAAGCTTCAGGAAATGATGACTGCAATGGCCGCACTTACCGAGCCAAAAGAAAGCCCGGAGGCATCATCAGAGCACATCACGAACAAGAAACTGACGCTGACTTCCTACGCAGAGTCCTCGAAATGAAGGAAAGAGAAGCAGCAGAATAAGCGGCCAACATAAAACAAATAGCGCTTCTCTTCCAAAATATGGTAGGAATGATGTTACAGCAGGACCCTCCAGTTGAAGACCCTCCGATCATTGTTGAAGATGACCAAGCGGAGACGTCAAATCCCCTTACGGCTTGTTCAGCAGCCATGGAGGAAACCATTTCTAAAGCTGCACTAGACGACTATATAGCTCACCAAATATGAGTTCATCAGGCGAATGAAGCGGCTGGGCAAATTGTTAGAACCAGACGACCCTACCCGGGCTGGTATGACCAAATCAGTTCCCCGCCGGGATATACGATCCCTAAATTCTATGTGTACAAGGGGACAGGGAATCCATATCAGCATGTAGCTCAATTCAGGGCCTTATGCAGCAACACTGGAGGCGATGATAAACTGTTGCTTCGACAATTCGTCGGCAGCTTAGCGGAAATGGCATTCGAATGGTATTCAGAGCTACCTAACAACTCTGTCAAAACATTTGCGGAGATGGAGCTGCTGTTTACATAAAGATTTGCAAGCGCCAGTGAACGCACCCCGATAACGGCATTGGTTAACGCCAGGGTAAGGCCAGGCAAAACATGGGTTCAGTACGCAATACGATGGCGGAATCTGTGGTCAAAATGCAAACAGCGCATCGAAGAAGCACCTGCGGTAGGCATGTTCGTGGGCACTCTTGATCCGCACGCGACCATCTCGCAATTTATGATGCTCTTCAAGCCAACTACTTTCCAGGCCTTAATTGACAAGCTAGCTCAAATGGACCAGATGGGCCATAGACCGTCTCCTCTAAAGCCGGACTCTCGAAATGAGAAGGGGAAAGGAAAAGCGATCGTCGTCTCCAATACTCAACAACAGCCGAGCAACTCAAAACCGTTTGTTCGCAAAAGCAATATGCGTCCACGCCTATCCCTCGAGGAGAGGCTAGGACGTCCTTACTCGTTTCCTCAAAACAAAATGAAAAGACTGTTCGAGTTGGCAGTGCGCAACAGACTCATCAATCTACCGAGTCCAAAACGTCCGTTGCAAGCAGGCGATCTCAACAATCCTAATTACTGCCCTTACCATCAAGCAGTAAGCCATCCGATCGAAGATTGCTTCGTTTTCAAAGGCTGGATTGAGGACCAATACCAACAGGGCGATTTCGCGCTGTCCGAAAACTGGAAGGTGAGCCCGCCACAGCCTCATGCTCCTAAAAAAGTGGACACACCGGGGGCATAATGCTCAGTCATAGGGAAAGCCCCATAGACCGAAAAGTCAGTAAACTACAGATTCGCCTCAAATACGGTGACGATGGACCACTATGTCCTAAAACTGGCCGCGGACCGAAACGTCCTTAAACTAACAACGGACCGCTATGTCCTAAAACTAGCCTTTGACCGAGATGTCGATAAACTACGGTGGATTGCAGCATTCCAAAATCGATAAAAAAAAGGTATGTCCATAAGCAAAATGGGCATGGATGAAAGCCCGAAAGGGCTCCGTGAGTAAAAACAGCAGGGCTACCGGCGAGTGTTCGTGAAAACCCGAAAGGGCGCGACCTCGTTATAAAAAAAAGAAGAATAAAAAAAATATAAATAAAAAGAACGGTATGTCCATAAGCAAAGTTGGGCACGGATGAAAACCCGAAAGGGCTCCGTGAGTAAAAACAGCAGGGCTACCGGCGAGTGCTTGTGAAAACCCGAAAGGGCGCAATCTCGTTAAGAGACACTTGCAGGGCCCTCTCGACCTTGTAAGGAGAAACCACCCGCGTGAGATCCTTATGACTCACAGGGAAGCAACACACTTAGGGATCCTCACGATTCCTAAGAAGAAAGTACACTTGCGAGATCCTCACGACTCGTAAGGAGAACTCTCTTATGGGACCCTCACGGCTGATAAGATTTGAAAGTCTTAAGTTATAGAGACCTGAACCTGTTCTTAGGCAACTCCCACAACCTTCGATATTCCCTACAAGCGGCTCATACTGACCCTTGTATACAATCCACGGGCGCGAATAAACATTTCCCTAACCAAGTCCCACCCGTGACTGGTGATATGTCCGTACGGTGAACAACCCTTGTAAGTCCTCTCGACTTATAAGGAGAAAACCCTTTTGTAAGATCCTTACGACTTACAGAGGAACATACACTTGGGAATCCTCACGATCCCTAAGGAGAAAACACACCTACGAGATCCTCACGACTTGTAGGGAGAAATACCTTTGTGAGACCCTTACGGCTCATGAAGTCAAAAGCCTTAGTCGACGGGATCCTAACCCTGTTCGCTAACCCACCTTTGTTCAATGTCGACAGAGGCAAATGATGATTCGCTCCTGGCAATATCCCAGTTGTAGCGATGCTGATGCCTAAACTGGTATCAAATTCTAAGCCCTTTCATGGTAAATGATGATTCGCTCCTGGCAATATTCCAGTTGTAGCGATGCTGATGCTGAGATTGGCGTCAGATTCCAAGTTCCATACTCGCCATAAAAAAAATCAGCGAGCCATACATTCATGCGAAATAGCCGAAATGATGGGGCAACTTGCAATAAAAATCAGCAAGTAAAAATGTATGCATGCAAAATAGCCGAAATGATTGGGCAACTCGCAATAAAAAGCAGCGAGTGAAAATAAAATAAATAGCCGAAATGATTGAGCACCGCGAAAAATAGCCGAAATGATTGGGCAATCGCGACTTTCACGATATAAAAGCTGAAATGATAGAGCATCGCGGAAAGAAATAAAATAAAATATATATATATTGAAATTTATGCCCTGCAGGCGATATCACAACAACCCCTGTATACAATCCAGGGGCACAAGCAAAGAAGGAAACACATCTTCCCTCCCCATGCTCCATCAGAAAACGGAGTCAAGTCTTGACGGTAACTCATATAAAACCTGAAAGACTACCGGAGATCATCCCACATGGAGTGGTCACCACCTCGACGTTTGTCTCGATACAGCAGACGAGATGTCAACAATGGCGTTCCTTCGCAGTCCACCAGGATGCAGGTGCAACGTCAATAAAAGACCCCATGGTCAAACAAGAGGAGTAACGGTAAAATCCCAGCTCCACCTCGGCATTCGTCTCGATACAGCAGACGAGATGTTACTACAACGTCCTTCCCCCAACAGGATTCGGACACGCCAAAGCAAACGAAGCAAAGACCAAATTCCTAGCTTCGGAATCTTGACGGCAAGTCATATAAAGCCTGAAAGACAATCGGAGACCATCTCGCACCAGCACAGAATGGTCACCACCTCGATGTTCGTCTCGATACAGCAGACGAGATGTCAACACAGCGTTCTTCCTCCGACAGGATTCGGACACGACAAAGCAAACGAAGTGAAGGCCAAACTCCTAGCTTCAGGGTCTTGACGGCAACTCATATAAAGCCTGAAAGACCATCGGAGGTCATCCCGCATGGAGTGGTCACCACCTCGACGTTCGTCTCGATACAGCAGACGAGATGTCAACACAGCGTTCTTCCTCCGACAGGATTCGGACGTGACAAAGCAAACGAAGCGAAGGCCAAATTCCTAGCTTCAGAAATCTTGACGGCAAGTCATATAAAGCCCGAAAGACAATCGGAGATCATCCTACATGGAGCGATCACCACCTCGACATTCATCTCGATACAGTAGACGAGGTGTCAACACAGCGTTCTTCCTCCGGCAGTTTCGGACGTGACAAAGTAAACGAAGCGAAGGACAAATTCCTAACCGGAATCTTGACGGCAAGTCAAATAAAGCCTGAAAGACCATCGGAGATCATCCCACATGGAGCGATCACCACCTCGACGTTCGTCTCGATACAGCAGACGAGATGTCACCACAACGTTCTTCCCCCAGCAGGATTCAGATGCGACAATCAAACAAACGGAGCCACGGCAAAGTCCCTAGTTCCAAACCTCGACGGTTCACCAGCAACCTAGAGACAACCGCGACATTCGTCTCGATACAGCAGACATGATGCCAGCAAAACGAAGCAAAGGCCAAATTCCTAGCTTCAGGGTCTTAACAGCAAGTCATATAAAGCCTGAAAAACTATCGGAGATCATCCCACACCAGCGCGGAGTGGTTATGACTCATCGGGGCTCTCCAAAATGAGCTTAACCTCAAGTAAAAAGCGACATGGCATATCCCAAACGCTTGCTCTTTCGACGGTAATACCTGGAAGATTGCTTGAAGACGTCTAGTCCAGCCCCCGAAGGGATCAAAGACACGACAGTCGCAAGGCTACTCGAACAGCAAAATTGCCTATCGTGGAATATATCAGCTGAAGCGACGGTACGACGGGCAAAACCCTAGTACCACAGACCCTAACGGACCTCTGTCGTAAAGAGCAGAGGTTAACTGTGACGTTAGGATATGCTTGCGAGATCTGCTCGATTCTTCTCGACTCGTGAGGAAACTAGTGTCTTCGTGAGAACTTCTCGATCCGTCTCGACTCGTGAGATAAAGCCTTAGGCAGTAGGCATAAAAAAAACCTGTTTTCTAAGCACTAGGACCCTACAAGTCGGTCCAAAGCAGCCTTTTGCATACTATCCACGGGTCCCACTCTCCAAAGTCGAATCTTGACAAGGAGGGAAACAACCGCTTACGGGTCCTCTCGACTCGTAAGAAGGATAATTCTCTTATAAGATCCTTACGACTTATAAGAGAAAACACACTTAGGAATCCTCACGATTCCCAAGGAGAAAATACACCTACGATATCCTCTCGATCCGTAGGGAGAAAAGTCTTTTTGGGACCCTCACGGCTCATAAAGTTGAAAAGTCTTAGGCTACAAGGACCCTAAACTTGTCTCCCAAGCACTCAATACGGTGGCCATGCATAAATTTGCACTACTTCACCCACGTACATACTTACGTGGGCAAAGTAGTGGGGGGCATTTGTTCCCGCCAAAAATTTTGGCTCAAAATCCGCCCCGTATAAAATAACAACAAAAGGAAAAATAAATAAATAAATAAATAAATAATAATAATAAAAGAGAAAATCTCCCTTTCATGGCAAAACTCTGTTCAAATTCCAAGGCGGGAAATGAAGCAATGCTTTTGTTTCCCCCAATCAGAGCAAGGCTCTATTTTAAAATTCAAATTTTAAATAATAAAGGAGGCAACGCTTCAGCTGACTTGCGCGACATGTGTCAGCGCAGTCGCGCTGCGCTCTGTGCTGCGCGACACGTGTCAGCGCAGTCGCGCTGCGCTCTGCGCTGCGCGACACGTGTCAAGCGCAGATGCACTTGCGCCAATGCCAGCACTAAACTTAACAGAATTAAAATTTAAGAAAGATCTTTCTCAATCTTGTTAAAAACAAGAAGATTGTCTTCTGTAAAACAAAAGCCCTTGGATCAAAGATCCAACGGTGGGGAAATATCCTCAAATCACTCGGAGAAAGATCTCTTTAACTGATTTAACAAATCAAATGGCACTATAAAAAGGCCCCTAGACTCCAAGTCTAAAAGACATGGAAACACAGAGAGAACTCACAGAACTCCTAAAAAGAAAGTTGGAGAAGAACTCAGAAAGAAAAGAAGGTAAACCTTTGAAAAGAAGAATTTCTTCTAAAATGATCAATGATCTAGGAACAAGATCAAGATCTTAAAATAAAAAAAAAGAGATCAAATAATAAGAATAAAATAAGAAGTAATATACTTCTTTATTAGATCATTTGATCTACATAAAGGCATTGCCTTTTGATGAACCATGGGTTCTGGAATCTTAAAAGATTCTATTCTTTAATTCAAGATTGGATCAAGATAATTAACAGTGCCATGCACTTGTAAATCTACAGTGTTGCGTTCTCGGGTTGGCGCAAGCCATCAGAGAGCGTCACGTGTCGGCCCCAGAACAAACTGCGCTATGCGCTTCCAAAATAGAGCACTGCTCTCTTAAATTGGCACACTGCACCAGAGTGCGCCACGTGTCGGCAGCGCAACAGCGCAGCGCGCTGGCGCAGCGCACTGCGCTTGCGCTCACCAGAGCGTGACACGTGTCACCTCCATATGCGCTTGCGCTCATTAATTGGCGCAGAGCGCCTGACAGGCCACGTGGCCACTGTCAGATCATTAATGCTCTGCATTATTTAAAGAGGGCCGAGCCTAATTAAAAAAGGCCTAACAGGCCTAATAAAATGCCATGCATTATTTTAAAAAAGGTCAGAGCCCAAACGAAGGTCTGTCGGACCAAAACAGATGCTGTGCATCATTTAAAAAGGAGCAGAGCCCAAATAAAGGTCCAACAGAGACCAAGATTAATACTATGCATTATTAAATAAAAGGCAAAGCCCAAGCCAAGGCCTAATAGGCCAACTACAAATAAAAACGTTGAACATCTTCAATTGGACTTAGCCCATTTCTGGCCGTAAGTCCTCAAATTAAATTGACTGAGCACGACTGCTTCCTTAAATCAATTTACATCCGGTTCAAAGGATACATCTCTGAACTCCTCTGACATCCGTCGTTGTAATCCTTCAACGTCGTCAGAGAAGTGACGGGTCCCGACAACCATACATTGCTATGAACTTAAGCGTCCTTAAACCAACTCATGGACTTAAGCGTCCTTAAACCAACCTACGGACTTAAGCGTCCTTAAACCAACTCATAGACTTAAGCGTCCTTAAACCAACCTACGGACTTAAGCGTCCTTTAACCAACTCATGGACTTAAGCGTCTTTAAATCAACCTATGGACTTAAGCGTCCTTAAACCAATGGACCACTATGTCCCTAAACTGGAACAAGAGAGTCCAAATGCTCTTTTGTCGGATCTAAACGATCCCGTTTAAGTTGATCTTAGCCTCAAATACGGCTAATGTATCCTTAAACCTTCAAACAGACATTAGTCCCAAATTGGACTATAGATCCCCCAATCAATTCGGGTTCAAGGGTACATCTCTGAACTCCTCTGACATCTGTCGTTGTAATCCTTCAACGTCGTCAGAGAGGTGACGGGTCCCGACGGCCATATATGCAGTGGACCACCATGTCCCTAAACTGGAAATGGATCTAAACGATCCCGTTAAGTTAATCTTATTCTGGAAATTAGACTAACGTATCCTTAACAAATGTTTAAGTTGATCTTAACCTCAAATATGGCTAACGTATCCTTAAACCAAAACCCAAAACCCAAATCTAAGAAAATACGGATTTGGACTAAATACGTCCTACGGGCGACGACATAAATTAGTCTCCGTATACAATCCACGGGCAACCACAAACAAAACAAACACACACGACATGAAGTGACCATCTGGAGAAGGAGAAATTTGTTACCGCCGAGCGGTAGCGTAATTAACTGCAGGGGCTTGCGCCTGCAGGGAAGAGCGTCCCCACAATCAAAAACCCCTCACCATGAGGGGGAATCTGACGAAGTTTGCTACATCGGCCACATCCGTCTAAACCTCCGGTACACGGTGCCATAAATCAACTTGGCATCTTCGGAGAGGTGGACGGATAAAACCAAATAGCATCTGCCCCGAATCTCAGGCCTAGACGTCCCAGTCTACACCGCGTCTTTCGGAGGGGAACACAGTCACTTTGTCATCTAGGTCACCTTGGAATCCTGGAATGATAACTGTCTCCTGAAAGAGGCTGTTGTTATCATATCACTAGAACATCCACTTATGTTCTAAAATTGCTTCCGAACGTTTCTCCAGGATAGGATTAATATCACCTTATTGTTTCTCATGCAAAAACAACATCTGGTGTGGTACTTGACATCTCATGATTGACTCAATTGCTTAAGCAAGTGATATGTCAATCATGCACATCCCTCTCCCCTTTAGTCTTTAAGACTCCTTTAGAGAGGGTGACTCCATCACCTGCAGATATACTATAGTGCCAGGAGTCGTCCATTCTAAAGCACCTGTAGAATGCTGTCTAAGTACCCAGATTGGGAAACTACCCAAATCTAGATCTAAAACCATAGATCTAGTAACCAGAATGTCTGATATTATATCTATATCTTATGTGGTGAAACCACTGTGTGACAACCAAAGTATAACCGATCGTAGTACAGGAATTTCACTTCCTACTATGTGTATGTCATCCAAATACCAGGACATCATACCCTACTATCTTCTTAGCAGATCCATCCCTTATTCTGATGAAGTCAAACCTATGACTGTCATATCAGAAATAGATGATCTATCTCCGCTATATCTGCTTTAGTCCATAAATAGACATAAGCTACTTGTCCACTATGCTTCCGCTGCTCCCACTGACTACGATAACCCTCTGGCAGAGTCATATACACATATACTTCTAAAGCTAGTTTACAACGATGCTATACTCATCCTCCTGCCGGGTCTCACAGTCTGGAACAACAGCAATGGCAAGTCTGGGTAACTAAGAACCTCCCTGTCACCGTCCTTGAGACTACCGGAGTACCTCTCGGGTGTTTGAGGTTACCCACCATATCTGCAGAGTGGACAAAAGAATGTGAAATCGGATTGAATCTTTAGGGCTTATTAAATTTTCAGTAATCGTTTGCGGTTCTGGAATCACTTCCAGTTCTACCATATTCCTACTACTGTTTTCTAAAAAATCAATTTTTATTAAAACTGTGGTAAGTCAAGAGCAATATCACTATTGATCTTCCAGATGGTAGAAAGTCAACCCTCGTCATAGCCCGGGTCAACCCACAAACTGCCATTACAAAAACGCGCCTTGAGTTATCCAGAGTCTGGTTTTAAGCATAAGCCGGACAACTCCCCATACCTTAACATTGTTAAGATATGAACTATTCTATATCCAATATAGAAACAGAGGCACTGATTTAATTGGAACCAGATTCAAATCACGCAGCTGTCTCCAGTGCATGTCAACTAAATGGAGAAAGGCCGATCAGCATTACTCAACTTAGGAGTGCTTCCAATTATGAGTAACCTGAAAGAGAAGCAAGTTCTCTTAATCATTACTATTAACTGAATACCATACACAAGTATCTACATCTTCGATCGCCTTGAAGAATCCTGAAACTTGCAACACCTGGTTCTCTACTTTATTCTTATACCTATAACTTCTCAAAACTTAGACCTTGCATTTTTACGAAACACATGTCTAAGAATTAGAGAAGTCACAAGCAAACAGAATATAGTACGAGTACCAACCCCTCTGCCCTTATGGACACTGGACAATATATAATATTCTGTATAAGTCCCTTAAGTCTAACAACTCATTCCCTGTGTATCGTAGGTTGAAAACTGTACTTATGGTTAAGAAGAATTACACCGCTGTTTAATACTCCTTATCTAACTATCCACTGATATAGGTAAATGTCATAGACATAATTTCTAAAATTTATATCTCAATTTATAAATAAACGTACAGATATATCAATTTGAAATTGGTGCATAACAACGGATACTCAAAACCAAATATTTTCCGTCCAGCGAACAACCCAGGCGATTTTCTCAAATATCACCAATTACAACGAATCTCGATATAATAAGGATGATCACCCAATTCCTAATAACTTACTCTCACTCATCATTATAAAACCATACAGATGTGAGAATCAAACCTGGTAAATACATACCCTGGAGCAAGGGCTAATTGGGAAATCAGTGTTCTTTTAACAATACACAGTGAAACTGAAACATATAAATGTTTCGAATGGGTATGCGGGTATTCCTAGTAATGCCTCTTCCATTATCAGATTCATAACTGTAACCGTATATTTCTTTGCCATCTCTCCAAATCCCTTTATATGACTTTAGTCATTACCTTCTGTACACCACCTTTAGGCCAAATGGTTTTCTTCCTTCCCTACCATTCGGCACCAGCCTATGGTTTGGAAGAAGAATATCCAATAAGCATAATAGGTGTACTCTCCTAATCCTAGGAGTACTCGTAACCTGAGAGAAGGTGAAGATAAAAGACAACTGAATAAAACCTTATTCCTATTTCTCCTGAACCAGAATCCATCCTCGAACTGGAACAAGTTCCTTCGAGTTCGCATATAACCATACGATGGAGTATCCAAATAATTATGGATCTTCGTAGTGATACAGAGTGTCCTGGAAAAATACAAAGGTGAAGTAGGAGTGGCGATGAAATACTTGGTTTGCTCGTGAATAGTAGTCGCAGTTTACTTTGCCATCTTTCTAATCTCTTTATTTGTCTTAACTTATTACCTTCTGTACACCATCGTTAGGCTAATTGGTTTTCTTCATTCCCTACCGTTCGGCACCTGCCTATGGTTTGGAAGAAGATTATCCAACAAGCGTAATAGGTGTACTGTCCTAATCCAATAAGCACTCGCAACCTGAGAGAAGGTAAAAGGAAAAGACAACTCAATAGTCCTATTCATTTTCTCCCGAACAAGAAACCATCCTTGAATCTGGAACAAGTTCTTTCGAGTTCGTATATAACCATACGATGGTTTTATCCAATGGAAGTGGACATTCGTAATAATACAGGGTGTTCTGGAGAAAATGGTAAAAGTAGGAGTGGCAATGAGGTATGCAACTCAGACAATCTAAAATCCAGTGTTTTAAGAAAGTTCGGTTAACTTGGTCACTGAGTCATAGTCAAGGGTCGGGTCATGGTCGCTGCCAAAGAGAGAGAGAAAAGAAACACTCTACGTGCACACTAACCTAGATCAGAAGGCTTATCAATTTATCTAATCAGGAAACCTCCCACTGTAACCTCAAATTCTCCTCCAAACCTGAAAGAAGAATTAGTCGGGATCACCCGAAGAGTAAACCAACTCATCAGTAGGAATCGGGATCCAACTATCATCGCATGATAACGTGATGGAATCCACTCACGTTATCACACTTCAGAAGGTATGCGCATCCCTGACAAGTTTCAGTTGTTAGTGTATATGCCCTAGAGGCCATTACTGTATCATACTAGTATGTATATTACTTAATGGAAGCTTGGGAAATTCACCTTGTGTAGACAATCTTGCTCAATATAGTAGTATGCTACTTGGTTTGTTTCTGCTTTAATGTGTACATGTGTTTATTTTAGTATATCACCTATACACATTAGTGGAGCCCTTCGGATCTTTGCTTGATTACCAGCGTTGTGATGGCAGTCACACTCGTGGGGGCTAGGTATTCTATAAGCACATCCTTATGCAGGTCCCTAGTCGCAGGACTATCGAGACAGGGCATCGATACTCCGGAGTAGACTAGCGTATGCGCTTCTCATCCCAGTGTGGGAGACGGTCTGTCCCACAGCCGTCAGTACGTCGTACTTGAGATAGTATGCGGGTGCTCATTAGGTTACGAGTACACTGGACAGGACTCGTCTGGAACTGTTGGTTGGTACTATACCTATCGTCAGTTATCAGTTCCCAGGTGACATGAGTACAGCTTAGTCCGCTGACTTGACACTGTCACTTCGCCTCGAGTGTGTTCCCACAGTACTTTGATTACTACCCTACCACGGCTCAAAGGAGTCGTGTAAACAGGTAGTTTTTGGGCGCAGTCCCGAAGCACTTGGAGGCAGTGACGGTTAGACAGGATTCGTCTCTCCCGGTATTGGGGGTTGATACCGCGCTGTGTCTAGGAGAGCCATTACACGAGTAGTCCCTGGCCAGGGCAAGCGAGATATACTGGTAGGTTTTCAGTGTTATCTCAGGGTGTTCTGGGCTTCACTCCGACACGACTTGTACCGCTATTAGGGGACTGACGTTTACCGCTCCCCTAGGCCCGCCATGCGATGTATCATACGAACAAACCGGACTGTACGGAGACTGTCACATTCAGGCTCAGTAGGAGTTCAGATGGGTTTCACCTCGTCAGTCTTCTTGTCGGCATCTACCTGGGGGCCGTTACTCACAGCTAGTGCCGCTTGCGGTCTGTGGTTAAACCCACTGCCAGCGTAGTGTCGAGTCTTTAAAGTCCCACACAGAGAGTTATTCGCCTTTAGGAAAAAGAGTAGAGGTCGCATGGTTTTGCGACAAGTCGAATAGTTTTGCGACAGGGTTCGGTCACATCCGTGCACTTGTGCACGTTTAGTGTCCGGACAGTTAACACTAGCGGGCTTTGGTTTAAGCCAGATCCTAGTGTACATTTTGGGATTGATTTTATCTCGTACGTATTCGTGCTCCTCGGAACGCGGATGCGGGTGTGTATGCACAGTTGACAGAGAGACAGAGGCAGAGGATTCTCATTAGGGTTGTTGACTGTTGACTATTGACCATTGACTTTTTGCTAAACCCTAATGAGAATATGATATATGATTAACAATAATATTAAATAAGTATTATAGTGACATGGTTGTTGAGGGGTTAACTTTGTTGACCGGTTGACTAGGTTGGACTAGTTGACCATCATCATGACAATAACTATCATTTCATGGCAAAGACTTTTGCTTGCTTGTTTATCTTGTGCAAAATGAGTGCATGAAATGATATGGCTATTTTGACTTAAACCATCACATAATACTTGATTGCTATGATTTGTTATGATGGCTTTGGATTATGAGAGCCAAGAGAGAAAAGTCTTACTCATTCTCTCATTTCCTTTCTCTCTCTTGGCTTGAGCTCTCACCCTCTTCCTCTTGCTCTCTCTCTTTCTCTAGTATATGGTTCACTTGTCTCATGTGTTGAGAAGCAAGAACCATAGAGAAAAATCCCAACACACTCTCCTCTACTCACTCTAGTTCACAAGGTTTAGCAAACCGAGTGAACTAGTTTCTTCAAAGTTCGAAGAAGAAGCCAAAGGTAGAAGCTTTCGGGTGGATCGATCTTCGGCGCAAGGAGATGACGGGGTGAATCCGATCCGCACACCATCACGAGTTGAAGACGAAAGAGTTCAAGAAACAAAGGTATAACCCCCTAACCGAGTAGTTAACAACTCCTAGTTAGGATGTTAGGTAGATAAGTTTAACAAAGATCCGTTTGAGTCCATGTTACCGCCTCTAGAAAATTGTTTTTCATCAAATTCCGCAAGCCCGTAAGTACCGGGAGAGGTAGCATGGACTTACAGTGGTATCAGAGCCTAGTTAAACACTACCTAACATGTTAACATAGTAACTAGAAATTCGATCGAAGAAAAAGTCGCGAAATACACCCGGATATCAAGCTTGCTGTCGATTTTTAAAGTTCTGTAAAAATAATAAATCATGCCTCAAAAATCGACTCAGGGTTTTTATAGTGCACTGAAGAAAAACGATCAAGAGATCTCATCAAAGAGCCACGGAAACTCTGCAAGTGCTTGCTCTTGCTGCGGTTCCGCGGCCGATTTAACTCTTCTGTGGATTTTCTTCACTGTAGTATACTTAGTAGGGTATTTTGGGATTTTTGGTATTTGTTTTTTCAGCCCAGATTTTCCAGAAAGAAAAATTTGTTTTTGGGGCTTTAAAAGCCGTATTTTGATCGAGTTTCTAAAGACTTAAGCTGACGGGTATTTATCTGTGATGTGATATTTGTATTGAACGTCTGCTAATCGCTATATGTCGATTAGTGGGGGTTATACAAATCTGTGATCTGTAATGTTGCTGGTATGTGTAAATGAATTCATTGGATTGTCGCGGGTGAATAGCCGGGGGGTTGTGAGACGAGTGTTTTCTTTTCTTTCAATTCATGTAATTTTGTAAATTGATGTAATAATTATTTGTATGACCGCACAACCGGGTCGGGGTTGTAGCCGTCATTGTATAATTTCTTTTTACTGTTTTTGCTCCTAGGATAGACCCATGGAAGGGGTGCACAAACTACCGGGTATCTCGAAGTGCCGAGTGGCCTACTCACGGTGTTGAGGGAGGTTGCTCCGCTTCGGGTACTTGGCGGGTAGTTTGCCGCACCCGTAGGGGTCTTGGGTGGGGTATTGGCTATTCACCACGACCGTGTAATCTGCTTTTCGTTACAGGCTCGTATGAATTGCGGATTCCTAGTATATCCAATGTATTCATCTGTGATCTGAAATGGCTATCATTGCAATATATATCTATATATGATATTATTTAGGCGTTGCTTATGTTTTACAGCCGCGCTAGCCCAGCCCCCGCTCTGTCGTTAGTTAAGTAACCTAACGGGTAATGACGGGGCCCCGTGGCGAATGCGAATGGCATAAGCGTACGTCATATTTTGGTTGTTTTCTGCAATGGTAGGATTAAATGATGGGACGTATTAAAAGAACTAATGCAAGAAAATAAACCAAGTAAAAGTCTTTGGAACACTTTCGAAAAACCACTCGGTTCTTTTCAAAACCAACTTTTAAATGCGGAGCTTGAGCCACTCCTTTTAAAAGCTATCTCGTTCCATCGATTATATCAAGTTCACTACGTTCAAGGTTTCGCCAAAACCATTCGTAGCCCTCCGTCGTTTCACATGAATAGTCAATAGTATTCAAGCTATGTTTGTTGGCCAAAGTCAAGGCATAGTGATTGGTAGCTATTGGGTATTCATGTGCAGCATAGATAGATACGTTGGTTTGGAACAGTCGTACTGCCTTGTTGGCCAAAGTCAAGGGTTGGTACGGGTGGATTCAAATTAACTTGGAGAACGACGGGTAGAACTTGACATGCGACTTATGATTTGTTGGCCAAAGTCAAGGTCATAAGAGCATGGGGCAAAAATCCACATCGGGAGTTTCATAAGTACTGAAACTTGCTAGAGTTGCATAGAATTTGGAGTGTGATGATTATGGTAGGATTCCTTCAGTTTCGTCACGCGATGATATTTGGATCCCGATCCTACTGTAAGTATATGCTACTCCTCGGGAAATTTCTCATTAAACAATCAATGCTATAAACCTAGTAGGTGTCTAGAAAGGTGTTAGCGGGGCTACGCCCCCAGGGAAAAGAGGTTCTTAAATTAAGGAACTTCGCGAAAGCGTTGGAAAACCTCCCTCGAAGTACCGACACTGGCCTGGCTGAACGGTTAAGCAAGTATTGTGCGGTGAGATTGATCCCGACTAATTCTTCCTTTTTTTTGGTTTGAGGAGGGATTCGAGAAACAGTGGGAGCCATCCTGTTTAGACAAACTAAAAACCACTCTAAACTTCCAAGAGCATCATGCTGAGTGTTTCTTTTCTCTCTCCTAATTGCAGCGACCAATCGACATGACTGGACTTATGTTATTACTAGATAAAAACATACTGACAGGGACAAACTACAAAGATTGGCTCAGGAATGTCAAGATGGCAATCACTTACGACAAGCTGGGGTATCTTCTTACCACTAAAGCTCCCCTGTCCCATGTCCCAAAACCAGCGTCGCGGATAAGGAAATCCGTAAGACCTGGAAAATCGACTGCGCGAAGGCCAAGTGCCTCGTGCTTGCCTCTATAGACAACGGACATCAGAGGTGGCACGAGAATATGGACCTCGAATCCATATTTCTCCATACAAAAGAACTGTATGGAGAGCAATCTCGTATCGCAAGATACGAAGTATCGAAGAAGTTGTTTTCGGCAAGATTGGTCGTCGAATCATCGGTAGCGGAACACGCGCTTAAGATGATTGGCTACATTGAGGAGCTCGCGGACCTTGGGACCACGTTGGAGAATGAGCTCTATACGGACTTGATTCTCCAGTCCCTTCCTTCCACTTACGCCCAGTTTATACTGAACTTCAACTTGCAAGAAAAGGAAGTTGAACTTTCAGAACTCCTCAACATACTGATGAGCGCAGAGGGCACCCTACAGAAAGGTAGAGAAACATCCACTTTGTTTGTAGGAGGATCTTCTTCTTCTAGGTCCAAGGCGAAAGCCAAGGGAAAGAAGAAGAAAGCCCCCGCCAAACCAAGGGGCGGTGTTAGTAAAGTGGATACGAAGGGAAAGGCAAAAGCAACAAAGAAAGTGGGGAAGCTTGTGGATAAAGAAGAATGCTTCTATTGTCATAAGAGTGGACACTGGAAGAAAGATTGTAGGGCTTGGAAGGCCAGAACACAGGATCTGAAGCAAGTTGCGGCTTCAGCTTCAGGTGTGTATGTTATTGATAACTGTCTTTCAATAAACTCTACTTTCTGGGTATTGGATACCGGATCAGGATCTCATATCTGTAATTCTTTGCAGGAGTTGAGAAACCGTAGGTTTTTGAAGGCAGGTGACATGACCCTCAAAGTTGCAAACGGAGCTAGCATGGATGCTAAGGCCGTGGAGGACTATCACCTGGGAATGTCAGATGGACATGTTTTGGTTTTGCGTAATTGCTTTTTTGTACCCAACGCAACTTGTAATATCATTTCTGTATCTTTGGTTTCTAAAGAAGGTATGAATTTGCGTTTGTAAGTAATGTTGTAAACATTCACCTTAATCAATATCTGATTGGGTCAGGTACATTGAGCAATGGTATATACGTATTAAACCAACCACAGATTTTCAATGTCCAGAATACACACAAAAGAAAGTCTCCAGAAATCAATCAGACTTTTTTTATGGCATTGTAGACTGGGTCAAATCAATGAGAGAAGGTTGACTAAGTTACATACAGAAGGATATTTGGATCCGTTCGAATATAAATCGTATGCCACTTGTCAATCCTGTCTCAAAGGAAAGATGACAAAGACTCCGTTCACTGGACACGGAGTAAGAGCGAGCGAGCTCTTGGGACTCGTACACAGCGACATGTGCGGTCCAATGTCTACACATGCGCGAAGCGGTTTTTCTTACTTCATTACTTTTACGGATGACTTTTCAAGGTACAGATATGTCTTCTTAATGAAACATAAATCCGAAACCTTTGGAATGTTCCAGGAATATAAGAATGAAGTAGGAAAACAAACAGGAAAAAGTATCAAGACACCGAGATCTGATCGAGGTGGAGAATACTTAAGTGCCGAGTTCCTGGATTACTTAAAAGAGAATGGAATTCTCTCTCAGCTTACTCCTCCATACACTCCGCAACATAACGGTGTATCGGAGAGACGGAACCGAACCCTATTGGATATGGTACGGTCCATAATGAGTAATGCTGAGTTACCGCGATCATTCTGGGGGTATGCGCTAGAATCAGCTGCATACCTTTTGAACCGAGTTCCCACTAACACTGTGCCTACCACACCATATGAGATGTGGTGTGGGAAGAGGCCCTATCTTAATAACATTAAGACATGGGGAAGTCCAGCTTTTGTCAAAAAGCAGCATGTGGACAAACTCGAGGCACGCTCAGTACAGTGCAAGTTCGTGGGATATCTAAAGAACTCCAAGGGATATTTCTTCTACTGCGAAGAGGAACAAAAGGTTTTTGTTTCTCGTTATGCCTACTTCTTGGAAACTGAGTTTTTGAAAAACCAGATAAGTGGGAGCACAGTAGAACTGGAAGAAATTCCAGAACCCTGAGCTATTACTGAAAGCTTAGTTTAACCAGAGGGTTCAAAAGAACAGGACATTCCTACGCCGCTCCGCAAGAGTAGTAGGCAGTCTCATTCGCCCGAGAGATACTACGGTTTTCTCATAGACGGGGATAGAGAGGATTGCATCATAGATTATGATGAGCCTACTAGCTTCCAATAGGCCGTTTAGAGCGTTGACTCGGTAAAATGGCTGGATGCAATGCGGACCGAAATGGAGTCCATGTACACCAACAAAGTATGGACGTTGGACATTGCTCCATACGGGGTAAAACCCGTAGGATGCAAGTGGATCTTCAAAAGGAAGATTGGTGTAGATGGACAGGTTGAGACCTATAAAGCTAGACTTGTTGCAAAGGGTTTTTGTCAAAGACCTGGTTTGGACTATGACGAAACTCTTTCTCCAGTGGCTATGCTGAAATCCATTCGGATCCTTCTTGCCATTACTGCCTTCCACGATTATGAGATTTGGCAGATGGACGTAAAGACCGCTTTTCTCAATGGAAATTTAGAGGAGTGTGTCTATATGGACCAGCCAGAGGGTTTCATTCAGAGTGGGAGCAGCGGAAAGGTGTGCAAGTTGCTTAAGTCCATCTATGGACTAAAGCAGGCATAGCGGAGTTGGAACATCTGTTTTGATGAGACGGTCAAAAAATTTGGCTTTATAAAAAATCCAGATGAACCATGCATTTATAGTAGATTTGTAGCAAGAACTGTCGTATTCATCGTTTTATACGTGGATGACATTCTCTTAATAGGAAATGACATTCCTATGCTACAATCTGTCAAAGGGTTCTTATCACACAGGTTCTCCATGAAAGACCTGGGTGATGCCTCATACATTCTGGGGATCCGGATCAATCGTGACAGATCCAAGAGGATACTGGGACTCTCACAGTCTAGGTACATCAACACCATACTAAAAAGATTCAGTATGGAAGATTCCAAGCGCGGTAATCTACCGGCTTGTCACGGGATCACCCTCTCCAAAGAGATGTCTCCAAAGACTGATTTGGAGAGGGATCGCATGTCTATTATACCCTACGCTTCTGCGGTAGGCTCTATAATGTATGCGATGTTGTGTACCAGACCGGATGTAGCTTATGCACTGAGTGTGGTAAGCCGGTATCAGTCAAACCCTGGGGAGAAACGCTGGATAGCGGTAAAGAACATTCTCAAGTACCTGAGAAGGACTAAGGAGATGTTCTTGGTGTATGGTGGAAAAGATCTCTAGATCGAGGCCTTTGTTGACTCCAGCTTCCAGAGTGACAAGGAAGATTCCAAGTCCATGTCGGGTTATGTCTTTACCCTCAATGGAGGGGCGGTGTGTTGGAAGAGTTCCAAACAGGAAACCGTTGCTGACTCGACGATGGAAGCGGAATATATCGTTGCTGCAGATGTCGCAAAAGAAGCTGTCTGGATAAGGAAGTTCTTAACTGAACTTCAGGTGGTTCCGTCCATTGTTGATCCAATACCGCTGTATTGCGACAACAACGGGGCTATAGCTTTAGCGAAGGAACCCAGGTCCCATCAGAAATCCAGACACATCTTGAGGCGGTATCACCTGATCAGGGAGATCATGGGTCGCCAGGAGATCGAGGTTCGGAGAGTTTCTACGGAAGATAACACTGCTGATCCACTCACAAAGGCCTTACCCCAGACTCAGTTCGAGCGGCTGATCGAGATGATAGGTCTTCGATACGCCAGTACATGGCCTTAGTGCAAGTGGGAGATTGTTAGTGTATATGCCCTAGAGGCCATTACTGTATCATACTAGTATGTATATTACTTAATGGAAGCTTGGGATATTCACCTTGTGTAGACAATCTTGCTCAATATAGTAGTATGCTACTTGGTTTGTTTCTGCTTCAGAGATATTCATCCTTATGCAGGTCCCTAGTCGCAGGACTATCGAGACAGGGCATCGATACTCCGAAGTAGACTAGCGTATGCGCTTCTTATCCCAGTGTGGGAGACGGTCTGTCCCACAGCCGTCAGTACGTCGTACTTGAGATAGTATGTGGGTGCTCGTTAGGTTACGAGTACACTGGACATGACTCGTCGGGAACTGTTGGTTGGTACTATACCTATCGTCAGTTATCAGTTCCCAGGTGACATGAGTACAGCTTAGTCCGCTGACTTGACACTGTCACTTGGCCTTGAGTGTGTTCCCACTGTACTTTGATTACTATCCTACCACGGCTCAAAGGAGTCGTGCAAACAGGTAGTTTTTGGGTGCAGTCCCGAAGCACTTGGAGGCAGTGACGGTTAGACAGGATTCGTCTCTCCCGGTATTGGGGGTTGACATCGCGCTGTGTCTAGAAGAGCCATTACACGAGTAGTCCCTGACCAAGACAAGCGAGATATACTGGTAGGTTTCCAGTGTTATCTCAGGGTGCTCTGGGCTTCACTCCGACACGACTTGTACCGCTATTAGGGGACTGACGTTTACCGCCCCCTAGGCCCGCCATGCGATGTATCAGACGAACAGACCGGACTGTACGGAGACTGTCACATTCAGGCTCAGTAGGAGTTCTGATGGGTTTCACCTCGTCAGTCTTCTTGTCGGCATCTACCTGGGGGCCGTTACGCACAGCTAGTGCCGCTTGCGGTCTGTGGTTAAACCCACTGCCAGCGTAGTGTCGAGTCTTTAGAGTCCCACACAGAGAGCTATTCGCCTTTAGGCAAAAGAGTAGAGGTCGCATGGTTTTGCGACAGGTCGCATAGTTTTGCGACAAGGTTCGGTCACATCCGTGCACTTGTGCACGTTTAGTGTCCGGACAGTTAACACTAGCGGGCTTTGGTTTAAGCCGGATTCTAGTGTACGTTTTGGGATTGATTTTATCTCGTATGTATTCGTGTTCCTCGGAACGCGGATGCGAGTGTGTATGCACAGTTGACAGAGAGACAGAGGCAGAGGATTCTCATTAGGGTTGTTGACTGTTGACTGTTGACCATTGAATTTTTGCTAAACCCTAATGAGAATATGATATATGATTAACAATAATATTAATTAAGTATTATAGTGACATGGTTGTTGAGGGGTTGACTTTGTTGACTTGTTGACATTGTTGACCGGTTGACTAGGTTGGACTAGTTGACCATCATCATGACAATAGCTATCATTTCATGGCAAAGATTTTTGCTTGCTTGTTTATCTTGTGCAAAATGAGTGCATGAAATGATATGGTTATTTTGACTTAAACCATCATGTAATACTTGATTGCTATGATTTGTTATGATGGCTTTGGATTATGAGAGCCAAGAGAGAAAAGTCTTACTCATTCTCTTATTTCCTTTCTCTCTCTTGGCTTGAGCTCTCACCCTCTTCCTCTTGCTCTCTCTCTTTCTCTAGTCTATGGTTCACTTGTCTCATGTATTGAGAAGCAAGAACCATAGAGAAAAATCCCAACACACTTTCCTCTACTCACTCTAGTTTACAAGGTTTAGCAAACCGAGTGAACTAGTTTCTTCAAAGTTCGAAGAAGAAGCCAAAGGTAGAAGCTTTCGGGTGGATCGATCTTCGGCGCAAGGAGACGACAGGGTGAAGCCGATCCGCACACCATCACGAGTTGAAGACGAAGGAGTTCAAGAAACAAAGGTATAACCCCCTAACCGAGTAGTTAACAACTCCTAGTTAGGATGTTAGGTAGATAAGTTTAACAAAGATCCGTTTGAGTCCATGTTACCGCCTCTAGAAAATTGTTTTTCATCAAATTCCGCAAGCCCGTAAGTACCGGGAGAGGTAGCATGGACTTACATCAGTTTCTTTAGAAACTCCCGATGTGAATTTTACCCCATGCTCTTATGACCTTGACTAAGGCCAACAAATCATAAGTCACATGTCAAGTTCTACCCGTCATTGTCCAGGTTAATTTGAACCCACCCGTGCAAGCCCTTGACTAGGGCCAACAAGGCTGTACGACTGTCCCAAACCAACACATCTATCTATACTGCAGAAAAGTAACAAATAGCTACCATACACTATACCTTGACTAAGGCCAACAAACATAGCATGAATACTAAGTGCTGCTCGTCTGAAACGATGGAGGGCTACGAATGGTTTTTGGCGAAAAACCTTTAACGTAATGAACTTGATATCGTTGAAGGAACCGGATAGCTTTTTATAAATATAGTGGCGAAAACTTTTGCTAAAGAGGTCACTCCCGGTGAAGGGATCTCGGCTCTTTCCCCGTAGAATGAGGTGCAGGATACTCTAACCGAATACCACGATGCAAAGCAAAAGGTAATCGATTATAGTGAAGTTATTACCCTGACACAAACTTCTGTCCAAGGGGTCACTCCCGGTGAAGGGATCCCGGCCCTTACCTCGTCGACTGAGGTGTTGGATATTCATAACCGAATACCACTGTTCAAAACAAAAGAGAATGTCCTTGCAATAACAGCTTTTTAAAAAATGTTCCAACAACATCAAACAGGTTTGTTTAGCTTGCATTGATCCGAATCAACGTAGTCCCATCAATTGATCACAACAATAAAGAACGAAAATATGATAAACGTATATGCCATCCGCATTCGCCACTGGGTCCCGTCATCACCCGTTAGGTTACTTAACCAACGACAGAGCGGGGACAGGACTAGCGCGGGTGTAAAACATATACAACAACTACTTGTATACATATCAATATATAATAATTGCTCAAGGCGTGACAAATGCAACATCACAGAACAATACAGATAATCTGGGATCCCCGGGTTTCATATAGCCGCTACTGAAACCCGACGTTCCCCTGGTCGTGTGGATAGCCTGTGCAATGAAATCCTAGACCCCTATGGGTGCGGCAAGTTACCTGCCAAAACCTGAAGCGAGGCAGCCCCTTTAACAAAGTGAATGGACCACCCAGCACTTCACGGAATCCGGTAACTTCGGCATCCCTCCTTGGGTCAACCTATACCCCCTACGAGTGCGGCGAATAGCCCGCCAATTCTAGAGTGAAGCCCCCTCCGTCTCAAAACCATGAGATGCGGGCCCGTTGCCCTCTAGAACCCAGCTATCCGTGCACTCCACCTGGGGGGAATCCTAGTACAGAAAGTAAAATATATACAACGGGTACATCAACCTCAGCCCGGTCGGGTCCCCAAAGAATAATATACAAACATGCAGTGACGGCAGTCCACATGTCGGACGCTCTCTCCGCAATATCAAATGTACAAATAATACCAAATTGTACTACAATTGGTCCAGGCTATCTACCACGACAAATCCGCAACATCACAACACAACACAGAACATCAACGTGAATGTCACGTTCGCAAATCCGTTTAAAAGAGCTATAGCAATTAGACAAGATTTACCGCTCGAATGACATTCACAGTCACAGATATAATGTAAAGCACTGTGAACTAACATATTTAAATTTTTCGATCGACAAAATTTCCCGAAGTGGGCCCCAAGCACAAATCCAGCACTCAAAATAATCTGGGCCAAAAATAAAAATCCCAGAAACCCCAATTCCAAGTCAAAGACCACTGTAGAAAATTTGGTGGAGAGACGCTACAGTACTGCGGCGGAACCACGGCCAAAACGTGGGTAAGGCCACGGTTCCGCGGCGCTATAGTGAGCCCTTTCTACGAAATTTCTGCAGTGTTCTTAGAAAAGGCTGCCTGATTTTCTGCATTACTCAAAATAATTTTTTTGACCACGAAAAAATTCGACAGAAACATCGTTTTTGAAATTGCGGTTTCGGAAATTTTATTCGATCGATGTTTTAGAACAAGATAGTAAAGGCTAATGGCGTGGCTCTGAAACCATGTAAGTCTACGGTAGCGCCACGACAGTCGATCCGAGGCCAAAATGCGGAAACGAAAACTTTTTCTAAACTTGAAACCGGCGCTATCGCAGACTTTAATCCCGGATCGAACCATTAACCTATAACTAGCAAACTAGAGAAGGGTTGGAAAGGCTATACCTATCGATCTGTGTCCTTTGGTCTTTGGCCACCATCCCAAGCTCCTCGCGGCATATCCGATCTCTGGTCTTCTCGTCGGAAAGGGCAACACATCTTCGAATCCTTTTGCGGGCTCCCGCTTCATCCGAAGCAACTCGGACACGAAGTTTGCTAGCCGACGTGTCCAAGGTGATGCAGAGAATGTGTGTGATCACTTTGTCTCTTGCATCCATTGATTCTCGATGCATGAGAGTGTATGGATGGAGGTTGAAGATGAAGCCATTAATGGAAATGGTGAGCTAGAGGAAGAAGAAGAAGAGGAGCCTTTTCTTTCTTGTGTTGCAATGATAAAATGAGAGAGTGAGAATCAAAATAATACAAGAGTAAACCCTCATATGGCTGCCCTTCTCTTTCTTCCTCTCATTTCAACTCACAAATCAATCACGTAATGTGACACATGCACAAAGAAAGAGACCATGAGTCACCACTTGTGCATGTGTCACAATTAATGCTCCTAATCATAATTTCTAGCTCATTATTTCCGTTTGTAAACATTAACCCAAATGTTTACAACAACAAAAAGATACGAAAACATCTAAAGTAAACTCGTGACGGATCATAAGGATACCCCTCACCTGTATATACATACCTGCATCCGCATTCCGACTGAATGCGAATGCGATGAGACTAAAGTAATCCAACAAATCTAATACTAGGATCCGGCGTAAACCAAAGCCCACTATTATGATCCGCCCGTTCATGATCAGTGCACTACTGCACGTAAATGATCGGACCCTGCCATATATCATACGGCCTCTAAAACGTTTTTCCCAAAACTTAAGAAACTGTCTGTGGGGGACTCTAAAGACTCGTCAATACTTTAGCTGTAGATTTAACCACTAGCACGTCAGTGGTACTAGCCGTACGTAACGGGATACCAGGTATTGACCAAAAGGGAGGTCGATGAGCGAACTCATCCTGACACCCTACTGAGCCTGTCAGTGACAATATCCGTACAGTCCGGTCTGTTCGTCTATGAGCATCTCATGTCAGGCCTAGGGGTTGGTAAAAGTCAGACTCCCAAAAACGGTACAAGTCGTATCGGAGTGTAGCCAGAACACCCTGAGATACTACTGGAATACCTACCAGTAAATCTCCTACCTTGGCCAAGGACTTCGTGTAATGGCTCTCCTAGACACAGCGCGATCTTACCCCCAATACCGGGAGAGACGAAACCCCTGCCGATCCGCTCACTACCACCATGTGGCTCGGGAATGTACCCAACTAAAACCTGTTTGCACGACTCCTTTGAGCCGTGGTAGGGTAGTAATCAAAGCACAGTGGGAACTCACACAAGACAAAGGACGATCTCAGGTCGATTAACTAACCTGTACACATGTCACCAGGGAACTGCTATCTGACGTCAGGTATAATACCAACTAGCATGTTCCCGGCGAGTACTGTCCGGTGTACTCATAACCCAATGAGCACCTGTATACATCTTAGGTGAACCAACTGACACCAATGGATTGTGAGACCGGCCACCGCCCTTCGTCGGGGTCTCGACTGTATACACTAGTCTACTCTGGAGTATCGATGCCCTGTTTCAAAACTCCCTCGACTAGGACCTTTTAAGGATGTGCTTATAGACCCCAGCTCTCACGTATATGATCGCCATCATACTGCTGGCAGTCAAGCAAGAATCCTAAGTGCTCTATCAACATGCAATAGCGACCAGTAAGGTCACCTAAAGCAGTACGCGATGATAAAGATAAACCAGATGCTTACTATCATCTTGTGTAAGACTGTCCTACCGGTATAGGTCCTCCCTCAATCATTGCAATCACGTGCCTGTGATCCAATAATTGACTCTGAGGGCACTATATCCAACAAGTTGTTCATGTAAACGGTTCGGATGTAAACGGATAGCATGTAGTCAAGTTCAAAATATACCCATGGTTCGATTCGGTCAAGTCATGTTGCATATTTGTATTGTTCGGTATTCATGTTCAAGTTTAAGTGTTCATGCTTGATACATTGGATTCATATTGCATTAGATATATGGTTGGATTCATATTTGGATTGTATTCCGATTAGACTGAGACTCAGATTGATTCAGACACTTAACAGATTGAGTCCTTAATTAGCTTTAGGAGTTATCGGTAACTGCTGCATATGGACGGCAGGATTTGTGACTTTTTCCAACCCAATTACCATTGATAACCCCATTTTAGTTTTCTACCTTAAATAGGCAAGCACCCACTTTTTCCGACTCCCTGAGGCTCAAGAGAATCAGTCCCGCTTAAACCTATATTTACTAGGGTCCTTAATATAAATTAATATAACTTGAAGGGGTTTTATGAAAAAAAAAATTAGTATACTTTCAAAATAAATCAAAAGTATTTATTTATGGTATTTAGGGTTTTCATGGATGTAATTTTTAAAAGTGAGGTATTCTAGTGTATATAAACCTAGATTGAATAATACATGGTATTTTAGTGTAAATTGGAATTGTATGGATTTTTTATGGAATTTTCATGAAACTTATGATTCTTTTGTTTAGAAAACATGGAATTTATTATATATATTTAAAATAGATGGTTTGATAACATTATATATAATTATTAAAAATAAATTTTATTTATTAAATAGAAATTCACGTTTTTCTTAAAAAATTGTATTAAAAATTCCACCGATATCGTATGCTCCGTGAGGTTTCTGCATCTCACCCTATTAGTCCGATGGATGTGCAATAACCAGCACCAACCAAATCAGATTCCCTAAAAATGGGTTGTAGAGACATAATCGTAAGGAATTTGATTAAAACAATTTAAAGAATACGGTTTTTAATAGTTTATGGTATTTAAATATAAAAGTCGTATTTGTCCCAAAAATATTGTTTTCAAGCAATCGTGCTATGTCAAGATATGTGTTGTGATAGGTAGGTCATTACCTCGTGAGATTTTTCTAAATGTAATACAAGCAAATATGATAAAAGATGTCGTATGTGAAGTTTGTGGTATTTAAATGTAAAAGTAATAAAAGTTTCATAGCAAGGTATTTTAAGATGAAACTTGTTCTCAATGTTTGTTTTATGATTACTAAACAAGATATAACAATATGGATGACTGTTTATTAAGAAAGATTTTGTTTTATAATAAGTTTAGAATCGGACGTCGGAATAACTCCACTTCCGACGAGTTTTGAAAAGAGAACTTTTTAAGTTTGGAAGAGAGATTAAAAGTGGGAATTTACAAGTTTAGGATAGAGAGGAGAGGTATAGGAAAGATTTTAGAGTTTCGTGGAATCGCGGGGTCGCCGGAATCTTCTTTAATTATCACCGAAACTTGACCTTGGGCTAACTCCACGTGCACTCTTCTTTGACTTGGAAAATTTTGAGGATTTTTTATAATAGATTTTAGAATGAAGAGGCTAGAATATGATGTGGTATTTATAGGAGAAATTAGGGTTTTGATGATTGAAGAAAGGAATTAAAAATGCATTTAAAATAGAATTAAATAGTGAAATTACAGTCTCTGGATAAATGCAGAGAAATCAAACATAATAGGAGTTAAGGGAGTAGGCCAAGGGTCAGGTGAGCAAAAATTGGGGGCATTCCCGACAGGGGGAGAGGGGCAGCGGCGCCGGCCCAAGTGGCAATCTCGCCGGCCACTTGGAAGGGGTTGGGGTCTGGATCGATGCCACGTGTCCTAGTTTTTCTAAATACCCATTTGCACTTGTTTATTTAATCTGACTTTTCATTTTTACGTGTATTGCACGAGTAATCTTTTAGGCTTCTAAAAAGATTAAAAGAAAAATCAGTAAAAGTAATATGTGGCTGGAGGGATTCAAACACAGGGGCTATATTACAGTAGTGCAAGGCTTTACCAATGAGCTACAAGTTGTTTCTTCTTGTTCTTAAACAAATTAAATTTATAACTTGTGCTCAGGCTTATAATTACTCTATTATATACATTAAAAACAGAGTCGTTATAGTGGATGTGTTATCGATCATCAGCTCAGTAATGGGCACTGGGAAGTCTTCTTTCGGGCATACCTTATTGAGGTCTCGAAAGTCCACGCTAATGTGAACCGTCCCATTTTTCTTCATCATCGGAACGATATTTGCAATCCAGTCATAATATTGAACCTCTTGGATGAAACCTGAGTCTATTAATTTCTTGACTTCGGCATTGATACTTATCTCAAGTTCAAGTCGCATTCTTCTTGGTACCTGCTTGACTGGTTTCATCTCTGGCGATATGACCAGCTTATGTACCGCTACCTCTGGATCTAAACTCGGCATTTCAGAGTAGTTCCAAGTGATGCAATTTTTGTACTGCAAAAGCACATATTTTAACGTGGCTATCTGTTTTTCAGACAGCAGCTCACTGACAAAAGTAGGCCTTGGATCCTCCTATGTTCCTAAGTTGATTTTTCTTAGGTTGTCTGCCATGGTGTGTATCCCATCTTCCAGCTCTTTTAGTGCTGGTAAGAATTCTGAGATATCCTCATCATCGTCTTCGTTTATGAAGCATCCAAAAAGGTTAATCAAATTCTCGTCCCCTCCCTCTCTTGAGTACGTTATCATATGATAGGTATGAGTCCGCTTCCATTTTCGCGGCCGAGCTAGTCCCAATCTGGTGGTAGAGGTTATCTTTAGCTCGTGTTTTTGCAGCAGATCTATCCAATTATCGGATAATATAAACCTGCCTTGTTGATATTGGTCCTCCACCCAATTCTTGAACGTGAAACAGTCATCAAGGGGGTGACCTATAGCTCGATGATAAAAGCAATAATCTGAGTGATGAACTTCATTTCTCTATTCGGAATGCCGAGACACCGGAAGCGTCATCATTTGGTGCTTCATGGTAAGGCTGAAATTTTTTCCTTTCTTGCCTTGAGGAAATGAATATTTTCGACCCATCTTCTTTATGTGGGATGGGCTAAGAGCGAACTTTCCTTTCTTATCAGGCGTCTTGGACTTGCTTTGTTTTCCCTGAGCGTTGCTTGCAATTTCCGCCTTATTCTTGTCTCCGTTTTGGAATTTTCTTTTTTCATGGGAGTACACAGCTGGCTGTGAATAGAGAGCATTATGATCTATTTCTTCCACAGATTGCCGACTGAGACGTTGCATCTTGGCCTTTTTCATATATGGCCATTTCGCGACTGTGGTTGTCTCGGCTGGCTTGATAAGCTTCTTTTATTACCTTGTCAATTTGCTCTTCGAGCGACGGACTTAAGTTTCTTCGAGCGAGGTTTTTCTCTTGTTCGATGCCAGGGATGCTTGGAGAAATATTTTCTTCTCCATTCGAGCTATTTATGGCGTGACAGCCATAAATTTGCTCCCGTTTCTTGGACCGAACATATCCCAGCCCAGTTGTTTCTATCTTCCCGTTGGGCTTCTTTTGTTGAGTCCCAGGGATATCCCAAATGGTTTTGTAGAATTGGGTTTGCCGAACCGTTTGATCAAGAGGCACACCTTGCACTTTGACAGTTTCTTTAATCCTTCCGCATAATATCTCAGTACGGATGGGCTGGAACTTGTCAAGAGCAGGGTTGGCACCATGCTAGACTTCATTTTCCCCTTAGTTTCCATAGATTTGTAGAAGAGAATCGCCTTTTCATCTTTTCGTCTTGAAGGCACGTAAAAAGTTTCCATCTCCTGCACGCTATATGTATTGAGCGCGTCTGGTTCTTGTAGTGTCAAGGTGGAGTCATCATAATATGTGGATTCTGATCCACTCCGGCAAGAGTTTGTGTTGATGGGCGAATGGAGAATACCACATTCGTCTCATTTTCAAAGTCGCTGCCAAAGATCAGGATAGGGGTCGATGGTCCAGGCTTATTGTTCTCCCTCCGAGACTGTCCAAAGTAGACTATTTGTTCGTCATCTTCATTTTTGCTGCCAAAGATCGGGATAGTGGCTACAGATTTTTGCTTATTTTCCGGCATGTGGCACCTTTCAGTATCCTTAAAGTCCTATTGAAAGTATTTTGCATTCTCATACTTTCGCACCTTGTTCACCGAGAAAGGATAGAGTTCTCCCGTAATGGTGTACTCTAAGCCATCTTTGAAATACTTCATACACTGATGTTGTGTGGAAGGGATGACGTTGTACTCGTGTAGCCAAGGCCTGCCGAGCAAAGCGTTATAACAAGTCGTGGCGTCAATGACATGGAATTTGATGTCAGTGACGAGCAGCCCGGAGCGGGGCGTCAATATTGCGGAACCAAGTGTCCGTGACGACTATGAGTCGAACCCCAAGATGGTAATTTTGTCTCGGGCAAGATGCTGAATGTTCATACATATTTCTTTCAGCACTCTTACGTTGAGAAGATTGACGGAAGATCCGTTGTCGACAAGGATTTTCCCTATCTTGACGTCGTGGCAATATCTGGTGACATATAGCGGCCAATTATGCTCGCATGTACCGAGGAGCAGAATTTCATCGCTGAATGTGATGTCAGCCATATGGACCTTTGCTAATTCATTTTTCATCTTTTCTTCTGCGAGAAAGGCTTGAAACTGATCAGGCTCTTGCAAGGCTTTGATGAAGGAGACTCGTGCCTCTTTGGACAAGAGCAGAGCATCCAGTATACTCAGTATCTTCCTTAAATGTGCAAGGAAGTTATAATCCACCTTAGTTTATTTTAGGTAGGTCCTATACGGCGAGCTCTTTGGCTACCTCTTCATCAAGGGTGATCTCGTCGGGTATCTTCCCTTTCCCTTTATCCTTTTTAATCGAACCCTTATTTGCGGGTCTGAGGTTCTTTTCAGGCAGCGTGCGGTTACGTAGCTAGATGTTCTCGTAATAAATTTCATCTTCTTCTTATTTCTCCATGGTAGAGCTTTCAAAGAGTGAGTCAAGGGGTGTTTCATCTTCAGAATCACTCCCGAAAGTGAGAACCCAAAGTTTTTCCCCTTCTGAGCAGGCACCGGTCATATGACAGTTGCCAGTTGCTTCTTTGTGCACTATCGTTTCATCGTTCTCATCTCGATGAGCATGAGCTTCACGCTTCTCCTTGTTGAAGTGTTTTCTGTGAGTGACATATCATTACCACCGCTTCTTAAAGGCGTTGCATTTCTCGATGGGATAAGCGATCCTTCAGTGGTACGAGCAGTATTTCGGGTGTCCTTCTCCACCATCAAAATATGGGACCCCAGGCCTGTACATCATGAGTGGTAGCAGCTTCATCCCCATTGACAGGGCCTTGGCAGACCGCTTCTCAGCATTAGTCCTACTCTTATTTGTTGCAAGCATGCCTTGGTTTGGTCGGAGAGCTTTGTGACTCATCCTCACCGCAGCTTCATTGTTCAGACGCTGATGTTTAGCCTTTCATATATTGCCGTCTCACGTTCCTGATCATCTTTGCTTTTTTGGAAGGCTTCTTTCTGAAGGGTTATGGGAGAGCCCCGGCCATCCAACTGTGGCCAAATACGGAACAAAATTTTTCTAAAACCCAGCTCTACCATTACCCGATTAACAAAATCGAAACCATTAACCGTAAAAACTAGCAAGCTAACAAAATGAGATAGAATGGTTATACCTAATGAACCAAGTAGTTCGGGTCTTCAACCATTTCCAAGCTCCTAGTGATGCATATCGAATTTAGTCGCCGGTCATCCATCATCTCCGATGATCCACCCGAGAGAAACGACACAAGCTCTAGGTTCGCCAAGCGGACCAACCGACTCACTAGGATTGCTAGTAGTAGAGAGTGGGGGGTGTAGGATAGTTTCACTATAATTCTCTCTCAAAAATATAATGCTCATAAAGCAACCATGGAAGATGTGGAGGTGATGATCAAAGGCATTAGCTAAAAATGGCTAAGTTTCTTTTTTTTGGGTGTTTGAATGAATGTGAGCTAGAGAGTAAGAGAGTATGATGATCCAAAAATAAGCAAGCCTCTCACTTCCTCCCAATAATCATCCACCCAAAAATTTATCCAATTTGCAATAAAGAAATCAACCCATACCAATCACAACAAGCACAAAAGCCATGCTTTGACCTAAAGCCCATGCCTTTGCCATGTCACCATTTCCACCTCATCTAAAACAAATGATTTTCATAAGAAAGTCAATAATGAGGTGGCATCTTCTATAAGCCATTCCGTATAAAATACAGAATGCTTCCCGGTATATGTATCGAAATACACATACGCGTATTCGTACGAAAATACGAATAGCCAAAAAGAGAAAATGAATAGTGAGAAATAATACTAGAGTACATATATATAAATACATATGTAAATTATTAAATCAAAACTTGATTTAACAATCTGGCTTAATCCTAAGCCGCTGGTATTATCAATCGTCCGATTAAAGTCTGTGCAGCCCGTGCACATATTCAATCGGACACCTGTATGTATCAACATACATCACCTACACCATATCGCCTGAACCGTGAAAACCCTCTGTGTGGGACTCTAAAGACTCGTCAATACGCTGGCAGTGGGTTTAACCAGAAGCACGTCAGCGGCACAAGCTGTATGTAACGGATACCCAGGTATTGAGCGAAAGGAAGGCCGATGAGCAAACTCATCCAAACCCTACTGAGACTGTCAGTGACAATATCCGTTCGTCTAAGGGTATCGCATATCGGGTCTATGTTATGGATAAAGTTAGACCCCTAATAACGCGATAATTCATGTCGGTATGAAACCCATCACTACCTGAGAAACTATCGATCCTGGATCGGTAATTTTCACATACCCCAGCCGAGGATTTCTAGTGATGGCCACCCGTGCACTGCGCGACATCAACCCCTAATACCGGGAGAGACGAATCCCCGACGATCCGCTCATTGCCTCCATGTGGCTCGGGACTGTACCCAACTAAAACCTGTTTGCACGACTCCTTTGAGCCGTGGTAGGGTAGTAATCAAAGCACAGTGGGAACTCACACGAGACAAATGACGATCTCAGGTCGAAAGACTGACCTGTACACATGTTACCACGGAACTGCTATCTGACTATAGGTATAATACCAATTTGCATGTTCCCGGCGAGTCCGTCCAGTGTACTCATAACCCAATGAGCACCTGTATACTATCTTAGGTGAACAACTGACACCAATGGCTTGTGAAACCGGCCACCGCGCCTCGTCAGGGTCTAGATAAGTATACACCAGTCTATACTGGAGTATTAATGCCCAATCTTGATACCCCCATGACTAGGGACGTTTAAGGATGTGCTTATAGACCCCCAGCTCCCACGTATGTGATCGCCATCACAATGCTATTAGTCAAGCAAGAATCCTATAGGCTCTATCAACATGTACATGATGATAAAGACAAACCAGATAGCGTACTATCATCTTGAGTAAGACTGTTTTATCAGTATAGATCCTCCCTCAATCATCATGATCACATGCCCGCGACTATGATAATTGCCTTGAGGGCACTATAGCCAACAATCTCCCACTTGCACTTAAGGGTAATTATTGCGATGTCGCATACTCACAGCCTGTGTGATACCGAACACCCAACTCTTCTACTAATCAGTTTCACAAACTTCGTTTTGTAAAACTATTGCGTTCGAAAAATATCCTCAGTTAGTGGATCCGCTCCAGTGTTTCTTTCTATGTCTCTCTTTATCTCTACTTCGCGGAGAAAACTATCTCCCGAAATGAGCAATACCCGTCTTAGAATATTTCTGGATAACTGATGGGACACAATTTACAAATGAACTCCAAATCCAGCAAACTTCTTAGACTGTAGCGTCTACTGAACTTAATCAGTATGCAGCGCCATGCCTTCCTCAGTATCCACTTGGACCATCTGTCCAAACTACTGTCCCTCATCAGAGGGAAAACTATAACTCTGACAGTCACTCTGTCATCCAGGTCACCTTGGAAGAGCCTGAAATGATAACCGTCTCCAGAAGGAGGCTGCCGTTATCAAATCCCTGGAACATCCACTTATGTTCATAAACTGCTTCCAATCATTTTCTCTAGGATTGGATTAATATATCAAATTATTGCATCTAGTGCAAAAACAACATCTGGTGTGGTACTTGACATGTCACGATTGACTCAATTGCCTAAGCAAGTGATATGTCAATCATGCACATCCCTCTCCCTTTAGTCTGTAAGACACCTTTAGAGAGGGTGACTCCTTCACCTGCAGGTTCACCACCATGCCAAGAGCCGTCCATTCTAAAAAATCTTTCGAATACTGTCTAAGTACCCAAATTGAGACACTTCCCAAATCTAGATCTAAAACCATGGATCTAGTAACCAAAATGTCTGATATGACATCCATAACCTATGTGGAGAAACCACCGTGTGACAATCACAGTATAACCGATCGTAGTATAGGAATTTCACTTCCTATTATGTGTATGTCATCCAAATACCAGGACATTACACACTACTACCTTCTTAACAGATCCATCTCCTATTCTGATGAAGTCAAAAAACCTATGACTGTCACATCAAAAATAAATGATCTATCTCCGCTATATCCGCTTTAGTCTATAAGTAGACACAAGCTACTTGTCCATTATGCTTCCGCTGCTCCCACTGGCTACGACAACCCTCTGGCAGAGTCATATACACGTGCACTTCTAAAGCTAGTTTAGAAGAACGCTATACTCATCCCTTTGCCGGGTCTCATAGTCTGGAACAACAGTAGTGTCAAGTCTGGGTAAACAAGAACCTCCCTGTCACCGTTCTTGAGGCTACCGAAGTACTTCCCGGGTGACTGAGGTAACCCTCCATATCTGCGAAGTGGCTAATGGAATGTCAAACCTGATTGAATCTTTAGGTTCTTATTAAATTTTCAGTAATCGTTTGTGGTTCTGGAATCACTTCCAGTTCTACCATACTCCCACTAATGTTTTCTGAAAAAGTCCATTTTACTAAAACTGTGGCGAGTCAAGAACAATATCACTATTGATCTTCCAGATGGTAGAAAGTTAACCCTCGTCAAAAGACTGGGTTAACCCACAAACTGCCATTACAGAAACATGCCTTGAGTTTATCCGGATTCTGGTTTTTAGCATCAGCCGGACGACTCTCTATACCTTAACAGAGGAAGACCACGCGGATAAAAAGAGAAAATGGTCCCGTTAAGATATAAATTAATTCTTTGTATATATAATATAGAAACAAAGGCACTAATTTAATTGGAACCAGATTCAAATCATGCAGCTGCTTCCAGTGCATGTCAACTAAATGGAGAGAGGCCGATCAGCATTACTCAACTCAGGAGTGCATCCAATTATGAGTAACTTGAAAGAGAAACAAGTTTCTCAAAACCATTACTATCAACTGAATACCAAACTCAAGTATCTACATCTTCGATCACCTTGAAGAATCCTGATACTTGCAACACATAGTTCTCTACTTTATTCTCGTACCTATAACTTCTCAAATCTTAGACTTTGTATTTCTACGAAACACGTGTCTAAATCTGGAGAAGTCACAAGTAAACAGAATATAGTACGAGTACCAACCCCTCTGTCCTAATGGACACTGGACAACATACAATACATTTTATAAGTCCCCTGAGTTTAATAACTCAAACCCTGTGAGTCGTAGGTTGAAAACTGTACTATGGTTCTGAAGACTTACACCGCTGTTGAATGCTCCTTATCTAACCATCAACTGATATAGGTAAATATCATGGACATAATTTTAAAAAGTTATATCTCACTTTATAAAAATAAACGTACAGATATATCAGTTTGAAATTGGTGCATAACAACGGGTATTCAAAACCAAATACTTGCCGTCCGGCAAGCAACCCAGGCGATTTCCTCAAATATCACCAATTACAACGAATTCCGATATAATGAGAATGATCACCTAATTCCCAATAACTTACTCCCAGTCATCATCTATAAAACCATATATATGTGATAATCAAACTTGGTAAATACAAACCTTGGAGTAAGGACCTAATTGGGAAATCAGTTTTCAATTAACAACGCATAATGAAACTGAAACATTTAGGGGTATCATGGTATTCCTAGTAATGCCTCTTCCATTATCCAGATTCATGACTGAAACCATATGTTTCCTTGCCATCTCTCCAAATCCCTTTATTTGTCTTTAGTTGTTACCTTCTGTATACCTTTGTTAGGCTTAAATGGTTTTCTTCCTTCCCTACCGTTCGGCACCAGCCTATGGTTTGGAAGAAGACTATCCAATAAGCATAATAGGTGTACTCTCCTAATCCTAGGAGTACTCACAACCTGAGATAAGGTAAAGATAAAAAACAACTGAATAAACTTTATTACTATTTCTCCTAAACCAGAATCCATCCTCGAAAAGGGTTCCTTCGAGTTCGTATATAACCATAGGATAAATTTATCCAATGGAATTGGATGTTCGTAGTGATATGGAGTGTTATGGAGAAATACAAAGGTGAAGTAGGAGTGGTGATGAAAGACTTGGTTTGGTCGTGAATAGCAGTCGCATTTTACTTTGCCCTCTTTCTAATCCCTTTATTTATCTTTACTCATTACCTTCTGTACACCATACTTAGGCTAATTTATTTTCTTCATTCCCTACCTTTCGGCACCTGCCTATGGTTTTGAAGAAGACTATCCAATAAGTGTAATAGGTGTACCCTCTCCTAATCCTAGGAGCCCTCACGACCTGAGATAAGGTAAAAGAAAGAGACAACTGAATAGTCATATTCTTTTTCTCCAAAACCAGAATCCATCCTCGAAAAGGGTTCCTTCGAGTTCGTATATAACCATACGATGGGTTTATACAATGGATATGGAACACGTAGTGATACGAGGTGTTCTGGAGTAAAGAAAAGGGTAAAAGAAGGAGTGGCAATGATGCATGCAACTTGGACAATCCAAAAGCCAGTGTTTTAAGAAAGTTCGGTTAACTTGGTCACTGAGTCATAGTCTAGGGTCGCGCCATGGTCGATGCCAAAGAGAGAGAGAAAAGAAACACTCGGCGTGCACTCTAACCTAGATCAGAATAGATAATCATTTTATCTAATCTCGATGGCTCCCACTGTTTCATCGAATTCTCCTCCAAACCTAAAAGGAGTATTAGTTGGAATCACCCGAAGAGTAATCCTACTCATCAGTGGGAATCGGGATCCAACCATCATTGCATGATAACTTGATGGAAACCACTCAAGTCACCACACTCCGGATGGTATGCGCATGCCTGGCAAGTTTCCTGTATGTTTGAAAGTCCCGATATGATTTTTACCCCTAGGATCCAAGTGACCTTGACAAGGTCAACATGTCAAAGGGTCCTAGTCAAGTTCAACCCGTCATTATCTTGATTTTATTAGACCCACCCGTACATACCCTTGACAAGGTCAACAAGGTCGAACGACTGTCTTAACCAATCCACATTTGCTTGCGACAGAAACGTATTACAGAGCTACCGCTCACTATGCCTTGACAAGGTCAACAAATGCAGCACGAATACTAAGCAATACTAATCTGAAATGACGGAGGGATACGGCTGGTTTTTGGCGAAAAACCTTTAACATGATGAACTTGATATCGTTGAAGGAATCCAAGTGGTTTTATAAATATATAGTGGTGAAAACTTTTGCTAAAGAGGTCACTTCCGGTGAAGGGATCTCGGCTCTTTCCTCGTTGAATGAGGTCCAGGATATTCCAAACTGAATACCACGATGCAAAGAAAAAAGTAAACGACTATAATGAAGTTATTACGTTGACGCAAACTTTTACTCAAGGGGTCACCCTCGATGAAGGGATCTCGGCCCTTGCCTCGTCGAATGAGGTGCAGGTTATTCCAAACTGAATACCACAGTGCAAAACAAAAGCGTACGTCTGTAATGTCGGTTTTTTTAAAAAAAAATCTTGGTTCCAACAACATCATATAATAGGTTTGTTTTCCTTGCATTGATAAGAATCAACGCAGTCCCATCAATTGATCATACCAGAAAAGAACGAAAATAAAATGTACGTATATGCCATCCGCATTCGCCACTGGGTCCCGTCATCACCCGTTAGGTTACTTAACTAACAACAGAGCGGGGACTGGGCTAGCGTGAGTGCAAAACATATGCAACATCTACTAGTATATATAAATATATATATATAACAATCGTCCCAGGCATGATAAATGCAACATTACAGAAAAGTAATAAGCATCACAGAACAATACAGATAATCTGGGAGCCCCGGGTTTCCTTTGAGCCACAACTGAAAACCCGACGTTCCCCTGGTCGTGTGGATAGCCTGTGCAATGAACTCCTAGACCCCAACGAGCGCGGCAAGTTACCCGCCAAAACCAGAAGCAAGGCAGCCCCCTTCAGCAAAGTGAATGGACCAGCCAGCACTTCATGGAATCTGGTAACTTGAGCATCCCTCCTTGGGTCAACATGTACCCCCTACGAGTGCGGCGAATAGCCCGCCAATTCTAGAGTGAAGCCCCCTCCGTATCAACGCCATGAGATGCGGGCCCATTGCCCTCCAGAACCCGGCTATCCGTGCACCCCACCTTGGGGTAATCCTAGTACAGAAAAGAAAATAATATACAAGGGTGACATCGACTTCAATCCGGTCGTGCCCAAATGAATAATATACAAACGGGCAGTGACGGCAGTCCATATGTCGGACGCTCGCCCCGCAATATCAAATGTACAAATAAATCCAAACCGCACTACCATTGCACGCAATCTATCCACCACGACAAATCCGCAGCATCACAGCACAACACAGAACATCAACGTGAATGTCAAGTTCGCAAATCCGTCTAAAAGGACTATAGCGATTAGACAAGATTTACCGATCAAATGACATTCACGGTCACAGATAGTAATGTAAAGTACTGCAAATTTTAAACAATATTAGAACTTATCGACTTCGAAATAACCCCCGAATAGCCTCAAACAAACTGATGAAACTTTATCCAAATTTCGCTAAACAAACAATACCACTGCACAGAGATTACAGATACAAGATAACACCCCAAAACCCAAACCCTGGCTCCCCTGAAAAACCGGCCTCGCCGGAATTTCACCTATGGTGATCGGCCAAAATCTGGCGACTTGGTCTGGGGTTTAGGGTGTGGTCTTATGTTCATGTCAGTAGCCTTCTGCACTTGTTTACATAATTTTTGAAGGCACTTTTAAAAATGACAGAGAAGCTAATGTGCAGGTTTCGATATGTTAACATTGTTTAAACAAGCTAGATTACGGGTTAATGGGTTGCTCTGATACCACGAAGGGTTGTGGGAGCGCCCCGTCCATCCAACCGTGGCCAAATGCGGAACAAAATTTTTCTAAAACCCGGCGCTACCATTACCCGATTAACAAGATCGAAACTATTTACCGTAAAAACTAGCAAGCTAACAAAATGAGATAGGAGGGTTATACCTAATGAACCAAGTCTTTCGGGTCTTCAACCATTTCCAAGCTCCTAGTGATGCGGATCAACTTTGGTCACCGGTCTTCCTTCATCTCCGATGATCCACCCGAGAGAAACGGGAGAAGCTCCAGGTTCGCCAAGCGGACCAACCGACTCTCTAGGATTGCTAGTAGTAGAGAGTGGGGGGGTGTAGGATCTTGTCACTATAATTCTCTCTCAAAAATCTATTGCTCATAAAGCAACTATGGAAGATGTGGAGGTGATGATCAAAGGCATGGGCTAAAAATGGCTAAGTTTCTTTTTTTGGGTGTTTGAATGAATGTGAGTGATTGAATGAATCTTGGTGTATATATAAGAAAAGTGTAAAGATCACAACCAAAGAAATTTGTAAACCACAATCAATAATGGTGTCAATTGTAGCGCGTTAATGAATACGGATCGTCCGCAGGGAAAGTGCGATTCGCTCGTAATTGTTTTAGATGAGTCGAAAATTAAAGGAGAAAAGAAAATGATTCAAGAATTTTGAAATTTAGTTTCAAGAATTTTTAAAGAACTAGATCTAATTATCAAGAAATACTAAAGATCAAGAATCGAGAATCGAAAATTGTCCAAATTGAATTAGTTATCAAGATTTGTGGAAAGGCTCGTAGGAATCAATCGAATCGATAGTGAGGATGAAGACTTGTGATTACGTATTCTTATCCATTGATGATTTATTGCTAGATCGATGACGATCAACAAGAATTAGGGATCTCTTGCGGAAACTTGGGTTTCATCATCTATCCCTTGTCCTTTCGTTGATTATCGTTCAAACTCGAGCCTCTAGGAAATTCAATCATCGATCGTTGATCTCTAATTAAGAGCGAAAATATTCAAAAAAGCATCTCGCTCAAAACTAGGTTGTCGAAATTTACTAGCGTTTACAAAACTCATAGGACTTAAGAATCGTTCAAGAATGTAATCATCGTCGTCTATCAATTTTCTCGATTCCTCCACGAGTGGAGTTTTTACTCAAACATCATGACAAAGAAAACAATCAAGAATTGAAAACTCATCATAATGCTCAAATATAAAGAAAAGCAAGACAAAGAAAATTCACCTTTTTTTTTATTCAACAATTTCGTTACAATTCGCTCAAGACTACAAGAATTGAGAAAAGAACTCGATCGTTGAATTAGCTTCGCATCATCTCCGTGAGTCGCGGATAGTCTTGGATCACTTGCTCGGTTGAAGATAGGCGTCGCTTCAAAAAGGCTTGATGGCTTCTTGCTTGATTTTTGTACTCGGAGATCTTGAATTGGATTTTGGAATTGCATTAGGTTTAGGGTTTGGATGCACAAGTTGTGTCACTCAACTTGTGGGTGAATTGTTGAACAACCCTTGAATGAAGCCCTTGGGTCCCTTTTTATATCCTTCTTCTTCTTTAGCTTCCCCTAGAAGCTTGATTAGGATTAGCTTCCTTTAGAAGCTAAGCTAGGTTTAGCTTCTCTTACAAGCTTGGTAGTTGAGTAGAAGCTTCTAAAATTAGTTAGTTAGCTAGCTTCCTTGATAGGCTTGGTTGTTAGGAAGAACTTTCTAGATTTAGCTAGCTTGCTTGAGGAGCTTGGATATATTTGGCTTGTGCAAGAAGCTTGGCAGTTGGGACGGAAGCTTCTTGAGATTTCTGGAGAATGAAGTGTGTTGAAGAAGTTTGGCCAGTGAAAGGAGAAGCCTGAAGTAACAATCAGCTGATGACGTGTCTTCATGGCCGTGGATCCGCCGCCAATAGGGCCCTTCGGCCGCGGATCCACGGCCCTTTAGGAGCCTTTCTGTATTAAAATTCCTGGTAATTCCTCTGTTGGCTTTGTGGCACTTTTAGAATGTCTGGAATATTTTTATAGTTTCTTGTTCACTTCCAGATCATAAGTCTTGGACTTGGCGTATTTTTATCAGCACTTTTAGCGGTTTCGGCTCTTTTCCTAGAGAATTCCCTGCATATAATCTCGAGACAAGGATTGATATATACAAAGATCATGTGTGCAATAATAAACACTCAATTTCCCTCAAAATGGCGGTTATAATGTATAACACATGTTATTTGATATTTTACAGACGATTTGCTAATATGTGCTCTATTCATACCGAACACCTTTAGATGATTGCAAATAGTAGGGAAATTGATGTGTTAAAAATGAAATATTTTTGACTGATCAAATTCCCCCAAACTTAATTTTGGTCGTCTCGAGCAAACTATTTTATTCAGGTGAAGAGAAGGAGAAAATAAAGAAAGAGAAAAACTAACTAGCACACTTTCGTAGGCAACACGATTTCTCTGAGCACGTGCAACAAGCCTTTAAACCTCTAGGTGTCCCTAGCAGGAGAAGTGTTGTCTCCTGAGGGTTTTCAGCGGATTGCACCCATGAAATCCAATAATAAAAGGAAGACCATGAAAGTTACATATAAAGATAAGAATTGTAAAAGAAAGACATTGAAAATTAGAGTTTCCAACTAATACTAGTTTTTCGGTTGTCATGAGCCCTATCTTAATAGTCATGAAAAAATTGTTGGCTATAGTGCCCTCAAGGCAATTACATAGTCGCAGACAGGTGATCATGATGATTGAGAGAGGACCTATACCGATAAAATAGTCTTACTCGAGATGATAGTATGCTATCTGGTTTGTCTTTATCATCATGTATATGTTGATAAAGCCCATAGGACTCTTACTTGACTACCAGCATTGTGATGGAGATCACATACGTGGGAGCTGGGGTTCTATAAGCATATCCTTAAATGTCCCTAGTCGTGGGAGTATCGACACTAGGCATCGATACTCCAGTATAGACTGGTGTGTACTTATCTAGACCCTGATAAGGGGCGGTGGCCGTTCTCACAAGCCATTGGTGTTAGTTGTTCACCTAAGATAGTATGCAGGTGCTCATTGGGTTATGAGTACACTGGACGGACTCACCGGGAACCTGCTAGTTGGTATTATACCTATAGTCAGATAGCAGTTCCCTGGTGACATGTGTACAGGTTAGTTTGTCGACCTAAGATCGTCATTTGTCTCGTGTGAGTTCCCACTGTGCTTTGATTACTACCCTACCACGGCTCAAAGGAGTCGTGCAAACAGGTTTTAGTTGGGTACAGTCCCGAGCCACATGGAGGCTGTGAGTGGATCGTCGGGGATTTGTCTCTCCCGGTATTGGGGGTTGATGTCGCGCAGTGTACGGGTGGCAAACACTAAAAATCCTCGGCCGGGGTATGTGAGAACTACCGATCCAGGATCAATAGTTTCTCAGATAGTGATGGGTTCCATACCGACACGAATTATCGCGTTGTTAGGGGTCTGACTTTATCCACCCCCTATACTCGATATACGATACTCTTAGACGAACAGACCGGACTGTGCAGATATTGTCACTGACAGGCTTAGTAGGGGTTCGGATGAGTTTGCTCGTCGGCCTTCCTTTCGCTCAATACCTGGGTAGCCGTTACGTACAGCTGGTGCCGCTGACGTGCTTGTGGTTAAACCCACTGCCAGCGTATTGACGAGTCTTTAGAGTCCCACACAGAGGGTTTTCTCGGTTCAGGCGATATAGTGTAGGTGACGTATGTTGATACATACATGTGTCCGATTAAATATGTGCATGGACAGCACAAAATTTAATCGGACGGTTCATAATACTAGCGGCTTAGGTTTAAGCCAGATTGTTAAATCATTTTTTGATTTAATAATTTATGTATGTATTTAAATATATGTATTATAGTATTATTGCTCACTATTTGTTTTCTCTCTTTGGCTATTCGTATTTTCGTACGAATATGCGTATGTGTAATTCGATATATGTACCGGGAAGCATTCCGTATTTATACGGAATGGCTTCTACAAGATTTGCCACCTCATTATTGATTTTCCTTTTTAGAAAAATTATTTGTTTTTATGATGAGGTGGAAAGGTGACAAGGCATGGTATGGACTTGAGCATGTAGTGATTGGTATGGTGGTATTATTTTATTGCAATTAAGAAATGACATTTTTTTGTGGGGGCATAAGAGAAAGGGGGGCTGACTATATTGTAGGAGGTGGGCTTGCTCATTTTGTTGGATAATTTTTGTGCTCTCATACTCTCATGCTCACACAAAATACTTAGTATATTTAGCTCTTGCCATTCTTGTCTTGATCACCTCCAAATCTTCCATGGTTGCTCTATGAGCATAATATTTTGAGAGAAAGTTTTAGTGAAACTATCCTACACTCCCCACTCTCCACTACTAGCAATTTTGAAGAGCCGGTTGGTTCGCTTGGCGAATCTGAACCTTGCGCCGTTTCCTTCGGGTGGATCATCAGAGATGAAGGAAAACCGGCGACCAAAGTCGTTCCGCATCACTTGGAGCTTGGAAATGGTTGAAGACCTGAAGGACTTGGTTCATTAGGTATAATCATTCTATCTCTTTTTATTAGTTTGCTAGTTTTAGGGTTAAAAGTTTCGATCTTGTAAATCGGGTAATGGTAGCGCCGAGTTTTAAGAAATTTTTGTTCCGCATTTGGCCACGGTTCGATGGCCGGGGCGCTCCCACTACCCAACAATGGTATTAGAGCCATCCATTAAACCCTACTAGCTAGATTGCACAAGCTTAAAATCTCGATCGATCAAAATTTCTAAAACAATTTTCTGTATTGTCAAGTTTCTGTCGATTTCTGAAAGTGCTCCAAAAATTATTTCCAGAGGCTTAAAAATCCGTGCAGGCGATTATATGTGTGCAGAAAAAATTTAGGCTCTTGAAGCCTCCAAAGCGCCGCAGAACCGCCGCACTTACCCCCTATTGGTGGCGGTTCCGCGGCCATTTAGTAGCGACGGGCCATAAATGTTTTACTGTAGCTCATAACTTAAAAAATTGATTTTTTGTGATGATTTTTTTTGGCCCAGAATATTTTGAGTACTGGATTTGCTTTTGGGTCCTTTGCGGATAAATTTAGTCGATCAAAATTTTAACTATGTAATTTTTCAGTACTTTACATTTCTATCTGTGACCGTGAATGTTATTTGGTCGGTAAACCTTGTCTAATCCGCTATAGTCCTTTTAGACGGGTTTGCGAACGTGACATTCACGTTGATATTCTGTATTGTTCTGTGATGTTGTGGATTGTCGTGGTGGATAGCTTGTGTGCAATGGTAGTGCAATTCGGATTAATTTGTACATTTGATATTGCGGGGCGAGCGTCCGACATGTGGACTGCCGTCACTGCCTGTTTGTATATTATTCTTTTGGGGAACGACCGGGCTGAGATCGATGTCACCCTTGTATATTATTTTCTTTTCTGTACTAGGATTACCCCACGGAGGAGTGCACGGATAGTCGGGGTCTAGAGGGCAACAGATCCGCATCTCATGGCGTTGAGACGGAGGGGACCTTACTGTTGAATTGGCGGGCTATTCGCCGCACTCATTGGGGGTATAGGTTGACCCAAGGAGGGGTGCTCAGGTTACCGGATTCCGTGAAGTGCTGGGTGGTCCATTCACTTTGCTGAAAGGGGCTGCCTCGCTTCTGGTTTTGGCGGGTAACTTGCCGCGCTCGTAGGGGTCTAGGAGTTCATTCCACAGGCTATCCACACGACCAGGGAAACGTCGGGTATTCAGTTGTGGATCGAAGGAAACCCAGGGCTTCTAGATTATCTGTATTGTTCTGTGTTGCTTATTACTTTTCTGTGATATTGCATTTATCATGCCTGGGACGATTGATATATATATATATATATATATATATATATATATATACATATATACTAGTAGATGTTGTATATGTTTTGCACCCGCGCTAGCCCAGTCCCCGTTCTGTCGTTAGTTAAGTAACCTAACGGGTGATGACGGGACCCAGTGGCGAATGCGGATGGCATATATGTACATTTTATTTTCGTTCTTTTCTGGTGTGATTAATTGATGGGACTGCGTTGATTCTTATCAATGTAAGGAAAATAAACCTATATATGTATCATGTTGTTGGAACCAAGTTTTTAAAACTGACATTACAGACGTACGCTTTTGCTTTGCATCGTGGTATTCAGATTGGAATATCCTGCACCTCATTCGACGAGGCAAGGACCGAGATCCCTTCATCGGGAGTGACCCCTTGAGTAAAAGTTTGCGTCAACGTAATAACTTCACTATAGTCAATTACTTTTTGCTTTGCATCGTGGTATTCATATTGGAATATCCTGCAGCTCATTCGACGAGGAAAAAGCTAAGATCCTTTCACCGGGAGTGACCTCTTTAGCAAAAGTTTTCGCTACTACACTTTTATAAAACCACTTGGATTCCTTCAACGATATCAAGTTCATTATGTTAGAGGTTTTTCGCTAAAAACCAGCCGTAGCCCTCCGTCATTTATTATGAGTATTATTTAGTATTCGTGCTGCGTTTATTGACCTAGTCAAGACGAAGTGATCGGTAGCTAAGTAGTGCTTGTTTGTGGCATTTTAAATGCGATTGGTTAGGACAGTCGTGCGGCCTTGTTGACCCAGTCAAGGGCACGTGCGGGTGGGTTTAATGCAATCCAGGATAATGATGGGTTGAACTTGACTAGCGGTTTTTGGTTTGTTGACCTAGTCAAGGTCATAAACCGCTTGGGGTAAAAATCATATCGGGAGTTTCAAACATACAGGAAACTTGCCAGGCATGCGCATATCTTCTGGAGTGTGGTGACTTGAGTGGCTTCCATCAAGTTATCATGCGATGATAGTTGAATCCCGATTCCCACTAATCAGTAGGATTACTCTTCGGGTGATTCCGACTAATTCCCCTTTCAGGTTTGGAGGAGAATTCGAGAAAACAGTGGGAGTCATCCAGATTAGATAAAATGATTATCCATTCTGATCTAGGTTAGAGTGCACGCTGAGTGTTTCTTTTCTCTCTCTCTTTGGCATCGACCATGCCCCGACCCTGTTGGAGATAGTGCCCTCAGAGTCAATTATTGGATCACAGGCACGTGATTGCAATGATTGATGGAGGACATATCCCGATAGGACAGTCTTACTCAAGATGATAGTATGCTATCTGGTTTATCTTTACCATCGTGTACTGCTTTAGGTGACCTGACAGGTTGCTATTACACGTTGATAGAGACTTTAGGATTCTTGCTTGACTACCAGCAATATGAAGGCGATCATATACGTGGGAGCTGGGGTCTATAAGCACATCCTTAAAAGGTCCCTAGTCGTAGGAGTTTCGAGACAGGGCATCGATACTCCAGAGTAGACTAGTGTATACAGTCGAGACCCTGACGAGGGGCGGTGGCCGGTCTCACAAGCCACTGGTATCAGTTGGATCACCTAAGATGTATACAGGTGCTCATTGGGTTATGAGTACACCGGACAGGACTCGCCGGAAACATGCTAGTTGGTCTTATACCTGACGTCAGATAGCAGTTCCGTGGTGACATGTGTACAGGTTAGTTCATCGACCTGAGATCGTCATTTGTCTCTTGTGAGTTCCCACTGTACTTCGATTACTACCCTACCACGCTCAAAGGAGACGTGCAAACAGGTTTTAGTTGGGTACAGTCCCGATCCACATGGAAGCAGTGAGCGGATCTTCAGGGGTTCGTCTCTCCCGGTATTGGGGGTGAGGTCGCGCTGTATCTAGGAGAGCCATTACACGAAGTCCTTGGCCAAGGCAGGAGATTTACTGGTAGGTATTCCGGTAGTATCTCAGGGTGTTCTGGGCTACACTCCAACACGACTTGTACCACTTTTGGGGGTCTGACTTTTACCAACCGCTTAGGCCCGCCATGCAATGCTCATAGACGAACGGACTGGACTGTACTGATATTGTCACTGACAGGATCAGTAGGATGTCAGGATGAGTTCGCTCATCGACGTCCCTTTTGGTCAATACCTGGTAGCCCGTTACTTATAGGCTAATACCTCTGATGTGCTAGTGGTTAAATCCACAGCCAAAGTATTGACGAGTCTTTAGAGTCCCCCACAGACCAGTTTCTCAAGTTTCGGGCAAAATGCTGTAGAGGCCGTATGGAGATATGGCAGGGTTCGATCAGATACGTGCGGTATTGCACGGATGATGATCGGACGGGTTATACTAGCGGGCTTTAGTTTAAGCCGGATCGTAGTATTGCACGGTGTAGATTTTGTCTCATTGCATTTGTATTCGGTCGGAATACAAATGCGGGTATGTATATACAGTCGCGGGGTTTTCCTGTAATTTATTACGGGATCAGCTTTTTGGAGTTGGCAGTTTGCTTTCCGTTTCGGCCATTTTCCTTTGTATCTTTCATTGGCTGAAAATTGGTGGAGGAGGGCTTATTTGCCAGCATGCAAATTAGCATTTGTGGAGGGTGGTCTTTGCATATTGTTGCTTCATGTTGATTGTACCTTCATTTGACTTCTTTAGTCCATGATTTCTTGACTTTTGGAGTAATCATGGTTGTTGATGATGGGGTTGATTTAGAGTGAGGGTTTTGTTGTGATCATTATATTTCACTATCATCATTTCTCTCTCTCTCTCTTGGATGATAGTTTCCTCCCCCCTTGACTTTTCTCTCACTCTCCCATTCTTATTCATTCCTCAAGAGGTGAGGTCGGCCATTCCCTTAGAGGGCTGTCCAAATTTGGGTGTGGGTTTTTGGTTCTCTTTTGCTTGCTAAAAATCCCCAAAGTTCATCTCAAAAGTTCACAACTTCATCTCCACATCAAAAGGCAACTTCTAGAAACCCCATTGAGACAAACCACACTACACTATCCTACAGCAATTCTTGGGCACGTCAGCTCGCCAACTTCGTGCCCGAGTTGCCTCGATCCAGAGGTGGGAGCCCGTAAAAGAACCCGGCGATGTGGTGCCCTTCCGGCGAGGAAGTGAAGACCGGAGATTCCGCGGGGAGATCGGGACAACGACGAGAAGACCGAAGGACACGGATCGCTCGGTATATCACTCTACCCCTTTTCTAGTTAGCTAGGATTAGATTAATGGCCCGATCCGGGTTTTATAGTGTGCGGTGGTGCCGGTTCAAAAGTTAAAGTAAAGTATCGTTTTCGCATTTTGGCCTCGTTCAGACGGCCGGGGCGCCGCCGTGCACTTACACTGGTATCAGAGCCACGCCATTAACCTAGTCTAGCTTGCTCTAATGTGTTTACAAGTTCGATCTAACGGATTTTCCAAAAACCCGATTTTCATGCATCAGTTTTCTGTCGAATTTTTTTTGGCTCCAAAATTTTTTCAGTACATTGCAGAAATACGTGCAGGGAATTCTAAGCATTCTGTGAAAAATTTGGTCGCGTGAACTCACTATTCCACCGCGGAACCGTGGCCAAACCCATGCTTGGGCCGCGGTTCCGCCGCCACCTTTACTGTTCAGTGCACCAAAATTTTACAGAGAGCTCCTGAGTTGAGAATGAGGTTTTTGGAATATTATTTTTGGGCCCAGATTTTCTTTGAGTGCTACAGTAGTGCTTGGGGCCCACTTAGGTAAATTTGATCGATCGAAAATTTTAAACATGTTAGTTCACAGTATTTACATTATATCTGCGACCGTGAATGTCATTTGATCGGTAAATCCTGTCTAACTGCTATAACCCTTTTAGAAGGATTTATGAACGTGACATTCAAGTTGATGTTCTGTGTTGTGCTGTGATGTTGCGGATTGTCATGGTGGATAGCCTGGATGCAATGTTAGTACAGTTTAGTTGTATATGTACATTTGATATTGCGGGGCGAGCGTCCGACATGTGGACTGCCGTCACTGCCTGCTTGTATATTATTCTTTTGGGGCATGACCGGGCTGAGGTCGATGCACCCGTTGCATGTATATTTTACTTTCTGTACTAGGATTACCCCGCGGAGGGGTGCATGGGTAGCCGGGTTCTAGAGGGCAACGGACCCGCATCTCATGGCATTGAGACGGAGGGGGCTTTACTCTAGAATTGGCGGGCTATTCGCCGCACTCGTAGGGGGTACAGGTTGACCCAAGGAGGGGTGCCCAAGTTACCGGATTCCATGAAGTGCTGGGTGGTCCATTCACGTTGCTGAAGGAGGCTGCCTCGCTTCAGGTTTTGGCGGGTGACTTGCCGCACCCGTAGGGGTCTAGGATATCATTGCACAGGCTATCCACACGACCAGGGGAACGTCGGGTTTCAGTAGCAGCTCTATGAAACCCGGGGATCCCAGATATCTGTATTGTTCTGTGATGCTTATTACATTTCTGTGATGTTGCATTTTTATCATGCCTTGAGCGAATATTATATATTGGTATATATACTAGCAGATGTTGTATATGATTTGCATCCGCGCTAGTCCAATCCCCGCTCTGTCGTTAGTTAAGTAACCTAACGGGTAATGACGGGACCCAGTGGCGAATGCGGATGGCATATACGTACATCATTATTTTCGTTCTTTATTGGTGTGATCAATTGATGGGACTGCGTTGATTCGGATCAATGCAAGCTAAACAAACCTATTTTGATGTTGTTGGAACTTTTTTTGCAAAAAGCTGTTATTGCAAAGGCATTCTCTTTTGTTTTGCACAGTGGTATTCGGTTATGAATATCCAGCACCTCAGTCGACGAAGCAAGGGCCGAGATCCCTTCACCGAGAGTGACCCCTTGGACAGAAGTTTGTGTCAGGGCAATAACTTCACTATAGTCGTTTACTTTTGCTTTACATCGTGGTATTCAGTTGGAATATCCTGCACCTCATTCTACGGGGAAAGAGCCGAGATCCCTTCACCGGGAGTGACCTCTTTAGCAAAGGTTTTCGCCACTATATTTTTATAAAGCTATCCGGTTCCTTCAACGATATCAAGTTCGTTACGTTAAAGGTTTTCGCCAGAAACCATTCGTAGCCCTCCATCATTTCAGTTAAATATTCGATAGTATTCAAGCTATGTATTTTGACCTCACGCCAAGGCATAGTGATTGGTAGCTGCCGGATATTTATCTGTGGCATAGATAGAATGCATTGGTTTGGGACAGTCATACTACTATTTTGGCCTACGTCAAGGGTATGTACGGGTGGGTTCAAATTAACCTTGATAATGATGGGTAGAACATGACATGTGACTTATGACATTTTGACCTCACGCCAAGGTCATAAGAGCATGGGGTAAAAATCACATCGGGAGTTTCTAAAGAAACTGAAACTTGCCAGGCATGCGCATACCTTCTGGAGTGTGGTGACGTGAGTGAATTCCGTCACGTTATCATGCGATGATAGTTGGATCCCGATTCCCACTAGTGAGTTGGTTTACTCCTCGGGTGATCCCGACTAATTCTTCTTTCAGGTTTGGAGGAGAATTTGACGTTACAGTGGGAGGTTTCCTGATTAGATAAAATGGTAACCATTCTGATCTAGGTTAGAGTGCATGCTGAGTGTTTCTTTTCTCTCTCTATCTTTTGCAGCGACCATTGACCCGACCCTAGACTATGACTCAGTAACCAAGATTTACCGAACCTTCTTAAACACTGGCTTTTGGATTGTCAGAGTTACAAACCTCATTGCCACTCCTACTTTTACCCTTTTTTCCAGGACACCCCGTATTACTACGAACGTCCACTTCCATTGGACAAAACCATCGTATGGTTATATACGAACTCGAAGGAATTTATTCGAGGATGGTTTCCGGTTCTGGAGAAAACGAATAGGACTATTCAGTTGTCTTTTCCTTTTACCTTCTCTCAGGTTGCGAGTGCTCCTTGGATTAGGACAGTACACCTATTATGCAAATTGAATAGTCTTCTTCCAAACCATAGGCAGGTGCCGACCGGTAGGGAATGAAGAAAACCAATTAGCCTAAACGGTGTACAGAAGGTATTAAGTTAAGACAAAGAAAGGGATTAGAAGGAGGGCAAAATAAATTGCGACTGCTATTCACGACCAAGCCAAGTATTTCATTATCACTCCTACTTCACCTTTGTATTTCTCCAGGACACTCCGTATCACTACGAAGATCCACAGTTTATTGGATACTCCATCGTATGGTTATATACGAACTCTAAAGGAACTTGTTCCAGTTCGGGGATGGATTCTGGTTCAGGAGAAATAGGAATAAGGTTTATTCGGTTGTCTTTTATCTTCACCTTCTCTCGCATTGTGAGTGCTCTTAGGATTAGAACAGTACACCCATTATGCTTATTGGATAGTCTTCTTCCAAACCATAGGCTGGTGCCGAACGGTAGGGAAGGAAGAAAACCATTTGGCCTAAAGGGGTGTGCAGAAGGTAATGACTAAAGACATATGAAAGGATGTGGATAGATGGCATAGAAATATACGGTTACAGTTGTGAATCTGGATAATGGAAGAGGCATTACTAGGAATACCCGGATACCCCATCGAAACATTTCAATGTTTCATTTTCACTGTGTACTGTTAATGGAAAACTGATTTCCCAATTTGACACTTGCTCCAGGGTATGTATTTATCAGGTTTGATTCTCACATCTGTATGGTTTTACAGATGATGAGTGGGAGTAAGTTATTTGGAATTAGGTGATCATCCTCATTATATCGCAATTCGTTGTAATTGGTGATATTTGAGGAAGTCGCCTGGGTTGTTTGCCGGACGGCAAATATTTGGTTTTGAATATCCGCTGTTATGCACCAATTTCAAATTGATATATCTGAAAGTCTATTTTTATAGAGTGAGATATACCTTTTTGAAATTATGTCCATGACATTTACCTATACTAGTGGATGGTTAAGTAAGGGGCATTAAACAGCGGTGTAATTCTTCTTAACCATAAGTACAGTTTTCAACCTACGTCACACAGGGTTTGAGTTATTAGACTCAGGGGACTTATACAGAGTATTGTATGTTGTCCAGTGTCCATTAGGATAGAGGGGTTGGTCCTCGTACTATATTCGGTTTACTTATGACTTCTCCAGTTTTTAGACATGTGTTTTATAGAAACACAAGGTCCAAGTTTTAAGAAGTTATAGGTATATGAATAAAGTAGAGAACCAGGTGTTGCAAGTATCAAGATTCTTCAAGGTGATCGAAGATGTAGATACTTGTGTATGGTATTCAGTTGATAGTAATGATTAAGAGAACTTGCTACTCTTTCAGGTTACTCATAATTGGAAGTATATCTAAGTTGAGTAACGCTGATCGGCCTCCTTCCATTTAGTTAACATGCACTGGAAACAGCTGCATGATTTGAATCTGGTTCAATTAAATCAGTGCCTCTGGTTCTATATTGGATATAGAACAGTTCGTATCTTAACGATGTTAAGGTACGGGGAGTTGTCCGTGTCACGACCCGCAGGGTACGGAACGTGACCGGCACTTAAGTTACGAAACGTCTCAAGACGTCCGTAAAATAAGTAAGCCAAAGTCCAGAAACCAAAACCAAATAAGCAAAAGAATGAAGGAAAACCCATCAATTGAAAGCGAGTTTATCCAATAAGTCATATAAAACCTTTTAAAAAAACAATATCAATTTTTCCGAAAATTTCAGCAGAGTCTCCTTTGTAAATACTGGCCCCCAAAATGGGTACAACAAGAATATATATGAATCCAACAAATATGGCATCCCCAAGCGGGTGCTAGCTCTACGCCACAAGGCGGTCACAAATCCCACGCAATATAAAACAACAACATGCAAAATAATCATAAAGAAGCATGAGAAAAACTGCATGTCGACTCAAGTGAGCTCGACCCCAAATACAGCATAAAAGTCCACAAACCTCACAGTCTCATCTCTAGGTCAATATACAATAATACTGTTAGATATAGTAGATGGAGTACACTAGATACAAAGAATATAGAAGGTGGTACAAAAATAAGAATATAACCCACCTAAGAGCAAAACCTCGAGTCCAGGCAAAAGAAGCAAGTGCGCCCGCCGCTACTGTACTGACGGAGCAGACCTGAAAAAGGCTGTGGCACAACGGGGGTGAGTTGCCAACTCGTGAGTAATAAATAACATCTACACAGGCTATCGAATGCATGCACACAAGCATCCTAGCATCTATAATACAGGTATGGCAGGACATAATAGCAGGTATGTATGCAATATGAATATACTAGCAGGTATGAATGCAATGTGAATCAACTCATGATCTGAATGTGTAAGTATAAGAATCATGTTTTTTCCTTTAGGAACCTCTTTTGAAATACCAGCATAATACCACTAGAATCAACAAGAACCTGTGTCCAGCAACGACACCTCAAAACTATCACAAATCTCATATATCCATGTCATAGTATCTCTGGCCTCAGCCATCCGGCTGACCCATCTCAATATCAATATCTCATCATCACGCGGCCACGGTCGGTATCCTCTGGATATCCGCCGTCCCAAACAGTCACCGGTAGGTAATCCGCCCCCTGCCAGGCTCATCGTCAGCACCACGAGCTTCTTGCCCCGGGGGACCTTACCGGGCCCACCATGTACCCGAGACGGTTCATCCAACTCCTCGAAACGGGTCTCGAAAACCATAGCAAACTCATAGTGGACGACACTTACATCACTAGAAAACCGCAATTTACATATTTTAAAAATATAATAAGTTTAGAAATTTTGCGGCTTTTCCCCGAAATCCAGAAATATCACAAAATCTCAAGAAATCCTCATAAATGCATATGCCATGATAATGAATGCATATGGTATCAATAATCAAGTTGCAATGTGTGATTAATAGACTAGGCATGAACAAATAATATGATGAGGTACATGCACATGAATAGCAATCCTACGATTTCATTTTATGGAATTAAAGACAACAGCACAAGTTTAAGTATCAATTATAGTAAATGGTTTCAATTTATAGGTTACCTAGTGTGGTGGCATGGCAATTACCAGGGCATGGGTGTAAGCATGAATAGTGTTCGTGCTGCATATAAAAACCCTGGCAATGGTGCAGGTGTCCTATAAAATGGGTTCGCATATGTATGTCAATATAAGGCATGAATATAGCAAATAATCATACAAGTATTACACCCCTAATTACTAACATTACTAAGAATCTTTTTAAGTTACTAAAACTATCGGGCGACTTGCGCCATCCAACGATAGTTCCCCGTAGATGTTACATCTACTCACCGGAATCCCTAGCTAGTCACGTCCAATCACCGCTTTCCCTCTTCGTGCCGCGTCTGACGTCTCCGCGACCGAACCTGGAATTTACATCAATACCAAACATAAGGTTACATATCGAGAACGACGCAAAACCCAAACGAAAATACTAACGTTCACAAGCTAGGTGCAACGTGCGAAACCCGAACACACGCGAAAATCGAAAAAACTAACTAAAACGTCGATTTGGTCGCCCGGAAAAACTAAAACCCGAACACTCAAAAATCCGCACTCACACATCCTAAATGTCATAGGATATGCCAAAAATATCATCAAGATATAGCAAATAATTCACCACAATATTTTATAACAAAACTAGTAAGCTAGAAATTTGCAATTCGGTGCAAACATCGACAATTAGCGATAAAGTTAACACAAACTAGCAAGAACATCCAACCGCATAACTAGTTAACCACAATCACTTTAATTATAACACATTACAATGCTTCAAATCATAATTTTCCATAAACAGCCCTCTCTTGATTTTTATAACCATCAATTAAATCCAAATTCACACTTGAACAACATAAATTAACACATATCAATGCCCACATAAGCAAAGTAATCTCATAAATTAGGTTTGTATAATAACTAGATAACAAAATAACTTAATTAATCTCATAATGGTGTCCTAAACCCTAATTTAATTTCAAAGCATGAACTAGAACAAACTAGATTAGGATTTAGCTAAAATTTTCACACTAACACAACATGCAAGTCCTAATTAGCACACTTTAACTACAATTTAACCTTAGATTAGAAATTATACCTCACACTAGAGATCTAGCAAGAACAAGATGCCTCCAAAGATGCCATCTTTCTCCAAGATTTGAACCCACTTAGGTTTGAGAAGAGAGGAAATAGGGTTTTGCTTTGAAATTGTGAAGAAATTTGTTGATTTTGTTGAATTTTGAGATGAATTTGTGAACAAAAAGAGAGGGGAAAAATGAAGGGGGAGGGCTGCAAGTTTCGGCCAGAGGAGAGAGGAGGGGAATGGTGGGGTGTGTGGGAAATGACACCAAGTCAAACCCCCCCAAAGTCAAATACACCATACCTCCAAAATATTATATTTTAAAACTTACACATTCAACTCAATTCATCCCTAACAAAAGAATTTTAAAACAAAAGAGAGAGGGGGAATTTTCTGCAGTTTGGGCCAGCCAAGGAGATGTGAGGATGTGTGTGTGAGAGTGCACAAAAAAAATTTTGCAAAACGACCCCCTACAAGTCCAAAATTGCAAGTTTAAGCTTAAATTCAATAAATTTCGTTTTCTATAATAAAAATTAGTTAAAACTTAAAATAAAATACTAAAAATTTATGTTACAACTAGATTTTAATTAACATGATTTTAAAGCTTAAATTTAGCCCATTTAAATTTGTATTTATCGCTAATTTAATGTATTTTCTTACCGGCTTAAAATAATATTAAAAAAATGAAAAATTAGGGAAAATTTTTAAACGACTAGAATTTCATAAGTAACTCATTTGCTACTAAAAACAAGCAATTACCTATCCAAATTAGGTATAATTAGTCCTAAACTGCAAAATTACAAAAAGACGATTTACGGAAAAATACCACATTTTCACCGATTTTTGGGAAAACACCAAAACGACATTTCAAGGCGCTACAATCTTCCCCCCTTAAAGAAATTCGGTCCCCGAATTTAAAATATAACTACGCGTACCTTCAAAGAGATGGGGATATTTCTTCCTCATCTCGCCCTCGGTCTCCCAGGTAACCTCCTCGCTGCTCGGGCTACGCCAAAGGACCTTGACGGTTGGTATAATCTTCGATCTCAACTTCTTCACCTGCCGATCCAGGATGGCCACCGGCTGCTCTGCAAAAGAAAGGTCGCGCTCTAGCCGGACTGTCGGGTGCTGAATCGCATACGAAGGGTCGTGAAGGTACTTGCGGAGCATCGAAACATGGAAGACGGGGTGAACATCGGGAAAGCTGGGTGGAAGAGCCAAACGATATGCAACAGCGCCGACACGCTCGAGGATCTCGAAGGGACCTACGAATCTAGGGCTAAGCTTCCCCTTTCGCCCAAAACGCATCACACCCTTCATCGGAGAGACCCTCAGAAAAACATGGTCGCCAACTGCGAACTCTAATCTGCGACGGCGCCTGTCTGCATACGATTTCTTCCTACTCTGAGCCGCTCTCATCCGGTCTCGGATCAACTGTATCTTCGCTGTCGTCTCCTCAACAAGCTGCGGCACCAAAATACTGCTCTCGCTGAGCTTTGTCCAACAGACGGGCGATCTGCATCTCCTCCCATACAATGCCTCGAAATGTGCCATCTGAATAATATCCTGGAAGCTGTTGTTGTAGGAGAACTCCACTAGAGGTAAATGACGATCCCAGCTACCGCCGAAGTCTAAAACGCACGCTCTGAGCATGTCCTAAAGAGTCTGAATGGTCCGCTCTGACTGTCCGTCGGTCTGCGGATGAAACGCTGTGCTGAAGCTCAAACGAGTGCCCAAAGCCTCCTGAAGTCTCTGCCAAAGTCGGCTGGTGAACTGGGTGCCTCGATCTGACACGATACAAGTCGGTACGCCATGCAACCGCACTCGTCGATGTAAAGCTGGGCATACTGAGCGAAGCTGAAAGTGGTCTTCACTGGCAGGAAGTGAGCCGCTTTCGTCAATCGATCTACGATCACCCAGATGGAGTCGTACCCTCGACTGGTCCTGGGTATACCCACAACGAAATCCATCGAAATCTGCTCCCATTTCCACTCCGGAATGGGTAACGGCTGTAGCTCTCCTGCGGGCCTCTGGTGCTCGGCCTTGACTTGCTGACAAGTCAGGCATCTCGATACAAACTCCGCAATGTCCCTCTTCATCCCGTCCCACCAGTAGGTCTCTCTCATATCATGGTACATCTTGGTGGAACCGGGGTGGACACAATACACTGATCGGTGTGCCTCCTCAAGAATGTCACGCCGCAATCCATCAGCATCTGGTACGCACAATCTAGATCCATATCGTAAAATCCCCTGATCGTCAATCACGAACTCGGAAAATCTGCCCTGTCCCATCTGTGCCATGATCTCTGAGCAACGGTCATCACTGCGCTGTGCCTCATATATACGGTCAAGCAACTGTGGGCGTGCACGAATATGCGCGAGCTGTCCTCCTGTCTGAGTGAACTCGAACTCAACTCGGCCGTCGCATAACATCTGCTAATATGTTGACGACTGCCTCTGCACTGCGCGCAAACACGATAGACTACCCCCGGGCCTTCTGCTCAAAGCATCTGCCACCACATTCGCCTTGCCTGGGTGATATAAGATCTCGCAGTCGTAGTCTTTCACCAACTCCATCCAACGACGCTGTCTGAGGTTCAGGTCTCGCTGCTGAAATATGTATTTTAAGCTCTTGTGGTCTGTGAATATTTGGCACGACTCGCCATATAGGTAATGTCGCCAAATCTTCAATGCAAAGACCACTGCAGCCATCTCCAAATCGTGAGTGGGGTAGTTCTGTTCATGCTTCTTCAACTGCCGAGAAGCATAAGCGATCACCCGGCCATGCTGCATCAATACGCACCCTAACCCTACTCGCGAAGCATCACAGTAGACCACAAATCCGCCTGATCCCGAAGGCAAAGATAATACCGGCGCCGTAGTCAAACAAGTCCGTAGCTGCTGAAAACTGCGCTCGCACTCCTCTGTCCAAACGAAAGGAACTCCCTTCCGGGTCAAACTGGTCAAAGGTGCAGCTATACGGGAGAAGTCCTGAACAAAGCGCCTATAGTAGCCAGCCAGGCCTAGAAAACTACGGATCTCAGTAACCGATGTAGGTCGGGGCCACTGCTGAACAGCCTCAATCTTCTTCGGGTCCACACATATGCCGTCTCTCGTAACCACGTGACCCAAGAATCCGACGTTGTCCAGCCAGAATGCACACTTGGAGAACTTTGCGAACAGCTGGTGCTCCCTCAGAGTCTGTAACGTAATCTGCAAGTGCTGCTCGTGCTACTCTCTGCTCCGGGAGTACACTAAGATATCGTCGATAAACACAATGATGAACAAGTCAAGATAAGGCCTGAAAGTACGGTTCATCAAATCCATGAATGCTGCTGGGGCGTTGGTGAGTCCGAACGACATCACCAAAAACTCATAATGGCCGTAGCGCGTGTGGAAAGCTGTCCTCGGTATATCCTCTTGTCGAACTCGCAGCTGATGGTATCCTGATCGCAAGTCGATCCTCGAAAAATACCCCGCATCCTGAAGCTGGTCGAACAAATCATCAATGCGTGGCAACGGATATCTATTCCGAACGGTAACTTTGTTCAGCTGGCGGTAGTCGATACATAAGCGCAAACTTCCATCCTTTTTCTTGACAAACAGGACCGGAGCACCCTACGGAGAAACACTAGGTCGAATAAGCCCCTTATCTAACAAATCCTGCAACTGATCCTTCAGCTCTCGAAGCTCTGCCGGGGCCATCCGATAAGGCGGTATAGAAATAGGCCCCGAGCCGGGAATCAAATCAATGCAGAACTCAACATCGCGCTCAGGTGGTAGCCCAGGTAGCTCATCAGGGAAAACATCAGGGAACTCACAAACAACCGGGACCCGGTCCAACAGAACCTCTGCAGCTCGAGTATCATAAATATACGCTAAGAATCCCTGACATCCCTTCCGCAAGAGCTGACCAGCGCGAAGAGACGAAATCAAGCTGGGAAGGGTGACGCTGCGGTCTCCCTGATTAACAAGGACTGGCTCTCCCGGAAAGCTAAATATGACTGCCTTCTCACGGCAGTCCACCGAAGCATAACAAGTGGCTAGCCAATCCATTCCCAGAAGCACATCAAAGTCCAACATATCGAGGAGAATCAAATCAACCGATGAATCCCTCTCCCCGATACGAACGGAACACAATCGAAATACAAAACGAGCGACAAACGACTCGCCTACCGGAGTAACAACAACAAGCGTATGATCTAACGACGACGACGCAAGGCCCAACATCGGTGCAAAGTGTGTAGAGACGTACGAATGTGTGGAACCTGGGTCGAATAATACCCGTGCGTCGAAAGAACAAACTGGCAAGGTACCTGTCACAACAGCATTGGATGCCTGCGCATCCTGCGGTGTCAAAGCAAAAACTCGAGCCTGTCCTCCACCGATAGCGGGCTGACCTCGACCTCGACCTCTGCCTCCTCGTCCTCTCTGAACAGGACCGCCGCGTCCACGGCCTCTGGGTGCACCTAACTGGCGTGGAGCATCGCCTGTGGTAGGATGTAGGGCTCTCTGAGGAGGGGGTGGTGATGGTGGTAGGGTCACATGAGGAACGGTCGCCGCTCCCTGTCGTCTCGCCGGACAGTCTCTGACAAGATGGTGCGGACTCCCGCACCCAAATCACCCTGGCGACGGCTGCTGCCCCTGGGGATAAGAACCATATAACTGTCCCCGTCCAAATCCTCTGCCAGGCCTATCTCTCGGAAAGAATCTGGCGCGCTGCCTCTGAGACGGTACATCGGTGCGAATCCTCTTCGGCCCAGAAACGGCCGAAGTCTGTGATATGCGTGCCTCCATCCGTAATGCCGTATCCATAGCAGCTGAATAAGAGTCGTAGTGCTGGGCACCAATGGCAAGATATAGCTGGGCATCAAGTCCCTGTACGAACCTCTTCACCATCTTCTCTTCGGTATCCACCAAATACTAAGCATATCGGGATAACTGTGTAAACTGGATGTCATACTCAGACACCGTCATCCCAGGTGTCTTGACTAAGGCCTCGAAGCTACGAGCTCTGGCGTCACGAACGCTCTCTGGGAGGAAACGAGCTAGAAAGACCGCTGTAAACTCGGCCCAAGTCATAGGCGGTAGACCTGCAGCTCGACCTCTCAAGACTGACTCCCACCATGTCTGGGCGAGACCCTCTAGTCGGAAACTCGCAAGCTCTACCCATCGATCATCCGAACATCTCAGCGAACGGCAGATCCTGGCTAAACTGTCAAGGAACGTCTGTGGGTCCTCCGCTGCCTCGGTGCCGGTGAATACTGGAGGTCTCAGCCTCATGAAATCCTGTAGCGAAACCGGAGTGGCCACGGTGGTAGTAGTAGGAGCAGGTATCATGGTCGTCTATGATGTAGTAGGTACGTCATCCGGCCTCGGTGTACGACTGGCTGCAACTAGGGATCCTACCATCTGACGTAGCTCCTGCATGCCCCCTATCATCTGTCGCAACTCCTCCATACCAGTCTCGAGCCTATCCATACAGCCTGGGGAAGGTGGATCGGTCTGTCCCTGCGGCGTAGGCATACCACCCTGCTCAGTCCTAGTCTCGGATGAGCCAGCTCGAATCTCGTTTCGGGCGGCAGCCCTCTATGCCCTCGTAGCCTTCGGCGGCATAGTGGCTGTTACAGGAAAACGGATAGTAAGAACAGTGCAATAGAATCATAGGATACATGGAATTGAGGAAGGAATTTCAAGCAAGTATATCCTAAAGTCACTTAGGCGGAGTACCGTATCGCAAGTATGCCGCGGACATACACACGCTACGTTACCCTACTTAAGTCACTTACTCCATCTACCAAGGGTCATCCTACACTCAAAAAGGTAAAACCTATCGCTCTGATACCAACTTTGTCACGACCCGCAGGGTACGGAACGTGACTGGCACTTAAGTTACGAAACGTCTCAAGACGTCCGTAAAATAAGTAAGCCAAAGCCCAGAAACCAAAACCAAATAAGCAAAAGAATGAAGGAAAACCCATCAATTGAATGCGAGTTTATCCAATGAGTCATATAAAACCTTTTAAAAAAACAATATCAATTTTTCCGAAAATTTCGGCAGAGTCTCCTTTGTAAATACTGGCCCCCAAAATGGGTACAACAAGAATATATATGAATCCAACAAATATGGTATCCCCAAGCGGGAGCTAGCTCTTCGCCACAAGGCGGTCACAAATCCCACGCAATATAAAACAACAACATGCAAAATAATCATAAAGAAGCATGAGAAAAACTGCATGTCGACTCAAGTGAGCTCGACCCCAAATACAGCATAAAGTCCACAAACCTCACAGTCTCATCTCTAGGTCAATATACAATAATACTGGTAGATACAGTAGATGGAGTACACTAGATACAAAGAATATACAAGGTGGTACAAAAATAATAATATAACCCACCTAAGAGCAAAACCTCGAGTCCAGGCAAAAGAAGCAAGTGCGCCCGCCGCTACTGTACTGACGGAGCGGACCTGAAAAAGGCTGTGGCACAACGGGGGTGAGTTGCCAACTCGTGAGTAATAAATAACATCTACACAGGCTATCGAATGCATGCACACAAGCATCCTAGCATCTATAATACAGGTATGGCATGGCAGAACATAATAGCAGGTATGTATGCAATATGAATATACTAGCAGGTATGAATGCAATGTGAATCAACTCATGATCTGAATGTGTAAGAATAAGAATCATGTTTTTCCTTTAGGAACCTTTTTTGAAATACCAGCATAATACCACTAGAATCAACAAGAACCTGTGTCCAGCAACGACACCTCAAAACTATCACAAATCTCATATATCCATGTCATAGTATCTCTGGCCTCAGCCATCCGGCTGACCCATCTCAATATCAATATCTCATCATCTCGCGGCCACGGTCGGTATCCTCTGGATAACCGCCGTCCCAAACAGTCACCGGTAGGTAATCCGCCCCCTGCCAGGCTCATCGTCAGCACCACGAGCTTCTTGCCCCGGGGTTGTTGGAGATAGTGCCCTCAGAGTCAATTATTAGGTCACAGGTACATGATTGCAATGATTGATGGAGGACCTATCCCGGTAGGACAGTTTTACTCGAGATGATAGTATGCTATCTGGTTTACCTTTATCATCGTGTACTGTTTTAAGTGACCTGACACGTCGCTATTACACGTTGATAGAGCCCCTAGGATTCTTGCTTGACCACCAGCAGTATGAGGGCGATCATATAAGTGGGAGCTGGGGGTCTATAAGCATATCCTTAAAAGGTCCCTAGTCGTGAGAGTTTCGAGACAGGGCATCGATTCTCCATAGTAGACTAGTGTATACAGTCGAGACCCCGACGAGGGGCGGTGGCCGGTCTCACAAGCCACTGGTGTCAGTTGGATCACCTAAGATGTATACAGGTGCTCATTGGGTTATGAGTACACCGGACAGGACTCGCTGGGAACATGCTAGTTGGTCATATACCAGACGTCAGATGGCAGTTCCCTGGTGACATGTGTGCAGGTTAGTTCATCGACCTGGGGATCGTCATTTGTCTCATGTGAGTTCCCACTGTACTTTGATTACTACCCTACCACGGCTCAAAGGAGTCGTGCAAACAGGTTTTAGTTGGGTACAGTCCCGAGCCACATGGAGGCAGTGAGCGTATCTTCAGGGGTTCGTCTCTCCCGGTATTGGGGGTGAGGTCGTGCTGTGTCTAGGAGAGCCATTACACGAAGCCCTCGGCCGAGGCAAGGAGATTTACTGGTAGGTATTCCGGTAGTATCTCAGGGTGTTCTGGGCTACACTCCGACACGACTTGTACCGCTTTTGGGGGTCTGACTTTTACCAACCCCCTAGGCCCGCCATGCGATGCTCATAGACGAACGGACCGGACTGTACGGATATTGTCACTGACAGGCTCAGTAGGGAGTCAGGCTGAGTTCGCTCACAGACGTCCCTTTTGGTCAATACCTGGTAGCCCGTTATGTATTGGCTTATACCTCTAACGTGCTAGTGGTTAAATCCACAACCAAGGTGTTGACGAGTCTTTAGAGTCCCCCACATTCTGTTACTCAGCTTTCGGGCGAAAGGTTGTAGAGGCCGTATGGAGATATGGCAGGGTCCGATCAGATACGTGCGGTATTGCACGGATCAGGATCGGACAGTTTGTACTATAGGCCGTATGGATATATGGCCGGGTTCGATCAGATACGTGCGGTATTGCACGGATCAGGATCGAACGGATATTACTAGCCGGCTTTGGTTTAAGCCGGATCCTAGTATAGTACAGTGTAGACTTTGTCTCATTGCATTTGTATTTCGGTCGAAATACAGATGCGGGTGTGTATGCACAGTATCGGGGTTTTCCTGTAATTTATTACGGGACCAGTTTTCTGGAGTTGCCAGTTTGCTTTCCATTTCGGCCAATTTCCATTGTTCCGTTCATTGGCCGAAGATTGGTGGAGGAGGTCTTATTTGCATTGTTGCAAATAAGCAATTGTGGAGGGGGTCTTTGCATATTTCCTTGTATCATGATGGCTCACCATACCTTGACCTTGCTTGACTTTTTGACTTCATCATGGTTGCACCTTACCTTGACTTCTTGACTTTGTTTTCATGATTTCTTGACTTTGGTTGTGATGATGGAAGAGGAGATGGTTGTTGAGTGTTGGACTTTCTAAGCCATCATTTTCTTTGCATTATTGATCAAGCCATTCTCTCTCTCTCTCCAATCACACCAATATTGGGGGGGCCGGCCATTTCCTTGATGGAGAGGGGGATTTTCATTTTATGGTGTGGGTTTTTTGTATCTTGAGCTTTGAAAAATCCCTACAACTCCCTCTCCAAAAGTTCACTTCAATTCCTCCACCACAAAAGGCAACTCCATAATCCCAAATGAGACATGTAATCCATATTATATTCTACAGCAAATCTTAGGCACGTCGAGTAGCCGGCTTCGTGCCCGAGTTGCCTCGGCATTGAGGTGGGAGCCCGTAAAAGAAGTAGGCGATGTGGTGCACTTCCGGCGACGAGGAGGAGACGGGACATTCCGCAAGAGATCGGGACGATGATGAGAAGACCAGAGGACTTGGATCGTCGGTATATCTCTATTCCCTTTCTTGTTGTTAGCTAGGACTAATTAGTGGTTCGATCCGGGTATTAGTGCGCGGCGGTTTGCCAGTTCAAGAAAATTTAAGTTTATCACCGCTTCCGCTTTTGGCCGTCGGATTGACGGCCGGGGCGCCGCCGTGCACTTACAGTGGTATCAGAGCCTCGCCATTAACTTAGTCTAGCTTGGTTTAATGTGTTTGCATTTTCGATCGATCATAAATCCCAAAACCGCATTTTTGCCCACGACAGTTTTCTGTTGAAATTTTTTGGTCTCCAAAAATTTTTCAGGTTGTATAAAATTGATGTACTGAAAATTTTAAGGACACTGTAGAAATTCGACACTGTAATTCGCCAATGAGAGCGCTGAACCGCGGCCAAAACCCCATTTGGGCCGCGGTTCCGCCGCGCTATGCAGGGATCACTGTGTCAATTTTCTCCAGTGGGCTTCTGGGGTGAAAATAGGGTTTTTGGAATATTAATATTGGGCCCAGAATTTCCTGATCTGCTACAGTATTGCTTGGGGGCCCACTTGTTAAAATTTGATTGATCGGATATTTAAAACACATTATTTCACAGTATTTACATTATATCTGCGACCGTGAATGTCACTCGATCGGTAAATCCGGTCTAACTGCTATAGCCCGGTTAGACGGATTTGCGAACGTGACTTTCACGTTGATGTTCTGTTTTTGCTGTGATGTTGCGGATCGGTCGTGGGGGATAGCCTGGATGCAATGCTAGTACAGTTGTGGTTGTATTATGTACATTTGATATTGCGGGGCGAGCGTCCGACATGTGGACTGCCGTCACTGCCTGTTTGTATTATTTTTTTGGGGCACGACCTGGTTGCGGTCGATGTACCCGGTGTATGTATATTTTACTTTCTGTACTAGGCTTACCCCGCGGAGGGGTGCACGGATAGCCGGGTTCTAGAGGGCAACAAGCCCGCATCTCATGGCATTGGGACGGAGGGGGCTTCGCTCTAGGATTGGCGGGCTATTCGCCGCACTCGTAGGGGGTATAGGTTGACCCAGGAGGGGTGCCCAAGTTGCCGGATTCCGTGGAGTGCTGGGTGGTCCATTCACGGAGCTGAAGGGGGCTGCCTCGCTTCAGGTTTTGGCGGGTGACTTGCCGCGCCCGTAGGGGTCTAGGATTACATTGCACAGGCTATCCACACGACCAGGGGAACGTCGGGTTTCAGCAGTGGCTCTGTGAAACCCGGGGATCCCAGATATCTGTATTGTTTCTGTGATGCTGTACATTTCTGTGATGTTGCATTTTTATTCACGCCTTGAGCGAATATAATATATTGGTGTATATATTAGTAGATGTTGTATATGTTTTGCATCCGCGCTAGTCCAGTCCCCGCTCTGTCGTTAGTCAGCTAACCTAACGGGTAATGACGGGACCCAGTGGCGAATGCGGATGGCATATACGTACATCAGTATATTTTCGTTCTTTTTGGTGTGATCAATTGATGGGACTGCGTTGATTCGGATCAATGCAAGTTAAAAACAAACCTAATCTGATGTTGTTGGAACACTTTTCAAAAGCTGTTATTGCAAGGACGTTCACTTTTGTTTTGCATCGCGGTATTCATTTAGAATATCCTGCTCCTCAGTCGACGAGGCAAGGGCCGAGATCCCTTCACCGGGAGTGACCCCTTGGACAAAAAGTTTGCGTCAGGGCAATGACTTCACTATAGCCGATTACTTTTGCTTTGCATCGTGGTATTCAGTTGGAATATCCTGCACCTCATTCTACGGGGAAAGAGCCGAGATCCCTTCACCGGGAGTGACCTCTTTAGCAAAGGTTTTCGTCACTATATTTTCAAAAAGCTATCCGTTCCTTCAACGATATCAAGTTCATTACGTTAAAGGTTTTCGCCAGAAACCATTCGTAGCCCTCCGTCGTTTCATATGGATAGTCAATAGTATTCAAGCTGTGTTTGTTGGCCATAGTCAAGGCACAGTGTTTGGTAGCTGTTGGGTGTTCATATGTAGCATAGATAGATGCGTTGGTTTGGGACAGTCGTATAGCCTTGTTGGCCCTAGTCAAGGGCTTGTACGGGTGGGTTCAAATCAACCTGGACAATGACGGGTAGAACTTGACATGTGACTTATGATTTGTTGGCCTTAGTCAAGGTCATAAGAGCATGGGGTAGAAATCACATCGGGAGTTTCAAAAGAACTGAAACTTGCCAGATATGCGCATACCTTCTGGAGTGTGATGACGTGAGCGGATTCCGTCACGTTATCATGCGATGATAGTTGGATCCCGATTCCCACTGATGAGTTAGTATACTCCTCGGCTAATCCCGACTAATTCTTCTTTCAGGTTTGGAGGAGAATTTGAGGTACAGTGGGAGGTTTCCTGATTAGATAAATTGGTAACCATTCTGATCTAGGTTAGAGTGCACGCTGAGTGTTTCTTTTCTCTCTCTCTTTGGCACCGACCATTTGACCCGACCCTAAGACTATGACTCAGTGACCAAGTTGACCGAACCTTCTTAACACTGGCTTTTGGATTGTCAGAGTTGCAAACCTCATTGCCACTCCTACTTTTACCCTTTTCTCCAGGACACCCCGTATTACTACGAACATCCACTTCCATTGGACAAAACCATCGTATGGTTATATACGAACTCGAAGGGATTTATTCGAGGATGGTTTCAGGTTCTGGAGAAAACGGATAGGATTATTCAGTTGTCTTTTCCTTTTACCTTCTCTCAAGTTGTGAGTACTCCTTGGTTTAGGAGATAGTACACCTATTACGCAAATTGGATAGTCTTCTTCCAAACCATAGGCAGGTGCCGACCGGTAGGGAATGAAGGAAACCAATTAGCATAATGGTGGTGTGCAGAAGGTATTAAGTTAAGACAAAGCAAGGGATTAGTAAGAGGGCAAAGTAAATTGCAACAGATATTCACGACCAAACCAGGTATTTCTTTACCACTCCCAAATCACCTTTGTATTTCTCCAGAACACTCCGTATCACTACGAAGATCCACAGTTTATTGGATACTCCATCGTATGGTTATATACGAACTCGAAAGGAATTTATTCCAGTTCGAGGATGGATTCTGGTCCAGGAGAAATAGGAATAAGGTTTATTCGGTTGTCTTTTATCTTCACCCTCTCTCATTGCGAGTGTTCCTAGGATTGGGACTGTTAGGTCCACGTTACCTCACCCGGTACTTTCGGGGTTGCGGAAACGGTAAACAAAAATTTTTTCTAAGCTTTGTAGCATGGACCGTAAAAGCCGGATCTTTGCTAAACTATAAACTAGCAACCTAACAAGAGATGTATCTACTCGGTTAGGGGTTATACCTCAACTTGAACTCCTTCACTTCTAGTTGATGTTCTTCTATGATGTTCTTCTCTTCTTGTTGTTCTTTTCATGGCTTGCTCAAAGGTTGATCCGGACTTGGGTCACCTCCGCGGCCTCCTTGAGTCGAAGACGATCCACCCGAGAGATGTACGCCGAGCTCCACCTCAAGCCGAGGTAACTAGGGCAAGGAGATTGCTAATCTAGAAGCCCTAGGTGGTGTAGAGAGGATGTATGGATGTGTTTGTCAAGTGAAAACCTTTTTCTCTCAACACATGAGATCAAAGGAGAAAACAAGAGGAGGAAGAAGAAGGAGGTTTTTAGCAACCATGGAGCTTCTCTTTTTCAAGAGAGAGAAAGAGAATGAAGTTATGATAAGCTTAACCAAGAGAAAAGCTAACCATGGTTGCAATAATGCAAAAACCACATCATTACTAATTCCATCAAGATAAAGTTGATGGCTACAATTGAAATGACCATTATCATAATCCAAAAGAAAATGGAAAAGAAAAGAAGAGTGTGGAATCCTCTTGAATGTCAATGGTCAACTCGGTCAACCGGTCAACAATGTCAAGAGGGGTCAACGGGGTCAAATGGTCAATGCAATTAGCCATCAAAAGATTATCACTAATAGGATTAGTAAATGATGTCCGCTGCTCATAATGGTTTTGACCAAACGAACTGCCAAAACCCTAATGAGCCTGCCACATAATGGTTTTGGCCGAACCAACTGCCAAAACCCTAATGAGGCACCTCCTCCTTCATCGCTCCAGAAAACTGTGCATACACACCTGCATCCGTATTCCGTAGAATGCGGATGCACAGAAGACAAAACAAATCCATCCATACAATACTAGGATCCGGCTTAAACCAAAGCCCACTAGTATTGCCTGCCCGAACACCATACGCACACAAGTGTACGTAAGTGATCGCAGCCCTGCCGTAAAACCATACGGCCTCTACACGTTTCGCTCAGTGCAGGGAAACTCTCTGTGTGGGACTCTAAAGACTCGACACTACGCTGGCAGTGGGTTTAACCACAGACCGCAAGCGGCACTAGCTGTACGTAACGGTCCCCAGGTAGATGTCGATAAGAAGGCCGATGAGGTACACCCATCCGAACTCCTACTGAGCCTGTATGTGACAATCTCCGTACAGTCCGGTCTGTTCGTCTGATACATCGCATGGCGGGCCTAGGGGGGCGGTAAATGTCAGTCCCCTAATAGCGGTACAAGTCGTGTCGGAGTGAAGCCCAATACACCCTGAGATAACACTGGAAACCTACCAGTATATCTCGCTTGCCCTGGCCAGGGACTACTCGTGTAATGGCTCTCCTAGACACAGCGCGATGTCAACCCCCAATACCGGGAGAGACGAATCCTGTCTAACCGTCACTGCCTCCAAGTGCTTCGGGACTGCTCCCAACTACTACCTGTTTGCACGACTCAGTAGAGCCGTGGTAGGGTAGTAATCAAAGAACAGTGGGAACACACTCGAGGCGAAGTGACAGTGTCAAGTCAGCGGACTAAGCTGTACTCATGTCACCTGGGAACTGATAACTGACGATAGGTATAATACCAACCATCAGTTCCCGACGAGTCCTGTCCAGTGTACTCGTAACCTAACGAGCACCCGCATACTATCTCAAGTACGACGTACTGACGGCTGTGGGACAGACCGTCTCCCGTGCTGGGATGAGAAGCGCATACGCTAGTCTACTCTGGAGTATCGATGCCCTATCTCGATACTCCCACGACTAGGGACGTGTATAAGGATGTGCTTGTAGATTACCCAGCCCCCACGAGTGTGATCGCCATCACATCGCCGGTAATCAAGCAAAGATCCTAAGGGCTCTACTAATGCGTATAGGTGATATAATAAATAAACACACATGTACACATTAAAGCAGAGACAAACCAAGTAGCATACTACTATATTGAGCAAGATTGTCTGTACAACTGTGAATATCCCAAGCTTCCATCAAGTAATATACATACTAGTATGATACAGTAATGGCCTCTAGGGCATATACACCAACAGGGACAGTACACCCATTGTGCTTATTGGATAGTCTTCTTCCAAACCATAGGCTGGTGCCGAACGGTAGGGAAGGAAGAAAACCATTTGGCCTAAAGGGGTGTGCAGAAGGTAAAGACTAAAGACATATGAAGGGATTTGGAGAGGTGGCAAAGAATTATACGGTTACAGTCGTGAATCTGGAAGAGGCATTACTAGGAATACCGGGATACCCCATCGAAACATTTCAATGTTTCAGTCTCACTGTGTACTGTTAAAGGAAAACTGATTTCCCGATTAGACACTTGCTCCAGGGTATGTATTTACCAGGTATGATTCTCACATCTGTATGGTTTTACAGATAATGAGTGGGAGTAGGTTATTGGGAATTGGGTGATCATCCTCATTATATCGGGATTCGTTGTAATCGGTGATATTTGAGGAAATCACCTGGGCTGTTTGCCGGTCGGCAAATATTTGGTTTTGAATATCCGCTGTTATGCACCAATTTCAAATTGATATATCTGTACGTCTATTTTCATAGAGTGAGATATACCTTTCTGAAATTATGTCTACGACATTTACCTATATCAGTGGATGGTTAGGTAAGGAGCATTAAACAGCGGTGTAATTCTTCTTAACCATAAGTACAGTTTTCAACCTACGACACACAGTGAATGAGTTATCAGACTCAAGGGACTTATACAGAGTATTGTATGTTGTCCAGGGTCCATCAGGACAGAGGAGATGGTCCTCGTACTATATTCGGTTTACTTATGACTTCTCTAGTTTTTAGACAGGTGTTTCGTGGAAACACAGGGTCCGAATTTTGAGAAGTTATAGGTATTTGAATAGAGTAGAGAACCAGGTGTAGCAAGTATCGGGATTCTTCAAAGCGATCGAAGATGTAGACACTTGTGTATGGTATTCAGTTAATAGTAATGATAAAGAGAACTTGCTTCTCTTTCAGGTTACTCATAATTGGAAGTGTTCCTAAGTTGAGTAACGCTGATCGGCCTCCTTCCATTTAGTTGACATGCACTGGAGACGGCTGCATGATTTGAATCTGGTTCAATTAAATCAGTGCCTCTGTTTCTATATTGGATATAGAACAGTTCATATCTTAACGTTGTTAAGGTACGGGGAGTTGTCCGGTTTATGATTAAAACCAGACACTGGACAACTCAAAGCACGTTTCTGTAATGGCTGTTTGTGGGTTGACCCAGGCTATGACGAGGGTTGACTTTCTACCATCTGGATGAACAATAGCGATATTGTTCTAGACTCGCCACAGTTTTATTAAAAATGGATTTTTTCAGAAAAACAGTAGTGGGAGTATGGTAGAACTGGAAGTGATTCCAGAACCACAAACGATTACTGAAGATTTGATAAGGAACCTAAAGATTCAATCTGGATTGACATTCCATTGGCCACTCCGCAGATAAGGTGGGTAACTTCAGGCACCCGAGAGGTACTACGGTAGCCTCAAGGACGGTGATAGGGAAGTTCTTGTTTACCCACAATTACCATTGCTGTTGTTCCAGGCTGCGAGACCCGGCGGGAGGATGAGTATAGCGTCGTTCTAAACTAGTTTTAGAAGTGCACGTGTATATGACTCTGCCAGAGGGTTGTCGTAGTCAGTGGGAGCAGCGGAAGCATTGGTGGACAGGTAGCTTATGTCTATTTATAGACTAAAGCAGATGTAGCGGAGATAGATCATCTATTTCTGACGTGACAGTCATGGGTTTGACTTCATCAGAATAAGAGATGGATCTGTTGAGAAGGTAGTAGGGTGTAATATCCTGGTATTTGGATGACATACACTACACAGAGTAGGAAAAGAAACTCCTATACTACAATCGGTTATACTTTGGTCGTCACACAGTGGTTTCTCCACATAGGACTTGGACATTATATCAGACATACTGGTTACTGGATCTATGGTATTAGAACTAGATTTGGGTGGTTTCCCAATCAGGGTACGTTGACAGCATTCTAAGAGTATTTAGAATGGACGACTCCTGGCACGGTAGTGTACCTGCAGGTGATGGAGTCACCCTCTCTAAAGGTGTCTTATAGACTAAAGTAGAGAGGGATGTGCATGATTGGCAGATCATTTGCTTAGGCAATTGAGTCAATCATGAGATATCAAGTACCACACCAGATGTTGTTCTTGCACTGTATGCAATAAGTTGACATTGATCCAATCCTGGAGAAACAGTCGGAAGTAATTTTAGAACATAAGTGGATGTTCTAGGGATATGATAACGACAGCCTCATTCAGGAGACAGTTATCAATCCAGGCTTCCAAGGTGACATGGACGACAAGGAGGTTGTCAGAGTTATAGTTTTCCTTCTAATGAGGGGCAGTATTTTGGACAGGTGGTCCAAGGCAATACTGAGGGTGGCATGGCACAGGATACTGATTAAGTTCAGTTGACGATACAGTCTAAGAAGTTTGGATTTGGAGCTCATTTATGAGCTATGTCCCATCAGACATCCAGACACATTCTGAGACAGGTATTGCTCATTTCGGGAGATGGGTTTCTCCGCGAACTTGAGATATAGAGAGACATAGAAAGATACATCAAGGCGGATCCACTCACTGAGGCTATTCCTCGAACGCAATAGTTCCACAAGCGAGCTTTGTGGGACTGATTAGTAGAGGAGTTGGGTGTTCGGTATCACACGGGCTGTGAGTATGCGACATCGCAATAATTAGCCTTGAGTGCAAGTGGGAGATTGTTGGAGATAGTGCCCTCAGAGTCAATTATTAGGTCACAGGTACGTGATTGCAATGATTGATGGAGGACCTATCCCGGTAGGACAGTCTTACTCGAGATGATAGTATGCTATCTGGTTTTCCTTTATCATCGTGTACTGTTTTAAGTGACCTGACACGTCGCTATTACACGTTGATAGAGCCCCTAGGATTCTTGCTTGACCACCAGCAGTATGAGGGCGATCATATAAGTGGGAGCTGGGGGTCTATAAGCATATCCTTAAAAGGTCCCTAGTCGTGAGAGTTTCGAGACAGGGCATCGATTCTCCATAGTAGACTAGTGTATACAGTCGAGACCCCGACGAGGGGCGGTGGCCGGTCTCACAAGCCACTGGTGTCAGTTGGATCACCTAAGATGTATACAGGTGCTCATTGGGTTATGAGTACACCGGACAGGACTCGCCGGGAACATGCTAGTTGGTCATATACCAGACGTCAGATGGCAGTTCCCTGGTGACATGTGTACAGGTTAGTTCATCGACCTGGGGATCGTCATTTGTCTCGTGTGAGTTCCCACTGTACTTTGATTACTACCCTACCACGGCTCAAAGGAGTCGTGCAAACAGGTTTTAGTTGGGTACAGTCCCGAGCCATATGGAGGCAGTGAGCGTATCTTCAAGGGTTCGTCTCTCCCGGTATTGGGGGTGAGGTCGTGCTGTGTCTAGGAGAGCCATTACACGAAGCCCTCGGCCGAGGCAAGGAGATTTACTGGTAGGTATTCCGGTAGTATCTCAGGGTGTTCTGGGCTACACTCCGACACGACTTGTACCGCTTTTGGGGGTCTGACATTTACCAACCCCCTAGGCCCGCCATGCGATGCTCATAGACGAACGGACCGGACTGTACGGATATTGTCACTGACAGGCTCAGTAGGGAGTCAGGCTGAGTTCGCTCACAGACGTCCCTTTTGGTCAATACCTGGTAGCCCGTTATGTATTCGCTTATACCTCTAACGTGCTAGTGGTTAAATCCACAACCAAGGTGTTGACGAGTCTTTAGAGTCCCCCACATTCTGTTACTCAGCTTTCGGGCGAAAGGTTGTAGAGGCTGTATGGAGATATGGCAGGGTCCGATCAGATACGTGCGGTATTGCACGGATCAGGATCGGACAGTTTGTACTATAGGCCGTATGGATATATGGCAGGGTTCGATCAGATACGTGCGGTATTGCACGGATCAGGATCAAACGGATATTACTAGCCGGCTTTGGTTTAAGCCGGATCCTAGTATAGTACAGTGTAGACTTTGTCTCATTGCATTTGTATTTCGGTCGAAATACAGATGCGGGTGTGTATGCACAGTATCGGGGTTTTCCTGTAATTTATTACGGGACCAGTTTTCTGGAGTTGCCAGTTTGCTTTCCGTTTCGGCCAATTTCCATTGTTCCGTTCATTGGCCGAAGATTGGTGGAGGATGGCTTATTTGCATTGTTGCAAATAAGCAATTGTGGAGGGGGTCTTTGCATATTTCCTTGTATCATGATGGCTCACCATACCTTGACCTTGCTTGACTTTTTGACTTCATCATGGTTGCACCTTACCTTGACTTCTTGACTTTGTTTTCATGATTTCTTGACTTTGGTTGTGATGATGGGAGAGGAGATGGTTGTTGAGTGTTGGACTTTCCAAGCCATCATTTTCTTTGCATTATTGATCAAGCCATTCTCTCTCTCTCTCCAATCACACCAATATTGGGGGGGCCGGCCATTTCCTTGATGGAGAGGGGGATTTTCATTTCATGGTGTGGGTTTTTTGTATCTTGAGCTTTGAAAAATCCCTACAACTCCCTCTCCAAAAGTTCACTTCAATTCCTCCACCACAAAAGGCAACTCCATAATCCCAAATGAGACATGTAATCCACATTATATTCTACAGCAAATCTTGGGCACGTCGAGTAGCCGGCTTCGTGCCCGAGTTGCCTCGGCATTGAGGTGGGAGCCCGTAAAAGAAGTAGGCGATGTGGTGCACTTCCGGCGACGAGGAGGAGACGGGACATTCCGCAAGAGATCGGGACGATGATGAGAAGACCGGAGGACTTGGATCGTCGGTATATCTCTATTCCCTTTCTTGTTGTTAGCTAGGACTAATTAGTGGTTCGATCCGGGTATTAGTGCGCGGCGGTTTGCCAGTTCAAGAAAATTTAAGTTTATCACCGCTTCCGCTTTTGGCCGTCGGATTGACGGCCGGGGCGCCGCCGTGCACTTACAGGGGTACCTTACCGGGCCCACCATGTACCCGAGACGGTTCATCCAACTCCTCGAAACGGGTCTCGAAAACCAAAGCAAACTCATGGTGGACGACACTTACATCACTAGAAAACCGCAATTTACATATTTTAAAAATATAATAAGTTTAGAAATTTTGCGGCTTTCCCCCGAAATCCAGAAATATCACAAAATCTCAAGAAATCCTCATAAATGAATATGCCAATGATAATGAATTCATATGGTATCAATAATCAAGTTGCAATGTGTGATTAATAGACTAGGCATGAACAAATAATATGATGAGGTACACGCACATGAATAGCAATCCTACGATTTCATTTTAAGGAATTAAAGGCAATAGCACAAGTTTAAGTATCAATTATAGTAAAAGGTTTCAATTTATAGGCTATCTAGTGTGGTGGCATGGCAATTACCGGGGCATGGGTGTAAGCATGAATAGTGCTCGTGCTGCATATAAAAACCCTGGCAATGGTGCAGGTGTCCTATAAAATGGGTTCGCATATGTATGTCAATATAAGGCATGAATGTAGTAAATAATCATACAAGTATTACACCCCTAATTACTAACATTACTAAGAATCTTTTTAAGTTACTAAAACTATCGGGCGACTTGCGCCATCCAACGATAGTCCCTCGTAGATGTTACATCTACTCACCGGAATCCCTAGCTAGTCACGTCCAATCACCGCTTTCCCTCTTCGTGCCGCGTCTGACGTCTCCGCGACCGAACCTGGAATTTACATCAATACCAAACATAAGGTTACGTATCGATAACGACGCAAAACCCAAACGAAAATACTAACGTTCACAAGCTAGGTACAACGTGCACAAGGTGCGCGGAACACACGCGAAAATCGTAAAAACTAACTAAAACGTCGATTTGGTCGCCCGGAAAAACTAAAACCCGAACACTCAAAAATCCGCACTCACACATCCTAAATGTCATAGGATATGCCAAAAATATCATCAAGATATAGCAAATAATTCACCACATTATTTTATAACAAAACTAGTGAGCTAGAAATTTGCAATTCGGTGCAAACATCGACAATTAGCGATAAAGTTAACACAAACTAGCAAGAACATCCAACCGCATAACTAGTTAACTACAATCACTTTAATTATAACACATTACAATGCTTCAAATCATAATTTTCCATAAACGACCCTCTCTTGATTTTTATAACCATCAATTAAATCCAAATTCACACTTGAACAACATAAATTAACACATATCAATGCCCACATAAGCAAAGTAATCTCATAAATTAGGTTTGTATAATAACTAGATAACAAAATAACTTAATTAATCTCATAATGGTGTCCTAAACCCTAATTTAATTTCAAACCATGAACTAGAACAAACTAGATTAGGATTTAGCTAGAATTTTCACACTAACACAACATGCAAGTCCTAATTAGCACACTTTAACTACAATTTAACCTTAGATTAGAAATTATACCTCACACTAGAGATCTAGCAAGAACAAGATGCCTCCAAAGATGCCTCCAAAGATGCCATCTTTCTCCAAGATTTGAACCCACTTAGGTTTGAGAAGAGAGGAAATAGGGTTTTGCTTTGAAATTGTGAAGAAATTTGTTGATTTTGTTGAATTTTGAGATGAATTTGTGAACAAAAAGAGAGGGGGAAAATGAACGGGGAGGGCTGCAAGTTTCGGCCAGAGGAGGGAGGAGGGGAATGGTGGGGTGTGCGGAAAATGACACCAAGTCAAAACCCCCCCAAAGTCAAATACACCATACCTCCAAAATATTATATTTTAAAACCTACACATTCAACTCAATTCATCCCTAACAAAAGAATTTTAAAGCAAAAGAGAGAGGGGGATTTTTCTGCAGTTTGGGCCAGCCAAGGAGATGTGAGGATGTGTGTGTGACAGTGCACAAAATTTTTTGTGCACAAATTTTTTTTTCAAAAAGACCCCCTACAAGTTCAAAATTGCAAGTTTAAGCTTAAATTCAATAAATTTCGTTTTCTATAATAAAAATTAGTTAAAACTTAAAATAAAATACTAAAAATTTATGTTACAACTAGATTTTAATTAACATGATTTTAAAGCTTAAATTTAGCCCATTTAAATTTGTATTTATCGCTAATTTAATGTATTTTCTTACCGACTTAAAATAATATTAAAAAAATGAAAAATTAGGGAAAATTTTTAAACGACCAAAATTTCATAAGTAACTCATTTGCTACTAAAAATAAGCAATTACCTATCCAAATTAGGTATAATTAGTCCTAAACTGCAAAATAACAAAAAGACGATTTACGGAAAAATACCACATTTTCACCGATTTTCGGGAAAACACCAAAACGACATTTCAAGGCGCTACAGTCCGGCTTTTGCTTAAAACCAGACTCTGGATAACTCAAGGCACGTTTCTGTAATGGCTGTTTATGGGTTGACCCAGGCTATGACGAGGGTTGACTTTCTACCATTTGGAATATCAATAGTGATATTGTTCTTGACTCGCCACGGTTTTAACAAAAATGGATTTTTTCAGAAAACAGTAGTGGGAGTATGGTAGAACTGGAAGTGATTCCAGAACCACAGATAATTTCTGAAAATTTGATAAGAACCTAAAGATTCATTTTGATTTGACATTCAATTAGCCACTCTGCAGATATGGTGGGTAACCTCAGGCACTCGAGAAGTACTTTGGTAGCCTCAAGAACGGTGGCAGGGAGGTTCTTGTTTACCCAGACTTGCCATTGCAGTTGTTCCAGAATATGAGACCCGGCAGGAAGATGAGTATAGCGTCGTTCTGAACTGGCTTTAGAAGCGTACGAGTATATGACTCTGCCAGAGGGTTGTCGTTGTTAGTGGGAGCAGCGGAAACATTGGTGGACAAGTGGCTTATGTCTATTTATAGACTAAAGCAGATATAGTGGAGATAGATCATCTATTTCTGTTGTGACAGTCACAGGTTTGACTTCATCAGAATAGGGGATGGATCTGTTGAGAAGGTAGTAGGGTGTGATGTCCTGGTATTTGGATGACATACACAGAGTAGGAAGTGAAGTTCCTATACTACGATCGATTATACTTTGGTTGTCACACAGTAGTTTCTCCACATGGGACTTGGATATTATATCATGACATTCTGGTTACTGGATCTATGGTTTTAGATATGATTTGGGTAGTTTCCCAATCTGGGTATTTAGACAGTATTCTAGAGGTGCTATAGAATGGACGACTCCTAGCATGGTAGTGTACCTGCAGGTGATGGAGTCACCCTCTCTAAAGGAGTCTTGTAGAATAAAGGGGAGAGGGATGTGCATGATTGGCAGATCACTTGCTTAGGCAATTGAGTCAATCATGAGATGTCAACTACCACACCAGATGTTGTCTTTGCAGTAGGTGCAATAAGTTGATATTGATCCAATCCTGGAGAAATCTTCGGAAGCAGTTTTAGAACATAAGTGGATGTTCTAGGGATATGATAACGACATCCTCATTCGGGAGACAGTTATCATTCCAGGCTTCCAAGGTGACCTGGATGACAGAGTGACTGTCAGAGTTATAGTTTTCCTTCTGACGAGGGGCAGTATTTTTGGACAGGTGGTCCAAGAGGATACTGAGGGAGGCCTGACGCAGGATACTGATTAGGTTCAGTTGACGATGCAGTCTAAGATGTTTGGATTTGGAGTTCATTTATGAGCTAGGTCCCATCAGACATCGAGACATATTCTAAGACAGGTATTGCTCATTTCGGGAGATGGCTTTCTCCGCGAACTTGATATATAGAGAGACATATAAAGAAACATCAAAGCGGATCCACTCACTGAGGCTATTCGTCGAACGCAATTGTTTCGCAAACGGGTTTTGTGAAACCGATTAGTAGAGGAGTTGGGTGTTTGGTATCACATGGGCTGTGAGTATGCGACATCGCAATAATTAGTCTTGAGTGCAAGTGGGAGATTGTTGGAGATAGTGCCCTTAGAGTTAATTATTGGATCACAGGCACGTGATTCCAATGATTGATGGAGGACCTATCCCGATAGGACAGTCTTATTCAAGATGATAGTATGCTATCTGGTTTATCTTTACCATCGTGTACTGCTTTAGGTGACCTGACAGGTCGCTATTACACATTGATAGAGCCCCTAGGATTCTTACTTGACTACCAGCAGTATGAGGGCGATCATATACGTGGGAGCTGGGGTCTATAAGCACATCTTTAAAAGGTCCCTAGTCATAGGAGTTTCGAGACAGGGCAACGATACTCTAGAGTAGACTAGTGTATAAAGTCGAAACCCCGACGAGGGGCGGTGGCCGGTCTCACAAGCCACTGGTGTCAGTTGGATCACCTAAGATGTATACAGGTGCTCATTGGGTTATGAGCACACCGGACAGGACTCGCCGGGAACATGCTAGTTGGTCTTATACCTGACGTCAGATAGCAGTTCCGTGGTGACATGTGTACACGTTAGTTCATCGACCTGAGATCGTCGTTTGTCTCGTGTGAGTTTCCACTGTACTTTGATTACTACCCTACCACGCTCAAAGGAGACGTGCAAACAGGTTTTAGTTGGGTACAGTCCCGAGCCACATGGAGGCAGTGAGCGGATCTTCAGGGGTTCGTCTCTCCCGGTATTGGGGGTGAGGTCGCGCTGTGTCTAGGAGAGCCATTACACGAAGTCCTTGGCCAAGGCAGGAGATTTACTGGTAGGTATTCCAGTAGTATCTCATGGTGTTCTGGGCTACACTCCGACACGACTTGTACCGCTTTTGGGGGTCTGACTTTTACCAACCGCCTAGGCCCGCCATCCGATGCTCATATACGAATGGACCGGATTGTACGGATATTGTCACTGACAGGCTCAGTAGGGTGTCAGGATGAGTTCGCTCATCGACGTCCCTTTTGGTCAATACCTGGTAGCCCGTTACGTATAGGCTAATACCTCTGACGTGCTAGTGGTTAAATCCACAACCAAAGTATTGACGAGTCTTTAGAGTCCCCCACAGACCAGTTTCTCAAGTTTCGGGCGAAACGCTGTAGAGCCCGTATGGAGATATGGCATGGTTCGATCAGATACGTGCGGTATTGAACGGATCATGATCGGACGGGTTATACTAGCGGGCTTTGGTTTAAGCCGGATTCTAATATTGCACAGTGTAGATTTTGTCCCATTGCATTTGTATTCGGTCGGAATACAAATGCGGGTATGTATATACAGTCGTGGGGTTTTCCTGTAATTTATTACGGGATCAGTTTTTTGGAGTTGCCTGTTTGCTTTCCGTTTCGGCCATTTTCCTTTGTATCTTTCATTTGCTGAAAATTGGTGGAGGAGGGCTTATTTGCAAGCATGCAAATTAGCATTTGTGGAGGGTGGTCTTTGCATATTGTTGCTTGATGATGATTGTACCTTCATTTGACTTCTTTAGTCCATGATTGCTTGACTTTTGGAGTAATCATGGTTGTTGATGATGGGGTTGATTTGGAGTGAGGGTTTTGTTGTGATCATTATATTTCACCATCATCATTTTTCTCTCTCTCTCTTGGATGATAGTTTCCTCCCCCTTTGACTTTTCTCTCACTCTCCCATTCTCATTCATTCCTCAAGAGGTGAGGCTGGTCATTCTCTTAGAGGGCTGTCCAAATTTGGGTGTGGGTTTTTGGTTCTCTTTTGCTTGCTAAAAATCCCTAAAGTTCATCTCAAAAGTTCACAACTTCATCTCCACATCAAAAGGCAACTTCTAGAAACCCTATTGAGACAAACCACACTACACTATCCTACAGCAATTCTTGGGCACGTCGGCTCGCCAACTTCATGCCCGAGTTGCCTCGGTCCAGAGGTGGGAGCCCCTAAAAGAACCCGGCGATTTGGTGCCCTTCCGGCGAGGAGGTGAAGACCGGAGATTCCGCGGGGAGATCGGGACGACGACGAGAAGACCGAAGGACACGGATCGCTCGGTATATCTCTCTACCCCTTCTCTAGTTAGCTAGGATTAGATTAATAGGCCCGATCCGGGTTTTATAGTGCGCGGTGGTGCCGGTTCAAAAGTTAAAGTAAAGTATCGTTTCCGCATTTTGGCCTCGTTCAGACGGCCGGGGCTCCGCCGTGCACTTACAGACCCTAGATTATGACTCAGTGACCAAGTTAACCGAAATTTCTTTAAAACACTGGTTTTTGGATTGTCCAAGTTGCATATATCATTGACACTCCTTCTTTTACTATTTTCTTTTCTCCAGAACACCCCGTATCACTACGAACATCCACTTCCATTGGATAAAACCATCGTATGGTTATATACGAACTCGAAGGAACCTTTTCGAGGATGGTTTCTGGTTCTGGAGAAAATGAATAGGACCATTTAGTTGTCTTTTCCTTTTACCTTCTCTCAGGTTGTGAGGGCTCCTAGGATTAGGAGACTGTACACCTGTTACGCTTATTGGATAGTCTTCTTCCAAACTATAGGCAGGTGCCGAAAAGTAAGGAATGAAGAAAACCAATTAGCCTAAATGAGGTGTGCAGAAGATAATAAGTAAAGACAAATAAAGGGATTAGAAAGAGGGCAAAGTAAAATGTGACTGCTATGATTCACGACCAAACCACGTATTTTATCGCCACTCCTATTTCGCCTATGTATTTCTCCATAACACCCCGTATCACTACAAACATCCAATTCAATTGGATAAATCCATCGTATGGTTATATACGAACTCGAAGGAACTTTTTCGAGGTTGGATTCTGGTTCAGGAGAAATAAAATAAGGATTATTCAGTTGTCTTTTATCATCACCTTCTCTCAGGTTGCGAGTACTCCTAGGATTAGGAGAGTACACCTATTATGCTTATTGGATAGTCTTCTTCCAAACCATAGGCTGGTGCCGAACGGTAGGGAAGGAAGAAAACCACTTAGCTTAACGATGGTGTACAGAAGCTAATGACTAAAGACAAATAAAGGGATTTAGAGAGATGGCAACGAAATATACGGTTGCAGTCATGAACTGGATAATGGAAAGGGCATTACTAGGAATACAAGGTTACCCCTTCGAAATATTTTCATGTTTCACTCTGCGTTGTTAACAGAAAGCTGATTTCCCAATTAGATACTTACTCCAGGGTATGTATTTACCAGGTTTGATTCTCACATCTGTATGGTTTTACAGATGATGAGTGGGAGTAAGTTATTGGGAATTAGGTGATCATCCTCATTATATCGGAATTCGTTGTAATTGGTGATATTTGAGGAAATCGCCTGGGTACAGTTTTCAACCTACGACGCACAGAGTTTGAGTTATTAAACTCAGAGGACTTATACAAAGTATTGTATATTATCCAGTGTCCATTAGGACAAAGGGGTTGGTCCTCGTACTTTATTCTGTTTACTTGTGACTTCTCAATTTTTAAATAAGTGTTACATAGAAATACAGGGTTTAAATTTTGAGAAGTTATAGGTGCAAGAATAAAGTAGAGAACCATGTGTTGCAAGTATCGGGATTCTTCAAGGTAATTGAAGATTTAGATACTTATGTTTGGTATTCAGTTGATAGTAATGGTTTTGAGAAACTTGTTTCTCTTTCAGGTTACTCATAATTGGATGCACTCCTAAGTTGAGTAATTCTGATCAGACTCTCTCCATTTAGTTGATATGCACTGGAGACAGCTGCATGTTTTGAATCTGGTTCTAATTAAATTAGGGCTTTTGTTTCTATATTAGATATATATAGAATCAATTTATATCTTAACGATGTTAAGGTATAGGGAGTCGTCCGGCTGATGCTTAAAACCAGAATCCGGATAAATTCAGGGAACGTTTCAGTAATGGCTGTTTGTGGGTTATCCCGGGCTTTGACGAGGGTTAATTTTCTACCATTTGGAAGATCAATAGTGATATTGTTCTTGACTCGCCACAGTTTTAGTAAAATGGACTCTTTCAGAGAACAGTAGTGGGAGTATGGTAGAACTGGAAGTGATTCCAGAACCACAAACGATTACGGAAGATTTAATAGGACCTAAAGATTCAATCAGGATGGACATTCCATTAGCCACTCCGCGGATATGGTGGGTAACCTCAGGTGCCCGAGAGGTGTTTTGGTATCCTCAAGGACGGTGACAGGGAGGTTCTTGTTTACCCAGACTTGACACTGCTGTTGTTCCAGACTATGAGACCTGGCAGGATGATAAGTATAGTGTCATTCTAAACTAACTTTAGAAGTGCACGTGTATATGACTCTGCCAGAGGGTTGCCGTAGTCAGTGGGAGCAGCGGATGCGTAGTGGACAAGTAGCTTGTGTCTATTTATAGACTAAATTGGATATCGTGGAGATAGATCATCTATTTTTGTTGTGACAGTCATAGGTTTTTGATTTCATCAGAATAGGGGATGGATCTGTTAAGAAGGTAGTAGGGTGTGATGTCCTGATATTTGGATGACATACACAGAGTAGGAAGTAAAATTCCTATACTACGATCGGTTATACTGTGGTTGTCACACAGTGTTTTCTCCACATAGGATATGGATATTATATCAATCATTATGGTTACTAGATCTATGGTTTTAGATCTAGATTTAGGAAGTGTCCCAATCTGGGTACTCAGACAGTATTCTAAAGGTGTTTTAGAATGGACGACTCCTGGCATGGTGGTGTACCTGCAGGTGATGGAGTCACCCTCTCTAAAGGTGTCTTACAGACTAAAGGGGAGAGGGATGTGCATGATTGGCATATCACTAGCTTAGGCAATTGAGTCAATCATGACATGTTAAGTACCACACCAGATGTTGTTTTTGCACTAGATGCAATAAGTTATGATATTAATCCAATCCTGGAGAAACGTTAGGAAGCGGTTTTTGAACATAAGTGGATGTTCAAAGGATTTGATAACGGCAGCCTCCTTTGGGAGACGGTTATCATTCCAGGCTTCTAAGGTGGCCAGGATGACAGAGTGACTGCCAGAGTTATAGTTTTCCCTCTGAAGAGGGGCAATAGTTTGGACAGATGTTCCAAGCGGATACTGAGGAAGGTATGAAGCAATTTACTGATTAAGTTCAGTAGACGATACAGTCTAAGAAGTTTGCTGGATTTGGAGTTCATTTATGAACTGGGTCCCATCAGATATCCAGAAATATTCTAAGTCGGGTATTGCTCATTTCAGGAGATAGTTTTCTCTGTGAAGTTGAGATAAAGAGAGACATAGAAAGAAACACAGGAGCGGATCCACTCACTGAGGCTATTTCTCGAACGCAACAGTTTTACAAACGAGATTTGTGAAACTGATTAGTAGAGGAGTTGGGTGTTCTGTATCATACGGGATGTGAGTATGCGACATCGCCATAATTAGCCTTAAGTGCAAGTGGGAGATTGTTGGCTATAGTGCCCTCAAGGCAATTATCATAGTCGCAGACAGGTGATCATGATGATTGAGAAAGGACCTATACCGATAAAACAGTCTTACTCGAGATGATAGTATGCTATCTGGTTTGTCTTTATCATCATGTATATGTTGATAAAGCCAATAGGACTCTTGCTTGACTACCGGCATTGTGATGACGATCACATACGTGGGAGCTGGGGGTCTATAAGCATATCCTTAAATGTCCCTAGTCGTGGGAGTATCGAGACTGGGCATCGATACTCCAGTGTAGACTGGTGTATACTTATCTAGGCCCTGATGAGGGGCGGTGGCCGGTCTCACAAGCCATTGGTGTTAGTTGTTCACCTAAGATAGTATGCAGTTGCTCATTGGGTTATGAGTACACTGGACGGACTCGCTGGGAACCTGCTAGTTGGTATTGTATCTATAGTCAGATAGCAGTTCCCTGGTGACATGTGTACAGGTTAGTCTATCGACCTGAGATCGTCATTTGTCTCGTGTGAGTTCCCACTGTGCTTTAATTACTACCCTACGACGGCTCAAAGGAGTCGTGCAAACAGGTTTTAGTTGGGTACAGTCCCGAACCACATGGAGGCAGTGAGCGGATCGTCGGGGATTCGTCTCTCCCGGTATTGGGGGTTGATGTCGCGTAGTGCACGGGTGGCCATCACTAGAAATCCTCAGCCGGGCTATGTGAGAACTACCGATCCAGGATCGATAGTTTCTCAGGTAGTGATGGGTTCCATACTGACACGAATTATCGCGTTGTTAGAGGTCTGACTTTATCCACCCCCTATACTCGATATGCGATACTCTTAGACAAACAGACCGGACTGTACAAATATTGTCACTGACAGGCTCAGTAGGGGTTTGGATGAGTTTGCTCGTTGGCCTTCCTTTCGCTTAATAACTGGGTAGCCGTTACGTACAGCTAGTGCCGCTGACGTGCTTGTGGTTAAACCCACTGCTAGCGTATTGACGAGTCTTTAGAGTCTCACACAGAGGGTTTTCTCGGTTCAGGCGATATAGTGTAGGTGACGTATGTTGATACATACAGGTGTCCGATTAAATATGTGCATGGACAGCACAAAATTTAATCGGACGGTTCATAATACTAGCGGCTTAGGATTAAGCCAGATTGTTAAATCAAGTTTTGATTTAATAATTTACATATGTATTTATATATATGTATTATAGTATTATTGCTCACTATTTATTTTCTCTCTTTGGCTATTCGTATTTTCGTACGAATACGCGTATGTGTATTTCGATACATGTACCGGGAAGCATTCCGTATTTATACCGAATGGCTTCTAGAAGATTTGCCACCTCATTATTGATTTTCCTTTTTAGAAAAATTATTTGTTTTTATGATGAGGTGGAAAGGTGACAAGGCATGGTATGGGCTTGAGCATGTAGTGATTGGTATGGTGGTATTATTTTATTGCAATTAAGAAATGACATTTTTTTGTGGGGGGATGAGAGAAAGGGGGCCGGCCATATTTTAGGAGGTGGGCTTGCACATTTTGTTGGATAATTTTTGGTGCTCTCACACTCTCCTACTCACACAAAATACTTAGCATATTTAGCTCTTGCCATTCTTGTCTTGATCACCTCCAAATCTTCCATGGTTGCTCTATGAGCATAATATTTTGAGAGAAAGTTTTAGTGACACTATCCTACACTCCCCACTACTAGCAATTTTGAAGAGCCGGTTGGTTCTCTTGGCGAACCTGAAGCTTGGGCCATTTCTTTCGGGTGGATCATCGGAGATGAAGGAAGACCGGTGACCAAAGTCGATCCGCATCACTTGAAGCTTGGAAATGGTTGAAGACCCGAAGGACTTGGTTCATTAGGTATAACTATTCTATCTCCATTTATTAGTTTGCTAGTTTTAGGGTTAATGGTTTCGATCTTGCAAATCGGGTAATGGTAGCGCCGGGTTTTAAGAAATTTTTGTTCCGCATTTGGCCGCGGTTCGATGGCCGGGGCGCTCCCACTACCCAAAAAAAATGTTAGAAATCACATCATCCCTCAATAAAACATCGTCTATATTCTTCATTCCTATCTTTCTTCCAAACATCGATCATATACCCCTACGTGTGTAAAGGACATCCCTACACTCGGATAATTCAATTCAAGCTATCATACTCTTGTCCATCTGCCTCAGTACTTTTTAATTTGATGAATATTTAGATGAATTTGCTCACACATTTTTCATGCGACCGTTAATACTTCTTGAGGTACTAACCGATATATTACTCTTGTGCTTGCTTATTAGGTGTATTTTCCTCGCCTTGCATCACCTAAGGCTTAGCAGTGACTCCCAGACCAGTTAGTCTAAGGCACTAGGTGATGAAGCACCCTTGCTATATTTTTTTATTGCTGCCTTGGCGATAACAAAACCAATGTTCATTTTTCTGCACCAATTTATTTTTTTTCTTCATTTTTATTTCCTTCATACTTTGGCTTTTAGACAAGAGCATTTCAGGGTATCCTCTAGTATCCCGAGCTTCAAGACGTGTGTACGTGCGTATAATAGGGTATCAACATTCAAATGTTTGGCTTACAGAATAGGAAATATTTTTCAGACTTATTTTTATCCTCAGATTAGTGACTTCTTTCATCTTACTAACCCTTGGGACAACGGCTCATAACTACTTATTACTAGTTCGTTTAAGATAACTTCTAATTTTCTTGGTTTCTTAAATTTTTCCAATATTTTGGAAGTAATTTTTCACTATCTAATCTTTTATTATCTTATTTATGTTCAAATTTTTTTTTATTTTGTAATGTTTTATGCTTATGCAAATGATGCGTAAATAAGCACAAACCTCGCCCAAACTTGTTTTGAACAGTGTCCTCACTGTTGTCTTCTGCTAAAGCTCCAAAACCCTGTAAGCTTGGGAGGAAATTATTAACGGGGGCAAAATATATTAAAGTGAAAATCCTCCCCCAAACTTATTCTTTTGGGCTCACCATTTTGAGTAAAAGTTTTCTTTTCAAGAGCCAGATTGTACCCCCCCCAAAACTTGAGTTAAACCATGTTAAGCTTTGAAAATCACCAGAGGGGGTCAAAATTATTGGTCGATGCCAAGCTTTGCAAAGACCAAAAGTCAACACCAACCATTCGAAAATTTTATCAATGTAGTGCACTGGTTGGTGGAAGAAGAGAGCCAAGAAGAAGTGGGGAAAAGATAAGTGGTGTGAAAGAATGTGTTTGCGTCTCATTTTGGAGAGATGACGCAATGATTGTGATGGATTACTCTCATTCTTTTTACAGTCCATAAGAAGGGGTAGAGGTTCAATTTCTTTGTTTGGGAGTTGATTCATCTCAACACCGGTGTTTTTCAAAAATGCGAGTTCATCAGCGAAGATTTCCTCAAAAGTCTCAACAATATCCCCAAGAATAATATCATCACAAAGCGCGGGATGATCTTTAGACTCAAAAAACGGTTCATAATCAGTGTTAGATGTTGACCCGGACAGCTCAGTGGAAGAGTCCGTATGTGTATGATACAGAGTTGGGTCAAACAACAACATATGAAAAGAGTCTAGTTCAGTATCATGAGGCTGATCAAATTCGCTGCTGTCGACATCCATTAATTCGACAGAACATGCATGAGCAGTAGGTTCGGAGGGTACACTTCCCAACTTGTAAATGTTAAGCTCAATTGACCTATTCCCGAAGGATAGGATCATAGAGCCGTTATGAAAGTTGATTATAGCATTGGAAGTGGCCAAAAAGGGGCGACCGAGAATCACCGGAATTTGATTCCGTTGGTTCACTACAGGCTGTGTATCAAGAACAATAAAATCCACAGGGAATACAAATTCCCCGATTTTTATCAACACATCCTCAAGTTCACCCCTAGGTTTGGTGGTTGATCGGTCGGCCATCTGGAGAGTTATGTTCGAGGGCTTTAACACTCCGATGCCTAGTTGCTCATAGACTGAAAATGGAAGCAAGTTAACACTAGCACCAAGGTCAAGTAAAGCACGGTTAATGTGTTTATCCCCAATAGAAATAGAAATAGTAGGACAGCCAGGGTCCTTACGTTTTCTTGGTAATTGTTGGGGAAAATCCGTGTCTACAGTACTCGACATGAACACATTTTTAGGCACTTGAGTCTTCCTCTTCCTAGTGCACAAGTTCTTAAGAATTTTCGCATAGGACGAAACTTGTTGGATAGCATCTAGGATAGGGATGTTGATGTTAACTTGCTTAAACATGTCCACAAGCTTCTCCATTTAGGCATTGGGTTTGTTGGGCCTCAACCTATCTCGAAATGGAGCTTTATCAGTAAGTGTTGCGTCCAACATTTGTGGAGAAGTTTGTGGGGGTGGAAAGGATGAAGTGGGTGGAGGATTCGAGCCTTTGGGAAAATGGAGAATAGGCTCGGAAGAAGAAGGTAAATTAGACAAAATAGGGTAAGAAGTAGAAGTGGGAGTGGGGGTGGAAGTGGAAGCCGGGGTGTTAATGATCAATTCATCATTATCAATTTGTTCACCCACATGATTGTCTAGCACTCTTCCAGATCTCAACGTGGTAAGCGCATCCACATTAGTGTAATGTGAAGGTCCAGGATCAGGTAGGGGTTGAGATGGAAGATTCCTTTTCTTTCCAGCACTCATTCTGGCATTTATACGGGCAATTTGTGCTTCTATCAATTTAAAACTCTCACTTTGGGAGTCAGAGTTTTTCTGGATTTTATCGACGGAAGACTGAAAATTTGCCGTAAATTGCATGAAATTTGTCAGAAACAAATTCATGGTTTGTTCGAGTGCAGAGGTGTTATTGGTTCCGGCAGAAAAAGGATCAAAGTTGTTGGTCGGGTTTTGAAAATTTTGTGGTTGAAAGGGGTACTGACTCAGTTGACTAGGTTGTCGATGAAACTAATATCATGAAACTCAATCATCAAAACTCAAAACTAGGTTGTCAATGATTCAATTTACTAGAGTTTACAAAACTCATAGGACTTAAGAATCGTTCAAGAATGTAATCATCGTCATCTATCAATTTTCTCGATTTCTCCACGAGCGGAGTTTTTACTCAAACATCATGACAAAGAAAACAATCAAGAATTGAGAACTCATCATAATGCTCGAATATAAAGAAAAGAAAGACAAAGAAAATTCAGCCTTTTTTTATTCAACAATTTCGTTACAATTCGCTCAAGACTACAAGAATTGAGAATAGAACTTGATCGTTGAATTAGCTTCGTATCGTCTCCGTGAGTCGCGGATCGTCTTGGATCACTTTCTCGGTTGAAGATCGGCGTCGCTTCAAAAAGGCTTGATGGCTTCTTGCTTGATTTTTGTACTCAGAGATCTTGAATTGGCTTTTGGAATTGGATTAGGGTTAGGGTTTGGATGCACAATTTGTCAACTTGTGGGTGAATTATTGAACAACCCTTGAATGAAGCCCTTGGATCCCTTTTTATAGCATTCTTCTTCTTTAGCTTCCCGTAAAAGCTTGATTAGGATTAGCTTCCTTTAGAAGATAAGCTAGGTTTAGATTCTCTTACAAGATTGGTAGTTGGGTAGAAGCTTCTAGAATTAGTTAGTTATCTAGCTTCCTTGATAAGCTTGGTTGTTGGGAAGAACTTTCTAGATTTAGCTAGCTTGCTTGAGGAGCTTGGATGTATTTGGCTTGTGCAAGAAACTTGGCTGTTGGGACGGAAGCTTCTGGAGATTTCTGGAGAATGAAGTGTGTTGAAGAAGTTTGGCCACTGAAAGGAGAAGCCTTAAGTAACAATCAGCCGATGACGTGTCTTCAAGGCCGCTGATCCGCCACCAATAGGGCCCTTCGGTCGCGGATCCGCGACCCTTTAGGAGCCTTTCTGTATGAAAATTCCTAGTAATTCCTTTGTTGGCTTTATGGCACTTTTAGAATGTCTGGAATATTTTTATAGTTTCTTGTTCATTGCTAGATTATAAGTCTTGGACTTGGCGCATTTTTATCAGCACTTTTAGCGGTTTCGGCACTTTTCCTGAAGAATTTCCTGCATATAATCTCGAGACAAGGATTGATATATACAAAGATCATGCGTGCAATAATAAACACTCAATTTCCCTCAAAATAACGGTTATAATGTATAACACATGTTATTTGATATTTTACATACAATTTGCTAATATGTGCTATATTCATACCGAACACCTTTAGATGATTGCAAATAGTAAGGAAATTGATGTGTTAAAAATGCAATATTTTCGAATGATCAGTGAGCTAGAGAGTAAGAGAGTGTGATGATCCAAAAATAAGCAAGTCTCTCACCTCCTCCCAATAATCATCCACCCAAAATCTTATCCAATTTGCAATAAAGAAATCAACCCATACCAATCACAACTTGAACAAAAGCCATGCTTTGTCCTAAAGCACCTGCCTTTGCCATGTCACCATTTCCACCTCATCTAAAACAAATGATTTTCAAAAGAAAATCAATAATGAGGTGGCATCTTCTAGAAGCCATTCCGTATAAAATACGGAATGCTTCCGGGTATAAGTATCGAAATACACATTCGCGTATTCGTACGAAAATACGAATAGCCAAAGAGAGAAAATGAATAGTGAGAAATAATACTAGAATACATATATATAAATACATATGTAAATTATTAAATCAAAACTTGATTTAAAAATCTGGCTTAATCCTAAACCGCTGGTATTATCAACCGTCCGATTAAAGTCTGTGCAGCCCGTGCACATATTCAATCGGACACATGTATGTATCAACATACGTCACCTACACCATATCGCCTGAACCGTGAAAACCCTCTGTGTGGAACTCTAAAGACTCGTCAATACACTGGTAGTAGGTTTAACCACAAGCACGTCAGCGGCACTAGCTGTACGTAACGGCTACCCAGGTATTGAGCGAAAGGAAGGCCGACGAGCAAACTCATCCAAACCCCTACTGATCCTGTCAGTGGCAATATCCGTACAGTCCGTTCTGTTTGTCTAAGAGTATCGCATATCGGGTCTAGGGGGTGGATAAAGTCAAACCCCTAATAACGCGATAATTCAGGTCGGTATGAAACCCATCACAGCCTGAGAAACTATCGATCCTGGATCGGTAATTCTCACATACCCGGCTGAGGATTTCTAGTGATGGCCACCCGTGCACTGCGCGACATCAACCCCCAATACCGGGAGAGACGAATCCCCGACGATCCGCTCACTGTCTCTATATGGCTCGGGACTGTACCCTGTTGGATATAGTGCCCTCTAAGTCAATTATTCGATCGCAGGCACTTGATTGCAATGATTGAGGGAGGACCTATACCAACATGACTGTATTACTCGAGATGATAGTATGCTATCTGGTTTGTCTTTATCATCGTATACATGCTTTAGTTCACTATTGCATGTTAATTGGACCTATAGGATTTTTGCTTGACTGCCGACAGTATGATGGCGATCATATACATGAGAGCTGGGGTCTATAAGCACATCCTTAAAGTGTCCCTAGTCTTGGGAGTTTCGAGACAGGGCATCGATACTCTAGAGTAGACTAGTGTATACAGTCGAGACCCCGACGAGGGGCGGTGGCCGGTCTCACAAGCCATTGGTGTCAGTTGGTTCACCTAAGATGTATACAGGTGCTCATTGAGTTATGAGTACACCGGACTGGACTCGCCGGGAACATGCTAAGTTGGTATTATACATATCGTCAGATAGCAGTTCCCAGGTGACATGTGTACAGGTTAGTTCATCGACCTGAGGTCGTCATTTGTCTCGTGTGAGTTCCCACTGTGCTTTGATTTCTACCCTACCACGGCTCAAAGGACTCGTGCAAACAGGTATTTTTTGGATACAGTCTCGAGCCACATGGAGGCAGTGAGCAGATCATCGAGGATTCGTCTCTCCCGGTATTAGGGGGTGAGATCGCGCTGTGTTTAGGAGAGCCATTACACGAAATCCCTGGCCAGGGTAATCGAGATTTACTGGTAGGTATTCCAGTAGTATCTCAGGGTGTTCTGGGCTGCTCTCTGATACGACTTATACAGCTATTGGGGGTCTGACGTTTACCGTCCCCCTAGGCCCTATATGCGATACTCATAGTCGAATGGACCGGACTGTACGGATATTGTCACTATCAGGCTCAGTAGGGTTTCTGGATGAGTTCGCTCGTCAGCTCCCCTTCCTTCAATACATAAGCAACCATTACGTACAGCTTGTACCTCTGACATGCTAGTGGTTATACCCAGTGCCAGTGTGTTGACGAGTCATTAGAGTTCCCCACAGACAGTTTTCCAAGTTCGGGCGAAACGTTGTAGATGCCGTATGGTATTATGGCAGGGTTCGGAAAAAGCACGTGCGTTTTTGCACATGTCATTTTTCGGGCAGATAATACTGGTAGGCTTTGGTTTAAGCCGGATCCAAGTATTATACAGTGTAGATATAATATCTTTGTCTCGGTTGCATTTGTATTCGGTCGTAATACAAATGCGGGTATGTTTATACTGTAACGGGGTTATCCTAAAATTCGTTTCAGGATCACTTTTGGAAGTTGCCAGTTTCCAGTTTTCTATCACCCGTATTTAACATTCGGTTAAATGCGGATTTATCTTTTCTTCATTGGGTGAGTCATGGTTCTAGAAGATTCTAGAAGTAAGTGAGGTGTTCATGTTTCTTTGGTTGCATTAATTAAAATGGTGACTTGGTTAATGAATCACCATTTTGCATTAATGATTTCTATTGAGTCATTCTTTCTTTAAATGTGATGATAAGTTCAAAACTAATGGTCACCCCTCCCTTGTTCCTACACTCACCTCCTTCTTTCCACATAGTGGCCGGCCCCTTCATTGTGGGGATGTATGGTTATTTGCTTGAAAAAATTATGATAGTTTGGTGTATGGAAATTTCTTAGTTCATTTTATTTCATCACAATTCCAAATGGCAACTTCATTAACCGTTCGTCCATAGCTTTGGACGTAACGAGACAAAGTGTTCTATTCATTCTCTACATCAATCTTGGTCGTCTCTTTTAGCAAACATGACGATCGAGTTGCCTCGGTTCAGAGGCGGGAGCCCGTTTAAAGATCCGTCGACGTGGTGCCACCTGGACGACGAGACCGGAGATCGAACGAGTTCAGAGCAGCCGCAACAAAGCGTGGGATGGTGGTTGAAGACCGAAGGACTCGGATCGTTCGTTATAACATTTCTACCCACTTTGTAGTTTGTTAGTTTAGCTTTAATGGCAGATCCGGGTTATAGTACGCGATAGCGCCAGTTCTCAAAAGTTTTTGTTCCGCATTTGGCATCTGTTAGATGGCCGGGGCGCTACCGTGGACTTACAGTGGTATCAGAGCCTCACCATTAAGCTTTACTAACTTGTGCTAACGCGTTTAAAATATCGATCGAACGGATTTTCGAAAATCACAATTTTCAGTGTTAAAGTTTCTGTTGATTTTAAAACTATTCTAAAAATTATTTTGACCATACCAGAAAATCAAGCAGGTTTTTTAATGGAAACTGAAGAAAAACGATCCACCAATTCGACCGTACGGCCGCGGATCCACGGTCAAAGCCTACCTTTGACCGTGGAAGCGTGGCCGACTTGGTGAATTGGTGGGCCATTTTTCTTTTGGGCTTTCATCTTGGGAAATTGTGGTTTCAGGTTCTGTTCTTTTGGGCCCAGTTTTTGTTACTGTACAGCAGATGTATGTGGGGCCCACTTCGGGAAATTTTGTCGATCGAAATTTTAAACTTGTTAGTTTACAGTACTTATATTATATCTCCGACCGGGAATGTCATTTGAGCGGTAAACCGCGTCTAATTGCTATAGTTCTTTTAGACGGGTTTGCGAACGTGACATTCGCGTTGATGTTTTGTGTTGTGATGTGAGTTGCGGATATGTCGTGGTGGATAGCAGTGTGCAATGGTAGTGCTGTTTGGATTTATTTGTACATTCGATATTGCGGGGCGAGCGTCCAACATGTGGACTGCCGTCACTGCCTGTTTGTATAAATATTCTTTTGGGGCACGACCGGGCTGAGGTCGATGTACCCGTTGTATATTTTATTTTTTGTACTAGGATTTCCCCGCAGCGGGGTGCACGGATAGCCAGGTTCTGGAAGGCAACGGGTCCGTATCTCATGGCTTTGAGAGACAAAGGGGCCTCACTCTAGAATTGGCAGACTGTTCGCCGCACTCGTAGGGGGTACAGGTTGACCCAAGGAGGGGTACTCAAGTTACCGGATTCCGTGAAGTGCTGGGTTGTCCATTCATTTTGCTGTAGGGGGCTGCCTCGCTTCTGGTTTTGGCGGGTAACTTACCGCACCCGTAGGGGTCTAGGTTTCATTGCACAGGCTATCCACACGACCAGGAGAACGTCGGGTTTCAGTAGCGGCTCTGTGAAACCCGGAGATCCCAGATTATCTGTATTGTTCTGTGATGCTTATTACTTTTCTGTAATGTTGCATATTATCATGCCTGGAGCGATTATTGTATATTTATATATACTAGTAGATGTTGTATATGTTTTGCACCCGCGCTAGCCCAGTTCCCGCTCTGTCGTTAGTTAAGTAACCTAACGGGTAATGACGGGACCCAGTGACGAATGTGGATGGCATATACGTACATTTTATTTTTGTTCTTTTCTGGTGTGATTAATTGATGGGACTGCATTGATTCTTATCAATGCAAGGATAAAACAAACCTATATTTGATATTGTTGGAACAAATTTTAAAAAGGGATTTATTACAAAAACGTTTCCTTTTGTTTGTATAGGGCTATTCAGTTAGAATATCCTGCACCTCATTCGACGAGGCAAGGGCCGAGATCCCTTCACCGGGAGTGACCCATTGGGCAGAAGTTTGCATCAGGGTAATAACTTCAATATAGTCGATTACAAGTTGCTTTGCATCACGGTATTCAGTTGGAATATCCTGCACCTCATTCCACGAGGAAAGAGCCGAGATCCCTTCACCGGGAGTGACCTCTTTAGCAAAAGGTTTTCGCCAGGTTCCTTCAACGAGATCAAGTTCATTACGTTAAAGGATTTTCGCCAAATACCAGCCGCAATCCTCCGTCATTTCTTATGGATGGTCAGTAGTATTCAAGCTATGTTTGTTGGCCTACGTCAAGGCATAGTGTTTGGTAGCTGCTGGGTATTCATTTGTTGCATAGATAGATACATTAGTTTAGGACAGACGTACAACCTTGTTGGTCTACGTCAAGGGCATGTACGATGTACTAATTAATCAGGACAACGACGGGTAGAACTTGACATGTGGCTTATGATTTGTTGGCCTACGTCAAGGTCATAAGAGCACGGGATAAAAATTATATCGGGAGTTTCAAACATACAGGAAACTTGCAAAACTTGCGCATACCTTCTGGAGTGTGATAACGTGAGTGGATACCGTCACGTTATCATGCGATGAGAGTTGGATCCCGATTCCGACTGATGAGTTAGTTTACTCTTCGGGTGATCCCGACTAATTCTTCTTTCAGGTTTGGAGGAGAATTTGAGATAACAGTGAGAGGTTTCCTGATTAGATAAAGTAATAACCATTCTGATCCAGGTTAGAGTGCACGCAGAGTGTTTCTTTTCTCTCTCTCTCTCTTTGGCAGCGAACTTTGACCAACCCTAGACTATGACTCAGTGACCAAGTTGACCGAACCTTCTTATAATACTGGCTTTTGGATTGTCTAGAGTTGCATAAGTCATTGCCGCTCCTTCTTTTACCCTTTGTATTTCTCAGAACACTCCGTATTACTACGGACATCCACTTCCATTGGATAGATCCATCGTATGGTTATATACAAACTCGAAGGGACTTCTTCGAGGATGGATCCGGGTTCAGGAGAAATAAAATTGGTTTATTCAGTTGTCTTTTATTATCACCTTCTCTCAGGTTGCGAGGGCTCCTTAGAATAGGAGAGTACACCCATTACGCTTATTGGATAGTCTTATTCCAAATCATAGGCGGATGCAGAAAGGTAGGGAATGAAGAAAACCAATTAGCCTAAGCAGGGTGTACAGAAGGTAATAACTAAAGACAAAATAAAGGAATTAGAAAGAGGGCAAAGTAAATTGCGACTACTAACATTCACGACCAAACCACGTATTTCATCGCCACTCCTACTTCACCTTTTATTTCTCCAGAACATCCCGTATCACTACGAACATCTAATTCTATTGGATAAATTCATCGTATGGTTATATACGAACTCGAAGGACATTTTTTCGAGGATGGATTCTGGTTCAGGAGAAATAGGAATAAGGTTTATTAAGTTGTCTTTTATCATCACCTTCTATCAAGTTGTGAGTACTCCTAGGTTTAGGAGGGTACACCTATTATGCTTACTGGACATTCTTCTTCCAAACCATAAGCTGGTGCCAAACGGTATGGAAGGAAGAAAACCATTTAAGCCTAACGAAGGTGTACAGAAGGTAATGACTAAAGACAAATAAAGGGAATTGGAGAGATGGAAGGGAAATATACGGTTGCAGTCATGAATCTAAATAATGGAAAAGGCATTACTATGAATACCCGGATACCCTTTCGAAATATTTTCATGTTTCAGTTACACTATGCATTATTAATTGTAAAATGATTTCCCAATTAAACCCTTGCTCCAGGGTATGTATTTACCAGGTTTGCTTCTCACATCTTTATGGTTTTACAGATGATGAGTGGGAGTAAGCTATTGGGAATTAGGTGACCATCCTCATTATATCGGAATTCTTTGTAATTGGTGATATTTGAGGAAATCGCCTGGGGACAGTTTTCAACCTACGACGCACAGGTTTTGAGTTATTAAACTCAGCGGACTTATACAGAGTATTGTATGTTGTCCAGTGTCCGTCAGGACAATGGGGTTGGTACTCGTACTCTGTTCTGTTTACTTTTGACTTCTCTAGTTTTTAAACAAGTGTTTCGTAGAAATACAATGTCTAAGTTTTGAGAAGTTGTGGGTATAGGAATAAAGTAGAGAACCAGGTATCGCAAGTATCGGGATTCTTCAAAGAAATCGAAGATGTAGATTCTTGTGATTGGTATTCAGTTAATAGTAAAGGTTTTGAGAAACATGTTTCTCTTTCAGGTTACTTATAATTGGATGGATTCCTAAGTTGAGTAATGATGATTAGCCTTTCTCCATTAAGTTGATATGCACTTGAGACAGCTGCATGATTTGAATCTGGTTCCAATTAAATAAGTGCCAAAGTTTCTATATTGGATATAGAATGCTTCATATCTTAACGATGTTAAGGTAAGGGGAGTTGTCCAGCTTATGCTTAAAACCAGACACTGGATAACTCAAGACTCGTTTCTGTAATGGCAGTTTGTGGGTTGACCCTACCTTCGACCAGGGTTGATTTTCTACCATCTGGAAGATCAATAGTGATATTGCTCTTGACTCGCCACAGTTTTAGTAAAATGGATTTTTTCAGAAAAACAGTACTGGGAGTATGGTAGAACTGGAAGTGATTCCAGAACCGCAAACGATTACGGAAAATTTAATAGGACCTATATATTCAATCAGGTTTGACATTCCATTAGCCACTCCGCAGATATGGAGGGTAACCTTAGACTCCCGAGAGGTACTCCGGTAGCCTCAAGGACGGTGATAGGGAGGTTCTTGTTTACCCAGACTTGACACTACTGTTGTTCCAGACTATGAGACATGGCAGGAGGATATGTATAGCGTCGTTCTAAACTAGTACACGTATATATTATTCTGCCAGAGGGTTGTTGTGGTCAGTGGGAGCAGCGGAAGCATAGTGGGCAAGTAACTTATGTCTATTTATAGGCGTAAGCAAATATAGCGGAAATAAGATCATCTAATTTTGATGTAAAAGTCATGGCTTTGACTTCATCAGAATAGGGGATGGATCTATTAAGAAAGTAGTAGGGTGTGATGTCCTGGTATTTGATGACATACAAAAAGTAGGAAGTAAAATTCCTATACTACGATCGATTGTACTGTGGTCGTCACACAGTTGTTTCTCTATAAAGGATATGGATATAATATCTGACATTCTGGATACTAGATTTATGGTTTTAGATCTAGATTTGGGTAGTTTCCCAATGTGGGTACTTTGACAGTATTCTAATAGTATTTTAGAATAGATGACTCCTGGCATGGTGGTGTACCTGCAGTTGATGGAGTCACCCTCTCTAAAGGTGTCTTACAGACTGAAAAAGAGAGGGATGAGCATGATTGGCAGATCACTTGCTTAGGCAATTGAGTCAATCATGAAATGTCAAGTACCACACCAGATGTTGTTTTTGCACTAGATGCGATAAGTTTATATTAATCCAATCCTGGAGAAACATTAGGAAGCAGTTTTAGAACATGAATGGATGTTCTATGGATTTGATAATGGCAGCCTCTTTGAGGAGACGGTTATCATTCCAGGCTTCCAAGGTGACTTGGATGACAGAGTGATTATCAGAGTTATAGGAGGGACAGTATTATGGACAGGTGGTCCAAGAGGATACTGTGGGAGGCATGGTGCACGATACTGATTAGGTTCAGTTATCAATACCGTCTAAGAATTTTGGATTTGGAGTTCATCTATGATCTTAGTCCCATCATATATCCAGACATATTTTAAGACACCTATTACTCGATTCGGTAGATGGCTTTCTCCGCAAACTTGAGATTAAGAGAGACATAGAAAAAACATCAGGGCGGATCCACTCACCGAGGCTATGAGTATGCGACATCGCAATAATAGCTTTGTAAGTCCACGTTACCTCTCCCGGTACTTACGGGCTTGCGGAAATGATGAAAAACGATTTTTCTTTTGGTGGTAACATGGACTCAAAATAGGGATCTTTGTTAAACAACTATCTAACAATCCTAACAAGAGTTTTACCTACTCGGTTAGGGGGTTATACCTTAACTTGAACTCCTTCATCTTCAACTCCTTATGGTGGTCGGATCGGCCTCACCTCGTCGTCTCCTCGCGCCGAAGATGGATCCACCCGAAAGCTTCTACCTTTGGCTTCACTTCAAACTAGAAGAAACTAGAACACTTGGCTTGCTAGACATTGTGAACTAGGATGAGTAGAGGAGTGTGTTGGGTTTTATCTCTATGGTTCTTACTTCTCAACATATGAGACAAGTGAACCATGAACTAGAGAGAGAGCAAGAGGAAGAGGGAGAGCTCAAGCATGAGAGAGAAAAGAAATGAAAGAATGAGCTAGACTTTTGCCATCCAAGCTCTCATAATCCAAAATCATGATAACAAGTAATAATAATTGAGTATTATGTGATGGTTGTTATCATATCAAATGGCAATATCATTTCTTGCATTAAATGCAATTTGTGAACCAACAAGCAAGCCAAGGTCAATGCCAAGAAATGATAGCCATTGTCATGATGATGGTCAACTAGTCCAACCTAGTCAACCGGTCAACAAAGTCAACAAGTCAACAAAGTCAACCCTTCAAACCATCCATGGCACAATAATACTTAATTAATATTATCATTAATCATATTTCTTATTCTCATTAGGGTTTAGCAAAAGTCAACAGTCAACAACCCTAATGAAAATCCTCTGCCTCCGTCTCTCTGTCAACTGTGCATACACACCCGCATCCGCGTTCCGAGGAACACGAATACAAACGAGATAAAACCAATCCCAAAATGTACACTAGGATCTGGCTTAAACCAAAGCCCGCTAATGATAACTGCCCGGACACTAAACATGCACAAGTGCACGGATGTGACCGAACCCTGTCGCAAAACCATGCGACCTCTACTCTTTTGCCTAAAGGCGAATAGCTTTCTGTGTGGGACTCTAAAGACTCGACACTACGCTGGCAGTGGGTTTAACCACAGACCGCAAGCGGCACTAGCTGTGCATAACGGCCCCCAGGTAGATGCCGATGAGAAGACGGACGAGGTGAAACCCATCTGAACTCCTACTGAGCCTGAATGTGACAATCTGCGTACAGTCCGGTCTGTTCGTCTGAGAATATCGTATGGCGGGCCTAGGGGGCGGTAAACGTCAGTCCCCTAATAGCGGTACAAGTCGTGTCGGAGTGTAGCCCAGAACACCCTGATATAACACTGGAAACCTACCAGCATATCTCGCTTGCCCTGGCCAGGGACTTTGTGTAATGGCTCTCCTAGACACAGCGCGATATCAACCCCCAATACCGGGAGAGACGAATCCTGTCTAACCGTCACTGCCTCCAAGTGCTTCGGGACTGCACCCAACTACTACCTGTTTGCACGACTCCTTTGAGCCGTGGTAGGGTAGTAATCTAAGTACAGTGGGAACACACTCGAGGCGAAGTGACAGTGTCAAGTCAGCGGACTAAGCTGTACTCATGTCACCTGGGAACTGATAACCGACGATAGGTATAGTACCAACCAACAGTTCCCGATGAGTCCTGTCCAGTGTACTCGTAACCTAACGAGCACCCGTATACTATCTCAAGTACGACGTACTGACGGCTTTCGGACAGACCGTCTCCCATGCTGGGATGAGAAGCGCATACGCTAGTCTACTCTGGAGTATCAATGCCCTATCTCGGTAGTCCTACGACTAGGGACCTGCATAAGGATGTGCTTGTAGATTACCCAGCCCCCACGAGTGTGACTGCCATCACAACGCTGGTAATCAAGCAAAGATCCTAAGGGCTCCACTAATGTGTATAGGTGATATACTAAAATAAACACGTAGAAACAAATCAAGTAGCATACTACTATTTTGAGCAAGACTGTCTATACAAGGTGAATATCCCAAGCTTCCATTAAGTAATATACAAACTAGTATGATACATTAATGGCCTCTAGGGCATATACACTAACAATCTCCCACTTGCACTAAGGCCATGTACTGGCGTATCGAAGACCTATCATCTCGATCAGCCGCTCGAATTTAGTCTGGGGTAAGGCCTTTGTGAATGGATCAGCAGTGTTATCTTCCGTAGCAACTCTCCGAGCCTCGATCTCCTGGCAACCAACGATCTCCCTGATCAGGTGATACCGCCTCAAGATGTGTCTGGATCTCTGATGGGACCTGGGTTCCTTCGCAAAAGCTATAGCCCCGTTGTTGTCGCAATTCAGAGGTATTGGATCAACAATGGACGGAACGACCAGAAGTTCTGTTAAGAACTTCCTTATCCAGACGGCTTCTTTTGCGGCATCTGCAGCAGCGATATATTCCGCTACCATCGTCGAGTCAGCAACGGTTTCCTGTTTGGATCTCTTCCAACACACCGCCCCTCCATTGAGGGTAAAGACATAAGTCGACATGGACTTGGAATCATCCTTGTTACTCTGGAAGCTGGAGTCAGCAAAGGCCTCGATCTGGAGGTCTTTTCCGCCATACTCCAAGAACATCTCCTTAGTCCTTCTCAGGTACATGAGAATGTTCTTTACCGCTATCCAGTGCTTCTCCCCAGGGTTTGACTGATACTGGCTTACCACACTCAGTGCATAAGCTACATCTGGTCTGGTACACAACATCACATACATTATAGAGCCTACCGCAGAAGCTTAGGGTATAATAGACATGCGATCCCTTTCCAAATCAGTCTTGGAAGACATCTCTTTGGAGAGGGTGATCTCGTGACAAGCCGGTAGATTACCACGCTTGGAATCTTCCATACTGAATCTTTTCAGTATGGTGTCGATGTACCTGGACTGTGAAAGTCCTAATATCCTCTTGGATCTGTCACGAAAGATCCGGATCCCCAGAATGTACGAGGCATCACCCAGGTCTTTCATGGAGAACCTGTGTGACAAGAACCTTTTGACAGATCGCAGCATAGGAATGTCATTTCCTATCAAAAGAATGTCATCCACGTACAATACGAGGAATACGACAGTTCTTTCTACAAATCTACAATAGATGCATGGTTCATCTGGATTTTTGATAAAGCCAAATTCTTTGACCGTCTCATCAAAATAGATGTTCCAACTCCGCGATGCCTGCTTTAGTCCATAGATGGACTTAAGAAACTTGCACACCTTTCCGCTGCTCCCACTCTGAATGAAACCCTCTGGCTGGTCCATATAAACACACCCCTCTAAATTTCCATTTAGAAAAGCGGTCTATACGTCCATCTGCCAAATCTCATAATCGTGGAAGGCAGCAATGGAAAGAAGGATCCGAATGGATTTCAGCATAGCCACTGGAGAAAAGGTCTCGTCATATTCCAAACTAGGTCTTTGAAGAAAACCCTTTGCAACAAGTCTAGTCTTATAGGTCTCAACCTGTCCATCTACACCAATCTTCCTTTTGAAGATCCACTTGCATCCTACGGGTTTTACCCCATCTAGAGCAACGTCCAACGTCCATACTTTGTTGGTGTACATGGACTCCATTTCGGTCCGCATTGCTTCCAGCCATTTTACCGAGTCAACGCTCTGAATGGCCTACTGGAAGCTAGTCGGCTCATCATAATCAATGATGCAATCTTCTCTATCCCCGTCTATGAGAAAACCGTAGTATCTCTCGGACGGATGAGACTGCCTACTACTCCTTCGGAGCGACGTAGGAATGTCCTGTTCTTTTGAACCCTCTGATTCTACTAAGCTTTTAGTAAATAGTCTATGGTTCTGGAATTTCTTCCAGTTCTATTTCGCTCCCACTAATTTCCTTTTCTAAGAACTGGTGTTCCAGAAAATGGTCATTACGAGAAACAAAGATCTTTTGTTCCTCTGCGTAATAGAAGAGATACCCCTGGAGTTCTTTGGGTATCCCACAAACTTGCATAGTACTGAGCGTTCCTCGAGTTTGTCCGCATGCTGCTTTTTGACAAAAGCTGGACATCCCCAGATCTTCAGATATTGAAGATAGGGTTTCTTCCCACTCCATATCTCATATGGTGTGGTAGGCACAGTCTTAGTTGGAACTCGGTTCAAAAGGTATGCAGCTCATTCTGGCGCATATCCCAAGAATGATCGCGGTAACTCAGCGTTACTCATCATGGACCGTACCATATCCAATAGGGTTCGGTTCCGTCTCTCCGATACAACGTTATGTTGCGGAGTGTATGGAGGAGTAAGCTGAGAGAGAATTCCATTCTCTTTTAAGTAATCCAGGAACTCGGCACTTAAGTATTCACCACCTCGATCAGATCTCAGTGTCTTGATACTTTTGCCTGTTTGTTTTTCTGCTTCATTCTAATATTCCTGGAATTTCCCAAAGGCTTCGGATTTATGTTTCATTAAGAAGACATATCCGTACCTTGAAAAGTCATCCGTAAAAGTAATGAAGTAAGAATAACCGCTTCGCGCATGTGTAGACATTGGACCGCACACGTCGCTGTGTACGAGTCCCAAGAGCTCGCTCGCTCTTACTCCGTGTCCAGTGAACGGAGTCTTTGTCATCTTTCCTATGAGACAGGATTGACAAGTTGCATATGATTGATATTCGAACGGATCCAAATATCCTTCTGTATGTAACTTCGTCAACCTTCTCTCATTGATGTGACCCAGTCTACAATACCATAAGAAAGCCTGATTTGTTTCCGGAGACTTTCTTTTGTGTGTATTCTGGACATTAAAAATCTGTGGTTGGTTTAATACGTATATACCATTGCTTAATGTACCTGACCCAATCAAAACTTGATTAAGGTGAATGTTCACAACATTACTTACAAATGCAAATTCATAACCTTCTTTAGATAATAAAGATACAGATATGATATTACAGATTGCATTGGGTACAAAATAACAATTACAAAACCAAAACGTGTCCATCTGACAACCCCAGGTGATAGTCCCCCACGGACTCAGCGTCCATGCCAGCTTCGTTTGCAACTCTGAGGGTCATATCACCTGCCTTCAAAACCCTACGCCTTCTCAGTGCCTGTAAAGAATTACAGATATGAGATCCGGATTCGGTATCCAATACCCAGGATGTAGAGTTTATTGATAGACAGTTTTTAATAACATACACACCTGAAGCTGAAGCCGCAACTTGCTTCAAATCCTGGGTTCTGGCCTTCCAAGCCCTGCAATCCTTTTTCCAGTGTCCACTCTTGTGACAGTAAAAGCATTCTTCCTTTCCCATAAGCTTTCCAGCTACCTTTGTTGCTTTTGTCTTTCCCTTCGTATCCACTTTACAAACACCGCCCCTTGGTTTGGCGGGGGCTTTCTTCTTCTTTCCCTTGGCTTTCGCCTTGGACCTAGAAGAGGAAGATCCTCCTACAAAAAAAGTGGATGTTTCCCTACCTTTCTGTAGGGTGCCCTCTGCACTCCTCAGCATGTTGAGGAGTTCTGAAAGTTCAACTTCTTTTTCTTGCAAGTTGAAGTTCAGGATAAACTGGGCGTAAGTGGAAGGAAGGGACTGGAGAATCAAGTCCGTGTAGAGCTCGTTCTCTAACGTGGTCCCTAGCTCCGCGAGCTCCTCAATGAAGCCAATCATCGTAAGCACGTGTTTCGCTACCGATGATCCGACGGCCAATCTTGCTGAAAACAGCTTTTTCGTGACTTCGTATCTGGCGATACGTGATTGCTCTCCATACAGTTCTTTTGTATGGAGAAATATGGATTCAAGGTCCATATTCTCGTGCCTCCTCTGATGTTCATTATCCATAGAGGCAAGCACGAGGCACTTGGCCTTCGCGCAATCGATTTCCCAGGTCTTACGGATTTCCCTATCCACAACGCTGGTTTTGGGACCTGGGACAGAGGGAGCTTTGGTGGTAAGGAGATATCCCAACTTGTCATAAGTGATTGCCATTTTGACATTCCTGAGCCAATCTTTGTAGTTTGGCCTTGTCAGTATGTTTTTATCTAGTAGTAACTTAAGTCAAGTCATGATGTTTGGTCGCTGCAATTAGGAGAGAGAGAAGAAACACTTTAGCATGATGCTCTTGCAAGTTTAGAGTGGTTTTTAATTTGTCTAAACAGGATGGCTCCCACTGTCTCTCGAATCCCTCCTCAAACCAAAAAGGAAGAATTAGTCAGGATCAATCTCACCGTACAATACTTGCTTAACCGTTCATCCAGGCTAGTGTCGGTACTTCGAGGGAGGTTTTCCAACGCTTTCGCGAAGTTCCTTAATTAAATAATCTCTTTTCCCTGGGGGCGTAGCCCCGCTAACACCTTTCTAGACACCTACTTGGTTTATGGAATTGATCGTTAAATGAGAAATTTCCCGAGGAGTAGCATATACTCACAGTAGGATCGGGATCCAAATATCATCGCGTGACTCCCGAATCATCACACTCCAAATGGTATGCAACGCTAGCAAGTTTCAGTTTCTTTTGAAACTCCCGATGTGGATTTTTGCCCCATGCTCTTATGACCTTGGCATGAGGTCAAAATGTCATAAGTCACATGTCAAGTTCTTCCCATCAATATCCAGGTTAATTTGAACCCACCCGTACCTACCCTTGACGTAGGCCAAAATGGCAGTACGACTGTCTCAAACCAACGCATTCTATCTATGCAACAGATAAATATCCGGCAGCTACCAATCACTATGCCTTGGTGTGAGGTCAAAATACATAGCTTGAATACTACCGAATATTTAACTGAAATGATGGAGGGCTACGGATGGTTTTGGCGAAACCGTGAACGTAGTGAACTTGATATAATCGATGGAACGAGATAGCTTTTAAAAGGAGTGGCTTAAGCTCCGCGTTTTAAAAGTTGTTTTTGAAAAGAAACCGAGTGGTTTTGAAAGTGTTCCAACGACTCAACTTTGGTTTATTTTCTTGCATTAATTTAATGCGTCCCATCATTTAATCCTACCATTGCAGAAAACAACCAAAATATGACGTACGCTTATGCCATCCGCATTCGCTACGGGGCCCCATCATTACCCGTTAGGTTACTTAACTAACGACCGAGCGGGGGCTGGACTAGCACGGATGCAAAACATAAACAACGCCTAAATAGATATCATATATAGATATATAGCAGTGATAGCCATTCCATATCACAGATGAACACATTGGATATACTAGGAATCCGCATTCCGTACAAGCCTGTAACGAAAAGCGGATTACTCGGTCGCGGTGAATAGCCAATACCCCACCCTAGACCCCTACGGGTGCAGCAAACTACCCGCCAAATACCCGAAGTGAAGCAACCTCCCTCAACAACATGAGTAGGCCACTCGGCACTTCGAGGTACCCGGTAGTTTGTGCACCCCCTCCATGGGTCTATCCTAGGAGCAAAAATAGTAAAAGAAATTATACAATGACGTCTACAACCTCATCCCGGTTGTGCGGCCAAATAAATAATATTACATCAATTACAAATTTACATGAATTGAAAGAAAAAGAAAACTCACATCTCACAACCCCCCGGCTATTCATCCGCGACAATCCAATGAATTCATATACACATACCATCAACATTACAGATCACAGATATGTATAACCCCCACTAATCGACGTATAGCGATTAGTAGATGTTCAATACATATATCACATCATAGATATAACCCGTTAGCTTAAGTCTTTAGAAGTTCGATCAAAATACTGATTTTTAGACCCCAAAAACAAATTTTGCTTTCTGGAAAATCTTGGCAGAAAAAACAAATTGTAAAAATCCCAAAACACCCCACTGAACACTGTAAGTGTACGGCGGCGCCCCGGCCTCCATCACGAGGACAAATGCGGAAGCGATGGTTAACTTTAATTTTTCAAACCGGCACCACCGCGTACTAAAACCCGGATCGGGCCATTAACTAGTTCTAGCTAACTACAAGATGGGGAAGAGAGATATACCGAGCGATCCGTGTCCTCTGGTCTTCTCGCCGTCGTCCCGATCTCCCGCGGAAGCTCCGGTCTCCACCTCGTCGCCGGAAGGGCACCACGTCGCCGGCTTCTTTTACGGGCTCCCACCTCTATACCGAGGCAACTCGGGCATGAAGCTTGCGAGTCGACGTGCCCAAGATATGCTGTAGAATAGTGTAGAGATCTATATCTCATTTGGGGTTTGTATGGATTTGCCTTTTGAGATGGTGGAGGAATGGAGTTTTGGAGATGGAGCTAAATGGATTTTGTGCAATACAAATGAACCAAAAACCCCACCCAAAAATTTGGGACAGCCCCCTCTCTCCTCTTTGGCCGACCATGCTCATGGTGTAGGGTGAAACAAAATTCAAGAGAGAAGAACAATAATACAAGGGAGAGTCAAATGAGATCAAGAGAAGAAATCATCACAAGGAAAGTCCAACACTCAACCAACCAATCATAACACCAAAAGGTCAATCCATCATGAACCATCATGACCTAAGAAGTCAATGTGATGGTCAAGGGATGGTTCACCATCATGATACAATAATATGCAAAGAACACCCTCCACAAATGCTTATTTGCACAAATGCAAATAAGCCCTCCTCCACCAATCTTCGGCCATTGAAAGATACAAATGAAAATGGCCGAAACGAAAACAAACTGGCAACTCCAAAAACTGGTCCCATAATAAATTACAGGAAAACCCCGATACTTTGTATACACACCCGCATCTGTATTCCGACCGAAATACAAATGCAATGAGACAAAATCTACACTGTACTATACTAGGATCCGGCTTAAACCAAAGCCGGCTAGTAATATCCGTTCGATCCTGATCCGTGAAATACCGCACGTATCTGATCGAACCTTGCCATATCTCCATACGGCCTCTACAGCGTTTCGCCCGAAAACTTGAGCAACTGAATGTGGGGGACTGTAAAGACACGTCAACACCTTGGTTGTGGATTTAACCACTAGCACGTCAGAGGTATAAGTCAATACGTAACGGGCTACCAGGTATTGACCAAAAGGGACGTCGATGAGCGAACACATCCTGACACCCTACTGAGCCTGTCAGTGACAATATCCGTACAGTCCGGTCCGTTCGTCTATGAGCATCGCGAGGCGGGCCTAGGGGGTTGGTAAAAGTCAGACCCCTAAAAGCGGTACAAGTCGTGTCGGAGTGTAGCCCAGAACACCCTGAGATACTACTGGAATACCTACCAGTAAATCTCCTGCTTCGGACGAGGGCTTTGTGTAATGGCTCTCTTAGAAACAGCGCGACCTCACCCCCAATACCGGGAGAGACGAACCCCTGAAGATCCGCTCACTGCCTCCATGTGGCTCGGGACTGTACCCAACTAAAACCTGTTTGTACGTCTCCTTTGAGCGTGGTAGGGTAGTAATCAAAGTACAGTGGGAACTCACACGAGACAAATGACGATCCCCAGGTCGATGAACTAACCTGTACACATGTCACCAGGGAACTGCTATCTGACGTCAGGTATAAGACCAACTAGCATGTTCCCGGCGAGTCCTGTCCGGTGTACTCATAACCCAATGAGCACCTGTATACATCTTAGGTGATCCAACAGACACCAGTGGCTTGTGAGACCGGCCACCGCCCTTCGTCGGGGTCTCGACTGTATACACTAGTCTACTCTGGAGTATCGATGCCCTGTCTCGAAACTCCCACGACTAGGGACCTTTTAAGGATGTGCTTATAGACTACCAGCTCCCACGTATATGATCGCCCTCATACTGCTAGCAGTCAAGCAAGAATCCTAGGGGCTCTATCAACATGTAATAGCGACATGTCAGGTCACCTAAAGCAGTACACGATGATAAAGATAAACCAGATAGCATACTATCATCTCGAGTAAGACTGTCCTACTGGGACAGGTCCTCCCTCAATTATTGCAATCACGTGCCTGTGATCCAATAATTGACTCTGAGGACACTATCTCCAACAATTTCCCACTTGCACTCAAGGCTAATTATTGCAGTGTCGCATACTCACATCCCGTGTGATACCGAACACCCAACTCCTCTACCAGTCAGACTCACAAAGCCTGTTTGCGAAACTATTGCGTTCGAGGAATAGCCTCAGTGAGTGGATCCGCCTGGATGTTTCTTTCTATGTCTCTCTATATCTAATGTTCGCGGAGAAAACCATCTCCCGAAATGAGCAATACCTGTCTCAGAATGTGTCTGGATGTCTGATGGGACCTAGCTCATAAATGAACTCCAAATCAAAACTTCTTAGACTGTATTTTCAACTGAACTTAATCAGTATGCTGCGCCATGCCTCCCTCAGTATTTCCTTGGACCACCTGTCCAAAATACTGCCCCTCGTCAGAAGGAAAAACTATAACTCTGACAACCTCCTTGTCGCCCATGTCACCTTGGAAGCCTAGAATGATAACTGTCTCTCGATTGAGGCTGTCGTTATCATATCCCTAGAACATCCACTTATGTTCTAAAACTGCTTCCGACTGTTTCTCAAGGATTGGATCAATGTCAACTTATTGCATCTGGTGCAAGAACAACATCTGGTGTGGAACTTGACATCTCATGATTGGCTCAATTGCCTGAGCAAGTGATCTGCCAACCATGCACATCCCTCTCCCCTTTAGTCTGCAAGACACCTTTAGAGAGGGTGACTCCATCACCTACAGGTACACTACCGTACTAGGAGTCGTCCATTCTAAATACTCTTAGAATGCTGTCTAAGTACCCTGATTGGGAAACCACCCAAATCTAGATCTAAAACCATAAATCCAGTAACCAGTATGTCTGATATAATGTCCAAGTCCCATGTGGAGAAACCACTGTGTGACGACCAAGGTATAACCGATCGTAGTATAGGAATATCACTTCCTACTTTGTGTATGTCATCCAAATATCAGGACATCACACCCTACTACCTTCTCAACAGATCCATCCCCTATTCTGATGAAGTCAAACCTATGACTGTCACATCAGAAATTGATGATCTATCTCCGCTATATCTGCTTTAGTCTATAAATAGACATAAGTTGCCTGTCCACCAATGCTTCCGCTGCTCCCACTGACTTCGACAACCCTCTGGCAGAGTCATATACACGTACACTTCTAAAGCAAGTTTAGAACGACGCTATACTCATCCTCCTGCCGGGTCTCACAGTCTGGAACAACAGCAATGGCAAGTGTGGGTAAACAAGAACTTCCCTGTCACCGTCCTTGAGGCTACCGGAGTACCTCTCGGGTGCCTGAAGTTACCCACCTAATCTGCGGAGTGGCCAATGGAATGTCAATCTAGATTGAATCTTTAGGTTCCTATCAAATCTTCAGTAATCATTTGTGGTTCTGGAATCACTTCCAGTTCTACCATACTCCCACTGCTGTTTTCTGAAAAATCCATTTTTATTAAAACTGTGGCTAGTTTAGAACAATATCACTATTGATCTTTCAGATGGTAGAAAGTCAACCCTCATCATAGCCTGGGTCAACCCACAAACAGCCATTACAGAAACGTGCCTTGAGTTGTCCAGTGTCTGGTTTTAATCATAAACCGGACAACTCCCCGTACCTTAACATCGTTAAGATATGAACTATTCTATATCCAATATAGAACCAGAGGCACTGATTTAATTGAACCAGATTCAAATCATGCAGCTGTCTCCAGTGCATGTCAACTAAATGGAAGGAGGCTGATCAGCGTTACTCAACTTAGGAATGCTTCCAATTATGAGTAAGCTGAAAGAGAAGTAAGTTCTCTTTATCATTACTATCAACTGAGTACCATACACAAGTATCTACATCTTCGATCACCTTGAAGAATCCCGATACTTGCAATATTTGGTTCTCTACTTTATTCAAATACCTATAACTTCTCAAAATTCGGACCCTGTGTTTCCACGAAACACCTGTCTAAAAACTAGAGAAGTCATAAGTAAACCGAATATAGTACGAGGACCAACCCCTCTGTCCTGATGGACCTTGGACAACATACAATACTCTGTATAAGTCCATTGAGTCTGATAACTCATTCACCGTGTGTCGTAGGTTGAAAACTGTACTATGGTTATGAAGAATTACACCGCTGTTTAATGCTCCTTACCTAACCATCCACTGATATAGGTAAATGTCATAGACATAATTTCAAAACGGTATATCTCACTCTATGAAAATAGACGTACAGATATATCAATTTGAAATTGGTGCACGACAGCGGATATTCAAAACCAAATATTTGCCGACCGGCAAACAACCCAGGTGACTTCCTCAAATATCACCGATTACAACGAATCCCGATATAATGAGGATGATCACCTAATTCCCACTAACCTACTCCCACTCATCATTTGCAAAACCATACAGATGTGAGAATCATACCTGGTAAATACATACCCTGGAGTAAGGACTAATTGGGAAATCACTTTTCTTTTAACAGTACACAGTGAAACTGAAACATTGAAATGTTTCGATGGGGTATCTCGGTATTCCTAGTAATGCCTCTTCCAGATTCACGACTGTAACCGTGTAATTCTTTGCCACCTTTCCAAATCCCTTTATATGTCTTTAGTCATTACCTTCTGCACACTCCTTTAGGCCAAATGGTTTTCTTCCTTCTCTACCGTTCGGCACCAGCCTATGGTTTGGAAGAAGACTATCCAATAAGCATAATGGGTGTACTGTCATAATCCTAGGAGCACTCGCAAAGCGAGAGAAGGTGAAGATAAAAGACAACCGAATAAACCTTATTCCTAATTCTCCTGAACCAGAATCCATCCCCGAACTGGAACAAGTTCCTTTCGAGTTCGTATATAACCATACGATGGAATATCCAATAAACTGTGGATCTTCGTAGTGATACGGAGTGTCCTGGAGAAATACAAAGGTGAAGTGGGAGTGGTAATGAAATACCTGGTTTTGTCGTGAATATCAGTCGCAATTTACTTTGCCCTCTTACTAATCCCTTGCTTTGTCTTAACTTGATACCTTCTGTACACCATCATCAGGCTAATTGGTTTTCTTCATTCCCTACTGTTCGGCACCAGCCTAAGGTTTGGAAGAAGACTATCTAATTTGCGTAATAGGTGTACTATCTCCTAAACCAAGGAGTACTCGCAACCTGAGAGAAGGTAAAAGGAAAAGACAGCTGAATAGTCCTATCCGTTTCCTCCAGAACCTGAAACCAACCTCGAATAAATTCTTTCGAGTTCGTATCTAACCATACAATGGTTTTGTCCAATGGAAGTGGACGTTCGTAGTAATACGGGATGTCCTGGAGAAAAGGGTAAAAGTAGGAGTGGCAATGAGGTTTGCAACTCTGACAATCTAAAAGCCAGTGTTCAAGAAGGTTCGGTTAATTTTGGTCACTGAGTCATAGTCTTAGGGTCGGGTCAATGGTCGCTGCCGAAGAGAGAGAGAAAAGAAACACTCAGCGTGCACTCTATCCAAGATCAGAATGGTTACCAATTTATCTAATCTGGAAACCTCCCACTGTCACCTCAAATTCTTCTCCAAACCTGAAAGAAGAATTAGTCGGGGTCACCCGAGGAGTAAACTAACTCATCAATGGGAATCGGGATCCAACTATCATCGCATGATAACGTGACGGAATCCACTCACGGTGTCACACTCCAGAAGGTATGCGCATATCTGGCAAGTTTCAGTTCTTTTGAAACTCCCGATGTGATTTTTGCCCCATGCTCTTATGACCTTGACTTTGGCCAACATATCATAAGTCACATGTCAAGTTCCACCCGTCATTCTCCCGGTTAATTTGAACCCACCCGTACCTACCCTTGACTTTGGCCAAAATGGCAGTACGACTGTCCCAAACCAACGCATCTATCTATGCTGCATATGAATACCCAATAGCTACCAATCACTGTGTCTTGACTTTGGCCAACATACACAGCTTGAATACTATTGACCACCCATATGAAACGACGGAGGGCTACGAATGGTTTCTGGCAAAAACCTTTAACGTAGTGAACTTGATATCGCTGAAGGAACGGATAGCTTTAAAAAATATAGTGACGAAAACCTTTGCTAAAGAGGTCACTCCCGGTGAAGGGATCTCGGCTCTTTCCCCGTAGAATGAGGTGCAGGATATTCCAACTGAATACCACGGTGCAAAGCAATAGTAATCGGCTATAGTGAAGTTATTGCCCTGACGCAAACTTTTTGTCCAAGGGGTCACTCCCGGTGATGGGATCTCGGCCCTTGCCTCGTCGACTGAGGAGCAGGATATTCCAACTGAATACCACGATGCAAAACAAAAGTGAACGTCCTTGCAATAACAGCTTTTTGAAAAGTGTTCCAACAACATCAGATTAGGTTTGTTTTTAACTTGCATTAATCCGAATCAATGCAGTCCCATCAATTGATCACACCAATAAAGAACGAAAATATACTGATGTACGTATATGCCATCCGCATTCGCCACTGGGTCCCGCCATTACCCGTTAGGTTAGCTAACTAACGACAGAGCGGGGACTGGACTAGCGTGGATGCAAAACATATACAACATCTACTAGTATATATATATCAATATATAACATTTCGCTCAAGGCGTGATAAAAAATGCAACATCACAGAAATGTACAGCATCACAGAACAATACAGATATCTGGGATCCCCGGGTTTCACAGAGCCACTACTGAAACCCGACGTTCCCCTGGTCGTGTGGATAGCCTGTGCAATGAAATCCTAGACCCCTACGGGCGCGGCAAGTTACCCGCCAAAACCTGAAGCGAGGCAGCCCCCTTCAGCGACGTAAATGGACCACCCAGCACTTCATGGAATCCGGCAACTTAGGCACCCCTCCTGGGTCAACCTGTACCCCCTACGAGTGCGGCGAATAGCCCACCAATTCTAGAGTGAAGCCCCCTCCGTCTCAATGCCATGAGATGCGGGCTTGTTGCCCTCTAGAACTCGGCTATCCGTGCACCCCACTGTGGGGTAGTCCTAGTACAGAAAGTAAAATATACATACAACGGATACATCGACCGCAACCTAGTCGTGCCCCAAAATAATAATATAAACAGGCAGTGACGGCAGTCCACATGTCGGACGCTCGCCCCGCAATATCAAATGTACATAATACAACAAAACTGTACTAGCATTGCATCCAGGCTATCCCCCACGACCGATCCGCAACATCACAGCAATACACAGAACATCAACGTGAAAGTCATGTTCGCAAATCCGTTTAACCGGGCTATAGCAGTTAGACAGGATTTACCGATCAAGTGACATTCACGGTCGCAGATATAATGTAAATACTGTGAACCAATGTGTTTAATATATCCGATCGATCAAATTTTACTAAGTGGGCCCCAAGCAATACTGTAGCACTCACAGAAATTCTGGGCCCAAACAAAGTATACCAAAACCCCTATTTTCATCACAGGAGGCCTCTGTAAAAAATTGGTGCACTGATCACTCAAAACAGCGGCGGAACCGCGGCCCAAGCAGGGGTTTGGCCGCGGTTCCGCGGTCGAATAATGAGATCTCGCCACCAAATTTTTACAGTAGGCTTATACTTCCATGCACAGTATTCTGAGACTACCTGAAAAAATTTTCGAGACAAAAAGATTTCGACAGAAAACTGTTGTTTTGAAAAACACGGTTTTGGAACATTTGTTCGATCGGAAAAGTAAAACACATTAGACAAAGCTAGACTATGTTAATGGCGAGGCTCTGATACCACTGTAAGTGCACGGCGGCGCCCCGTCCTCCATCACGAGGCCAAATGCGGAAGCGATGGTTAACTTTAATTTTTCAAACCGGCACCACCGCGCACTAAAACCCGGATCGGACCATTAACTAGTTCTAGCTAACTTCAAGATGGGGAAGTGAGATATACCGAGCGATCCGTGTCCTCCGGTCTTCTCGCCGTCGTCCCGATCTCCCGCGGAAGCTCCGGTCTCCACCTCGTCGCCGGAAGGGCACCACGTCGCCGGCTTCTTTTACGGGCTCCCACCAATATACCGAGGCAACTCGGGTACGAAGCTGGTGAGTCGACGTGCCCAAGATATGCTGTAGAATAGTGTAGAGATCTATATCTCATTTGGGGTTTGTATGGAGTTGCCTTTTGAGATGGTGGAGGAATGGAGTTTTGGAGATGGAGCTAAATGGATTTTGTGCAATACAAATGAACAAAAAACCCCACCCAAAAATTTAGGACAGCCCCCTCTCTCCTCTTTGGCCAGCCATGCTCATGGTGTAGGGTGAAACAAAATTCAAGAGAGAAGAACAATAATACAAGGGAGAGTCAAATGAGATCAAGAGAAGAAATCATCACAATGAAAGTCCAACACTCAACCAACCAATCATAACACCAAAAGGTCAAGCCATCATGAACCATCATGACCTAAGAAGTCAATGTGATGGTCAAGGGATGGTTCACCATCATGATACAATAATATGCAAAGAACACCCTCCACAAATGCTTATTTGCAAAAATGCAAATAAGCCCTCCTCCACCAATCTTCAGCCATTGAAAGATACAAATGAAAATGGCCGAAACGAAAACAAACTGGCAACTCCAAAAACTGGTCCCGTAATAAATTACAGGAAAACCCCGATACTGTGTATACACACCCGCATCTGTATTCCGACCGAAATACAAAAGCAATGAGACAAAATCTACACTGTACTATACTAGGATCCGGCTTAAACCAAAGCCGGCTAGTAATATCCGTTCGATCCTGATCCGTGCAATACCGCACGTATCTGATCGAACCCTGCCATATAACCATACGGCCTCTAGTACTAAACGTCCGATCCTGATCCGTGCAATACCGCATGTATCTGATCGAACCTTGCCATATCTCCATACGGCCTCTACAGCGTTTCGCCCGAAAACTTGAGCAACTGAATGTGGGGGACTCTAAAGACTCGTCAACACCTTGGTTGTGGATTTAACCACTAGCACGTCAGAGGTATAAGCCAATACGTAACGGGCTACCAGGTATTGACCAAAAGGGACGTCGATGAGCGAACTCATCCTGACACCCTACTGAGCCTGTCAGTGACAATATCCGTACAGTCCGGTCCGTTCGTCTATGAGCATCGCAAGGCGGGCCTAGGGGGTTGGTAAAAGTCAGACCCCCAAAAGCGGTACAAGTCGTGTCGGAGTGTAGCCCAGAACACCCTGAGATACTACTGGAATACCTACCAGTAAATCTCCAGCCTCGGCCGAGGGCTTTGTGTAATGGCTCTCCTAGACACAGCGCGACCTCACCCCCAATACCAGGAAAGACGAACCCCTGAAGATCCGCTCACTGCCTCCATATGGCTCGGGACTGTACCCAACTAAAACCTGTTTGCACGTCTCCTTTGAGCGTGGTAGGGTAGTAATCAAAGTACAGTGGGAACTCACACGAGACAAATGACGATCCCAGGTCGATGAACTAACCTGTACACATGTCACCAGGGAACTGCTATCTGACGTCAGGTATAAGACCAACTAGCATGTTCCCGGCGAGTCCTGTCCGGTGTACTCATAACCCAATGAGCACCTGTATACATCTTAGGTGATCCAACAGACACCAGTGGCTTGTGAGACCGGCCACCGCCCCTCGTCGGGGTCTCGACTGTATACACTAGTCTACTCTGGATTATCGATGCCCTGTCTCTAAACTCCCACGACTAGGGACCTTTTAAGGATGTGCTTATAGACTACCAGCTCCCACGTATATGATCGCCCTCATACTGCTGGCAGTCAAGCAAGAATCCTAGGGGCTCTATCAACGTGTAATAGCGACATGTCAGGTCACCTAAAGCAGTACACGATGATAAAGATAAACCAGATAGCATACTATCATCTCGAGTAAGACTGGGACAGGTCCTCCCTCAATCATTGCAATCACGTTCCTGTGATCCAATAATTGACTCTGAGGGCACTATCTCCAACAAACACACTGCAAGAAAATTCGCCCACGGCCGAGTCAACTCGGTCGCGGATCCGCGGCAGAAGCATGCTCCAACCGCTGTTCCGCGGCGGTTTGACCGAGTCCCTGGACCAATTTTCTACAGTGTGTTATAAAAAGACTGAGCCGATTTTTAGTGTAAGATTTTTTATTTTTTGAACAAGAAAACAAATCGGCAGAAACTATACTTTTCGGGCGTGTTTCGTGACTTTTTCTCCGATCGAACTTCTAGTAACTTTGCTAACTTGTTAGATAGTGTTTAACCTGGCTCTGATACCACTGTAAATCTACGTTACCTCTCCCGGGTACTTACAGGCTTGCGGAAATGATGAAAAATAATTTTTATTTTGGTGGTAACATGGACTCAAAATACGGATCTTTGTTAAACAACTATCTAACAATCCTAACAAGAGTTTTACCTACTCGGTTAGGGGGTTATACCTTAACTTGAACTCCTTCGTCTTCAACTCCTTGCGGTGGTCGGATCGGCCTCACCTCGTCGTCTCATCGCGACGAAGATGGATCCACCCGAAAGCTTCTACCATTGGCTTCACTTCAAACTAGAAGAAACTAGAACACTTGGCTTGCTAGACTTTGTGAACTAGGATGAGTAGAGGAGTGTGTTGGGTTTTATCTCTATGGTTCTTGCTTCTCAACACATGAGACAAGTGAACCATGAACTAGAGAGAGAGCAAGAGGAAGAGGGAGAGCTCAAGCATGAGAGAGAAAGGAAATGAAAGAATGAGCAAGACTTTTGCCATCCAAGCTCTCATAATCCAAAATCATGATAACAAGTAATAATAATTGAGTATTATGTGATGGTTGTTATCATATCAAATGGCAATATCATTTCTTGCATTAAATGCAATTTGTGAACCAACAAGCAAGCCAAGGTCAATGCCAAGAAATAATAGCCATTGTCATGATGATGGTCAACTAGTCCAACCTAGTCAACCGGTCAACAAAGTGAACAAGTCAACAAAGTCAACCCTTCAACCCAACAATAGCACAATAATACTTAATTAATATTAACATTAATCATATTTCTTATTCTCATTAGGGTTTAGCAAAAGTCAACAGTCAACAATCCTAATGAGAATCCTCTGCCTCCGTCTCTCTGTCAACTGTGCATACACACCCGCATCCGCGTTCCGAGGAACACAAATACAAACGAGATAAAACCAATCCCAAAACGTACACTAGGATCTGGCTTAAACCAAAGCCCGCTAATGATAACTGCCCGGACACTAAACGTGCACAAGTGCACAGATGTGACCGAACCCTGTCGCAAAACCATGCGACCTCTACTCTTTTGCCTAAAGGCGAATAGCTTTCTGTGTGGGACTCTAAAGACTCGACACTATGCTGGCTGTGGGTTTAACCACAGACCGCAAGCGGAACTAGCTGTGCGTAACGGCCCCCAGGTAGATGCCAATAAGAAGACGGACGAGGTGAAACCCATCTGAACTCCTACTGAACCTGAATGTGACAATCTGCGTACAGTCCGGTCTGTTTGTCTGAGAATATCTCATGGCGGGCCTAAGGGGAGGTAAACGTCAGTCCCCTAATAGCGGTACAAGTTGAGTCGGAGTGTAGCCCAGAACACCCTGAGATATTACTGGAAACCTACCAGCATATCTCGCTTGCCCTGACCAGGGACTTTGTGTAATGGCTCTCCAAGACACAGCGCGATATCAACCCCCAATACCGGGGGAGACGAATCCTGTCTAACCGTCACTGCCTCCAAGTGCTTCGGGACTGCACCCAACTACTACCTGTTTGCACGACTCCTTTGAGCCGTGGTAGGGTAGTAATCTAAGTACAGTGGGAACATACTCGAGGCGAAGTGATAGTGTCCAGTCAACGGACTAAGCTGTACTCATGTCACCGGGGAACTGATAACTGACGATAGGTATAGTACCAACTACCAACCAACAATTCCCAACGAGTCCTATCCAGTGTACTCGTAACCTAACGAGCATCCGCATAATATCTCAAGTACGACGTACGGACGGCTGTGGGACAGACCGTCTCCCCTGCTGGGATGAGAAGCGCATACGCTAGTCTACTCTGGAGTATCGATGCCCTGTCTCGATAGTCCTACGACTAGGGACCTGCATAAGGATGTGCTTGTGGATTACCCAGCCCCCACGAGTGTGACTGCCATCACAACGCTGGTAATCAAGCAAAGATCCTAAGGGCTCCACTAATGTGTATAGGTGATATACTAAAATAAGCACATGTACACATTAAAGTAGAAACAAACTAAGTAGCATACTACTATTTTGAGCAAGATTGTCTATACAAGGTGAATATCCTAAGCTTCCATTAAGTAATATACAAACTAGTATGATACAGTAATGGCCTCTAGGGCATATACACTAACAAAGTGCAAGTGGGAGATTGTTGGATATAGTGCCCTCTAAGTCAATTATTCGATCGCAGGCACGTGATTGCAATGAATGAGGGAGGACCTATACCGACATGACTGTCTTACTCGAGATGATTGTATGCTATTTGGTTTGTCTTTATCATCGTATACATGCTTTAGTTCACTATTGCTTGTTAATTGGACCCATAGGATTTTTGCTTGACTGCCGAAAGTATGATGGCGATCGTATACGTGAAAGCTGGAGTCTATAAGCACATCCTTAAAGTGTCTCTGGTCGTGGGAGTTTCGAGACAGGGCATCGATACTCCAGAGTAGACTAGTGTATACAGTCGAGACCCCGACGAGGGACGGTGGCCGGTCTCACAAGCCATTGGTGTCAGTTGGTTCACCTAAGATGTATACAGGTGCTCATTGAGTTATGAGTACACCGGACTGGACTCGCCGGGGAACATGCTAAGTTGGTATTATACATATTGTCAGATAGCAGTTCCCAGGTGACATGTGTACAGGTTAATTCATCGACCTGAGGTCGTCATTTGTCTCGTGTGAGTTCCCACCGTGCTTTGATTTCTACCATACCACGGCTCAAAGGAGTCGTGCAAACAGGTATTTTTTGGGTACAGTCCCGAGCCACATGGAGGCAGTGAGCGGATCATCGGGGATTCGTCTATCCCGGTATTGGAGGGTGAGATCGCGGTGTGTTTAGGAGAGCCATTACACGAAATCCCAGGCCAGGGTAATCGAGATTTACTGGTAGGTATTCCAGTAGTATCTCAGGGTGTTCTGGGCTGCTCTCTGACACGACTTATACAGCTATTGGGGGTCTGACGTTTACCGGCCCCCTAGGCCCTATATGCGATACTCATAGACGAATGGACCGGACTGTACAGATATTGTCACTGTCCGGCTCAGTAGGGTTTCTAGATGAGTTCGCTCGTCAGCTCCCCTTCCTTCAATACAAAGGCAACCGTTACGTACAGCTTATACCTCTGACATGCTAGTGGTTATATCCAGTGCCAGTGTGTTGATGAGTCATTAGAGTTCCCCACAAACAGTTTCCCAAGTTCGGGCGAAACGTTGTAGATGCCGTATGGTATTATGGCAGGGTTCGGAAAAAGCACGTGCGTTTTCGCACGTGTCATTTTTCGAGCAGATAATACTGGTGGGCTTTGGTTTAAGCCGGATCCGAGTATTATACTGTGTAGATATAATATCTTTGTCTCAGTTGCATTTGTATTCAGTCGTAATACAAATGCGGGTATGTTTATACTGTAAGGGGGTTATCCTGAAATTCGTTTCAGGATCACTTTTGGAAGTTGCCAGTTTCCAGTTTTCTATCACCCGTATTTAACATTCGGTTAAATGCGGATTTTTCTTTTCTTCATTGGGTAAGTCATGGTTCTAGAAGATTCTAGAAGTAAGTGTGGTGTTCATGTTTCTTTGGTTGCATTAATTAAAATGGTGACTAGGTTAATGAATCACCATTTTGCATTAATGATTTCTAGTGAGTCATTCTTTCTTTAAATGTGATGATAAGTTCAAAGCTAATGGTCACCCCTCCCTTGTTCCTACACTCACCTCCCTCTTTCTACATAGTGGCCGGCCCCTTCATTGTGGGGATGTATGGTTATTTTCTTGAAAAGATTATGATAGTTTGGTGTATGGAAATTTCTTAGTTCATTTTATTCCATCACAATTCCAAATGGCAATTTCATTAACCGTTCGTCCATAGCTTTGGACTTAACGAGACAAAGTATTCTACTCATTCTCTACATCAATCTTGGTCGTCTATTTTTGCAAACTTGACGATCGAGTTGCCTCGGTTCAGAGGCGGGAGCCCGTTTAAAGATCCGTCGACGTAGTGCCACCTGGACGACGAGACCGGAGATCGAACGAGTTCGGAGCAGCCGCAACAAAGCGTGGGATGATGGTTGAAGACCGAAGGCTCGGATCGTTCGGTATAACATATCTACCCACTTTGTAGTTTGTTAGTTTAGCTTTAATGGCAGATCCGGGTTATAGTACGCGATAGCGCCAGTTCTCAAAAGTTTTTGTTCCGCATTTGGCGTCTGTTAGACAGCCGGGGCGCTACCGTGGACTTACATACCCAACTAAAACCTGTTTGCACGACTCCTTTGAGCCGTGGTAGGGTAGTAATCAAAGCACAGTGGGAACTCACACGAGACAAATGACGATCTCAGGACGAAAGACTAACCTGTACACATGTCACCAGGAAATTGCTATCTGACTATAGGTATAATACCAACTAGCATGTTCCCGGCGAGTCCGTCCAGTGTACTCATAACCCAATGAGCACCTGTATACTATCTTTGGTGAACAACTGACACCAATGGATTGTGAGACCGGCCACCGCCCCTCGTCAGGGTCTAAATAAGTATACACCAGTCTACACTGGAGTATCGATGCCCAGTCTCGAAACACCCACGACTAGGGACATTTAAGGATGTGCTTATAGACCCCCAGCTCCCACGTATGTGATCGCCATCACAATGCTGGTAGTCAAGCAAGAATCCTATGGGCTCTATCAACATGTACATGATGATAAAGACAAACCAATAGCATACTATCATCTCGAGTAAGACTGTTTTATCGGTATAGGTCCTCCCTCAATCATCATGATCACATACCTGGGACTATGATAATTGCCTTGAGGGCACTATAGCCAACACTTTCAGCAGCCTTTCAATCGGGTTTTCTTCCGGCAGTTTCAGGATTTTTGATGCCGATTCTGCCCCCAGTTCATCCGTGACCTATCCGACGCCAGCGAAGCTTCTTCATCATATAGTGATGAATGAGAAACCATGTGGCAACTTTCTACACGTTCTCCTGCTTCGTCTGATGAGTCATTTTCCCCATCGTTGTCACTGTCCCTGTCCTCGAGAATATGCTGGAGGAACTCTTTTAGTGTAACTGGCATTAGCGCTTTCTGATTATATTCTTCCAGCGTATCTATATATTTATGGAGGTCTGTGCATCTGTTGACATTCTCATCAGGCTGCACAGGCTTCTTGGTCTTCTTCTTTTTCTTAGAAGACTTCGAAGGCTTAACTTGGGGGATTTTCCTTTTGTTAGCAATTTTTGTTGTGGGACGCGGTTTTAGCACCCCTTCTACGATCTCGGGTTCAAACAGGCTTTTCCACTTGATCACTAGGAATGCTTGTAGATCTTTCAGCATTCTTTTAGTTTTTGCTGAAAGAAATAATTTCCATGGAGCTTCTTCCATGAGCAAGCAGGTTGCCCCTTGCATATCCATCTTTTTGGGGGTATGCTTTTGGGGTGGATCTATCTTCCAATTATCCGAAAGTGCGAATTTCCCCTGTTGGTACTGGTCATCGACCCAGTTTTTGAAAACGTAGCAATCCTCGATTAGATGGCTCATTACACTGTGATAGGAGTAATAGTTGGGTTTATTGACGTCGCCGCACTACTAGAAACTGTTCATATCAGGGACGGTATATTAGAGACCGTTTATTTATAAACGGTCTCTAATAAGTTATCAGAGACCGTATATAATATACGGTCTCCAATGGACGGTCTCTAATGTATTAGCGACCGTTCATTTTATATTAGGGACCATTCTAAACGGTACCTGATGTTCTGTTCATATTTAGCCCGTGAGAGAGCTTTCTCTCTCTCATTCTTTCCCAAAAATTTTCGCCGAGGCCACGAAAATCTCCCCCAAAGATCTTCCCAGTTCTTCCAAAAAAATTCCAATTTCTTATCTAATTTTTTTTTTAGGTGTTGTTTTTACTGCTGCTGCTGGTGGTGCTCGAAAATTCCTTGCTTGTTCAAAATCCGACGAAAAGGTTAGGATATCCCCCCTCAAATTATTATTTTTTCTGTTAGATTATGAATTATGTTTTTAGGTTATGAATTATGATGTAATTGTGATGTTAGGTTATGAAATTGTAATGCGGTTTTTAGATTATGAATTTTTCAATTAAGGATATGCAATTGTGATGTTAGATTGTGAATTTATTTTATTTTGATTGTAACATCTTACGAAAGGATTATAAGTGGAATTGAAAATTTATTTGGTTTTGAGATAATATGGAAACCCTAAAATACCCTAATAACAACTTATAAATCCTAATAACAAATTATAAACACTAATTAAAAATTATAAATCCTAATTACAAATTAAGGTATTGAAGGATCTATAAACCCTAAAAAACCCTAATGACAACTTATAAATCCTAATTAACAAATTAAGATAATCTTAAGTATAAACTATTAAAATCGTATCTAGAGACCGGAAAAAGCTAATTATAAAAAACTCCAAGGTTACCATTAATTAATATATAGCATTAATTACAGTAATTAAGAAAGCTTAATTAAGACCAGATATTAGTGAACCGAAACCCTAATTAAAAACTATTAAATAGAAAGTTAAGGGAATCCAAAAAATTTGATCAGAAACATAATTAGGGTTTTATTTTTTTATTTAATTAGTAAGTTTAAGATCTAAAGGTTTTAAACTTGTTTAGAATCGACCTATTGTTTCACGTCTGACAATTAGTGTATGTCAAATTTTTTTCCTGTCGAATTAATAAGATCACGTTATATGTTTGTGAGACTTGAGCTTCTTGTTCAATTTTTTCAAACGTATGTGCAGTATTCAACGAGGGGATTTGATATACAGTAAATTTTTGATTTATCCAGGTTGACCTCGAAGAAGTAGATCTGATTAACATATAAAACCTTTGCGGTTGTGTGTGCGTATAAACTTTGCAGTTGTAAACACATGTATTCAATTGATATATAAAAAACTTTGCAGTTAGAATCATTTGTAATCTTTTGATATGTTAGTTTGATGATTTATGCATATTATATATTTTGTATCGTCATAACTTGCATGAAACAGATGGGACGAAAATGCATGTTTGAAACTATATTACCCTCAGCCACAGGAACCTTATTACCCTCAGCCTCTTCCACAGGAACCGTATTATCCTTAGCCTACCACATAGGGATAGTTACTTCGAACATTTTTTTCGCAGGAAGATTTCGACGATATGAATCGATACTATTCAATATGAGGTTCTGATGGCGAGGGCAGCGGTGGGAATTAGTGAAGTACGTATTTACTTGTGTTAGTGTATCCATCATGTTGTTTAATTTTGAAAATTATGATTTTAGTTCATGTATTTAATTATTTTTTTGGATTTGCAGGGCTCTGATCCTCTATGACATAAAATCTGAAGTCTACTTCAGTTAACTTGGCAAAAGCATTTTTAGGGTCACTAACAGCTCTCGTCGAGACATACCTTCACCTTAATTCCAATTTGGGGAATGTCTGCCAATGTGGCATTGGCCGGTTACTGGCTTATTATCGGCTAGCGCTACATCGGTAGGCATTTACCGAATTGGAATTGAGCTGAAAGTATGTCTCGGCGAGTAATATTGGTGACTCTAAAGATACTTTTGCAAAATTAACTGAAGCAGGTTCAAATTTTATGTCATCGAGCATGGTGATGTTTAAAATTCATATTGAAGATTCGTAGTGTTCTTATAAGTTAACGGTGAAAGGATTATGTTTTGGTGATGGCAGTGGTTAGAGTTAGTGAGGTACGTATATATATGTGTTACTGGTGGCTAATGCAATGTTTAATTTCATAGATTACGATTTAAGTTCATGTATTTATTTATTTGTTTGGATTTGCAGAGTTCGCATGGGTTGAGTGATCTTAGATTGCGCGCAATTTGGATAGTTTTTCCTACGTATTGTGTTGTTTGAATTCAAAACACTATTGGAGTATGTGTTTGATTTGATATTATACGATATATCATGTATCGTAATTATATGTTAGTTTGTTCGTTTGAGTTGATATTGATTGTTGGATATATATATCGTGATTCTATGTTGGTTTGTTCGTTTGAGTTGATATTGATTGCTGGATATATATCGTTATTATATGTTGGTTTGTTTGTTTGAGGTGATATCATTGGATATATCGTGCATATGCGAAACACGATTGTTGCGCGCAATATATTAATTGTGATTTTGTGTATTATTGTATGTAATAATGGGTTTTCCGTAATTTTTTTCCAAACTAAATGGGTATTGGTGACCATTCATTCTGCAGGAACGGTCGCTAATACCACTATTAGAGACCGTTAGATGATATATAAAACCGGTAATAGTTTGTTGGGTGTCCATGTGTCAGCTTATTAGAGACTGTATTGAACGGTCCCTAATAATTTATTAGAGACTATTCAATATTAGAGACCGTCCATGAACGGTCTTTAATACAGGTGTCAGCAACCCCTCGTTCTGTGACTGTGTATTAGAGACTGTTTAAATCATGAACGGACTCTAATAGACTTTAGAGACTATGCATTTGGTATTAGAGGCCATATAAAACTGTCTTTAATATGATCTGTATATAGTAGTGTCGGCTTGTGCGGGTCGCCGCGGGTCTGGTAATGTGATCAGATTATTTCGTATCGCCAGCTCAAACAATCTCCTCATCTTATCGTGAGGGAACAAATAAGCATTTCCTAACCTTTCTTCCAAGGATGGACGCGTATGGGTGTTGTTTTAGAGGACGGCTACTTTCGGACCGCCCAGTTGTTGCTTCACATTGGCGATAAAGGCTGCTTTTCCTTTACCCTTATTATTTCGGGGTCCTTGCTTGAGGAGGCAGGACTATGACTAATCTATTCCATTTGTATTGGACCCACGTTTCTCCTGGATTGACCCTGGAATTGATCAACGCTGCGATTGGAGTGCGTTTACTTGCACTGGCGAACCTTTGTGTGAACAGCAGCTCCATTTCTGAGAAAGTTTTTATGGAGTCATTTAGGAGCTCTGAGTACCATTCGAAAGCTGTCTCTGATAAGCTTCCGATGAATTGGCGCAGCAACCGTTTGTCATCGCCTCCAATATTGCCACACAGAGCTCTGAACTGTACAACATGCTGATGAGGATTACCCATTCCTTTTATAGATGTGGAATTTCGGGATCGTATATCTCGGTGGGTACTTTATCTATTCATACCATGCCGGATATGGTCGCCCAGTTTTGACGAGTTTATTGGCAGCTTCATTGACCTGGGGAGCTCTAATTTGCTGAGCGATATAATCATCCAGTGCTTCCCTGGAGATCGTCTCCTCCTTGGCAATTGATAGGGCCGGGGGAGGATACGATGTTTCCCCTCTATCATCTTCGACAATTACCATAGGATTTTCAGCCAGTGGTTCTAGTTGGATCATCATCCCAACCATATCTTGGAAGAGAAGAGCCATCTACTTTATGTTAGCAGCATGCTCCACGGCTTCTTTATCATTCTTTTCCAGCACCCTTCACAAGAACTCTGTATCAGATTCTTTCTCTTGGCGCTGCTCTGTTTCTTTGTTTGGAATTTCTTTAGGTCCGGTAAGTGTTGCCATCTTGGCAAGCATCTCTTGGAGCTTCTGTTGTTGTTCCTACGCTTTCGTCAACGACCGAGTATACGGTTTATGACACATAGAAGTACGGCTCTCGTCTTATCCATTAATCATATAGACCGTATGTATAGTTATACCCCTAGACTTGGGACGTGCAGAGCTCTCGCCTTTGGGTTTTGTCTCTAGTGAAAGAATTTTCTCCGGCTTTACTCATTTATGAGAGGTTGGAGAAGGAGGAGCCGCTATGATATACACCACTTTACGAGAAATCCCCCGTTGTATGGAGGAGGAGCAATCGTTTTCTCGTCGGACGTTGGATTTTTTCGTTCGACGAGAATAGCTCTCATCGAGCACAAAGTTTCGGACTTTCCGCCAGACTCTGTGGATTTATGGGGAGAGCCGCGGATAAGGCGGCTCCAACTTCATCTGCACCGAAGTTTTTGCAGGCGAAGTTATCTTTTTAGTACCGCCATCGGGGAGTTTTTGCGCACCCTCTTAAATGGATCGAAACTGTTCCCAGTTGAAACAGCAGCGTCAATATCCACCATAGGAGTTGGCGGGGTAAGCCCGGAAGGAGAGTTGCCCCCAGCCTGTCTCACTCGGCACCAATGGCAACGTCGAGCATGCCTGGTAATAGGAACTGCCTCATCAATAGAGGCGTATTCATCGTGCCCCCAGTATTTGTAGGGAGCTTCTCCTGGTGTCAGCTTATGGAAGACATACGTTCTTGGCGGAGCCGGAGCAGAATTGGTCAATCTATGAAAGACCGAATGTCTTGGAGGTGATGCACTTTTGCTGGCTTCATGCGTGGTAGGAGCAGGGAGTGCAAGACATTTTAGGTAAACCCCCTCTGGAATCATGAGCTTCTTTACGACCATCTTTGGGTTCTTCTTCAGCCTATTAAAGGCCGAGACTTCAGAGTTAGACAGCTTGCTGATAAGTGCTGCCATAGTAGCTAGCCGATCAAAGAACGAATTTCAGGGAGCTTCTTCTTAGGGCGTTGATGCGCCAAAGCTCATGGACAGGAGCATGGTCCCAAAGAATATCCCGGTAGTGGCTTGAGTGACATGACCCGCTGGCATCGAGAAGATGGATGGCGCATTGGGCCCGTACGTCACTCCTCCGACTGGGATGGAAAGGGAGTAGTTGCAGGAAGTGCAGTGGGAGGCCATTGATTTTGTACAAAGGCGAAAAAAAAAATTTTAGTATTTCGAATCCAAGGGCAACCATGATCATAGCGAATTATGATTTTTTCACGAAACACGACACACAAAGTATGGAGTGGAAAGCGGAAGATGTCCCACCAGGAGTGTCAGCATCTGTTTACTGCCGAAAACGGGTCTGAGACGCGGAGGCGTCTAGCCTGAATTTGAGGGAAGATGCTATTTGGAACATATATGTCCACCACTTAGAAGATTCCAAGTTGATTTATGGCACCGTATATCAGAGGTTTAGACAGATGCGACCGATATAGCGTGGATTCATCAGATTCCCCCTCATTTATGAGGGGTTTTTGATTATGGGGACGCTCTTCCTTGCAGGCGCAAGCCCCTGCAGTTAATTACGTTATCGTGTTGTGATAACCACTTTCACCTGCTCCAGTAGATCATTTTGTGTCGTATTATATATTTTGTTTATTATGGTTGCCCGTAGATCGTATGCAGGGATTAGTTTATGTCGTCGCCCGTAGGGCACGGATTAGTCCAAATCCGTATATATGTTATGGGTGTTGAACTCAGGATGCAGATCTCGTGTAAACGAGGTCCATCAGTTCTAAACATGTTATCTGAGAATCGTTAGTCGTTTTTGAGACTAAGATCAACTCAGGAATATGTGGTTAAGGCTCATTAATCCTGTTTTGAATTAAGATCAACTTAACAAGTATTAGGTTTATTGATATTTAGATCAACACATTGCATGTGAGAAACCAGAACCTTCATCATTTAATTAAAATTTGTTTATGTGATTAAATGATGTTTTATGGTACAAGTGCGCAGGTATATGTGCGCACATGCCCGTTTACTTCATTTGAAAAAGGTGTGCATGTGCGTTGCACGTGGTTACGCACTATTTTATTTCAAAGATGTTGCGCATGTGTATCATATGACACATCTATTATGGGTTTCAAGTTATATATGTGCACATGTATGTACGTGCGTATACATTTAGTAAGTCAACGTGCGTTGCACGTGGCACTTGCACATCGGGGTCATATGCACAATGTAAATATCACATGATGCGCATGCCTTCATAGGCCATTTTTATTAAGTGCGCATACATGGGTATCACGTGACGCGCATGCCCTCTGGGGCAGTTTTCATTAAGTGCTCACACGTGGGTATCACGTGATGCGCATGCCTTCTGTGGAAATTTTAATTAAGTGCATACACATGAGTATCACGTGATGCGCACATCCCCGTGGCATTATTTTCCAAAAAGCAGCAAATTTAGTCATTAAGCGCGCACTGATTTGTGTGCGCACTTGTTTCTATCAGAAAGCACAAGCTTTCGTTAAGAAACCATGTTTTCTGTTTTATTTTCTTTTCTTCTCTTATTTGCAGAGAAATAAAAATCTCGATTTTCATCTGTTTTTTAGTCTGGAATACATGCGTTTGATGGTGCGCATCTTATTTTTATTTTTAGATCTTAGGATCAATCTCTTGTAAAAGTACAAATTTTATGAACGAGCGATGAACCCTAAGAACATTTGATTTCTTAATAGTGAGTCAATAGATTCGAAGAAAAGCAAAGGCTTCTGTGTAAATGCGTAATCTTTTAAATGGAGAAAAAGAGAAGTTTTTCTCTCTTTTTTTACCTTGCGCGATTTTTGTCGATGTAGGAGAAGTCTTCAAGCTTATGGGCAGATTTTTTGTCTCTAATTTCTTCATTTGAGGCTCCTATTTAAATGAGAGAAGAAATTAGGGTTTTTTTGGTTTGTTTTGATCTCAATCTGATTTAAGATTGATTTAAAAATATTTAATTGATTTATATCAATTAAGGATGACATGCGCACTATTGGATTTTTGATCCATAGATATTTTTGTTAAAGTGTTTAACCAACAGAATATTTTTCTATTAATTAAGGATTGTGATTGCTCATTAATCAAGATTTATTCCTTTTTTAATAAGCGTCTGTTTCAGGGAATGCACATGTAACTGCACTTGTTATTGATTAAGTGCGCATTGTGCCCGTGCGTGGCTCGTGCGTATATGTGCACCCATCATACGCGCACTTGTTGCATGTGCGCTTGTGTCATATAATTTTTTCATTAAACATGCGCGCACATTTTTTTTCCACATGTCTTCGAAATGACAAACAAGTCTCGATCTATGATTCATTGGTTCTGTCTCGAGACTTGCAAGAATGCGAACATTCTTTTCAGACCCTATAAATAGGTGTCGTTTTCTTCACTCCCTTTAGATTTGTACTTTCTTGAAACTCTTGTTTTTCTACTAGAAGGCTTTGCTTCTTTACTAATTTGGTAAGTGCATTTGCGCACCTTTTCCTTTACGCATTCAGCATAAGCTGAGTTGCGCACCCCTTTTTGTTTGCGCATTTGATTTAGCTTGCATGCTTTTTTGTTTGTGCACCTAACTTATGATAAACCTTAAAAGTTTCTTTTATATCAAGAATGTCACTTATGTTTGGTCTAACTCTACCAATTTTTTTATCCTTTAGTTTTGAAGTTGTACATTCATAGTCCACCCTTTTAGTGAACTAATGCCTCTCCTGTCTTTTTCTTTTAGGTGTCATGGTCAGCTGTCTGTATTCGATCAGGGAGATTGTTTCCCATGCCGACGTTCGCTTTTATGAACCTGCCTATAGTGATGTCCAATGCGAGGCTATACTCCGTCGTCTTGAGGATCATTGCGGGCGGTTGCTCCCTCGCCGGTCTTCCCTCTTACAGATGTTTTTCCTCACGATCTGGAATGCTACACCCAGGCTTATTGAAGCGATACCGCTTCATGCTCTAGATGAGGCCGAGGATAAAGTGCACTCGTTCTATCTAATGTCTTTGATCTCCATGAATCGAAGAGATCGTGCAATAAATATCATGCACCGGATATATCAGCAGAAGGCAATCATAGCTTCATACACGAGGGCAGAAGATATCAGCGGTGACCTTGATGCTCGTATTCATGAGCGGGAGCGTTAGCAGATGGAGGATGCTTCCTGGGATGTTCTGCATGTCCTTCTCTTTGATTTTGAGAATCCATGCACTGACTCTAGGCTTTTGCCACTGTGAACTTTGAACGATTTAACGGCCTTCGCTTTTATTTGTCTTTTGCTTGTCTGTAATCCATCCTTTTAACGTATCAAAGAAAAGCGCCTCTTCTTTTACATTCGCGCTTCTTTTTCATTTTGTGTTGAAATGGCTTTATTTTTATTATAAGAGTTTGTCGTTAGCATATGCATACGTGTCGTGCATTAGCCTTCATGTGCGCACTTATATAGGTGTGCAAGTTAATCGAACCAATTTTATTATGTGTGCATGTATATAGATGCGTAAGTTGATCAAGTCATTTTCATCATGTGCGCTATTGATATCTGATATGCACTTAAACATATGTGAACACAGAGGTCATTTCGAGGCCGTTGCTGAAATGCAGCATTAGTTTGCTCTTGACCTTTAGATGAAGGATTCAAAGGACACTCTTTCGGTAAATGTGATGGGTCAAAATAATAACCACATACGGTTTTGGGGAGGGAAACTTGATTTAGGGAGATTGAAGAGAATTTGCTTTCAATAGCTTCAAGTTTCTTTTGTATCGCGGCCATTTCGGCTTTCATTGTGATGGAAGGGTCGAGCTGTTGGACACTTGCCCTAGATGAAGATGTGTAAGTCTATGTTACTCACCCCGCTAGTTAACGGGGAGGCGGAATAGGTAAAAATCGAATTTTTCTTTGTAAGGTAATATAGACTACCCAAAAGGATCTTGGCTAAACACTAACTAACAAACTAACTAGGAGTGTTAACTACTATGTTAGATGATTATACCTCAAGCTACTAGTCCTTCTTCTCCTTGTTGTGCTTCCCCTTGTTGTAGTGGTGGATGGTGCCTCCTCACCGGCTTCTCCATGTCAAAGATGATCCACTCAAAGGTGTCTACCTTGAGCTCCAACTTCTAAAATGAAGTGACTAGGGTACTTGGTTTGTCAAACTAAGTAGCCTAAAGTGAGTACAGAAGGATTTTGGTGGCTAAGTCTCAATGAACCTTGATTCCCAACTCATGAGACACTTGGGTTTAAGAGAGGAAGAAGGAAAGAGCCATGAGAGAGAGTGAGTATGAGAATAATGAAGAGAGCTCTCATTTGAGGAAAGAGAAAACTTAGTTTTATCAGGATAATTGTGATGGCTACATTGATTTGACCATTATCATGTCATAATTAATGCTAAGCAAAATATCCAAGTCAACAATAGTCAACAAAGTCAAATGATCAAACCAATTAGCCATGACACAATTATCTTTAATAAAAATTAGGAAACAATTTCCTCCACCTCATAATGGTTTTAATCAAGTCAATGGTCAAAACCCTAATGAGGTGTCTCCTTATGTTCCCCTATCAGGCGTATATACATACCCGCATCCGTGTTCCGAGAAATACGAATAAAATGAGACTAAACCAACCGAAAATATAGTACTAGGATCCGACTTAAACCAAAGCCCACTAGTATCAACTGCCCGAACACCAAACATGCACAAGTACACGTATGTGAATGAACCCTATCTTAAAACCATACGACCTTTACATCGTTTTCGCCCAAAGGTGGAAAACCCTCTGTGTGGGACTCTAAAGACTCGACACTACGCTGGCAGTGGGATTAACCACAGACCGCAAGCGGTACTAGCTGTACGTAACGGTCCCCAGGTAGATATCGATAAGAAGGCCGATGAGGAAAACCCATTTGAACTCCTACTGAGCCTGAATGTGACAATTTCCATACAGTCCGGTATGTTCGTCTAAGAGTGTCTCATATCGGGGCTAGGGGGCGGCAAGCGTCAGACCCCTAATAGCGGTATAAGTCGTGTCGGAGTACAGTCCAAAACACCCTGAGAAACTACTGGAGTACCTACCAGTAAATCTCACTTTCCCTGGCCAGGGACTTTGTGTAATGGCGTTCCGAACACAGCTCGACATCAACCCCCAATACCGGGAGAGACGAATCCTATTTAACCGCCACTGCCTCCAAGTGCTTCGGGACTGCACCCAACTACTACATGTTTGCACGACTCAATAGAGCCGTGGTAGGGTAGTAATCTAAGAACAGTCGGAACACACTTGAGATGAAGCAGCAGTGTCAAGTCAACGGACTAAGCTGTACTCATGTCACCTGGGAACTGCTAACTGACGATAGGTATAATACCAACCAACAGTTCCTGACGAGTCCTTTCCGGTGTACTCGTAGCCTAACGAGCACCTGCAAACTATCTCCAGTACGACGTACTGATAGCTGTGGGACAGACCATCTCTCCTCCTGGGATGAGAAGCGTATACACTAGTCTACTCTAGAGTATCGATGCCCTGTTTCGATAATCCTACGACTAGGGACCTGTATAGACTACCCAGCCCCTACTAGTGTGACTGTCATCACAACGCTGGTAGTTAAGCAAAGATCCTGAGGGCTCTATCAATATGTATTAGTGATAAGTTAAAAGAAACACATACATATATTAAGATAGATACAAACCAAGCAGCATACTACTATATCGAGCAAGACTGTCATAAATCCGTGTATATATCCCAAGCTTTCAAAATGTAATATACAAGCCCGTACTATGCACTAATGGCCTCTAGGGCATATCACACTAACAATCTCCCACTTGCACTAAGGCCATGTGCTGGCTTGTCGCAGACCTATCATCTCGAATAGCCTCTCGAACTGCGTTTGAGGGATGGCCTTTGTGAATGGATCTGCAGTGTTGTCCTCTGTAGTAACTCTCCAAACCTCGATCTCCCGGCGATCCACAATCTCCCTGATCAGGTGATACCGCCTCAAGATGTGTCTGGACTTCTGATGAGACCTGGATTCCTTTGCTAAAGCTATAGCCCCGTTGGTCACAATACAGAGGTATTGGATAAATAATGGATGGAACCACCTGAAGTTCTGTTAAGAACTTCCTCATCTAGACTGCTTCTTTTGCGGCATCAGAAGCTGCGATATAGTCCGCTTCAATCGTTGAGTCAGCAACGGTATCCTGCTTGGAATTCTTCCAACAGACCGCCCCTCTATTGAGGGTAAAGACATAATCCGACATGGACTTGGAGTCATCCTTGTCACTCTGGAAGCTGGAGTCAGCAAAGGCCTCGATCTGGAGGTCTTTTCCACCGTAAACCAAGAACATTTCCTTAGTCCTTCTCAGGTACTTTAGGATGTTCTTTACTGCTAACCAGTGCTTCTCTCCAGGACTGACTGATACCGGCTTACCACGCTCAGTGCATAAGCTACATCTGGTCTGATACACAACATCGCATACATTATAGAGCCTACTGCAGAAGCGTAGGGTATAATAGACATGCGATCCCTTCCCAAATCAGTCTTGGGAGATGTCTCTTTGGGGAGGGTGATTCCGTGACAAGCCGGTAAATTAACGCGCTTAGAATCTTCCATACTGAATCTTTCAGTATGGTGTCGATATACCTGGACTGCGAAAGTTCCAACATTCTCTTAGATCTATCATGATGGATCTGGATCCCCAGAATGTAAGAGGCATCACCCAGGTCTTTCATGGAGAACCTATGTGACAAGAACCCTGTGACAGATTGTAGCATAGGAATGTCATTTCCTATCAAGAGAATGTCATCCACGTACAAGACGAGGAATACAACAGTTCGTGCTACAATCTTACTATAAATGCATGGCTCATCTGGATTTTTGATAAAGTCAAATTCCTTGACTGTCTCATCAAAATAGATGTTCCAACTCCGCGATGCCTTCTTTAGTCTATAGATGGACTTAAGCAACTTGCACACTTTCCTGCTGCTCCCACTCTGAATGAAACCCTATGGCTGGTCCATATAGACACACTCTTCCAAATTTCCATTTAGAAAAGCGGTCTTTACGTCCATCTGCCAAATCTCATAATCGTGGAAGGCAGCAATGGAAAGAAGGATCCGAATGGATTTGAGCATAGCCATTGGAGAAAAGGTTTCATCATAGTCCAAACTAGGTCTTTGACGAAATCCTTTTGCAACAAGTCTAGCCTTATAGGTTTCAACCTGTCCATCTACACCAATCTTCTTCCTGAAGATCCATTTGCAGCCTACGGGTTTTACCCCTTCTCGAGCAATGTCTTAAGTCCATACTTTGTTGGTGTACATGGACTCCATTTCGGTCCGCATTGCATCCAGCCATTTTACCGATTCAGGACTTTGAATGGCCTGCTGGAAGTTAGTCGGCTCATCATTATCAAGGATGCAATCCTCTATATCCCCGTTAATGAGAAAACCATAGTGTCTCTCAGGCGGATAAGACAGCCTACTACTCCTGTAGAGAGACGCAGGAATGTCCTGTTCTTTTGAAACTTCTGGTTACACCAAGATTTCAGTAATAACTTGTGGTTCTAGAATTTCTTCTAGTTCTATTACGCTCCCACTTATTTCTTTTCTAAAAACTGATGTTCGAGAAAGTGGGCATGACGAGAAACAAAAACCTTTTGTTCCTCTACGTAATAGAAAAGATACCCCCTGGAGTTCTTTGGGTATCCCATAAACTTACACAGTACTGAGCGTGCCTCGAGTTTGTCCGCATGCTGGTTTTTAAAAAAAGCTGGACATCCCCATATCTTCAAATACTGAAGATAGGGTTTCTTCCCACTCCACATCTGATGCGGAGTGGTAGGCACAGTCTTGGTAGGAACCTTGTTCAAAAGATATGCAGTTGATTCTAGTGCATAGCCCCAGAATGATCGCGGTAACTCAGCATTACTCATCATGGAATGTACCATATCCAATAGGGTTCGGTTCCTTCTCTCCGTTACACCGTTGTGTTGTGGTGTGTATAGAGGAGTAAGCTGAGAGAGAATTCCATTCTCTTTTAGGTAATCCAGGAACTCGTCACTCAAGTATTCACCACCTCGATCAGATCTTGGTGACATGGTACATTTCCCGATTTGTTTTTCCACTTCATTCTTATATTCCTGGAATTTCTCAAAGGCCTCGGATTTATGTTTCATCAAGAAAATATGTCCATACCTAGAGAAATCATCCATAAAACTAATGAAATAGGAATAACCACTTCTTGCATGTGTAAACATTGGACCACACGCGTCGCTGTATATGAGTCCCAAGAGCTCACTTGCTCTTACTCCGTGTCCAGTGAATGGAGTCTTTGTCATCTTTCATTAAGACATGATTGACAAGTTGCATAAGATTGATATTCGAACGGATCCAAATATCCTTCTTTATGTAACTTGGTTAACCTTGTCTCATTGATGTGACCTAGTCTACAATGCCATAAGAAAGCTTGATTTAATTCTGGAGTCCTTCTTTTATGTATGTTCTGGACATTGAAAACTTGTATTTGGTTTATTACGTATATACCGTTGTTTAGAGTATCTGACCCAATCAGACCATGATTAAGGTGGATGTTTACGACATCACTTACAAATGTAAAATTATAACCTTCTTTTGATAACAAAGATACTGAAATGATATTACAAGCCAAACTCGGTACACAAAAACAGTTGCGCAAAACCAAAATATGTCCACTTGTCAATTCAAGGAGATATTCCCCTATGGACACAGCATCCACGCTCGCTCCGTTAATAACCCTGAGGGTCATATCACCGGTCTTCAGAACTCTACGGCTTCTCAGTGCCTGCAAAGAATTGCATATATGAGATCCTGATCCGGTATCCAATACCCAGTAAGTAGTGTTGATTGACAGATAGATTTCAATTACAAACACACATGAAGTCGAAGCCATAACTTGCCTCGGGTCCTGGTTCTTGGCCTTCTAAGCATTGCAATCTTTCTTCCAATGGCCCATCTTATGACAGTAGAAGCATTCTTCCTTTCCTACTGTCGGCCCTGCCACATTTTCTTTTCCTTTGGCTTCCACCTTACTAACACCGCCTCTCGGTTTGGTAGGGGCCATCTTCTTCATTCCTTTGGCTTTCGCCTTGGACCTAGAAGAGGAAGCACCACCAACAAACAAAGCGAGTGTTTCTCTGGCTTTCTGCATGGTGCCCTCTGTACTCCTCAACATGTTGAGGAGTTCCGGAAGTTCAACTTCTTTACCTTGAATATTGAAATTCAAGATAAACTGGGCGTAAGTGGAAGGAAGGGACTGGAGAATCAACTATGTATACAGCTCGTTCTCTAACGTGGTCCCGAGGTCCGCGAGCTCCTCAATATAGCCAATAATCTTAAGGAAGTGTTCCCCTACAGATGATCCGACGGCCAACCTCGCTTGAAATAGATTCTTCGAGGTCTCGTATCTTGCAATACGATATTTCTTTCCATATAATTCCTTGGTATGGAGGAATATGGATTCAAGATCCATATTCTCGTGCCGTCTCTGGTGCTCATTATCCATAAAGGCAAGCATAAGGCACTTGGCCTTCGCGTAATCTATCTCCCAGGTCTTGCGGATTTCCTTATCCGCGACACTGGATTCTGGGCCTGGGACGGCGGGGGATTTAGTAGTAAGCAGATACCGCAATTTGTCATAAGTGATTGTCATCTTGACATTCTTGAACCAATCTTTATAGTTTGGCCTTGTTTGTTGGCTATAGTGCCCTCAAGGCAATTATCATAGTCGCGGACTTATGATTATGATGATTGAGTGAGGACCTATACCGATAAAACAGTCTTACTCAAGATGATAGTATGCTATCTGGTTTGTCTTTATCATCATGTACATGTTGATAGAGCCCTTAGGATTCTTGCTTGACTGCCGGCATTATGATGGCGATCATATATGTGGGTCTATAAGCACATCCTTAAATGTACCTAGTCATAGGAGTATCGAGACCGGGCATCGATACTCCAGTGTAGACTAGTGTATACTGATCGAGACAACGACGAGGGGCGGTGGCCAGGTCTAACAAGCCATTGGTGTTAGTTTGTTCACCTAAGATAGTATACAGGTGCTCATTGGGTTATGAGTACACTGGACGGACTCGCCGAGAACCTGCTAGTTGGTATTATACCTATTGTCAGATAGCAGTTCCCAGGTGACATGTGTACAGGTTAGTCTGTCGACCTGAGATCTTCATTTGTCTCGTGTGAATTCCCACTGTGCTTTGATTACTATCCTACCACGGCTTAAAGGAGTCGTGCAAACAGGTTTTAGTTGGGTACAGTCCCGAGCCACATGGAGGCAATGATCGGATCGTCGGGGTTTCTTCTCTCCCGGTATTGGGGGTTGATGTCGCGTTGTGTACGGATGACCATCACCATAAATCTGTGGCCACGGTGGACGAGAATTATTGATCCAGGATCGATAGTTTCTCAGGTGGTGATGGGTTTCATACCGACACTAAATATCGCGTTGTTGGGGGTCTGACTTTATCCACCCCCTTGACTCGATATGCGATACTCTTAGACGAACAGACCAGACTGTACGGATATTGTCACTGACAGGCTCAGTAGGGGTTCAGGATGAGTTTGCTCGTCGGCCTCCCTTTCGCTCAATACCTGGGTAGCCGTTACGTACAGCTAGTGCCGCTGACGTGCTTGTGGTTAAACCCACTGCCAGCGTATTGACGATTCTTTAGAGTCCCACACAGAGTATTTTCACGGTTCGGGCGATATGGTGTACATGTCATATGTTGGTACATACGGGTGTCTGATTAAATATGTGCACTTGCTGCGCAGACTTTAATCGGACGGTTGATAATACTAGCGGCTTAGGATTAAGCCGGATTATTAAATCGGGTTTTGATATAATAATTGATATATGTGTTTGTATATACTTATTCTAGTATTATTGTTCACTACTCATTTTCCCTCTCGGCTATTCGTATTTTGGTACGAATACGCGTATATGTATTTCGGTACATGTACCGGGAAGTATTCCGTATTTTATACGGAATGGCTTCTAGAAGATGTGCCACCTCATTATTGATTTTTTTCTTTTTAGAAAAATCATTTATTTGATAATGAGGTGGAGGGTGTGAGGTGGCATAAGGCATGGGTCAAAGCATGTAGCATAGTATGGTTCACATTGTTTAATGAAATTAAATAAATGAATTTGTTTTTGTGGGAATAAGAATAGGGGGCCAGCCACTTTTGGTCAAGGGGAATTTCATTTGGTTGATTTACGCTTGCTTCATAACACTCCACTCTCATTCTCACAAAAACTTAGCCATTTTAGCTCATGCAAAAGGTTCACCTCATTCATCTTCTATGCTTGCTCATTGAGCAAAAAAGTTGAGAGAAAAATATAGTGACATTTTCATACACCCCCACTCTCCATCGCTAGGGACATTGGAGCGTCGGTTACCTCGTTCGACGAGGTTGGAGCTTGCGTCGTTTCCCTCGGATGGATCATCGGAGATGGAGGAAGACCGGCAACCAAACATCGTCAAAGGATCACTAGGAGCTTGGAATGAAGACCGAAGGACACGGATCAACTCGGTATAACCTTTCTAACTCTTAGTTAGTTTGCTAGAATAGGGTTTAAGGTCGATCCGGGATTCGGGTAACGGTAGCGCCGCTTTTAGAAATTTTTGTTCCGCATTTTGGCCTCGTTTCGACGGCCGGGGCGCTGCCGGGATCCTTCATGGTATCAGAGGCACCCTTTAAACCCTTTACTATCTTGTTTAGACGTGCTTAAAAGATCGATCGACGGATTTAACCGAAATCACGATTTTAATTTTCTGTTTGTTGTCGTTTTTTAAAAGTGTTCAAAAAATTATTTGTAGTAGCTTAAAAATCCGTGCAGGCAAATATAAGGCTACAGAAAAAATTTGATCTCGTGATGCCACTAAAGCGCCGCGGATCCGCCGCACTAACCCCCTTTTGGCGGCGGATCCGCGGCCATTTATTGGCGACGGGCCTTCAAATTTTCACTGTAGCTCATATACTTAGAATTGTGATTTTTGTCATATTCTGTTTTAGCCCAGGTTTCAGTGAAGTGTTGTTTTGCTATTGGGACCAATTTAGAAATTAGTCGATCGATATTTTAAGTGGGTGTTTAACAGTACATACATTTCAATCTGCGACCGTGAATGTCATTTGATCGGTAAACCCGTCTAACTGCTATATGTTCTTTTAGACGGGTTTGCGAATGTGACATTCACGTTGATGTTCTGTGTTGTGCTGTGATGTTGGTTGGATCGTCGTGGTGGATAGCAATGGTGCAATGTTAGTACAGTTTATTTCATTTATACATTTGATATTGCGGGGCGAGCATCCGACATGTGGACTGCCGTCACTGCCAGTTTGTATATTATTCTTTTGGGGAACGACAGGGCTGAGGTCGATGTCATCCTTGTATATTATTTTATTTTCTGTACTAGGATTACCCCGCGGTGGGGTGCATGAATAGCCGGATTCTAGAGGGCAACAGGTCCGCATCTCATGGCGTTGGGATGGAGGGGACTTTACTCTAGAATTGGCGGGCTATTCGCCGCACTCGTAGGGGGTATAGGTTTCATTGCACGTGCTATCCACACGACAGGGAACGTCGGGTCTCACTTGCGGCTCAAGTGAAACTCGGGGCTCCAGATTATCCACCATTCTGTATTGCTTCTGTGAAGTTTCTGTGATGTTGCTTTATATCATGCCTGGGACGAATGTTATATATATTTATATATACTAGTAGATGTTGTATATGTTTTTCACCCGCGCTAGCCCAGTCCCTACTCTGTCGTTAGTTAAGTAACCTAACGGGTGATGACGGGATCCAGTGGCAAATACGGATGGCATATACGTACATTTTATTTCTGTTCTTTTCTGGTGTGATTAATTGATGGGACTGCATTGATTCTTATCAATGCAAGGATAAAACAAATCTATATATGTGATGTTGTTGGAACCAAATTTTTAAAAACTGACATTACAGACGTTCTCTTTTGCTTTGCACAGTGGTATTCGGTTATGAATATCTAGCACCTCATTCGACAAGGCAAGGGCCGAGATCCCTTCATCGGGAGTGACCCCTTGAGTAAAAGTTTGCGTCAACGTAATAACTTCACTATAGTCGTTTCCTTTTGCTTTACATCGTGGTATTCAGTTTGGGATATCCTGCACCCCATTCGACGGGAAAGAGCCGAGATCCCTTCACCGGGAGTGACCTCTTTAGCAAAAGTTTTCGCCACTATATATTTGTAAAAACCACTTAGATTCCTTCAACGATATCAAGTTCATTACGTTAAAGGTTTTTTGCCAAAAACCAACCGTAGCCCTCCGTCATTTCAGACTAGTATTGCTTAGTATTCGTGCTGCGTATGTCGTGCTTTAGCCGAGGCGTAGTGTTCGGTAGTTATGTAGTGCTTTTCTGTTGCAGAGATAATGCGATTAGTTAGGACAGTCGTACGATCATTTTGATCTTTAGTCAAGGCTCGTACGGGTGGGTCTAATGCAGTCAAGATAATGACGGGTAGAACTTGACTAGGACATTTTGATCTTTAGTCAAGGTCACTTGGGTCCTAGGGGTAAAAACACACATCGGGAGTTTCAAACATACAGGAAACTTGCCAGGTTTGCGCATACCTTCTGGAGTGTGGTGACTTGAGTGGCTTCCATCATGTTATCATGCTATGATAGTTGGATCCCGATTCCCACTGATGAGTAGGATTACTCCTCGGGTGATTCCGACTAATTCTCCTTTTAGGTTTGGAGGAGAATTCGAGGAACCAGTGGAAGCCATCCAGATTAGATAAAGTGATTAACCATTCTGATCTAGGTTGGAGTGCACGCTGAGTGATTCTTCTCTCTCTCTCTCTGTGGCTGCGACTATGACCCGACCTTTGACTAAAACTCATGAAACAAAGTTAACCGAACCTTCTTAAAACACTTTTGCTTTTGGAATGTCACGGTGCCGCATACATCATTGCCACTTCTATATCACTTTTTACATTTCTCTAGAACACCTCGTATCACTACGAACATCCACTTCCATTGGATAAATACATCATATAGTTACATACAAACTCGAAGGAACTTTTTCGGGGATGGATTCTGGTTCTGAAGAGATTGAATTGGATTATTCGGTTGTCTTTTCCCTTTACCTTCTCTCGGGTTGTGAGGGCTCCTAGGATTAGGAGAGGGTACACCTATTGAGCTTATTGGATAGTCTTCTTCCAAACTATAGGCAGGTTCCGAACGGTAGGGAAGGAAGAAAACCAATTAAGCTTAAGTGTGGTGTACAGAAGGTAATAAGTAAAGACATATAAATGGATTAGAATAATGGCAAAGGAAATTGCGGTCACCAACATTCACGACAAAGATCGTGTATACCCCTGCCACTCCTACATCCACTTTTCTTTTCTCTAGAACACTCCGTATCACTACGGATATCCACTTCCTTTGGATAAATCCATCGTATAGTTACATACGAACTCGAAGGAACTTTTTCGAGGATGGATTCTGGTTCAGGAGAAAAAGAATAGGATTATTCAGATGTCTTTTCTTTTTACCTTCTCTCAGGTTGCGAGGGCTCCTAGGATTAGGAGAGTACACCTATTACGCTTATTGGATAGTCTTCTTTCAAACCTTAGGCTGGTGCCGAAAGGTAGGGAATGAAGAAAACCAATTAGCGTAAAGGAGGTGTACAGAAGGTAATAAGTAAAGACATAATAAAGGGATTGATGTGAGGGCAGGTAAGTATATGGTTACTGTCATGATTCAGGATAATGGAAGTGGCGTTACTAGGAATACCAGTTAACCCTTTTGAAACATTTTCATGTTTCAGTTTTACTATGCGATGTTAATTGAAAACTGTTTTCCCAATAAGAATCTAACTCCAGGGCATGTATTTACCAGATCAGTTTCTCACATCTGTATAATATTATAGATGGTGAGTGGGAGTAAGATATTGGGAATTGGGTGATTAGATGCTCTTTATATCGGAATTCGTTGTAATTGGTGATATTTGAGGAAATCATCTGGATTTTGCCGAATGGAAAATATTTGGTTTTGAATATCCGTTGTTATGCACCAATTTCAAACTGATATATCTGTACATTTATTTTATAAAGTGAGATATAATTTTTTGATATTGTGTCTATGATATTTACCTATATCAGTTGGTGATTAGGTAAGGTGCATTCAACAGTGGTGTAACTCTTCTTAACCAAAGTACAGTTTTTCAACCTACAACGCACAGAGTTTGAGTTATTGGACTCAGGCGACTTATACAAAGTATTGTATGTTGTCCAGTGTCCATTAGGACAAAGGGGTTGGTACTCGTACTATATTCTGTTTACTTATGACTTCTCCAGTTCTAGACATGTATTTCGTTGAAATGCAAGGTCCAGATATTCAGAAAATATAGGTATAAGAATAAAGTAGAGAACCATTTATTGTAAGTATCAGGATTCTTCGAGCAAGTTGAAGATGTAGATACTTGTGTTTGGTATTCAGTTAATAGTAATGGTTTTGAGAACTTGCTTCTTTTTCAGGTTACTCATATATGGATGCACTCCTAGATGGGTAATGCTGATTGTCCTTTTTCCATCTAATTGATATGCATTGGAGACAGCTGGATGATTTTGAATCTGGTTCAAATTAAATTAGTGCTTTTGTTTCTATATTAGATTTATATAGAATCAATTTATATCTTAACGATGTTAAGATATAGGGAGTTGTCCGGCTGATGCTTAAAACCAGAATCCGGATAAACTCAAGCCACGTTTTAGTAATGGCTGTTTATGGGTTATCCCGGGCTTTGATGAGGGTTAACTTTCTACCATCAGGAAAAACAATATTTATATTGTTCTTGACTCGCCACAGTTTTAATAAAATGAATTTTTTTTCAGAAAACACAAGTGGGGGTATGGTAGAACTGGAAGTTATTCCAGAACCACAAACGATTACTGAAGATTTAATAGAACCTGAGGATTCAATTGGTTTTGACGTTCCATTAGCCACTCCGCAGATATGGTGGGTAACCTTAGGCACCCGAGTGGTACTTCGGCCTTCTCAGAGACGGTGACAGGGAGGTTCTTGTTTACCCAGATTTGCCATTGCTGTTGTTCTAGACTGTAAGACCCGGTAGGAGGAAGAGTATAGCGTCGTTCTAAGATAGCTTTGGAAGTGAACGTGTATATGACGCTGCCAGAGGGTTGTTGTAGTCAGTGGGAGCAGCGGAAGCATAGTGGGCAAGTAACTTATGTCTGTTTATAGACTAAAGCAGGCATAGCGGAAATAGATCATCTAATTTTGATGTGACAGTCATAGGCTTTGACCTCATCAGAATAGGAGATGGATTTGGTAAGAAGGTAGTAGAGAGTGATGTCCAGGTATTGGGATGACATGCACTTGATAGGAAGAGATATTCCTATACTACGATCGGTTGTACTATGGTTGTCACAAAGTTGTTTTCTCCATACAGGATATGGATGTAATATCAGGGTTTCTGGTTACTAGATCTATGGTTTTAGATCTAGATTTGGGAAGTGTCCCAATTTGGGTAATTTGACATTATTCTAAATATATTTAGAATGGACGACTCTTGGCATGGTGGTGTACCTGCAGGTGATAGAGTCACCCTCTTTAAAGGTGTCTTAGAGACTAAAGAAGAGAGGGGTTTGCATGATTAGCATATCACTTGCCTAGGTAATTGAGTTAATCATGAAATGTCAAGTACCACACCAGATATTGCTTTTGCACTAAATGCAATAAGCAGATATATTAATCCAATCCTGGAGAAACATAGGGAAGCAGTTATTAAACATAAGTGAATGTTCTAGGGAAATGATTACGACAGCCTCCTTCAGGAGACGGTTATCATTTCAGGCTTCCAAGATGACCTGGATGACAGAGTGACTATCAGAGTTGTAGTTTTCCCTCTTTTATAGGACAGTATGTTGGACAGGTGATCCAAATGGATACTGAGGAAAGGCATAGCGCAGGATACTGATTAAACTCAGTGGACGATGCAGTCTGAGTAGTTTGCTGGATTTGGAGTTCATTTGTGAACTAGGTCCCACCAGATATCTAGACAAATTCTAAGACAGGTATTGCTCATTTCGGAAGATAGTTTTCTCCGCGAAGTTGAGATATAGAGAGATACAGAAAGAAACATTGGAGCGGATCCACTCACTGAGGCTATTTCTCGAACGCAATCATTTTCGCAAATGGGCTTTGCGAAACTGATTAGTAGAGAAGTTGGGTGTTCGGTATCACACGGGCTGTGAGTATGCGACATCGCAAAAATTGGCCTTAAGTGCAAGTGGGAGATTGTTGGCTATAGTGCCCTCAAGGCAATTATCATAGACGCGGACTTGTGATTATGATGATTGAGTGAGGACCTATACCGATAAAACAATCTTACTCAAGATGATAGTATGCTATCTGCTTTGTCTTTATCATCATGTACATGTTGATAGAGCCCTTAGGATTCTTGCTTGACTGCCGGTATTATGATGGCGATCATATATGTGGGTCTATAAGCACATCCTTAAATGTCCCTAGTCGTAGGAGTATCGAGACCGGGCATCGATACTCTAGTGTAGACTAGTGTATACTGATCGAGACCCCGACGAGGGGCGGTGGCCAGGTCTCACAAGCCATTGGTGTTAGTTTGTTCACCTAAGATAGTATACAGGTGCTCATTGGGTTATGAGTACACTGGACGGACTCGCCGGGAACCTGCTAGTTGGTATTATACCTATTGTCAGATAGCAGTTCCCAGGTGACATGTGTACAGGTTAGTCTGTCGACCTGAGATCGTCATTTGTCTCGTATGAGTTCCCACTGTGCTTTGATTGCTACCCTACCACGACTCAAAGGAGTCGTGCAAATAGGTTTTAGTTGGGTACAGTCCCGATCCACATGGAGGCAATGATCGGATCGTCGGGGATTCGTCTCTCCCGGTATTGGGGGTTGATGTCGCGTTGTGTACAGATGGCCATCACCATAAATCCGTGGCCACGGTGGACGAAAATTATCGATCCAGGATCGATAGTTTCTCAGGTGGTGATGGGTTTCATACCGACACTAAATATCGCGTTGTTGGGGGTCTGACTTTATCCACCCCCTAGACTCGATATGCGATACTCTTAGACGAACAGACCGGACTGTACGAATATTGTCACTGACAGGCTCAGTAGGGGTTCAGGATGAGTTTGCTCGTCGGCCTCCCTTTCGCTCAATACCTAGGTAGCCGTTACGTACAGCTAGTGCCGCTCACGTGTTTGTGGTTAAACCCACTACCAGCGTATTGACGAGTCTTTAGAGTCCCACACAGAGAGTTTTCACGGTTCAGACGATATGGTGTAAATGTCGTATGTTGGTACATACGGGTGTCCGATTAAATATATGCACTTGCTGTGCATACTTTAATCGGACGGTTGATAATACCAGCTGCTTAGGATTAAGCCAGATTATTAAATCGGGTTTTGATTTAATAATTGATATATGTGTTTGTATATACGTATTCTAGTATTATTGTTCACTATTCGTTTTCTCTCTCGGCTATTCGTATTTTGGTACGAATACGCGTATATGTATTTCGATACATGTACCGGGATGTATTCCGTATTTTATACTGAATGGCTTCTAGAAGATGTGCCACCTCATTATTGATTTTTTTCTTTTTAGAAAAATCATTTGTTTGATAATGAGGTAGAGGGTGTGAGGTGGCATAAGGCATGGGTCAAAGCATGTAGCATAGTATGGTTCACATTGTTTAATGAAATTAAACAAATGAATTTGTTTTTGTGGGAATGAGAAAAGGGGGGCGGCCACTTTTGGTCAAGGGGAATTTCATTTGGTTCATTTACACTTGCTTCATATCCACCCTCATTCTCACAAAAACATAGCCATTTTAGCTCATGCAAAAGGTTCACCTCATTGATCTTCTATGCTTGCTCATTGAGCAAAACAAGTTGAGAGAAAAACATAGTGACATTTTCATACACCCCCACTCTCCATCGCTAGTGACGTTGGAGCATCGGTTACCTCGTTCGACGAGGTTGGAGCTTGTGCCGTTTCCCTCGGGTGGATCATCGGAGATGGAGGAAGATTGGCAACCAAACATCGTCAAAGGATAACTAGGAGCTTGGAATGAAGACCGAAGGACACGGATCAACTCGGTATAACCTTTCAAACTCTTAGTTAGTTTGCTAGAATAGGGTTTAAGGTCGATCCGGGATTCGGGTAACAGTAGCGCTGGTTTTAGAAATTTTTATTCCGCATTTTGGCCGAGTTTCCACGGCCGGGGCGCTGCCGGGACCTTTCACTGTCGGTATATTTTTATCTAATAATAACTTAAGGCCCTTCATGTTTGGTCGCTGCAATTAGGAGAGAGAGAAGAAACACTTTAGCATGATGCTCTTGCAAGTTTAGAATGGTTTTTAGTTTATCTAAACAGGATAGCTCCCACTGTTTCTCGAATCCTTCCTCAAAACATAAAAGAACAATTAGTCAGGATTAATCTCACCGTACAATACTTGCTTAACCGTTCAGACAGGCTAGTGTTGGTACTTCGAGGGAGTTTTTACGACGCTTTCGCGAAGTTATTTAATTAAATATCCTCTTTTCCCTGGGGGCGTAGCCCCGCTAACACCTTTCTAGACACCTACTTGGTTTATAGCATTGATCGTTAAGTGAAAAAATCTCCTGAGGACTAGCATATACTCACAGTCGGATCGGGATCCAAATATTATCGTGTGATAAAGTTGAAGCAATCCTACCAAAATCATCACACTCCAAATGGTACGCAACACTAGTAAGTTTCAGTTTCTTTAGAAACTCCCGATGTGGATTTTTGCCCCATGCTCTTATGACCTTGACGAAGGCCAACATATCATAAGTCACATGTCATGTTCTACCCGTCATTATCCAGGTTAATTTGAACCCACCCGTACATACCCTTGACGAAGGAAAAAATAGCAGTATGACTGTCCCAAACTAACACATCTATCTATTCTACAGATAAATATTCAACAACTACCAACCACTATGCCTTGGCGAAGGTCAAAATACATAGCTTGAATACTACTGAATATCTAACCGAAATGACGGAGGGCTACGAATGGTTTTGGCGAAACCGTGAACGTAGTGAACTTGATATAATCGAAGGAACCCGATAGATTTTAAAAGGAGTGGTTTAAGCTCCGCATTTTAAAAGTTTTGCTGTTTTGGAAAAACCGAGTGGTTTTGAAATTGGTCCAACGATTCAACTTTGGTTTGTTTGCTTAGCATTAATATAATGCAGTACCATCAATTAATCCTACCATTGCAGAAAACAACAAAAATATAACGTACGCTTATGCCATCCGCATTCACCATAGGGCCCAGTCATCACCCGTTAGGTTACTTAACTAAGGACAGAGCGGGGGCTGGACTAGCGCGGATGTAAGACATAAGCAAAATCTACTAGATATCATATATAGATATATACATTCGTCAGACGCAATGATAGTCATTCCAGATCACAGATGAACACATTAGATATGCTAGGAATCCGCGTTTCGTTTGAGCCTGTAACGAAAGACGGATTCCACGGTCGTGATGAATAGCCAAAACCCCACTCTAGACCCCTACGGGTGCGACAAACTACCCGCCAAATACCTGAAGAGAAGCAACCTCCCTCAACAAAGTGAGTAGGCCACTCGGCACTTCAAAATACTCGGTAGTTTGTGCACCCCACCTTGGGTCTATCCTAGGAGCAAAAACTGTAAAAGAAATAATATACAATGGTGGCTACAACCTCAACCCGGATGTACGACCATAAAATAATATTATATCAATTTACAATTTACATCAAAAGAAAGATAATAAACACTCATCTAACAACCCCGGCTATTCATTTAGGACAATCCAACAAGTTCATATACACAAACCAATATCACAAATCACAGATATGTGCAACCCCCACTAATCGACGTAGAGCGATTAGCAGACGTTCAGAACATATAACAACACAGATATAATCTGATTATCCAAAGCTCATAGAATTTCGATCAACAATCACATTTGAATATACTCCCAGTACAATACTGTACACAAAAAATCCTGAGCAGAAACAAAATATCCCAGAAAACACAAAACAACCACAGGGAGCACCAGAAAAAATTTGGACCAACTCGGAGTCGACTCGGCCGTGGATCCGCGGTGGAACGCTTGGTTCAGCCGCGAATCCTTGGTGGTCTGACCAAGTTAGGCGCCCAAATTTCTTCAGTGTTCTAGAAAATGCCTGCATGTATTTTTTAGGTCTCGGAAAATATTTTTAGACCAGATTTAAAATCGACAGAAAATGCAAGTTTTGGTCTTGTTTTCGGGATTTTTCCGTGATCGAACTTCTAAAGGATTTTCTAACATGTTATTTATGGTTTAACCTAGCTCTGATACCACTGTAAGTCTATGTTACTCACCCCGCTAGTTAACGGGGAGGTGGAATAGGTAAAAATCGAATTTTTCTTTGCAAGATAACATAGACTACCCAAAAGGATCTTTGCTAAACACTAACTAACAAACTAATTAGGAGTGTTAACTACTATGTTAGATGATTATACGTCAAGCTACTAGTCCTTCTTCTCCTTGTTGTTCTTCCCCTTGTTGCGGTGGTGGATGGTGCCTCCTCACCGGCTTCTCCACGTCAAAGATGATCCACCCGAAGGTCTCTACCTTGAGCTCCAACCTCTAAAATGAAGTGACTAGGGTACTTGGTTTGCCAAACTAAGTAGCCTAGAGTGAGTAGAGAAGGATTTTGGTGGCTAAGTCTCAATGACCCTTGATTCTAAACTCATGAGACACTAGGGTTTGAGAGAGGAAGAAGGAGAGAACCTTGAAAGAGAGTGAGTATGAGAATAATAAAGAGAGCTCTCATTTGAGGAAACAGAAAACTTAGTTTTATTAGGATAATTGTGATGGCTACATGAATTTGACCATTATCATGTCACAATTAATGCTAAGCAAAATATCTAGTGCTCAACAAAAATATCCAATTCAACAATAATCAACAAAGTCAAATGGTCAAACCAATTATACATGACAAAAATATCTTTAATAAAAATTAGCAAACAATTTTCTCAGCCTCATAATGGTTTTAATCAAGTCAGTGGTCAAAACCCTAATGAGGTGTCTCCTTCTGTGCCCCTATCAGGCGCATATACATACCCGCATCCGTGTTCCATGAAACACGAATACAATGAGACTAAACCAACTGAAAATTTAATATTAGGATCCGGCTTAAACCAAAGCCCACTAGTATCAACTGCCCGAACACCAAACACGCACAAGTACGCGTATGTGAACGAACCCTATCGTAAAACCATACGACCTGTATATCGTTTCACTCAAAGGTGGAAAACCCTCCGTGTGGGACTCTAAAGACTTGACATTACGCTGGCAGTGGTTTTAACCACAGGTCGCAAGCGGTACTAGCTGTATGTAATGGTCCCCAGGTAGATGTCGATAAGAAGGCCGATGAGGAAAACCCAACCGAACTCCTACTGAGCCTGAATGCGACACTCCATACAGTCCGGTCTGTTCATCTAAGAGTGTCGTATATCGGGCCTAGGGGGAAGCAAGCGTCAGACCCATAATAGCGGTATAAGTCATGTCGGAGTACAGTCCAAAACACCCTGAGAAACTACTGGAGTACCTACCAGTAAATCTCACTTGCCCTGACCAAGGGCTTTGTGTAATGGCATTCCGAACACAGCGTGACTTCAACCCCCAATACCGAGAGAGACGAATCCTATCTAACCGCCACTGCCTCCAAGTGCTTCGAGACTGCACCCAACTACTACCTGTTTGCATGACTCAGTAGAGCCATGGTAGGGTAGTAATCTAGGAACAGTGGGAACACACTTGAGGCGAAGCAGCAGTGTCAAGTCAGCGGACTAAGCTGTACTCATGTCACCTGGGAACTGCTAACTGACGATAGGTATAATACCAACCAACAGTTCCCAACGAGTCCTGTCTGGTGTACTCGTAGCCTAACGAGCACCTGCATACTATCTCTAGTACGACGTACTGATGGTTATGGGACAGACCATCTTCCCTCCTGGGATAAGAAACGTATACACTAGTCTACTCTGGTGTATCGATGCCCTGTCTCGATAATCCTACGACTAGGGACCTGTATAAGGATGTGCTTATAGACTACCCAGCCCCCACTAGTGTGACTGCCATCACAACGCTGATAGTCAAGCAAAGATCCTAAGGGCTCTATCAATATGTATTAGTGATATGTTAAAAGAAACACATACACATATTAAGATAGATACAAACTAAGTAGCATACTACTATATCGAGCAAGACTGTCATAAATCCGTGTATATATCCCAACCTTCCAAAATGTAATATACAAGCTTGTAATATACAATAATGGCCTCTAGGGCATATCACACTAACAAGATGAAGATGACGTGGTCGATCTTCTGCTCTCCCACTGTAGTATTTTCTTGGCGAGATCTTCGAGAAATTGCCATGCCTCCTCGTCGGATTAGGGCATAAAATGATATTGACAAATGGTTTCTAGCATTTGTTTTATTGCTAGATTAACGCCTTCATACTTGATTTGGCAAAGTTTCCATTTTTCGAATCCGTGATGAGGGCAATGGACAAGAAGATATTTGAACCTTTCAAAGCATTTCCAAAAGGGTTCAGTGGGAAGCTGGGCAAACTGATTGATCTCATTCCTATAGCGGGCAGTTTTATGATTATGATAGAATTTTTTATGGAATGCCATAACAAATTCATCCCAACTGTTGATGGAATGTGAGGAGGGGCTATAAAACCACTTCTCCGCAAGATCGCATAGGGTAAAAAGGAGAATACGCAATCTCATAGTATCCCCCGACAGTTGGGTGGTGCTCAACATTACATAAACGTTTTGAAATTTGGTTATAAAAACGTAGACATTCTCAGATTCAAGCCCATAAAATTTGGTCAACAAGTTGATGAAGTGAGATCTAATTTCGAAATTATCCCCATTGGCTGGTGGAAGAGACAGACACGTGGAAAGGGGTCCGCAAATGGGGTAGCATCGGTCTTGATGCGCGATGTGTGGTGGCGTTTGTGTAGGAGGTGGTGGATTTTTCGCACTAAGATGTGGTGGCATTGTGATATTATGAAGGGTGGGGTTGTTGAAGCCCGATGGAGGTCCACCCATCTCGGGAGACGTGGTATGTGAAGGAGAAGAAGAAGTATCAACTTCGGAGTCGATAGCGAAAATGTAGACTAAATGGGCGTTAGAATCCTATTTCCAACTGAACATACGCTAAACGAGTTTAGTGTATGTGGAAACATGTGAGAAAGTGGGGGGAAAGTCTTTTGGAATACTTTGCTTTAGCAAAATAACGAACGCAATACTTAACCAATCACAAGAAGATGCACAAATAGGCCCTAAAGCTATGGTCACTTAGGGCAAGTCACTAGACCACTCCTAAACTTCCAAGCGACAAGTTGCAGGATATGCCCTCTAACTGCCTCTTCACTGCCAAATGTGGCCAGGTAAGTATAAGCGAGGATGGAGGTTTTCCAAGGCCTTCGTCATGTTCCTTAATTAAATAACCTCCTTACTTAGCTTGGATAGGAACCACATAGCCAAGTTTAGATAAACAGTAGATTCCCAGCAACCTTCACTTTTCCTTAATGAGCACGAATGTCCTTAAAGGTTGAGTCTAGATATCTTTTTAATTAATTGAGTGTAATGCGTATGCTCGTTTGTGATTTTTGGGGCCTGAGAAGGGTGATGAAATTCCCACCTAATCTTGATTTGGGTTTTTTTGCCCCTTAATGTCCATATTAATTTATGGAAAGTAATTAACACACCAAAAATCTAAAACCTGCAAAAGTATTTTTTTTGCGGTGCTATTTGCAAAGAATTCTGCAGGTAGAAACAGTTTATTGGAGCATTGGAGGGGGTGAAAAGAAGAAAGTAAGATACCAAAAGAAAATAAGAGCAGAAATCCATAGTAGAACTGTGCTTCTGCCATCGCTATTGCCTCCTAGGCCGCGGATCCACAGCCGAGTAGTGAGATTCATCTCCAAATTTCTGTGTTGCTCTCCTGATCCCTTGTTCTTCTGGTTCAAGTGATTAGGTTCCCTGTAGGTTCACTCCAGATGCTCCAGATTACCTGCAAAACTCGAACATTGTAAATCATAACATGATGTGGTTTTTATTATTTTTATGGTTTTTTTTATGAATTTTGAATTTTTTTAATAAAAAAGTTAACCCGAATAACAAGAAAAATAATACTACCGTCATTCCGGCAATGACGCCATTTGATTGACGTGAAAAAGTGAGTTTTTATGTATTCTAAAACACCGCAATCAACACGGTGTCATAATAACTAGCCGCGATGAGTACGGGTCGTCCACAGGGAGATAGTAATATTGTTTATCGTGTTTTAGAGGAGTTAATGAGAAAATGTTGGATTTTTGTTTTGTTATAAACTAAATGAGAATTAAAGATAACAATGGGGAAAAGGGCTTATTAGGGTCTTCGGATTAGGTAGTTAAAAGATAGAGTTTTAAAGATTATTCTTTTTATCTTTTAATTATTTAATGCTAGACGAGTAATGATGAATGTGAAAGTTCTTAGTGCCCTAGCCGCTAACCCATGACCAAAGCGGAATCCAAAAATGAAAATTTTGATAGCACTAGAAACCTACACCCAAGAATCTACACCAAACACCTAAACTAGAAAAACATCAAGAGAAGGATTTAACTACTTGGTTAGGGTTACAAACTTTGTGTTCGTGGCCTTCGTATTCAATCCTCTTCTTAAGCTTCTCGAGCCTCCTAGATCGAGCTTGTCTGACGGTCTTTCTTCGTTGAAGATTATCCGCCCGAGGGAACTAAGTTCAAGCTTCAACTTCATCAATAAAGTAACTAAAGATCCTAGATTGCTAATCTAAGATACTTAGTTATGTGTGTGAGAGTTCTAGCATTTTTTCTTTTTATCTTCATGATTCTCAACTCATGAGAGGGTAGAAGATAATGAAGAAGTCATGAATGAGAGAGAAACTAAATGGTTGAATGAAAATCTCATTACAAATTCAAGCATGCATCTTTTCTTTTGTCAAAAGAATTATCCATTTAAAAATGCAACCATGCTTGAACAATCTAACTAAATGAATAATCAATTCATTTGGCCATACTCTCCACCATTTCTTTCCTCCACCCCATTTCTTAATTTCTTTAAAAAAGAAATACTTTGAAATGAGGTATCCTCCTTCTAGAAGTATTCTTATATGAATACAAGAATACGTCTCCGCAAATACATGCTCGTATTCGTATCAAAATACGAATACCCAAGAGATAGAAAAATACAATTAACATAATAATAGAATATACATATCGAAATATATATCTAAATTATTATATCAAAACTTGATTTAATAATCCGGCTTAATCCTAAACCGGCTAGTATCATCATCCGTCCAATTAAAGTCTGTATGGCTAGCATACATACCTAATCGGAACCGTGCACGTATCTCAAGGGTTACACTAGCGCCCAGGCCAACTTCCGTGGCCAAATGCGGAACAAAAATTTCGTAGCGATAACGAACTTGGCGCTAGAATAAACCTTAACCGGATCTTTACCATAAACCTAGTTAGCACTAAATAGAGTTCTATCTACTATTATAGAAAGTTATACCTTAAACTTGAACTCCTTCTTCTTCTTGTTGTGAGCTCTTTGGAATGATCTAGATGGCTCCTCCTCACCGGCTTCTCTATATCGAAGAAGATCCACCCGAAGGCCTCTACCTTGAGCTCCTACCTCAACCATGAAGTAACTAGAGTTCTTTGCTTGCTAGACTAAGAACCCTAGAGTGAGTATAGAGTGATTTTATGGTTTGATTTCAATTTCCCTTGGTTCTCAACCAAAGAGAGGTTAGAGTTTGAGAGAGAGGATGAAGGAGAGAGAGCTAGGAGAGAGAGTGAATATGATAGAATGAAGAGATAGCTCTCATATTACTATAAAAGAATAATAATTTTAATTAGCAAAAAATTTGTGATGGTTCATTTGATTTGACCATTATCATGTCACCATTAATGCTAAGCAAAGAATCTTTTGCTTAAGAAAAATATCTTAGTCAACTTTGGTCAACAAGTCAAATGGTCAATCCAAATAACCATAACACAATTATTACTAATTAAAACTATTAATCAATTACCTTCATCTCATTAAGATCTTAACCAAGTCAATGGTCAAAAACCCTAATGAGATGTCTCCTTCATTTGTCTCTGTCAACTGTATATACATACCCGCTTCTGCGTTCCGAAGAACACAAATGCAATGAGACTGAACCAAGCCAAAATCAAATACTAGGATCCGGCTTAAACCAAAGCCCACTAGTATCAACTGTCCGAACACCAAACGCGCAAAAGTACGCATATGTGAACGAACCCCGTCGTAAAACCATACGACCTCTACTCGTTTCGCCCAAAGGTGAACAACCCTCTGTGTGGGACTCTAAAGACTCGACACTTCGCTGGCAGTGGTTTAACCACAGCCCGCATGCGGTACTAGCTGTACGTAATGGTCCCCAGGTAGATGCCGATAAGAAGACCGATGAGGTGAACCCATCTAAACTCCTACTGAGCCTGAAAGTGACAATCTTCGTATAGTCTGGTCTGTTCGTCTAAGAGTATCGCATGTCGGGCCTAGGGGGTGGTAAACGTCAGACCCCTAATGGCGGTACAAGTCTTGTCGGAGTGTAGCCCATAACACCCTGAGAAACTACTGGAAACACTACCAGTAAATCTCGCTTTCCCTGGCCAGGGACTTTGTGTAATGGCTCTCCTAGACACAGCGCGATATCAACTCCCAATACCGGGAGAGACGAATCCTGTCTAACCGTCACTGCCTCCAAGTGCTTCGAGACTGCACCCAACTACTACCTGTTTGCACGACTCAATAGAGCCGTGGTAAGGTAGTAATCTAAGAACAGTGGGTACACACTCGAGGCAAAGTGACAGTGTCAAGTCAACGGACTAAGCTGTACTCATGTCACCTGGGAACTGTTAACTGACGATAGGTATAATACCAACCAACAGTTCCCGACGAGTCCTGTCCAGTGTACTCATAACCTAACGAGCACCTGCATACTATCTCCAGTACGACGTACTGATGGTTGTGGGACAGACCATCTTCCCTGCTGGGACGAGAAGCGTATGCACCAGTCTACTCTAGAGTATCGATGCCCTGTCTCGATAATCCTATGACTAGGGACCTGTATAAGGTTGTGCTTATAGACTACCCAGCCCCCACTAGTGTGATCGCCATCACAACGCCGGTAGTCAAGCAAAGATCATAAGGGCTCCATCAATATGTATTAGCGATATGTTAAAAGGAATATATACACATATTAAGATAGAAACAAACCAAGTAGCATACTACTATATTGAGCAAGACTGTCGTAAACCCGTGTATATATCCCAAGCTTCCAAAATGTATTATACAAACTAGTACTATACAATAATGGCCTCTAGGGCATACATATCCAACAATCTCCCACTTGCACTAAAGGTCAGTAATTGGTGTACCGCATACCCAACGTCTGCTCTATGGCCAGCTGCTGGCGTACCGCATACCCAATAGCTCAAAAAGTCGCTCGAACTGTGTTTGAGGGAGGGCCTTTTTGAATGGATCCGCCGTGTTGTCTTTTGTGTCCACTCTCCGTACCTCGATCTCCTGGAGATCAATGATCTCCCTGATCAGGTGATACCGCCTTAAGATGTGTCTGGACTTCTGATGGGACCTTGGTTCCTTCGCTAAAGCTATAGCCCCATTGTTATCGCAATACAAAGGTATTGGGTCAACAATGGACGGAACCACCTGAAGTTCACTGATAAACTTCTTCATCCAGACCGCCTCTTTTGCGGCATCGCTTGCAGCAATGTATACAGCCTCCATCGTTGAGTCTGCGACGGTATCCTGTTTGGAACTTCTCCAACACACCGCCCCTCCGTTGAGGGTAAACACAAAACCCGAGACAGACTTGCTGTCTTCCTTGTCACTCTGGAAGCTTGAGTCGGTAAAGGACTCGACCCTGAGGTCTCCATTACCGTAAACCAGGAACATCTCCTTAGTCCTTCTCAGATACTTAAGAATGTTCTTCACTGTCGTCCAGTGGTTCTCACCTGGGTCTGACTGATACCGGCTCACCACGCTTAGTACGTAAGCTACATATGGTCTTGTACATAGCATCGCATACATTATAGATCCTATCGCCGAAGCATAGGGTATAATGCTCATGCGAACCCTCTCCTCGTCAGTCTTGGGAGACATCTTCTTGGTGAGGGTGATTCCGTGCAATGCTGGTATATTACCGCGTTTGGAATCTTCCATACTAAATCTCTATAGTACGGTCTCTATGTACCTGGACTGCGAAAGTCCCAGTAATCTCTTGGATCTATCTATGTAGATCTTGATCCCCAGTATGCATGTGGAATCACCCAGGTCCTTCATGGAGAACCGTTGTGACAAGAATAGCTTGACCGATTGTAGCATAGGAATGTCATTTCCTATCAAAAGAATTTTGTCCACGTACAAGATTAGGAATACGACAGTTCATCCTACAATCTTCTTATAAATACAAGGCTCATCTTCGTTCTTGATGAAATCAAATTCTTTGATTGCTTCATCAAAATAGATGTTCCAGCTCCGCGATGCCTGCTTTAATCCATAAATGGATTTAAGCAACTTGCACACCTTCCCGCTGCTCCCACTGTCTACAAAACCTTCTGGCTGATCCATATAAACGCACTCTTCCAAACTGCCATTTAGAAAAGCCGTTTTTACATCCATATGCCAGATCTCATAGTCATGGAAGGCGGCAATGGCAAGTAGGATTCGAATGGATTTGAGCATAGCCACTGGAGAAAAAGTTTCGTCATAGTCCACACCAGGTCTTTGACGAAAACCTTTTGCAACGAGTCTAGCCTTATAGGTTTCCACTTGCCCATCTAAACCAAGTTTCCTTTTGTAGATCCATATGCATCCAACGGGTTTTACCCCAGGTGGAGCAATATCCAAGGTCCACACTTTATTGGTGTATATGGACTCCATTTCGGATCGCATAGCATCCAGCCACTTATCAAAGTCCCTACTGATAATGGCCTGACTGAAACTGGTAGGGTCATCTTCTTCCAAGATGCAATCCTCTCGATCCCCGTCTATGAGAAAACCGTAGTATCTCTCAGGCGGATGAGAAATCCTACCAGATCTGCGGAGTGGCTGAGGTTCGTCTGGGGTTATTAAATCCTGAGGTTCTGTCAAATCTTCAGTTTCAGTTTGTGGTTGCTGAATCTCTTCCAGTTCTACCATGCTCCCACTTATTTCTTTTGCAAGAAACTCCGTTTCTAAGAAAACGGCATGCTGAGCAAAAAACACCTTCTGTTCCTCGATGTAGTAGAACAGATATCCATAACCATTCTTTGGATATCCCACAAACTTACATAAAACTGACCGCGCCTCTAGTTTATCTGGTTTATGCTTTTTAACATAAGCCGGACAACCCTATATCTTAAATCTTTTATGATATGACCTTTTCCATTCCATATCTCGAATGGAGTCTTAGGCACTGATTTAGACGGAACCTCATTCAATAGATATGCCGCTGTCAAAAGTGCATGTCCCCAAAATGAAAGAGGTAACTCAGCACTACTCATCGTGGAGCAAACCATATCCAACAGGGTACAGTTCCTCGGCTCCGATATACCATTATGTTGTGGTGTGTACGGAGGAGTAAGCTGAGAGAGAATACCATTCTCTTTTAAGTAATATAGGAATTCCGTGCTTAAGTACTCCCCTCCTCTATCAAACCGGAGGATCTTGATACTTTTGCCTATCTGGTTCTCCACTTCGTTTCTGAATTCTCTGAATTTCTCAAAAGCTTCAGATTTTTGTTTCATCAGATACACATATCCGAACCTAGAGAGATCGCCAGTGAATGTGATGAAGTACGAGAACCCACCCTTGCATGTATAGACATTAGACCACATACATCACTGTGTATGAGTCCTAAGAGCTCTGCTGCCCTTTCTCCATATTCGGTGAATGGAGATTTGGTCATCTTTCCTTTGAGACAAGACTGACAAGTTTCATAAGATGAAAACTCGAACTTATTCAGGAATCCATCTTTTTGCAACTTACTTAGTCTTTTCTCCCCGATATGACCAAGTCTACAATGCCACAAGTAGGATTCGCTCGTATCAGAACTCTTCCCCTTGCGTGTGTTTTGTATATTGAGAACTGTATTCTGATTTAGAACATAGATACCATTACACAGTGTACCTTCTGCAACCAGTACCTTATCAAGGTAAATGTTCATGATATTTCTATCAAGAACAAAATTATATCCATCTTTATCAAGTAAAGACACTGATATTATGTTGCAAACCATGAAAGGTACATGGTAGCAATTGTTCAAATTCATAGTATTGCCATTTGGCAACACTAGGTGATATTCACCGACGGCTGCAGCATTAAATTGTGCTCCGTTCCCTACCCTGAGGAACATATCACCAGGTGATACCTTCCTACTTTTCTCAGTCCCTGCAATAAATTACAGATATGAGATCCGGATCCGGTATCAAGTACCCAGGAGGTAGGGCTGATCGAAAAGCAGTTCTTAATTACAAGAACACCTGAAGTAGATGCAATACTATGCTTCTTCTTCAACTGGGTCTCCTTGGAATCCGTACAATCCTCTTTCCCTTCCTCTTACTTATGACTGTTGTCGTAAGTTAGAGCCGAACTGACGTTCCCCAGCCTCGAATAAGAATTCGGATCGGTCAAGCGATACATTTTATTATCTTGATTAGAGCGTGAAATGGTTGCTACCTGGAGAGAGAGAAAAGAAATAACTCAGCGTGCGCTCTTGCAAGATTAGATTGTTTTATTAATTTATCTAATCAGGATGGCTCTGACTATTTCCTCAAATTCTTCTTCAAACCTAAAAAGAAGAATTTGTCAGGATTAATCGCACGTCACAATACTTGCTTAACCTTTCAGCCAGGCTAGTGTTGGTACTTTGAGGGAGGTTTTCCAACGCTTTCACGAAGTTCCTTAATTACATAACCTCTTTTCCCTAGAGGCGCAACCCCGCTAACACTATTCTAGACACCTACTTGGTTTATAGCATTGATTGTTAAGTGAAATAATCTCCCCAGAGTAATCCAACTCATCAGTGGGATCGGGATCCAACTATCATTGTGTGATGGCCTAGATGGAATCCACTCTAGTCACCACACTCCAGAAGGTATGCTAAATCTGCAAGTTTCCTGTATATTTGAAACTCCCGATGTGATTTTTACCCCTAACGGTTTATGACCTTGACTAGGTCAACAAACCATAAACCGCTTGTCAAGTTTGACCCGGCATTCTTGATTGCATTAAACCTACCCGTACGTGCCCTTGACTAGATCAACAAGGCCGCACAACTGCCCTAACCAATCACATTTACAATGCACAGAAAAAATATCACTTAGCTACCGTTCACTACGCCTCGACTAGGTCAACAAACGCAGAACGAATAATAAATAATACCAATCCGAAATGACGGAGGGCTACGGCTGGGTTTTTGGCGAAAAACCCGTTAACGTAATGAACTTGATATCACTGAAGGAACCTGATTGCCTTTTAAAATATATAGTGGCGAAAACTTTTGCTAAAGAGGTCACTCCCTGTGAAGGCTCTTTCCTCGCTGAATGAGGTGCAGGATATTCCAAACTGAATACCGCGATGCAAAGCAAGAATAATCGACTATAGTGAAAGTATTACGTTGACGCAAACTTTTACTCAATGGGTCACTCCCGAAGAAAGGATCTCGGCCCTTGTCTCATCGATTGAGGTGCTGGATATTACAAACTGAATATCACTGTGCAAAGCAAAAGAGAACGTCTGTAATATCTATTTTTAAAACTTGGTTCCAACAACATCTTTTAGGTTTGTTTTTCTTGCATTAATCAAATTTAATGATGTCCCATCAATGTAACCTACCACACCAGAAAAGAACGAAAATACAATGTACGTATATGCCATCCGCATTCGCCACTAGGCCCAGTCATCACCTGTTAGGTTACATAACTAACGAGGGAGCGGGGGCTAGACTAGCGCGGGTGGAAAACATATACAACATCTAGTAGTATATATATATATATATAAGTATATACAACATTTTTCCCAGGCATGACAGTAAACAACATCACAGAAACACAGCCAACAATACAGAATGGTGGATAATCTTGGAGCCCAGGATTTCATTTGAGCCACAAATAAAACCCGACATTCCTGATCGTGTGGATAGACTGTGCAATGAAAACCAGTACCCCCTACGAGTGCGGCAAATAGCCCGCCAATTCTAGAATGAAGCCCTCTCCGTCTGAACAGAGAAAGAATCCCCTCCGTATCAACGCCATGAGATGCGGGCTTGCTGCCTTTTTAGAACCCAGCTATTCGTGCACTCCACCGCGGGGTAATACTAGTACAGAAAAATAAAATAATACGTACAAATGCTGACATCGACCTCAACCCGGTCGTGCCCCAAAATAAATACAACTCGGCAAAGACGGCAGTCCACATATCGGACGCTCGCCCAGAAATAACAAATGTACAAAAGAATTTAAACTGCACCACTTACATTTCATCACATGCTATCCAACACGACTATCCAACCACAACCACAGAACAAGAACACGACATCAACGCGAATGTCACGTTCGCAAAACCCATCTAAAAGAACATATAGCAATCAGACGAGTTTTACCGATCGAGTGACATTCCCGGTTGCAGATAAAAGTGAATGTACTGTAAAATACACATTTAAAATTTCGATCGACTAAACTTTTCCAAATAGGCCCCAAAAGCAAATCCAGCACACAAATAAACCTGGGCCAAAACTATATATCACAAATATCATATTTTCATGAACTAGAGCCCTAGAAATTTTTTTTGGTACTGTAGCCCAAAAAGCGCCGCGGAAGGGCCGCAAAATACGCCATGTTGCTCACTTTCCGCGGCGGAATTTTGGAGTTAGGCCCCCAAATATTTTCTGTAGCTATAGTTACACCTACATGTAATTCTAAGATACTCAGAAAAATTTTAGGACAACTTCGAAAATCGACAGCATGCTCATGAATATAGATTCGTGATTCAGAAAAATTTGTCAATCGAGATTTTAATCTTGTGCAAACTAGCTAGTAGGGTTTATGGGTAGGCTCTGATACCATGAAAGGTTACACTAGCGCCCCTGCCAACTTCTGTGGCTAAATGCGGAACAAAAATTTCGTAGCGATAACGAACTTGGCGCTAGAAAAAACCATAACCGGATCTTTACCATAAACCTAGTTAGCACTAAATAGAGTTCTATCTACTATTATAGAAAGTTATACCTTAAACTTGAACTCCTTTTTCTCCTTGTTGTGAGCTCCTTGGAATGATCTAGATGGCTCCTCCTCACCGGCTTCTCTATATCGAAGAAGATCCACCCAAAGGCCTCTACCTTGAGCTCCTACCTCAACCATGAAGTAACTAGAGTGCTTTGCTTGCTAGACTAAGAACCCTAGAGTGATTATAGAGTGATTTTATGGTTTGATCTCAATTTCCCTTGGTTCTCAACAAATGAGAGGTTAGGGTTTGAGAGAGAGGATGAAGGAGAGAGAGCTAGGAGAGAGAGTGAATATGATAGAATGAAGAGATAGCTCTCATATTAGCATAAAAGAATAATAATTTTAATCAGAAAAAAAGTTATGATGGTTCATTTGATTTGACCATTATCATGTCACCATTAATGCTAAGCAAAGAATCTTTTGCTTAAGAAAAATATCTTAGTCAACTTTGGTCAACAAGTCAAATGATCAATCCAAATAACCATAACACAATTATCACTAATTAAAACTATTAATCAATTACCTTCATCTCATTAAGATCTTAATCAAGTCAATGGTCAAAAACCCTAATGAGATGTCTCCTTCATTTGTCTCTGTCAACTGTATATACATACATGCTTCCGCGTTCCGAAGAACACGAATGCAATGAGACTGAACCAAGCCAAAATCAAATACTAGGATCCGGATTAAACCAAAGCCCACTAGTATCAACTGTCCGAACACCAAATGCGCACAAGTACGCGTATGTGAACGAACCCCGTCGTAAAACCATACGACCTCTACTCGTTTCGCCCAAAGGTGAACAACCCTCTGTGTGGGACTCTAAAGACTCGACACTACGCTGGCAGTGGGTTTAATCACAGACCGCAAGCGATACTAGCTGTGCGTAACGGTCCCCAGGTAGATGCTGATACGAAGACCGATGTGGTGAACCCATCTGAACTCCTACTGAACCTGAATGTGACAATCTCCGTACAGTCCGGTATGTTCGTCTAAGAGTATCGCATGTCGAGCCTAGGAGGCGGTAAACGTCAAACACCTAATAGCGGTACAAGTCGTGTCGGAGTGTAGCCCAGAACACCCTGAGAAACTACTGGAAACACTACCAGTAAATCTCGCTTGCCCTGGACAGGGACTTTGTGTAATGCCTCTCCTAAACACAGCGCGATATCAACTCCCAATACCGGGAGAGTCGAATCCTGTCTAACTGTCACTACCTCCAAGTGCTTCGGGACTGCACTCAACTACTACCTGTTTGCACGACTCAATAGAGCCGTGGTAGGGTAGTAATCTTAGAACGGTGGAAACACACTCGAGACAAAGTGACAGTGTCAAGTCAACGGACTAAGCTGTACTCATGTCACTTGGGAACTGTTAACTGACGATAGGTGTAATACCAACCAATAGTTCCCGACGAGTCCTGTCCAGTGTACTCGTAACCTAACGAGCACCTGCATACTATCTCCAGTACGACGTACTGATGGTTGTGTGATAGACCATCTCCCCTGCTGGGACGAGAAGCGTATGCATCAGTCTACTCTGGAGTATCGATGCCCTGTCTCGATAATCCTACGACTAGGGACCTGTATAAGGATGTGCTTATAGACTACCCAGCCCCCACTAGTGTGATCGCCATCACAACACCGGTAGTCAAGCAAAAATCCTAAGGGCTCCATCAATATGTATTAGCGATATGTTAAAAAACATATACACATATTAAGATAGAAACAAACCAAGTAGCATACTACTATATTGAGCAAGACTGTCGTAAACCCGTATATATATCCCAAGCTTCCAAAATGTATTATACAAACTAGTACTATATAATAATGGCCTCTGGGGCATACATATCCAACAGTATCAATATACGACCACTACATCATTTTGCCTGAACCAGGAAAATCCCTCTGTGTGAGACTCTATAGACTCGTCAATACGCTGGTAGTGGGTTTAACCACTAGCACGTCAACGGCACTAACTGTACTTAACGGCTGCCCAAGTATTGAGCGAAAGGGAAGCCGACGAGCAAACTCATCCGTACCCTTATTGAGCCTGTCTGTGGCATTCTCTGTACAGTCCGATCTATTCGTCTAAGAGTATCACATATCGGGTCTTGGGGTTGGATAAAGTCAGACTCCTAATAATGCAATAAGTCATATCGGTGTGAAGACCATCACCCACTGAGAAACTACTGATCCAAATCAGTAAATCTCATCAACCTTGACCAAGAATTTCTGGTGATGGTCACCCGTGCAGAGTGCGACATCTACCCCCAAATACCGGGAGAGACAGATCCCTGACAATCTGCTCACTGCCTCCATGTGGCTCGGGACTGTACCTAACTAAAACTGTTTGCACAACTCCTTTGAGCCATGGTAGGATAGTAATCAAAGCACAGTATGAACTCACACGAGAAAAATGATGATCTCAGGTCGACAGACTAACCTGTACTCATGTCATCTTAGAACTGACAATAGGTATAATACCATCTAGTATGTTCCCGATGAGTTCGTCCAGAGTAACTCATAACCCAATGAGCACATGTATACTATCTTTGGTGACTAACTGACACCAATAGCCGTGAGTCAGGCAATCGCCCCTTGTAAGGGTCAAAAAACGTATACACTAGTCTACTCTGGAATATCGATGCCCAGTCTCGATATTTCGACGACTAGGGGCATTTAAGGATTTGCTTTTAGACTATCTAGTTCTCACATGTGGTGATCGCCACAACCACCCTTGTAGTCAAGCAAGAATCCTATGGGCTATATTAACATGTAATAGTGATCCATAATACAACATAATACATGTACATGATGACAGAGATGAACCAGATAGCATACCATCATCTCGAATAAGATTGTTCTACCCATATAGGTTCTCCCCCAATCATCATAATCGCCTGTGATTACGCTAATTGCCTTGAGGGTAATATAACCAATAGAATGTGGATTAGGGTACTTAGAGTGGTACTAGAGATTCTCTCTCTTGACCATTGTTCTTCCATTGATCCCTATTGATCTCTAGCTTTCAACAAAATAAGTATTAACTAATTTCATATCGGGGCCGCAACTATCATGAATTGATAGTGCGTCCAACTAGGGGGTTAATACTCCCTTTGGTGAAGTTTATAAAAATTAAAACATAAGAAAAATATAAGGGATTTTCCATCTCTTATACTACTCTTTCTGACAATCCTAACAAGCGAGAATTTACTTACTCATTGAAATAAAATGATAAAGGGAAAAGGATAAGGGATCTGAAAAGTACTAAAACGTCAACTGCTAGGGTTCTCACAAAAGCGAAAAATAACCATTGGGTATCATTACAGAGTAAAATAACAGATCAAAAAAAAGAGTGAATAATTTATTTCGAGAAAGCAAGCCCTTAGATCCCTCACAATAGCGAGGAGATTCTTTTTGGCATCATTGCTTTGAAAACATTAAAGAGAAGAAAAGGGGAAAGGGGGAAGAAAAAGAATTCATACAAACCAACATCTATCTAATAGAGATTAAAGAACGATAAATAATGTAAGAAATAAATGTAAGGAAAAAGTAAGCGCGATGAAATAAAAGACAAGAATAATAAAAAAATGATCTACCTTTTATTCATAACTTCAACCTTCGTACAAGAAGTTAATGGCTAAAATTTAAAGTGGAAACTATAATTTTTAAACCCTAAACATGAAACCTTAGATACCTTTTCTTCATTGCTGCTCGGTCCTTTATATAGGCTCTAGAACTTGAAACTCTAAACCTAATATCGATGTATTTGAAATGAAGATCAAGTCTACGAAAAATATCCATGAACAACCCTGATTCAATCGCGTATGCGCTGCGCCATAGCCAAGCCGGCCGCAGATCCGCCGCCGCATGGTGAACTTGATTCCCCGATTTTTTATGGCTTCTTTTTCGCAATATTTGGAATCTTTTCTGATTATTTGATTTTAAAAATATTCTCGTTCTTTTGCAGTGGCGTGATTCTTCCAATTGCTCTTAATTTTGGCAGATTTGATTTGATTTGCTCTTTTGATCCTAATTGCAGCCTTGAATTTATTTGTTACTTTAAAAACATGTACAATATCTCAAATCAAATTATTAGAAGTATTTATTTTATTAGAGAATATATTCCAACCAATTATGATCGCAATCAAATTGCTTAATGTTGAAGCAACATATAAATAATTGTTAAAAGATATGGCTGCAAATATTTTTCTTAATGATTAAGAATCATACGGATATTTTATTTAAATGTTATATGCAACATTATACTTTCAATTATATTACCCATAAATTTAGAAACATATGACAATATCTTTTTACATATAAACCCACATATGTTCTTAAATTAAAAATAACACCAATTATTAATTAACAAAATTAGGGAAAATGAACGTAAAAAATATGACTCATCACAACCCAAACAAAAAAAATAAAAACACGAGACATAAAGAAAGAACTTGATGTGCAGAAACTTGTTGTCGTACACGACAATGTAATTAACTATAGGGGCATGCACCTGTAGGAAAATACGTTCCCACAATCAATAAACCTCTCATTCGTGAGAGAGATTATGAAGTCAAGTTACATCTTTCACATCTATTGAAACCTCCGATATACGGCGCTATAATCCCTTAGTGTCTTCGGAGAGGTTAATGTATCAACTTATGCATCTGCTTCTAAATTCAGGCAAGATATTCTGACATCCGGTCGTCTCCAGTTTTCGGTGTTAAAAAGATTCTGGCACGGCCGGTGGGACATGTTTTCTATTTCCACTTCGCACTTTGTGGGTCATGTTTTCGCGAACAAAATCACTGTTTCTATTTTGGTCGCTCTTGGATTTCGGGGTACTGAAGCCGGTGTTCTATCTTTTATGCAGATCATCTCAATGGCGATCTACAATTGCAACTCTGGTTCTAACACCACCCTATTCCGACTGATCATGTCTGGGCAAATCATGGCCTACTTTGCATTCCAGCTGCTCAACTAAGTAGGAGTGGAATGGTCTCTAATTTGGGCAAATGTCTTCCCTCTTAACTGCTGGTGCCTTTGCGCTAAACGAGGAAGTCCCAAAGAAATTATTCTTTGACAGGCTGGCAACAAGATCAGCAGGTTCATCAAAGAAGCCCGCAAAACGAGAAGGATCAGTTTTTAAGAGGCTGGCATCAAGCTCAACAGGCCCAGCAAAGAAACTTACGAATTCCAAAGGCTCGGTCTTTAAAAGGCTGGCTTATACTGCTCCTGAAACGCCGAAGAGATGCTTCACCTCCAAGAAAGTCTGTCTTCAACAAACTGGTGTCAAATGCTCATACTCTACCAATGAAGTCAGTCTTCAAGCGACTAACACCTACTGATGTTCTAAAGCAACATATGAGGCATGTCTATGAGGCTCCCAAAGCCGAAGAAGTTCCTGCTTTAAGGTGTGCTCGACACCGTTACTAGCGCCGACAAAGGCAGGTTGGGAGCATATCCCCATCAAGACTAACTCCACCCATGCCAACTATCAATGCAGCTGTTATAACTAAAAACAGTTTCGAGCCACTAAAAAAGGTTAGGCGAAACTCACCTACCACCATCTTAAAATATTCTCGGCCACCCGTGGAGGCGTCAAATGAAATGAAGCAAAAGCTTTCACCGCTGCAACTTTCTTTGAAGATATACAAAGTATGGAAGGAGGTTCGTTAATCGGTTGTCAACAACAACCCATCTCCGAAATCGTAATAGTTAAAGAATCAGCCAAAGGCTAATAAATCAACCCTAAGGTCTGAAATGGTCCTCTTAATTAGGAAAAAGAAAGAAAGATCCGTATCACCCAGTGTAAATCCCAAGAGGCGAAATATCAAGAGCTCTAAGCATGGACTGAGTTCATCATACAGTGCATATGATACATCTGAATGGAAGTGAAAAAAACCACTTCCACCAGTCATCGACCCCAAACTCGGTCCTTGATTCAAGATCAATGACAACAGCAGCTGGGAGAAATAGCTATCGAAGCAGCGGCACTGGTCAGCCCACTGTCCAAGGCAAGCCTGGTGGATCAACAAGAGGATCCGAAGGAGGAGAGCCAAATGCTGAGTCTCTAAAGCATGCTATGGACAAGAAGAACAAAGAAGCGGGGGATATAGCCGCCAATATGAATAAAATGGTCCTCTTACTACAAAAAGTGTGTTGGTTGATGGATCAGCCGTCAGAACCGCTGGTCAAATAATCGCCAATGATCCTAGATAATGAGAAAGAGGATGTTAGAAGCCCGATCTAAGCCCCTTCAGCCGCAAAAGATGAAACACTCTCAAAGGCTCAGTTCAATGAGTATGTATCCCAACAGGTCAAACTCATCACGTTCAGCGAAGCAAATGCCAAGTTGGTCAAGACCGATCATCCATATCCAGTATGGTACGATCAGAAGCAATACCCTCTGGGATATACGATCCCAAAGTTAAACATCTTCAAAGGAACATGGAATCCCCATCAGTATATCACACAGTTCAAAACAATGTGTGGTAACATCAGAGGTGATAATAAGTTACTCCTCCGACAGTTCGTCAGCAGTTTGGAGGATACTGCCTTCGAATGGTACTCGAAACTCCCAAATGACTCTGTGCAGGCCTTTGCTGATATGGAGCTGCTCTTCATGCAGAGGTTCGTTAATGCAAGTGAGCGTACTACGATCTCCGCGTTAATGAACGAGAGGGTAAAATCAAACAAAACATTAGTGCAAAATGCCATCCGATGGAGAAACCTTACCTCAAAATGTGAGCAACCTATCACTGAACTCTCATCCGTCAGGATGTTCATAGGAACCCTCGACCTACAACTGAAGGTTTATCCATTTTTTTTCTTTTGCTAAGCCTATGACATATCAAGAGCTCCTTAATAAGCAGGTTCAACTGGAACAAACTGACCGAATCTCCTCTATTGCAGGAGGGGAATCACGAAACATCAAAGGCAAGAACAAAATGACATTTTTCGCCAATGCTCAACAACAGTAAGGCGGTTTTAAAGCACCAGGCCGCCAAAATAATAACCGTTTGAGTCCAACTCTTGAAGAGAAGTTGGGTCGAGAATATTCTTTTCCTCGTGACAAGACAAAGAAGTTGTTCGACCTTGCCATGAAGAATCGCGTATTAGCGATGCCTGAACTATGGCGACCAACACAAGTAAATACAGTCAACGACCCTAACTATTGTCCATACCATCAGATTATAAGTCACCCGATTGAGGACTGCTTCGTGTTCAAGAACTAGATCAAAGATCAATTTAAGTAGGGCAAAATCATGCTGACAGATAGCTGAAAGGTGGATCTGCCACATAGACATGTTCCCAAGAAAGCTGATGCAGCAGGGGCTTCTTGCTCAATGGTAACGTAAAGCTCTTGGGATATGGTCATCTCATCAAAAACTAAGAGGTTGCTGAAAGAGCTGCGTACATGTCTCGCAATCAGGTGGAAAAATCCACTTGAACCGCCGATCATTGAAGGGATGTTGATACTACGTCCTATGACAAAGGTCGATGAAAAGGAGAACAACTTTCTAATCCCCTCTTCCAAGAAGAAGAAAAAGAAGGCCAACAATCCTGTACAGCCTGACGAACACTTCGACAAGCATACAGACTTTCAAAAGCACATTGATGCGCTGGAAGAATATAATCAGAAGGCGCACATTCCAATTACACTCGAGGAATTCCTCCAGCATCTATTCGAAAACAACAATGCTAAAGAAGAGGACCTAGTGGAAGAAGAAGAAGAGTGTGTAGAAAGTTGCCACATGGTCTCCTACTCTTTGGTATGAGATGAAGATGCTCCGCCGGGGTCAGATGAAGATGCTTCGTCAGTAAACGACGTGACTAAACAGGGGGTAGGACCTGCACAAGATGCTCCAACCTCGCCACAAGAGGACCCGATTGACGTCCTAATAAGGGAAGCCTTCGAAGAAGATTCTCTAATCGTAGAGCGCGAAATCGCTATCTACAATAAAGCCAAGAAGTTGCGGCAAAGTCGACAAGCTTTCGAAAGGGTTGTAAACAATACCCTTTCACAAAAACAATCTCAAGTCACTAAAAGTGTTAGCCAGATCCAAGTCGAGAAACACTGCGCCAAGGCCCTGTCAAAGGAAATTAAACTACCATCCCTCATGTTGTATACTCCCGGAGTGCCGTATTTCAATTGTAGGAAAGAACACCAGAAATATTTTCTTTATCACCGAAGAATCTTACACCTTATCAACGAATGGAATGCATTTAAGAAATGATGGTTGGGCTATGTCTCCCACAAAAGAAAATTGAAGAAAGAAATGCAAAAGACTCACACTTGTCAGCTCGAAGATGATGAGTCAGAAGTAGACAATAAGGAAAAATTGATAGTGGAAAGCTGCAATATGATCAATGGTCGTTTAAATAAAGCCCAGCCTTCAAAAGAAAGAGGTGATGAAGTCCTCACTTTCGAGAGTGATTCTGAAGATAAAGTTATCTTTAGTCCTCCAGTATTCGCAAGCTCTGCCTCGGAAAAAGTAGAAGAGACGAAAACCTATGATAACATTCAACTGCACAATCGCACCCTTCCTGTGAAAAATCTCGGCCCCTCAAACAAATCTTCAAGGAAGAGGATAAAGGAAAAGGGAAAGTGATTGAGGAGATCGAGGTAAATGAAAAGGTGGCCGAAGATCTCATTGCCAAGGACCTGCCTAAGAAGATTATGGTGGATTATAATGCTCTCGCGCACTTGAAGAAATTGCTATCGCATCTGAGCATATAAGATACTCTACTCCTGCAAAAAGAATTGCGGGAATCCCTCATCAAGGCTTTGAGTGAGCCTGACCAGTTTCAAGCCTTCTGCGCTGAGGAGAATATGAAAGACGAATTGGCGGAAGTCTATACCGCCGATATAACCTTCAGCGAAGAAGATCTCTTTCTGGGAACGTACGAGCATAACCGACAGATCTATGTTGCCGGATATTGTGAAGATGTGATGATAAATAAGATCCTCGTCGACAATGGATTCTAGGTCAACCTACTCAATTTGAAGGTGCTCAAAGAGCTGGCCATGGATGTCAAGTATCTTGCTCGAGAGAAGATCACAATCTTCAGGTTTGATTCCCAATCTTCCCGAAAATGTAGGTTTGTAGTGCCGACACTTCGGTTCAGACAGCTGGTCACAGAAGTCAAGTTCCATGTGATTGATGTCAAAACCTATTACAAACCCCTACTCTATAGACCCTAGCTACACGAGTAAAATATTATCACTTCTACAAAATATCAGTATATAAATTATTTTAAGGATGGAAAAGAGTACATCATCAAAGGAGAGATTAATCCCTTCTCTATGAATGAAGTACGCAAGTATGAATATGCCAAGTACTTCCTGCTTGACTTCAAAGACACCGAAAGATGCGGTAAACCTACATCTAGAGGGAAAAGCAAATAGATGTAGGTAGCCACCATCTCGGTCTTCGGAAGCAACTCTGAAAACGAGGAAGAGATAATACTCTCAGGCCAACCTCAGTCGGGAAATGACGATCCGAGCCGAGCCAAGTAGCTACCGCTTTAGTCTTTGGTAGCGGCTTAGAAGAAGATGTTGAGATAATGTTCTCCATTCATCCCTTATCAAAATCCCTTGACGAGGCAGACCGAGCTCTACATGTTACTATGGATCTGCCTCGACACTATAAAGAACTCGATACAGTCAACGCTGACAATATAGAGGAGCTGATAACCTTTTATGTCCTTTCCAAATATAAAGAAGCGAAAGAAATTCTCTTCTATAAATCTGAAGAGACCAAAGATGAAAAAGAAATTTGGCCAGGACTTGACCCAGCCCTCAGTAGGTTGCAGTCCATTCGCATGCCCAAGTACTTTTCAAAGAGTTTAAAGAATCTCCTAAGGCGTCAAGGAGTACCCCTCGAACAAACTGTTCGGGAAGCTTAGTTCTGCAGGGGAAACTAGGAAGTGCCAGGGGATCATAAATTCAAGCCCAATAGGAAAATAGATGCTACTGGATTTGGATATACCAGATCAAAGAAGCGGGAAAGAATCCACACCTTCCACACAATAGGTGAAAAAATGTCGAAACTCTTCGAATGCTTCACAAATGAAGACGAGAAGATCTCAGAAATGGCACCAGCCTTAAAGGATTTAGAAGAAGGGATCTATACCACGACAGAAAACCTAAAGAAGATAAACTTTGGAACATGAGATAATCCTGGACCCATGTTTTCCAGTGAGCTGCTATTAGAAGAAAAATTAGATACGCCGAAAGCCGTACTCATGGAGTACCGAGATTGCTTCACCTGAATTAATCCGAGATGCCGAGGCTCGATCTAGAGATAGCAGTACATAAGCTGTCCATAACATTGGGAGCAAAGCCTATCAAGAAAGTGCCAAGAAGGATGCGGCTCAAACCTGACCAAAGAATCAATAATGAAGTCAAGAAGCTAATCGACTCTGGCTTTATCCATGAGGTGCAATACCCCGATTGGATAGAGAATATCATCCCCGTGATGAAGAAGAATACAGTCTGGATATAAGTGGAATTTCAGGACTTAAACAAGACATGCTCGAAGGATGATTTCCCCGTACTAGTTACGGAGCTTATGATTGGCAACACCTCTACTCATGAGGTCTTCTCGTTCCTGGATGGATCTTCCTGTTATAATCAAATAAAGATGGATTCTGAAGAACAGAAGCATATAACTTCCGTACCCCGTTGAGCATATTCTGCTATAAAAAGTGATGCCCTTCAGATTGATGAACGTCGACGTGACATACCAAAGAGCGATGATGAAGATCTTCGAAGACTTGATCCACGAAATTGTCGAATGTTATACAGACAATCTTGTGGTCAAGAGCATGTCTCACAAAGAACACTAAGGACATCTCAAAATCGTATTCGAGTGCCCCCGGAAATATAACTTGAAAATGAACCCGCAAAAGTGCGCCTTCAGAGTCTCATCCGATAAGTTTCTAGGATTTATAATCTGCCATCGAGGGATTGAAATCGACCCCTTCAAAATCAGGGCAATTACAGAAATTCCCCCTCCAAGAAATCTCAAGCAACTGCGATTGCTCTAAGAGAAGCTCGCGTATATTCGGTGATTCATCACCAACCTTTCCAGCAAATGCTGTCCTTTCTCCAAGCTCATGAAGAAAGGAACCCCGTTCGTTTGGGATGAGAAATTCCAGAGGGAGTTAAAATAAGCCAAGCAGTACCTATATAATCCGCCAGTGTTATCTGCTCCCGTCCCAGGAAAGCCCTTCATACTATACACAACAACACTCGATAACTCTCTAAGCGCTCTATAGGCCTAAGAGAACGAGCAGGGCAATGAAAGAGCTCTGTATTACTTAATTCGAATCTTGATGGGGGCAGAATGCAACTACTCCCCTATTAAGAAGTATTTCTTGGCATTGATCTTCATAATCATGAAGCTCAGGCATTATGCTTTAGAACATGAATTTCATCTTATATCATGGATGGACCCACCCAAATACTTGATGAAACGAGCTATATTGATAGGAAAGCTCATCAAATGGGCTCTTAGGCTAATGGAATTCGCGATCACTTATCTTACTCTCAAAGCGATAAAAGGACAAGACATCTTCAACTACCTTGCTGGGTATCCTATCTGTAATAACCAGTTCCTTTGTAAATATTTTTCCGTATTTATAAATAAATGTTTCCTAAATTTTTCTCAATTAAATATTTTCTATAAATATTTCCTATTTTTTCTAATAATAATTTCTATATTTTTTTAGCCTAGACCTAAACCCAAAATCCAAGCTCGTTCCCTAACCCTACCTTACCCGACCCGACACGCCCTACCCGACCCGACCCGATCCCCCATCCTCCTCCTCCTCCTTCTTCTCCTTCTTCTTTTCTTTTCCTTCTTCTTTTCTTTTCCTTCCCGCCTTTTTCGCGATGAGCTACCCACGATCCACGCTCCTCCACGACCTCGGCCAAAGCCCACATCCCCGCTTCTTACTCCGCACGACCCGCCCCTTCAACGGCCTCGACGACGAAACCCACTCCCCGGCTTCTCCGAGATCTCTCCCACCTCTCGTGAGATCGCATCGCCTACCCCTCCTCCCTCTCTTCTCACAACTGACCCTCTTCTCCTCCTTCCCTCTTCTATTCTTCTTCCTTTCTTTCCTCCCCGAGTTTTCGCCCCCGTCGTTCCTCCTCCCTCACAACTGCCCGCACGAATCACTCCTCCCTACGCCCGCGCCCTACCCTATCGAACACCCCAAGACCTCCTCAACTATCACTCTGTCTCCTTCTTCATCAAACGAGCTCCACCCATCTTCAACCAACTCACTCACCCTTGCACCTACCGCCGCTGCCTTCTACCGGCATAGACCACCCACTACTGACCTCACCACTCTTCTGACAAGCTCACCTCCTCGGACCGGCAAATCCTCCCTCAACCTAGGTTTCGAGCTCCCCATCCCTCGCCGTCACCAACCCAGAGCGCCATCATCGGCTCACCCCAGCGTCGTCTGAGCACCAATGACTACCTCACGAACACCGCTGCCCCCTCCATCTCTGAGCTCCGATACTCCTTGCCACCATCTTCAACTCCCCTGACCCCTCATCTCCTCGCCTAGCCCCAGCTAATGAGCCCAAGCACCCACCGCTGCAACCCAAGCTCCCTCCGAGCCACCTTCCCCAGCAACCAGCTCCGCCTCCACCTACAACGAGCTCCCCCTTCTTCCGCCTCGCCGCCTGCGACCTGGGCCATCTCCAACGAGCTTCTTCCACCATCAGTTGATCTCCAGCGAACATTTCCTCCACAACACCACCATATATCCCTTTCCCTTGCCATCACTAGCTCCTCCCTCATCACCAGCAACCCCGTCGCCACTACCTCACAGATACCTCCGACCATCAACTCCATCCGAGAACTTCCTCCTCCTCTTGACTCCATCCCTCCTCCAGCTACCGACCCCTTCACCGAGCTCACTGCCTTGCACCAAGCACCCAAAACCCGAGCAAAAACCACTGCACCCCCAAACCTCCTTCCTCTATCTTCGGCGACCACACCTCCTTCACGATCCATAACCGATAAGCCCCTAGCGCCGCCGACGAGTTCTTAACACCCCCGCTCATCCTCGAATCCAGCACCACAAACCCGAGCCCGAGCTGCCGCCCATCACCGCCTGCACCTTCTGAGCTCATCGTTGTCGCCTTCTCTGCCCCACTGCCTCCTTGCTGTGTTGAGCCGCTTCCTCGTGTCTCCATGCACCAACCTTGAAGCTGAGCTCAAAGCCCTGCTGTCATTCCATCAAACAACCGTGTTGTTGCCGCCGACTTTCCCTTATAGCCACTGCCTCATGCCGTCGCTACAGTGCCCGGGATAGCCAACTTCAGGCAAGTGAACTCCACTTGCTTTACATGATATAGTAATAATAGATCGATGTGTATAGATATGTGAGTGTGCGGGGGGTGTATCTAGCTATATACCGCAAAGTATCGCGGTAGTTTTAATAATAAACCGTGGTAAGTTAGTGGTTGTGATTGGAACCAGTATAGTGATTTTTATTTTCATCTTGATAATATTTAGAAATTGACCTGATAAAAACTCATGTCGAATAATCGAAATAGATATCTTGAATGACACCGATATACATAATCAATATCGATCAATGTGAAACCCTAGATCAAAACATATCTTAAAATGACGGAACTTGTTATAGATAGTTTTGTTTACTGATAATGAACATCATGTAGGAATTTGCGTTGAAAATAGTGAAGTTTACATTATGTAACGACGCCCCAAAAGGCGACGTTGAATCTGGAATTCACCGCACATGCCACGTTCTAAAATCTATATTAAACTGAATGAAACTTGTAACCTAATGTTCTAGGGCTTGTATCGAAGCCAACTGATAAAACTACTGTATCCCATGGCCTATCTTTGAATTTTAATAAGTTTTAATGACGAAAACTGAGGCGATTCATGGCTCTGAACTGCAGTCCAGAGCAAGAATCTCTGCGTTTACCCGTTTTTAGAATGCATACTTTTCACTGTTTAAACGTGCAAGTGTGCGGAACCATAAATGGAAGCATGGATAATTGACTTAGATATCTAACGGTGTTGTTCTAATTGCATTCCGGTGTCATTTGATATTTATAACACTTTTTAAATTGTCGATGTGTGCTGCAGTTTCGTGCAGAACCAGAATGTATACCTTAACCTTAGACAGTGCATATCTCCCTGCGTACAGTGGGTATTATTGATCAGTCTGATACATTGGAAACATAACAGATAATTATAAATATTATCTAACTTGAGTGTCGCCTAATTATGATCCCAACAGGGAGTAAAACGTGTTACGAAATGGACTTCCTGTTCAGAAATTGAATTTCCATCAGTAATCACTTAAAATGACCATAACTCGCAAAACTGATACCCGATTGACTCAAAACAAATTTTTCCATACAGATAATTTAATACTATATTTATTCTTTTTATATTGTTTCGCCAAATTATCCACGTGAGATTTTACATGATTTTTCTAATCCAACCGACACCGGCTGCTTATATGTTTTTAGCAGTGCCTTTACTGTATTCCCATCATGTTGCATGACTGTTATACCTTTGTAAATAGTGTTCATTTGCATCAATATCCTAGTGACCATGTTACATTACGAAGTGATAAATGTTAGTAATTGGATTGTGGAAAGTACGTTAGTGTAAAAGCATGATTGAATAATGGATGTGACACGTACTTGTACACAATCAGCGGAACCAATTAGTTATTGCATTGTCGATGCCTATGGGACATATATAAGTGTGACTATAACTGGTATGGGACGAGTATGGAAGCACTTATATTAATGTCATAGGTAAGACATCGAGTACTGTCCATTTATCTTGGATACCAGTCGAGACATGCTTGATGGAGACCCTGCCTCCAGTTCTCGCGTAAGCTTGTTATGGAGCGACTAGTATTTAGATTCATGGTCGGTGTTTGATGTAGACCACGTGGCGTAGGGTAGTTTGAGTGTGAGTTCGATCAACAGAATCTCAGGAGTCCCACTGCCGGCATATTTAGTGATTTCGGGATTTGTTAGTGATAGTGTTTCTGATTCTTACTGATCGTGATTCGGGCCCGTGTTCCCTTACCCCTGGGGCTTACCTTTGGGTTGGGGATACTTCTGCGGTGGTTGACGCTCACACTTAGACTGAAGATAAGTTTAGTGACTTGGATATTGAGACTTAGAGACTGATAGCTTTAGTGACATGGACATCGCATTGATTACTGATTCGATACACATGCTTTACTGTTTACCTGTACAGGTTATTTCATGCTCGCGTCATTACTTTATGATTACTGTTTCACGTTCATCATCATTGCACATATTACATATTTATATATATTGCTATTATGTCGCTCCGACGACTTAAGTATGCATGCTCAGAATGAGAAGTGGACTTAGCTCGGATCAGGACCTTTCTTACCTCGAGGATACTGCGGACATCTAGATTAGCGACGTCAGCGCTATCCTTTCTTTTGACTCTATCTAGTTAGTTTTACATCTGTTTTGATAGAGTTAGCGACTGCATTTCTCATTAATTGTGCTATGATTACTGATTACCACATAACGCTAGAAACCGAAGTATGGCTACGGCAGGATATTTTCTTGACCGTAGGAGCATGGCTGGCCTTGTCATCCCTAGTATTCCGTATTTTGGGAAGCGAGGCGTGATATGGTTTTGTTGGTATCAGAGCCAGGTTGGTTTAGAATGAGATTACAATTCAGTTTAGAGATCCCTTGATTTATATCTAGTGATACTGCTCTTCATTTCCATATAATCCTTATTACATCATCGTTCAAAGTCTTGACCTACCACTTGATCTTACTTTCAGTTATTAATCCGATATCCTATCTTGAATCTTGTACCTTATACCATCCAAAAACTTATTGTTTCAGGACCATGGCTTCCAACGACTCTTCTTCCACCTCCACTCCCCAGAGTCAGACCGTCAAGATTTTGGGTGTAATGCAAGGCTTAATGGAAGCCCAGGAGGGAACAAACGATCTTTTGGCCGAAGGATTAAGAAGGAAAATGGTTCAGACATCAGGAGGAGTTCCCAATCATAGGGGAATCCCTGTTAAGCAAAGAGGAGGTATGCACATGAAGCGCTCATTTGTTCCTCAACAACAGAAGCAGCGGAGAAGCCAAATTTATGGTTATTGTAAGTGGCCAGGACACCTTCAGAGGGACTGTCGCCGGGCCAAAGGGCAGTGCTTAATTTTTGGATCTGACGAACATCTTGTCAATAGTTGCCCTAGAAGGAAAGAGCTGCAAGGAGGAGATTCGTCAACACCTTCCACATCTGGTTGAGCAGCTTGGATGTTTTCGTATCTTGAATTTTAAGAATGAAACGGACCCAACACAAGATTCTGACTTGCTTTATGACATTGCAGAGATTTAGATATCGACGCGGAGTTATCAACTTTCATGCTTTCAATAAAAACATTGTTACTCTATTTAGTAGCTGTTTTCTTTCGTTTAAAATCTTGTATCTGTTGAACTTCTTAGTTTGAATACAATAAAGTTGGGAATTGTGACTCACTACTTTTCTTTGACTCACTATATTTAGACGCTAAACTTAGTTGACACCATGGTTCATCACCGCACCCCTGACTCTCTTTTTCAATTAGGTTGTATCTTGTCGCATACCCCTGTCTAAAATTGTCAAACCCTATACTCTTTGTTAACTTATATCTCTCCCTGATTTTGAATCTGATTTGCATCCTTTATCTTTATATCATTCTGGAAAACCCAATTCCTCTTCACATTTCTTCCATTCGGGTGCTTGCTCATGTCGTCGATCTTTGAAATATATACCGCAATCAATTCTCCGACTAGTCTACTGTATATTACTAGTGTTATTTTTCTGTTGACATAGTTATAATTAGTAACGTTTACTATTTCAAATTTAGAGTTTTGCCTTTTTATAGTTAGTTAGATTTCCATTATGTGTTAGTAAGTATTTTTAGTTTTACTTACTGTCCCAAAGTTCTCTACTATTTTCAAGCTTTTCAATTGTTTTGATTTACATTGTATATTTTATTTTCTAGTGAATTTTCCATACTAATCCTATTCTTCTTAATATGTTGTGTTATTCTTCATACTTCTTGTTTGGACTTTTCTCTACTTTTAACTACAGAATGCCATCTCAATTTAACTACTACGCTACCTTACTTTAGCATTCTATTATAATGTTATCGTTTATATTCAGTTAGTATATTAGTGATCTCTTATTTAACTCCTAAAATTAGGTTTATTAACTGTTTAGTTTTTCTCTTGTACACGTTTTATCTTGATTATCTACATAGTTTCTCTTTGCTTTATTCTTGTTTATGCTAGCTATTTTTCATTTTCATATCTTCGTTTGGTTACTTATGAATGTACTTCATTTTCTATGCTCTCTAATACAATTATCGTTATTCCGCATGATAGTAGTTTGTTTATTTATTTCATACCTATATCATCTCTGTCTTAGTTTATCTTTATTTCCATATATTTTATTTTCTCCGGACTTTTATATATATAAACTAGTCTTTATCTTTACTTTATCTATTGTTATCTAGTTTGGCGACTAGTCATTTTTATACCATATGAATTTCTCTCCCTCACAATATTTTCTTACTTTATCAGTATCCAACCTCTGTTGTTTTGTGCTTGCTCAATTTATATAAGTTTGTTTTGTTTTGTCTACGATATTTTCATTCTTGGCTATTTCGTGTATATGATTTCCTTACTGGTCTTCGTCGTGCTATGTTTCGTTTATCTTATCGCTTCATATCCCTTTTATACTATTACTCTAAGTTACATATTGTTCTTATATATTTTTCCCCTTACATTCATAATGTTATTAATCCAATATTAGGTTCATTCTTTTTCCTTTTTAAACTACTAATATATCCACACTTTAAATATATCTTATCAAGTCAAAAAAAAGAAGGAAATTTCAATTGTTTCATATCAATACTTTTAGTTTAGATGTCACTTTTGTTGCTTTCATTACTAGCTCACTTATTATTCGTCTTATTTTTTCGACACTTTTACCTTATAAGTATTCTAAAGTTATTTTGTACTTGTTTGAGTTGTAGTTTCACCAAAATAGTTTTGTTTCTTAAGCCTTATTAGCCAATCCTTCACTATTGTTTATTATTGTTATTATATTTTCCATTGTATTTGTATATATACAGTTGATTACTATAAATTGTTATGTATTTATTCTTACATATGACCATCCCTTTTTTTATCGCTCTACTTCTTATATACAAATATTTGATTTTTCTAGTTGTTTTTCCTTACTTTTATAGCTTAGTGTTTATTTTAAATTTCGAGGCGAAATTTTATATAAGTGGGGTATGATGTAATATCCAGTTCCTTTGTAAATATTTTTCCGTATTTATAAATAAACGTTTCCCAAATTTTTCTCAATTTAAATATTTTCTATAAATAATTCCTATTTTTTCTATAATAATTTCTATATTTTTTTAGCCTAAACCTAAACCCAAACCCAAGCATGTTCCATAACGCCACCCTACCCGACCCGACACGCCCTACCCGACCCGACCCGATCCCCCATCCTCCTCCACCTTCTTCTTATTCTTCTCCTACTTTTCTTTCATTCCCGCCTTTTTCGCGACGAGCTCCTCACGACCCACGCTCCTCTACGACCCACGCTCCTCCACGACTTCGGCCAAAGCCTACGTCCCCGCTTACTACTCCGCGCGACCCGCTCCTGCAACGTCCACGACGACGGATCCAACTCCTCGGCGTCTCCGAGATCTCGCCCACCTCTCGCGAGATCCCCCCGCCTGCCCCTCCTCCCTCTCTTCTCACAACTGACATCTTCTCCTCTTTTCCTATTCTCTTCTTCTTCCTTTCTTTCCTCCCAGAGTTTTCGCCCTCGTCGCTCCTCATCCCTCGCAACTGCCCGCACGACTCGCTCCTCCCCACGACCGTGCCCTACCCCATCGAACTCCCAGTGACCTCCTCAATTGTCACTCCATCTCTTCCTTCATCAACTGTGCTCCACCCATCTACAGCCAACTCACTCACCCTTGCACCCACCGTCGCTGCCTTCTCCCGCCATAGGCCACCCACCACTAACCTCTCCACTCTTCCGACGAGCTCACATCCACGGACTGGCACCTCCTATCTCAACCTAGCTTTCAAGCTCCCCATCCCTTGCTATCACCAACCCAGAGCGCCATCGTCGGCTTACCCCAGCGCCGCCCGAGCACCAACGACCACTTTACGAACACCGCTGCCCCCTCCATCTCCGAGCAACGAGCCTCCTTGCCACCATCTTCACCTCCCTCGATCCCTTATCTCCTCGCTTAGCTCCAGCCAACGAGCCCAAGCACCCACCGCTGCACCCTAAGCTCCCCACGAGTCACCTGCAATGAGCTCCCCCTTCTTCCGCCTCGCCACCTACGACCTGGTCCATCTCCGACGAGCTTCTTCCACCATCAGCCGATCTCTAGCGAACACTTCCTCCACGACACCACCACATATCCCTTTCCCCTGCCATCACCAGCTCCTCCCTTATGGCCAGCAACCCCATCTCCACTACCTCATCGATACCACCGGCCATCAACTCCACCTGAGAACTTCCTCCTCCTATCGACTCCATCCATCCACAACTACTGACCCCTTCACCGAGCTCACTGCCTTGCACCAAGCTCCCAAAACCCGAACCGAAACTACTGCACCCCCAATCCTCCTTCCTCCATCTCCAGCGAAAACACCTCCTTCATAATCCATCACCGACAAGCCCCTAGCGCCACCGACGAGTTCCCAGCACCCCCTGCTCATCCTCGACTCCAGCACCACAAACCCGAGCCCGAGTTGCCACCCATCACCGCCTGTGCCGTCTGAGCTCATCGCCGTCACCGTCTCTTCCCCACAGCCTCCTTGTTGTGTTGAGCCGCCGCCTCGTGTCGCCATTGCGCCATCTTCAAAGCCGAGCTCAAAGCCCCGCTAGCATTCCATCGAACACCAAAGCCGTTGCCGCCAACTTTCCCTTACAGCCGCAGCCCCGTTCCGTCACCACAGTGCCCTGGATAGCCGACGTCAGGAAAGTGAACTCCACTTGCTTTACATGGTATAGTAATAATAGATCGATGTGTATAGATATGTGAGTGTGTAAGGGTGTGTGTGTATCTAGCTATATACAGCAAAGTATCGCGGTAGTTTTAATAATAAACCGTGGTAAGTTAGTGGTTGTGATTAGAACCGGTATAGTGATTGTTATTTTCATCTTGATAATATTTAGAAATTGAACGGATAAAAAATCTTGTCGACTAATTGAAATAGATATCCCAAATGACACTGATGGAGGCTGTTATCTCCATCAGATGTTTTCCTCCGTTGATCCCGTGATGGCGGTTTTTAGCGGCTGAGATTGGTTTAGGGGTCAAGTGTGTGGATCTCAATGGGTTGTTGTTGATGCCGACCTATCTGAAAAAAAATACCGGGATCGGTGACCACCGTAGGACCCTCCGACGATCAAGTTAGTACCTTTGAATAAGGGTAGAGTAGCGGCATATTGGAATGAGTTCTTCCTTTACCTGAGTCGTCCGAAAGTTGGGTTTATATAATGGTCGCGTGGAGAAAGCCGGCGCGAGATCCTCGCTTTGAGTTACGCCCCTGCATTATCCCCGCAATAATGGTGGGATACACCCATTAATCGGGGGACGCACCAGCGTGGGACGCGGAACGTGGGGCGGCGGATATCTTGCATTTGGCGAGATACACGGAACCGATGCAGAGTCGCTTAGGCTCCCTGCTCTCGGATCATCGGGGAGGCCGAGGAAGCTCGGTTCCCTAGATGGCTCGAAGACGAGCCCGAGGCCAAGGAAGCTCAGCCCTGCTAGACAGCTCGGAGTCGAGCAAGGAGGTTAAGGGAGCTTGGTAGACTACTCGGAGACGGGCGGTTGGTTGCTTGCTAGGTGAATATGGAATGTACTTAGGGAGGTCTCCAATAGGTCGGGTGCGTCCTCGGAGACGAGTTCCCGAGGTACGTCCCCAAAGTATCATACTTACTCTAGCTCTGTAGCCCCTGAGACATGTTATCCGCTATGCGTCATGATCCGGGGAATTTCCAGTTGTGAGCATCATCATTAGCCCCCCACTCTTGTTCTGACCTATTTATGGGTCGGGTCGAGAGTGGCCTGCATGGTTTTCTTCTGCTCAGTTTGGTGTCGAGAATCATAGTGTGGATTACCCAGGAACAATATGGCATTTGGCGGTTCCATCATTTCGATCTTTGGGTCCACGTGGCGTCTCACCGTGCGCCTAAATTTTCATGCGTATCCCAAATGGTGTCAGCGGATCATTGAAATGATTGTGCTTTAGAGAGGGGGAGCCGTTTCACTCGATCTTCGGTTGGGCTACGGGCTACATGTCGAACGTTCGTTGGCGGGTGCGACAGGCTGCCTCTGACTTCTGCAGCGAAGAGTTGTCCCCAATGGTCAACCGCCATGTGGAGCCCCGACGGCCGCTAGGCGCGACGCTTCGTTGTTGCAGGAATCAATCTGGGCCATAGGATGTTCTTTTTGGGGGTGTATAAATAGGAGGGGACCATCCAAGGGCCAACACTTTGCCTTAATTCACTTTCGTCGCTTGAAGATTGCTCGAAGCTCCTACGCATAGATTAGATCTTCCGTTGATTTTCCTCGGCGAGTGCGTTTCTTTGAATCAGGTTAGATGTCTTCCTCCGAGGTGTCTATAGATGTAGTAGGGGTATAGTCGGGCGATGAGGCTCCAGTTGCTGGGGCCGAGTCCGGTGGGTCTTCTTCCTCTTCGGCTTCAGATAGTCGAGAGGGTTCTTATTCTACTGTGTCTTCTATGTCGGGCTCAACCCCTAGAGTCAGGGCTGCCTGAGTCACCCGACGTCGGACAGTGGCAAGGGCTTCCAAGGCGTGCATCGGGAATACCCACAACGCGCCCTCTGTCTTGAATCGCATGGTCGAGCTTTCCGACATCCGGACTCGATTCAATATTCCCTCTAACTATTCACTATGTGTGGCCAGAGAGGGTGAGCGGGCAGACCAGGTGCGGGATAAAGAGATTGCCCTGTATCTAGAAGCATTGCAGGAAGGAATTCATCTGCCCTTCTCACCAGAGGTTTGTGCAGTGCTTCATTGCTTCCATCTTGCCCCGGGCCGGCTAGCGCCGAACTCGTAGAGTATCCTCTACGGGTTTCTGGTCGGGTTAAAATTTGATCGGATCCCCTACAGTTTGACCATCCTCTTGCTTTTCTTTGTTATAAAAATCACCCTGGTACCAGTAAAGAAGAACCGAGCTGGGTGTACTTTTCGTTTAAAAAACATAAGGGTGGAGCGGCCGGGTCGGGGTTAGTGGTAATCCATTCTTCCATCCATGAATGGAAGGAGAAGTACGTCTTCGTCGGGCCCCTAGAGGGCTAGGATTGGTCAGTGCCCACACAGCGGCATAGGGCCGACTGCCCGAGGGCAAAGCGGTCTACCTCCCCCGAGGTGAAGGTGGTGTCTTAATGGGAACCGATCCAGCAAGCCGATGTCCTGCTTTCCGAGAAGGTACTGAGCTGGGATGGGCTCGGTCCTGCACGTTTTTTGGGTAAGTTGGGGTTTTGACGATCTGCTTAGACTCTGCAAAATTTCTTTTCCGTTTCAACTTTGCTAATCTTTTCTCCTGTGTGTTATTTTTTTGCAGAGCCCATGGACCGATCAAAAATCATGGCTGCCATGGCTGCCAAGGCCCAAGGAAGAAAGATGGGTGGTGCAAGTTCGTCTCGACCCGGTCCAAGCGCGGCCCCGAGGAAAACTCCTCCGGCCCAACCTTCCGCAGCACTCCTAGTCTTGGAGGAGCACCGTGGGGGGGATCAGAAGCACGTGCGGGACCCATCGCCCCAGATGAGGGAGGAGGAGTCTCCCCACACTGAGGAAACCCCCTCAAGAGAAAGAAGCAGGTGATCTTTCGGCCACCCCCTGTCGAGATCCTTCTGCGGGAGGGTGACTTCTGCATTGAGGTGCCCTCGGGGCTATCCATGGCCGACACCTTGCTAGCAGACATGGAGAAGGTGGCGAGGACCAAGATTCCCCGAGGCATAATGAAAGCCCAAGTGGCCGCAATTGCCCAGGAGGCGGATTAGGTCGATAGCTTCTTTCTTAAGGAATTTTTTAAGTTTTATTTCCTCGGTATCAGTTTTCTAACATGTTTGTTGTTTTCCACAGGTCCTCCGACACTGTGCTCTCCTTGTCCACATGGAATCCGAGGAGATAGCCCCGGCAATGAAGAAGACGGGCGAATCCTCCTCATGGGAGGAAGAGCTTCGCCATCAATTGCAGCAAGCGGAGAAGATTAGACGCCGAGGGGCTGACGATCTCCAAGCTGAAGGAGTCCCATCGTCTTCTCACCGAATCCAACCGGGTTATTCAAGCTAAGATGGAGGAGACGAACGGCCTTTACAACTCCATGAAAAGGTCGAAAGATGCCATCAAGAAGGATGCTTAGGGCGGCTTTGGACGCGGCGAAGCTTGCCAAGAGCCGGGAAGCGAAGGCCGTGGAGGAATACAAGGCGTCTGATCATTTTTACCTTGATCTCGCCGAATCCGCGGCGGTCGGGTGGCACAAGGCCCTCAATGCCCTTAAGGAATCTTTATCGGAGTTCGTCAACGGCGAGCTCCGTGCTATGTTCCCCCTCACCGATGAAGAGCCCCAGGGAGAAGTCATGGAGCTGGCTGAAGGAGGCGAGGCTGTCGGTGGAAGCACCGACCCTGAGGTCGCCATTTTAGCCCCTGATGGTGGCGTCTAGCAGGGAGAGATCCCAGCCGAAGGGGCAGTCTGAGTTATCCCCCCTTCACGATTTTTCTTGTATATATTTTTTGTTTTAGAATTTTGTACGCCTCCGGGCATTTTTGTAAGGCTGAAGAACCTACAATACCTTGTATATAATTTTGATCATAAATAAAGTATACATTTTCCTTTGCTCAAATATATGATCATTCTGCAGGTACTTTAGCTCGTATACTTTTCAGTATTCAAATCTTCATTCTGCAAGTATTTTTAGCTCGTAAGTCTCTTCATCTTCGTAGTGTTAGGCCGGTGTCTACCCTTTCTGGGTGACGATCGTTCATTGAGTATGAGTTAAACGATAGCCAAGTGTAGGAAGGTCGGTATTCTCCCTTTCTCCGGAGTCGAAGTGGCGATCACGCATCGAGTATGAACCAATCGATAGCCAAGTGTAGGGAGGTCGGTATTCTCCCTTTCCCCGGAGTCGAGGTGGAGAACGCTCATCGAGTATGAACTGAACGATAGCCGAGTATAGGAAGGTCGGCTTCACTTGATTCTACTCGGTCGCCTCGCGATAAGGGCTTTGGATCCACAGTGTTTGTTGGGCAGGAATCTATCCTTTATGGATGAGCCGAGCAGGAAGCTGTCCGGCCGTCTTGGGGTGAAGGCTTTGGATCCACAGCGTTTGTTGGATAGGAATCTACCCCTTTTGGATGAGCCGAGCAGGAAGCTTCCGGCCTCCTCGTAGTGAGGGATTTAGATCCATAGCGTTTGTTAGGCTGGAAGCTACCCGCTTATGGATTAACCGAGCAGGAAGTTACCCGGCCGCCTCCTGGTGAGGGATTTGGATCCACAGCGTTTGTTGGGCAGGAATCTACCCCTTATGGATGAGCCGGGCAGGAAGCTGCCCGGCCACCTCGTGATGAGGGCTTTAGATCCACAGCGTTCGTTGGGCAGGAAGCTACTCGCTTGTGGATGAGCCAAGCAGGAAGCTTCCTGGCCGCCTCATGGTGAGGTCTTTGGATCCACAGCGTTTGTTGAGCAGAAAGCTACCTGCTTGTGGATGAACCGAGTAGGAACCTACCCGGCCACCTCGTAGTGAGGGCTTTGGATCCACGGCATTTGTTGGGCAGGAATCTACCCCTTGTGGATGAGCACGGCATTTGTTGGGCAGGAATCTACCCCTTGTGAATGAGCCGAGCAGGAAGTTGCCCGGCCGCTTCGTGAGGAAGGCTTTAGATCCATTTCTTTGTTGGGCAGGAATCTACCCCTTATGGATGAGCCGGGCAGGAAGCTACCCGGTCGCCTCGTGATGAGGGCTTTCTTAACTCTCTAGTATCTTCTTGGGGCGTCGTTCAACCTCCCTGGACCCGTAAAGCCGGGGAAGGGTGACCGTCGTGGATGACACGTGGCAGCACCATATCGGAAAAGTGCGATATTCTATGATTTGCGTCGTTGTACGAGTAAATCTCGGCCATTGGAAGATTTTTGTTGAGGCTATAAATACCGAAGACATATTGGTTTCTTCCTAGTCTTATGTTTTTGAAGATGATCGGCCGCGTGTACACCATCAGGGAGATCGTTTCTCGCAATGACGTATATTTTTATAACCTTGATCATTCCGAGGAGACGTACAAAACGGTGATAAGCCGCTTGGAAGGCCACTGCGAACGCTTACTTCCCCTGCGATCTCCTCTGCTTCAGGTGCTAATTTACGATATATGGAGTACTTCCCCGGGTCTGTACAACACGCTGTCTCCGCAGTTAATGGATAAGGCATTCGACAAAATACACACGGTCTATGGGCTTTGTCTGATCTCAAAGAGTAGGAGGGACCGCTCGATGGATCTTCTGCTTGAAAGTTTTCATTAAAGGTTAGTCGTCGCATCTTGCTCGGCGGACGAGAATCCTGGGGAGCCCGTGGCATGTAGGGTGTTTCCCCCAATCAGAGGAAAGCTCTGTTCAAATTTCAAAATTTGAAATGAAGTAGAGCTTCATAGCAGCGCCATGCACGCTGCACACTAAGCAGCACAACACGTGCAAAGCACGTGAGCGCTGGCGCCAAGCCTGCGGCACTCTAAGAAGCGCACCACGTGCAAAGCACGTGAGCGCTGCACTCTAAGCAGCGCACCACGTGCAAAGCACATGAGCGCTGGCGCTAAGAGAGCTGCACTCTAAGCAGCGCACCACGTGCAAAGCACGTGAGCACTGGCGCTAAGTGCGCTGTGCTCTAAGCAGTGCACCACGTGCAAAGCACGTGAACGTTGGCGCTAAGTGCGCTGTGCTCTAAGCAGCGCACCACGTGCAAGGCACGAGTGCGCTACTGCTAGAACTAAATGTTCTCGGCCCATGGATCAATGATCCAACGAACATGATTAAAAATCATCAATTGACCAGAATAAAATTCTGTTAAGGAAAGATTCCTTAGAATCTTTCCAAACAGAAAAGATTATTCTATAAAAATCAGATCACTGTTGGATCAATGATCCAATGGTGATTAAAATCACCAAAATACAGAATAAATTCTGTATGGGAAAAGATTTCCCAATCTTGTTAAAAAAAGAGAAGATTGCCTTCTGTAAATCAGAAGCCCTTGGATCAAAGATCCAACGGGGGAAACATTCCCAAATCAATTAGAGAAAAGATATCTCCAACCGATTCAATAAATCAGCCTTCACTATATAAAGGCCCCAAGACTTCAAGTCTGAGATACAGAGACATATAGAAGAACCCCCCCCCCTAAACTTTGAGAAATTCAAAGACAAAGAGCAAGATCTCAGAAGAAGAAAACTTTCTTCAAGGTAAAAAAAGAACAGAGAGATGAAATCATCTCATATAAAAAGAAGAATTTAATTCTTTTTCTAAGATCATGGATCTATAAGACTAACGTATCCTTAAACCCACCATCTAAGACTAACGTATTAACAAAAGTTTAAGTTTATCTTAGTTTCAAATGAGATTAACGAATCCTTAAACCCAACCCAAACCCAAATCTGAGAAAATACGGATTTGGACTAATCCACGGCCTACGGGCGACAACATAAATTAATCTCCGTATACAATCCACGGGAAACCAAAAACAAAACAAACACACACGACACGAAGTGACCATCTGGAGAAGGAGAAAGTGGTTACCGCGATGCAGTAACGTAATTAACTGCATGGGCTTGCGCCTGCAGGGAAGAGCGTCCCCACAATCAAAAACCCCTCAACGAGGGGGAATCTGACGAAGTCTGCTACAACGGCCGCATCCGTCTAAACCTTCGATACATGGTGCCATAAATCAACTTGGTATCTTCGGAGAGGTGGACGGATAAAACCAAATAGCATCTTCCCTCGAAATTTAGGCCAGACGTCCCAACGTCCCGATCGTGTCTTTCGGCGGAGTACAGATTCTGGCATGCCCGGTAGGACCTCCTTTTGCTCTTTCCACTCCACACTTCGTGTGTCGTGTTTCATGAACAAATAGCGGTTTGACATGGTTGCCTTTGGATGTGAAGTACTAAGATTTGGTATCTTGCTCCATGCAGAAAAAAAATAAAGGATCAATGGCTTCAAACTGCGCTAACTGCAACTGCAACTCGCACTCCGTCCTGTCCAGAGGAGTGACTTACGGGCCCCAAGCGGCCTCCATCTTCGCCATGCCAGTGGAACAGGTGACTCAGGCCACCACTGGACTGTTCTTCGGGACCATGCTCCCGCCAATGAGCTTCGGCGCTCCTGTACCATCGCAAGAATCTCCGAAGAAGTCGGTCTTCGATTGGTTTGCAACTACTGCGGCCTCTCTCAACGGGTCGCCCAAATCCAGTGCCTCGGTTTTCAATAAACTGGGTCGAAGCTCCAACGAGCCCATGAAGAAGCCCACAATTCCTAAAGGGGTTATCCCGAAGCGGATAGTCATTCCTTCCCCTGAAGTCGTCAGAGCGGCTTCCCCTGCTAAGGAGTCAGTCTTTGCAAGACTGGCCGTTTCAGCTCCCGTTCCAGGAAAAGTCATGAAGGTTGTTTCCCCTGTTCGAAAGTCGGCCTTCGCAAGACTGACTATCCCTTCTCAACAGACGTCAGTCTTCTACAGGCTAGCGCCAATAACAATCTATCCTCAAAGTAAGGGGCAATAGGAAGCTCATCCAACAGCGGAGGTGATCCTGGCCGCACGACATGCTCGACGTCGCCACTGGCGCCGACTGAGGAAAGATGGGGGCAGTTCACCCTCTGGATTTACGCCGCCAGCTCCAACGGTGGAAGTCGATACTGCTGTTCCAACTGGGAACAGCTTTGAACCACTAAAGAGGGTGCGCAAGAACTTTCCGAAGGCCATACTCAAAAAATCTCCTCTACCTATGGAGAACGTTACAAAGGTGAAGTTGGAGCAGCCCCCTCAGCGGCTGTCCTCTAAAATTTATAAAGTTTGGCGACAGGTTTAAGACTCGGTGATCAACCAAGACTACTCCAGCCGACAAAAGAAGATGAGGGTTCGGCAAGAGAAGGACCAACTTGTCATGCCACGGGAGATGTTATCTATTCAGGTGCCCGCTGCAACGGCTCCCTTAACTTCGACCGCTCACAAAAGGGGAAGGCTGAAGAAAATCCCCGTGTCCGCAACGAATCTCAAGGGCACTGAATCTAAACGCCCCAAGTTTAGGGGCATAGTGGTGCACACTGTTTATATGGCATCCGGGAAAGTGGATAGCCGTGCTTCTACGGGTCACCGACCGCTCACCCGATCAGTGACAAAGGCCCAGGAGCAACAACAGAAGCCCCAGGAGATGTTAACACAGATGGCCGCACTCACTGGGCCAAAAAAAAGCCCGGAGACGTCGTCAGAGCAGCGTCATGAACAAGAAACCGATGTTGAGTTCCTCCGCAGAATTTTTAAGAAAAAGGACAAAGAGGTCGCGGAACAAGCGGCCAACATAAAACAAATGGCCCTTCTATTCAAAGATATGGTAGGCATGATGATCCAGCCGGACCCTCCAGCCGAAGATCCTCCAGTAATAATTGAAGATGATAGAAGAGAGACATCAAATCCTCTGCCGGCTCTGTCAAAAGCCAAGGAGGAGACCATCTCCAAAGCCACGCTCGATGATTATACAGCTCAAAAAATACGAGCTCATTAAGCGAATGAAGCGGCTGGCCAAGTCGTCAGAACTGGACGGCCCTATCCGGGTTGGTACGATCAAATAAAGTATCCGCCAGGATACACGATTCCTAAATTCTATGTGTACTAGGGGACAGGCAATCCCCATTAACATGTCGCTCAGTTCAGGGCTCTCTGCGGCAACACTGGAGGGGATGATAAGCTACTGCTTCGCCAATTCATCGGCAGCTTGGCGGAGACGGAGTTCGAATGGTACTCAGAGCTTCCTAACGACTCCATCAAAACTTTTACAGAGATGGAATTGCTGTTCACCAAGCGTTTCGCAAGCGCTAGCGAACGCAGCCCAATCACCGCAATAATTAACGCCAGAGTAAAGCCAGGAGAAACATGGGTGCAATACGTGATACAGTGGCGGAATCTATGGTCGAAGTGCGAGCAGCGCATCGAAGAAGCGCCTGCAGTAGGCATGTTCATGGGCACTCTTGATCCGCAGGCGACCATGTCCCAGTTCATGATGTTCTTCAAGACGACCACTTTTCAGGTCTTGATCGACAAGCTGGCCCAAATGGACCAAATGGGCCATAGACCGTCCTCCTCATAGACGGATCCTCGGAATGAGAAGGGGAAAGGGAAAGCAACCTTCGTCGCCAATGCTCAACAACAACCGAGTGGCCCGAGACCTGTTGTTCGCCAAAGCAAGAAGCGGCAATCCCTCAATGAGAAGTTAAGACATCCATACTCGTTTCCCCAGGATAAAACAAGGAGACTGTTCGAACTAGCAGTGCGCAACGGGCTCATCACTCTACCGGAGCCGAGACACCCACTACAACTGAACGATGTCAACGATCCTAATTACTGCCCCTACCACCGAGTATTGGGTCATCCGATCGAAGATTGCTACATCTTCAAAAATTAGGTTGAAGACCAGTATCAACAGGGCAAGTTCGCGCTGTCCGAAAACTGGAAGATAAACCCACCACAACCCCATGCTCCGAAAAAGATGGACATGCCGGGGACATATTCATAGAGAAAGCCCCACCGGCCGAGATGTCCTAAAACTAACAACGGACCGAAACGTCCTTTAACTAACGACTGACCGAGACTTATATAAACTACTACGGATCGCGGCATCCCAAGGCAGATGCAAAAAAAACGGTACGTCCATAAGCAAGATGGGCACGGATGAAAACCCGAAAGGGTTCCGTGAGTAAAAACAGCAGAACTGCCGGCGAGTTTGTGAAAACCCGAAAAGGCGCAATCTCGTTAAAAGACACTTGCAAGGTCCTCTCGACCCTGTAAGGAGAAAATAGCTGCGTGAGATCCTTACGACTAACAAAGGAGAAATACACTTAGGAATCCTCACGATCCCTAAGGAGAAAATACACTTACGAGATCCTCACGACTCGTAAGGAGAACCCTCTTATGAGACCCTCACTGCTCATAAGATTCAAAAGCCTTAAGTTATAGGGATCTGAACCTGTTCTTAAGCCATCACAATCCTTAGATTTCCCTACAAATAGTTCAATATTGACCCTTGTATACAATCCACGGGCACAAACAAACATCATCCCCAACAGAGTCCCACTATTGACGAGGGATATCTTCATATGGCGAACAACACTTGTATGTCCTCTCGAATTATAAGGAGAAAACACTCTTGCGAGATCCTTACGACTTATAAGAGATCATACACTTAAGAATCCTCACGATTATTAAGGAGAAAACGTACCTACGAGATCCTCACGACTCGTAGGGAGAAACACCTTTATGAGACCCTTATGGCTCATGAAGTCAAAAGCCTTAGTTGACAGGATCTTAACCCTGTTTGCTAAGCCACCTTTGTTCGACATCGACAAAGGAAAATGATGATTCTCTCCTGGCAATATCCCAGTTGCAGCGATGCTGATGCCTAAATCGGTATCAGATCCCAAGTCCCATACTCACGAGAAAAAATCAGCGAGCGAAAAATTCATATGAAATAGCCGAAATGATGGGGGCAACTTGCAACGAAATCAGCAAGTAAAATATATGCATAAAAAACAGCCGAAATGATTGAGCAAATTGCAATAAAAATCAGCGAGTAAAAAAAATAGCCGAAATGGTTAGGGCACCGCGAAAAATAGCCGAAATGATTGGGTAATCGCGACTTTCGCGATATAAAAGCTGAAATGATAGAGCATCGCGGAAAGAAAACAAAAAAATACATATGAAATGAAACTTTTTCCCTACAGGTGAGATCACATATCCCTGTATACAATCCATGGGCACAAACAAAGAGGGAACCATATCATACCACCATGCTCTATTATAAAGAGAGCCAAGTCTCGATAGCAACATCTGCATCTCAAGAGATCAACAATGGCGTTCCTTCTCGTTCCAATCAGAAGCAGATACGACGTCAACAAACGGAGCCATGGCAAAGCCCCCTAGTTCCAAATCTCGAAGGTTCACAAACAGCTTAGAGACAATCTCGGAGCCGCGACAAAGTCCCCAGTTCCAAGACTCTACGGTTCACAGACAACCTAGAGTCAACCTAGACATCACAGAAAGCGGAAATACGTCGGCCAATGACCTCCATCTCGGAAACACGTCATCCAATGACCCCGTCTCGGAAATACGTCAACCCTGACATCGCAGAAAGTGGAGTATGCCGCAGGAGGCAGAGAACGTCAACCTAGACACCGCAAAAAGCAGAACAAGTCAACCAACTCTAGGAAAATCAGTGTCCTTGGTAAAAACCTCGATTCAGGAAAATCGGAATCCTTGACGAGAGCATCTCGATTCGCATCGACCCGCAAGGAAATCAGTGTCTTTGTAGGAATACCTCGATTCGTCTCAACTCCGAGGAAATCAGCGTCCTTTGGCAAAAACCTCGATTCAGGGAAATCAGCATCCTTGACGAGAGCATCTCGATTCGCGTCGACCCGCAAAGAAATCATTGTCTTTGCAGGAATACCTCGATTTGTCTCAACACCAGGTAAATCAGTGTCCTTGGCAAAAACCTCGATTCAGAGAAATCAGCGTCCTTGATGAGAGCATCCCGATTCGCGTTGACCCGCAGAGAAATCAGTATCTTTGCAGGAATACCTCGATTCGTCTCAACTCCAGGGAAATCAGTGTCCTTGGCAAAAACCTCGATTCAGGGAAATCAGCGTCCTTAACGAGAGCATCTCGATTCGCGTCGACCCGCAAGGAAATCAATGTCTTTGCCGGAAACTCTCGATTCGTCTCAACTCCGAGGAAATCAGTGTCCTTAGAAAAAACCTCGATTCAAAGAAATCAGTGTCCTTGACGAGAGCATCCTGATTCGCATCGACTGGCAGAGAAATCAGTGTCTTTGCAGGAATACCACGATTCGTCCCAACTCCAGGGAAATCAGTTTCCTTGGCAAAAACCTCGATTCAGGGAAATCAGCGTCCTTGACGAGAGCATCTCGATTCGTGTTGACCCGCAAGGAAATCAGTGTCTTTGCAGGAATCTCTCGATCCGTCTCAACTCCGAGGAAATCAGTGTCCTTGGCAAAAACCTCGATTCAGGGAAATCAACGTCCTTAAGGAGAGCATCTCGATTCGCGTCGACCCGCAAGGAAATCAGTGTCTTTGCAGGAATCTCTCGATTCGTCTCAACTCTGAGGAAATCAGTGTCCTTGGCAAAAACCTCGATTTAGGAAAATCGGCGTCCTTGACAAGAGCATCTCAATTCGCGTCGACCAGCAGAGAAATCAGTGTCTCTGCAGGAATATACGACGTCAAAAAAATGGAGCCATGGCACAGTCCCTAGTTCCAAGTCTCGACGGCCAAATCTATAGCTTGGAGACTGACAACAGTGTCCCTCCTCATTCCAGTAGGATTCAGGTGCGATAATCAACCGCGGAGCCATGGCAAAGTCCCTAGTTCCAAATCTCGACGGTTCACAGACAACCTAGAGACTACCTTGAAATTCGTCTCATTACAGTAGACGCAACGTCAGCAAAGCGGAGCCGCGGCAAAGTTCCCAGTTCCATGACTCGGCGGTGCACAGACAACCTAAAGTCAATCCTTACCCCATATGGCTAAAGTCAATCCTGACCCCGTATGGCTAAAGTCAATCCTGACCCCGTATGGCTAAAGTCAATCCTGACCCCGTATAGCTAAAGTCAATCCTGACCCCATATGGCTAAAGTAAATCCTGACCCCGTATGGCTAAAGTCAACCCCTGACCCCGTGGAACATGGCTAAAGTCAATCCTGGCCCCGTGGAAAATGGCCAAAGTCAACCCTCGACCTCCCCGTCAAAGCAATGCTTTGATTCGGGAACAGGTCAACTCATCAATCACTTACGAGTTCTCTTGACTTGTAAGGAAGAAAATTCTCTTGGGAGATCCTTACGACTCTCAAGAGAAAACATACTTAGGAATCCTCATGATTCCTAAGGAGAAAATATACCTACGAGATCCTCTCGACTCGTAGGGAGAAAAGTCTTTATGAGACCCTCAAGGCTCATAAAGTTGAAAAGACTTAGGTGGCAGATCCTAACCCTGTCTCCTAAGCCATCACTGCCCTACAAGGAGGTCGAGATGGACTATTCACGGGCCATACTCTCTCAAGTCGAATATCGACGAGGAGGGAAACAACCACTTACGAGTCCTCTCGACTTATAAGCGGGAAAATTCTCTTGTGAGATCCTTACGACTCTCAATAGAAAAACACACTTAGGAATCCTCACGATTCCTAAGGAGAAAATACACCTACGAGATCCTCTCGACTCATAGGGAGAAAAATCTTTATGAGACCCTCACGGCTTATAAAATTGAAAAGTCTTAGGTGACAAATCCTAACGCTGTCTCCTAAACCATCACTGCCCTGCAAAGAGGTCAAGATAGTCTGTCTATGGGCCACACTCTCCAAAGTCGAACATTGATAAAGAGGGAAACAATCACCTATGAGGTTCAAAATGGAAGTCTAGGTATCTGCTTAAGTGGTCTGCTCGTACCGTTCTAAAAAGAGCTCGGCTTGTAAGGAAGAAAATTATCTTGTGAGATCATTACGACTCTCAAGAGAAAAACACACTTAGGAATCCTCATGATTCCTAAATATAAAATATACATACGTGATCCTCTCGACTCGTAGGGAGAAAAATCTTTATGAGACCCTCATGGCTCATAAAATTGAAAAGTCTTAGTCGGCAGATCTGAACCTGTCTCCTAAGCCATCGCTACCCTGCAAAGAATCCAAGATGGACAGCTACTTACTATCTACAGGCCACACTTGCTAAAATCACATAGCAACGACACAACAAAGAGAAGAAAGCAACAGTAGAACAAAAAATGTGTATCTTTTATTCATGAATTCAATGGAGTACAAGTTGAATCATATGAAAGAATAAAAAATGGATACATGTTATTCAAAGATTACAAGAGTTCAATCTATACAAAACAGCTACTGAGAAGGAGGTGTTTTTAATAAGTCAGCAAGTTGCTCGCACGCTCCTTTCAATTCCTTTTCATGGTCAGCCGCTGCGGCCAGCTCCGCTTCGACTCGAACCCGTTGCTGCAAGCACGATGAAACCTTCTCATCGATTTCCCGTTGGGAATCTTCGTGACTCTGCGTAACCCTCTCAATGAAGTCGAGCTTCTGCCTTAATGCCAGCCCGTCCGAAACACATCGCTACAAATTGTCAAAGACGGCTCTCAGTTGCGCGGCATTCACTTCAACTTGGGCACACAGCCGGGCAGATTCACATGAAGCCTCCTCGCGTTCCTTTCGCCTCAAGGTCGCTTCTTGTTCAAAATGGCGGAAGAAGGACACGCTCTGCTCAACCCATGCAGCCCGCTGGGAGTTCAAATCCAACATTTCCGGAGCTGGACGCCTAAGCACAATCTTATACAGACAGGCCTCGATCTTTCCATAGTGATTGACCTAAGAATCGATGACACCCTCGCTGTGGAAGTTCGCGAGCATCGCCAGCATAAGATTAACCTCAGCAGCAAAACCCGCAGCAGATGTGAAAGCCTCAGCGTCAAGATCCTCGACGAATTCACTTAACATTCGCAGGCTGTTCGCGGCACCCCAGGAAGATGGGCGTTTAACAAAGCGCCCTGCCGGCATTGGAATTCGTGATTCTAAGGGAGCTGGAGTCGTTATGACCACTGCAAAACAAATCATGGTCAGATGTCGGCTCAAGAAATAAAGAAAATACACGAACAATAGAGTTTACTTTACCGGCTGCAACAAGGGGTGGAGCTGGGAGTACTGGTGGCGCGACGATACCCTTGTCCCCTCCTTCAATTTGTGAGGCTACAAGTAATACAAAGAAGAATTAGCAATGACATGGTTGCCCGTAGAAGAAAGGAAAAGACGTCGTTTTAAAAAAAAAGGATTATACTCAGCCGCACCGGTAGACAAAACGACTTCCGACTGGAAGGAGAAGTAAGGGTTCAGCACTTGATAAAGATGATCAAAGAGAACTCCTGCAAGATTACGATGATACATGGTCAGTACACGAAATATGTTCTCCCCGATTTAAATTAATCGCAAACCCATACCTTCCAGCATTTGAGAAGATATAAAAGTAGACGAAGGTGCAGCGACCGTCAGAGCGGCAGCTGGTGGTGCTTCTTCAGATGGCACAACCTCAGCGCTCACCACACCTACATTCGAAAGGAACAAAATGTCATCAGAAGGGATTGCAAAACGAAAAGAATGCAGTGACCCGAGACTTACCAGATAGATCATCAGCCAAAACTGTGATGGAAGCATCACCAAGCATCACAACTTCTTCGATCTCATTCGGAGGGATGGTTTCACCTCCCATGGCTTCGTCCCCTGATTCCACGAGAGCCGTCGACACTTGCAATGCCAGGCGATGGCAGGGAACCGCAGGTGTAAAGAGCGGCAATTGAGCAGTCCCGTACTCCTGAGAAAGAGTAGCCGCTTCGGGATCGATGGTTGCCGTCATCTTACCTGCCACCTGCTCACCGGGACTTGGCCCTGCAAGGTAGGATATATGAGAATCTGAAGATCAAACTCTGACAAAAGGACCCAGTGTTACGTTACCTTGTGACGGCTTTTCAACTGCTTCCCGAGACGCGCGTACCGCCTGTCTATAAGCCGTAGACAGGGCGGCCAGAGCACCCTCTGAAGAAGCAGGGATAGAGGAAGTAGCGCTCGAGCCTGCACCTACAGCCAAGGTGGTATTACGTTCTCTTGCTGCACGCCTCATGCGCTTCCTTTCTTCCTTGGCCGTGAGAGCCGATCTTCTTAAGACTTCCGCCATGGAGACGTCATCGTCCGATCCAGGAGCTACCTCTGGAGACGTTATGGCGTCCGTCATAGGCTGCTTAAGTGAAGCCTCTTTTGCCAATACTGGGAAAGCTGGGACTTCGGTAGCTGGCCCTAGAAGCGTTACAGCGCTACCTTGCATGATCGGCAATGCACTTGGGATGACTAGAGTCGAGGTAGTCCCTGTAATAAGAAAAAAAAGGGGTCAAACTATCCATAAAGAAAATAGGAAAAGAAGGCACAATGAGCCGAAATATACCGAGGCCCAAGGAAACGTGAAGCTTCTCTTCCTCTTCAAAAGTCTTGAGAGAAGCCGCGAGGGCCTCTTCGGTGGAGACGCCTGTAAAAAAAAGTGTCAGTCAAAGCAAGATAATAAAAAATGTGTGTGATGTAACCACGCAAAGATATGGCGGAAGTATACCTGACTGCGCAAGGGTGATCAGTCCTGCTTTGTTGCTAGCTAGTCACTCGGAATCTGCAATGGAAGCCTCCATATCAGTATCATCTGGCACCATTAATAAACACACATTAGTCCCGTATTCACTTATGCCCTCGCTATAAGGATCATGAGGCTCCTGGCCGAATGCAACGTCTGCAGAGAGTATTGACTTCTTTCTCTTCTGCGAGCGCGTGCCGGTAGCCGGTAGCACAAGCTTACGCTTGGCGGGCACCTTTGGACGACTTGTCCCGATATCCGAACCAACGCCAGACTCGGGAAACGCCACAGTCACCGCTTTCACGGGAGCACGGGGTAGAGGCAGCTCAGGCATCACGCACGGGACCATAATCGCAGCAACCTCTCTCAAAGGAGGACGAACGACGGTCCGTTGCTTCAAAGGAATAGCTAGAATACCAGCAAGGGTTCATCCTTACGATCAAGCAACAACTTCTTTTCCTCCCTAATAACGGCGCCCATCGAATGTTGATACCACGCCACATATACGTTCAAGATTCGCGGTACGCAACTCGGCTCATTGATAAAGAAACTAGATCCGGTGTTTAACCGCATAAAATGATGCAATGCATTCCGAATGCCTTCTTCCGTGGCAGCTGGCTCAACTAGAAAGGCTTCGAGGGGATACCCTGATTATAACTTGATTGCTGGGCAAAACGGCGGGGGTTATATCTCATGAATAAAGCCGAGTCGTTCTGCATGAACACCAAGTAGCCCGGCCTGATCGAATATAAATAGAGAATTTCCCGAGCTTTTAGGGTAGAAGCTCGGTCCTTAAAGGTCTCCCGCAGCGGTTGCACCATCTTGGTGGATTCTTTACTGATATTCATGAACTTATCAACAAAGGTCATGCCATCACCAACTGTATGCAGGCGACGAATCACATCCCGAGCCACTCGCTGACTTGGCTCTACAATGGAAGCATCGACCAGCCGCATGATCCGTGGAAAATTGCAAGTTTGATAGAAATGGGGCCGCTTGTGCATTCCAAAAGCACAGAGCACATGCAGCTCGAGCCCTGAAGTAAAATAATGCATCGGGAAGTTCACAGGCTGCACCCCCGGTTGAGTAGTGTCGGCTGCCAAGCTAAGGCCATGATACAAATGAGCCAGCCCGGCAATCCCAACAGCGACCTGTCTCCCTTTAACCATCTGATGAGCTGGGTAGAAGACAGACAGGCTCATGTAGCGAGGGTGCATGGGAAGCGCAAACTAGCTTAACCACAAACCGAGGAACCCTAGAAAGAACACTTCTTCATCGATGTCCTGAGCGGCAATTTTTGAAAAGGGGACGACCGCGACGTTGGGAAGGAAGAAACTCTTTTGATCGGCTTCCGTTGTCGGCCGGCTATCCAAGCCAAAACCGAAAGGATCATCAAGTTTGGTAAACTTTTCACCTTGTTGCGATAAAGCTTCTGGGCGGAGAAAACGGGCGATGAAAACCGCAAAGCTAACCCCATGGCTTCCAAATTCAAGAAAAAGGCCATCATAGATGTTTAGCACCCTAATCAAGCTGGGGAATCGGTGCTGAATGGCATTCTCTGGGGTTAAACCCGTCATCACCAGTCGGGTAGCGAAAAAATACTCGTCAGGGGGCAAGATCTCCTTATAATGCTCCCCTCTGACAGGCAAGCTGGAGATATCCGCAAACTCCTCCAAAGAGATGGAAACTTCCTAATCTAGCATAAGGAAGGTGTGAGTTGGAACGTTCCATTGTTCCAAAAAGGCTTTGACCTACCATGCTGGAGGTGTGGAATACTGGAATATAGAAGCATAGATCGCGGGATACAACCCGAGCCTCAGCAGCTCTGACTTCTTTGCCGATAAGATGTATCGGGCCCCCTGTAGATATTCAGCTGAATGATAGGGAGTCAAGCCTATGTTGTATGGCTGTCCCCAAGGGCGCGACTCACCCTGGCATATACGCCGCCATAGAATGTCCAAAGCCATCGGCGGCTGTACAGGTATTGCAGTCATAGAAGGCTGAAGACAACCCTCTGAAGTCCAATTAACCACCTCCACGGCATAGTTCACCGGGGGTACGACAGCATAATGAATCGCCGAAATGGACTCCGAAGGTGTTGCGCAAGAGAAGTTGCGCCGACCCATGATGATCTGGTTGTACCATGTTCCCGATAAATGGAGATTCTTCCGCTCCGGGTCATGATCCTTGATCAGTGCAAAACTTCTCGGTCTACTGGCGCTGTAGGGAACCCGCTTTCTGAACGGATAAAGGGAAAAGAAGTGTCAAAAGACATAGTACCTACGCGAAAAAGAACAAAATTTTCAGCCGTCGATGCTACAGTTTAATTTCTATCACTAGGTACTTTAAATCCGTTCCGCACTACAATGCAGTGAAAAGGGACCAAAGGGGACCCACACAATCTAGATGACAGTTCATCAATAATAAAACAGTCTCATCATTTGATGAGACTGTCATTAAATGAGGAAATCCTCAAAAGATTCTCATTTAATGAGAGCCCCTCGGACCAAGGAGTAAATCTCCCTTTGAGAGCAGCGCTCTACAACAGAGTGACATCTGTCAGCTCTGATGATGAAAGGAATAAAATTCCTCAAGAAATATCCGGAAGAGCCATACTCTGTAAAATGATGGAATAACCCATCAGAAAACTTGAAGCAAAGCTTTGAATGAATCAAAAATTCCAAGATCTTCAAGATCTATGAACAAACTTTAAGAGTTTTCATGAAAGATTAACAAATCTATATGATTTGAAAAGAGCAAAGCTCTGTTAATAGGTTAAGAAACCCCAAGAATGATCTCTTTAGATCTATGAAGAGCAAAGCTCTGTTGAGAAACCCTAAAAAATCTATATGATTTGAAAAGAGCAAAGCTCTGTTAATGGGTGGAACCTTAGAAAGATTTAATCTTTACCTAAATTTTTGACAGAGTTCTGTCTCTAAGAAAAATCTTAAGACGAAGAGCTATGCTCTGAAGGAGAAATAATTCTCAGAAAAAAAGTAAGAAGATGAAAAAAGATCATCTCAAGGGCCAAGGGCCCTATTTATAGGCATAGAGAGAGCCGTTTCAACTTCCGAATTGATCCAATAGCAGAGATGCTGCTACCGCTGCACTCACGTGTAGGCTATGTGAGCGCAACGGTGGGGGGCATTTGTTTCCCCCAATCAGAGCAAAACTCTGTTCAAAATTCAAAATTTGAAATGAAGCAGCGCTTCATAGCAGCGCCAAGAACGCTTCACTCTAAGGAGCACACCACGTGCAAAGCACGTGAGTGTTGGCGCTAAAAGTGCTGCACTCTAAGCAGCGCACCACGTGCAAAGCACGTGAGTGCTGGCGTTAAGAGCGCTGCACTCTATGCAGCGCACCACGTGCAAAGCACGTGAGCGCTGGCGCTAGAACTAAATGTTCTCGTCCCTTGGATCAAAGATCCAACGAACATGATTAAAAATCATCAATTGACCAGAATAAAATTCTGTTAAGGAAACATTCCTCAGAATCTTTCCAAACAAAAAAGATTATGCTTTGAAAATCAGAGCACCGTTGAATCAATGATCCAATGGTGATTAAAATCACCAAAATACAGAATAAATTCTGTATGGGAAAGGATTTCCCAATCTTTTTAAAAAACAAGAAGATTGCCTTCTGTAAATTAGAAACCCTTGGATCAAAGATCCAATGGGGGAAACATTCCCAAATCATTTAGAGAAAAGATCTCTCCAACCGATTCAATAAATCAGCCTTCACTATATAAAGGCCCCAAGACTTCAAGTCTGAGATACAGAGGCATATAGAGGAACCCCCCCGCCCATAAACTTTGAGAAATTCAAAGACAAAGAGCAAGCTCTCAGAAGAAGAAAACTTTCTTAAAGGTAAAAAAAGAACAGAGAGATGAAATCATCTCATATAAAAAGAAGAATTTACTTCTTTTTCTAAGATCATAGATCTATAAGACCAAGGTCTTTCACAACAGAGATTAAAGTATCTCATCATAAAAATAAGGGGAAGAACTTAATTTTCTTCAGATCATAGATCTATAAGACAAATTGTCTTTCAGAGATCATAATATCTCATCATAAAAGGGAGGAGAATAATTCAATTCTCTTGGGATTATAGATCCATAAAGGCAGAGACTTTCACCAAAAACATAAGAGATTGAAACATCTCCTATTAAAAATAAGAACTTTGTTCTTAAGTCCGTGAGATAAAGTCTCTTATAGAGAGAATTTAATTCTCAGAGTGCAAACCTGCCTAAAAAAAGCCTTAGCGCTCCAATTAAAGAAGAGAGCCTTAGCGCTCCAAGCTTAAACAGAAGCGTATTGCGCTCATTGACCGGCGCTTAATACCAAGCATACTACGTGCTCCTCACGTGTGCGCTATTGCGCTCTTTGAACTGGCGCTCAACGCCAAGCGCGCCACGTGCTCCTCACGTGTGCGCTGCTGCGCTCTTTGGACTGGCGCTCAGCGCCAAGCACGCCACGTGCTCCTCATGTGTGCGCTACATCATAAGAAGCGCTCTGCGCTCATTGACCGACGCTCAGCGCCAAGAGCGCCACGTGCTCCTCACGTGTGTTCTAAAAGAACACAAGTTGTTCTGTAAATAAAGCCCAGAGCTATGATGAGTGCTCAACAATTAATAAAAGACAAAAAGATTGTTAGAGCCCAAACCAATGCTCAGCATTGTTAAATGTTTAACATTTTAACTGAATGGGCCGAGCCCAAGTGGGCCACAGAACCCTACCTCAGATTAATTAAGCCTATATGCTCATAAACCTTTGATCTTAGTACCAAATTAGACTACAGATCTCCTAACCAATACTGGTTCGAGGGTACATCTCTTAACCCCTCTGATATTTATCGTTGTAATCCTTCGACGTCTTCAGAGAGGTGACGGGTCCCGACAACCAGACATTCCATGGACTGTGGGGTCCTTAAACTCATGGACACTACTTCAAATAGGGGTTGCCCCAACGGATTTATCCGTAGGAGCAAACCACCGCCCCTACGGATATATCCGTAGGGGCAAGAAATTACCCTGTAGGTGCAAAGGCCGTAGGTGCAAGTCGAAGCCTTGAACTTGCCCCTACGGACTAAAAATTGCCCCTACGGAGTTATGTGTAGGTCCAGTTGTCCCTACGGATTAGGCCGTAGGGACAAAAAATTTATTTACTTTACGGTTTTATAAAATAGATTAGGTGTACCTACGGACTTATCCGTAGGGCCAAGTAGTGGCCCATATGGATAAGTGCGTAGGTATATATCCGTAGGGGCAAAATATCAGGTATCCTGATATTTTGCCCCTACGGATACCTGTGTAGGGGCATTTGTTTGCCCCTTCGGATATATCCGTAGGGACAAGATTAACCCCTGATACTGAGATCATAAGGGCAAAATATCAGGCATCCTGATATTTTGACCCTACGGAAAAATTTGTAGCTACATATTTGGGCCCTACGGATAAATCCATAGGTACATATTTTGCCGCTACGGATAAATCCGTAGGTACATATTCTCAGGTTTTTTTTAAAAAGTGCTGCCTATTTTTTTCTCGCCCTGTGCACAATAATATATACATCGATCATATATAAAATTAATCATCACGCAGAACATATATCGCAGTATTCATAATCACCACGCATAATATACAAAAGAAACCAACAAGCAGAATATGATATCAATATAAACACACAAACACCACCAATATCAATATCGTCCAAAATGTAGTACAATATGTATCATATAAATAAATACATGTTTCAAATATAAGAATCAAAAAGCCACCCTAGCTCAGTCCAGCTCCACCTCTGATAAACGCCAGAATCTGGCGCGCCTGCTCCTCGGTCAATAAATCATGCAATGCGGAGCGTGCGGGAGTCTGAGCAGGTTGTGGAGCTGGCGATGTGGTTTACGCATTCACGGTCGAGGTAGTGGCTTGCGGAGCCTGTAGGGTTCCTAGGCACCCTAGTGAGGTCTCACAAGGCATCGAACATGCCAATATAAAAATTTATGGGTGCCGAGAGACCCGACTACGGATCGTTTGCTAGAAAACTAGGCGAAAAAGCTAACTAGTTAACACTTAACTAAGAGATACGGAAATACAACCTTTTGTTGATCCGGTCCTCCACCTCCACGGCTCCGAGATGAGGTCGTCTCCGCTGTCCAAATCAAATCCGGGCTCTAGCGTCGACTTCATCGGAGAATAAGCGAGCTAGGTCGTCGATGTCCATGCCGAAGATGATCTACGTCGAGGCATCGCTAAATCAAGCTCCACCTTCAACAAGCCCTAAAAACTTGTGAAGGAAACACACTCTACTACTTGGCAAGAGGTAGAGGATGAAGAAATAGGAAGTGGGTAAACTTTAGATTTGGATTTCTCACTCTTTTTCATCACTTGCCATTGATAGAGGCAAGCTTTCTTCACTTGAAAAATGAAGAAGAAGAAGGAAATTGTTATGATAAGAATTATTAAAATAGAAAAGAAAATCCATTCTTATCATAAGCAAACCATGGTTAGGTGTAGAGATTAAACCAAGGTTAGTTGGAATGGTTAGGGTTAAGGATGAGATAAGAATGGTTGACTAAAGTCAATGCTTCATGAAGGTTCAAAGAATAAAACAAAACTAGCAACCATTCTTCTCATTATCATTTGCATAATAAATAAATAAATAAATAGATATGAAAATGTAAACCCTAATCATTTAAATAACCATGGTTCAAACTTTACACAAACTCAAGCAAATATGTATCATCAAACATGATACAATCAAGTGCACAAAACTATATCGAATATACAATGTGCACATCCGAGTGAGAAAATCCATCTTAAGTAAACCGATACTAGTTGATGCAAAGTAATATATCAAATATATAAATATGCATTAAATCATTAAATCAACACTTGATTCAATGATCCGGTCATGTCGCACACAACCGACTAGTATACAATATATCGGCTTATCGAATCAACGCTTGAATTGATAACTAGGTTATATCGCATATAACCATTCGATACATTTATCGCGAGAATAGAATACGGTATCACATACACGCATTATTCTCGGTCCCGCACATATCTCATATGCGCTCCTATTTCGTTTCGCTTGAGCCAGGAAACCTCTGTGTAGGACTCTAAAGACTCGTCAATACGCCGGCAGCAGGTGATGATCATATCAAACACCCACAAGCCGCAAGCGGTCTGCTAAACGTAACGGCCACCCGGGTATTGAGCGATCTGAAGATCGACGAGCAAGCCCGCTCACACTCCAGTGAATCCAACCAGTAACACTACCGTACAGTCCGGTCTGATCGTCTGATATGTCGCATATCTCGCCTAGGGATGGTAAACGTCAGACCCCAATAGCTCGATAAGTCGTGTCGATATGAGGTCTATAACAATTCGAGAAACTACTGGTAACACTTACCAGTAAATCTCAGCAACCCTGGCCAGGGATTTCCTGTTATAGCCAATCGAACACAGCGCAACATCAACCCCCTATACCGGGAGAGACGAATCCCCTCCTATCGCTCATTGCCTCCATGTGACTCGGGACTGTACCCAAAAACCACCGTTTTGCACGCCCTCTTGGACGTGGTAAGATGGAAATCAAAGCACAGTGGGAACCATACAAGACTCTATGACGATCTCGGGTCAACAGACTACTCTGTACCAGTGTCACCAGAGAACTGCCATCTGACGTGAGGTATAATACCATCTGGGAGTTCTCGGCGAGTCCGTCCAGTGTACCCAGTCTCTACTGAGCACCCGTATATCATCTCTGATGTCAAACACCGATGGATATGGGATCATCCATCGCCCATCTGTATTGGTCGAGAAGGTATACGCTAGTCTACTCTGGTATATCGATGCCCCGTCTTGATACACCCACGACTAGGGACTTTGAAGGATGTACTTATGGACTACCATGTCCCCACTAGTATGATCCGCATCATAGTCCAGGTAGTCAAGTACAGATCCTAAGGGCTTTACCAAAATGTAACAGAGAGACAATCAGCATACACGTTAAGGTAAAGATCAACCAGATAGCATACTATCATGTCGAGCAAGAAAGTCCTCACTATATACGTCCTAGCATCCACTACAATATACATCATATGTACAGTAATGGCCTCTAGGGCATACATATAACTAACAACCTCCCACTTGCACTAGGGCCATCTGATAGCAGTGGTTGCAGTATCTCATACTCAACCATCCCATAAAAGTCTCTCTCTGGGAACAGGCCTTTGTGAGTGGATCCGCTGTGTTGTCCTCTCAGTCTACTCTCCTAACCTCGATCCCCTGGAGATTAACCATCTCCATGATCAGGTGATACTGCCTTAGAATATGTCTGGATCACTGATGGGATGGGCGATCCTTGGCATAAGCCACAACTCCATTGTCACACAATGGTAGGAACGTAGTTCATCTTATGAACCAATATACACCCAAACAGCCTCTTTGGTAGCATCTTAAGTAGCGATGTATCGTGCCTTTATCGTCTAGTATGTCACGGTATCTAGCTTGAAACTCTTCCAACATACCGTCCCTTTACTGAGGGTAAAGACAATGCCTGCGACTGACACTCAGTCGTCATTATCACCCTGGAACCCTTCCAGTGATTCTCCCCAGGATCGGTTGATATCGTCTCACTACAACTAGTGAGAGTCCTAACATCCAATCAGATCTATCTCATAGATCCAAAATCCAGGATTTAGTAGGTATCATTTTGATCCTATATGGAGAATCATTGTGATAAGCGGAGATTGACCGAGCGTAGCATAGGAAACTCCTTCCCTATCAAGAGTATGTCATCCACGTACTCTACGAGGATCACCACCATACTCCCTACTACCTTTTTGTTTATACAAGGTTCATCTACCATTTTGATGATGTCAAACTCTTTGACTAATCCATCAAAACAGATGTTCCAACTCCGCGATACCTGCTTTATCAAATAAAGCATCTTGCACACGTTTCCGCTGCTCCCACTGTCTACGAAACCCTCTGGCTGTGTACTTATAGACGCTCTCTTCTAAATCATCATTTAGAAAAGCAGTCAAGACACCCAACCACCAGATATCGCAGTCATGGTATGTAGCCGTGGCAAGTAGGATCTGGATGGACTTAAGCATAGATCCTTAGAAAAGGTTTCATCATGATCCTTACCTGGTCAATGTTGCAAACCTTTAACAAGTCTAGCTTTGAAAGTCTCAACTTTTCCATGTACACCAAGTAATCTTCTCAAGATATACTTGCTCCTGATGGGGATTTAACCCTTTAAATATAGCAACCAAAGTCCATACTTTGTTGGTGTACATGGATTCCTTCTCAGATCGCTAAGCATCCAGCCATTCTTACAGAGTCTTACTCCTGATGGCCAGCTCGAAACTAGTTGGGTCATCATCTCATGATGCATTCCTCGCTCCCACTGTCATAGAGAAACCGAAGTATCTCTCAGGTGGGTGAGAAACCCTACTAGATCGGCGGAGAGGCTGAGGTTCGTTGGTATCTACTGAATCCTTTGGTTGTACCAAATCATCTGCTGTATTTTGTATAGCTGGAACCTTTCCAGTTCTACATAACAGACTTTGCCTCGAGCTTGTCCAGATTTTGCTTTTAGACATAGGCCGGACAACCCCAAATCTTAACTATCTTAAGAAATGGGCTCTTCCTTTTCCATATCACATATGAAGTGGTAGGCAACTGATTTGATTGGAACCCTTATTCAATAGGTATGCAGCTTCTCAAGTGCATAACTCCCAAAAAGGAAACAGGTAGCTCAGTATTACTCATCATAGAGCACACCTTATCACATAGGGTGTAATTGCTCCACCCCGATATACCATCATGCTATGGTGTATGCGGAGGAGTAATGCTGAGAGAGAATCTCATTCTCCTTTAGAAAAGTCCAGGATTTCCGTGCTCAAGTATTCTCCTCCTTGATCTCATCATAGGATATAATACTTATACCCGTATTCTGGTTCTCTACTTCTCGCTTATATTCTGTGAATATCTCAAAAGGTTCGGACTTGTGTTTCAACAGGAACATAGGTCTGAATCTCGAAAGATCATCAGAGAATGTAATGAAGTATAAAGAACCAGTCTTGGCATGTGTAGACAGGGGACCTTACATACATCATCATGTATCAGTCCCAAGAGTTCACTAACTCTTTCTCTTTTTCCAATAAACAGAGCTATGGTCATCTTATCTTTGTGACATGACTGGCGAGTTTCACAAGATGTAAATTCAAACTGATTTCAATATGCATCTATATGTAACTCTAGCTAGTCGGGTCACATTGATCTGACCTAGTCTACAATGCCTCAAGTAGGATTCGTTCATTTCTTAAATCTTCCTCTTGTGTGTGTTCCGTATACAAAAGAACTGTAGTTTGATTTAGAACATCAATGCTTTTAGATAACGTGCCTGAACCGATCAACTTTTGATATAGGAAATGTTCAAAACATTATCCAACAATACAAAATTTTATTGTTTCTTTACTAATAAAGAGACAGATATGATTTTGCATAACAGGTTCGGTATCTAATAACATTCGTTCAGAATCAATGTATTTGTAATACAGGGTGACAGTGACCAACAGACTTGGCTGCAACACTTGCCCCATTTTCTGCCTTATGAAACTTATCACCCGTTCTCAGTTCTCTACCTTTCTGTAGTCCTATGTAACAGATTACATATCTGGGATCCTGATCTGGTATCACATACCCAGGACGTAAAGGATACTTAGAAACAGTTCTCTGTAATGAACACACCCGAAGATGATGCATCAGCATGCACTCTCTTCGTTTGGGCGGCACGGGAAATCTGGTATTCCCCAATTTCCTGCTCTGTCTTATAACAATTATAAGTTGGAGCGGGACCAACGTTCCCCAGCTCAGTATAACAAGCGGGTTCGGTCAATATTCCGTATTATTATCTTGATTAAGGCGTGATATGGTCGCTACCTGGAGAGAGAGAGAAGAAAACACTCAGCGTGCACTCTTGCAAGAATAGATTGGTTATTATTTTATCTAATCAGGATGGCTCCCACTGCTTTTTATCAAATCTTCCTTCAAACCCTAAAAGGAAAGACTAGCCGGGATTAATTACACACTACAAGTTCGCCAATCTTTCAGCCAGGCCAGTGTCGGTACTTTGAGGGAGGTCCCCCGTGCTTTCGCACGAACCTAATTAATGTAAACCTCGTTTTCCCAGAGGCGTAACCCCGTTAACACCTTTCTAGACACCTACTTGATCGGCTAATTATAATATGTAAAACTCTCCCAGGAGTAACTCTTACTCGCAGCGGGTATCGGGATCCAACTATCTCATAGAAGGTATGCAATCTCATTGCAAATTTCAACACTTGAAATTCCCGATAATATTTTGCCCCTAGCACCCTATGACCTTGACGGAGGTCAACAAACCATAGGCTACTAGTCAAGTTCAACCCGTCATTTCTTGATCGAATTAAACCCACCCGCACGACCCTTGACGGAGGTCAACAAGGCCGCACGACTACCCTAACTCAATCTGCATCATATGCATAAGCAGATAAATACTGGTTAGCTACCGCACACTGCGCCTTGACGGAGGTCAACAAACGCAGCACGAATACTAAACAGCACTTATCTGAAATGACGGAGGGCTACGACAGGTTTTTATGAAAACCTATTGCGTAATGAACTTGATATCGTTGTAGAATCAAATGAATTTTGAAATGGAGTGCTTTTGAGGCTTTTCTAGTTTTGCTAAAGGAGTCACTCCCGGTGAAGGGATCGTCGGTCCTTTCCTCGTCGAATGAGGTGCGGGATATATCATATATATCACTGTGCAAAGCAAAAACTCTTAAAAGCAATCAAAAGACAAACCGAGGGTGTAGCATCGACCAGTTATTGCTAAAGGAGTCACTCCCGGTAAAGGGATCTCGGTCCTTTCCTCATCGACTAAGGTGCAGTGTATATCATATATACCGCTGTGCAAAGCAAGAACTGTAGCTACCTGTTTTATTTTGAAATTCGATTCTACAACATCTTAGGTTTCTTTTATTTCATTAATCACATTAATGAAGTCCCATCATTTAAGTACCTAAACATCACAGATAAATACGACGTACACTTATGCCATCCGCATTCGCCTCGATGTCCCCTCGTGCACCGTTAGGTTAGGTAACTAACGGCAGAGCGGGGTAGGGCTAGCGCGGGTGTAAAACATAAGTAACGTCTATATAATATATCATATATACTATATATTGTATCTATCACAGAACATCACATGATCACATCACAGATATCGCAGCAGAAGAATCATATGAAATATTGGATATACTAGGACGTCCGTGTTTTCAATACGAGCCAGTATAAAACACGGATTCCACGGTCGTGATGAATAGCCAAACCCACACCTCTAGACCCCTACGAGAGCGGCAAGCAACCTTACCAATTCTAGAGTTAGGAGACCCGGACTCGACTCCTCGAGTTGGTCTCCCACTGGACTCCAGAACCCGGTTACTTGTGCTCCCCTCCTTGGGTCTTCCTAGTGCGGAAAAGTAAATAATATACAAGAGGTGACAACTTCCGCAACCTGGAAGCGCCCCAATAAAAGAATATTACATACAAGTTTTTACATGAATGAAAATGAAAAACACTCATCTCACATAAAAACCCCCGGCTATTCAAACACGACGATCCAATACAACATATCCAGCAACACATAACATCACATGTCATCAACGTAAGTAAATATGTCCATCCCAATTGTCGTTGACATATAGCAACGAAACCGGCGATATCACATATTACACTTACGGTCACAGAAAAGAAAGTATAAAACTACAACAGTTGGAATCCGCAACCACCTCAGACATCGCATGCCTGACCAAATGAATTACTTAGACATCACATGCCTAACAATTAAAAATCCCGCATTTCAGTCTCATTATCGAAAACACTTTTCAATATCGAGTCGGGCAATTCAACAAGATTCCCGACAGTCTGATCGAATACTCGTCGCAAACTTTAGTAGGCGGCCGCACCCCCGATACCGTCGACGAAGTGCACCAAGGCGGAACACCGCTGCCGCGAGCACCCGAACGGATGCTTTCGGCGACGGGGTTCTCCTACAGTCACTTGGTCGGGGCTATGGGATGTAGCTGTCTATTAAGTTTGCCCGACGAGTATCCGCATACGCTACGTGATTGCGACGGACTTTTGATCACATCAAAATTCCGTGGCAACCGATCAAGTGAGACTAAATTGCTATGTTTATAACATTCATTCAGTTATCTCATAACTATTTGTGAATTCCAATTATTGTATCCCATTCCAGATAAATAGAAAATGTTAAACTTTTCGATTGAACATTCGAACACCCAAGTTTTCCCGATACAGATCAACACATGAAATAAGTCTAACAACATTCAGTTCGTGCCTCAGTACCGACGGTCCAGCCGTAGAAGGGTCAAGCCAACGCCTCACATGTGGCACGCCGTACTGCCCCAAACCCGAAGGTTCAAAGGGCAGTTCAAGACGGTCACATAATCGAGTTAAGGTTTGTTGTCTTCTAGAGGGTCCATCGCGTTACTTGCACTACTTAGAACGTCGTTAAACTACGGAAAAATCCAACACTTGGAAATTTCCCGACAGGGGAAAAATTGGGTATTTATATCCGGTCGAACTTTTTAACATATTCTAAAATTTATCCGGAAAGCCACATAGACAAAATTTGATACCCCGATCGAAACACCGAATCCCCAAATCAACTCCAGAAAATTCAACTCTTGAAAAAATATTAAAAATTCCCAGAAGACTCAGCACTACAAGACATGAGTTACTGTGGATGACACGTGCTGTAATTCAATACAGTGGCCGCGGAACCGCCGCGCATCCCATGGTGGGGGCCGTGGTTCCGCGCCTCTGTTGTCGAATTACCATCACGTGCTTCACAGTTTCTCATGTAATTCCCTGCTGAATTTTTTGGAAATTTTTAATATGGAAAAATCCACTGTTTTCAAAAAAGTACAGAGAGCATAATCGGAATTGGGTTTCGGGTTCGTTCGGACTTCAAATTCCGTCTAGACTTCGCCTAAGGCTCTAGCTAGGCTCTGATACCACTGTAGGGTTCCTAGGCACCCTAGTGAGGTCTCACAAGGCATCGAACATGCCAATATAAAAATTTATGGGTGCCGAGAGACCCGACTACGGATCGTTTGCTAGAAAACTAGGCGAAAAAGCTAACTGGTTAACACTTAACTAAGAGATACGGAAATACAACCTTTGTAGATCCTGTCCTCCACCTCCACGGCTCCGAGATGAGGTCGTCTCCGCTGTCCAAATCAAATCCGGGCTCTAGCGTCGACTTCATCGGAGAATAAGCGAGCTAGGTCGTCGATGTCCATGCCGAAGATGATCTACGTCGAGGCATCGCTAAATCAAGCTCCACCTTCAACAAGCCCTAAAAACATGTGAAGGAAACATACTCTACTACTTGGCAAGAGGTAGAGGATGAAGAAATAGGAAGTGGGTAAACTTTAGATTTAGATTTCTCACTCTTTTTCATCACTTGCCATTGATAGAGGCAAGCTTTCTTCACTTGAAAAATGAAGAAGAAGAAGGAAATTGTTATGATAAGAATTATTAAAATAGAAAAGAAAATCCATTCTTATCATAAGCAAACCATAGTTAGGTGTAGAGATTAAACCAAGGTTAGTTGGAATGGTTAGGGTTAAGGATGAGATAAGAATGGTTGACTAAAGTCAATGCTTCATGAAGGTTCAAAGAATAAAACAAAACTAGCAACCATTCTTCTCATTATCATTTGCATAATAAATAAATAGATATGAAAATGTAAACCCTAATCATTTAAATAACCATGGTTCCAACTTTACACAAACTCAAGCAAACATGTATCATCAAACATGATACAATCAAGTGCACAAAACTATATCGAATATACAATGTGCACATCCGAGTGAGAAAATCCATCTTAAGTAAACCGATACTAGTTGATGCAAAGTAATATATCAAATATATAAATATGCATTAAATCATTAAATCAACACTTGATTCAATGATCCGGTCATGTCGCACACAACCGACTAGTATACAATATATCGGCTTATCGAATCAACGCTTGAATTGATAACTAGGTTATATCGCATACAACCATTCGATACATTTATCGCGAGAATAGAATACGGTATCACATACACGCATTATTCTCGGTCCCGCACATATCTCATATGCGCTCCTATTTCGTTTCGCTTGAGCCAGGAAACCTCTGTGTAGGACTCTAAAGACTCGTCAATACGCCGGCAGCAGGTGATGATCATATCAAACACCCACAAGCCGCAAGCGGTCTGCTAAACGTAACGGCCACCCGGGTATTGAGCGATCTGAAGATCGACGAGCAAGCCCGCTCACACTCCAGTGAATCCAACCAGTAACACTACCGTACAGTCCGGTCTGATCGTCTGATATGTCGCATATCTCGCCTAGGGGTGGTAAACGTCAGACCCCAATAGCTCGATAAGTCGTGTCGATATGAGGTCTATAACAATTCGAGAAACTACTGGTAACACTTACCAGTAAATCTCAGCAACCCTGGCCAGGGATTTCCTGTTATAGCCAATCGAACACAGCGCAACATCAACCCCCTATACCGGGAGAGACGAATCCCCTCCTATCGCTCATTGCCTCCATGTGACTCGGGACTGTACCCAAAAACCACCGTTTTGCACGCCCTCTTAGACGTGGTAAGATGGAAATCAAAGCACAGTGGGAACCACACAAGACTCTATGATGATCTCGGGTCAACAGACTACTCTGTACCAGTGTCACCAGAGAACTGCCATCTGACGTGAGGTATAATACCATCTGGGAGTTCTCGGTGAGTCCGTCCAGTGTACCCAGTCTCTACTGAGCACCCGTATATCATCTCTGATGTCAAACACCGATGGATATAGGATCATCCATCGCCCATCTGTATGGGTCGAGAAGGTATACGCTAGTCTACTCTGGTATATCGATGTCCCGTCTCGATACACCCACGACTAGGGACTTTGAAGGATGTACTTATGGACTACCATGTCCCCACTAGTATGATCCGCATCATAGTCCAGGTAGTCAAGTACAGATCCTAAGGGCTTTACCAACATGTAACAGAGAGACAATCAGCATACACGTTAAGGTAAAGATCAACCAGATAGCATACTATCATGTCGAGCAAGAAAGTCCTCACTATATACGTCCTAGCATCCACTACAATATACATCATATGTACAGTAATGGCCTCTAGGGCATACATATAACTAACAACAGAGCCACGGCTGAGGGAGTCTGGGCGGGCGGTGGAGCTATAGGAGCTGTTTGCGGAACCGCAGCCGATGTAGTGGCTTGCGGAGCCGCAACCGAAGGAGATGCATGTGGAGGCTCGGCCGATGTACCCTGTCGCGTCTGGACCTACATGTGTAATAAGCGAGTAAGAACTGTGTATTATTCGAATTCGTATCATTATCAAGTTATTTCGAAACCCCAATCTATGTATACTTAGGGACTTAGGCCTCATTTGGATATCTAGTTTGGAAAACCGTAGTAATTAGATATGTATGTATGCTTAATCAAAGCTAAGTCTACAACCAAATAAGCTCCGGCTACGCACTAATATTGGATATGTTGCTATCTATAATATGACATAATATTTTATTATTAAGTAGTATACATACCAGCATCTCCTTCAACTCCTGAACGGTGGCCTTCAAGCTCTCCAGTTCCTGCTGGAAACGTCGCTCACTAGAGACGGAGGAAGTAACAGCCGGGGTGGAGTCCAACCTCATATGGGCCCTGCTAGGGCCCAGTCCCCGGCCTCTCTCCCAACCTCTGTGGTGCCCTCCGTATGCGGTGTCCAAGCCTGGGGTCAGCAGCATCGGATCGTTCTGTCCGATAAAATCGATCCACGATGACTCGGCCTACTCAACCACCCGCTCCTACACCCACATTAACCAGTAAAATATAAGTATATCATTTAAATTTGAACCTTTCAAAACTAAAATTTCAAATAGGGGTTGAATAAATATTAACACTTACGCAATAACACTTGGTAGCGACGTCGGGGTATCGAAGCTCACCCATGGCGGGATCTGTCGAGGTGCCGTGGACGTCAAGATATGCGGACAGCATGCTCGGTGTACCACCTTGGCCAGGGTCTGAGCTCTCTTCAATATTAGAAAATAACTCTTAGTATTCGATATATTAGAAAATAACTCTTAATATTGCATTATATCACAAAGGCCGGTCTATTGTAATTTACCGATAACTCCATGGCTCGAGTAATATTCCTCGAGCCACCTGTATAAGTGGGGCGACCCCTGTTCGCCGACTTCCTATTTTCTATATTTTGAGCGGCATGTTTCTGCACAACACATTCACATTTAGTTTTCTAATTAAGGAACACAAAAAAATAAATTATATACTAAACAATGAATTACATTTAAAATACATACCTGATTGCGTTGAGAGTCGAAATATTCGCACAATAGAGCCCATGTCTCTACGTCGACTCTCGCAAAGTCCGGAGTAGATAGGAGGGCCTCTCTCTCTGCCTCGGAGGTCTCCATCCACAGGGAGTAGCAATCGGCCTTCAGCTCATTCCTGTTGTATCGGACCTTGGTCTGCATGTTCTTCATCAGACCATTGTACAGAGCATGAAGGTCGAGCGCCTTCCTAGGGTGATCAGGGTCGGATACAGGCTAAAAATCGTAATCCAACTGAAAATACAAAAAAATAATTGTTATTAGATTGAAAGTGTTAATAATAAATATATTGGATAAATCAAATGAAAATATATATTAATACCCGAGCCTGATCAAAGAAGAGGGCGAATGAGCGCTGGTGCTGGTCGCCCCACTCAACGTGAAGTGGATAGTTCTTCACGAGCCGGCTCTCATCCCCCATATACCGGCCGACCCTCTCGGCATGAGGACCGGTATAGTGATAATCAGGGGTAAAAAAGAGCTGGAATGCTGCCTCCCCCTAGCTCTGTCAGGCCTCATCCTGTGGGACTGATTCGGGCCTCGAGTCCCCCTCTGGGGATGGGGAGGCCCTGCGTCTGCAAGAAATATCAAGACAATCAATATTAAGACAAAGTTGTATTAATAAATCAAGGTTAAACGAAAATTGAAGTGTGATATATACCTCCGGTGGCTAAAGCACGAGCCTGGGCCCGGGCAGCAGCACGAGCGGGACGATAGTGCCACCGGTGAGGAACAGCCGGTGTCCTAGATGCAGACGCATCCCCTCCAACTAGAAAATAAACATTGACGCTAACTTTCCATGAAGTTCATATTTATTCTATAGCGGATATGTAAAATGAATAAATATCTTATATTTATTCATACTAATCTACAGACGATGCGGAGGGTACGGAAGTGGCAGGAGTGGCCCCTGCGGAAGATGTGGACGCACCACCTATAATTAGACAATTAAAAATAGATTATATATGTAATTGCAAAAAGAATGTGTAGATCAATAATATAACATTCTAAATAAATATGCATGCACTATAGAATATATAAACATACCCGCAGGTGCGGTGGTGTCACCACCTACAGCTAGACAATAAAAAAATTACTATCTAAGTAAGAGCAAAAGGAATGTGTGTATATTTATGATATAGCATTCTAAATCAATATAAATGCACTATATGATATATAAACATACCTGGAGGTGCAGGAGTGGCCTCTGTCCCTGATGTGGACGCATCACAAACAACTAGACAATCAAACATTGACAATATAAGTAATTTTGACATGAACATGCATGAATATCTATAATATTACATTCAAAATGGATATGCGTGCAATATACCTGGAGGTGTGGCAAAGTCCACACGGAAGGAGGCATCCGAAGGGGTCTCCGATCTGGGTGCAAGAACAGCCCTCTGAAGCTCCCTACGCAGCTCTCCGGACGGCAGAACCGCTCTGCCTCTGCCTCTGCCGGTGCCGCGGCTGGAGCTCCTTCCGCCCCTCGCTGCTCCCGTCATCGTCATTAAATCTAGATAAACGGTTCGTGGACGCATTAGAAAATCATTACAAGTATTGACTATATATGTATAGATCGTAAAATGTGAAGTAATAATATAACATTACTGATAACCTTTTTCATTTCGTGGGCGCATTAAACATGTCTACTTGGATTTCATTATCGATATCATTTCTAACCCATGTAACTTCATAATCGGCCGAAGACAACCCGTCCTTCGAAACAAACGGTTGGAGCACTATAAGCCTTCTCTCTTGTTCATTCTCATCGCTGTCCTCGAATTCTGGGACATTGTAGACATCCCTGGGTTTCCAACGGCATACAACACTCCATCCCGGATGCTTCAAACACTGTGAGTAGTATACTTGGAACGCTTGGTTCGGAAAGATAAAGGATCTTCCTGACCGTAAAATCGAAGTGTGTTCACACTGGTCAACCATATTCATCTTTCCAAGTCCCAAGATTGCTTCTCCACTTATCCGTATCGGTTCGCATATCATACCAAGTACACTGGAATATATAAAAGGGTACCAAGAACACTGGAATATACAATTTAAGTACCCATAATAAATCACACCGTCAGATCCTACCGTCGCAATCCCACTATTCTGAGTGGTTCTAGATGATTTTATGTCCTTAACTTCGAATTTGTATCCAAGGACACTGAATCCTTTATAATATGCAACCTCCATACTAGGAAATTGAGCTAAACATCTTGAATCACTCTCAAATGATGCAGACAAGTTTGGATCGTGGATCTAACAAAACAGATTTTACGAAAAATACATAACGATATAAGTTTAGATTAAAACTGATAGAAATAACATGTTATTCGAATAACTTACATGATCTTTGACCCAATCACAAAAATTATCCTGATGATATTTTTCCAATCGTTCTCGTTCCAATCAGGATGCCCCTCACGTACCTCGTTAAAATGAATTTTGTTTTCGACAAATAATGGTGACATTAATATTATATCATTTCATACACACACAAACATAAATATAATAATTAATCCAAACAAACTTACTCTCTAATTTGTTCAAGACATACGCAATTAAGCAAGATAAACCGGTATATCTTGTTGATAAACATAGTGTCTACCCTCTTATAATCGGCTTTACCATATGACCCGTCTTGAATTCGCCGAGGCCGATTAAGTCTCATCTCAATGTTCTCGTCCAGATAGCGGGAACAAAATGTGGTTGCTTCATCAAGAAGATAACCTTGCATGATAAAACCGTCTGGTCGATTTTTATTGCGTATATATTTTTTAAGAGTGTAGAGGTACCTAAAGAAAATATGTTGAATAAATAAATACGGGCATACAGGACAACAATAATTTTAAAAATTGCGCGAAACGAAAAATTACACGTACCTCTCGACGGGATACATCCATCGATATTGTACCGGTCCGGCTAACTTAGCCTCAGTTGCAAGATGAACCGTCAAGTGTATTATGATATCGAAGAATGACGGTGGGAAAATACGCTCAAACTTGCAAAGTATCAACGCAATAGAATTTTCTAGTTTATCCAGCGTCACAACCTCCAGTGTTTTAGCACACAACTCTCTGAAAAAACAGCATAGGTCGTTGATTACTAGACCAACCGATTCAGGGAGAGAAGTCCTGAGGGTTAATGGAAGAATGTGCTCCACGATAACATGGTGATCATGACTTTTCAGCACATCGATCTTGCCTTTCACAGTTTTTATTTTCTTACTGAATGATCCTGAGACACTTGTGGGAACTTTCAAATCATGCAACACCTACAGGAATCTTTTCTTCTCCGGTTGTGACATATGATAAGCGGTATTGGGAAGTACAAACTTGCCTGGTTTACCCGCTACCGATCTAGGGTGCAATTCACTTCTTATTCCCCACTCTTGTAGATCCATCCGAGCATTCAGGTTGTCTTTCGATTTCCCGTCTTTATAAAGAAGCAAGTTGAGTATGTGCTCTGATACTCCTTTCTCTATATGCATGATGTCCAGACAATGACGCACTAAATTTGTTGACCAGTACGGAAGCTCGAAGAAAATGCTTAACTTGTTCCAAAATGGTGGTTTGACCTGTTTCGTCGGAGCCATCCCGAAGGTCACATTATTGTAACCATCCCATTGAGCAGTCACGTCCTCTCCGGACAATGGGACTGGAGGTCCAAGAAGCCCCTGATGACTATCAAAGTGAACAGTGTCAAACCTGTAGGGGTGGTCTAGAGGCAGGAAACGTCGATGGCCGCAATAACAAACCTTCCTGCTAAAATTCAAGAATTTCGATGTTGTGTGTTGATGGAAATGAGGACATGCTTTGTGACCATATACGGACCAACCTGATAGCATTCCATACGCAGGAAAGTCATTAATTGTCCACATTAAAGCCGCACGCAGTATGAAGGTTGTATTTGTGTTTGCATCATATGTCTCTACACCATCAATGAACAAAGATTTTAACTCCTCGATCAGAGGTCGGAGATAGGCGTCGCTATTGTTTCCCGGTGAGTTTGGTCCGTCGATAAGAAGAGACATCATAAAGTATGATTGGTCCATAGCCAACCAAGACGACAGATTATAAATTATCATTACAACGGGCCATGTGCTGTGACTTCCAGCCATATAGTTGAATGGGCAGAAGCCATCACTAGCCAGCCCGAGCCGGACATTGCGAGGATCGCTACTGAATATTGCGTGCCTCCTATCGAAATCCTTCCATGCCAATGAATCTCTTGGATGGCTCATTTTTCCATCTTCACTTGGAGGAGCACGGTGATGCTAAATCATTGCCTCGGCTGTTTTCTTGCACCTGAATAGCCTCTGCAGCATCTGTGTTATGGGAAAATATCGTGCTATCTTGACAGGTATATCAGGGTTCTTATAAGAATCTTTCGGCTTATACCTGGCCTCTCCGCATGGTGGACACTCTTTCAAATCCGAATTCTCTTTCCGGTACAACACGCAATTTTTAGGACATGCTTGAATCTTCTCACACTTTAGACCCAAATCAGACATCATCTTCTGGGCTCCGTACCAGCTGTCGGGCACGTTATTTCCCGGGGGCATAGAATCTTTCAAGAACATAAGAAGCATTGTGAATGACTTGTTGCTCCATCCATTTAGGCACTTAATCTGGAAAAGTTGGACGAAGCATGAAAGGATGGAATACTTTGCATTCTCATAAATTGGTTTTCTAGCATCATTCATGAAATTTTCATATTTATTAGCACGCGGTCCTTGACCGGAAGGAATGTCATCTTCGGTATAAATAGATTCACCTAGGGCAGCCTCTACCATATCTTCCATTTCTTCTGATGGAAATAAATTACCGTCTTCTCCTTCTGCCGCATTACCGTCTTCTCCTTCTTCACTTGCCGCATTATCGTGTTCTCCTTCTTCTTCTAACGCATTACTGCGTTCTTCTCCTTCCCCGTGATATTTCCAAGTTGTATAAAGTCTAGTAAACCCATATTTTACGAGATGAAGCTCTGTCAATTCTACCTTCTGACAGTACTTATTGCCACATCTATCGCACAGGCAGAGAATCTTCTCTATCACAATCTTATTATGTGCGTGTGCAAATTCAATAAAAGCAGCAACTCCTACGACAAACTTAGGTTGCATACGTTGTTGCCAATCTACATACAGCCAGTCCTTAACTCTGACGTACTCATGGACCATGTTAGACTATATAACATATAAATTGTAGGTTATGGTGGCTATATTGAGAAATCTAAGAACGGGATAGTTACTGACAAAGGAGAAAATCCGTGTATATGCATTAGACTTAAGCTCCTATGGAGAACGTATCTCCTTTTATTATTATTAAATGTTCTCATGTAGTGCACACATGTATTGCACGTGGTGCGCTCATGGCGGGCATACGTACGTTGCACGTAGCGCGCATGGCGCTTGCGCATATGCGCATTATGGGGAGGAGCAGGCTCCTAACTTGGAGAATTAAGCTCCTATGAAGAAGTAAGCTCCTTTTAATATTATTGAATATTCTCATGTGGTGCGCACGTGCATTGCACATGGTGCGCGCATGGAGGGCACACTTGCGTTGCACGTAGCGCACATGGCGCTTGCGCGTATGCGCATTATGGGGAGGAGCATGCTCCTATCTTGGAGAACTAAGCTCCTATGGAGAACTATGCTCCTTTTAATATTATTAAATATTCTCATGTGGTGCGCACGTGCATTGCACATGGTGCGTGCATGGCGGGCACACGTGCGTTGCACGTAGCGCACATGGCACTTGCGCATATGCGCATTATAGGGAGGAGCATGCTCCTATCTTGGAGAACTAAGCTCGTATGGAGAACTAAGCTCCTTTGAGAATTGGGCATCAAAGAACTAAGATGCGTTAGACTTGAGATTGAGATATATACCTTCAACATAGAAAAGAAATCAATAAACAAGATGAATATAATATAAATTCAAGTTGAAAGAATATATATCCTCCTTTCAAATGAAATTAAGTCTCGATGATGCTGAAGATGTTACCAGAAAAACATCTTCTGCCAACCTTCATGTGTGAAGGGGTGTGTGTGAGAAAATTGGGTACACGGTGTCAGAAAAGTTTTCTCCTGCTATGTGCAATCAAAATTCAATTCTTCGTTCTTTTTTTTATAACCACCGACACTGTTCAATTGACCTTCATGGAGTAGCACATACATATCGAACTTTCTTTCTTTCTATTTATCTAATGATATACGGATAGAAAATGTTCCGTATTGACAGCAAATAAACTTTGCAAGTATTTGATACATACGCAAAAAGGTATTGAAATATGATGTTTTTTTTGTTTTATATTTGTCTTAGGCCCTGTATGTATGCATGCATGTGTGTGTGCATGTCTATGTAGAGAGGACAGTGCATATTTATGTATTAGGTCATGTGTATGCGTGCATGTGTGGTGCATGTGTCCGTAGAGAGAATGAAAGTGCAAATTTATGTATTAGGCCATGCGTGTATGGGCGCGTGTATGTGTGCATGTCAGTGAAGAGAGGACGACACCACACAGGCTCGCTTATGGCAGGTCCATGTTTTTCGATTCCTACGAACTTTTAGCATATTAAGCAAGATCCATTGTTTTCATGCTGTTTACTTCCCTCAAATATTGCAATGTTTTACTTGCGCGTCAACTAGTCTCGAAGTCTACGGCTGAACTTCGAGCCGTATAAGTTACTTAACAATATCTTGCCTATTTATTAACTAGTTTAAAATTCTACAACTGAAACATATAGCTATAATTGTTTGAAAATATAACTAAGTTATTCTATCTTATGTAACACCTCAAATAAAATTCTACAACTGAAAATATAACTTAAGCAAGATCCATTGTTTTCAGCCCTAACCCTAACCCCAGCCCCAGCCCCAGCCCCAGCCGAACCCCAACCCTAACCCTAACCCCAACCCCAACCCTAACCCCAACCGCAACCCCAGCACCAGCCCCAGCCCCAACCTTAACCCTAACCCCAATCCCAACACTTACCGCAACCCTAGCCGAACCCAACCCCAACCGTAACCCTAGCCGAACCCCAACCGCAACCCCAACCACAACCCCTAAAATAATCAAAAATTTCTTTAATTGAGGATTTAATTACCTGTGCAGTGGAGGAGACGATCGATCGGTGGCGACGACGAAACGGAGGAGACGACGAAAACGGTGACGAGGAAGAACCAGGCGGTGGCGACGACGAAACGGCCTGCGCTGGCAAGGACGAGAACGGCGACGAGAGATTTGGCGATCGGCGGGAACGAGGATTTGGGGATTTTGGGTTCGCGCGCGATACTTCGAGAATAATTAAGATAATGAGCGTAGGGATCAATCTGTGCCTTCTTAATTAAATCCCTATTTACATGCCCCTACGGATAAGTCCGTATGTTCTTGGTTTGTGGCTCCGTAGGGGAAAACAACAATTTACGATTTAATATTCTTAAATTAATATGTAAGAACCTTAGGGGCAACCTTAAGGCCCTACGGATTAGTCCGTAGGGCCAAACGAAATCTGCCCCTACGGATTTCGTAATCCGTAGGGCAACCCCCTATTTTAGTAGTGGGACTATGATGTCCTTAAACTTTACTGACTATGACATTTTTAAACTATGGACTGTAGGGTCCTTAAACTCATGGACTATGATGTCCTTAAACTTCTGGACCACAAATCTCTAAACTAAAACAATAGAGCCCAAATGCTCTTTTGTTGGATCTAAATGATCCCGTTAAGTAGATTTTAGTCCAAAATTAGACTAACGTATCCTTAACAAAAGTTTAACTTGATCTTAGTCTCAAATGAGATTAACGAATCCTTAAACCCAACCCAAACCAAAATCTAAGAAAATACGGATTTGGACTAATCCGCGCCCTACGGACGACAACATAAATTAGTCTCCATATACAATCCATGGGCACAAAACAAACACACACAATACGAAGTGACCATCTGGAGAAGGAGAAAGTGGTTACCGCGATGCGGTAGCGTAATTAACTGCCAGGGCTGCGCCTGCATGGAAGAGCGTCCCCACAATCAAAAACCCCTCAACGAGGGGGAATCTGACGAAGTCTGCTACAACGGCCGCATCCGTCTAAATCTTCGATACATGGTGCCATAAATCAACTTGGCATCTTCGGAGAGGTGGACAAATAAAACCAAATAGGATCTGCCCTCGAAATTCAGACCGGACGTCCCAACATCCCGGTCGCGTCTTTCGGCGGAGTACATAGGGTCCGTGAGTACTGTCGGAGGGAGCGGGTCGAGGCTGCTTGGGCTCGGCTGGAGGAGCTTTCTTCGGTGTATCACCGACATTGTTTCCTTAACCCTCGCCCTCCTTTGTTGTAATTGTTGTAAGGCTGGGGAGCCCATAATACCTCTTAATAAATAAATTTCTCTTTTGGTGTATTGTCTCTTTTTATCCCCTCGGTACATTTTATACTTTTTCTAAAAAAATCCATGGAATCTTAGAACCAAGAAAAGAAACAAAAGGCTAGAGCCCCGTGGCAGTGTAAAAGGTCTCTTCTATGAGAGGACCTAGCTCAGGAGCCTTAATTAAATACCAATAAGAATTAAATTATTTCAAAAGAGGGTACAGGTTTATTTATATAACTTAAGTTTTTCGGCATTATAAGGCCGAAAAAAATTACGCCCCCCGGCGTCCTGCAGGCGGTTTGCTCCACCGGGCAACACTTCTGTTACCAGGAATGGTTTGTCCCACTTCGGGGAGAACTTATATAGTCTCACTTGGTCTACGCACTCGTTTCTTCGCAAGACCAGACCTCCCGTCTTGAAGGCCCGATGTTTAACTCGGGCATTGTAGTAGCGAGCGGTTAGCTGCTGATAGGCAGCCGCTCTGATTTGCACTCGATCCCACTTTTCCAACAAGATGTGCAGGTTGCTTTGGAGCACCGAGATGTTGGCTTCATCATCAAAGTGTTTAACCCTATAACTGGTCAGTCCAATCTCCGTGGGGACCATCTCCTCGATACCATAGCAGAGGCTGAATGGGGTTTCTCCCGTGGGTGTTTTCTTTAATGTCCGCAACGCCCATAACACCCATGGCAATTCCTCGACCCAGCCGCCTTGTCTTCCTTCCAAGAGGGCTCTGAGACTGCGGATGACGCCTCGGTTTGCTGCGTCGACCTACCCATTGCATTGAGGATGTGCGACCGCGGCCAACTTCATCAATATGTGGTAGTCGCTGCAAAACTCCTTGACTTTGTCGTTTTCGAAGTTGGTCCCATGGTCAGTAACTATGAACCTCGGGAAATCGAGAAATTATGTTGTTCTGCAGGAACTTTATCGTAGAGGTGGTGTCCGATTTCCTCATAGGTACGGCATCTATCCATTTCATGAATTAGTCCACGGCGACATAGATGTATCTGTTCCCGCCCATGCCTGTGGGGAGTTGGCCCACCATATCCATTCCCTAATATGAAAACGACCCAGGGGAACTGAGTGGCGTTAGTTCGGTGGCTGGAAGATGAAGTATGCTGCCGAAGAGTTGGCAGTTCTTGCATCGTTTGACCAGCTTCTCGGTATCCTGGTGTATTTTGTTAGTGTATATGCCCTAGAGGCCATTGCTGTATCATACTAGTTTGTATATTACTTAATGGAAGCTTGGGATATTCACCTTGTATATACAATCTTGCTCAAAATAGTAGTATGCTACTTGGTTTGTTTCTACTTAAATGTGTACATGTGTTTATTTTATTATATCACCTATACGCATTAGTGGAGCCCTTAGGATCTTTGCTTGATTACCAGCGTTGTGATGGCAGTCACACTAGTGGGGGCTAGGTAATCTATAAGCACATCCTTATGCAGGTCCCTAGTCGCAGGACTATCGAGACAGGGCATCGATACTCCGGAGTAGACTAGCGCATGCGCTTCTCATCCCAGTATGGGAGATGGTCTGTCCTACAGCCATCAGTACGTCGTACTGGAGATAGTATGCAGGTGCTCGTTAGGTTACGAGTACACTGGACAGGACTCGTCGGGAACTGACCGGTTGGTATTATACCTATCGTCAGTTATCAGTTCCAAGATGACATGAGTACAGCTTAGTCCGCTGACTTAACACTATCACTTCGCCTCGAGTGTGTTCCCACTGTACTTTGATTACTACCCTACCATGGCTCAAAGGAGTCGTGCAAACAGGTAGTAGTTGGGTGCAGTCCCGAAGCACTTGGAGGCAGTGACGGTTAGACAGGATTCGTCTTTCCCGGTATTGGGGGTTGACATCGCGCTGTGTCTAGGAGAGCCATTACATGAGTAGTCCCTGGCCAGGGCAAGCGGGATATACTGGTAGGCTTCCAGTGTTATCTCAGGGTGTATTGGGCTTCACTCCGACATGACTTGTACCGCTATTAGGGGACTGACGTTTACCGCCCCTCTAGGCCCGCCATGCGATGTATCAGACGAACAGACCGGACTGTACGGAGATTGTCACAGTCAGACTCAGTAGGAGTTCAGATGGGTTTCGCCTCGTCAGTCTTCTTGTCGGCATCTACCTGGAGACCGTTACGCACAGCTAGTGCCGCTTGCGGTCTGTGGTTAAACCCACTGCCAGCGTAGTGTCGAGTCTTTAGAGTCCCACACAGAAAGCTATTCGCCTTTAGGTAAAAGAGTAGAGGTCGCATGGTTTTGCGACAGGGTTCAGTCACATCCGTGCACTTGTGCACGTTTAGTGTCCGGACAGTTTACACTAGCGGGCTTTGGTTTAAGCCAGATCCTAGTGTACGTATTGGGATTGGTTTTATCCAGTTTGTAATCGTGTTCCTCGGAACGCGGATGCGGGTGTGTATGCACAGTTGACGGAGAGACAGAGGCAGAGGATTCTCGTTAGGGTTGTTGACCGTTGACTGTTGACTATTGACTTTTTGCTCAACCCTAATGAGAATATGATATATGATTAACAATTATATTAATTAAGTATTATGGTGACATGGTTGTTGAGGGGTTGACTTTGTTGACTTGTTGACTTTGTTGACTTGTTGACTTTGTTGACCGGTTGACTAGGCTTGACTAGTTGACCATCATGATAACAATAGCTATCATTTCATGGCAAAGACTTTTGCTTGCTTGCTCTCTTGTGCAAAATGAGTGCATGAAATGATATGGCTATTGTTGCTTAAACCATCACATAATACTTGATTGCTATGATGTGTTATGATGGTTATGGATTATGAGAGCCAAATGAAAAAAAAAAGTCTTCTCTCATTCTATTATTTTTCATTCTCTCTCTTGTTCTTGAGCTCTCATCTTCCTCCTCTTTCTCTCCCTCTCTTGAGTCTATGGTTCACTTGTCTCATGTGTTGAGAACCAAGAACCATAGATAAAATCCCAACAAAACTCTTCTCTACTCACTCTAGTTCACAAGGTTTAGCAAACCGAGTGAACTAGTTTCTTCAAAGATCGAAGAAGGAGCCAAAGGTTGAAGCTTTCAGGTGGATCGATCTTCGGCGCAAGGAGGCGACGGGGAGAAGCCGATTCGAACAACCATCGAGGTTTGAAGACGAAGGAGTTCAAGATAAGAAAGGTATAAACCCCCTAACCGAGTAGTTAACAACTCCTAGTTAGGTTGTTAGTTAGATTTTAACAAAGATCCGGGTTTTAAGTCCATGTTACCACCTCTAAGAAAACTATTTTTTATCAAATTCCGCATGCCCGAAAGTACCGGGAGAGGTAGCATGGACTTACAGTGGTATCAGAGCCTAGTTAAACTCTATCTAACATGTTAGCAAAGTAACTAGAAGATCGATCAAAGAAAAAGGCACGAAATGAACCCGAGTTGTCAAGTTTCTGCCGATTTTTATTCTGTTCAAAAGTTGATAATTTTCATCTTAAAAATCGGCTCAGGCTTTTGTTTGAATAACCACCAAATTTGGTCCCACGAACCGTTTAAAGAGCCGCGGAAACGCGGCGGGAGCACGCTCCCGCCGTGATTCCGCGGCCGAGTTGACTCGGCCGAGGTCCAAATTTGGTGCAGAGTATTTCTGGGGTTGTTTTGGGATTTTTGAAATATGTATTTTCTGCCCAGATTTTCCAGAACGAAAATTTTGTGTTTGGGGCCTGAAAATCCATATTTTTGATCGAACTTCTAAAAGACTTAAGCTGACGGGTTTTTCTATGATGTGATATTTGTATTGAACGTCTACTAATCGCTATATGTCGATTAGTGGGGGTTATACAAATCTGTGATCTGTAATGTCATTGGAATGTGTATATGAATTCATTGGATTGTCGCGGGTGAATAGCCGGGGGTTGTGAGACGAGAGTTTTCTTTTCTTTCAATTCATGTAAATTTGTAAATTGATGTAATAATTATTTGTATGGCCGCACAACCGGGTCGGGGTTGTAGCCATCATTGTATAATTTCTTTTTACTGTTTTTGCTCCTAGGATAGACCCATGAAGGGGGTGCACAAACTACCGGGTATGCTGAAGTGCAGAGTGGCCTACTCACGGAGTTGAGGGAGGTTGCTTCGCTTCGGGTACTTGGCGGGTAGTTTGCCGCATCCGTAGGGGTCTTGGGTGGGGTTTTGGCTATTCACCGCGACCGTGTAATCTGCTTTTCGTTACAGGCTCGTACGAATTGCGGGTTCCTAGTATATCCAATGTGTTCATCTGTGATCTGAAATGGCTATCATTGCAATATATCTATATATGATATTATTTAGGCGTTGCTTATGTTTTACAGCCGCGCTAGCCTAGCCCCCGCTCTGTCGTTAGTTAAGTAACCTAACGGGTAATGACGGGGCCCCGTGGTGAATGCGAATGGCATAAGCGTACGTCATATTTTGGTTGTTTTCTGCAATGGTAGGATTAAATGATGGGACACATTAAAAGAACTAATGCAAGAATATCACGCATTAAAAGAACTAATGCAAGAAAATAAACCAAGTTAAAGTCGTTGGAACACTTTCGAAAAATCACTTGGTTCTTTTCAAAACTAACTTTTAAATGCGGAGCTTGAGCCACTCCTTTTAAAAGCTATCTCGTTCCATCGATTATATCAAGTTCACTACGTTCACGGTTTAGCCAAAACCATTCGTAGCCCTCCATCATTTCAGTTAAATATTCGGTAGTATTCAAGCTATGTATTTTGACCTCACGCCAAGGCATAGTGATTGGTAGCTGCCGGATATTTATCTGTTGCATAGATAGAATGCGTTGGTTTGGGAAAGCCGTACTGCCATTTTGGCCTACGTCAAGGGTAGGTACGGGTGGGTTCAAATTAACCCGGATAATGATGGGAAGAACTTGACATGTGACTTATGACATTTTGACCTCACGCCAAGGTCATAAGAGCATGGGGCAAAAAATCCACATCGGGAGTTTCAAAAGAACTGAAACTTGCTAGTGTTGCATTCCATTTGGAGTGTGATGATTCTGGTAGGATTCCTTCAGTTTTGTTATGCGATGATATTTGGATCCCGATCCTACTGTGAGTATATGCTACTCCTCGGGAAATTTCTCACTTAACGATCAATGCTATAAACCAAGTAGGTGTCTAGAAAGGTGTTAGCGGGGCTATGCCCACAGGGAAAAGAGGTTATTTAATTAAGGAACTTCGCGAAAGCGTTGGAAAACCTCCCTCGAAGTACCGACACCAGCCTGGCCGAACAGTTAAGCAAGTATTGTACGGTGAGATTGATCCTGACTAATTCTTCCTTTGTGGTTTGAGGAGGGATTCGAGAAACAGTGGGAGCCATCCTGTTTAGACAAACTAAAAACCATTCTAAACTTGCAAGAGCATCAAGCTGAGTGTTTCTTCTCTCTCCTAATTGCAGCGACCAATCGACATGACTGGACTTAAGTTACTACTAGATAAGAACATACTGACAGGGCCAAACTACAAAGATTGGCTCTGGAATGTCAAGATGGCAATCACTTACGACAAGCTGGGGTATCTTCTTACCACCAAAGCTCCCCCTGTCCCAGGTCCCACTTCCAGCATCACGGATAAGGAAATCCGTAAGACTTGGGAGATTGATAGCGCGAAGGCCAAGTGCCTCGTGCTTGCCTCTATGGACAATGAACATCAGAGGAGGCACGAGAATATGGACCTGGAATCCATATTTCTTCATACAAAAGATCTGTATGGAGAGCAGTCTCGTATCGCAAGATACGAAGCGTCGAAGAAATTATTTTCGGAAAGGTTGGCCGTCGGATCATCAGTAGCAGAACACGTGCTTAAGATGATCGGCTACATTGAGGAGCTCGCGGACCTTGGGACCACATTGGAGAGTGAGCTCTATACGGACTTGATTCTCCAGTCTCTTCCTTCCACTTACGCCCAGTTTATACTGAACTTCAACTTACAAGAAAAAGAAGTTGAACTTTCAGAGCTCCTCAACATGCTGAGGAGCGCAGAGGGCACCCTACAGAAAGGTAGGGAAACATCCACTTTGTTTGTAGGAGGATCATCTTCTTCTAGGTCCAAGGCGAAAGCCAAGGGAAAGAAGAAGAAAGCCCCCGCCAAACCAAGGGGCGGTGTTAGTAAAGTGGATACGAAGGGAAAGGCAAAAGCAACAAAGAAAGCGGGGAAGCTTGTGGATAAGGAAGAATACTTCTATTGTCATTAGAAAGGACACTGGAAGAATGATTGCAGGGCTTGGAAAGCCAAGACACAGGAATTGAAGCAGGTTGCAGCTTCAGCTTCAGGTGTGTATGTTATTGAAAACTGTCTTTCAATAAACTCTACTTCCTGGGTATTGGATACCGGATCAGGATCTCATATCTGTAATTCTTTGCAGGCGTTGAGAAACCGTAGGGTTTTGAAAGCAGGTGACATGACCCTCAAAGTTGCAAACGGAGCTAGCATGGATGCTAAGGCCGTGAGGGACTATCACCTGGGAATGTCAGATGGACATGTTTTGGTTTTGCGTAATTGCTTTTTTGTACCCAACGCAACTTGTAATATCATTTCTGTATCTTTGGTTTCTAAATAAGGTTATGAATTTGCGTTTGTAAGTAATGTTGTAAACATTCACCTTAATCAAGTTCTGGTTGGGTCAGGTACATTGAGCAATGGTATATACGTATTAAACCAACCATAGATTTTCAATGTCCAGAATACACCAAAAAGAAAGTCTCCGGAAATAAATCAGACTTTCTTGTGGCATTGTAGACTGGGTCATATCAATGAGAGAAGGTTGACGAAGTTACATACAGAAGGATATTTGAATCCGTTCGAATATCAATCGTATGCCACTTGTCAATCCTGTCTCAAAGGAAAGATGACAAAGACTCCGTTCACTGGACACGGAGTAAGAGCAAGCGAGCTCTTGGGACTCGTACACAGCGACGTGTGCGGTCCAATGTCTACACATGCGCAAAGCGGTTATTCTTACTTCATTACTTTTACGGATGACTTTTCAAGGTACGGTTATGTCTTCTTAATGAAACATAAGTCCGAAGACTTTGGAAAATTCCAGGAATATAAGAATGAAGTAGAAAAACAAACTGGCAAAAGTATCAAGATCCTAAGATCGGATCGAGGTGGTGAATACTTGAATGCCGAGTTCCTGGACTATTTAAAAGAGAACGGAATTCTCTCTCAGCTTACTCCTCCATACACTCCGCAACATAACGGTGTATCGGAGAGACGGAACCGAACCCTATTGGATATGGTACGGTCCATGATGAGTAACGCTGAGTTACCGCGATCATTCTGGGGGTATGCGCTAGAATCAGCCGCATACCTTTTGAACCGAGTTCCCACTAAGACTGTGCCTACCACACCATATGAGTTATGGAGTGGGAAGAAACCCTATCTTCAATATCTGAAGATCTGGGGATGTCCAGCTTTTGTCAAAAAGCAGCATGCGGACAAACTCGAGGCACGCTCAGTACTGTGCAAGTTTGTGGGATACCTAAAGAACACCAGGGGGTATCTTTTCTACCACTCAGAGGAACAAAAAGTCCTAGTTTCTCATAATGCCCACTTTCTAGAACACCAGTTCTTGGAAAAGGAAATTAGTGGGAGCTCAGTAGAACTGGAAGAAATTCCAGAACCACGGACTATTACTGAAAGCTTAGTGGAACCAGAGGGTTCAAAAGAACAGGACATTCCTACGCCACTTCGCAGGAGTAGTAGGCTGTCTCATCCGCCCGAGAGATACTACGGCTTTCTCATAGACGGGGATAGAGAGGATTGCATCATAGATTATGATGAGCCTACTAGCTTCCAGCAGGCCGTTCAGAGCGTTGACTCGGTAAAATGGCTGGATGCAATGCGGACCGAAATGGAGTCCATGTACACCAACAAGGTATGGACGTTGGACATTGCTCCAGACGGTGTAAAACCCGTAGGATGTAAGTGGATCTTCAAAAGGAAGATTGGTGTAGATGGACAGGTTGAGACCTATAAAGCTAGACTTGTTGCAAAGGGTTTTCGTTAAAGACCTGGTTTGGACTATGACGAAACCTTTTCTCCAGTGGCTATGCTGAAATCCATTCGGATCCATCTTGCCATTGCTGCCTTCCACGATTATGAGATCTGGCAGATGGACGTAAAGACCGCTTTTCTAAATGGAAATTTAGAGGAGTGTGTCTATATGGACCAACCAGAAGGTTTCATTCAGAGTGGGAGCAGCGGAAAGGTGTGCAAGTTGCTTAAGTCCATCTATGGACTAAAGCAGACTTCGCGGAGTTGGAACATCTGTTTTGATGAGACGGTCAAGGAATTTGGCTTTATCAAAAATCCAGATGAACCATGCATCTACAGTAGATTTGTAGCGAGAACTGTAGTATTCCTCGTTTTATACGTGGATGACATTCTCTTAATAGGAAATGACATTCCAACGCTACAATCTGTCAAGGGGTTCTTGTCACACAGGTTCTCCATGAAAGACTTGGGTGATGCCTCATACATCCTAGGGATCCGGATCCATCGTGATAGATCCAAGAGGATATTAGGACTTTCACAGTCCAGGTACATCGACACCATACTGAAGAGATTCAGTATGGAAGATTCCAAGCGCGGTAACCTACCGGCTTGTCACGGGATCACCCTCTCTAAAGAGATGTCTCCCAAGACTGATTTGGAGAGGGATCGCATGTCTATTATACCCTATGCTTCTGCGGTAGGCTCTATAATGTATGCGATGTTGTGTACCAGACCGGATGTAGCTTATGCACTGAGTGTGGTAAGCCGGTATCAGTCAAACCCTGGGGAGAAACACTGGATAGCGGTAAAGAACATTCTCAAGTACCTGAGAAGGACTAAGGAGATGTTCTTGGTGCATGGCGGAAAAGACCTCCAGATCGAGGCCTTTGCTGACTACAGCTTCCAGAGTGACAAGGATGATTCCAAGTCCATGTCGGGTTTTGTCTTTACCCTCAATGGAGGGGCGGTGTGTTGGAAGAGTTCCAAACAGGAAACCGTTGCAGACTCGACGATGGAAGCGGAATACATCGCTGCATCTGATGCCGCAAAAGAAGCCGTCTGGATTAGGAAGTTCTTAAAAGAACTTCAGGTGGTTCCGTCCATTGTTGATCCAATACCTCTGTATTGTGACAACAACGGGGCTATAGCTTTAGCGAAGGAACCCAGGTCCCATCAGAGATCCAGACACATCTTGAGGCGGTATCACCTGATCAGGGAGATCGTGGATCGCCAGGAGATCGAGGTTCGGAGGGTTGCTTCAGAAGATAACACTGCAGATCCATTCACCAAGGCCTTGCCCCAGACTCAGTTCGAGCGGCTGATCGAGATGATAGGTCTTCGATACGCCAGTACATGGCCTTAGTGCAAGTGGAAGATTGTTAGTGTATAAGCCCTAGAGGCCATTACTGTATCATACTAGTTTGTATATTACTTAATGGAAGCTTGGGATATTCACCTTGTATATACAATCTTGCTCAAAATAGTAGTATGCTACTTGGTTTGTTTCTACTTAAATGTGTACATGTGTTTATTTTATTATATCACCTATACGCATTAGTGGAGCCCTTAGGATCTTTGCTTGATTACGAGCGTTGTGATGGCAGTCACACTAGTGGGGGCTGGGTAATCTATAAGCACATCCTTATGCAGGTCCCTAGTCGCAGGTCTATCGAGACAGGGCATCGATACTCCGGAGTAGACTAGTGCATGCGCTTCTCATCCCAGTGTGGGAGATGGTCTGTCCCACAGCCATCAGTACGTCGTACTGGAGATAGTATACGGGTGCTCGTTAGGTTACGAGTACACTGGACAGGACTCGTCGGAAACTGACCGGTTGGTATTATACCTATCGTCAGTTATCAGTTCCAAGATGACATGAGTACAGCTTAGTCCGCTGACTTGACACTATCACTTCGCCTCGAGTGTGTTCTCACTGTACTTTGATTACTACCCTACCATGGCTTAAAGGAGTCGTGCAAACAGGTAGTAGTTGGGTGCAGTCCCGAAGCACTTGGAGGCAGTGACGGTTAGACAGGATTCGTCTCTCCCGGTATTTGGGGTTGACATCGCGCTGTGTCTAGGAGAGCCATTACACGAGTAGTCCCTGGCCAGGGCAAGCAGGATATACTGGTAGGCTTCCAGTGTTATCTCAGGGTGTATTGGGCTTCACTCCGACACGACTTGTACCGCTATTAGGGGACTGACGTTTACCGCCCCCCTAAGCCCGCCATGTGATGTATCAGACGAACAGACCGGACTGTACGGAGATTGTCACAGTCAGACTCAGTAGGAGTTCAGATGGGTTTCACCTCGTCAGTCTTCTTATTGGCATCTACCTGGGGACCGTTACGCACAGCTAGTTCCGCTTGCGGTCTGTGGTTAAACCCACTGCCAGCGTAGTGTCGAGTCTTTAGAGTCCCACACAGAAAGCTATTCGCCTTTAGGCAAAAGAGTAGAGGTCGCATGGTTTTGCGACAGGTCGCATGGTTTTGCAACAGGGTTCAGTCACATCCGTGCACTTGTGCACGTTTAGTGTCCGGACAGTTTACACTAGCGGGCTTTGGTTTAAGCCAGATCCTAGTGTACGTATTGGGATTGGTTTTATCCAGTTTGTATTCGTGTTCCTCGGAACGCGGATGCGGGTGTGTATGCACAGTTGACGGAGAGACAGAGGCAGAGGAATCTCGTTAGGGTTGTTGACCGTTGACTGTTGACTATTGACTTTTTGCTCAACCCTAATGAGAATATGATATATGATTAACAATTATATGAATTAAGTATTATGGTGACATGGTTGTTGAGGGGTTGACTTTGTTGACTTGTTGACTATGTTGACTTGTTGACTTTGTTGACCGGTTGACTAGGCTTGACTCGTTGACCATCATGATAACAATAGCTATCATTTCATGGCAAAGACTTTTGCTTGCTTGCTCTCTTGTGCAAAATTAGTGCATGAAATGATATGGCTATTGTTACTTAAACCATCACATAATACTTGATTGCTATGATGTGTTATGATGGTTATGGATTATGAGAGCCAAATGAAAAAAAAGTCTTCTCTCATTCTATTATTTTTCATTCTCTCTCTTGTTCTTGAGCTCACATCTTCCTCCTCTTGCTCTCCCTCTCTTGAGTCTATGGTTCACTTGTCTCATGTGTTGAGAACCAAGAACCATAGATAAAATCCCAACAAAACTCTTCTTTACTCACTCTAGTTCACAAGGTTTAGCAAACCGAGTGAACTAGTTTCTTCAAAGATCGAAGAAGGAGCCAAAGGTTGAAGCTTTCAGGTGGATCAGTCTTCGGCGCAAGGAGGCGACGGGGAGAAGCCGATTCGGACAACCATCGAGGTTTGAAGACGAAGGAGTTCAAGATAAGAAAGGTATAAACCCCCTAACCGAGTAGTTAACAACTCCTAGTTAGGTTGTTAGTTAAATGTTTAACAAAGATCCGGGTTTTAAGTCCATGTTACCACCTCTAAGAAAACTGTTTTTTATCAAATTCCGCATGCCCGAAAGTACCGGGAGAGGTAGCATGGACTTACATATTTTCGGCCAGTAGTACCCTTGCAGCAGTGTCTTCTGGACCAAGGTGTGGGCTCCTTGATGTGCTCCCCAGACCCCTTCATGTATCTCTCGCAGAACGTAGTCTGCCTCGTGGGGGTCGATGCATCAGAGCAGGGGCTGAGTGTATGACTTCTTGTATAGGTTCCTGTTGCTCCATATGAAATAGCGTGCTTTTGCCCATAGCCGGCGAGCTTCCCTTCGGTCATCGGGAAGCACGCCGTCCTTTAGGAACTCCATGAGGGGTTTCCTCCAATCCCGGCCTTTTTCCTGATTTGTGTAGATCTGGAGTGTTACCTCTACGTCTTCCACGCTGGGCCGTGGCAAGATTTCGAAGAGAATATTTCTTTTATGGTTAGCCGAATAGGAAGAAGCGAGCTTGCTCAAGGCATCGGCTTGGGTATTCAAGTTCCTAGAAATCTGCTCCACTTGAACTTCGTCGAAATTTTTTCGAAGCCTTTTTACCTCGGCCAGGTATTTTATCATGAGCGGTTCCCGGGTCTCGAAACGCCCGATCACTTGGCCGACGACCAGTGCGAAGTCGCTGCGAACTCGGATGGTCCTCAGCCCTACCCTGGAGGCAATTCGCAGTCCTGCCAACAAAGCCTAATATTCCGCGGCGTTGTCTGACGCTCGGAACCCGAGCTTTAAAGAGTATTCTATTTCTGCTTCACCCGGGCCGCGGATGATCAGGCCGGCCCCGCTCCCCTCCTCGGTAGAGGATCCGTCTACGCAGAGCACCCAATCCAGGATGGGGTCAGGCACCTCCTCGACCGAGGGACGTGGTTCGGGGCCCTGCGACGGCGTTTCTTCTTTAGTGGGGATGGTACATTCGACAAAAAAATCTGCTAAGACCTGTGCTTTGATGGCTTGTAGATGGCAGTATTTGATATTGAATTGGAACAATTCCCACCTCCACTTTTCCAGACAACCTAATGATTCAGGGGAGGCGAGAATAGACCCTATAGGTCGCTCAGTAAGGACGAGGATAGTGTGCGCTTGGAAATAGTGTCGAAGCTTCCGGGAGGCGAAGACAAGTGCCAAAACTATTTTTTCTATGGCCATGTATCTTATTTCTGCATCTTTGAAAACATGGCTCACGTAGTAGACAGGCCTCTGTATGCCTTTGAATTCTCTGACAAGCACCGAGCTTACAGCTTGGTTGGAGACGGCTATATATAATAATAGCTCGTCGCCCTCGACCGTTCGGGCGAGTAGCGGGGGAGTCGCTAGGTACGTCTTGAGTTGTTCGAAAGCGTTCTGGCACTCCTCAAACCATTCGAACTTAAGAATTTTCCTTAGGGCCCTGAAAAACAGGAGGCACTTCTCTCCGGATCTGGACATGAAGCAACTCAGGGTAGCCACCCTCCCCATGAACCTCATGATGTCGACATTACTCTTGGGTGTTGCCATATTGAGGATAGCGCTGATCTTTTCTAGGTTCGCTTCGATTCCTCGGTAGGTAACCATGAATTCAAGTAACTCCCACCGGTGACCGAACGCGCACTTAGCTGGGTTCGGCTTCATTTTGTACTTGTGCAGGACGTCGAATGTCTCACCGAGGTCTTTAGTGTGCCCTTCTGAGGAGACAGATTTTATGAGCATGTCGTCGACGTAGACTTCCATATTTCTCCTAATCGTTGTTTGAACAGTTTGTTGACTAGGCGTTGATACATGGCCCCAGCATTCTTGAGTCCGAAAGGCATCACTTTGTAGCAATATACCCCCCGTTCTGCGGTGAAGGCAGTAAGCTCTTCGTCTGCCGAGTTCATCCGGATCTGATTATAACTGGAGAAAGCGTCCATGAAGCTTAATAATTCGTGGCCGGCCGAACTGTCCACTAGCTGGTCTATCTGAGGAAGTGGATAGTTGTCTTTCGAGAAGGTCTTATTAAAGTCCGTGAAATCGACGCACATGCGCCATTTCCCATTGGCCCTCTTGACCATGACCACGTTTGCCAGCCAATCCGAGTAGTCCAGGTTTCTGATGATGTTGGCGGCGAGCAATCGATCCACCTCGTTTTCTATCGCCTTTTGTATAACTGGCGCAAAACTTCTCTTCTTCTATCGGATGGTCCAAGCCTTCAGGTCGACCCCGAGCTTATGGGAGATTACTTTAAGGTCAATCCCAGGCATGTCTGTCGGCGTCCAAGCGAATACGTCCGAGTTATCTCGGAGGAACTGGATCAAGTCTTCACTGTGGTCCCCTGTCAAGAGAGAGCCGATCTGGACCGTCCGTCCATCGACCCCTTCTGCGAGGGCAACTTCCGTCAATGCTTCCACCGGGACACCTCAGACTTCCTTTTGGTCATCACGTGTATCTAAATACCCTTGGAATTCATGTGTGTCTTCAAAATCGTTGTCCTGCTCTCCGGTGGGGGATGTTGAGGTAATGCAAATCTTAGCAGTTTGATGGTCCCCATAGGCCCGGCCTATCCCCTTTGATCCAATAGGAATTTGATCGCAAGGTGATAAGTCGATATCTAAGCCCGGAGGGTGTTGGATATAGTGCCCTCTAAGTCAATTATTGGATCGCAGGTACGTGATTGCAATGATTGAAGGATGACCTATATCGATAGAACAGTCTTACTCGAGATGATAGTATGCTATCTGCTTTGTCTTTATCATCATGTAGATGTTGATAAAGCCCATAGGATTCTTGCTTGACTACCAGCAGTATCATGGCGATCATATATGTGGGAGGTGGGGTCTATAAGCACATCCTTTAAGTGTCCCTAGTCGTGGGAGTTTCGAGACAGGGCATCGATACTCCAGAGTAGACTAGTGTATACAGTCGAGACCCCGACGAGGGGCGGTGGCCGGTCTCACAAGCCACTGGTGTCAGTTGGATCACCTAAGATGTATACAGGTGCTCATTAGGTTATGAGTACACCGGACAGGACTCGCCGGGAACTTGCTGGTTGGTATTATACCTAGCGTCAGATAGCAGTTCCCTGGTGACATGTGTACTGGTTAGTTCATCGACCTGAGGTCGTCATTTGTCTCATGTAAGTTCCCACTGTGCTTTGATTTATACCCTACCATGCTCAAAGGAGACGTGCAAACAGGTATATTTTGGGTACAGTCCCGAGCCACATGGAGGCAGTGAGCAGATCATCGGGGATTCGTCTCTTCCGGTATTGGGGGTGAGATCGCGCAGTGTTTAGGAGAGCCATTACACGAAATCCCTGGCCAGGGTAATCGAGATTTACTGGAAGGTATTCCAGTAGTATCTCAGGGTGTTATGGGCTGCTCTCTGACACGACTTATGCAGCTATTGGGGGTCTGACGTTTACCGGCCCCCTAGGCCTAATATGCGATACTCATAAGAAGAATGTTCCGGACTGTACGGATATTGTCACTGTCAGGCTCAGTAGGGTTGATTGATGAGTTCGCTCGTCATCTTCCTTTCCAATCAATACATAGGCAAACCGTTATGTACAGCTTGTACCTCTGACGTGCTAGGGGTTATATCCAGTGCCAGTGTATTGATGAGTCATTAGAGTTCCCTACAGACACTTTCCCAAGTTCAGGTGAAACGTTGTAGATGCCGTATGGGATTCTGGCAAGGTTCGGAAAATGCACGTGCGTTTACGCACGTGTCATTTTCGGGCAGATAATACTGTTTGGCTTTGGTTTAAGCCGGATCCCAGTATTATACTGTGCAGATATAATATTTTTGTCTCAGTTGCATTCGTATTCGGTCGTAATACAAATGCGGGTATGTTTATACTATTATGGGGTTATCCTGAAATTCGTTTCCGGATCACTTTTGGAAGTTGCCTGTTTCCAGTTTTCTATCAGCCGTATTTGACATTCGGTTAAATGCGGATTTATCTTTTCGTCTTTTGGGTGAGTCATGGTTCTAGAAGATTCTAGAAATGGTGACTAGGATTAGTGACTCATCATTTGCATTAATTGTGAGGTGAGGTGTTAAGTGAGGTGGATCAATTCATTTAATGTGTTCATACCACTCATTCTTTCTTCATGATAAATATCCTTGATATTTTTCCTTACACTCACCCTCCTTGCTCCTACACTTACCCCCTCCTTCTATAATTGTGGCCGGCCCCCTCTTGTGGAAAAAAGATTGATTCATTTGCAAAAGATTATGATACTTTAGTGTATGGAAATTTCATATAGTTCAATTTCCATTCACCCGATTCCAAATGGCAACTTCTTTTAACCGTTCGTCCATAGCGTTGGACGTAACGAGACAAAGTGTTCTACTCATTCTCTACTTCATCTTGGTCGTCTCTTTTAGCAAACTTGACGACCGAGTTGCCTCGGTTCAGATGCAGGAGCCCGTTTAAAGATCCGTCGACGTGGTGCCACCTGGATGACGAGACCGGAGATCGAGCGAGTTAGGATCAAATGCAACATAGCATGGGATGATGGTTGAAGACCGAAGAACTCGGATCGTTCGGTATAACAATTCTACCCTCTTTACAATTTGTTAGTTTAGCTTTAATGGACGATCCGGGATAAAGTACGCGATAGCGCCAGTCGTAAAAGTTTTGTTCCGTATATTGGCGTCTGAAAGACAGCCGGGGCGCTGCCGCATACTTACAGTGGTATCAGAGCCTCACCATTAAGCTATACTAACTTGTGCTAACGCGTTTAAAATATCGATCGAACGGATTTTCAAAAATCACAATTTTCAAGTTCATATTTTCTGTTGATTTTTAAACTGTTCTAAAAATTATTTTGACCATCACAGAAATACAAGCAGGCTTTTTAATGGATCCTGAAGAAAAACGATCCACCAATTCGACCAAATGGCCGCGGATCCGCGGTCAAAGCCTACCTTTGACCGCGGAAGCGCGGCCGACTTGTTGAATTGGTGGGCCATTTTTCTTCTGGGCTTTCATCTTGGGAAATTGTGGTTTCAGGTACTGTTCTTTTGGGCCCAGTTTTTGTTACTGTACAGCAGATAAATGTGGGGCCCACTTCGGGAAATTTAGTCGATCGTAATTTTAAACGTATTAGTTTACAGTACTTACTTTATATCTCCGACCGGGAATGTCATTTGATCGGTAAACCGCGTCTGATTGCTATAGTTCTTTTAGACGGGTTTACGAACGTGACATTCGCGTTGATGTTCTGTGTTGTGCTGTGATGTTGCGGATTTGTCGTGGTGGATATGTTAGTGTATATGCCCTAGAGGCCATTACTGTATCATACTAGTTTGTATATTACTTAATGGAAGCTTGGGATATTCACAGTTGTATATACAATCCTGCTCGAAATGGTAGCATGCTACTTGGTTTGTCTCTGCTTTAATATGTGCATGTGTTTCTTTTAGCATATTGCTGGTATACATATTAGTAGAGCCCTTAGGATCTTTGCTTGATTACCAGCGTTGTGATGGCGCTCGCACTCATGGGAGCTGGGTAATCTATAAGCACATCCTTATACAGGTCCCTGGTCGTTGGACTATCGAGACAGGGCATCGATACTCCGGAGTAGACTAGCGTATGCGCTTCTCATCCCAGTGTGGGAGACGGTCTGTCCCACAGCCGTTAGTACGTCGTACTTGGGATAGTATGCGGGTGCTCGTTAGGTTACGAGTACACTGGACAGGACTCGTCGGGAACTGTTGGTTGGTAATATACCTATCGTCAGTTATCAGTTCCCAGGTGACATGAGTACAGCTTAGTCCGCTGACTTGACACTGTCACTTCGCCTCGAGTGTGTTCCCACTGCACTTTGATTACTACCCTACCACGGCTCAAAGGAGTCGTGCAAACAGGTAGTTTTTGGGTGCAGTCCCGAAGCACTTGGAGGCAGTGACGGTTAGACAGGATTCGTCTCTCCCGGTATTGGGGGTTGACATCGCGCTGTGTCCAGGAGAGCCATTACACGAGTAGTCCCTGGCCAGGGCAAGTGAGATATACTGGTAGGTTTCCAGTGTTATCTCAGGGTGTTCTGGGCTACACTCCGACACGACTTGTACCGCTATTAGGGGACTGACGTTCACCGCCCCCCTAGGCCCGCCATGCGATGTATCAGACGAACAGACCGGACTGTACGGAGACTGTCACATACAGGCTCAGTAGGAGTGCAGATGGGGTTCACCTCGTTAGTCTTCTTATCGACATCTACCTGGGGACCGTTACGTACAGCTAGTGCCGCTTACGGTCTGTGGTTAAACCCACTGCCAGCGTAGTGTCGAGTCTTTAGAGTCCTACACAGAGAGCTATTCGCCTTTAGGCAAAATGAGTAGAGGTCGCATGGTTTTGCGACAGGGTTCGTTCGCATCCGCGCACTTGTGCACGTTTGGTGTCCGGACAGTTTATACTAGCGGGCTTTGGTTTAAGCCGGATCCTAGTATGTGATTTGAGATTGGTTTTTCTCAGAGTATTCGTGTTCCTCGGATCACGAATGCGGGTGCGTATGCACAGTTGCTTGAGATTGAGGGAGAGGACCTTGTTTAGGGTTAATGGCTATTGTCATTTTATTAACCCTATTGCTTTTGTGTGTATTATAGTTAATTGATAATTAGCTTAATAATTGTACATGGTTGTTGTTGTTGACCATTTGACTTCATTGACTTGTTGACCTAGGTTGACACTTTGACCATCATCATTTCTTTTGGAAGATGCTCTTTGATCTTTGCAAATTGAAATGATAATGGTCATGTCATGATTTACTATGACAATTTTCAAGCTAATTATTCAATTAAAATTATTCACACATATTAGTAAGAATGGCTCACTAATAATTCATTCTCTCATATCATTTCTCTCTCTTGCTCATCCTCTCCCTCAAGCTCTCTCCCTCTCATGTGTTGAGAAACAAAAAGCTTGAGAAAAACCCTCACTTGATCTTCTCTACTCTCTTCTAGGGTTCAAGTCTTAGCATTTCTTGCACTCTAGTTACTCCTAGCTTGGAGTTGAAGCTAAAGGTCGAGGCTTTCGGGTGGATCCTTCTTTGACGGGAGAAGACAAGCAAGGTGACCTCTTTCTACCATTCCTAGGAGCAAGGAGAGAAGGACTTTGAGCTCAAGGTATAACCTTTCCATCACTTAGCTACTTTGTAGTTAGCTTTAGCAAGTTTATGTTTAGCAAAGATCCTTAAAGCTTGGTCCATGTTGCCTATAGTTGATAAAAATCCAATTTTTATTATGTTTTCCGCCTCCCCGCAAGCACCGGGGTGGGCAACGTGGACTTACAGTGGTATCAGAGCCTAACTAAACATAAACTAGCTAAGTAGTTAAGTGTAACGAAGTTTCGAAACCGGAAAATCGAAAAACCAAACTCGCAAAACCCTAAGTTTCTGTTAATTTTTTTCTGGTCAAAATAAAATTTGTTATACACCAAAAATTATCTCAGGGTTTTGTTAAGAACACCACAAAAAACGAGACAGAGAATCGACCAAATGGCCGCGGATCCGCGGCAATAGGAAGCTATTGCGCCGCGCATCCGCGGCCGTCTTGTCTCCTCTCTGCCTCGATTTTGGTGCAGTGTATTTCTGTGTTGGTTTTGTGATTTTTAGGATATGTTATATATGCCCAGATTTTCCAGAACTAAAATTTACTTTTGGGGGCCTATAAATCCGTATTTTTCGGAACTTCACTACACTTTAACTATATCGGTTATATCTGTGATGCTTGTATGTATTGAACGTCGGCTAATCGCTATAAGTCGATTAGTCGGGGTTATACATCTCTGTGATCTGTGATTGTTATTGGTTTGTGGATATGAATGGATTGGATTGTCGCGGGTGAATAGCCGGGGTGGATGTGAGATGAGCGTTATTTTTCTTTCATTCATTTGTAACATGTAAATTGATGTAATAATATTATTTGTATGGCCGCACAACCGGGTCGGGGTTGTAGCCGTCATTGTATAATTCTTTTTACTGTTTTTGCTCCTAGGATAGACCCATGGAGGGTGTGCACAAACTACCGGGTATCTCGAAGTGCCGAGTGGCCTACTCACGGTGGTGAGGGAGGTTGCTTCGCTTCGGGTGCTTGGCGGGTAGTTTGCCGCACCCGTAGGGGTCTTGGGTGGGGTATTGGCTATTCACCGCGACCGTGTAATCCGCTTTACGTTGCAGGCTCGAACGCATTGCGGATTCCTAGTATATCCAATGTATTCATCTGTGATCTGTAATGTCTATCATTGCTCTATATTTATATATAATAACTATTTAGGCGTTGCTTATGTTTTACAGCCGCGCTAGCCCAGCCCCCGCTCTGTCGTTAGTTAAGTAACCTAACGGTGATGACGGGGCCCCGTGGCGAATGCGAATGGCATAAGCGTACGTCATATTTTGGTTGTTTTCTGCAATGGTAGGATTAAATGATGGGATGCATTAAAAGAACTAATGCAAGAAAATAAACCAAGTAAAAGTCGATTGGAACACTTTGAAAACCACTCGGTTCTTTTCAAAACTAAACTTTTAAACGCGGAGCTTGAACCACTCCTTTTAAAAGCTATCTCGTTCCATCGATTATATCAAGTTCACTACGTTCACGGTTTCGCCAAAACCATCCGTAGCCCTCCATCATTTCGGTTAAATATTCGGTAGTATTCAAGCTATGTATTTTGACCTCACGCCAAGGCATAGTGATTGGTAGCTGCCGGAAATTTATCCGTTGCATAGATAGAATGCGTTGATTTGAGACAGTCGTACTGCCGTTTTGGCCTACGTCAAGGGTAGGTACGGGTGGGTTCAAATTAACCAGGATAATGATGGGAAGAACTTGACATGTGACTTATGACATTTTGACCTCACGCCAAGGTCATAAGAGCATGGGGCAAAAATCCACATCGGGAGTTTCATAAGTACTGAAACTTGCTAGCGTTGCATACCATTTGGAGTGTGATGATTCTGGTAGGATTCCTTCGGTTTTATCACGCGATGATATTTGGATCCCGATCCTACTGTGAGTATATGCTACTCCTCGGGAAAACTCTCACTTAACGATCAATGCTATAAACTTAGTAGGTGTCTAGAAAGGTGTTAGCGGGGCTACGCCCACAGGGAAAAGAGGTTACTTAATTAAGGAACTTCGCGAAAGCGTTGGAAAACCTCCCTCGAAGTACCGACACTGGCCTGGCTGAACGGTTAAGCAAGTATTGTACGGTGAGAGTAATCCTGACTAATCCTTTCTTTACGGTTTGAGAAGGGATTCGAGAGATAGTGGGAGCCATCCAGTTTAGACAAACTAAAAACCACTCTAAACTTGCAAGAGCATCATGCTAAAGTGTTTCTTTTCTCTCTCCTAATTGCAGCGACCATTCAAGATGACCGGACTTAAGTTATTACTAGATAAAAATAAACTGACAGGGCCAAACTACAAAGATTGGCTCAGGAATGTCAAGATGGCTATCACTTATGACAAGTTGGGGTATGTACTTACCACCAAAGCTCCCCCTGTCCCAGGTCCCACCTCCAGCGTCGCGGATGTAGAAATCCGTAAGACATGGGAGATAGATTGCGCGAGGGCCAGATGCCTCGTACTAGCCTCGATGGACAACTAACATCAGAGGAGGCACGAGAATATGGACCTAGAGTCCATATTTCTCCATACAAAAGAACTGTATGGAGAGCAGTCTCGTATCGCTAGATACGAAGTGTCGAAGAAGCTTTTTTCGGCAAGGTTGGCCGTCGGATCATCGGTAGCGGACCACGTGCTTAAGATGATCGGCTACATAGAGGAGCTCGCGGACCTTGGGACCACGTTGGAGAATGAACTCTATACTGATTTGATTCTCCAGTCCCTTCCTTCCACTTACGCCCAGTTCATTCTTAACTTCAACATGCAAGGAAAGGAGGTTGAACTTTCCGAACTTCTGAACATGTTGAGGATTGCTGAGGGCACCCTACAGAAGGGTAGGGAGACATCCACTTTGTTTGTAGGAGGATCTTCCTCTTCTAGGTCCAGGGCGAAAGCCAAGGGCAAGAAGAAGAAAGCCCCCGCCAAACCAAGAGGCGGTGTCGGTAAAATGGATTCGAAGGGAAAGGGTAAAGCAACAACGGTAGCGGGGAAGCTGGTGGGGAAGGAAGAATGCTTCTATTGTCACAAAAGTGGTCACTGGAAACAAGATTGCAAGGCTTGGAAAGCCAGAACACAGGATTTGAAGCGAGTTGCAGCTTCAGCTTCAGGTGTGTATGTTATTGAAAACTGTCTATCAATAAACTCTACATCCTGGGTATTGGATACCGGATCAGGATCTCATATCTGTAATTCTTTGCAGCCGTTGAGAAAGCGTAGAGTTTTGAAGGCAGGTGACATGACCCTCAGAGTTGCGAACGGTGCTAGCATGGATGCTGAGGCCGTGGGGGACTATCACCTGGGATTATCAGATGGACACTTTTTGGTTTTGCGTAGTTGTTATTATGTACCAAATGCAACCTGTAATATCATCTCTGTATCTTTATTATCTAAAGAAGGTTATGAATTTGCATTTGTAAGTAATGTAGTGAACATTCACCTTAATCAAGTTTTGATTGGGTCAGGTACATTGAACAACGGTATATACGTTTTAAACCAACCACAGGTTTTCAATATCCAGAATACACACAAAAGAAAGTCTCCAGAAATTAATAAAACTTTCTTATGGCATTGTAGACTGGGTCACATCAATGAGAGAAGATTGACTAAGTTACATACTGAAGGATATTTAGATCCGTTCGAATATCAATCGTATGCAACTTGTCAATCCTGTCTCAAAGGAAAGATGACAAAGACTCCGTTTTCTGGACACGGAGAAAGAGCGAGCGAGCTCTTGGGACTCGTACACAGTGACGTGTGCGGTCCAATATCTACATATGCACGAAGCGGTTTTTCTTACTTCATTACTTTTACGGATGATTTCTCAAGATTCGGACATGTCTTCTTAATGAAGCATAAATCCGAAGCTTTTGATAAGTTCCAGGAATATAAGAATGAAGTAGAAAAACAAACAGGCAAAAGTATCAAGATCCTAAGATCGGATCGAGGAGGAGAATACTTAAGTGCCGAATTCCTGAATTACTTAAAAGAGAATGGAATTCTCTCTCAGCTTACTCCTCCATACACTCCGCAACATAACGGTGTATTGGAGAGACGGAACCGAACCCTATTAGATATGGTACGGTCTATGATGAGCAACGCTGAGTTACCGCGATCGTTCTGGGGATATGCGCTAGAAACAGCTGCATATCTTTTGAACCGTGTTCCCACTAAGACTGTGCCTACCACACCATATGAGTTATGGAGTGGGAAGAAACCCTATCTTCAATACTTGAAGATTTGGGGATGTCCAGCTTATGTCAAAAAGCAGCATGCGGACAAGCTCGAGGCACGCTCAGTACTGTGCAAGTTTGTGGGATACCCAAAGAACTCCAGGGGGTATCTTTTCTATTACGCAGAGGAACAAAAAGTCCTTGTTTCTCGTAATGCCCATTTTCTGGAACATCAGTTTTTAGAAAAAGAAATAAGTGGGAGCGCAATAGAACTGGAAGAAATTCCAGAACCATAAACTATTACTGAAAGCTTGGTAGAATCAGAAGGTTCAAAAGAACAGGACATTCCTACGCCACTCCGCAGGAGTAGTGGCAGTCTCATCCGCCCGAGAGGTACTACGGTTTTCTCATTGACGGGGATAGAGAGGACTGCATCATAGATTGTGATGAGCCTACTAGCTTCCAGCAAGCCATTCAGAGCGTCGACTCAGTAAAATGGCTGGATGCAATGCGGGCCGAGATGGAGTACATGTACACCAACAAAGTTTGGACTTTGGACTTTGCACCAGAAGGGGTAAAACCCGTAGGCTGCAAATGGATCTTCAGAAAGAAGATTGGTGTAGATGGGCAGGTTGAGACCTATAAAGCTAGACTTGTAGCAAAGGGTTTTCGTAAAAGACCTGGTTTGGACTATGACGAGACCTTTTCTCCAGTGGCTATGCTGAAATCCATTCGGATCCTTCTTGCCATTGCTGCCTTCCACGATTATGAAATCTGGCAGATGGACGTAAAGACGGCTTTCCTAAATGGAAATTTGGAAGAGTGCGTCTATATGGATCAGCCGGAGGGATTCAATCAGAGTGGGAGCAGCGGTAAAGTGTGCAAGTTGCTCAAGTCCATTTATGGACTTAAGCAGGCATCGCGGAGTTGGAACATCTGCTTTGATGATACTGTCAAAGAATTCGACTTTATCAAAAACCCAGATGAACCATGCATTTACAGTAAGATTGTAGGGAGAACTGTGGTATTCCTCGTCTTGTACGTAGATGACATTCTCCTAATAGGAAATGATATTCCTATGCTACAGTCAGTCAAAGGATTCTTGTCGCAGAGATTCTCCATGAAGGACCTGGGCGATGCCAACTACATTCTGGGGATCCAGATCTATCGTGATAGATCTAAGAGGATGTTGGGACTTTCACAGTCAAGGTACATTGACACCATACTGAAAAGGTTCAGTATGGAAGATTCCAAGCGCGGTAATCTACCGGCTTGTCACGGGATCACCCTCTCCAAAGAGATGTCTCCCAAGACTGATTTGGAGAGGGATCGCATGTCTATTATACCCTACGCTTCTGCGGTAGGCTCTATAATGTATGCGATGTTGTGTACCAGACCGGATGTGGCTTATGCACTGAGTGTGGTAAGCAGGTATCAGTCAAACCCTGGGGAGAAACATTGGATAGCAGTAAAGAGCATTCTCAAGTACCTGAGAAGGACTAAGGAGATGTTCTTGGTGTATGGCGGAAAAGACCTGCAGATTGAGGCCTTTGCTGACTCCAGCTTCCAGAGTGACAAGGATGATTCCAAGTCCATGTCGGGTTTTGTCTTCACCCTCAATGGAGGGGCGGTGTGTTGGAAGAGCTCCAAACAGGAAACCGTTGCAGACTCGACGATGGAAGCGGAATAAATCGCTGCATCTGATGCCGCAAAAGAAGCTGTCTGGATGAGGAAGTTCTTGAAAGAACTTCAGGTGGTTCCGTCCATTGTTGACCCAATACCTCTGTATTGCGACAACAACGGGGCTATAGCTTTAGCGAAGGAACCCAGGTCCCATCAGAAATCCAGACACATCTTAAGGTGGTATCACCTGATCAGGGAGATCGTGGATCGCCAGGAGATCGAGGTCCGGAGAGTTGCATCAGAGGATAACACAGCAGATCCATTCACCAAGGCCTTGCCCCAGACTCAGTTCGAGCGGCTGATCGAGATGATAGGTCTTCGATACGCCAGTACCTGGCCTTAGTGCAAGTGGGAGATTGTTAGTGTATATGCCCTAGAGGCCATTACTGTATCATACTAGTTTGTATATTACTTAATGGAAGCTTGGGATATTCACAGTTGTATATACAATCTTGCTCGAAATGGTAGTATGCTACTTGGTTTGTCTCTGGTTTAATATGTGCATGTGTTTCTTTTAGCATATTGCTGGTATACATATTAGTAGAGCCCTTAGGATCTTTGCTTGATTACCAGCGTTGTGATGGCGCTCGCACTCGTGGGAGCTGGGTAATCTATAAGCACATCCTTATACAGGTCCCTGGTCGTTGGACTATCGAGACAGGGCATCGATACTCCGGAGTAGACTAGCGTATGCGCTTCTCATCCCAGTGTGGGAGATGGTCTGTCCCACAGCCGTTAGTACGTCGTACTTGGGATAGTATGCGGGTGCTCGTTAGGTTACGAGTATACTGGACAGGACTCGTCGGGAACTGTTGGTTGGTAATATACCTATCGTCAGTTATCAGTTCCCAGGTGACATGAGTACAGCTTAGTCCGCTGACTTGACACTGTCACTTCGCCTCGAGTGTGTTCCCACTGCACTTTGATTACTACCCTACCACGGCTCAAAGGAATCGTGCAAACAGGTAGTTTTTGGGTGCAGTCCCGAAGCACTTGGAGGCAGTGACGGTTAGACAGGATTCGTCTCTCCCGGTATTGGGGGTTGACATCGCGCTGTGTCCAGGAGAGCCATTACACGAGTAGTCCCTGGCCAGGGCAAGAGAGATATACTGGTAGGTTTCCAGTGTTATCTCAGGGTGTTCTGGGCTACACTCCGACACGACTTATACCGCTATTAGGGGACTGACGTTCACCGCCGCCCTAGGCTCGCCATGCGATGTATCAGACGAACAGACCGGACTGTACGGAGACTGTCACATACAGGCTCAGTAGGAGTGCAGATGGGGTTCACCTCGTCAGTCTTCTTATCGACATCTACCTTGGGACCGTTACGTACAGCTAGTGCCGCTTGCGGTCTGTGGTTAAACCCACTGCCAGCATAGTGTCGAGTCTTTAGAGTCCCACACAGAGAGCTATTCGCCTTTAGGCAAAATGAGTAGAGGTCGCATGGTTTTGCGACAGGGTTCGTTCGCATCTGCGCACTTGTGCACGTTTACTGTCCGGACAGTTTATACTAGCGGGCTTTGGTTTAAGCCGGATCCTAGTATGTGATTTGAGATTGGTTTTTCTCAGAGTATTCGTGTTCCTCGGATCACGAATGCGGGTGCGTATGCACAGTTGCTTGAGATTGAGGGAGAGGACCTTGTTTAGGGTTAATGGCTATTGTCATTTTATTAACCCTATTGCTTTTGTGTGTATTATAGTTAATTGATAATTAGCTTAATAATTTTACATGGTTGTTGTTGTTGACCATTTGACTTCATTGACTTGTTGACCTAGGTTGACACTTTGACCATCATCATTTCTTTTGGAAGATGCTCTTTGATCTTTGCAAATTGAAATGATAATGGTCATGTCATGATTTACTATGACAATTTTCAAGCTAATTATTCAATTAAAATTATTCACACATATTAGTGAGAATGGCTCACTAATAATTCATTCTCTCATATCATTTCTCTCTCTTGCTCATCCTTTCCCTCAAGCTCTCTCCCTCTCATGTGTTGAGAAACAAAAAGCTTGAGAAAAACCCTCACTTGATCTTCTCTACTCTCTTCTAGGGTTCAAGTCTTAGCATTTCTTGCACTCTAGTTACTCCTAGCTTGGAGTTGAAGCTAAAGGTCAAGGCTTTCGGGTGGATCCTTCTTTGACGGGAGAAGACAAGCAAGGTGACCTCTTTCTACCATTCCAAGGAGCAAGGAGAGAAGGACTTTGAGCTCAAGGTATAACCTTTCCATCACTTAGCTACTTTGTAGTTAGCTTTAGCAAGTTTATGTTTAGCAAAGATCCTTAAAGCTTGGTCCATGTTGCCTATAGTTGATAAAAATCCAATTTTTATTATGTTTTCCGCCTCCCCGCAAGCACCGGGGTGGGCAACGTGGACTTACAGGATAGAAGGGTGCAATGATAGTGCTGTTTAGATTTATTTGTACATTTGATATTGCGGGGCGAGCGTCCAACATGTGGACTGCCGTCACTGCCTGTTTGTATAATATTCTTTTGGGGCACGACCGGGTCGAGGTCGATGTACCCGTTGTACATATTTTTATTTCTGTACTAGGTTTACCCTACGAAGGAGTGCACGGATAGCCGGGTTCTGAAGGGCAACGGGTTCGTATCTCATGGCTTTGAGAGGCAAAGAGACCTCACTCTAGAATTGGCAGACTATTCGCCGCACTCGTAGGGGGTACAGGTTGACCCAAGGAGGGGTGCTCGATTTACCGGATTCCGTGAAGTGCCGGGTGTTCCATTCACTATGTTGTGGGGACCACCTCGCTTCAGGTTTTGGCGGGTAACTTGCCGCACCCGTAGGGGTCTAGGTTTCATTGCACAGGCTATCCACACGACCAGGAGAACGTCGGTTTTCATCAGCGGCTCTGTGAAACCCGGGGATCCCAGATTATCTGTATTGTTCTGTGATGCTTATTACTTTTCTGTATTGTTGCATATTATCACGCCTGGAGCGATTATTGTATATTAGTCTATATACTATTAGATGTTGTATATGTTTTACACCCGCGCTAGTCCAGCCCCCGCTCTGTCGTTAGTTAAGTAACCTAACGGGTGATGACGGGACCCAGTGGCGAATGCGGATGGCATATACGTACATTTTATTTTCGTTCTTTTCTGGTGTGATTGGTTGATGGGACTGCGTTGATTCTTATCAATGCAAGATAAAACAAACCTATATTTGATGTTGTTGGAACAAATTCAAAAAGAAATTATTACAAAAACGTTTACTTTTGTTTTGCATTGCGGTATTCAGTTGGAATATCCTGCACCTCATTCCACGAGGAAAAAGCCGAGATCCCTTCACCGGGAGTGACTTCTTTAGCAAAAGGTTTTCGCTACTATATATTTTTTATAAAGCTATCAGGTTCCTTCAATGAGATCAAGTTCATTACGTTAAAGGTTTTTCGCCAAAAACCAGCCGTAAACCTCCGTCGTTTCTTATGGATGGTCAGTAGTATTCAAGCTACGTTTGTTGGCCTACGTCAAGGCATAGCGTTTGGTAGCTGCTGGGTATTCATTTGTTGCATAGATAGATGCATTAGTTTAAGTCAGACGTACAGCCTTGTTGGCCTACGTCAAGGGCATGTACGATGACTTAAATTAATCAGGACAACGACGGGTAGAACTTGACATGTGGCTTATGATTTGTTGGCCTACGTCAAGGTCATAAGTGCATGGGATAAAAATTATATCGGGAGTTTCAAACATACAAGAAACTTGCCAGACTTGCGCATACCTTCTGGAGTGTGTTAACTTGAGTGGCTTCCATCAAGTTATCATGCGATGATAGTTGGATCCCGATTCTCACTGATGAGTTAGTTTACTCTTCGGGTGATCCCGACTAATTCTTCTTTCAGGTTTGGAGGAGAATTTGAGATTACAGTGGGAGGCTTCCTAATTGGATAAAGTGATAACCATTCTGATCTATGTTAGAGTGTACGCAGAGTGTTTCTTTTCTCTCTCTCTCTTTGGCAGCGACTTTTGACTGACCCTAGACTATGACTCAGTGACCAAGTTGACCGAACCTTCTTAAAATACTGGCTTTTGGATTGTCTATAGTTGCATAAGTCATTACCGCTCCTTCTTTTACCCTTTGTATTTCTCAGAACACCCCGTATTACTACGGACATCCACTTCCATTGGATAGATCTATCGTATGGTTATATACGAACTCGAAGGGACTTCTTCGAGGAAGGATCCAGGTTCAGGAGAAATAGAATTGGTTTATTCAATTGTCTTTTATTATCACCTTCTCTCAGGTTGCGAGGGCTCCTTATTTTAGGAGAGTACACTTATTACGCTTATTGGATAGTCTTATTCCAAACCATAGGCAGGTGCCGAAAGGTAGGGAATGAAGAAAACAAATTAGCCTAAGTAGGGTGTGCAGAAGGTAATATGTAAAGACAAAATAAAGGGATTAGAAAGAGGGCAAAGTAAATTGCGACTATTAACATCCACGACCAAACCACGTGTTTCATCGCCACTCCTACTTCACCTTTGATTTCTCCAGAACAACCCGTATCACTACGAACATCCAATTCCATTGGATAAATCCATCGTATGGTTATATATAAACTCGAAGGATATGTTTTTTCGAGGATGGATTCCGGTTCAGGAGAAATAGGAATAAGGTTTATTCAGTTGTCTTTTATCATCACCTTCTCTCAAGTTGCGAGTACTCCTAGGATTAGAAGAGTACACCTATTATGCTTACTGGATAGTCTTCTTCCAAACCATAGGCTGGTGCCGAACGGTAGGGAAGGAAGAAAACCATTTAGCCTAATGATGGTGTACAGAAGGTAACGACTAAAGACAAATAAAGGGATTTAGAAAGATGGCAGGAAAATATACGGTTAAAGTCATGATTTGGATTATGGAAGAGGCATTACTAGGAATACTAGGATACCCCTACGAAACATATTAATGTTTAATATTCACTGTGCATTGTTAATTAAAAACTGATTTCCCAATTAAACCCTTGCTCGAAGGTATGTATTTACCAGGTATGATTCTCACATCTGTATGGTTTTACAGATGTTGAGTGGGAGTGAGTTATTGGGAATTAGATGATCATCCTCATTATATCGGAATTCGTTGTAATTGGTGATATTTGAGGAAATCGCCTGGATACAGTTTTCAACCTACGATACATAGGTTATGAGTTATTCAACTCATCGGACTTATACAGAGTATTGTATGTTGTTCAGTGTCCATAAGGACAAAGGGGTTGCTCCTCATACTATGTTGTCCAGTGTCCATCGGACTTACACATGCGCGAAGCGGTTATTCTTACTTCATTACTTTTACGGATGACTTTTCAAGGTATGGATATGTCTTCTTAATGAAACATAAATCCGAAGCCTTTAGGAAATTCCAGGAATATAAGAATGAAGTAGAAAAACAAACAGGCAAAAGTATCAAGACACTGAGATATATCGAGGTGGTGAATACTTAAGTGCCGAGTTCGTGGATTACTTAAAAGAGAATGGAATTCTCTCTCAGCTTACTTCTCCATACACTCCGCAACATAACGGTGTATCGGAGAGGCGGAACCGAACCCTATTGGATATGGTATGGTCCATGATGAGTAACGCTGAGTTACCGCGATCATTCTGGGGATATGCGCTAGAATCAGCTGCATACTTTTTGAACCGAGTCCAACTAAGACTGTGCCTACCACACCATATGAGATATGGAGTGGGAAGAAATCCTATCTGAAGATCTGAGGATGTCCAGCTTTTGTCAAACAGCAGCATGCGGACAAACTCGAGACACGCTCAGTACTGTGCAAGTTTGTGGGATACCCAAAGAACTCCAGGGGGTATCTCTTCTATTACGCAGAGGAACAAAAGATCTTTGTTTCTCGTAATGCCCATTTTCTGGAAAACCAGTTCTTAGAAAAGGAAATTAGTGGGAGCGAAATAGAACTGGAAAAATTCCAGAACCACAGACTATTACTGAAAGCTTAGTAGAACCAGAGGGTTCAAAAGAACAGGACATTCCTACACCGCTCCGCAGGAGTAGTAGGCAGTCTCATCCGCCCGAGAGATACTACGGTTTTCTCATAGACGGGGATAGAGAAGATTGCATCATTGATTATGATGAGCCGACTAGCTTCCAGCAGGCCATTCAGAGCGTTGACTCGGTAAAATGGCTGGATGCAATGCGGACTGAAATGGAGTCCATGTACACCAACAAAGTATGGACGTTGGACGTTGCTCCAGATGGGGTAAAACCCGTAGGATGCAAGTGGATCTTCAAAAGGAAGATTGGTGTAGATGGACAGGTTGAGACCTATAAGGCTAGACTTATTGCAAAGGGTTTTCGTCAAAGACCTGGTTTGGACTATGATGAGACCTTTTCTCCAGTGGCTATGCTGAAATCCATTCGGATCCTTCTTGCCATTGCTGCCTTCCACGATTATGAGATTTGGCAGATAGACGTAAAGAACGCTTTTCTAAATGGAAATTTAGAGGAGTGTGTTTATATGGACTAGCCAGAGGGTTTCATTCAGAGTGGGAGCAGCAGAAAGGTGTGCAAGTTGCTTAAGTCCATCTATGGACTAAAGCGGGCATCGCGGAGTTGGAACATCTGTTTTGATGAGACGGTCAAAGAATTTGGCTTTATCAAAAATCCAGATGAACCATGCATCTATATTAGATTTGTAGCAAGAACTGTCGTATTCCTCGTATTGTACGTGGATGACATTCTTTTGATAGGAAATGACATTCCTATGCTGCAATCTGTCAAAGGGTTCTTGTCACACAGGTTCTCCATGAAAGACCTGGGTGATGCCTCGTACATTCTGGGGATCCAGATCTTTCGTGACAGATCCAAAAGGATATTAAGACTTTCACAGTCCAGGTACATCGACACCATACTGAAAAGATTCAGTATGGAAGATTCCAAGCGCGGTAATCTACCGGCTTGTCACGGGATCACCCTCTCCAAAGAGATGTCTTCCAAGACTGATTTGGAAAGGGATCGCATGTCTATTATATCCTACGCTTCTGCGGTAGGCTCTATAATGTATGCGATGTTATGTACCAGACCAGATGTAGCTTATGCACTGAGTGTGGTAAGCTGGTATCAGTCAAACCCTGGGGAGAAGCACTGGATAGCGGTAAAGAACATTCTCAAGTACCTAAGAAGGACTAAGGAGATGTTCTTGGTGTATGGCGGAAAGGACCTCCAGATCGAGGCCTTTGCTGACTCCAGCTTCCAGAGTGACAAGGATGATTCCAAGTCCATGTCGGGTTATGTCTTTACCCATAATGGAGGGGCGGTGTGTTGGAAGAGTTCCAAACAGGAAAACGTTGCTGACTCGACGATGGAAGCGGAATACATCGCTGCTGCTGATGCCGCAAAAGAAGTCGTCTGGATGAGGAAGTTCTTGACAGAACTTCAGGTGGTTCCGTCCGTTGTTGATCCAATACCTTTGTATTGCGACAACAACGGGGCTATAGCTTTAGCGAAGGAACCCAGATCCCATCAGGGATCCAGACACATCTTGAGGCGGTATCACCTGATCAGGGAGATCGTGGGTCGCCAGGAGATCGAGGTTCGGAGAGTTGCTGCGGAAGATAACACTGCTGATCCATTCACAAAGGCCTTACCCCAGACTCAGTTCGAGCAACTGATCGAGATGATAGGTCTTCGATACGCCAGTACATTGCCTTAGTGCAAGTGGGAGATTGTTAGTGTATATGCCCTAGAGGCCATTACTGTATCATACTAGTTTGTATATTACTTAATGGAAGCTTGGGATGTTCAACTTGTATAGACAATCTTGCTCAAAATAGTAGTATGCTATTTGGTTTGTTTCTACTTTAATGTGTACATGTGTTTATTTTAGTATATCACTTATACACATTAGTGGAGCCCTTAGGATCTTTGCTTGATTACCAGCGTTGTGATGGCAGTCACACTTGTGGGGGCTGGGTAATCCACAAGCACATCCTTATGCTGGTCCCTAGTCGTAGGACTATCGAGACAGGGCATCGATACTCCAGAGTAGACTAGCGTATGCGCTTCTCATTCCAGCAGGGGAGACGGTCTGTCCCACAGCCGTCAGTACGTCGTACTTGAGATAGTATGCGGGTGCTCGTTAGGTTACGAGTACACTGGACAGGACTCGTCGGGAACAGTTGGTTGGTACTATATCTATCGTCAGTTATCAGTTCCCAGGTGACATGAGTACAGCTTAGTCCGCTGACTTGACACTGTCACTTCGCCTTGAGTGTGTTCCCACTATACTTAGATTACTACCCTACCACGGCTCAAAGGAGTCATGCAAACAGGTAGTAGTTGGGTGCAGTCCCGAAGCACTTGGAGGCAGTGACGGTTAGACAGGATTCGTCTCTCCCGGTATTGGGGGTTGATATCGCGCTGTGTCTAGGAGAGCCATTACACAATGTCCCTGGCCAGGGCAAGCGAGATATGCTGGTAGGTTTCCAGTGTTATCTCAGGGTGTTTTGGGCTACACTCCGACACGACTTGTACCGCTATTAGGGGACTGACGTTTACCGCCCCCCTAGGCCCGCCATGCGATATTCTCATACGAACAGACCGGACTGTACGCAGATTGTCACATTCAGGCTCAGAAGGAGTTCAGATAGGTTTCACCTCGTCCGTCTTCTTATCGGCATTTACCTGGGGGCCGTTACGTACAGCTAGTGCCGCTTGCGGTCTGTGGTTAAACCCACTGCCAGCGTAGTGTCGAGTCCTTAGAGTCCCACACAGAATGCTATTCGCCTTCAGGCAAAAGAGTAGAGGTCGCATGGTTTTGCGACAGGGTTCGGTCACATCCGTGCACTTGTGCACGTTTAGTGTCCGGGTAGTTATCACTAGCGGGCTTTGGTTTAAGCCAGATCCTAGTGTACGTTTTGGGATTGGTTTTATCTCGTTTGTATTCGTGTTTCTCGAAACGCGGATGCGGGTGTGTATGCACAGTTGACAGAGAGACAGAGGCAAAGGATTCTCATTAGGGTTGTTGACTGTTGACTTTTGCTAAACCCTAATGAGAATAAGAAATATGATTAATGATAATATTAATTAAGTATTATTGTGCCATGGTTAGGTTGAAGGGTTGACTTGTTGACTTTGTTGACCGGTTGACTAAGTTGGACTAGTTGACCATCATCATGACAATGGCTATCATTTCTTGGCATTGACCTTGGCTTGCTTGTTGGTTCACAAATTGCATTTAATGCAAGAAATGATATGGCCATTTGATATGATAACAACCATCACATAATACTCAATTATTATTATGTGTTATGATGATTTTGGATTATGAGAGCAAGGGTGACAAAAGTCTTGCTCATTCTTTCATTTTCTTTTCTCTCTCATGCTTGAGCTCTCCCTCTTCCTCTTGCTCTCTCTCTAGTTTATGGTTCACTTGTCTCATGTGTTGAGAAGCAAGAACCATAGAGATAAAACCCAACACACTCCTCTACTCATCCTAGTTCATAAGGTCTAGTAAGCCAAGTGTTCTAGTTTCTTCTAGTTTGAAGTGAAGCCAAAGGTAGAAGCTTTCGGGTGGATCCATCTTCGGCGCGAGGAGACGACGAGGTGAGGCCGATCCGACCACCGCAAGGAGTTGAAGACGAAGGTGTTCAAGTTAAGGTATAACCCCCTAACCGAGTAGGTAAAACTCTTGTTAGGATTGTTAGATGGTTGTTTAACAAAGATCCGTATTTTGAGTCCATGTTACCACAAAAAGAAAAATCGTTTTTCATCATTTCCGCAAGCCCGTAAGTACCGGGAGAGGTAACGTGGACTTACAGAGGACACCCTCTTTGATCAGGTTAGATGTCTTCTTCTGAGGAGTCTGTAGATATAGTCCTGGTAGAGTCTTCTGAACCTTCCTCTTCTACTTCCTCCTCTTCCCCCTCTGAGTTGGAGTTCCCTCGTGGTCGTACGACGGGGGCGGTCCCCAGAGCACAGTTCGCGGGTGTTCTTAGCGTGCGATCCTCGCTGAGGCATGCGGAGGAGCTCGCCAACATCAAGACTCGCTTGCTCATTCCTCCCGGCTATTCGCTTCGTCTAGCTGAGGAGGGGGAGAGGACAAACCAGGTACAGGGCAATGAGATTGCCTTGTACCTGGAGGCCTTTTGGGCCGGGTTGAGTCTGCCCTCCCCCCTCCCCCCGAGGTGAGATGAGTGCGGCGTTGAATTGTTTTGGGTTTGCCCCGGGCCAGCTAGTGCCGAACTCTTGGAGGATCTTCCTCAGGTTCCTGGTCCGGTTGAAACTAAGTCTGATCCCCTTCAGCCTGAGCCTTCTCGTTTCTTCTATTTTCTATAAAAACCATCTTGGCGCTCGCAGGGGTGAGCCGAGATGGGTATATATCTCTTTTAGGAGACAACAGGGGGACGTTGTCGGGTCGCGGGTTGTCGTAGTACCTTCTTCCATTCACGAATGGAAGAAGAAGTTTTTGTTTGTGGCCCCGCCCGAGGGCGAGGATTGGTTTGTTCCCACCCAGTGGTAAGGGGCCAGCTGTCCGTGGGTGAGTCGGTCGAATGATGCCGATGCGGTGGCGGTGTCAAAGTGGGAGCCCCTCCCTCAGGTCGATGTGCTGCTGTCTGAGCGGGCTCTCAGTTGGGCCAGGCTCAGCCCCGCCCAGCACGCGGGTAAGTTAGGAGCTTTCAGGCGGCCTGTTTAGACTTGTGCATTCTTTTACTTTTCTGGCATTGCAGAATCCTCAGTATTTTGTCTTATGTAGAACCCATGGACCTAAGCAAGTTCCGGGCGGCAGTGGTTGACGTGAAGAAGGGGAAAAAGGCCTTAGGCGCCGGCCCTTCTCGCCCGTTGTTTACCGCCGAAAACCGGGAAGACAAACGCCTTGCCTGAATTTGGGGGCAAATGCTATTTGGTTTTATCCGTCCACCTTTCCGAAGATGCCAAGTTGATTTATGGCACCGTGCATCGGAGGTTTGGACGGATACGGCCGATGTAGCAGACTTCGTCAGATTCCCCCTCATTGTGAGGGGTTTTTGATTATGGGGACGCTCTTCCCTACAGACGCAAGCCCCTGCAGTTAATTACGCTATCGCATCGCGGTAACCACTTTCTCCTGCTCCAGAAGGTCACTTCTTGTCGTGTGTGTTTGTTTTATTTTTGGTTGCCCATGGATTGTATACAGAGACTAATTTATGTTGTCGCCCGTAGGGCGGGGATTAGTCCAAATCCGTATCTTCTTAGATTTGGGTTTGGTTTAATTTAAGGATCGTTAACCTCGTTTGATGTTAAGATCAACTTAAAAGTTTTTTGAGGATACGTTAGTCTAATTTTAGACTAAGATCTACTCAACGGGATTTTAGGATCATTTAGATCCAACAAAAGAGTATTTGGACTCTATCGTCTTAGTTTAGGGACGTTGCGGTCCATTGGGTATAAGGACATCATAGTCCATGTTTAAGGACATCATAGTCCATGAGTTTAAGGACCTCATAGTCCACTTTAAAGACATCATAGTCTAGTTTAAAGACCTCATAGTCAGTAAAGTTTAAGAACATCATAGTCCATGAGTTTAAGGACCTCATAGTCCATAAAGTTTAAGGACATCATAGTCCATGAGTTTAAAGACCTCATAGTCCATAGAGTTTAGTTTAGGGAGGTTGCGGTCCATAAGTTTAAGGACATCATAGTCCATTGAGTTTAAGGACATCATAGTCCATAGTTTAAAGACGTTATAGTCTATAGAGTTTAGTTTAGGGACATTGCGGTCCATATGTTTAAGGTTATCATAGTCCATGAGTTTAAGGACCACATAGTCCATAAAATTTAAGGATATCATAGTCCATGAGTTTAAGGACCTCATAGTCCATGGGGGTTTATTTTAGGGACGTTGCGGTTCATAAGTTTAAGGACATCATAGTCCATGGAGTTTAAGGACATCATAGTCCATAGTTTAAAGACGTCATAGTCTATAGAGTTTAGTTTACGGACGTTGCGGTCCACAGTTAGTTTAAGGACATTACGGTCCATAGTTTTTTTTAGGACATTGCGGTCCGTGAATTTAGGGACCTCATAGTCCGTAAAGTTTAAGGACATCATAGTCCATGACTTTAAGGACCCCACAGTCCATAAAGTTTAAGAACATCATAGTCTATGGAATGTCTGGTTGTTGTCAGGACCCGCCACCTCTCTGAAGACGTTGAAGAATTACAATGACACATATCAGAGGAATGGGGAGATGTACCCTTGAACCAATATGGGTTGGGAGATCAGTAGTCAGGTTTGGGACTAAGATCAATTAAGGACATTGTTAGCACATGGGCTCGGTTGGTCTAAGTTAGGGATTTGTGGCCAACTTGGGCTCAGCCCACTCAGTTTTGAATAAAATGTTGGACATTTATTTGGGCTCGGTCCTTTTTTATTCAACAATGCTGACCATTGATATGGGCTCCAATACTCTTTCCCTTTTTGTCTCTTACTGAGTGTTGAACACTCTTTATGGCGCTGGGCTTTATTTTTAAAGAACACTTTGTGTTCACTGAGCGCCCACGTGAGGAGCACGTGGGGCGCTTGGCACTGAGCGCCAGACTTAAAGTGTTGAGGCGCTTCTTATGAAATAGCGCACACGTGAGGAGCACGTGGCGCGCTTGGCGCTGCGCGCCAGACATGGAGCGCTAATGCGCTTCTTGCGAAATAGTGCACACGTGAGGAGCACGTGACGTTCTTGACGCTGATCACCAGACTCGGAGTGCTAAGGCGCTTCTTATGAAGTACAACACACGTGAGGAGCACGTGGCGCGCTTGGCGCTGATCACCAGATTTGGAGCGCTAAGGTGCTTCTTATGAAGTAGCGCACACGTGAGGAGCACGTGGCGCATCTGGCGCTGATCGCCAGATTTGGAGCGCTAAGGCGCTTCTTATGAAATAGCGCACACGTGAGGAGCACGTGCCGCACTTGGCGCTGAGCGCCAGATTTGGTTGTAGAGCGCCCTTTTTCAATTCTGTGCTCTAAGAATTAAATTCTCGTTTATAAGAGACTTTGTCTCGTGGATCTAAGAACTAAGTTCTTATTTTAATAGGAGATGTTACAATCTCTTCTGGTTTTTATGAAAGACTTTGTCTTTGTCTTATAGATATGTGATCTAAAGAGAACTAAGTTCTTCTCCCTTCCTTTTTATGATGAGATGCTCCAAGCTCTTATACTTTTATGAAAGACTTCTGTCATTGTAGATCTATGATTTAGAAAAAGAACTAAGTTCTTCATTTTTGATGAGATGTTTTGATCTCTCTGTTTTATTTACCTTGAAAAACTTCTTCTTTTCAGTGCTTGCTTTTCTCTTTTTCTGAAGTTTATAGGGGGGTTCCTCTCTTATTTGGAAAGAGAGATCATTGGTCGTTGGGACCCACCACTTCTCTGACGACGCTGAGAGATTACAACGCCATATATCGAAGGTGTGGAGGGATATACCCTTTGAACCATGTCCCACTTATCAAGAGGAAGAATAGGTTGACGCTTAAACTCCTAACTGCTGAAAAATGCCTCTTTGCGTTCGCGCACGTGCGTCGCACGTGGCGGGCGCACGTGCGTCGAACGTGGTGCTTGCACATTATGTGGGGCAGCTAAGACCCTAACATTGAGAACTAAGCTCCTTTGAGAATTGAATTCTACTACGTGCGCTGCACGTGTTTGGCTCACGTGCGTTGCACGTGGCGCACATGTGGCTGGCGCACGTGCATTGCACATGGCACACATAGCGCTTGCGCATATGCGCATTATGGGAGGGTAGCTATGGCCCTAACTTGGAGCACTAAGCTCCTATGGAGAACTAATCTTCCTTGAGAATAGAATTCTCCCACGTGTGTTGCACTTGTTTGGCTCACGTGCAATGCACGTGTTGGAGATAGTGCCCTCAGAGTCAATTATTGGATCACAGGCACGTGATTGCAATGATTGAGGGAGGACCTATCCCGGTAGAACAGTCTTACTCGAGATGATAGTATGCTATCTGGTTTACCTTTATCATCGTGTACTGCTTCAGGTGACCTTACAGGTCGCTATTACACGCTGATAGAGCCCCTAGGATTTTTGCTTGACTGCCAGCAGTATGAGGGCGATCATATACGTGAGAGCTGGTGGTCTATAAGCACATCCTTAAAAGGTCCCTAGTCGTGGGAGTTTCGAGACAGGGCATCGATTCTCCAGAGTAGACTAGTGTATACAGTCGAGACCCCGACGAGGGGCGGTGGCCGGTCTCACAAGCCACTGGTGTCAGTTGGTTCACCTAAGATGTATACAGGTGCTCATTGGGTAATGAGTACACCGGACAGGACTCGCCGGGAACCTACTAGTAGGGATTATACCAGACGTCAGATAGCAGTTCCCAGGTGACATGTGTACAGGTTAGTTCATCGACCTGAGATCGTCATTTGTCTCGTGTGAGTTCCCACTGTGCTTTGATTACTACCCTACCACGGCTCAAAGGAGTCGTGCAAACAGGTTTTAGTTGGGTACAGTCCCGAGCCACATGGAGGCAGTGAGCGGATCTGCAGGGGTTCGTCTCTCCCGGTATTGGGGGTGAGGTCGCGCTGTGTCTAGGAGAGCCATTACGCAAAGCCCTCGGCCGAGGCAGGAGATTTACTGGTAGGTATTCCAGTAGTATCTCAGGGCGTTCTGGGCTACACTCCGACACGACTTGTACCGCTTTTGGGGGTCTGACTTTTACCAACCCCCTAGGCCCGCCATGCGATACTCATAGACGAACGGACCGGACTGTACGGATATTGTCACTGACAGGCTCAGTAGGGTGTCAGGATGAGTTCGCTCATCGATGTCCCTTTTGGTCAATAGTTGGTGGCCCGTCACGTATTGGCTAATACCTCTGACGTGCTAGTGGTTAGATCCACAGCCATAGTATTGACGAGTCTTTAGAGTCCACCACACTTTCAGTTACTCAAGTTTTCGGGCGAAACGCTGTAGAGGCCGTATGGAGATATGGCAGGGTCCGATCAGATACGTGCGGTATTGCACGGATCAGGATCGGACGGTTTGTACTAGTGGCCGTATGGATATATGGCAGGGTCCGATCAGATACGTACGGTATTGCACGGATCAGGATCGGACGGATATTACTAGCCGGTTTTGGTTTAAGCCGGATCCTAGTTTAGTACAGTGTCGATTTTGTCTCATTGCATTTGTATCCGGTCGGAATACAGATGCGGGTATGTATGCACAGTATCGGGGTTTTCCTGTAATTTATTACGGGACCAGTTTTCTGGAGTTGCCAGTTTGCATTCCGTTCCGGCCGGTTTTCCTTTGTTCTTTCCCGGCCGGACTTTTCCGATGGAGGGGGTAATTTGCAGTTTTGCAAATTACATTTGGGGAGGGGGTTTCTTGCATATGTGGGATTATGATATGACCATCATCATTCTCTTTACCATCACTTGCATTTAAGAGAGGGTATGGGTTTAAAAGTAGGAAGTATGGTTGATGTTTTTGGATGTGGTCACCATTCTTTTTCTCCTACCATCACCTCCCTCTTGTATTATGTTATCAACTCCACCATTCTCACATGAGAGAGTGGGTCGGCCATTGTGAGGTGAGGAAAAATGAGAGGGCTCATTTTTGTTTGAGGGATTAATTCACATCTCATTTTCATCCTTGCCAAATTCTCAAAAACCCTCTCCAAAGTTCATGATTCTCTTCTCCCTCCATGGCAACTTCACCGCCCCAAAAGAGACTATGTTTCTACACTATACATTATACAGCAAATCTTGGGCACGTCGACTTGCCAGCTTCCTGCCCGAGTTGCCTCGGTATTGAGGTGGGAGCCCGTAAAAGATACAGACGATGTGGTGCCCTTCCGGCAAGGAGGCGACGACCGGAGTTTCCGCAGGAGATCGGGACGACGACGAGAAGACCGGAGGACTCGGATCACTCGGTATATCTCAAACCCCATCTCTAGTTAGCTAGTATAGGTTAATGGTTTCGATCCGGGTATATTGTCCGCGGTAGCGCCAGTTTCCAAGTAAGGAAAATTTTGATTCCGCATTTTGGCCTCGGATAGACGGCTGGGGCGCTGCCGTGGCGCAACATGGTATCAGAGCCACGCCATTAACCTTGCCTAGCTTGTTCTAATGTGTTTTGCATTTCCGATCGACCAAAATTCCAAAAACTTGCATTTTGTTCACATCAGTTTTCTGTTGAAATTTTTTGGTCTCGAAAATTTTTTCAGGTTGTCTCAGAATGATGTGCAGGGAGTTATAAGAACACTGGAAAAATTCGACAACATGATCCCTCCGTACGACCGCGGAACCGCGGCCATTACCACTCTGGAGGCCGCGGATCCGCCGCATGAATGAGGGATCATGTCATCATTTTTTTGCAGTGGGCTTGTGGACTAAAAATAGGGGTTTTGGAATATTAAACTTGGGCCCAGAATTTCTGTGAGTGCTACAGTATTGCTTGGGGGCCCACTTGTTAATTTTTGATCGATCGGATATTTTAAACACATTATTTCACAGTATTTACATTATATCTGCGACCGTGAATGTCACTTGATCGGTAAATCCTGTCTAACTGCTATAGCCCGGTTAGACGGATTTGCGAACGTGATTTTCACGTTGATGTTCTGTGTTTATGCTGTGATGTTGCGGATCGGTCGTGGGGATAGCCTGGATGCAATGCTAGTACAGTTGTGATTGTATTATGTACATTTGATATTGCGGGGCGAGCGTCCGGCATGTGGACTGCCGTCACTGCCTGATTGTATTATTCTTTAGGGGCACGACCTGGTTGCGGTCGATGTACCCGGTGTATGTATATTTTACTTTCTGTACTAGGGTTACCCCGCGGAGGGGTGCACGGATAGCCGGGTTCTAGAAGGCAACGGGCCCGCATCTCAGGGCATTGAGACGGAGGGGGCTTCAGTCTGGAATTGGCGGGCTATTCGCCGCACTCATAGGGGGTACAGGTTGACCCAGGAGGGGTGCCCAAGTTACCGGATTCCGTGAAGTGCTGGGTGGTCCATTCATGTTGCTGAAGGAGGCTGCCTCGCTTCAGGTTTTGGCGGGTGACTTGCCGCGCCCGTAGGGGTCTAAGGTTTCATTGCACAGGCTATCCACACGACTAGGGGAACGTCGGGTTTCAGCAGCGGCTCTGTGAAACCCGGGGCTTCCAGATATCTGTATTGTTCTGTGATGCTGTACATTTCTGTGATGTTGCATTTTATTCACGCCTTGAGCGAAATATAATATATTGGTATATATATTAGTAGATGTTGTATATGTTTTACATCCGCGCTAGTCCAGTCCCCGCTCTTTCGTTAGTTAGCTAACCTAACGGGAATGACGGGACCCAGTGGCGAATGCGGATGGCATATACGTACATCAGTATATTTTCGTTCTTTGTGGTGTGATCAATTGATGGGACTGCGTTGATTCGGATCAATGCAAGCTAAACAAACCTAATCTGATGTTGTTGGAACACTTTTCAAAAAGCTGTTATTGCAAGGACGTTCACTTTTGTTTTGCATCGTGGTATTCATTTGGAATATCCTGCTCCTCAGTCGACGAGGCAAGGGCCAAGATCCCTTCACCGGGAGTGACCCCTTGGACAGAAGTTTGCGTCAGGGCATTAACTTCACTATAGCCGATTACTTTTGCTTTGCATCGTGGTATTCAGTTGGAATATCCTGCACCTCATTCTACGGGGAAAGAGCCGAGATCCCTTCACCGGGAGTGACCTCTTTAGCGAAGGTTTTCGTCACTATATTTTTATAAAAGGCTATGCAGTTCCTTCAACGATATCAAGTTCATTACGTTAAAGGTTTTTCGCCAAAAACCATTCGTAGCCCTCCGTCATTTCTTATGGGTATTATTTAGTATTCGTGCTGCGTTTGTTGACTCCGTCAAGGCGTAGTGTACGGTAGCTAAGTGGTGCTTGTTTGTTGCATAAATGGGATTGATTAGGACAGTCGTGCGGCCTTGTTGACTCCGTCAAGGGCACGTACGGGTGGGTTTAATGCAATCCAGATAATGACGGGTTGAACTTGACTAGGACTCTTTGATTTGTTGACTCCGTCAAGGTCACTTGAGTCCTAGGGGTAAAAACATCACATCGGGAGTTTCAAAAGAACTGAAACTTGCCAGACATGCGCATACCTTCTGGAGTGTGGTGACGTGAGTGGATTCCGTCACGTTATCATGCGATGATAGTTGGATCCCGATTCCCACTGATGAGTTGGTTTACTCCTCGGGTGATCCCTACTAATTCTTCTTTCAGGTTTGGAGAAGAATTTGAGGTTACAGTGGGAGGTTTCCAGATTAGATAAAGTGATAACCATTCTGATCTAGGTTAGAGTGCACGCTGAGTGTTTCTTTTCTCTCTCTCTTTGGCAGCGACCATTGACCCGACCCTGGACTATGACTCAGTGACCAAGTTGACCGAACCTTCTTAACACTGGCTTTTGGATTGTCAGAGTTGCAAACCTCATTGCCACTCCTACTTTTACCCTTTTCTCCAGGACACCCCGTATTACTACGAACGTCCACTTCCATTGGACAAAACCATCGTATGGTTATATACGAACTGGAAGGACTTCGAGGATGGTTTCTGGTTCTGGAGAAAACGAATAGGATTATTCAGTTGTCTTTTCTTTTCACCTTCTCTCATTGCGAGTACTCCTTGGTTTTGGAGATAGTACACCTATTATGCAAATTGGATAGTCTTCTTCCAAACCTTAGGCTGGTGCCGAACGGCGGGGAATGAAGAAAACCAATTAGCATAACGATGGTGTACAGAAGGTATTAAGTTAAGACAAAGCAAGGGATTAGTAAGAGGGCAAAGTAAATTGCGACTGCTATTCACGACCGTACCGAGTATATCTTCGCCAAACCTAAATCACCTTTGTATTTCTCCAGGACACTCCGTATCACTACGAAGATCCACAGTTTATTTGGATACTCCATCGTATGGTTATATACGAACTCGAAAGGAACTTGTTCCAGTTCGTGGATGGATTCTCGTTCAGGAGAAATAGGAATAAGGTTTATTCGGTTGTCTTTTATCTTCACCTTCTCTCGCATTGCGAGTGCTCCTAGGATTAGGACAGTACACCCATTATGCTTATTGGATAGTCTTCTTCCAAACCAAAGGCTGGTGCCGAACGGTAGGGAAGGAAGAAAACCATTTGGCCTAAGGGGTGTGCAGAAGGTAATGACTAAAGACATATAAAGGGATTTGGAGAGATGGCAAAGAATTATACGGTTATAGTTGTGAATCTGGATAATGGTAGAGGCATTACTAAGAATACCAGGATACCCCATCGAAACATTTCAATGTTTCAGTTCAACTGTGTACTGTTAAAAGAAAACTGATTTCCCGATTGGACACTTGCTCCAGGGTATGTATTTACCAGGTTTGATTCTCACATCTGTATGGTTTTACAGATGATGAGTGGGAGTAAGTTGTTGGGAATAGGGTGATCATCCTCATTATATCGGGATTCGTTGTAATCGGTGATATTTGAGGAGATCACCTGGGCTGTTTGCTGGTCGGCAAATGTTTGGTTTTGAATATCCGCTGTTGTGCACCAATTTCAAATTGATATATCTGTACGTCTATTTTCATAGAGTGAGATATACCTTTTGATATTATGTCGATGACATTTAGCTATATCAGTGGATGGTTAGGTAAGGAGCATTAAACAGCGGTGTAATTCTTCTTAACCATAAGTACAGTTTTCAACCTACGACGCACAGTGAAAGAGTTGTTAGACTCAGCGGACTTATACAGAGTATTGTATGTTGTCCAGTGTCCATTAGGACAGAGGGGTTGGTCCTCATACTATATTCTGTTTACTTTTAACTTCTCTAGTTCTTAGACATGTGTTTCGTAGAAACACAGGGTCTAAGTTTTGAGGAGTTATAGGTATTTGAATAGAGTAGAGAACCAGGTGTAGCAAGTATCGGGATTCTTCAAGGTGATCGAAGATGTAGATACTTGTGTATGGCATTCAGTTGATAGTAATAAGAACTTGCTTCTCTTTCAGGTTACTCATAATTGGAAGCATTGCTAAGTTGAGTAACGCTGATCGGCCTCCTTCCATTTAGTTGACATGCACTGGAGATAGCTGCATGATTTGAATCTGGTTCATTTAAATCAGTGCCTCTGGTTCTATATTGGATATAGAACAGTTCATACCTTAACGATGTTAAGGTACGGGGAGTTGTCCGGCTTATGATTAACACCAGACACTGGACAACTCAAGGCACGTTTCTGTAATGGCTGTTTGTGGGTTGACCCAGGCTATGACGAGTGTTGACTTTCTACCATCTGGAAGATCAATAGTGATATTGTTCTTAACTCGCCACATTTTAAAAGGAAATGGTTATTTTTCAGAAAACAGTAGTGGGAGTACGGTAGAACTGGAAGTGATTCCAGAACCGCAAACGATTACTGAAGATTTGATAAGAACCTCAAGATTCAATCTGATTTGACATTCCATTGGCCACTCCGCAGATAAGGTGGGTAACTTCAGGCACCCGAGAGGCACTCCGGTAGCCTCAAGGACGGTGACAGGGAAGTTCTTGTTTACCCACACTTGCCATTGTTGTTGTTCCAGGCTGCGAGACCCGGCAGGAGGATGAGTATAGCGTCGTTCTAAACTAGCTTTAGAAGTGCGCGTCTATATGACTCTGCCAGAGGGTTGTCGTAGTCAGTGGGAGCAGCGGAAGCATTGGTGGACATCAGGCTTATGTCTATTTATAGACTAAAGCAGATATAGCGGAGATAGATCATCTATTTCTGATGTGACAGTCATAGGTTTGACGTCATCAGAATAGGGGATGGATCTGTTAAGAAGGTAGTAGGGTGTGATGTCCTGGTTTTTGATGACATACACAGAGTAGGAAAGGAAACTCCTATACTACGATCGGTTATATTTTGGTCGTCACACAGTAGTTTCTCCACATGGGACTTGGACGTTATATCAGACATACTGGTTACTAGATCTAAGGTTTTAGATCTAGATTTGGGTGGTTTCCCAATCAGGGTACTTTGACAGCATTCTAAGAGTATTTAGAATGGACGACTCCTGGCATGGTAGTGTACCTGCAGGTAATGGAGTCACCCTCTCTAAAGGTGTCTTATAAACTAAAGTAGAGAGGGATGTGCATGATTGGCAGATCACTTGCTTTGGCAATTGAGTCAATCATGAGATGTCAAGTACCACACCAGATGTTGTTCTTGCACTAGATGCAATAAGTTGATATTGATCCAATCCTGGAGGACAGTCGGAAGCAGTTTTAGAACATAAGTGAATGTTCTAGGGATATGATAACGGCTGCCTCCTTTAGGAGACGGTTATCACTCCAGGCTTCCAAGGTGACATGGAAGACAAGGAGGTTGTCAGAGTTATAGTTCTCCCTCTGACGAGGGACAGTATTCTGGACAGGTGATCCTGGCAGATACTGAGGGAGGCATGGCGCAGGATACTGATTAAGTTCAGTTGACGATACAGTCTAAGAAGTTTGGATTTGGAATTCATTTATGAACTAGGTCCCATCAGACATCCAGACATTCCAAGACAGGTATTGCTCATTTCGGGAGATGGTTTTCTCCGCGAACTTGAGATATAGAGAGACATAGAAAGAAACATCTAGGCGGATCCACTCACTGAGGCTTTTCCTCGAACGCAATAGTTTCGCAAACAGGCTTTGTGCGACTGACTAGTAGAGGAGTTGGGTGTTCGGTATCATACGGGCTGTGAGTATGCGACATCGCAATAATTAGCCTTGAGTGCAAGTGGGAGATTGTTGGAGATAGTGCCCTCAGAGTCAATTATTGGATCACAGGCACGTGATTGCAATGATTGAGGGAGGACCTATCCCGGTAGAACAGTCTTACTCGAGATGATAGTATGGTATCTGGTTTACCTTTATCATCGTGTACTGCTTCAGGTGACCTTACAGGTCTCTATTACACGCTGATAGAGCCCCTAGGATTTTTGCTTGACTGCCAGCAGTATGAGGGCGATCATATACGTGAGAGCTGGTGGTCTATAAGCACATCCTTAAAAGGTCCCTAGTCGTGGGAGTTTCGAGACAGGGCATCGATTCTCCAGAGTAGACTAGTGTATACAGTCGAGACCCCGACGAGGGGCGGTGGCCGGTCTCACAAGCCACTGGTGTCAGTTGGTTCACCTAAGATGTATACAGGTGCTCATTGGGTTATGAGTACACCGGACAGGACTCGCCGGGAACCTGCTAGTAGGGATTATACCAGACGTCAGATAGCAGTTCCCAGGTGACATGTGTACAGGTTAGTTCATCGACCTGAGATCGTCATTTGTCTCGTGTGAGTTCCCACTGTGCTTTGATTACTACCCTACCACGGCTCAAAGGAGTCGTGCAAACAGGTTTTAGTTGGGTACAGTCCCGAGCCACATGGAGGCAGTGAGCGGATCTGCAGGGGTTCGTCTCTCCCGGTATTGGGGGTGAGGTCGCGCTGTGTCTAGGAGAGCCATTACGCAAAGCCCTCGGCCGAGGCAGGAGATTTACTGGTAGGTATTCAAGTAGTATCTCAGGGCGTTCTGGGCTACACTCCGACACGACTTGTACCGCTTTTGGGGGTCTGACTTTTACCAACCCCCTAGGCCCGCCATGCGATACTCATAGACGAACGGACCGGACTGTACGGATATTGTCACTGACAGGCTCAGTAGGGTGTCAGGATGAGTTCGCTCATCGATGTCCCTTTTGGTCAATAGCTGGTGGCCCGTCACGTATTGGCTAATACCTCTGACGTGCTAGTGGTTAGATCTACAGCCATAGTATTGACGAGTCTTTAGAGTCCACCACACTTTCAGTTACTCAAGTTTTCGGGCGAAACGCTGTAGAGGCCGTATGGAGATATGGCAGGGTCCGATCAGATACGTGCGGTATTGCACGGATCAGGATCGGACGGTTTGTACTAGTGGCCGTATGGATATATGGCAGGGTCCGATCAGATACGTGCGGTATTGCACGGATCAGGATCGGACGGATATTACTAGCCGGTTTTGGTTTAAGCCGGATCCTAGTTTAGTACAGTGTAGATTTTGTCTCATTGCATTTGTATCCGGTCGGAATACAGATGCGGGTGTGTATGCACAGTATCGGGGTTTTCCTGTAATTTATTACGGGACCAGTTTTCTGGAGTTGCCAGTTTGCATTCCGTTCCGGCCGGTTTTCCTTTGTTCTTTCCCGGCCGGACTTTTCCGATGGAGGGGGTAATTTGCAGTTTTGCAAATTACATTTGGGGAGGGGGTTTCTTGCATATGTGGGATTATGATATGACCATCATCATTCTCTTTACCATCACTTGCATTTAAGAGAGGGTATGGGTTTAAAAGTAGGAAGTATGGTTGATGTTTTTGGATGTGGTCACCATTCTTTTTCTCCTACCATCACCTCCCTCTTGTATTATGTTATCAACTCCACTATTCTCACATGAGAGAGTGGGCCGGCCATTGTGAGGTGAGGAAAAATGAGAGGGCTCATTTTTGTTTGAGGGATTAATTCACATCTCATTTTCATCCTTGCCAAATTCTCAAAAACCCTCTCCAAAGTTCATGATTCTCTTCTCCCTCCATGGCAACTTCACCGCCCCAAAAGAGACTATGTTTCTACACTATACATTATACAGCAAATCTTGGGCACGTCGACTTGCCAGCTTCGTGCCCGAGTTGCCTCGGTATTGAGGTGGGAGCCCGTAAAAGATACAGACGATGTGGTGCCCTTCCGGCAAGGAGGCGACGACCGGAGTTTCCGCAGGAGATCGGGACGACGACGAGAAGACCGGAGGACTCGGATCACTCGGTATGTCTCAAACCCCATCTCTAGTTAGCTAGTATAGGTTAATGGTTTCGATCCGGGTATATTGTCCGCGGTAGCGCCAGTTTCCAAGTAAGGAAAATTTTGATTCCGCATTTTGGCCTCGGATAGACGGCCGGGGTGCTGCCGTGGCGCAACATGGTATCAGAGCCACGCCATTAACCTTGCCTAGCTTGTTCTAATGTGTTTTGCATTTCCGATCGACCAAAATTCCAAAAACTTGCATTTTGTTCACATCAGTTTTCTGTTGAAATTTTTTGGTCTCGAAAATTTTTTCAGGTTGTCTCAGAATGATGTGCAGGGAGTTATAAGAACACTGGAAAAATTCGACAACATGATCCCTCCGTACGACCGCGGAACTGCGACCATTACCACTCTGGAGGCCGCGGATCCGCCGCATGAATGAGGGATCATGTCATCATTTTTTTGCAGTGGGCTTGTGGGCTAAAAATAGGGGTTTTGGAATATTAAACTTGGGCCCAGAATTTCTGTGAGTGCTACAGTATTGCTTGGGGGCCCACTTGTTAATTTTTGATCGATCGGATATTTTAAACACATTATTTCACAGTATTTACATTATATCTGCGACCGTGAATGTCACTTGATCGGTAAATCCTGTCTAACTGCTATAGCCCGGTTAGACGGATTTGCGAACGTGATTTTCACGTTGATGTTCTGTGTTTATGCTGTGATGTTGCGGATCGGTCGTGGGGATAGCCTGGATGCAATGCTAGTACAGTTGTGATTGTATTATGTACATTTGATATTGCGGGGCGAGCGTCCGGCATGTGGACTGCCGTCACTGCCTGATTGTATTATTCTTTAGGGGCACGACCTGGTTGCGGTCGATGTACCCGGTGTATGTATATTTTACTTTCTGTACTAGGGTTACCCCGCGGAGGGGTGCACGGATAGCCGGGTTCTAGAAGGCAACGGGCCCGCATCTCAGGGCATTGAGACGGAGGGGGCTTCAGTCTGGAATTGACGGGCTATTCGCCGCACTCATAGGGGGTACAGGTTGACCCAGGAGGGGTGCTCAAGTTACCGGATTCCGTGAAGTGCTGGGTGGTCCATTCATGTTGCTGAAGGGGGCTGCCTCGCTTCAAGTTTTGGCGGGTGACTTGCCGCGCCCGTAGGGGTCTAGGGTTTCATTGCACAGGCTATCCACACGACTAGGGGAACGTCGGGTTTCAGCAGCGGCTCTGTGAAACCCGGGGCTTCCAGATATCTGTATTGTTCTGTGATGCTGTACATTTCTGTGATGTTGCATTTTATTCACGCCTTGAGCGAAATATAATATATTGGTATATATATTAGTAGATGTTGTATATGTTTTACATCCGCGCTAGTCCAGTCCCCGCTCTGTCGTTAGTTAGCTAACCTAACGGGTAATGACGGGACCCAGTGGCGAATGCGGATGGCATATACGTACATCAGTATATTTTCGTTCTTTGTGGTGTGATCAATTGATGGGACTGCGTTGATTCGGATCAATGCATGCTAAACAAACCTAATCTGATGTTGTTGGAACACTTTTCAAAAAGCTGTTATTGCAAGGACGTTAACTTTTGTTTTGCATCGTGGTATTCATTTGGAATATCCTGCTCCTCAGTCGACGAGGCAAGGGCCAAGATCCCTTCACCGGGAGTGACCCCTTGGACAGAAGTTTGCGTCAGGGCATTAACTTCACTATAGCCGATTACTTTTGCTTTGCATCGTGGTATTCAGTTGGAATATCCTGCACCTCATTCTACGGGGAAAGAGCCGAGATCCCTTCACCGGGAGTGACCTCTTTAGCGAAGGTTTTCGTCACTATATTTTTATAAAAGGCTATGCAGTTCCTTCTACGATATCAAGTTCATTACGTTAAAGGTTTTTCGCCAAAAACCATTCGTAGCCCTCCGTCATTTCTTATGGGTATTATTTAGTATTCGTGCTGCGTTTGTTGACTCCGTCAAGGCGTAGTGAACGGTAGCTAAGTGGTGCTTGTTTGTTGCATAAATGGGATTGATTAGGACAGTCGTGCGGCCTTGTTGACTCCGTCAAGGGCACGTACGGGTGGGTTTAATGCAATCCAGATAATGACGGGTTGAACTTGACTAGGACTCTTTGATTTGTTGACTCCGTCAAGGTCACTTGAGTCCTAGGGGTAAAAACATCACATCGGGAGTTTCAAAAGAACTGAAACTTGCCAGACATGCGCATACCTTCTGGAGTGTGGTGACGTGAGTGGATTCCGTCACGTTATCATGCGATGATAGTTGGATCCCGATTCCCACTGATGAGTTGGTTTACTCCTCGGGTGATCCCGACTAATTCTTCTTTCAGGTTTGGAGAAGAATTTGAGGTTACAGTGGGAGGTTTCCAGATTAGATAAAGTGATAACCATTCTGATCTAGGTTAGAGTGCACGCTGAGTGTTTCTTTTCTCTCTCTCTTTGGCAGCGACCATTGACCCGACCCTGGACTATGACTCAGTGACCAAGTTGACCGAACCTTCTTAACACTGGCTTTTGGATTGTCAAAGTTGCAAACCTCATTGCCACTCCTACTTTTACCCTTTTCTCCAGGACACCCCGTATTACTACGAACGTCCACTTCCATTGGACAAAACCATCGTATGGTTATATACGAACTCGAAGGACTTCGAGGATGGTTTCTGGTTCTGGAGAAAACGAATAGGATTATTCAGTTGTCTTTTCTTTTCACCTTCTCTCATTGCGAGTACTCCTTGGTTTTGGAGATAGTACACCTATTATGCAAATTGGATAGTCTTCTTCCAAACCTTAGGCTGGTGCCGAACGGCGGGGAATGAAGAAAACCAATTAGCATAACGATGGTGTACAGAAGGTATTAAGTTAAGACAAAGCAAGGGATTAGTAAGAGGGCAAAGTAAATTGCGACTGCTATTCACGACCGTACCGAGTATATCTTCGCCAAACCTAAATCACCTTTGTATTTCTCCAGAACACTCCGTATCACTACGAAGATCCACAGTTTATTTGGATACTCCATCGTATGGTTATATACGAACTCGAAAGGAACTTGTTCCAGTTCGTGGATGGATTCTCGTTCAGGAGAAATAGGAATAAAGTTTATTCGGTTGTCTTTTATCTTCACCTTCTCTCGCATTGCGAGTGCTCCTAGGATTAGGACAGTACACCCATTATGCTTATTGGATAGTCTTCTTCCAAACCAAAGGCTGGTGCCGAACGGTAGGGAAGGAAGAAAACCATTTGGCCTAAGGGGTGTGCAGAAGGTAATGACTAAAGACATATAAAGGGATTTGGAGAGGTGGCAAAGAATTATACGGTTATAGTTGTGAATCTGGATAATGGTAGAGACATTACTAAGAATACCAGGATACCCCATCGAAACATTTCAATGTTTCAGTTCAACTGTGTACTGTTAAAAGAAAAACTGATTTCCCGATTGGACACTTGCTCCAGGGTATGTATTTACCAGGTTTGATTCTTACATCTGTATGGTTTTACAGATGATGAGTGGGAGTAAGTTGTTGGGAATAGGGTGATCATCCTCATTATATCGGGATTCATTGTAATCGGTGATATTTGAGGAGATCACCTGGGCTGTTTGCCGGTCGGCAAATGTTTGGTTTTGAATATCCGCTGTTGTGCACCAATTTCAAATTGATATATCTGTACGTCTATTTTCATAGAGTGAGATATACCTTTTGATATTATGTCGATGACATTTACCTATATCAGTGGATGGTTAGGTAAGGAGCATTAAACAGCGGTGTAATTCTTCTTAACCATAAGTACAGTTTTCAACCTACGACGCACAGTGAAAGAGTTGTTAGACTCAGCGGACTTATACAGAGTATTGTATGTTGTCCAGTGTCCATTAGGACAGAGGGGTTGGTCCTCATACTATATTCTGTTTACTTTTAACTTCTCTAGTTCTTAGACATGTGTTTCGTAGAAACACAAGGTCTAAGTTTTGAGGAGTTATAGGTATTTGAATAGAGTAGAGAACCAGGTGTAGCAAGTATCGGGATTCTTCAAGGTGATCGAAGATGTAGATACTTGTGTATGGTATTCAGTTGATAGTAATAAGAACTTGCTTCTCTTTCAGGTTACTCATAATTGGAAGCATTGCTAAGTTGAGTAACGCTGATCGGCCTCCTTCCATTTAGTTGACATGCACTGGAGATAGCTGCATGATTTGAATCTGGTTCATTTAAATTAGTGCCTCTGGTTCTATATTGGATATAGAACAGTTCATACCTTAACGATGTTAAGGTACGGGGAGTTTTCCGGCTTATGATTAACACCAGACACTGGACAACTCAAGGCACGTTTCTGTAATGGCTGTTTGTGGGTTGACCCAGGCTATGACGAGGGTTGACTTTCTACCATCTGGAAGATCAATAGTGATATTGTTCTTAACTCGCCACATTTTAAAAGGAAATGGTTATTTTTCAGAAAACAGTAGTGGGAGTATGGTAGAACTGGAAGTGATTCCAGAACCGCAAACGATTACTGAAGATTTGATAAGAACCTCAAGATTCAATCTGATTTGACATTCCATTGGCCACTCCGCAGATAAGGTGGGTAACTTCAGGCACCCGAGAGGCACTCCGGTAGCCTCAAGGACGGTGACAGGGAAGTTCTTGTTTACCCACACTTGCCATTGTTGTTGTTCCAGGCTGCGAGACCCGGCAGGAGGATGAGTATAGCGTCGTTCTAAACTAGCTTTAGAAGTACGCGTCTATATGACTCTGCCAGAGGGTTGTCGTAGTCAGTGGGAGCAGCGGAAGCATTGGTGGACATCAGGCTTATGTCTATTTATAGACTAAAGCAGATATAGCGGAGATAGATCATCTATTTCTGATGTGACAGTCATAGGTTTGACGTCATCAGAATAGGGGATGGATCTGTTAAGAAGGTAGTAGGGTGTGATGTCCTGGTTTTTGATGACATACACAGAGTAGGAAAGGAAACTCCTATACTACGATCGGTTATATTTTGGTCGTCACACAGTAGTTTCTCCACATGGGACTTGGACATTATATCAGACATACTGGTTACTAGATCTATGGTTTTAGATCTAGATTTGGGTGGTTTCCCAATCAGGGTACTTTGACAGCATTCTAAGAGTATTTAGAATGGACGACTCCTGGCATGGTAGTGTACCTGCAGGTAATGGAGTCACCCTCTCTAAAGGTGTCTTATAGACTAAAGTAGAGAGGGATGTGCATGATTGGCAGATCACTTGCTTTGGCAATTGAGTCAATCATGAGATGTCAAGTACCACACCAGATGTTGTTCTTGCACTAGATGCAATAAGTTGATATTGATTTTTATCCTGGAGGACAGTCGGAAGCAGTTTTAGAACATAAGTGAATGTTCTAGGGATATGATAACGGCTGCCTCCTTTAGGAGACGGTTATCACTCCAGGCTTCCAAGGTGACATGGAAGACAAGGAGGTTGTCAGTTCTCCCTCTGACAAGGGACAGTATTCTGGACAGGTGATCCAGGCAGATACTGAGGGAGGCATGGCGCAGGATACTGATTAAGTTCAGTTGACGATACAGTCTAAGAAGTTTGGATTTGGAATTCATTTATGAACTAGGTCCCATCAGACATCCAGACATTCCAAGACAGGTATTGCTCATTTCGGGAGATGGTTTTCTCCGCGAACTTGAGATATAGAGAGACATAGAAAGAAACATCTAGGCGGATCCACTCACTGAGGCTTTTCCTCGAACTCAATAGTTTCGCAAACAGGCTTTGTGCGACTGACTAGTAGAGGAGTTGGGTGTTCGGTATCACACGGGCTGTGAGTATGCGACATCGCAATAATTAGCCTTGAGTGCAAGTGGGAGATTGTTGGAGATAGTGCCCTCAGAGTCAATTATTGGATCACAGGCACGTGATTGCAATGATTGAGGGAGGACCTATCCCGGTAGAACAGTCTTACTCGAGATGATAGTATGCTATCTGGTTTACCTTTATCATCGTGTACTGCTTCAGGTGACCTTACAGGTCGCTATTACACGCTGATAGAGCCTCTAGGATTTTTGCTTGACTGCCAGCAGTATGAGGGCGATCATATACGTGAGAGCTGGTGGTCTATAAGCACATCCTTAAAAGGTCCCTAGTCATGGGAGTTTCGAGACAGGGCATCGATTCTCCAGAGTAGACTAGTGTATACAGTCGAGACCCCGACGAGGGGCGGTGGCCGGTCTCACAAGCCACTGGTGTCAGTTGGTTCACCTAAGATGTATACAGGTACTCATTGGGTTATGAGTACACCGGACAGGACTCGCCGGGAACCTGCTAGTAGGGATTATACCAGACGTCAGATAGCAGTTCCCAGGTGACATGTGTACAGGTTAGTTCATCGACCTGAGATCGTCATTTGTCTCGTGTGAGTTCCCACTGTGCTTTGATTACTACCCTACCACGGCTCAAAGGAGTCGTGCAAACAGGTTTTAGTTGGGTACAGTCCCGAGCCACATGGAGGCAGTGAGCGGATCTGCAGGGGTTCGTCTCTCCCGGTATTGGGGGTGAGGTCGCGCTGTGTCTAGGAGAGCCATTACGCAAAGCCCTCGGCCGAGGCAGGAGATTTACTGGTAGGTATTCCAGTAGTATCTCAGGGCGTTCTGGGCTACACTCCGACACGACTTGTACCGCTTTTGGGGGTCTGACTTTTACCAACCCCCTAGGCCTGCCATGCGATACTCATAGACGAACGGACCGGACTGTACGGATATTGTCACTGACAGGCTCAGTAGGGTGTCAGGATGAGTTCGCTCATCGATGTCCCTTTTGGTCAATAGCTGGTGGCCCGTCACGTATTGGCTAATACCTCTGACGTGCTAGTGGTTAGATCCACAGCCATAGTATTGACGAGTCTTTAGAGACCACCACACTTTCAGTTACTCAAGTTTTCGGGCGAAACGCTGTAGAGGCCGTATGGAGATATGGCAGGGTCCGATCAGATACGTGCGGTATTGCACGGATCAGGATCGGACGGTTTGTACTAGTGGCCGTATGGATATATGGCAGGGTCCGATCAGATACGTGCGGTATTGCACGGATCAGGATCGGACGGATATTACTAGCCGGTTTTGGTTTAAGCCGGATCCTAGTTTAGTACAGTGTAGATTTTGTCTCATTGCATTTGTATCCGGTCGGAATACAGATGCGGGTGTGTATGCACAGTATCGGGGTTTTCCTGTAATTTATTACGGGACCAGTTTTCTGGAGTTGCCAGTTTGCATTCCGTTCCGGCCGGTTTTCCTTTGTTCTTTCCCGGCCGGACTTTTCCGATGGAGGGGGTAATTTGCAGTTTTGCAAATTACATTTGGGGAGGGGGTTTCTTGCATATGTGGGATTATGATATGACCATCATCATTCTCTTTACCATCACTTGCATTTAAGAGAGGGTATGGGTTTAAAAGTAGGAAGTATGGTTGATGTTTTTGGATGTGGTCACCATTCTTTTTCTCCTACCATCACCTCCCTCTTGTATTATGTTATCAACTCCACCATTCTCACATGAGAGAGTGGGCCGGCCATTGTGAGGTGAGGAAAAATGAGAGGGCTCATTTTTGTTTGAGGGATTAATTCACATCTCATTTTCATCCTTGCCAAATTCTCAAAAACCCTCTCCAAAGTTCATGATTCTCTTCTCCCTCCATGGCAACTTCACCGCCCCAAAAGAGACTATGTTTCTACACTATACATTATACAGCAAATCTTGGGCACGTCGACTTGCCAGCTTCGTGCCCGAGTTGCCTCGGTATTGAGGTGGGAGCCCGTAAAAGATACAGACGATGTGGTGCCCTTACGGCAAGGAGGCGACGACCGGAGTTTCCGCAGGAGATCGGGACGACGACGAGAAGACCGGAGGACTCGGATCACTCGGTATATCTCAAACCCCATCTCTAGTTAGCTAGTATAGGTTAATGGTTTCGATCCGGGTATATTGTCCGCGGTAGCGCCAGTTTCCAAGTAAGGAAAATTTTGATTCCGCATTTTGGCCTCGGATAGACGGCCGGGGCGCTGCCGTGGCGCAACAGCACGTGGCACGCATGTGGCGGGCGCACGTGCATTTCACGTGGTGCATATGGCTCTTGCGCCTATGCACATTATGGGGGGCGGCTATGGCCCTAACTTGGAGCACTAAGCTCCTATGGAGAACTAATCTCCTTTGAGAATTGAATTCTCACACGTGTGTTGCTCGTGTTTGGCTCACGTGCGTTGCACGTGGCGCGCATGTGCCGGACGCACATGCATTGCACGTGGCGCACACGGCGCTTGCGCATATGCGCATTATGGGGGGAAGCTATGGCCCTAACTTGGAGCACTAAGCTCCTATGGAGAACTAATCTCCCTTGAGAATTGAATTCTCCCATGTGTCTTGTACGTGTTTGGCTCACGTGCGTTGCACGTGGCATGCATGTGGCGGGCGCACATGGCGCTTGCGCATACGCATATTATGGGGGGGCTGCTATAGCCCTAACTTGGAGCACTAAGCTCTTATGGAGAACTAATCTCCCTTGAGAATTGAATTCTCCTCCTTTTCTAAGAGGTATCCCCTCTTATTTATATGGGAGTGGTAGAGAAGGGATCTCTCTTTTTCCCGATCTGGGACTAAAAATGCATCCCCCATGTAGTAGAGAATTACTTTAGATTACACGTGCGTAGCACATTTGCTCATAATTTTTTTTATCCCCGATGAATTATGAGGCCTATAATATATCAAATCGAAGGATTTTTCGAGACGCTTTCGATACCTTCAGAATTTAGCTGTTTCTCATTCGGGAGTTTGTCAAAATACAGCCCAGAAAATACTGGTTTGCATTTTCTTAAGCATATCGCTGTCATTTGATACCTTGGGCTCTTTTGCGCAGAAATTTTTTTGGCGGGAACAAATGCCCCCACTACTTTGCCCACGTAAGTATATACATGGGTGAAGTAGTGTAGAGTTATGCATGGCCATAGAATTGAGGGCTTAGGAGACAAGTTTAGGGTCCTTGTAGCCTAAGACTATTTCATCTTCATGAGCCGTAAGGGTCTCAAGAAGTTTTTTTCTCCCTACAAGTCGAGAGGATCTCATAGGTGCATATTCTCCCTAGAAATCGTGAGGATTTCTAAGTGCTCATCGCCTCCGTGAGTCGTAAGGATCTCACTCGGGTTTTTTTTCTTATGAATCGTGAGGACCCGTAAGTAGCTTATTTATTTCAGTGCCATGTAATTTTGGCAAATGCGGCCCGTAGATAGCCTATCTTGACCTCCTTATAGGGAAGCGATGGCTTAGAAAACAAGTTTGGATCTACCGCCTAAGACTTTTCAGCTTTATGAGCCTTTAGGGTCTCATAAAGACTTTTCTCCCTACGAGCCGAGAAGATCTCGTAGGTGTATTTTCTCCTTAGGAGTCGTGAGGATTCCTAAGTGCGTTTTCTCTTGAAAGCCGTAAGGATCCCACAAGAGAATTTTCTCCCTTATAAGTCGAGAGGACTCGTAAGTGATTGTTTCCCTCATTGTCGATGTTCGACTTCGGAGAGTGTGGCCTATAGATACTCCATCTTAACCTCCTTGCAGGACAGTGACGGCTTAGGAGACAGGGTTAGGATCTGACACCTAAGACTTTTCAACTTTATGAGCCATGAGAGTCTCATAAAGACTTTTCTCCCTACGGGTCGAGAGGATCCCGCAGGTGTATTTTCTCCTTAGGGGTCGTGAGGACTCCTAAGTACGTTTTCTCTTGAGGGTCGTAAGGATCTCATAAGAGAATTTTCTTTTCATGCGCGGGGACACCAATTTCCCTGCAGGTCGAGACGAATCGAGAGATTCTCACAAAGACGCTGATTTCCTTGCGGGTCGAAACGAATCGAAGATTCTCACCAAGGACACTGATTTCCCTGGATCAAGAAGTTTTGCCAAAGACACTGATTTCCCTGGGGGTCGAGATGAATCGAGAGATTCCTGCAAAGACGCTGATTTCCCTGCGGTTCAAAATGAATCGAGAGGTTCTCATCAAGAACGCTAATTTCCCTGAATCGAGGTATTTTGCCAAGGACACTGATTTCCTTAGGGTTGAGACGAATCAGGAGATTCCTGCAAAGACACTGATTTCCCTGCGGGTCGACGCGAATCGAAAGTTTCTCATCAAGGACGCTGATTTCCCTAAATCGAGATATGTTGCCAAGGACACTGATTTCATAGGGGTTGAGACGAATCGAGAGATCCCTGCAAAGACATTGATTTCCTTGCGGGTCGACGCGAATCGAGATTCTCGTCAAGGACGCTGATTTCCCTGAATCGAGATATGTTGCCAAGGACACTGATTTCCCTGGGGTTGAGATGAATCAATAGATTCCTTCAAAGACACTGATTTCCCTGCGGGTCGACGCGAATCGAGAAGTTCTCGTCAAGGATGTTGATTTCCCTGAATTGAGATATTTTTCAAGGACACTGATTCCCCTGGGGTTGAGACGAATCGAGAGATTCCTGCAAAGACACTGAGTTCCCTGTGGGTCGACGTGAATCGAGAGGTTCTCGTCAAGGATGCTGATTTCCCTGAATCGAGATATTTGTCAAGGACACTGATTTCCTTGGGGTTGGTTGACTTATTCTGCTTTTTGCGGTGTCTAGGTTAACATGCTCCACCTCCTGCGGTGTAATCCATTTTCTGTGGTGTCAGGTGCGGTTAAGGTTGTTGTACACGACCTTAGTTGAGCATTCAGTTAGAGACGGCGATCGCTGGTTCGCCAGAGGAGAGGTGTTGCGGGCAACATTGCACAAACAAAACAAAGCCTTCCTGCCCGCAGCCCTATTCTATAAAGACGGTTGGCCACGTTACTGATAACCGCAGAACGAGCAATGAATCGGGGTCATTGGATGACGTATTTCTGAGACGGGCATTGGCCAACGTATTTCCGCTTTCTGTGGTGTCGGGTTGACTCTAGGTTGTCTGTGAACCGTAGAGTCTTGGAACCGGGGAATTTACCGTCGCTCCGATTTGTGATGTCGCGTCTGTATCCTGCTGGAATGAGGAGGAACGCTGTTGTCGGTCTCCAGGCTGTAGATGTTGTCGTTGAGATCTGACCCTCTCTTTGACATAGTCTGTCGGGAAACGTAGTTCCCTTTTCGTTTATTCCCATAGATTGTATACAGGGGTCAGTATGGACTTACCTGCAGGGCAATGATGGCTTAGGAGGAAAAGTTAGGACCTGCCACCTAAGACTTCTTAACTTTACGAGCCGTGAGGGTCTCATAAAAACTTTTCTCCCTACGAGTCATGAGGATCCCGTAGGTGTATTTTCTTCTTAGGAGTCATGAGGATTCCTAAATGCATTTTCTCTTGAGAGTCGTAAGGATCTCAAAAGAGAATTTTCTCCCTTACAAGTCGAGAGGACTCGTAAATGATTGTTTCCCTCCTTGTCGATGTTCGACTTTGTAGAGTGTGGCCCATGAATAGTATGAAATAGTTCATCTTAGACTGATTTGCATGGCCCTAGTGCTTAGGAAACAGGTCCTTATCCTCATCGCCTAAAGCTTTTCTCTATGAATCGAGACGAGTCGAGAAGTTCTCACAGGAACATTATTTTCCCTACGAGTCGTGACGAATCGAGAAGTTTTCGCAAGGATGTCCTAACGTCACAGTTAACTCCTACTAATAGAAGTCCGTTAGGGTCTGTGGTATTAGGGTTTTCTACCTGTCGCACCGTCGCGTTGGCTGGTATATTCCTCGATACGCAATCTTGCTGTTCGAGCAGCCCCGTGACTGTCGTGTCTCTGATCCCTTCGGGGGATGGACAAGATGTCTTTAAGTATTCTTCCAGATGATATTACCGTCGAAAGAGCAAGCGTTAGGGATATTCCATGTCGCTTTTTACTTGAGGTTAGGCTCAGTTTAGGATCCCCGATGAGTCATGACCACTCCGCGCTGGTGTTGGATGATATCCGATAGTCTTTTCGGGTCTCATTTGAGTTGCCGTCAAGACCCTGAAGCGAGGGATTTTCCATGGCTTCGTTTGTTGACATTGTGTCTGCAATTTTGCAATGGATGTTGAGGTTGTCTCTGGGTTATCTGTGAACCGTTGAGGTTTGGAACTAGGGGACTTTGCCATGGTTCCGGGGTAGTTTCTAGGTTGTCTATGAACCGTCGAGATTTGGAACTAGGGACTTTGCCATTGCTCCGTTGTTTTGACCCTGGGGTCGTTTGTTGACGTCGCATCTGCATCCTGCTGGAGTGAGGAGAAGCGCCTTTGGTGATCTCTAGGCTGTCTGTAAACCGTCGAGATTTGGAACTAGGGGACTTTGCCATGGTTCCGGGGTAGTCTCTAGGCTGTCTGTGAACCGTCAAGATTTGGAACTAGGGACTTTGCCATGGCTCCGCTGTTGATGTCGTGTCTACCTCCTGCTGGGGAGAGGAAGAACGCTGTAGATGTAGCCACTGAGATCTGGCTTCCTTTTGACGGAGCCTGGTGGGACAATATGGTTCCCTTTTTGGTTATGCCCATGGATTGTATAAAGAGGTCAGTGTGGACTTACCTGTAGGGCAAAAGTTTCATCATTTTTTTTTATTTCTTTCCGTGATACTCTATCATTTCAGCTTTTATATCGTGAAGTTCGTGATTGCCCAATCATTTCGGCTATTTTTCGCGGCGCCCAATCATTTTGGCTATTTTTTCTTTTACTCGCTGCTTTTTATTGTGAGTTGCCCAATCATTTCGGCTGTTTTTGTATGCATATATTATACTTGCTGATTTTGTTGCAAGTTGCCCTATCATTTCGGCTATTTCATATGCACTTTTGGCTCGCTGATTTTAACCGTGAGTTTAGACTTGGAATTTGATACCGATTTAGGCATCAGCATCGCTAAAACTGGGATATTGCCAGGAGCGAATCATCATTTGCCTTTGTCGGTTCGAACAAAGGTGGCTTAGAAAACAAGGTTAAGATCCTGTCGACTAAGGCTTTTGACTTCATGAGCCGTAAAGGTCTCATAAAGGTATTTCTCCCTACGAGTCGTGAGGATCTCATAGGTGCATTTTCTCCTTAAGAATCGTGAGTATTCTTAAGTGTATGGTCTCTTATAAGTCGTAAGGATCTCACAAGAGTGCTTTCTCCTTATAAGTCGAGAGGACTTACAAGTGTCGCTCTCCATATGAAGATATCCCTCGTCAGTGGTGGGACTCTGTTGGGGAAACGTTTATTTGTGCCCATGGATTGTATACAAGGTCCAGTATTGGACCACTCATAAGGCAATCTGGGGAATGTGATGGCTTAAGAATAAGTTCAGATCCCTGTAGCTTAAGGCTTTTGAATCCTATAAGCCGTGTGTGTCTCATAAGAGGGTTCTCCTTACGAGTCGTGAGGATCTCGTAAGTGTAATATCTCCTTAGGAATCGTGGGGATCCCTAAGTGTGTCGCTCCTTTGTGAGTCGTAAGGATCTCACGCAGGTAGTTTGCTCTTTACAAGGTCAAGAGGACCTCGCAAGTGTCTTTTAACGAGATTGCGCCCTTTCCGGTTTTCGCAAACTCGTCGGTAGCCCTGCTGTTTTTACTCACGGAGCCTTTTCGGGTTTTCATCTGTGCCTATTTTGCTTGTGGACGTACCTTTTTTTTAATGAGATTGTGCCTTTCCAGGTTTTCACAAGCTCGCCGGCAGTCCTGCTGTTTTTACTCACGGAGCCCTTTCGGGTTTTCATCCGTGCCCATTTTGCTTTTGGACATACCTTTTTTTTGAACGGGGCATTACACTAGATTGTGGGACTTGTTTGTAGGCCCCTTAATATCCTTCTTGTCCTTTGAGAAGAAAGACCCATTCTACATAGAGATTCTTCCGCCAGTGAGAAATATGCCCCCTGCATATATCCCGGGAGGAACGAGTACCCACGCCGTCGCTATTTTGGCGACAGGTTGCTTCAGAGCCGCTTATTTTGTTGAGCGTAGGCGACAAACGCCATCTTGCCTCCGCTTTTCACTCGTCATCATCGGATGAGAAAGAGTCTTGACCCATTTGATACAATCGAGCCATTTTATCCATGAGTTCATGGAAAGTCGTCGGCTTGAAGAGAGCCATATACGAGGACGCCTTTGAATTTAGGTCAAGGGTGGCTATGAGCATTCCCATGTCTGCAACTTCATCGATGCGTTGTGGGTAATATATTGAACCCAAGTCTCATTCGGTTTAACCCTTTCGTTGACCAATGTTGTTACGGTAGTGCGTTTATTCACACTAGCAAATTTCTTGACAGAAGAGCATCTCCATCTCGTCGAAGGTATTCACGAAGTCATTCGGGAGTTCCGCATACCATTCGAAGGCAATGCCCGCTAGGCAGCTGACGAACTGTCAGAGGAGAAGTATATCATTCTCTCCAGTGTTACCGCACATGGATTTAAATCGCGCGATGTGCTGGTGAGGATTCTCGGTTCCTTTGTATATGTGGAGTCGGAAGTATGTATTCTAGCGGGTACTGTATTTGATCGTAGAACGCCGGATACGGTCGAACAGTCTTGATTGGCCTATTTGCGGCTTCACTAGCGCAGTAAGCTTTGATTCGCTGAGCGATATATGTGTCCATCTTTTCTTTTAGGAATCATTTCCTTCTCAACTGTTGATGAGGTTTGCATAGGATTTGAAATGTCATCTTTATCTTTAAGACCGACTACCGGCGGTTCATCTGCCAGTGGTTCCGATTGAACCATCTTTCCAGCCATATTCTGAATCAGAAGGGCCATTCGGTTCATTTTAATGGACATTTCTTCCGCTTCTTCATCTCTCTTTTTCAGAGCGCGGTTTAAGAAATCATTATCCGACTCCTTCTCTTTTCTTTCTTCAGGTGCGCCGTTGGGATTTTCCTTAGACGATGGATTAGCATTTTCTGCCGCCTGAGCGAGCATCTTCTACAGCTTTTCACGTTGCAGTTGAACTTTTGTTAGGGACCGAGTTTGAGGTCGGTGACTAGTAGAAGCTCGAACTTCATCTTTGGAATTTACCACATAGACTATGTGAAGTACCATGCCCCTAGGCTTGGGGTGTTTGGAGTCTTGGCCTTTGAAGTTTGCTTCGGGTGCTTGAGCTTTATTAAGCCTCTTTGTTTTTCTGGTGAAAAGCCGCTTTGGTTTTGAGAGGAACCACTGTATCAGGATCCGTCTTGGGGTGAGTCCCCTTCACCTGCTTCCACATTTTATATATAGATGAGGAAAGTTGTCTCACGGAGCGAACTTGTTTCTTCTCTCGTGGGATCTCCATGGGCTGCGGAGACTTCTTCAGTATTGCGGTAGGAGAATTTTGTCTGACCCTTCACAACAGTTTGACGTTGTTCCCAGTTGGAACAACAACATTCACCACTAGGGTTGAAATAGGACCATACGGAGGACTGCCCCCAGCTCATTTTGTATGATGCCGAGATCGACGTTGGCCGTTTCTTACGGCCGGGATTTGATTAGCTTCAGGATTTTGCTGAGCCTGCCCCCAGTTTCCTTTGAGAGCTTGAATATTCTGCCCCCTACGTCGACCTTAGTCCTTGGCATGTGCCAGTTGTTTGAGGACTGATTCCGTCGACAAAGTTGCTGCTTGGGGAACCAGCCTGTGGAAGACAGACTTCCTCTGGGATTCCTCCATCGGCATTGAGGAACCGAGGGTGGGAGGTGGGAGTATCAATACAAAAAGAAGCCCATTGATTTCTTGAAGAGCCGGATTGCAGAGATTTGAGCCTGCAAGTGGCCCGTACTTGACTCCACCACATATGAGAGAGCCTGAGCTGCTAAGCTGGGAGCAAACGCCATTCTTCATAGAGACGAAACGCCGACATCAGTATCCCCTCCCCTAAGGGCAACCACAAACATAAATACCACGATTATTTGATCGCGGAAAAACACGACACACGAAGTGTGGAGTGGAAAGAGGAAAAGGTCCCACCGGACGTTCCAAAATCTGTTTACCGCCGAAAACTGGGAAGACAAACGTCTTGCCTGAATTTGGAGGCAGATTCTATTTAGTTTTATCCGTCCACCTTTCCGAAGATGCCAAGTTGATTTATGGCACCGTGCATCGGAGGTTTGGACGGATGTGGCCGATGTAACAGACTTCGTCAGATTCCCCCTCATTGTGAGGGTTTTTTGATTGTGGGGACGCTCTTTCCTACAGGCGCAAGCCCCTGCAATTGATTTCGCTACCACATCATGGTAACCACTTTCTCCTGCTCCAGAAGGTCGCTTCGTGTCGTGTGTGTTTGTTTTATTTTTGGTTGCCCGTGGATTGTATACGGAGGCTAATTTATGTTGTCGCCCGTAGGGCGGGGATTAGTCCAAATCCGTATTTTCGTAGATTTGAGTTTGGTTTGATTTAAGGATCGTTAACCTCGTTTGAGGTTAAGATCAACTTAAAAGTTTGTTGATGATACATTAGTCTAATTTCAGACTAAGATCTACTCAACGGGGTTTTGGGATCATTTAGATCCAACGAAAGAGTATTTGGACTCTATCGTCTTAGTTTAGGGACGTTGCGGTCCATTGGGTTTAAGGACATCATAGTCCATGTTCAAGGACATCATAGTCCATAAGTTTAAGGACCTCATAGACCATTTTAAAGACATCATAGTCTAGTTTAAAGACCTCATAGTCTGTATAGTTTATGGACATCATAGTCCATGAGTTTAAGGACCTCATAGTCCATAATGTTTAAGGACATCATAGTCCATGAGTTTAAGGACCTCATAGTCCATAGAGTTTAGTTTAGGGACGTTGCGGTCCATAAGTTTAAGGACATCATAGTCTATGGAGTTTAAGGACATCATAGTCCATAATTTAAAGATGTCATAGTCTATAGAGTTTAGTTTAGGGACGTTGCGGTCCATAAGTTTAAGGACATCATAGTCCATGAGCTTAAGGACCCCACAGTCCGTAAACTTTAAGGACATCATAGTCCATGAGTTTAAGGACATCATAGTCCATATAGTTTAAGGGCATCATAGTCCATAAGTTTAAGGACCTCATAGTCCATGAGTTTAAGGACCTCATAGTCCCTGGGGGTTTAGTTTAGGGACGTTGCGGTTCATAAGTTTAAGAACATCATAATCCATGGAGTTTAAGAACATCATAGTCCATAGTTTAAAGACGTCATAGTCTATAAAGTTTAGTTTACGGACGTTGCAGTCCACAGTTAGTTTAAGGACATTATGGTTCATAGTTAGTTTTAGGACGTTGCGGTCCGTGAATTTAGGGACCTCATAGTCCGTAAAGTTTAAGGACATCATAGTCCATGACTTTAAGGACCCCACAGTCCGTAAAGTTTAAGGACATCCTATTCCATGGAATGTCTGGTAGTCGGGACCCGCCACCTCTCTGAAGACGCTGAAGAATTACAACGACAGATATCAGAGGAATGGAGAGATGTACCCTTGAACCAATATGGGTTGGGAAATCTATAGTCAGGTTTGAGACTAAAATCAATTAAGGACATTGTGAGCACATGGGCTCGGTTGGTCTAAGTTAGGGATTTGTGGCCAACTTGGGCTCAACCCACTCACTTTTGAATAAAATGTTGGACATTTATTTGGGTTCGGTCCCTTTTTATTTAACAGTGCTTAGCATTGATTTGGGCTTTGACACCCTTTCCCTTTTAGTCTCTTACTGAGTGTTGAACACTCTTTATGGTGCTGGGCTTTATTTCTAAAGAACACTTTGTGTTCACTCAGCGTCCACGTGAGGAGCACGTGGAGCGCTTGGCGCTGAGCGCCAAACTTAAAGTGCTGAGGCACTTCTTATGAAATAGCGTACATGTGAGGAGCACGTGGTGCGCTTGGCGCTGCACGTCAGACATGGAGCGCTAATGCGCTTCTTGTGAAATAGCGCACACATGAAGAGCATGTGGCGCGCTTGGCACTGATCGCAAGACTCGGAGCGCTAAGGCACTTCTTATGAAGTAGCGCACACGTGAGGAGCACGTGGCGTGCTTGGCGCTGATCGCCAGATTTGGAGCGCTAAGGTGCTTCTAATGAAATAGCGTACACGTGAGGAGGCACGTTGTGCGCTTGGCGCTGATCGCCAGATTTGGAGCGCTAAGACGCTTCTTATGAAGTAGCGCATAAGTGAGGAGCATGTGACACGCTTGGCGCTGAGCGCCAGATTTTGATACAGAGCGTCCTTTATCAATTCTGTACTCTGAGAATTAAGTTCTCGTTTATAAGAGACTTTGTCTCGTGGATCTAAGAACTAAGTTCTTATTTTAATAGGAGATATTACAATCTATTCTGTCTTTTGTGAAGGACTTTGTCTTTGTCTTATAGATCTGTGATCTAAAGAGAACCAAGTTCTTCTCCCTCCCTTTTTATGAAGAGATGCTCCAATCTCTTCGACTTTTATGAAAGACTTCTGTCTTTGTAGATCTATGATCTAGAAAAAGAACTAAGTTCTTCTTTTTTGATGAGATGCTTTGATCTCTTTGTTTTATTCATCTTTAAGAAGTTCTTCTTTTCAGAGCTTGCTCGTCTCTTTTTCTGAAGTTTATAGGGGGTTCCTCTCTTGTTTGGAAAGAGAGATCATTGGTCGTTGGGACCCACCACCTCTCCGACGACACTGAGGGATTACAGCGCCATATATCGAAGGTGTGGAGGGATGTACCCTTTGTACCATGTCCCACTTATCAAGAGGAAGAATATGTTGAAGCCTAAACTCCTAATTGCTGAAAAAGGGCTCTTTGCGTTCGTGCACGTGCGTCGCACGTTGCGGGCGCACATGCGTCGCACGTGGCGCTTGCACATCATGGGGGCAGCTAAGGCCCTAACATGGAGAACTAAGCTCCTATGGAGAACTAAGCTCCTTTGAGAATTGAATTCTCCCACGTGCGTTGCACGTTTTTGGCTCACGTGCGTTGCACGTGGCGCGCATGTGGCGGGCGCATGTGCATTGCATGTGGTGCACATGGCGCTTGCGCATATGCGCATTATAGGGGGCGGCTATGGCCCTAATTTGGAGCACTAAGCTCCTATGGAGAACTAATCTCCCTTGGGAATTGAATTCTCCCACGTGTGTTGCACGTGTTTGGCTCTCATGCGTTGCACATGGCGCGCATGTGGCGGGCGCACGTGCCTTGCACGTGGTGCACGTGGCGCTTGCGCATTATGGGGGCAGTTATGGCCCTAACCGGGAGCACAAGTTCCTGTGGAGAACTAATCTCCTTTGATAATTGAATTCTACCACGTGTGTTGCACGTGTTTGGATCACGTGCGTTGCATGTGGCGCGCATGTGGCGGGCGCACGTGCATTGCACATGGCGCTTGCGCATATGCGCATTATGGAGGGGGCAGTTATGGCCCTAACTTGGAGCACTAAGCTCCTATGGAGAACTAATCTCCTTTGATAATTGAATTCTTCTACGTATGTTGCACGTGTTTGGCTCACGTGCGTTGCATGTGGCCCGCATGTGGCGGGCACACGTGTATTGCACGTGGCGCACATGGCGCTTGCGCATATGCGCATTTTGGAGGGGCAGCTATGGCCCTAACTTGGAGCACTAAGCTCCTATGGTGAACTAATCTCCTTTGAGAATTGAATTCTCCTTCTTTTCTAAGAGGTATTCCCTCTTATTTATATGGGAGTGGTAGAGAAGTGATCTCTCTTTTTCCCGATGTGGGACTAAAAATGCATCCCCCATGTAGCAGAGCATTACTTTAGATTACACGTACTTAGTACATTTGCTCATAACGTTTGATCCCGGATGAATTATGAGGCGCATAATATATTAAATCGAAGAATTTTTCGAGTCGCTTTCGATACCAACAGAATTTAGTTGTTTCTCATTCGGGTGTTTGTCAAAATACAGCCCTGAAAATACTGGTTTGCATTTTCTTAAGCGTATCGCTGCCATTTGATACCTTGGGCTCTTTTGCACAGAAAATGTTTTGGCGGGAACACCCGTCGTAGGCTCTGGCCCCGCCGGCGGCCACTCCATCCAGGAGCCCAAGCATGCCCCGGGCCGCCGAGTCTAGCCGTGCGCCGGCCCAAAAGCGCGCTTGGATGGAAGAGCCCCAGGCTCCCGAAGAGGGAGACGAGACCGGTTCTCCCGCGTCGCTCCTCAAGAGGTTCCGTAGGGCGGCGCCCCACTCCCCGGCTTCCCCGATCTTCATGGAAAATAGGGAGCTCCTCTTTGAGATGCCCTCTGGGCTTTCCGTCGCCGACAGGCTGCTCTCGGAGATAGAGAGGTCGGCCGGGGGCAGAATCCCTCGGGGGACCCTCCGGGCCCAAATGGCAGCAATAGCCCAGGAGGCCGTGCAGGTTAGTGTTCGCACTTCACTAAGTTCTTCATTCAGCATTTTTACTCGCGTGGTTCGGTGCCCCCTTTCCTTTTTAACCCTCTTTCTTCTCTTCAGGTCCTCCAGCACGTCGCCCTCGTCGTCAATATGGAGGACGAGGAGATAGCCCCAGCGATGCGGGTCGCGGGCGAGTTCTCCTTGCGGTAGAAAAGCTTAAAGCGCCAGCTGTAGGTGGCGACGAAGAGGGTCGCTAGCCTTGACGATTGGGAGGCGGCCAGAAGCCGGGAGGTCGCCAGGTGCCGAGAGGCCGCCCGAGCCACCGTGGCCTAGCTGGAAGACTCCCAGGTGCTCGTCGCCACCTTGAAGAAGACGGTGAACACCCTCCGAAAGAAGAATGAGGCGGCGAACGATAGGACGAAGCACGCTGAGCTTCGAGCGTCGAAGGTTGAGCTTCTGGCGTCGGAGGCGGTGGAGAGCTATAGGAAATCGGACCTGTTCTACGTCGACCTTGCTGAAGCTGCCAGCGTTATTTGGCATGATGCTCTCGACGCTGTTAAGGCCCAGATACCAGAGTTTCCTAACGGCAAGCTTCAGGCTGAGTACCACCGCTGGGAAGAGGTGCAGGGGGATGCTCCCGGCAGTGCTGCAAGGGAAGAGGCCCATGGCGGGCCCGTTGGGAACAAGTCGGAAGTCCCGGCCATCGGCGCCGAGGTTCCCACCGCGGACACCGACCGTGAAGATGCCGCCCCGGTGGCCGTAGTGGACGTGAGGATCATCGATGTTCTCCCTGGCCCTAAGGCCTGAACTTCCTCGCTTCCTTATATTGCGCCAAAATTTTGTAAGCCTCCAGGCATTTTTGTAAGGCTGGGGAGCCCAAAATACCTTTGTAGAGACTTCCTAACTTTCTATGAATAAAAAATCTTTTTGCAGTTTCTTTGCGTGCTTATTTTCCTTTTGTTTGTGGTAAACATTTGTATTTGCATGATACTGCTTTCATGTTAAATCGGTTTCCTATTTAGCGATCACACGTCAAGTTGAATTCTATCACTTGCCAAGTGTGCAAAGACCGGTGAAAGGTCAGTATCCTCATGGCCCCGGAGCCGAGGTGGAGATCACTTAGAAATGGATGGACAGAGCAGGGTAGCTGCTCGGTGGCCTCTTGGTGAGGGCTTAGATCCCTGGCGTCGTTGGATAAGAATTTACAAGCCAAGGATGGACCGGGAAAGGTAGCTGCTCGTTCGTCTCTTTGTGAGGTCTTTAATCCTTGGCATCGTGGGGTAAGAAATTACCAGCCAGGGATAACCGAGTGGGGTAACCGCTCGGTTTCCTCTTGGTGAGGGCTTTGATCCTTAGCGCGGGAGGGCCCGTAAGAGGCCTGCTAAGGACGGGCCGAGCAGGGTTGCCGCCCGGTGCCTCTTGGCGAGGGCTTTGATCCTTAGCTCGGGAGGGGTCATAAGAGGCCTGCTAAGGACAAGCCGAGCAAGGTTGCTGCTCGGTTCCTCTTGGCGAAGGCTTTGATCCTTAGTGCGGGAGGGGGCGTAAGAGGCTTGCTAAGGACTGGCCGAGCAGGGTTGCTGCCCGGTGCCTCTTGGCGATGGCTTTGATCCTTAGTGCGGGAGGGGACGTAAGAGGCCTGCTAAGGACGGGCCAAGCAGGGTTGCTGCCCGGTGCCTCTTGGTGAGGGATTTGATCCTTAGCTCAGGAGGGGACGTAAGAGGCCTTCTAAGGACGGGTCGAGCAGGGTTGCTACCCGGTGCCTCTTGGTGAGGGGGCTTTGATCCGTAGCTCGGGAGGGGCCGTAAGAGGCCTGCTAAGGACCGACCGAGTAGGTTTGCTGCCCGGTGCCACTTGGCAAGGGCTTTGATCCTTAGCTCGGGAGAGGCCGTAAGAGGCCTGCTAAGGACGGGACGAGCACGGTTGCTTCCTGGTGCCTCTTGACGAGGGCTTTGATCCTTAGCGTGGGAGGGGCCGTAAGAGGCCTGCTAAGGACGGGCCGAGCACGGTTGCTGCCCGGTGCTTCTTGGCGAGGGCTTTGATCCCTGGGGTTGTGGGGTAAGAATTTACCAGCCAGGGATAACCGAGCAGGGTAGACGCTCGGTTGCCCTTTGGTGAGGGCTTTGATCCTTAGCGCGGCAGGGGCCGTAAGAGGCCTACTAAGGATGGGCCGAGTAGGGTTGCTTCCCGATGCCTCTTGGCTAGGGCTTTGATCCCTGGCATCATGGGGTAAGGAATTACCAGCCAGGGATAACTGAGCGGGGTAGCCGCTCAGTTGCCTCTTGGTGAGGGCTTTGATCCTTAGCACGGGAGGGCATAGGAAAGCTTGCTAAGGATGGACCGAGCAGGGTAGCCGCTCGGTTGATTCGAGAGGTTTTTTCTGACCTTCCCGGTGTGAACATCGGGAAGAGGGACAGTCGCGGGCGACACGTGTCATGAACGCATGGGGAGGTGAAGCGCAAGAGCGGCGTCATTTCGATTTCGCCGAGAAAGGCAGGATGACTGCCGCGTGGCGGTACGGTTGCGAGTGAAACGAGCGACTGTTGGACTTTTGATGGCGCTGTGGGGATATAAAATGGAGGGAACATGGATCACTCCTTCCATCACACCCAAAACATAAGAATGGACACTTTCCCTTTCACCATCCCCGATATCATAATTTTCGAGCGTGTGTACCTCTACGACCAGTACTGTACAGAGGATACGGTGCAGTTAGTGATGGGCAGCATTGAGGATCACTTTGGCCGACTACTTCCCTGGTGCTCACCCTTGCTCCAGCTATTGATGTACTCTATATGGAGGGTGTCGCCGGGGTTGTACAACCCCTTGTCCGAGCAGCTGATGGACGAGGCGGTAGATAAGCTGCGGTCTTTGTATCGTTTCGGCCTGATCTCAGTGGGTTGGCGGGATCGCTCGGTGGCACTCATCCTTGAGTGCTACCAATTAAGGCATCAAGACGACATTTACGGACGGCATCAGAGGCAGGCGTCCTAGGCGGCTAGGGCTCGGTTGGCGGAGATCTACTCCGAGTACCACGAGCAATGCTTCCTACACCCCGTTCCCCCGCTACTGTAATTTTTCTTTTTCTTTTTCAATGTACGGATGAGGAGCCCACAATAACTTTTTGAATTAATAAAATTCTCCTTTTTTGCAATGCTCTTTCATGTCCTTATCTGTGTAAATAAAAAGAACTTAGAGGAATTTGCATTGCTTTGTTGAAGAGTCTAAGTAGCGGTCTGCAAAGGATGGACCGAGCAGGGTATCTGCTCGGTAGATCCGTAGGTCCGTTCTATCCTCTTTTGGTTCATGAGCATTGGGAGGAGTGGCCGTCACAGGCTGCACGTGTCAGAAAAGCTTGGGGAAGGTGTAACGTTTCAGGAAGTCGCGTCAGCTCTGCCATGTGGGGAGCGGCATTGGAGTAACCTTGATGGATCCCGGGATTCGCGCCCATGCGCGCGCAAATCTGGGTGCTCAAGGATTTTTTTAGAGGTTATAAATAGAGAAGGAGAAGACAACTTCTTCGGCATCGCTTCATAAGATGACTGGGCGCATGTACTCGATCGAAGAGATCATTTCCTTCGACGACGTCTCCATGTATGACCAATCCCTAGCCGAGGATGGGTACCGGGGAGTGGTTCAGCGTCTTGAGGGTCACTTCGACTGGCTCCTCCCTCGGCAGTCGTCTCTCATACAGTTGGTGATGTACACAATTTGGAGGAGGTCTACGGGGTTGGACAACCCCTTCACCAAGGAGCTTCTTGATGAGGCGCTCGACAAGGTGCGTTCGATCTTCCTGCTCAGTCTCATCTCGAAAGCCAGGCATGACTGATCCTTGGCCCTCATTCTGGAATGCTTCAAAATGAGGTACATCATGAGCCAAGGCCCAGAGGGTGGAGCGTCGGGTGCTTCTGTGGCGTCCCGGGTTCGTGTGCAGCATCGGTAGGAATGGGCTGCGGAGGCTAAGGCTCGGCTAGAGGAAATCTACTCCGAGTATCACCAGGAGTACTTCCTTGTGTTAGTTATATGTATGCCCTAGAGGCCATTACTGTACATGGGAGGTATATTGTAGTGGATGCTTGGACATATATAAAGAGGATTTTCTTTCTCGATATGATAGTATGCTATCTGGTTGCACTTTATCATAACATGTTGACTTGTATACGTGATGCTCTCTTGCTCTCACATGTTGATAAAGCCCTTAGGATGTGTACTTGGCTACCAGGACGATGATGGAGATCATACTAGTTGGGCCAAGGGTAGTCCACAAGTACACCCTATACTTGTTCCTAGTCCTGGGAGTATCGAGACAGGGCATCGATACTCCAGAGTAGACTAGCGTATGCGCATCTTAACCCATATGATGGGAAATGGATGATCCCACATCCATTGGTTTTTGAAATCAAATATGGTATACGGGTGCTCAGTGGAGACTGGGTACACTAGACGGACTCACCGAGAACTCCTAGATGGTATTATACCTATCGTCAGATAGCAGTTCTCTGGTGACACTGGTACAGGTTAGTCTGTCGACCCGAGATCGTCATAGAGTCTCATGTGATTCCCACTGTGCTTTGATTTCCACCATACCACGGTCAAGAGATCGTGCAAAAATGTGGTTTTTGGGAACAGTCCCGAGTCACATGGAGGCAATGAGCGATAGGAGTGGATTCGTATCTCCCTGTATTGGGAGTTGATGTTGCGCTATGCTCGATTGGCCATAACAGGAAATCCCTGGCCTGGGTTGCTGAGATTTACTGGTAAGTGTTATCAGTAGTTTCTCGAACCATTATGGACTTTGCATCGGCATGACTTATCAGGCTATTGGGGTATGACGTTTTACCACCCCCAAGCTGTTGATATGCGACAAATCTGACGAAGAGACTGGACTGTACGGTAGTGTTACTGATTGGATTCACAGGAGTACGAGCAGGCTTGCTTGTTGATCTTCTGATCTCTCAATACCCGGATGGCCATTACGTTTAGCAGACCGCTTGCGGCTTGTGGGTGTTTCATATGATCATCACCTACTGCCGGCGTTTTGACGAGTCTTTAGAGTCCTACACAGAGGTTTCCTGGTTCATGCGAAACGAAGTAGGAGAACATATGTGATATGTGCGGGACCGAGATTAATGCGCGTATGTGATACCACATTCTATTCTCGCGATATGCGATATCAGACGGTTATATGAGATATAGCCGGGTTATCGGATCAAGTGTTGATTCGATGGATTGTTACATTTGATATTAGTCGGTTGTATATGATATAGCCGGATTATTAAATCAAGTGTTGATTTAATAATTTATTGTATAATTATATATTTGATATATTATCTTACATTAACTAATATTATCTCACTTAAGATTTCTTTTCTTACTTGTATACACTTGGTATATATATGATATATATTAATGTACATTATTTTGTGTCATGCTTGATGCCACATGAAACATGGGTGTATGACACTTACACCATGCTTATAATATGTGAGGGTTTTATTTATCTTGGTAATACACAAAATTAGTGGTAATTAGCCACATGGTTGAGGCTTGTGGAACCATTGACCAAGTCCACTCATTTTGTTTTACTTGAAGATATTTATTAACCCAACCCTTATTGTTAACCCATGGTTTGTTCTCTACATGTGTATGACACTAACTCACCCATGGTTGCTATTCTCACCTCATGAGTTCATTCTCTCTTGCTTCTTCATCTTTTTCTTCATGAGAGAAAAAGCTTACTAGCTTTTTCCATGGTGAGAAAATATTGTGAGAAAAAGAAAACTAAAGAGAGCCAATTTCCTACTTCATCATCCTCTACTATTAGCCATTTAGTTTAGGGTGTTTGCTTCACTAAACCCTAATTTTGTGAAGAGGTAGCATGAGCTTGAGTCTCCTCGACGTAGATCATCTTCGGCCTCGAAGACTTTGAGCAAACTTGTTCATTTCTCCAAGGGAATCCATACTAGAGTTCGGGAGATCACAACTCGCAGCGAAGGGACGTCTACACGGAGCATTTGAAGAGAAGGACCGGTCTACAAAGATTGTATTCCTCATTCACTTAGTATGTAAAGTTGTTTGCATATCGTTTGTTTAAAACTCTAGTTAAAGTTACTTAGTTAGGGTTCTTTAGAACGGCAAAAAAATTGAAAACGGCATGCACGATGCCTCCCGAAACCTTGCTGCCGTCCTAGGTAACCCTACAGTGGTATCAGAGCCAAGCTAGAGATTTAAATGATATTTGTTAGAGTACGAAACCGAAACTGCTCTGAAACATGAAACACTAGAAACTGGGTTCTGTCGAAGTTTTATTGTGCTGTAAATTTTTTTTAAACAACCTCAGAATGTTGTATCTGATATAACATGAACACTGGAAAAATTTGAGGCATTTTTGTGTACTTTTGGCCGGCCACAACCCCCCTACCGGCCAAACTCCGAGCAAACCCCTCCAAATTTTGGTGATGTTCCAGTCTCTGGGTTTTGGTGTTTCAGGTGTTGTTGTTTTTTTTTACTAAATTTGCATGTGATGTTAACTTTCTGCAAAGGCAACTCAGAGTGTTTCGTATTCGTAATTCTAACATGTACTCGGGTATATTTATATGATGTTAAAAAGTTTGAACGGATATCAATTACCCAATTTTTCCCCGCTGGAAATTTTCCAAGTGTTGGATTTTTTCCGAGTTTAAAATTTTCAGAAAATCTTGCAAGCGATTATGTGGACCCTCTAGAAGAACGAAACCCTAACTTGAATATGTGACTGTCAGAACTGCCATCAAACCCTAGGGTTTGTGGTAGTTCAGCGGTGCCATATGTGAGGCAATGGTTGACCCTTCTACGGCTGGTTCATAGGAGCTGTGGCATCTTTCTGGGTATTTTGTGAACTCCGCTCAAGTGTTGAGCTTATCGGGAAATTTTGGGTGCTTGATTATTCGATCGAAAAGTTTAACTTCATCTAATCATCTGTGATTGTGATACAATATTTCGAATCCACAATTAGTTATGAGATAACTAGTTTGAATTTTATAAATCTCGCAATTTAGTCTCAATTGATCGGTTGCCACGGGATTTTGATGTGATCAAAAGTCCGTCGCAATTACGTAGTGTACGTAGATACTCGCCGAGTAACCTTACTAGATAGCCACACCCCATAGCCCTGACCAAGTGACTGTAGGAGAACCCCGTCGCCAAAAGCATCCATTCGGGTGCTCGCGGCAGCGGTGTTCCGCCTCAGTGCACCTCGTCGACGGCATCGGGGGTGCGACCATCTACTAAAGTTTTTGACGAGCATTCGATCAGGTTATCAGGGATCTTGTTGAATTACTCGACAGGTTATTGAAAAGTGTTTTCAATATCGAGACTAAAATGCGAGGTTTATAATTGTTAGGCATGTGATGTCTAAGGAATTAATTTGTTGGGCATGAAATCCAAAGTATGTGATACATTAGGTTTATAATATCTAAGGTGGTTGTGGATTCCAACTGTTGTAATTTTTCACTTTCTTTTCTGCGACCGTAAGTGTAATATGTGATGTATCGCCGGTTTCGGTGCTATATGTCAACGACAATTGGGATACGCATATTTACTTACTTTGATGACCTGTGATGTTATGTGTTGCTGTGATATGATATATCGGATCGTCGTGTTTGAATAGCCAGGGGTTTTCATGTGAGATGAGAGTTTTTCATTTTCATTCATGTAAAAACTTGTATGTAATATTCTTTTATTGGGGCACTTCCAGGTTGAGAATGATGTCACCATTGATGTATATTATTTACTTTTCCGCATTAGGATAGACCCAAGGCGGGGAGCACAAGTAACCGGGTTCTAGGGTCTAGTGGAAGACCATCTCGAGGAGTCGAGACCAGGTCTCCTAACTCTAGAATTGGTAGGGTTGCTTGCCGCTCTCGTAGGGGTCTAGGGATGTGGGTTTGGCTATTCATCGCGACCGTTGAATCCGTGTTTTATACTGGCTTAATTTAAAACATGGAATTCCTAGTATATCCAATATTTCATATGCGATTCTTCTGCTGCTGATATTCTATGATGTGATCACTATATATTCTAAGACGAATGCTTATATTTTATATATATGATATTTAATAAATATTGATGCTTTTGTTTCTTCTATGATGCTTGTGAAGTATAAATAACGGGACTTCATTAATGAGATTAATGAAAGAAAAAAAGAAATCTAAAGATGTTGTAGAAACTTATTTAAAAATTGGTAGCTCTAGTTCTTGATTTGCATAGCGGTATTCCATGTAGAATATCCAACACCTTATTCGATAAGGAAAGAGCCGAGATCCCTTCACCGAGAGTGACCTCTTTAGCGAAACTAACAGATGCTACAAACTCGATTTGTCTTTTGATTACTTTTTTAGTTTTTGCTTTGCATAGTGCTATTTGTGAAATATCATGCACCTTATTCGATAAGGAATGAGCCGACGATCCCTTCACCGGGAGTGACTTCTTTAGCAGAACTAGTAAAAGCCTCAAAAACATTCCTTTTCAAAATCACTCGATTCTACAACGATATCAAGTTCATTACGCAAAGGGTTTTCTTAAAAACCTACGTAGCCCTCCGTCATTTCAGATAAGTAGTAATTAGTATTCGTGCTACATTTGTTGGCTTTCGTCAAGGCATAGTGTGCGGTAGCTGATTAGTGCTTATCTGCTTAAGTATATGATGCGATTGGATTAGGGTAGTCATATGGCTTTGTTGTCTTTTGTCAAGGGTCGTGCGGGTGGGTTTAATTCAATCATGAAATGTACGGGTTGAACTTGACTACTATGGTTTGTTAGCTTTCGTCAAGGTCATAGAACGCTAGAGGCAAAATATTATCGGGAATTTCAAGTGTTGAAATTAGCAATGAGATTGCATACCTTCTATGAGATAGTTGGATCCCGATTCCCACTGCGAGTAAGAGTTACTCCTGCGATAGTTTTACACGTTACAATTAGCCGATCAAGTAGGTGTCTAGAAAGGTGTTGACGAGGTTACGTCCCTGGGAAAACGAGCTTTATTTTAATTAGGTCCGTGCGAAAGCAAGGGGAACCTCCCTCAAAGTACCGATACTGGCCTGGACGAAAGATTGGCGAACTTGTAGGGTGTAATTAATCCCGGCTAGTCTTACCTTTTAGGGTTTGAAGGAAGATTTGATAAAATCATTAGGAGTCTTCCTGATTAGATAAAATAATAACCAATCTAATCTTACAAGAGCGCACACAGAGTGTTTTCTTCTCTCTCTCCTGGTAGCGACCATGTCACGCCTTAATCAAGATAATAATATGGATGCATTGACCGAACCTGCTTATTATACTGTGCAAGAGAACGTTGGTTCCTCTCTATCTTATAATTGTTATAAGTCCGAGCAAGAAATATGGGAATATCCAGATTCCCATGCCACCCAATCGAAGAAAGTGCATGTTGATGCATCTTCTTCGGGTGTGTTCATTACCAAGAACTGGTTTTCAGTATCCTCTACGTCCTGGGTATGTAATATCGGATCAGGATCCCACATATGTAATATGTTACATGTCTCTAAGTGTTAGAGAATGGTACAATTGTTGCAGCCAAGTCAGTTGGAAAATATCACCTTGTATTAATACATTGATTCTGAACAAATGTTATTAGATACCGAACCTGATATACAACATTACATCAGATTCATTATTAAGTTAAAGAATGATATAATTCTGTATTGGAGGCTAATGTTGTGAATATTTTCCTGCATCAAGAGTTGATTCGATCACGCACGTTATATAATAGTATATACGTTCTAAATCAAACTGCAGTTCAAAGTATGTAGAACACACACAAGAGGAGTAGTTCAGAAATGAACAAATCCTTCTTGTGGCATTGTAGACTAGGTCATATCAATGCGACACGACCAGCTAAGTTACATAAAGATGAATATAAGAATCAGTTCAAATTTTCATCTTATGCTGCTTGCCAGTCTTGTCTCAAAGGTAAAATGACCAATACACCGTTTACTTGAAACAGAGAAAGAGTTAGTGAACCCTTGGGACAGATACATGATGATGTATACGGTCCTATGTCTACAAATACCAAGGCTGGTTCTTTGTACTTCAATATATTAACTAATCTTCTCTCAAGATTCGGATTTATGTTCCTGTTGAAACACAAGTCTGAAACATTTGAGAAATTCAAGGAATATAAGCTTGAATTTGAGAACCAGACGGGTAGAAGTATTAAGTCCTTCGATGTGATCGAGGAGGCGAATACTTAGGCATGGAGTTCCTGGATTTTCTAAAAGGAAAATGATATTCTCTCTCAGCTTACTCCTTCGAGTACACTACAGCACAATGGTGTATCGGGGCGGAGGTATCACACCCTATGAGATATGGTGCGCTCTATGATGCGTACTGCTGAGTTATCTATTTCCTTTTGGGGTTATGCACTTGAGAAGCTGCATACCTATTGAATGGGGTTCCATCCAAATCAGTGCCTACCACTCTATATGAGATATGGTATGGGAAGAGACCATGTCTTAAACGAGTTAAGAAATGTGGTTGTCCGGCCTATATTGAAAAGCAAAATCAGGACAAGCTCGAGGCAAGATCAGTTCTGTATAAGTTTGTTAGGATATCCCAAACATTTGTGAGGGAATAAATCCCACCACTCTGAGGAGAAAAAGGTGTTTTGTTTCTCAGCAAGTCACCTTTTTAGAAAAGGAATTTCTTATGAAGAAATTAGTGGTCATGAGGTAGAACTGGAAGGAGTTCCATCTAGACAAACTAACGGCTGATGATTTGGTAAAACCAAAAGATTCAATAGTCTCCAACGAATCTCAGCCTCTCCGTGAATCTGGTAGGGTTCCTCATCCACTTGAGAGATACTACGGTCTTCTCGGTGACAGTGGGAGCGAGGATTGCATCATGAGATGATGGACCAACTAGGTTCAGGCAGGCCATCACGAGTGAGGACTCTTTGAATATGGCTGGATGCTATGCGATCAAAGATGGAATCCATGTACACCAACAAAGTGTGACATTGCATGTTGCACCTGAAGCGGTAAAACCCAATAGGTGCAAATGGATCTTGAGAAGATTCTTGGTGTAGATGGAAAAGTTAAGACTTTCAAATCTATGCTTAAGTCCATCAGGATCAATGCGCGCATTGCGAAGTTGGAACATCTGTTTTGATGTAAAAGTCAAAGTGTTTGCCTTCATCAAAATGGTAGATGAACCTTGTATATATACAAGAAGGTTGTAGAAAGTAAGGTTGTCCTTCACGTATTGTACACAGATGATATACTCTTGATAGGAAATGGTATCCTATACTACACTCGGTTAAGCTCCTCTTATCACAGGGATTCTCTAAGGAAGATCTGGATGATACCTACTACATCTTGTGGATAATGATCTATAATGATGGATCTAAGTGGATGTTGGATGTTGGGAGTGTCCCAAATCCAGGTACATTAACACCATACTAAAGGGTTTAGTATGAAGGATTCTAAGCGTGGTGGTTCGCCTACTTACTCATGGATCACTCGCGTGCAAGGGATACCCTATGCTTCGGCAGTAGACTCTGTCATGTATGCGATGTTATGTACCAGACCAGATGTAGATGACTCACTAGTTGTAGTGATCAGGAATCAATCGGATCTTGGGAGAATCACTAGACAGCTGTGGAGGACATTCTTAAGTACTTGAGAAGCACTAAAAGAAAGTTCTTGGTTCCAGCTTCCAGAGTGATAAGTTCGACGGAAAGTCAGTCACAGGCATTGTCTTTACCCTCAGTGGAGGGACGGTATGTTGGAAGAGTTCCAAGCTAGATACCGTGGCATACTAGACGATAAAGGCTGAATACATTGCTACCAACGATGCTACCAAAGAGGTTGTCTGGACATTACTTGTTCATGAGATGAGCAAGGTTCCTACCATTGAGCGTCTAATAACTGTTATTGTTACTACAATGGAGTTGTGACTTTGGCCTAGGAACACTGGTCCCATCAGCGATCCAAACATATTCTGAGGCAAGTATCACCTGATCAGGGAGATGGTTGATCTCCAACGGATCGAGGTCAGGAGAGTTGACACGAAGAACAATACGGCGGATCCACTCACCAAGGCCTGCTTCCCCAAATACTATTTGAGAGATTTTGAGATGTTTGAGTATGGGATACTACAACCACTGCTATATTGTTGGGTATTGGATACTACAACAGATGTCCATAATGCAAGTGGGAGATTGTTAGTTATATGTATGCCCTAGAGGACATTACTGTACATGGGATGTATATTGTAGTGGATGCTTGGACATATACAGGGAGGAATTTCTTGCTCGATATGATAGTATGCTATCTGGTTGCACTTTATCTTAACATGTTGACTTGTATACGTGTTGCTCTCTTGCTCTCACATGTTGATAAAGCCTTTAGGATGTGTACTTGGCTACCAGGACTATGATCGAGATCATACTAGTAGGGCCAAGGGTAGTCCATAAGTACACCCTATAATTGTTCCTATTCATGGGAGTATCGAGACAGGGCATCGATACTCCAGAGTAGACTAGCATATGCGCATCTTGACCCATATGATGGGCGATGGATGATCCCACATCCATTGATTTTTAACATCAAAGATGGTATACGGGTGCTCGGTGGAGACTGGGTACACTAGACGGACTCGCCGAGAACTCCTAGATGGTATTATACCTATCGTCAGATAGCAGTTCTCTGGTGACACTGGTACAGGTTAGTTTGTCGACCCAAGATCGTCATAGAGTCTCGTGTGATTCCCACTGTGCTTTGATTTCCACCATACCACGGTCAAGAGATCGTGCAAAAAGGTGGTTTTTGGGTACAGTCCCGAGTCACTTGGAGGCAATGAGCGATAGGAGGGGATTCGTCTCTCCCGGTATTAGGAGTTGATGTTGCGCTATGCTCGATTAGCCATAACAGGAAATCCCTGGCCAGTGTTGCTGATATTTACTGGTAAGTGTTATCAGTAGTTTCTCGAACCGTTATAGACCTTGCATCGGCATGACTTATCAGGCTATTGGGGTCTGACGTTTTACCACCCCAGGCTGTTGATATGCAGCATATCTGACGAAGAGACTGGACTGTACGGTATTATTACTGATTGGATTCGCGGGAGTACGAGCAGACTTGCTTGTTGATCTTCTGATCGCTCAACACCCGGGCGGCCGTTACGTTTAGCAGACCGCTTGTGGCTTGTGGGTGTTTCATATGATCATTACCTACTGCCGGCGTATTGACGAGTCTTTAGAGTCCTACACAGAGGTTTCCCGGTTCATGCGAAACGAAGTAGGAGCACATATGTGATATGTGTAGGACCGAGATTAATATGCGTATGTGATACCGCATTCTATTCTCGCGATATGTAATATCGAACGGTTATATGAGATATAGCCGGGTTATCAGATTAAGTGTTGATTCAATGAATTGGGACTTTTGATATTAGTCGGTTGTATATGATATAGGTGATTTAATAATTTAATGTATAATTATATATTTGATATATTATCTTACATTAACTAATATTAGCTCACTTAAGATTACTTTTCTCACTTGTGTACACTTGATATATATGTGATATATATTAATGTACATTATTTTGTGTCATACTTGATGCCACATGCAACATGGGTGTATGACACTTATACCATGCTTATAATAATGTGAGGGTTTTATTTATCTTGGTAATTCACAAAATTAGTGGTAATTAGTCACATGGTTGAAGCTTGTAGAACCATTGATCAAGTCCACTCATTTTGTTTTACTTGAAGATATTTATTAACCCAACCATTATTGTTAACCCATGGTTTATTCTCTACATAAGTTAGTGTATGATACTAACTCACCCATAGTTGCTATTCTCACCTCATGAGTTCATTCTCTCTTGCTTCTTTATCTTCTTCTTCATGAGAGAAAAAGCGTGCTAGCTTTTTCCATGGTGAGAAAATATTGTGAGAAAAAGAAAACTAAAGAGAGCCCATTTCCTACATCATCCTCTACTATTAGCCATTTAGTTTAGGGTGTTTGCTTCACTAAACCCTAATTTAGTGAAGAGGTAGCATGAGCTTGAATCTCCTCGACGTAGATCATCTTCGACCTCAAAGACTTCGAGCAAGCTTGTTCATTTCTCTAAAGGAACCCATACTGGAGTTCGGGAGATCACAACTCGTAGCGAAGGGACGTCTACACGGAGCATTTGAAGTGAAGGACCGGTCTACAAAGGTTGTATTCCTCATTCACTTAGTATGTAAAGTTGTTTGCATATCGTTTGTTTAAAACTCAAGTTAAAGATTCTTAGTTAGGGTTCTTTAGAACGGCCAAAAATTTGAAAACGGCATGGACGATACCTCCCAAAACCTTGTTGCCATCCTAAGTAACCCTACACCTCGATCCCACGCCACCTCTGTTGTAAATGTTTCTTTTTTATTTCCCTGTAAGGCTGAGTAGCCCGTAGTACCTTTTGAATGAATAAAAACTCTTCTTTTGGCAATGCTCTAGTGTTCCCTTCTTATTATTTGAACAGAAAGAACTTTAGAAAGATTTACATTGCCTTTGCGAAAGAAGAAATATACATAGATACTCTTTCAGAGGTACAACTTGAGCTTCTCAGTGTTGTAAGGCCGTGGAAACTTGCGTCCTTCAGCGTCTTGCAAACGGTAGGCTCCACCGGGAAGTACCTCGGAGACGAAGAAAAGACCGTCCCATTTTGGAGAAAACTTATGCATCCTTCCTTGGTCGACGAACTCGTTCCGACTTAGGACTAAATTTCCGGCCTTGAAGAAGCGACGCTTGACTCGCGCATTGTAGCAACGGGCGGTCTGTTGTTGATAGAAGGCAGCTCTAATTTGATCCCGGTCTCATTTTTCCAACAAGATGTCCAGGTTAGTTCGGAGTACCGAGGTGTTCGCTTCGTCGTCGAAATGCTCGACCTAGTGACTGGGGAGCCCGATCTTCGCTGGGACCATTTCCTTAGTTCCGTAGGAGAGGCTGAAAGGAGTTTCCCCGGTCGAGGTTTTCTTCGACGTGCGCAGGGCCCATAGGACCCGGGGCAATTTCTCGACCCAACTGCCTTGGCGTCCTTCTAGGCGTGTTCGAAGACCTCGGAGGACATCTCGATTAGCGACCTCGGCTTTCCCGTTGCATTGGGGACGTGCGACCGCGGCAAATTTCATAAGGATGTGATATTCGCTGCAAAATTCCATAACTCTTTCATTTTTGAAATTTGTTCCATGGTCGGTGATGATGCACCTCGGGATATCGAACCGGAGTATCACTCTGTTCTGCAGGAACTTAATGGCCGTTGATCTGCGGTTTGAACATGCGATTGACCAAGCGTTGGTACGTAGCTCCGGCGTTTTTGAGGCCGAAAGGCATTACCTTGTAGCAGTATACCCCCCGGTCCATTGTGAATGCGGTGAGATCCTCGTCTGCCGGATTCATACGGATCTGATTGTAGCCGGAGAAAGCATCCATGAAGCTCAATAGCTCGTGGCCTGCCGAGCTGTCGACGAGCTGATCTATCCGAGGGAGGGGATAGTTGTCTTTTGGCAGGCCTTGTTGAGGTCGGTGAAGCGACGCACATGCGCCACTTCCGGTTTGACTTTTTGACCAGGACTACGTTCGCCATCCATTCCGAGTAGGGCACATTTTGAATGAAGTTGGCGACGAGGAGCCTGTCTACCTCGTCCTCGATCGTCTTCTATTTGATCGGGGCGAAACATCACTTTTTCTGCCTGACGGGTCGGGCCGTAGGATCTATCCCGAGCTTGTGAGATATGATTTTGGGGTCGATCCCAGGCATGTCAGCAGGTGCCCAGGAGAACACGTCAGAGTTTTTTTCTGAGGAAATGAACCAGGTCGTCTTGCTGAGTCCCTGTCAGAAGCAACCCGATCTGGATGGTTCGTTCGTCGTCCCCTTCTACGAGGGGGTGTTGGGATTCCTTAGCACCATGCCTAGGGTTTGCAAACATCACACATGCTACAATAAAATTACTGGGGAGGTGCTAAGCAATCTTACCATAAATCGAACTAGAAAATATTAGGGTAACAACAAATAGTATCTCATACTACAATAAAACTATCACTAAGTGAAGAGAATAAAACCTTTGTAGACCTCTTCTCTTGACTCCTTGGATCCTTGAGAGTTTGAACCGGCTCACTAGTGACCTTCCAAGTCCACGATGATCCACCCGAAACCCCTTTGCTCAAAACTCCTTGCTTCACTTGATCAATGAGGAAGTGGAGCTAACACTCTAAACTAATGAGCTAAACTAGTATAGAATGATGATGTGATTTGTTTTCTCACTTCAAAACCCTTTCTTTTTATCTCACTCACTCACTAGAAATCTCAAGAGAGCATGAGAGATGAGGTAGATGAAGATGGCAAGCTTTAGCTCAAGTTTTGTGATAATCTCAAAAATAAAAGAGAATAGAAAATATAAATGAAAGTCAGACTCACATTTAACCATGGTAACTAAATATTTAGATATTTATTTTATAGTTTAAAGCAACTAAAGAAAGTTAACTCATGGTCAAAGCAAAGGGTAAATGAAGAAGTGTGTAGAATTATCAACCATGAATTAATTTTCTTTTTCTTTCACTCAAAAACAAATATATATATATATATATATATATATATATATTAGTTCCATGTGAGTCTTGCATTGCCATCTTATATGTATCAACAACCATGACACCATGTATGTATGTATGTGTGAATTCACATTGTGCATGATCAAAAATATATGCATACATGCATGCATACATCCAAAAAGAAAAGGTTTAATAAAAGTGAGATAAAAATTCAATGTTAAATCAACACTTGATTTAACAAACCAGTCATATCACATACGACCCGACCAATAGTAAACGCCCGATTAATATACGGTATCATATACACGCATCTAATCGAGCTCCCGCACATATCTCATATAAACACCACATCGTATCGTCTGAGCTAGGAAAATCCTATATGGTACTCTAAGACTCGTCAATACGACGGCAGTAGGTGATGATCACATTAAACATCCACAAACCGCAAGCGGTCAGCGAAACGTAATGGTCACCCGGGTATTGAGCGATCAGAAGAAAAACAAGCGAAGCTGTCAAAACTCCCGTCGAGCCAACTGGCAACACTGACCGTACAGTTCGGTCTCTTCGTCGGATATGTTGCATATCAAGTCTAGGGATGGTATCGTCGACCCCAATAACTCAATAAGTCATGCTGGTGTATGGCTCATAATAGCTTGAGAAACTAATGATAACACTTATCAGTAAATCTTAGCAGCCCTGACCAGAGACTTCCTGTTATAGCCAATCGAGCATAGCGCAACATCAACCCCCAATACCGGGAGAGACGAAACCCCTCCTATCGCTCATTGCTTCCATGTGCCTCGGGACTGTACCCAAAATCCACCTGTTTGCACGACTCAGTAGAGCCGTGACAGGGTGGAGATCAAAGTACAGTGGGAGGACACATAAGACTCTATGAAGATCTCGGGTCTATAGACTAACCTGTTGTTTACCACCGAAAATCGGGAAGACAGACGTCTTGCCTGAATTTGGGGACAGATGCTAATTGGTGCTATCCGTCCACCTCTCCGAAGATGCCAAGTTGATTTATGACACCGTGTATCGAAGGTTTAAACGGATGGGGCCGAAATAGCAGACTTCGTCAGATTCCCCCTCGTTGAGGGGTTTTTGATTGTGGGGACGCTCTTCCCTGCAGGCGCAAGCCCCTACAGTTAATTACGCTACCGCGTCGCGATAACCACTTTCTCCTTCTCCAGATGGTCACTTCGTGTCGTGGGTGTTTGTTTTGTTTTTGGTTGCCCGTGGATTGTATACGGAAACTAATTTGTGTTGTCGCCCGTAGGACGTGGATTAGTCCAAATCCGTATTTTCTTAGATTTGGGTTTGGGGGTTTGGTTTAAGGATACGATAGTCTTATTTGAGACTAAGATCAACTTAAACGTTAGTTAAGGATACGTTAGTCTAATTTCAGACTAAGATCAACTTAACGAGATCGTTTAGATCCAACAATAGAGCATTTGGCCTCAATTGTTTAGTTTAGGGACATTGCGGTCGATTACCAGTTTAAGGACATGGTGGTCCAGTGCCAATTTAAGGACATGGTGGTCCAAGCTTAAGGACATCGTCGTCCGTGGGTTTAAAGGGACCCCACAGTCCGAGGTTAAGGACATCGTAGTCCATGGGTTTAAAAGGGACCCCACAATCCGAGGTTAAGGACATCGTAGTCTGTGGGTTTAAAAGGACCCCACAGTCCGTGAAATGTGTGGTTGTCGGGACCCATCACCTCTATGAAGACATTGAAGGATTACAAGGACAGATATCAGAGGAGTAAAGAGATGTACCCTCAAACCGATGTGAGTTGATTGAAAGATCTGTAGTCCATTTTGGGACTAAGATCTGTTAAATATTCATGAGCAGATGGGCTCAATATAAGTTGAGGACTTATGGCCAGTATTGGGCTAAGTCCAATAAATGTTTAACATTTTTGATCTGGGCTGTTGAGCCTTTATTTGGGCTTGGCCCCTCTTAATAATGCTGGGCATTTTGATCTTGACATTTTTTGTCTTGTATTGAATGCACAGCATTCATCAGAACAATTTATGTTCTGACAGCGCGCCACGTGGTGCGTCAGGCGCTTTGCACCAATTAAAGAGCGCAGTGCGCTTCTGTTAAGTAGCGCACACGTGAATGACACGTGTCGCGCTTGGCGTTGAGCGTCAGATGATGAGCGCGTTGCGCCAATTTATGAGCGCATTGCGCTATTAATTCAATGGTGCACACATGAATGACATGTGGTGCACTTGGCGCTTTGCGCCAGCCCATGAGCGCAGTGCGCTGTTTCAGAAGCGCAAAGCGCAAGTTGCATACGTGGTTGACACATGGCACGTTTTTGCGCTGAACGCCGGTCCAAGGAGCGCAGAAGCGTAGTTCAAGAGTGCAAGGCACTTTTCAATAGCGCAAAGCGCATTTGATCAAATTTATGATCTGTGAACAAATTTATGTTCTTTTAAAAGAGGCTTTGCCTCAACATTCAAGAATAACAGTTATGATTAATAATATTATTTTTGAAAGGGCTTTGCCTTTGTAGATCAATGATCTGTAAATGAAGTAAACACTACTTTGTTTTCATGATGAGATCTTTTGATCTCTTTATAAAAGACCTTGGTCTTTATGGATCTATGATCTTTTAAGAAGATAATTCTTCTGTTTATGAGATGATTTCATCTCTGTGTTCATCGTTCATGATCTTTACCTTGAAGAAATAATCTTCTTTTTGCTAAGAGCTTGCTCTTCTTTCTTTGAATTTCCTAAAGTTTATAGGGGGGCTCTCTATCAGACTTGAAGTCTTGGAGCCTTTATATAGGACAAATTGATTTGTTAAATCAGTTAAAGAGATCTTTCTCTGATTGATTTGGGGATATTTCCCCACCGTTGGATCTTTTGATTCTAGGGCTTCTGTTTTACAGAAGACAATCTTCTTGTTTTTAACAATATTGGAAAAATCTTTCCAAAACAGAATTTTAATTCTGATCAATGATTTATCATTATTAGATCTTTTGATCTAATGGTGGGGAATTTTATAATTCCAGCGCTGGCGCATCCGTGCTTTGCACGTGGTGCGTTGCTCAGAACGCATTACACTTTGCGCTAGCGCACCTACGTTTGACACATGGCGCGCAGCGCAGCCTGCGCTAGCGCACCCGTGTTTGACACGTGGCGCGCAGCGCGCCTAGCGCTAGCGCACACATGGTGCGCAGCGCACCTGGCGCTAGCGCATCCGTGTTTGACACGTGGCACGCAGCGCGCCTAGCGCTGGATCTGAAGCGTTGGTTCAATTTTTAAATTTTGAATTTTAAAATAGAGTTTTGCTCTGATTGGGGGTGCGCTGCCTAGGGCGCAGCGTACCTGGCGCTAGGGCATCCGTGTTTGACACGTGGCGCGCAGCGCGCCTAGCGCTGGATCTGAAGCGTTGCTTTAATTCTTAAATTTTGAATTTTAAAACAGAGCTTTACTCTGATTGGGGGAAACTGTCACGACCCGAAATTGGCCTGTGACGTCCCTAATACTACGCAACGCCCTAAGACGTAACGTAGTAAAAGAAAGCAAAAACCCAGACATCTAAACCATAAAAATACGGAAAAGATAATATAAGTTTTTGAAACATTTGAAATCGCAACCCAAATTCTTTAAAAGTTCTACTTTATTTCTTTAAAATTTTGGCAACATCCCTTTTTGTAAAAACTAACCCAAGATGAATACAACACAAAAATATGACGCCGTAGAGAAGAATAAATACAATAGAGAGAAAGCTATATATAAAAGACAACAAATCCACAATAATATACAATATCATCCTCACCAAGCCTCTAAGTCAACAACATAATAGTAGATGGAGAGTACAAGATACAACGAGTGTACAAAACAAAATACAGATAACCACCAAAACCCACCTAAGCAAAATAGTACTGTGAGCTGATGCGGTATCTGTAGCAAAAGATGATAGCTGAATAGCGGAATAGCCTACCTCGACTACTCTGGGGAACAACCTGAAACACCTGTGGCACAACGGGTTGAGTTGCCAACTCGTGAATAGTAGATAACATATGCAGGTAATCGCAGGAATGCACGTACAGCATGAATCTAAGATATGCGACTACAGTAATAACATGTCATGCAAATGCTGAATAAAGGAAAGTACACTAGCAAGTACAATCAATATGTGAAGCAATAGTAACATGACAATAATATACAATAACCATGCAATAGGGATATGAGAATGTAAATATGCAACTATCATAAGGGTACACTAACAGGTACTACCAATATAGGAAACTGTGCATAAAGTAGATAAGTGTGAGGTATGGGGTGGAATATGTCATTTCCACGGAAACCTGACATCGTGGTAGGATCACAATCCATCAAGACACTCAAATCCATAATTCCTCAAATCAGCCCCCAAACTGGGCTCTCATATCACATAGGTCTCACATCACCTCAATGTACAATATCAAAGCTCTCCTATATCTCGAATGAACAAATCAACAATCTCTTTCATATCCAATATCCAATCTCAATGAATCACATATATCCCAAGTCGAATCTCAAGTAAGTTTCTAACATCCTAAAGGTATATATATATTTGCAGAAATAAATATGGTGGGGGCAATACACATATATTAGCGTCCCATTCCACTAATATTGGTGTAAGGGTATATATAACAACGGCTAATCCCCTGTTATATATACAAAGGTGTTTAAAAGAAATATCATGAAAACAATGTGCCAAGCATCGACACAGAAATCCTGATAGGTACGTATCATACGCTGTCCCGAAAGCACGAGTGCCTAGCTCTGACCCTCGCCTTTCGACGTATGCATACGTGCATGAGTCCCAACGGTGTCTCCATGACCCCCGCCGAGTCATTAGTATTGTCACCGGTAGGTACTAGCCCACCTCCAGGCTCAATCGGCAACATCCATCGATCTTCTTGCCGAGGGGAACCATACCGGCCCCACCATGTACCCTCATACGGCAACCACACCTCGTATGGAGTATATAATCAGAACCGATAAATCTCATGGTGGCTGCGCAAATAACATATCAAGGAAACCGGGTTTTTCAATGTATGCGTAATTTCATGAACTCCCGCGGTTCCCAAATCCAGAAATCATCATGTGAAATCCAAATAACAATACGCAAATCCAGGAATAAATATATGCGATATATCTGAAATGCGAGCATATAAATGAGAATATGTAGCTGAAACCAGATGTATGCGAAACCAATAAGGTACAACTAAGTAACATCAGTAAAGGTAAATATATGATTGCAACTGAATATGTGTGTAACATACAGGTGTAGCAATATATAGGTATCTACCTATAGGAACTGATGTCGTATACCCCCTGGGTATAAGAAGAATATGAGTAAGATATACCTGTAGATGTACCGTAAAGGGTATGTGTACCTATCACTAATGGTACGATACTCTATAGGTATATAGGTATGGTAATGTCATATGTGATAAGCAGTACGAATCAATGTCACAAGGTCCCTAACCAAGCAATATAATGTCTATAATGGTTTGTGTGTGACATGGCAATTATTGACGGTGTGTGTAGCATACAATCCGTGCTCGTGCAACATGAACCGTCAATAATATGTGCAGTGTCCTACGGCTGCTAGTCACAGTATAACTATATCAAGGAAATAAAGTAAAGGCGCAATTCTAACAATGACGTAGAATATGCGACAAGTATTAGAATCCTAGCCCAGACGTATAACGCCATGTGGGCGATTCCCCTGTAGATGTTAAATCTACTCACCTATACTCCACGCTAGGTGAATCCTACCATCTGCTCTCCCTGTAGTAGTGTCCGTAGTCCCTGCTTGCAAACCTGCAAATAAGACATGGAAATCATATATAAGCCAAATATTCCGCAAAACGCGATATCGAACCAAAACGAGAAACTCGCGTCGCGAACTAAACGCGTGTGTGCACCATACGCTAAAACGTGTGTGTACGCGTCTAAAACTATCGCGACACGCCGCGATACGCTGGATCACAGAACCTACTCATGTATCGCGCGTATCGCGCAAACACAACGGACACCAAAAATGATATATAGTCCCAGATTTTCCTACAGGCCAAAACTTACAAAACCAGACATGCCAAAACACTAAAATACACTGCAGAGTACCCTACCCAAAACCCCAAGACCTAACACCCCCTCATGGCCGCAATTTGCGGCCAATATGATTAAAATTGCGGCCTGGGTTTGGAGATAAAGGCTCGTATTCTGGTGGTGTATTCTAGACCTAACAAGTATGTTCCAGTTTCCTCAATTTTGTCTCGAAGGCCCCAGGTCAAAAGCCAATATATCGTATTAAAAACGACAATTTGCACTAAAAAGGAAACCCTATGGTATTTTAGTGTTATCCAGGGAAATTCCCAGTTAAAGTGACCTTAATAACACTAAAATAGGTAGGGTTTACCAACACAATCATCAATTATCCAAAAGTCCACACAAAACACCATAATTAGCACTAAACTAGCTAATTAACACTAACCGACACCAAATTAACACACAAGCTAAGAAACTAGGAGATTGGGTTAAGAAATTATACCCTAGAGTGTTAGTGTATATGCCCTAGAGACCATTACTGTATCATACTAGTTTGTATATTACTTAATGGAAGCTTGGGATATTCACCTTGTATAAACAATCTTGCTCAATATAGTAGTATGCTACTTGGTTTGTTTCTACTTCAATGTGTGTATGTGTTTATTTTGCGATATCACCTATACGCATTAGTGGAGCCCTTGGGATCTTTGCTTGATTACCAGCGTTGTGATGGCAGTCACACTAGTGGGGGCTGGGTAATCTATAAGCACATCCTTATACAGGTCCCTAGTCGCAGGACTATCGAGACAGGGCATCGATACTCCGGAGTAGACTAGCGTATGCGCTTCTCATCCCAGTGTGGGAGATGGTCTGTCCCACAGCCATCAGTACGTCATACTGGAGATAGTATACGGGTGCTCGTTAGGTTACGAGTACACTGGACAGGACTCGTCGGGAACTGACAGGTTGGTATTATACCTATCGTCAGTTATCAGTTCCCAGGTGACATGAGTACAGCTTAGTCCGCTGACTTGACACTGGCACTTCGCCTCGAGTGTGTTCCCACTGCACTTTGATCACTACCCTACCACGGCTTAAAGGAGTCGTGCAAACAGGTAGTGGTTGGGTGCAGTCCCGAAGCACTTGGAGGCAGTGACGGTTAGACAGGATTCGTCTCTCCCGGTATTGGGGGTTGACATCGCGCTGTGTCCAGGAGAGCCATTACACCAGTAGTCCCTGGCCAGGGCAAGCGAGATATACTGGTAGGCTTCCAGTGTTATCTCAGGGTGTTTTAGGCTTCACTCCGACACGACTTGTACCGCTATTGGGGGACTGACGTTTTACCGCCCCCTAGGCCCGACATGCGATGTATCAGACGAACAGACCGGACTGTACGGAGAATGTCACATTCAGACTCAGTAGGAGTTCAGATGGGGTTTCACCTCGTCAGCCTTCTTGTCGGCATCTACCTGGGGACCGTTACGCACAGCTAGTGCCGCTTGCGGTCTGTGGTTAAACCCACTGCCAGCGTAGTGTCGAGTCTTTAGAGTCCCACACAGAGGGTATTCGCCTCTGGGCAAAACAGAGTAGAGGTCGCATGGTTTTGCGACAGGGTTCGTTCTCATCCGCGCACTTGTGCACGTTTGGAGTCCGGACGGATTATACTGGCAGGCTCTGGTTTGAGCCAGATACTGGTATATGTTTTGGGGTTGCTTTTATATCTCGGTATTCTTGTTCCTCGAAACGAGAATACAGGTGTGTATGCACAGTTGCTTGAGGCGGAGGATGAGGTATTTCATTAGGGTTTCGGAACGGGTGCGTTTGCACAGTTGACAGTCGTCATTTTCCAAACCCTAATAGATTTATGAATTATCTATTAATAATAGTAATTAAATGAGAATTATGTTATGGTTGATTTTGTTGACTTGTTGACCATGGTTGACTTGTTGACCATGGTTGAATGTTGACCACCATCATGCTTTGAAAGATACTCCTTGATTCATGCTTACATTTCATTTAATGAAGCATGATAGTGGTCATTCCAAAACTACCATCAACTATTCTCATTTTGAATTATTATTATTTAGATAATTCTTTTTCTTTTGGCATTATGGTTGCAAGAAAGAAAAAGATAGCTCATTATCTCATTTAGCTTCTCTCTCCTCATTTCATCTTCTTCTTCCTCAAGCTTAAGGTGAATCCTTCTCATGAGTTGAGAATCCCTCACCTTAAAAGAAAAACAACCCCTAGATACTCTCTACTCACTCTAGGATCAAAGGTTTGGCAAGCCGGAGATTCTAGTTCACTCCAAGTTCGAGAAAGAGCCCAAAGGTCGAACCCTCGAGGTGGATCCATCTTCGACGGAAGAAGGCAACAAGAAGAGAACCATCAACCTCTACAAGGTTTAAAGAAGAAGGAGTTCAAGTTTAGGTATAACCATCTTCCATAGTAGCTAACTCTCTTTAGCAAGTTTGCTAGTTTAGTTTAGACACGATCCCGACCTTGTTTAGTCCATGTTGCCTCTTGCGATAAAAATTTGTTTTTTATACCGTTTCCGCCTCCCCGTAAGCACCGGAGGTCGCAACGTGGACTTACAGTGGTATCAGAGACTAACTAAACTTAAACTAGCTTGGTAGTGAAGTGTAACGAAGTTCGGAACCGAAAAAATCACAAAACCGGAAAAACTAAAACCCTAAGTTTCTGTTGAAATTTTTTCTGCTCTAAATGAAAAACTTTATACTTGAAAATTCGGCTCAGGGTTTTGTGTGAACACCCATGAAAAACGATCCACTGTTTCGTTCAAACCGCCGCGCTTCCTCGGCACGAGGTAGGCATGTGCCGCGGAACCGCCGCCGTTTGTCGTCTTCTCTGCATCGTTTTTCGTGCAGTGTGTGTCTGTGTTGGTTTTGGGATTTTTAAAATATATTATATGTGCCCAGATTTTCCAGAACTGAAATTCACTTTTGGGGTCCTGTAATTCCGTATTTTTTCCGAACTTCACTGCACTTTGGCTATGTTGGTTATATCTGTGTTGCTTGCATGTATTGAACGTCGGCTAATCGCTATAAGTCGATTAGTCGGGGTTATACATGATCTGTGTTTGATATTGGATTGTGTATATGAATCTGTTGGACTGTCGCGGGTGAATAGCCGGGGTGGATGTGAGATGAGCTTTTGTTTTTCTTTCATTCATTTATAAATGTAAATTGATGTAATAATATTATTTGTATGGCCGCACAACCGGGTCGGGGTTTTAGCCGTCATTGTATAATTCTTTTTACTGTTTTTGCTCCTAGGATAGACCCATGGAGGGGTGCACAAACTACCGGGTACTTGGCGGGTAGTTTGCCGCACCCGTAGGGGTCTTGGGTGGGGTATTTGGCTATTCACCGCGACCGTGTAATCCGCTTTTCGTTGCAGGCTCGAAAGGATTGCGGATTGCTAGTATATCCAATGTATTCATCTGTGATCTGTAATGTCTATCATTGCTTTCTATTTAGGCGTTGCTTATGTTTTACAGCCGCGCTAGCCCAGCCCCCGCTCTGTCGTTAGTTAAGTAACCTAACGAGTGATGACGGGACCCCGTGGCGAATGCGAATGGCATAAGCGTACGTCATATTTTGGTTGTTTTCTGCAATGGTAGGATTAAATGATGGGACGCATTAAAAGAACTAATGCAAGAATATCACGCATTAAAAGAACTAATGCAAGATAATAAACCAAGTTTAAGTCGATGGAACACTTTCGAAAAACCATTCGGTTCTTTTCAAAACTAACTTTTAAATGCGGAGCTTGAGCCACTCCTTCTAAAAGCTATCTCGTTCCATCGATTATATCAAGTTCACTACGTTCACGGTTTCGCCAAAACCATTCGTAGCCCTCCATCATTTCAGTTAAATATACGGTAGTATTCAAGCTATGTATTTTGACCTCACGCCAAGGCATAGTGATTGGTAGCTGCCGGATATTTATCTGTTGCATAGATAGAATGCGTTGGTTTGAGACAGTCGTACCGCCATTTTGGCCTACGTCAAGGGTAGGTACGGGTGGGTTCAAATCAACCGGGATAATGATGGGAAGAACTTGACATGTGACTTATGACATTTTGACCTCACGCCAAGGTCATAAGAGCATGGGGAAAAAATCCACATCGGGAGTTTCATAAGTACTGAAACTTGCTATATTTGCATACCATTTGGAGTGTGATGATTATGGTAGGATTCCTTCATTTTCGTCACGCGATGATATTTGGATCCCGATCCTACTGTGAGTATATGCTACTCCTCGGGAAATTTCTCACTAAACGATCAATGCTATAAACCTAGTAGGTGCCTAGAAAGGTGTTAGCGGGGCTACGCCCCCAGGGAAAAGAGGTTCTTAAATTAAGGAACTTCGCGAAAGCGTTGGAAAACCTCCCTCGAAGTACCGACACTGGCCTGGCTGAACGGTTAAGCAAGTATTGTACGGTGGGATTGATCCCGGCTAATTCTTCCTTTGTGGTTTGAGGAGGGATTCGAGAGACAGTGGGAGCCATCCTGTTTAGACAAATTAAAAACCATTCTAAACTTGCAAGAGCATCGTCCTAAGTGTTTCTTCTCCCCCCCTGCAGCGACCAAATCGAAATGACTGGACTTAAGTTACTTCTAGATAAAAACATACAGACAGGGACAAACTACAAAGATTGGCTCAGGAATGTCAAATTGGCAATCACTTACGACAAGCTAGGGTATCTTCTTACCACCAAAGCTCCCCCCGTCCCAGGTCCCACCTCCAGCGTCGCGGATAAGGAAATCCGTAAGACTTGGGAGATTGATTGCGCGAAGGCCAGGTGCCTCGTGCTTGCCTCTATGGACAACGAACATCAGAGGAGGCATGAGAATATGGACCTCGAGTCCATATTTCTCCATACAAAAGAACTGTATGGAGAGCAGTCTCGTATCGCAAGATACGAAGTGTCGAAGAAGTTGTTTTCGACAAAGTTGGCCGTCGGATCATCAGTAGCGGACCACGTGCTTAAGATGATTGGCTACACTGAGGAGCTCGCAGAACTTGGGACCACGTTGGATAGTGAACTCTATACAGATTTAATTCTCCAGTCCCTTCCATCCACTTACGCCCAGTTCATACTGAATTTCAACTTGCAAGAAAAGGAAGTTGAACTTTCAGAACTCCTCAACCTGCTGAGGAGCGCAGAGGGCACCCTACAGAAGGGTAGGGATACACCCGCTTTGTTTGTAGGAGGATCTTCTTCCTCTAGGTCCAAGGCGAAAGCCAAGGGAAAGAGGAAGAAAGCCCCCGCCAAACCAAGAGGCGGTGTTAGTAAAGTGGGTACGAAGGGAAAGGAAAAGGCAACAAAGATAGCGGGGAAGCTTGTGGGTAAAGAGGAATGCTTCTATTGTCACAAGAGTGGACACTAGAAGAAAGATTGCAGGGCTTGGAAAGCCAGGACACAGGAACTGAAGCAGGTTGCGGCTTCAGCTTCAGGTGTGTATGTTATTGAAAACTGTCTTTCTATAAACTCTACTTCCTGGGTATTGGATACCGGATCAGGATCTCATATCTGTAATTCTTTGCAGGCGTTGAGAAACCGTAGGGTTTTGAAGGCAGGTGACATGACCCTCAGAGTTGCGAACGGAGCTAGCATGGATGCTAAAGCCGTGGGGGACTATCACCTGGGAATGTCAGATGGGCATGTTTTGGTTTTGCGTAATTGCTTTTTTGTACCCAACGCAACTTGTAATATCATTTCTGTATCTTTGGTTTCTAAAGAAGGTTATGAATTTGCGTTTGTAAGTAATGTTGTAAACATTCACCTTAATCAAGTTCTGATTGGGTCAGGTACACTGAGCAATGGTATATACGTATTAAACCAACCACAGATTTTCAATGTCCAGAATACACACAAAAGAAAGTCTCCAGATATCAATCAGACTTTCTTATGGCATTGTAGACTGGGTCACATCAATGAGAGAAGGTTGACTAAGTTACATACAGAAGGATATTTGGATCCGTTCGAATATCAATCATATGCCACTTGTCAATCCTGTCTCAAAGGAAAGATGACAAAGACTCCGTTCACTGGACACGGAGTAAGAGCGAGCGAGCTCTTGGGACTCGTACACAGCGACGTGTGCGGTCCAATGTCTACACATGCGCGAAGCGGTTATTCTTACTTCATTACTTTTACGGATGATTTTTCAAGATACGGTTATGTCTTCTTAATGAAACATAAGTCAGAATCTTTTGAAAAATTCCAGGAATTTAAGAATGAAGTAGAAAAACAAACCGGCAAAAGTATAAAGATTCTAAGATCGGATCGAGGTGGAGAATACTTAAGTGCCGAGTTCCTGAATTACTTAAAAGAGAATGGGATTCTCTCTCAGCTTACTCCTCCATACACTCCGCAACATAACGGTGTATCGGAGAGACGGAACCGGACCCTATTGGATATGGTACGGTCCATGATGAGTAACGCTGAGTTACCGCGATCATTCTGGGGGTATGCGCTAGAAACAGCTGCATACATTTTGAACCGAGTTCCTACTAAGACTGTGCCTACCACACCATATGAATTATGGAGTGGGAAGAAACCCTATCTTCAGTACCTGAAGATTTGGGGATGTCCAGCTTATGTCAAAAAGCAGCATACGGACAAGCTCGAGGCGCGCTCAGTACTGTGCAAGTTTGTGGGATACCCAAAGAACTCCAGGGGGTATCTTTTCTATTACGCAGAGGAACAAAAAGTCCTTGTTTCTCGTAATGCCCATTTTCTGGAACATCAGTTCTTAGAAAAAGAAGTAAGTGGGAGCGCAATAGAACTGGAAGAAATTCCAGAACCACAGACTATTACTGAAAGCTTTATAGAACCAGAGGGTTCAAATGAACAGGACATTCCTATGCCGCTCCGCAGAAGTAGTAGGCAGTCTCATCCGCCCGAGAGATACTACGGTTTTCTCATAGACGGGGATAGAGAGGATTGCATCATTGATTATGATGAGCCTACTAGCTTCCAGCAGGTCGTTCAGAGCGTTGACTCGGTAAAATGGCTGGATGCAATGCGGACCGAAATGGAGTCCATGTACACCAACAAAGTATGGACGTTGGACATTGCTCCAGACGGGGTAAAACCCGTAGGATGCAAGTGGATCTTCAAAAGGAAGATTGGTGTAGATGGACAGGTTGAGACCTATAAAGCTAGACTTGTAGCAAAGGGTTTCCGTCAAAGACCTGGCTTGGACTATGACGAAACCTTTTCACCAGTGGCTATGCTGAAATCCATTCGGATCCTTCTTGCCATTTCTGCCTTCCACGATTATGAGATTTGGCAGATGGACGTAAAAACCGCTTTTCTAAATGGTAGTTTAGAGGAGTGTGTCTATATGGATCAGCCAGAGGGTTTCATTCAGAGTGGGAGCAGCGGAAAGGTGTGCAAGTTGCTTAAGTCCATCTATGGACTAAAGCAGGCATCGCGGAGTTGGAACATCTGTTTTGATGAGACGGTCAAGGAATTTGACTTTATCAAAAATCCAGATGAACCATGCATCTATAGTAGATTTGTAGCGAGAACTGTAGTATTCCTTGTTTTATACGTGGATGACATTCTCTTAATAGGAAATGACATTCCTATGCTACAATCTGTCAAGGGTTTCTTGTCACAAAGATTCTCCATGAAAGACCTGGGTGATGCCTCATACATCCTGGGGATCCGGATCCATCGTGATAGATCCAAGAGGATATTAGGACTTTCACAGTCCAGGTACATCGACACCGTACTGAAAAGATTCAGTATGGAAGATTCCAAGCGCGGTAACCTACCGGCTTGTCACGGGATCACCCTCTCTAAAGAGATGTCTCCCAAGACTGATTTGGAGAGGGATCGCATGTCTATTATACCCTACGCTTCTGCGTTAGGCTCTATAATGTATGCGATGTTGTGTACCAGACCGGATGTAGCTTATGCACTGAGTGTAGTAAGCCGGTATCAGTCAAACCCTGGGGAGAAACACTGGATAGCAGTAAAGAACATTCTCAAGTACCTGAGGAGGACTAAGGAGATGTTCTTGGTGTATAGCGGAAAAGACCTCCAGATCGAGGCCTTTGCTGACTCCAGCTTCCAGAGTGACAAGGATGATTCCAAGTCCATGTCGGGTTTTGTCTTTACCCTCAATGAAGGGGCGGTGTGTTGGAAGAGTTCCAAACAGGAAACCGTTGCAGACTCGACGATGGAAGCGGAATACATCGCTGCATCTGATGCCGCAAAAGAAGCTGTCTGGATAAGGAAGTTCTTAAAAGAACTTCAGGAGGTTCCGTCCATTGTTGACCCAGTACCTCTGTATTGCGACAACAACGGGGCTATAGCTTTAGCAAAGGAACCCAGGTCCCATCAGAGATCCAGGCACATCTTGAGGCGGTATCACCTGATCAGGGAGATCGTGGATCGCAAGGAGATCGAGGTTCGGAGGGTTGCTTCAGAAGAAAACACTGCAGATCCATTCACCAAGGCCCTACCCCAGACTCAGTTCGAGCGGCTGATCGAGATGATAGGTCTTCGATACGCCAGTACATGGCCTTAGTGCAAGTGGGAGATTGTTAGTGTATATGCCCTAGAGGCCATTACTGTATCATACTAGTTTGTATATTACTTAATGGAAGCTTGGGATATTCACCTTGTATAAACAATCTTGCTCAATATAGTAGTATGCTACTTGGTTTGTTTCTACTTCAATGTGTGTATGTGTTTATTTTGCGATATCACCTATACGCATTAGTGGAGCCCTTGGGATCTTTGCTTGATTACCAGCGTTGTGATGGCAGTCACACTAGTGGGGGCTGGGTAATCTATAAGCACATCTTTATACAGGTCCCTAGTCGCAGGACTATTGAGACAGGGCATCGATACTCCGGAGTAGACTAGCGTATGCGCTTCTCATCCCAGTGTGGGAGATGGTCTGTCCCACAGCCATCAGTACGTCGTACTGGAGATAGTATACGGGTGCTCGTTAGGTTACGAGTACACTGGACAGGACTCGTCGGGAACTGACAGGTTGGTATTATACCTATCGTCAGTTATCAGTTCCCAGGTGACATGAGTACAGCTTAGTCCGCTGACTTGACACTGGCACTTCGCCTCGAGTGTATTCCCACTGCACTTTGATCACTACCCTACCACGGCTCAAAGGAGTCGTGCAAACAGGTAGTGGTTGGGTGCAGTCCCGAAGCACTTGGAGGCAGTGACGGTTAGACAGGATTCGTTTCTCCCGGTATTGGGGTTGACATCGCGCTGTGTCTAGGAGAGCCATTACACGAGTAGTCCCTGGCCAGGGCAAGCGAGATATACTGGTAGGCTTCCAGTGTTATCTCAGGGTGTTTTGGGCTTCACTCCGACACGACTTGTACCGCTATTGGGAGACTGACGTTTTACCGCCCCCTAGGCCCGACATGCGATGTATCAGACGAACAGACCGGACTGTACGGAGAATGTCACATTCAGACTCAGTAGGAGTTCAGATGGGGTTTCACCTCGTCAGCCTTCTTGTCGGCATCTACCTGGGGACCGTTACGCACAGCTAGTGCCGCTTGCGGTCTGTGGTTAAACCCACTGCCAGCGTAGTGTCGAGTCTTTAGAGTCCTACACAGAGGGTATTCGCCTCTGGGCAAAACAGAGTAGAGGTCGCATGGTTTTGCGACAGGGTTCGTTCTCATCCGCGCACTTGTGCACGTTTGGAGTCCGGACGGATTATACTGGCAGGCTCTGGTTTGAGCCAGATACTGGTATATGTTTTGGGGTTGCTTTTATATCTCGGTATTCTTGTTCCTCGGAACGAGAATACAGGTGTGTATGCACAGTTGCTTGAGGCGGAGGATGAGGTATTTCATTAGGGTTTCGGAACGGGTGCGTTTGCACAGTTGACAGTCGTCATTTTCCAAACCCTAATAGATTTATGAATTATCTATTAATAATAGTAATTAAATGAGAATTATGTTATGGTTGATTTTGTTGACTTGTTGACCATGGTTGACTTGTTGACCATGGTTGAATGTTGACCACCATCATGCTTTGAAAGATACTCCTTGATTCATGCTTACATTTCATTTAATGAAGCATGATAGTGGTCATTCCAAAACTACCATCAACTATTCTCATTTTGAATTATTATTATTTAGATAATTCTTTTTCTTTTGGCATTATGGTTGCAAGAAAGAAAAAGATAGCTCATTATCTCATTTAGCTTCTCTCTCCTCATTTCATCTTCTTCTTCCTCAAGCTTAAGGTGAATCCTTCTCATGAGTTGAGAATCCCTCATCTTAAAAGAAAAACAACCCCTAGATACTCTCTACTCACTCTAGGATCAAAGGTTTGGCAAGCCGGAGATTCTAGTTCACTCCAAGTTCGAGAAAGAGACCAAAGGTCGAACCCTCGAGGTGGATCCATCTTCGACGGAAGAAGGCGACAAGAAGAGAACCATCAACCTCTACAAGGTTTAAAGAAGAAGGAGTTCAAGTTTAGGTATAACCATCTTCCATAGTAGCTAACTCTCTTTAGCAAGTTTGCTAGTTTAGTTTAGACACGATCCCGACCTTGTTTAGTCCATGTTGCCTCTTGCGATAAAAATTTGTTTTTTATACCGTTTCCGCCTCCCCGTAAGCACCGGGGGTCGCAACGTGGACTTACATAGAGAACCCTAGAAAGCAGGTGAAGAACTGAAAGGAGCTGCTGCAAGTTGCTGGAGCTCCTGCTACTACTGTTGCTGCCTGCTGCTCCTGCTGATGCTGTTGCTGATGATGGTGATGCTGTTGGTGATGATGGTGATGCTGGAGCTGCTGCTGCCTCTGCTGCAGGTGAGTGTGTGTGTGTGTTTGAGAGTGAGGGAATGTGAGGGAAATGAGAGTGAGAGTGAGAAATGAGAGAAACAAATCAAACCCCCCTTCTCACTCTCTCTCACTTCATTAAAGAAGCATGGCACAAGCCATGTAGCACCATGCCTCACACTCTCTCTTTCTCAAGGTCAACCATTCAAACAATATTAAAATCCTTTTTAAATTCATTTTATTTAAAAACAACCATACACATTATTAAACCCAAAAGCACCTAAACAATATTTAAAACAAGCTCAAAGGAAAATGGTTAGCTAACCATGATTGCTAATCATGATTAACCTCCCAATTAACACCCTAGTTAACATGCACAAGTGTGTGTGTGCCTAGGAAAATTCTAACAAAATACTCATTAAATAGGATAAAATATTTAAAACCCAATTTGGTAAACTTTTTATTAAAAACCATACATTAAAATATAATTAGCTACAAAACACATTCTAAGGTGTTACAATCTCCCCCCCCCCATAAAAGAAATTCGTCCCCGAATTTAAAAATATACTGCTACTCGTACCTTCAAAGAGAAGACTACAAATCTCAATTCTCGCTCGCAGCCTCCCAAGTGATTACCTCACTATACAGCTACGTCCAAGAAAACCCTCCATAGATAGCAAGACCCTTGACCAATGTTCCTCCACCTGCTGAGCCATTACCACAATTGGCTGCTGGTGAACGAAAGATCGCGTCTAAGCTAAATGGTCTGGTGCTAAATCATGTGAGAAAGGTGAAGAAGGTAATTGTAGAGTATCATCACAAGGAATACGGGGTGAAAATCCAATAATCTGGGCGGAAGTGCCAAATTAAAGGCAATGAAACTAACTCGCTTATAGAATCTCAGAAGGACCTAAATCTTGGGACAAGCTCCCTACAATCCAACACGTCATTCATCGGAAAAGTCTGTAGGAATACATGATCAGTCCCTGTGAACTCGAGTCTACGACCAACATAGTTGGCATAAGAACTCAGTTCGCAATGGACAATTCCCATCCTGACCTAACAAAACTGGACCATCTCCGAAGTCTCTAGACTAGCTGGGGTCCAAGGTCCTACTTACGCAGAGTCAGAAAGACAACAGACTGGTGATCGACATGACCTAACCCCTAAACCTAAAGGTGGCCAATTGGAGTGTCTCCTGATAACAGCTATCGAAGGAGAAACCTAACGATGGCGAGTGGCGATCCCCAACCGCTGACAACAATCAAAACAAACACACAACTTAACAAGAAACAACTGAGCAAACTGAGTATAACCAGACGACAAGAATCCGAATGGAGTCACACCCTGACTAAACCTGGTTAGACACCATAACGAAATTCATGGAGATCTGCTCCCACTCCTACTTCGGAACGGTAAAAGATTGCAACTCTCCAGCCGGCCTCAGATGCTCAACCCAAACACACAACAAGATAGACACCTTGAAATGAAACCTGAAACTTCTCCATACATCCCTGTCCACCCGTAACTATCTCACAAGTCACACTAAATGTTGGTGGAACTTGAATGCATACAGAGAGTTAACAGATGGGCATGTTCTAGGAGTAGTGTAGGGTTCTTAGGCACACTAATGAGGTCTCACAAGGCATCAACCTGCACTTTCAAAATTTTACAAGTGCCGAGAAACCCTAATACGGATCGTTGACTAGAATTTTAGGCGAAACATGCAACTAGTTAACAAGTGAACTAAGTGAACGGAAATACAACCTTTGTAGATCCGGTCCTCCACCTCCATAGCTTCATGATGAAGTCTCCTCGCTGTCCAAATCGAATCCCGGGCTCTAGCGTCGGCTTCATCGGAAAAATGGGCGGGCTAGGTCGTCGACTTCGATGCCGAAGATGATCTACGTCGAGGCATCACAAGATCAAGCTCCCACTTCACCAAGTCATGAAACTTGTGAAGAAAACACCCTATACTACTTGGCAAGAGGTAGAGGATGAAGAAATAGGAGGTGGGTTCACTTTAGAATTGGATTTCTCACTCTTTACATCAAGTTACCATTGATGAAGCAAGATTTTCTTCAAGTGAAGAAGAAGAAGAAGATAAAGATAATCATATGATAAGTGAAAAGAAAATAATACTTATCATATAATTAACCATGGTCAAGTGTAGAGAATTAACTAAGGTTATGTGAATGGTTAGGGTTAAAAGAAGAAGACAAAATGGTCACTTGGTCAAAGCTTCATGAAGCTTCAACAAGCTTCATGAAAGAAAACAAAGAAAGAAACCATTTTGCTTTTCTTTTATCCATTTCTCAAAAAAGAATAGATAAATAAATAAAAGAATAAGTAAAAACAAAACCCTAACCATTACACAACCATGGTTTAATCTTTACACTTAGCCAATTTTGCATGCATCATCAAACATGATACAAACTAGTGCACAAAATTATATCGTATATACAATGTGCACATCCGAGTGAGAAAATCCATCTTAAGTGAACCAATACTAGTTAATGCAAAGTAATATATCAAATATATAATTATGCATTAAATCGTTAAATCAATACTTGATTTAACGATCCGGTCATATCGCATATAACCGACTAATATCCAATGTATCGGCTTATCGAATCAATTCTTGATTCGATACCTAGGTTATATCGCATATAACCAGTCGATACATTCATCGCGAGAATGGAATACGGTATCACATACACGCATTATTCTCGGTCCCGCACATATCTCATATGCGCTCCTATTTCGTTTCGCTTGAGCCAGGAAACCTCTGTGTAGGACTCTAAAGACTCGTCAATACGCCGGCAGCAGGTGATGATCATATCAAACACCCACAAGCCGCAAGCGGTCTGCTAAACGTAACGGCCACCCGGGTATTGAGCGATCAGAAGATCGACGAGCAAGCCCGCTCACACTCCTGTGAATCCAACCAGTAACACTTACCGTACAGTCCGGTCTGTTCGTCTGATATATCGCATATCTCGCCTAGGGGTGGTAAACCTCAGACCCCTGTAGCTCGATAAGTCGTGTCGATATTAGGTCTATAACAATTCGAGAAACTACTGGTAACACTTACCAGTAAATCTCAGCAACCCTGGCCAGGGATTTCCGGTTATAGCCAATCGAACACAGCGCAACATCAACTCCCTATACCGGGAGAGACGAATCCCCTCCTATCGCTCATTGCCTCCATGTGATTCGGGACTGTACCCAAAAACCACCGTTTTGCACGCCCTCTTGGACGTGTTAAGGTGGAAATCAAAGCACAGTGGGAACCACACAAGACTCTATAACGATCTCGGGTCAACAGACTACTCTGTACCAGTGTCACCAGAGAACTGCCATCTGACGTAAGGTATAATACCATCTGTGAGTTCTCGGCGAGTCCGTCCAGTGTACCAAGTCTCCACTGAGCACCCGTATATCATCTCTGATGTCAAACACCAATGGATATGGGATCATCCATCGCCCATCTGTATGGGTCGAGAAGGTATACGCTAGTCTACACTGGTATATCGATGCCCCGTCTCGATACACCCATGACTAGGGACATTGAAGGATGTACTTATGGACTACCATGTCCCCAATAGTATGATCCGCATCATAGTCCAGGTAATCAAGTACACATCCTAAGGGCTTTACCAACATGTAACAGAGAGACAATCAGTGTACAGGTTAAGGTAAAGAGCAACCAGATAGCATACTATCATGTCGAGCAAGAAAGTCCTCCCTATATATGTCCCAGCATCCACTACAATATACATCCAATGTACAGTAATGGCCTCTAGGGCATACATATAACTAACAATCTCCCACTTGCACTAGGGCCATCTGATAGCAGTGGTTGTAGTATCTCATACTCAACCATCCCATAAAAAGTCTCTCTCTGGGAAAAGGCCTTTGTGAGTGGATCCGCCGTGTTGTCCTCTGAGTCTACTCTCCTAACCTCGATCACCCTGGAGATCAACCATCTCCATGATCAGGTGATACTGCCTTAGAATATGTCTGGATCACTGATGGGACGGACGTTCCTTGGCATAAGCCACAACTCTATTGTCACACAATTGGAGGAACTAAGTTCATCTCATGAACTAATATACATCCAGACAGCCTCTTTGGTAGCATCTTAAGTAGCGATGTATTCAGCCTTAATCGTCTAGTATGTTACGGTATCTATCTTGGAACTCTTCCAACATACCGTCCCTCCACTGAGGGTAAAGACAATGCCTGTGACTGACATTCAGTCGTCTTTATCACTCTGGAACCATTCCAGTGATTCTCCCCAGGGTCGATTGATACCATCTCACTACAACTAGTGAGAATCCTAATATCCATTTAGATCTATCTCATAGATCCAAAACCCAAGATTTAGGAAGTATCACTTTAATCCTATGTGGAGAATCATTATGATAAGCGGAGATTGATCGAGCGTAGCATAGGAAACTCCTTCCCTATCAAGAGTATGTCATCCACGTACTCTACGAGGATCATCACCATACTCCCCACTACCCTTTTGTATATACAAGGTTCATCTACCATTTTGATGAAGTCAAACTATTTGACTACTACATCAAAACAGATGTTCCAACTCCGCGATGCCTGCTTTATCACATAAACCATCTTGCACACGTTTCCGCTGCTCCCACTGTCTACGAAGCCCTCTGACTGTGTACTTACAGACTCTCTTTTCTAAAACATCATTTAAGAAAAGAAGTCATGACACCCAACCGCCAGATATCGTAGTCATGGTATGTAGCCGTGGCAAGTAGGATCTGGATGGACTTAAGCATAGCCACTTGAAAAGGTTTCATCATTATCCACACCTGGTCGATGACGAAAAGATTTAACAAGTCTTGCTTTGAAAGTCTCAACTTTTCCACCTACACCAAGTAATCTTCTCAAGATATACTTGCTCCTGATGGGGAATTAACCCTTCAGATATAGCAACCAAAGTCCATACTTTGTTGGTGTATATGGATTCCATCTCAGATCACTAAGCATCCAGCCATTCTTACAGAGTCCCACTCCTGATGGCCAGCTCGAAAACTAGTTGGGTCATCATCTCTGTTAGTGTATATGCCCTAGAGGCCATTACTGTATCATACTAGTTTGTATATTACTTAATGGAAGCTTGGGATATTCACCTTGTATATACAATCTTGCTCAAAATAGTAGTATGCTACTTGGTTTGTTTCTACTTCAATGTGTACATGTGTTTATTTTTGTATATCGCCTATACACATTAGTGGAGCCCTTAGGATCCTTGCTTGATTACCAGCGATGTGATGGCCGTCACACTAGTGGGGCTGGGTAATCTATAAGCACATCCTTATGCAGGTCCCTGGTCGCAGGACTATCGAGACAGGGCATCGATACTCCGGAGTAGACCAGCGCATGCGCTTCTCATCCCAGTGTGGGAGACGGTCTGTCCCACAGCCGTCAGTACGTCGTACTTGAGATAGTATGCGGGTGCTCGTTAGGTTACGGGTACACTGGACAGGACTCGTCGGGAACTGACTAGTTGGTATTATGCCTATCGTCAGTTATCAGTTCCCAGGTGACATGAGTACAGCTTAGTCCGCTGACTTGACACTGTCACTTCGCCTCGAGTGTGTTCCCACTATACTTTGATCACTACCCTACCACGCTCAAAGGAGTCGTGCAAACAGGTAGTGGTTGGGTGCAGTCCCGAAGCACTTGGAGGCAGTGACGGTTAGACAGGATTCGTCTCTCCCGGTATTGGGGGTTGACATCGCGCTGTGTCTAGGAGAGCCATTACACGAGTAGTCCCTGGCCAGGGCAAACGAGATATACTGGTAGGCTTCCAGTGTTATCTCAGGGTGTTTTGGGCTTCGCTCCGGCACGACTTGTACCGCTATTGGGGGACTGACGTTTATCGTCCCCTAGGCCCGCCATGCGATGTATCAGACGAACAGACCGGACTGTACGGAGAATGTCACACTCAGGCTCAGTAGGAGTTCGGATGGGTTTCGCCTCGTCGGTCTTCTTGTCGGCATTACCTGGGGACCGTTACGCACAGCTAGTGCCGCTTGCGGTCTGTGGTTAAACCCACTGCCAGCGTAGTGTCGAGTCTTTAGAGTCCCACACAGAAATCTTTTCGCCTTTAGGCAAAAGAGTAGAGGTCGCATAGTATTGCGACAGGTCGCATGGTTTTGCGACAGGGTTCGGTCACATCCGTGCACTTGTGCACGTACAGTGTCCGGACAGTTTACACTAGCGGGCTTTGGTTTAAGCCAGATCCTAGTGTACCTTATAGGATTGGATTTATCCAGTTTGCATTCGTGTTCCTCGGAACGCGGATGCGGGTGTGTATGCACAGTTGACATGGAGACAGAGGCAGTGGATTCTCATTAGGGTTGTTGACAGTTGACCGTTGACTATTGACCTTTTGATCAACCCTAATGAGAATATGGTATGAGATTAACAATTATATTAATTAAGTATTATGGTGACATGGTTGTTGACTTTGTTGACTTTGTTAACTTGTTGACTTTTGTTGACTTGTTGACTTTGTTGACCGGTTGACTAGGCTTGACTAGTTGACCATCATGATAACCATAGCTATCATTTCATGGCAAAGACTTTTGCTTGCTCATTTGTGCAAAATAAGTGCATGAAATGATATGGTTATGGTTGCTTCAACCATCACATAACACTTGATTGGTATGATGTGTGATCATTGCTTTGGATTATGAGAGGGTGAAAGACAAAAGAGAGCCTCATTCTCACTTACACATTCTCTCTCTTGTTCTTGAGCTCTCTTGCTCTTGCTTTCACTCTCATCCTCTTGCTCCCTCTCTTGACTCTATGGTTCATATCTCTCATGAGTTGAGAATCAAGAACCATAGATAAAATCCCATTCTAATTCTTCTCTACTCATTCTAGTTCACTAGGTTTAGCAAACCAAGTGAACTAGTTTCTTCAAAGAACGAAGAAGGAGCTAAAGGTTGGAGCTTTCAGGTGGATCTATCTTCGGCGTACGGAGACGACGAGAAGAAGCCATCGGACCACCATCGGAGCTTGAAGACGAAGGAGTTCAAGACAAGCAAGGTATAACCCCCTAACCGAGTAGCTAGAAACTCATAGTTAGGTTGTTAGATAGATGTTTAACCAAGATCCGGGTTTTAGGTCCATGTTACCACCTCCGTAAAAATCGTTTTTTACCAAATTCCGCATTCCCGAAAGTACCGGGAGAGGTAGCATGGACTTACAGTGGTATCAGAGCCTAGTTAAACTCTATCTAACATGTTAGCAAGTAACTAGAAAATCGATCAAAGAAAATGTCCCGAAAACGAACCCCAAAAATTCGAGTTTCTGTCGATTTTTTTACTGTTCAAAAGTTGATTATTTTAACACCTAAAATCGGCTCAGGGTTTTTAGATGACACTGTAGAAAAATCACCAACCGATCCCTCTAAACGACCGCGGAAACGCGGCAATAGCTTGCTATTGCCGCGGTTCCGCGGCCTCCTTGGCGCCTCTCTGGTGTTTCTTTGCTACAGTGTGCATCTGGGGGTATTTTGGGAATTTTGGTACATGTATTTTCAACCCAGATTTTCCAGAACGAAAATTTTATTTTGGGGTCCCGAAAATCCGTATTTTTGATCGAACTTCTAAAAGACTTAAGCTAACGGGTTTTCTGTAATGTGATATTTGTATTGAACGTCTACTAATCGCTATATGTCGATTAGTGGGGGTTATACAAATCTGTGATCTGTAATGTTGCTGGAATGTGGATATGAATATGTTGGATTGTCGCGGGTGAATAGCCGGGGGTTGTGAGACGAGAGTTTTCTTTTCTTTCAATTCATGTAAATTTGTAAATTGATGTAATAATTATTTGTATGGCCGTACAACCGGGTCGGGGTTGTAGCCGTCATTGTATAATTTCTTTTTACTGTTTTTGCTCCTAGGATAGACCCATGGAGGGGGTGCACAAACTGCCGGGTATGCCGAAGTGTCGAGTGGCCTACTCATGGAGATGAGGGAGGTTGCTACGCTTCGGGTACTTGGCGGGTAGTTTGCCGCACCCATAGGGGTCTTGGATGGGGTATTGGCTATTCACCGCGACCGTGTAATCTGCTTTTCGTTACAGGCTCGTACGAATTACAGATTCCTAGTATATCCAATGTATTCATCTGTGATCTGAAATGTTTATCATTGCAGTATATCTATATATGATATTATTTAGGCGTTGCTTACGTTTTACAGACGCGCTAGCCCAGCCCCCGCTCTGTCGTTAGTTAAGTAACCTAACGGGTAATGACGGGGCCCAGTGGCGAATGCGAATGGCATAAGCGTACGTCATATTTTGGTTGTTTTCTGCAATGGTAGGATTAATTGATGGGACGCATTAAAAGAACTAATGCAAGAATATCACGCATTAAAAGAACTAATGCAAGCAAAACATGCATTAAAAGAACTAATGCAAGAAAATAAACCAAGTATAAGTCGTTGGAACATTTTCGAAAAACCACTCGGTTCTTTTCAAAAACAAACTTTTAAAATGCGGAGTTTGAGCCACTCCATTTAAAAGCTATCTCGTTCCATCGACTAAATCAAGTTCACTACGTTCACGGTTTCGCCAAAACCATTCATAGCCCTCCGTCGTTTCATATGAATATTCAACAGTATTCAAGCTGTGTTTGTTGGCCTTAGTCAAGGCACAGTGATTGGTAGCTGGTGGATATTCATATGTTGCATTGATAGATGCGTTGGTTTGGGACAGTCGTATTACTTTGTTGGCCTTAGTCAAGGGTATATACGGATGGGTTCAAATTAACCTGGACAACGACGGGTAGAACTTGACATGTGACTTATGATTTGTTGGCCTTAGTCAAGGTCATAAGAGCATGGGGCAAAAATCCACATCGGGAGTTTCAAAAGAACTGAAACTTGCTAGCACTGCATACCATTTGGAGTGTGATGATTCTGGTAGGATTCCTTCAGTTTTGTCACGCAATGATATTTGGATCCCGATCCTACTGTGAGTATATGCTACTCCTCGGGAAATTTCTCACTAATCGATCAATGCTATAAACCTAGTAGGTGCCTAGAAAGGTGTTAGCGGGGCTACGCCCCCAGGAAAAAGAGGTTCTTTAATTAAGGAACTTCGCGAAAGCGTTGAAAAACCTCCCTCGAAGTACCGACACCGGCCTGGCTGAACGGTTAAGCAAGTATTGTGCGGTGGGATTGATCCCGGCTAATTCTTCCTTTATGGTTTGAGGAGGGATTCGAGAAACAGTGGGAGCCATCCTGTTTAGAAAAACTAAAAACCACTCTAAACTTGCAAGAGCATCATGCTGAGTGTTTCTTCTTCTCTCTCTTAATTGCAGCGACCCTGTGACCACGCCTAGGTTACATCTAGATAAAAATATGACTGAACCTGACTGTTATGACTGGCAAAGGTCTGTCCAGATGTCCATTGCCCATGACAAGCTGGAACACCTCTTAACTAATCAAAACCCTGCTGTCTCAGGTCCAGTTTCCCCGGTCACGGATGTTCACATCCGCAGGACATTGGAAAAGGATTGTGCGAAAGCCAAGTGCCTCGTGTTAGCCTCAGTTGATGGTGCAAACCAGAGGCAGCACGAGAAGATGGACTCAGTTTCTATCTTCCTCCATAACAAAGTTTTATATGGAGAGCAATCTCGTATCGCAAGATATGAGACCTCGAACGAATTGCTTCAAGCGAGGTTGGCTGTCGGGTCATCTGTAGGGGGCAACGTCCTTACAGAGACCAGCTATATTGAGCTCACGGACCTGGAGACCACATTGGAGAATGGGTCAAGTACTGACCTAATTCTACAGTCCCTGCCCTCTGCTCATACCCTGAAAGAAACCAGGGAAGAAAAAGGAAAAACAAGGGCAAAAGTTTCAGGACTGGATATAGTAAAAGAGGGATGTTCCTATTGTAGCGGGAATGAACTATGGCAGAAAGATTGCAGGGCTTGTAAAGCCAGTAGCCAGAATTCGAAGCATGTTGTGGCTTCGGCTTCGAGTGTGTTTGTAATTGAGAACTGTTTGTCAGTTAACCCTACTTCCTGGGTATTGGATACCGGATCAGGATCTCATATCTGTAATTCGTTACAGGGTCTGAGAAACCGTAGGGTTATCAGGAAAGGTGATATGACTCTCAGGGTTGCTAACGGAATGAGCATGGATGCTGTATCCATAGGGGAATATCACCTAGGACTGACAACTGGGCAGATATTGATTCTGCGTGACTGTTTGTATGTACCAGGTGCGACTTGTAATATCATATCGGTATCCTTACTTTCTAAGGAAGGATATGATTTTGCTTTTGTAAGCGATGTAGTAAACATCCACCTAAATCAAGCACTGATTGGGTCAGGTACATTAAATAATGGTATATACGTATTGAATCAAGCTCAGATATTCAGTGTCCAGAACACACTTAAAAGAAAGTCTCTAGAATTAAATCAGGCTTTCTTATGGCATTGTAGACTGGGTCACATCAATAAGACACGGTTGACTAAGTTACATAAAGAAGGATACTTGGATCCGTTCGAGTACCAGTCTTATGCCACTTGTGAATCTTGTCTCATGGGAAAGATGACAAAGACTCCGTTCACTGGACACGGAGTAAGAGCGAGCGAGCTCTTGGGACTTATACACAGTGACGTGTGTGGTCCAATGTCTACACATGCGCGAAGCGGTTATTCATACTTCATTACTTTCACAGATGATTTCTCTAAGTTTGGACATGTCTTCTTAATGAAGCACAAATCCGAGGCCTTTGAGAAATTTCGAGAATATAAGAATGAAGTAGAAAAACAAACAGGCAAAAGTATCAAGATCCTAAGATCGGATCGAGGTGGTGAATACTTGAGTGCCGAGTTTCTGGACTACTTAAAAGAGAATGGAATTCTCTCTCAGTGTACTCCTCCATACACACCACAACACAACGGTGTATCGGAAAGAAGGAATCGAACCCTATTAGATATGGTTCGTTCCATGATGAGTAAGGCTGAGTTACCGCGATCTTTCTGGGGTTATGCACTGGAAACAGCTGCACATCTCTTGAACCAAGTTCCTACTAAGACAGTGCCTACCACACCATATCAGATGTGGAGTGGGAAGAGACCCTGTCTTAAATCCTTTAAGACATGGGGATGTCCGGATTTTGTAAAAAAGCAGCATGCGGACAAGCTCGAGGCACGCTCAGTACAGTACAAGTTTGTGGGATACCCAAAGAACTCCAAGGGGTATCTTTTCTATTACGCAGAGGAGCAAAAAGTCCTTGTTTCTCGTCATGCCCGCTTCTTGGAAACTGAGTTTTTAGAAAATCAGGTAAGTAGGAGCGCAATAGAACTGGAAGAAATTCCAGAACCACAAGCTATTACTGAAACCTTAGTAGAACCAGAAGGTTCAGGGGAACCGGACATTCCTACGCCGCTCCGCAGGAGTAGTAGGCAGTCTCATCCGCCCGAGAGATACTACGGTTTTCTCATAGACGGGGATAGAGAGGATTGCATCATAGATTATGATGAGCCTACTAGCTTCCAGCAAGCCATTCAGAGCGGTGACTCGGTAAAATGGCTAGATGCAATGCGGACCGAGATGGAGTCCATGTACACCAACAAAGTTTGGACTTTGGACTTTGCTCCAGAAGGGGTAAAACCCGTAGGCTGCAAATGGATCTTCAGAAAGAAGATTGGTGTAGATGGGCAGGTTGAAACCTATAAGGCTAGGCTCGTTGCAAAGGGCTTTCGTCAAAGACCTGGTTTGGACTATGACGAGACCTTTTCTCCGGTAGCCATGCTTAAATCCATTCGGATCCTTCTTGCCATTGCTGCCTTCCACGATTATGAGATCTGGCAGATGGACGTGAAGACGGCTTTCCTAAATGGAAATTTGGAAGAGTGCGTCTATATGGATCAGCCAGAGGGATTCATTCAGAGTGGGAGCAGCAGTAAAGTGTGCAAGTTGCTCAAGTCCATCTATGGACTTAAGCAGGCATCGCGGAGTTGGAAAATCTGCTTTGATGATACTGTCAAAGAATTCGACTTTGTCAAAAACCCAGATGAACCATGCATTTACAGTAAGATTGTAGGGAGAAATGTGGTATTCCTCGTCTTGTACGTCGATGACATTCTCCTAATAGGAAATGATATTCCTATGCTACAGTCAGTCAAAGGATTCTTGTCACAGAGGTTCTCCATGAAGGACCTGGGTGATGCCAACTACATTCTGGGGATCCAGATCTATCGTGATAGATCTAAGAGGATGTTGGGACTTTCACAGTCAAGGTACATCGACACCATACTGAAACGATTCAGTATGGAAGATTCCAAGCGCGGTAATCTACCGGCTTGTCACGGAATCACCCTCTCCAAAGAGATGTCAACCAATACTGATTTGGAAAGGGCTCACATGTCATCGATACCCTACGCATCTGCGGTAGGATCTATCATGTATGCGATGTTATGTACCAGACCAGATGTAGCATACGCATTGAGCGTTGTAAGCCGGTATCAGTCGAACCCAGGGGGGAAACACTGGATAGCAGTAAAGAACATTCTCAAGTACCTGAGGAGGACTAAGGAGATGTTCTTGGTGTATGGCGGAAAAGACCTCCAGATTGAGGCCTTTGCTGACTCCAGCTTCCAGAGTGACAAGGATGACTCCAAGTCCATGTCGGGTTATGTCTTACCCTCAATGGAGGGGCGGTTTGCTGGAAGAGTTCCAAGCAGGAAACCGTTGCTGACTCAACCATGGAAGCAGAGTACATAGCTGCTTGCGATGCCGCAAAGGAAGCTGTCTGGATGAAGAAGTTCCTCACGGAACTTCAGGTGGTTCCTACCAGTGTTGATCCAATACCGCTGTATTGTGACAACAACGGCGCTATAGCTTTAGCGAAGGAACCAAGGTCCCATCAGAAGTCCAGGCATATTTTGAGGCGTTTCCACCTGATCAGGGAGATCATTGATCGCCAGGAGATCGAGGTAAAGAGAGTAAATTCAGAAGATAACACTGCAGATCCATTCACCAAGGCCTTGCCCCAGACTCAGTTCGAGCGGCTGATCGAGATGATAGGTCTTCGATACGCCAGTACATGGCCTTAGTGCAAGTGGGAGATTGTTAGTGTATATGCCCTAGAGGCCATTACTGCATCATACTAGTTTGTATATTACTTAATGGAAGCTTGGGATATTCACCTTGTATATACAATCTTGCTCAAAATAGTAGTATGCTACTTGGTTTGTTCCTACTTCAATGTGTACATGTGTTTATTTTTGTATATCGCCTATACACATTAGTGGAGCCCTTAGGATCCTTGCTTGATTACCAGCGATGTGATGGCCGTCACACTAGTGGGGCTGGGTAATCTATAAGCACATCCTTATGCAGGTCCCTGGTCGCAGGACTATCGAGACAGGGCATCGATACTCCGGAGTAGACCAGCGCATGCGCTTCTCATCCCAGTGTGGGAGACGGTCTGTCCCACAGCCGTCAGTACGTCGTACTTGAGATAGTATGCGGGTGCTCGTTAGGTTACGGGTACACTGGACAGGACTCGTCGGGGACTGACTAGTTGGTATTATGCCTATCGTCAGTTATCAGTTCCCAGGTGACATGAGTACAGCTTAGTCCGCTGACTTGACACTGTCACTTCGCCTCGAGTGTGTTCCCACTGTACTTTGATCACTATCCTACCACGGCTCAAAGGAGTCGTGCAAACAGGTAGTGGTTGGGTGCAGTCCCGAAGCACTTGGAGGCAGTGACGGTTAGACAGGATTCGTCTCTCCCGGTATTGGGGGTTGACATCGCGCTGTGTCTAGGAGAGCCATTACACGAGTAGTCCCTGGCCAGGGCAAACGAGATATACTGGTAGGCTTCCAGTGTTATCTCAGGGTGTTTTGGGCTTCGCTCCGGCACGACTTGTACCGCTATTGGGGGACTGACGTTTACCGCCCCCTAGGCCCGCCATGCGATGTATCAGACGAACAGACCGGACTGTACGGAGAATGTCACACTCAGGCTCAGTAGGAGTTCGGATGGGTTTCACCTCGTCGGTCTTCTTGTCGGCATTACCTGGGGACCGTTACGCACAGCTAGTGCCGCTTGCGGTCTGTGGTTAAACCCACTGCCAGCGTAGTGTCGAGTCTTTAGAGTCCTACACAGAAAGCTTTTCGCCTTTAGGCAAAAGAGTAGAGGTCGCATGGTATTGCGACAGGTCGCATGGTTTTGCGACAGGGTTCGGTCACATCCGTGCACTTGTGCATGTACAGTGTCCGGACAGTTTACACTAGCGGGCTTTGGTTTAAGCCAGATCCTAGTGTACCTTATGGGATTGGATTTATCCAGTTTGCATTCGTGTTCCTCGGAACGCGGATGCGGGTGTGTATGCACAGTTGACAGGGAGACAGAGGCAGTGGATTCTCATTAGGGTTGTTGACAGTTGACCGTTGACTATTGACCTTTTGATCAACCCTAATGAGAATATGGTATGAGATTAACAATTATATTAATTAAGTATTATGGTGACATGGTTGTTGACTTTGTTGACTTTGTTGACTTGTTGACTTTTGTTGACCTGTTGACTTTGTTGACCGGTTGACTAGGCTTGACTAGTTGACCATCATGATAACCATAGCTATCATTTCATGGCAAAGACTTTTGCTTGCTTGCTCATTTGTGCAAAATAAGTGCATGAAATGATATGGTTATGGTTGCTTCAACCATCACATAACACTTGATTGGTATGATGTGTGATCATTGCTTTGGATTATGAGAGGGTGAAAGACAAAAGAGAGCCTCATTCTCACTTACACATTTTGTCTCTTGTTCTTGAGCTCTCTTGCTCTTGCTTTCACTCTCATCCTCTTGCTCCCTCTCTTGACTCTATGGTTCATATCTCTCATGAGTTGAGAATCAAGAACCATAGATAAAATCCCATTCTAATTCTTCTCTACTCATTCTAGTTCACTAGGTTTAGCAAACCAAGTGAACTAGTTTCTTCAAAGAACGAAGAAGGAGCTAAAGGTTGGAGCTTTCAGGTGGATCTATCTTCGGCGTACGGAGACGACGAGAAGAAGCCATCGGACCACCATCGGAGCTTGAAGACGAAGGAGTTCAAGACAAGCAAGGTATAACCCCCTAACCGAGTAGCTAGAAACTCATAGTTAGGTTGTTAGATAGATGTTTAACCAAGATCCGGGTTTTAGGTCCATGTTACCACCTCCGTAAAAATCGTTTTTTACCAAATTCCGTATTCCCGAAAGTACCGGGAGAGGTAGCATGGACTTACAATCTCATGATGCAATCCTCGCTCCCACTGTCATAGAGAAACCGAAGTATCTCTCAGGCGGGTGAGGAACCTTACTAGATCGGCGGAGAGGCTGAGGTTCGTTGGAATCTACTGAATCCTCTTGTTCTGTCAAATCATATGCTTTAGTTTGTACAGCTGGAACCTTTCCAGTTGCACAGACCTTGCCTCGAGCTTGTCCGGATTATGCTTTTAGACATAGGCTGGACAACCCCAAATCTTAACAAACTTAAGATATGGGCCCTTCCCTTTCCATATCACATATGAAGCGGTAGGCAACAGTTTTGATTTGAACCCTATTCAATAGGTATGCAACTTCTCAAGTGCATGACTCCCAAAAAGGAAATAGGAAACTCAGTAGTACTCATCATAGAGCACACCATATCACATAGGGTGCATCTGCTCCGCCCCGATACACCGACGTACTGTGGTGTATACGGAGGAGTAATGCTGAGAGAGAATCTCATTCTCCTTTAGAATAATCCAGGATTTCCGTGCTCAAGTATTCTCCTCCTCGATCTCATCAAAGGACATAATACTTATACCCGTATTTTGGTTCTCTACTTCTAGCTTATATTCTGTGAATATCTCAAAAGGTTCAGACTTGTGTTTCAACAGGAACATGTGTCTGAGTCTCGAGAGATCATCAGAGAATGTAACGAAGTATAAAGAACCAGTCTTGGCATGTGTAGACAGGGGACCTTATATACATCATCATGTATCAGTCCCAAGAGTTCATTGACTCTTTCTCTGTTTCCAATAAACAGAGCTGGTGTCATTATATCTTTGTGACATGACTGGCAAGTTTCATAAGATGTAAATTCAAACTGATTTAAATATGCATCTAAATGTAACTTTAGCTAGTCAGGTCACATTGATCTGACCTAATCTACAATACCTCAAGAAGGAATCGTTCAATTCTGAACTCTTCCTCTTGTATGTGTTCTGTATACTAGGAACTGTAGTTTAATTTAGAACGTCAATGCTTTTAGATAACGTGTCTGAACCGATCAACTTTTGATATAGGAAATGTTCAAAACATTATCCAACAATACAAAATTTTATCATTTCTTTACAGATAAAGAGACTGACATGATTTTGTATATCAGGTTCGGTATCTAATAATATTCGTTCAGAATCAATGTATTTGGGATACACGGTGACAGTGACCAACAGACTTGGCTGCAACACTTGCCCCGTTTTCTGTCTCATAAAACTTATCACCCGTTCTCAGTTTTTCTACCTTTTTGTAGCCCTATGTAACAGATTACATATCTGGGTTCCTGATCCGGTATCATATACCGAGGATGCGGAGGATACTGAGAAACAGTTCTTTGTAATGAACACACCCGAAGATGATGCATCGGCATGCACTCTCTTCGTTTGGGCGGCACGGGAATTTTGGTAATCCCCAATTTCCTGCTCTGCCTTATAACAATTATAAGTTGGAGCGGGACCAACGTTCCCCAGCTCAGTATAACAAGCGGGTTCGGTCAAATATCCGTATTATTATCTTGATTAAGGCGTGATATGGTCGCTACCTGGAGAGAGAGAGAAGAAAACACTCAGCGTGCGCTCTTGCAAGATCAGATTGGTTATTATTTTATCTAATCAGGACGGCTCCCACTGTTTTTATCAAATCTTCCTTCAAACCCTAAAAGGAAAGACTAGCCGGGATTAATTACATACTACGAGTTCGCCAATCTTTCAGCCAGGCCAGTGTCGGTACTTTGAGGGAGGTTCCCCTTGCTTTCGTACGAACCTAATTAATGTAAACCTCGTTTTTCCAGAGGCCTAACCTCGTTAACACCATTCTAGACACCTACTTGATCGGCTAATTGTAATGTGTAAAACTCTCCCAGGAGTAACAATTACTCGCAGTGGGTATCGGGATCCAACTATCTCATAGAAGGTATGCAATCTCATTGCAAATTTCAACACTTGAAATTCCCGAAAATATTTTGCCCCAAACGATCTATGACCTTGACAAGGTCAACAAACCATAGACCGTAAGTCAAGTTCAACCCGTCATTTCTTGATTGAATCAAACCCACCCGCACGACCCTTGACAAGGTCAACAAGGCCGTACGACTACCCTAACCCAATCTGCATCATATGCATAAGCAGATAAATACTGGTTAGCTACCGCACACTGCGCCTTGACAAGGTCAACAAACGCAGCACGAATACTAAACAGGACTTATCTGAAATGACGGAGGGCTACGACAGGTTTTTTTGAAAACCTATTGCGTAATGAACTTGATATCGTTGTAGGATCGAATGAATTTTGAAATGGAGTGTTTTTTAGGCTTTTCTAGTTTTGCTAAAGGATTCACTCCCGGTGAAGGGATCGTCGGTCCTTTCCTCGTCGAATGAGGTGCGGGATATATCATATATATCACTGTGCAAAGCAAAAACTCTTAAAAGCAATCAAAATACAAACCGAGTGTGTAGCATCTGCCAGTTATTGCTAAAGGAGTCACTCCCAGTGAAGGGATCTCGGTCCTTTCCTCATCGAATAAGGTGCAGGATATATCACATATACCTCTGTGCAAAGCAAGAACTGTAGCTACCCCTTTTTATTTTGAAATTCGATTCGACAACATCTTTAGGTTTCTTTTACTTTCATTAATCACATTAATGAAGTCCCATCATTTAAGTACCTAAACATCACAGATAAATACGACGTACACTTATGCCATCCGCATTCGCCTCGATGTCCCCTCGTGCACCGTTAGGTTAGGTAACTAACGACAGAGCGGGGCAGGGCTAGCGCGGGTGTAAAACATAAGTAACGCCTATATAATATATCATATATACTATATAAAGTATCCATCACAGAACATATCACATGATCACATCACAGATATCGCAGCAGAAGAATCATATAAAATATTGGATATATTAGGACGTCCGTGTTTTCAATACGAGCCAGTATAAAACCCGGATTCCACGGTCGTGATGAATAGCCAAACCCACATCCCTAGACCCCTACGAGAGCGGCAAGCAACCCTACCAATTCTAGAGTTATAAGACCCGGACTCGACTCCTCGAGTTGGTCTCCCACTGGACTCCAGAACCCGGTTACTTGTGCTCCCCTCCTTGGGTCTATCCTAGTGTGGAAAAGTAAATAATATACAAACGGTGACATCTTCCGCAACCTGGAAGTGCCCTAAATAAAAGAATATTACATACAAGTTTTTACATGAATGAAAATGAAAAACACTCGTCTCACATAAAAAACCCCGGCTATTCAAACACGACGATCCAATATAACATATCCAGCAACACATAACATCACATGTCATCAACGTAAGTAAACATGTGTATCCCAATTGTCGTTGACATATAGCAACGAAACCGGCGATATCACATATTACACTTACGGTCACAGAAAAGAAAGTATAAAACTACAACAGTTGGAATCCGCAACCTGCATAGACATCGCATGCCTAATCAAATGAATTCCTTAGACATCGCATGCCTAACAATTATAAACCCCGCATTTTAGTCTCATTATCGAAAACTCTTTTCAATATCAAGTCGGGCAATTCAACAAGATTCCCGACATTTTTGATCGAATGCTCGTCGCAAACTTTAGTAGGCGGCCGCACCCCCGATACCGTCGACGAAATGCACTAAGGCGGAACACCGCTACCGCGAGCACCCGAACGGATGCTTTCGGCGACGGGGTTCTCCTACAGTCACTTGGTCGGGGCTATGGGATGTAGCTGTCTAATAAGTTTATCCGGCGAGTATCCGCGTACGCTACGTGATTGCGACGGACTTTTGATCACATCAAAATTCCATGGCAACCGATCAAATGAGACTAAAGTGCTATGTTTATAACATTCATTCAGTTATCTCATAACTTCTTGTGAATTCCAATTATTGTATCACATTCCGAATAAGATAGAAAATGTTAAACTTTCCGATCGAACAATCGAACACCCAAGTTTTCCCGAAACAGCTCAACACATGAAATAAGTTCAAAGACATTCACTTCATGCCTCAGTACCAACGGTCCAGCCGTAGAAGGGTCAAGCCAATGCCTCACATGCGGCACGCCGTATTGCCCCAAACCCGAAGGTTCAAAGAGCACTTCAAGACGGTCACATAATCGAGTTAAGGTTTGTTGTCTTCTAGAGGGACCATCGCGTTACTTGCACTACTTAGAACGTCTTTAAACCTCAGAAAAATCCAACACTTGGAAATTTTCCGGCAGGGGAAAAATTGGGTATTTATATCCGGTCGAACTTTTTAACATATTCAAAAATATCCGGAAAGCCACATAAACAAAGCTTGATAATCCGATCGAATCTGCGAACTCCCAAAACACCCCAGAAAACTCAACTCTTGAGTGATATTTAAAAATACCCAGAGAACTCGGCACTTGATAAAGGAAGTTACTGTGCAAAATAGGGAGGGTGACGTCACACTATTGCCGCGGAACAGCTTATGCCGCGGTTCCGCCGCAATCTTGAAGTATCATTGGTCAAATTTTGCACCGTAATTCTTATAATTCCCTGCAGAATTTTTTAAGCATTTTTAATCTGGAAAAAACCCAGTTTTTGAAAAAAGTCCAGAGAGCGTGAAATTTTAGGGTTTCGGGTTCATTCGGGTTTCAAACTTCGTCTACGCATCGCCTAAGACTCTAGCAAGGCTCTGATACCACTGTAGGGTTCCTACGCACACTAATGAGGTCTCACAAGGCATCAACCTGCACTTTCAAAATTTTACAAGTGCCGAGAAACCCTAATACGGATCGTTGACTAGAATTTTAGGCGAAACATGCAACTAGTTAACAAGTTAACTAAGTGAACGGAAATACAACCTTTGTAGATCCGGTCCTCCACCTCCATAGCTTCGTGATGAAGTCTCCTCGCTGTCCAAATCGAATCCCGGGCTCTAGCGTCGGCTTCATCGGAAAAATGGACGGGCTAGGTCGTCGACTTCGATGCCGAAGATGATCTACGTCGAGGCATCACAAGATCAAGCTCCCACTTCACCAAGTCATGAAACTTGTGAAGAAAACACCCTATACTACTTGGCAAGAGGTAGAGGATGAAGAAATAGGAGGTGGGTTCACTTTAGAATTGGATTTCTCACTCTTTACATCAAGTTACCATTGATGAAGCAAGATTTTCTTCAAGTGAAGAAGAAAAAGAAGATAAAGATAATCATATGATAAGTGAAAAGAAAATAATACTTATCATATAATTAACCATGGTCAAGTGTAGAGAATTAACTAAGGTTATGTGAATGGTTAGGGTTAAAAGAAGAAGACAAAATGGTCACTTGGTCAAAGCTTCATGAAGCTTCAACAAGCTTCATGAAAGAAAACAAAGAAAGAAACCATTTTTCTTTTCTTTTATCCATTTCTCAAAAAAGAATAGATAAATAAATAAAAGAATAAGTAAAAACAAAACCCTAACCATTACACAACCATGGTTTAATCTTTACACTTAGCCAATTTTGCATGCATCATCAAACATGATACAAACTAGTGCACAAAATTATATCGTATATACAATGTGCACATCCGAGTGAGAAAATCCATCTTAAGTGAACCAATACTAGTTAATGCAAAGTAATATATCAAATATATAATTATGCATTAAATCGTTAAATCAATACTTGATTTAACGATCCGGTCATATCGCATATAACCGACTAATATCCAATGTATCGGCTTATCGAATCAATTCTTGATTCGATAACTAGGTTATATCGCATATAACCAGTCGATACATTCATCGCGAGAATGGAATACGGTATCACATACACGCATTATTCTCGGTCCCGCACATATCTCATATGCGCTCCTATTTCGTTTCGCTTGAGCCAGGAAACCTCTGTGTAGGACTCTAAAGACTCGTCAATACGCCGGCAGCAGGTGATGATCATATCAAACACCCACAAGCCGCAAGCGGTCTGCTAAACGTAACGGCCACCCGGGTATTGAGCGATCAGAAGATCGACGAGCAAGCCCGCTCACACTCCTGTGAATCCAACCAGTAACACTTACCGTACAGTCCGGTCTGTTCGTCTGATATATCGCATATCTCGCCTAGGGGTGGTAAACGTCAGACCCCAGTAGCTCGATAAGTCGTGTCGATATTAGGTCTATAACAATTCGAGAAACTACTGGTAACACTTACCAGTAAATCTCAGCAACCCTGGCCAGGGATTTTCGGTTATAGCCAATCGAACACAGCGCAACATCAACTCCCTATACCGGGAGAGACGAATCCCCTCCTATCGCTCATTGCCTCCATGTGATTCGGGACTGTACCCAAAAACCACCGTTTTGCACGCCCTCTTGGACGTGGTAAGGTGGAAATCAAAGCACAGTGGGAACCACACAAGACTCTATGACGATCTCGGGTCAACAGACTACTCTGTACCAGTGTCACCAGAGAACTGCCATCTGACGTAAGGTATAATACCATCTGGGAGTTCTCGGCGAGTACGTCCAGTGTACCCAGTCTCCACTGAGCACCCGTATATCATCTCTGATGTCAAACACCAATGGATATGGGATCATCCATCGCCCATCTGTATGGGTCGAGAAGGTATACGCTAGTCTACACTGGTATATCGATGCCCCGTCTCGATACACCCACGACGAGGGACCTTGAAGGATGTACTTATGGACTACCATGTCCCCACTAGTATGATCCGCATCATAGTCCAGGTAATCAAGTACACATCCTAAGGGCTTTACCAACATGTAACAGAGAGACAATCAGTGTACACGTTAAGGTAAAGAGCAACCAGATAGCATACTATCATGTCGAGCAAGAAAGTCCTCCCTATATATGTCCCAGCATCCACTACAATATACATCCAATGTACACTAATGGCCTCTAGGGCATACATATAACTAACAACCAGGTACACAAACGCGTCCCTAACTTAGCACACCATTGTCACAAATCGAGGTCTCCGAATCATTACCCAGCCGAGTATGCTCCAGTATCACTGACGAACGAGTATCGGCGGGCAGTGTCTCGCGAAAACGATTTAAGGAAAGTGGTCGGGCACGGACATGAGCAAGCTGTCCCCTCCGTAGAGACGAACTTAAGCTGTACTCAACGATCACACAAGAACTGTAAATCTGCAGAAGACTATCACAACAATCAAATCCGCTGCAGGAAGATGTACATTAAGCTCTAGTGGTCCGTGGAAAATCTGACACGACTTTCAAGCTAGTAGTGTCCCCAAATCTCCAACGCAAAACCACCGCGGCCATCTCCAGATCATGAGTGGAATATCCTCCTCGTACTCCCTCTAGATGTAGGGAAGCAAAAGTGATAACTCTATAGTGTCACCTCAGTACATAATCGAGCCCACTCAAGAAACATTACAGTTAAACAACAAGGTCGCCCGAACCAAAAGCAAAGAAAGGACTAATGCAGTTGTTAACCGAATCTTCAACTGCTGAAAAATCCGCACACATGCCTCAGTCCAAAGAAAAGAAACCTCCCTTCCGGTCCATTCAGTCGACGGTGCAGCACTACTCTAGCAATCCTGTATGAAACGGCGGTAAGAACCTGCTAAGCCCAAAAAAAAATCTGCGGATCTCCGTCCTGCACGCAAGTCTGGGCCTAAGCTGTACGGTCATGATCTCCCTCGGAACCATACGAAACCGTCTCCCGTGACTACAAGACCTAGGAGTCAACACAAAACAAGCCTGAACAAATACTCCGAGAATTTAGCAAACTGCTGGTGCACTCCCAGTATCTGCATAACAAATTCCCAAGTGTTACTCCTGTTCCTCAAGACACATTAAATAGACCAGAATGTCGTAATAACACAACAATACTGGTCGAGGAACGGCCTGAAGAAATCTGATTCATCACATCTACGAATGCTGCTAGGGCATCAGTGAATCCAACGACTCACAAAAACACACAAAGCCCGTAGCACGCACAAGGCAGTCTTCGGAATGCCATCACTCCGAACCCGCAATAATGATGACCTGATCCCAAGCAAACTTAGAAGATATCTCGCACTCTGGAGCTGATCGAAGAAATCGTCACGGCGAGGTGAATGATACCTATCCGCACTGTAAGCCGGTTCAATTAACGATCCGTCGATACACAACCTCAAACTGCCGTCTTCCTCCTCGATGAACAGAAATAGGAGCTTCCAAAAGCGAAACACTCAGACGCACAAACTCCCCAAACCACAACTCTGCAGCTGATCCTTAAGCTCCCCAAGCTTCGCCGGCTTATCCGGAACAACGTCGGAAAAACCCTCGCACGAAAGGAACCCGGTCCAACAATCCCACTATGGCTCCGGTATCACGAATGAATGCCAAGGATCCACGACATCTCCTCAGTAGCCGACTAGCGAAAAATGCTGAATTCAAGCTGTGAGAGGCGGTACAACTATCCACCTGCACAACAAGAACTGACTTGCCGGGGAAAACAAAACCTAACTTGTTTCCTCACGGTAGTCCACAGACGCCTAGCACGTAGTTAACCATTCCGTGCCCAGGAGAACGTCAAACCCAACATCTCTAGAAAGATCGAGACGATGGACGAATCTCTATCTCCTATCCGATTGGCACAAAACTGAAATACGTGTCGCGCAACAAAAGAATAGCTGACAGAAGTTAACACAAACTACTACTAATCTACCCAACCACGGTACAAGGAAGAAAACAAACGAATACATCAAAAGAACATGCAAAATAAGGATACCTGAGAACTTTGCATTGGACGTCTGCGCGTCCCGATGAGTAGAAGCAAACTCCTGTGTCTGCCCTCTACTCGCAGCTGGATGAACTCCTCTGGTAGACTGAACCCTCTGAGCAAATCTTCCACGTCCACGGCCTCTCTGAGTACGATCCTGACGCCGTGCTGAGGAACAATCCCTGACGAAGTGTGATTATTCCAAAAATACTTGTATTACCGTAATCAGAAACGGTGTCGCTTTGCAGCTAGCCGATGAGTACGGGTCGATCCACAGAGATGTGTAATTTTCTGCTTTATGTTTTTACGAGTTGATTTCGATCTTTGTTTGGTTTTTGTCGATTGATTTAAAAACGAATTTATATGATATGAAAGAACTTGTTAGGATTCGGTCGAAGGTAGGGTTGATGAGATTAATATTGTCACCTCTTTCAATGCCGTTTGATTAAAGCTTTTTAGAAATCACAACAATCATTAGCAAAAGGGATTAGGATGATTGGGAAGAAACGAAATTTCTTCCTCTAGATCCTTGTCCGTCCTTTCCTATTGATTGCTGCAATCTTCATGGACGTCATGTATGTCCGGCCCTTTATACTACGGTTCACCGTTACCTCGTAGGTAGGGTGCCGTAGGGGGCGGATCATGCATGCGTGCATGAAGTTCTAGTTTTGAAAATGTGTTGGTATTGAAGGAGGTGAGAGATATTCATCTCTCACTCCTTACCTTGTTCCTAACCCTAACAAGCGAGGGTTTTACTCGCTCATTAGGGGAATTGCTAAAATTGGCATTTTTTATGTTTTAATGTATGCTGTTTGGGTCTAAAATTATCACTTATCTACTGCAGATTAAAAAGAACTATACTAGTTAACTAAGGCAAGTAATGTAATTATACTAGCTGTTAGTGTATATTCCCTAGGGGTCATTATTGTATCATACTAGTTTGTATATTACTTAATGGAAGCTTGGGATATTCACATGTATATAACAGTCTTGCTAAACATGGTAGTATGCTACTTGGTTTTTTCTATCTTAATATGTGAGTATACGTATTGATAGAGCTCTTAGGATCTTGCTTGACTACCAGCGTTGTGATGGCAGTCACACTAGTGGGGGCTGGGTAGTCTACAAGCACGTCCTTATTCAGGTCCTTAGTCGTTGGATTATCGAGACAGAGCATCGATACTCCGAAGTAGACTAGTGTGTACGCTTCTCATCCCAGTTGGGGAGATGGTCTGTCCCACAGCCGTCAGTACGTCTTACTGGAGATAGTATGCAGGTGCTCGTTGGGTTACGGGTACATCGGACAGGACTCACAGGGAACTGTTGGTTGGTTTTATACCAGTCGTCAGTGAACAGTTCCCAGGTGACATGAGTACAGCATAGTCCGCAGACTTGACACTGCTACTTCGCCTCAAGTGTGTCCCACTGTTCTTAGATTGCTACCGTACCACGGCTCAAAGGAGTCTTGCAAACAGGTAGCAGTTGAGTGTAGTCCCGAGCACTTGGAGGCGGTGGCGGTTAGACAGGATTCGTCTCTCCCGGTATTGGGGGTTGATATCGCGCTGTGTCAGAGAGCCATTATGCAAAGTTCCTGGCCAGGGCAAGCGAGATTTGCTGGTAGGTTCCAGTAGTTTCTCAGGGTGTAATGGGCTTCGCTCCGATACGACTTATACCGCTATTAGGGGACTGACGCTTGCCGCCCCCCTAGGCCCGATATGCGATAGTCTTAGACGAACAGACCGAACTGTACGGAGATTGTCACATCAGACTCAGTAGGAGTTCGGATGGGTTTCCTCATCGTCCTTCTTATCGACATCTACCTGGGGACCGTTACGTACAGCTAGTGCCGCTTGCGGTCTGTGGTTAAACCCACTGCCAGCATAGTAGTCGAGTCTCTAGAGTCCCACGCAGAGAGTTTCCCTACTCCAGGCGAAACGATATAGAGGTCGTATGGTTTTACGACAAGCGTTCGGACGCATACGTGTGTTTTCGCACGTACGACTTTCGGACAGTTTTTACTAGTCGGCTTTGGTTTAAGCCAGTTACTAGTATCCGGTTATTGTATTTATACAGTCTAAAGTTTTTCCGTGTTTTCACGGATAGGAGGGGCATTCTCGTAATTGCGCGGGAAGCTTCTAGAAGATGGTGACTAAGGAGGTTTAGGTGGCACATACATTGAATGAGATTAGTGAGTCATATGGATGATTCATCCATGTCATTAATGCTTCATAATTGCTTAATGACTCATGGAGATGAATCACCATTAGATATTTATCAAGCATGGTTGTAAATCTTTTTCTTTTCTTTTCTTGATAAATAAAAATGCTTGATATATATTATGATAACTCATTTTCTCTTCTCATTATGATGTTCATCTTCTCTCTCCTCAAGCTCTCTCTCTTCAAACCCTAATCCTCCCCTCTCATGTGTTGAGTACAAGGATTAGTTAGACTACTTAATCCATAACCATACTCTATTTCATCTAGGTACTTTGATTAGCACTTAAAGATACCAAGTTGCCTCAAGTTTAGAGGCAAAGCTTGGAGTTTAGCTCTCGTGGTGGATCGTCTACTACTTGGAGAAGGCCGAGGAGGAGGTGGAGTTCGTAAAGACGAAGGACACGGTTCTTTAGGTATAATCCATTTACATACTAGTTGTTAACTTCTATGTTTGTTGTTAGTTATCGTTTAGCTTCGATTCATGCGGTTAGTCAATGTTTAGCATATAAACAAGATCGTTTTTCATATTTCCGCCTCCCCGCAAGTCGTGCGGTGTTGTACATCGATTTACAGTGGTATCAGAGCCTCGCTAAACAATAAATAACTCACTTGCAAAATTGTATGAATTTCGAACGGAAAAAACCAAAACTGGAAAACCCCGATATCATGGTTTCTGTCGATTTTTAAATGAAGTCCAAAAATTTTTCAGGCAGGTTCAGAAAGCCCAAAATGATAGTATTAGAACACCCAAGAAAACTGGGCTCACGAATCGACTAAACCGCCGCGAAACCGCGGCGAATCCCCCCGATCCACCGCGATTCCGCCGCCGAGTTGCCGATTCACAAGCCCAATTTTCCTGTGCTGGTTCTCTGTGATATTAGGTATTTTCTGGAATTTTTTATTTTTGCTCAGGTTTCAGATTTACAGAGAAGTATTAGAGCAAAATTAAATGTGTTTAATCGATCGAAATTATACGGTATTTGCTTGTTGGATTATATCTGTGTTTGTATAATGTGTTCGTAAACCTCCCCTAACTGCTAGTATGTCGGTTAGCAGGGGGTTGCACATTTCTGTAATGGATTTTATCTGTTTGTGTATATGAACTGTGTTGGACTGTTGTGATGTATAGCCGGGGTTTTGTGATGGGTTATTATTTAATTCATTTGATGTAAATGTAATTTGTTGTAATATTATTTTGCGGGGCACATCCAGGTTGCGGTTGTAGCCACCGTTGTATTATTTCATTTTACTGTTTTTGCTCCTAGGACAGACCCAAGGTGGGGTACACAAACTGCCGGGCGGGTAGTTTGCCGTACCCGTTGGGGTCTTGGATGGGGTAATAGCTATTCATCACACCTGTGTAATCCGTCTTTTGTTGCAGGCTCAAAACAAACACGGATTGCTTGCAAATCCAATAAAGTTCATCTGTGATCTGGAATGAATATTATTGCGTCCGACGAATGTAAAATATCTATATATATGATAGCTATTTAGACGTCACTTATGTTTTACACCCGCGCTAGCCCAGCCCCCGCTCTGCCGTTAGTTAAGTAACCTAACGGGTGATGACGGGACCCCGTGACGAATGCGGATGGCATAAGAGGACGTTGTATTTTCGTTGTTTTCTGCAATGATAGGTTAATGATGGGACGCATTATTTATAATGCAAAGAAAATAAACCAAAAGTTAATCGTTGGAACAATTTAAAAGAAACCACTCGGTTAATTTTAAAAACAGATATTTTTAAATGCGGAGCTTTAACCACTCCTTTTAAAAGCTATCAGGTTCCTTCGGTTATATCAAGTTCACTACGTTCACGGTTTCGCCAAAACCATTCGTAGCCCTCCGTCATTTCATTTGGGTATTCAGTAGTATTCAAGCTATGCATTTTGGCCAAAGTCAAGGCATAGTGTTTGGTAGCTGCTGGGTTTTCATTTGTTGCATAAGATAGATGAGTTAGTTTGGGACAGTCGTATTATCATTTAACCAAAGTCAGGGGTATATACGGATGGGTTCAAATTGACAAGATAATGACGGGTAGAACTTGACATGTGACTTATGACATTTTGACCAAAGCCAAGGTCATAAGAGCATGGGGCAAGAACTTATATCGGGAATTTCTAAAGAAACTGAAATTTGCAAAGTGATGCATACCATTTGGAGTTTGATGAATGTTGGTAGCATTCCTTCAACATTATCATACGATGATATTTGGATCCCGATCCTACTGTGAGTATATGCTACTTATCAGGAGATTCGTCACTTAACGATCAATGCTATAAACCAAGTAGGTGTCATGAAAGGTGTCAGCGGGGTTACGCCCCCAGAAAAAAGAGGTTATTTAATTAAGGAACTTCGCGAAAGCGTTGGAAAACCTCCCTCGAAGTATCGACACTAGCCTGGCTGAATGGTTAAGCAAGTATTGTACGGTGAGAATAGTCCTGGCTAATTCTTCTTTTATGGTTTGAGGAAGGATTCGAGAAACAGTGGGAGCCATCCAGTTTAGATAAACTAAAAACCACTCTAAACTTTCAAGAGCATCATGCTAAAGAGTTTTCTTCTCTCTCTCCTATTTGCAGCGACCCTGAAAATGACTGGACTTAAGTTACTTTTAGAGAAAAATATACTGACGGGGCCAAACTATAAAGATTGGCTGCGGAATGTCAAAATGGCTTTGACCTATGACAAATTGGGGTACGTCCTCACCGCTACGGCACCTGCTGTCCCTGGTCCCAAATCCAGTAATGCGGATAAGGAAATCCGCAAAACCTGGGATTTAGATTGCGCGAAAGCCAAGTGCATCGTGCTTGCCTCGATGAACAATGAACATCAGAGGAGGCATGAGGATATGGAACTAGATGGCATATTTCTCCATCCAAAGGAACTTTATGGAGAGCAATCTCGTATAGCAAGATACGAGACCTCTAAGAACTTGTTTCAAGCGAGGTTGGCTGTCGGGTCATCGGTAGGAGAACATGTCCTAAAGATGATCGGCTATATTGAAGAGCTCGCAGACCTTGGGACGACTTTGGATAATGAGCTCTATACAGACCTTATTCTCCAGTCCCTTCCTCACACCTACGCCCAGTTTATCCTGAACTTCAACATTCAAAGAAAAGAAGTTGAACTTCCGGAACTCCTGAACATGTTAAGGAGTGCAGAGGGCACCTTGCAGAAGACAAGGGAAACACCCGCTATGTTTGTTGGCGGTGCATCTTCTTCCGGGTCCAAGGCTAGGGCCAAAGGAAGGAAGAAGAAGGCCGCCACCAAACCTAGAGGAGGTGTTAGTAAGGTGGGAGGGAAGGGAAAGAAAAAGTTTGCGGTACTGGTAGTGGGCCAGGATGAGTGCTTCCATTGCCACAGGAAAGGGCACTGGAAGAAAGATTGCAAGGCGTGGAACGCCAAGAACCAGGAACCGAAGCAAGCTGTGGCTTCGACTTCAGTTGTGTTTGTAATTGAGAATTGTCTGTCAATTAACTCTACTTCCTGGGTATTGGATACCGGATCAGGATCTCATATTTGCAATTCATTGTAGGCACTGAGAAACCGTAGAGTGCTGAAGGAAGGTGATATGACCCTAAAGGTTGCTAACGGAGCTAGCGTGGGAGCTGCGTCCGTCGGGGATTATCACCTAGGATTGACGAGTGGACACATTTTGGTTTTACATAACTGTTTTTTTGTACCAAGCTTAACGTGTAATATCATATCAGTTTCCTTGTTATCAAATAAAGGTTATGATTTCACGTTTGTAAGAGATGTTGTTAACATCCACCTTAATCATGGTTTGATTGGGTCCGGTACACTAAATAACGGTATATATGTTTTAAACCAACTCCAAATTTTGAATGTCCAGAACACACTAAAAAGAAAGTCTACAGATTTAAATAAAGCTTTCTTATGGCATTGTAGACTGGGTCACATCAATGAGAGAAGGTTGACTAAGTTACATAGAGAAGGATATTTGGACTCTTTCGAATATCAAACTTATGACACTTGTCAATCTTGTCTCAAAGGAAAGATGACAAAGACTCCATTTACTGGACATGGAGTAAGAGCGAGCGAGCTCTTAGGACTCATACACAGCGATGTATGTGGTCCAATGTCTATGCATGCAAGAGGTGGTTTTTCCTATTTCATTACTTTCACGGATGATTACTCAAGATACGGATTCATTTATCTGATGAAACATAAATCCGAGGCTTTTGAGAAATTCCAAGAGTATAAGAATGAAGTAGAAAACCAAACCGGCAAAAGTATCAAGACACTTAGATCTGATCGAGGTGGTGAATACTTGAGTGCCGAGTTCCTAGGTTACCTGAAAGAGAAAGGAATTCTCTCTCAGCTTACTCCTCCATACACTCCACAGCATAACGGTGTATCGGAGAGACGGAATCGAACCCTATTGGATATGGTACGATCCATGATGAGTAATGCTGAGTTATCGCGATCTTTTTGGGGTTATGCGCTAGAATCAGCAGCATATCTTCTGAACAGGGATCCTACCAAGACTGTGCCTACCACTCCATATCAGATGTGGACTGGGAAAAAACCCCATCTTCAGCATATGAAGATTTGGGGATGTCCAGCTTTTGTTAAAAAGCAGCATGTGGACAAGCTCGAGGCACGATCAGTAAAATGTAAGTTTGTGGGATATCCAAAGAACTCCAAGGGATATTATTTCTATTACGCAGAGGAACAAAAGGTTTTTGTTTCTCGTAATGCCCATTTTCTGGAACATCAGTTTTTAGAAAAGGAAATAAGTGGGAGCGAAATAGAACTGGAAGAAATTCCAGAACCACAAACTGCTACTGAAAGTTTGGTAGAACCAGTAGTTCAAGAAGAACAGGACATTCCCGCACCCCTCCGCAGGAGTAGTAGGCCGTCTCATCCGCCTGAGAGATACTACGGTTTTCTCATAGATGGGGATAGAGAGGATTGCATCATAGATGATGATGAACCTACTGACTTCCAGCAGGCCATCCAGAGCGGCGACTCGGTACGATGGCTAGATGCAATGCGGACCGAAATGGAGTCCATGTACACCAACAAAGTATGGACTTTGGACTTTGCTCCAGATGGGGTAAAACCCATAGGATGCAAATGGATCTTCAAGAAAAAGATTGGTGTAGATGGACAGGTGGAAACCTATAAGACTAGACTTGTTGCAAAGGGTTTTCGTCAAAGACCTGGTTTGGACTATGACGAAACTTTTTCTCCAGTGGCTATGCTCAAATCCATTCGGGTCCTTCTTGCTATTGCTACCTTCCATGATTATGAAATCTGGCAGATAGACGTAAAGACGGCTTTTCTGAATGGAAATTTAGAAGAGTGCGTCTATATGGATCATCCAGAGGGTTTCAATCAGAGTGGGAGCAGCGGGAAAGTATGCAAGCTGCTTAAGTCCATTTATGGACTAAAGCAGGCATCGCGGAGTTGGAACATCTGTTTTGATGAGACAGTCAAAGAATATGACTTTATCAAAAATCCAGATGAACCGTGCATATATAGTAAAGTTGTAGCCAGAAGTGTCGTATTCCTCGTCTTGTACGTGGATGACATTCTATTGATAGGAAATGACATTCCTATGCTACAATCTGTCAAAGAATTCTTGTCACACAGGTTCTCCATGAAAGACCTGGGTGATGCCTCTTACATTCTGGGGATCCGGATCTATCGTGATAGATCCAAGAGGATGTTGGGACTTTCACAGTCCAGGTATATCAACACTGTACTGAAAAGATTCAGTATGGAAGATTCTAAGCGCGGTAATCTACCGGCTTGTCACGGAATCACCCTCTCCAAAGAGATGTCTCCCAAGACTGATGTGGAAAGGGAACGCATGTCAATTATACCCTACGCTTCTGCAGTAGGCTCTATAATGTATGCGATGTTGTGCACCAGACCAGATGTAGCTTACGCACTAAGCGTGGTAGGCCGGTATCAGTCAGACCCAGGGGAGAAGCACTGGATAGCAGTAAAGAACATTCTCAAGTACCTGAGAAGGACTAAGGAGATGTTCTTGGTTTACAGCGGAAAAGACCTCAGGTTGGAGGCCTTTGCTGATTCCGGCTTCCAGAGTGATAAGGACGATTCCAATTGCATGTCGGGTTATGTCTTTACCCTCAATGGAGGGGCGGTGTGCTGGAAGAGCTCCAAGCAGGACACCGTTGCTGACTCAACGATGGAAGGGGAGTATATAGCTGCTTGCGATGCCGCAAAAGAAGCAGTCTGGATGAAGAAGTTCCTAACAGAACTTCAGGTGGTTCCTACCATAGTTGATCCAATACCTCTGTATTGCGACAACAACGGAGCTATAGCTTTAGCAAAGGAACCAAGGTCCCATCAGAAGTCCAGACACATCTTAAGGCGGTATCACCTGATCAGGGAGATCATTGATCGTCGGGAGATCAAGGTTCGGAGAGTTGCTTCTGAAGAGAACATTGCTGATCCATTCACAAAGGCCCTACCTCAGATTCAGTTCGAGAGGCTACTCGAGATCATCGGTCTTCGATATGCCAGTACATGGCCCTAGTGCAAGTGGGAGATTGTTAGTGTATATGCCCTAGGGGCCATTATTGTATCATACTAGTTTGTATATTACTTAATGGAAGCTTGGGATATTCACATGTATATAACAGTCTTGCTAAACATGGTAGTATGCTACTTGGTTTTTTCTATCTTAATATGTAAGTATACGTATTGATAGAGCTCTTAGGATCTTGCTTGACTACCAGCGTTGTGATGGCAGTCACACTAGTGGGGGCTGGGTAGTCTACAAGCACGTCCTTATTCAGGTCCCTAGTAGTTGGATTATCGAGACAGAGCATCGATACTCCGGACTAAACTAGTGTGTACGCTTCTCATCCCAGTTGGGAAGATAGTCTGTCCCACAGCCGTCAGTACGTCGTACTGGAGATAGTATGCAGGTGCTCGTTGGGTTACGGGTACACCGGACAGGACTCACAGGAAACTGTTGGTTGGTTTTATACCAGTCGTCAGTGAACAGTTCCCAGGTGACATGAGTACAGCATAGTCCGCAGACTTGACACTGCTACTTCGCCTCAAGTGTGTCCCACTGTTCTTAGATTGCTACCCTACCACGGCTCAAAGGAGTCGTGCAAACAGGTAGCAGTTGAGTGCAGTCCCGAGCACTTAGAGGCAGTGGCGGTTAGACAGGATTCGTCTCTCCCGGTATTGGGGGTTGATATCGCGCTGTGTCAGAGAGCCATTACGCAAAGTCCCTGGCCAGGGCAAGCGAGATTTGCTGGTAGGTTCCAGTAGTTTCTCAGGGTGTAATGGGCTTCGCTCCGACACGACTTATACCGCTATTAGGGGACTGACGCTTGCCACCCCCCTAGGCCCGATATGCGATAGTCTTAGACGAACAGACCGGACTGTACGGAGATTGTCACATCAGACTCAGTAGGAGTTCGGATGGGTTTCCTCATCGTCCTTCTTATCGACATCTACCTGGGGACCGTTACGTACAGCTAGTGCCGCTTGCGGTCTGTGGTTAAACCCACTGCCAGCGTAGTAGTCGAGTCTCTAGAGTCCCACGCAGAGAGTTTCCCTACTCCAGGTGAAACGATATAGAGGTCGTATGGTTTTACGACAAGCATTCGGACGCATACGTGTGTTTTCGCACGTACGACTTTCGGACAGTTTTTACTAGTCGGCTTTGGTTTAAGCCAGTTACTAGTATCCGGTTATTGGATTTATACAGTCTAAAGTTTTTCCGTGTTTTCACGGATAGGAGGGGCATTCTCGTAATTGCGCGAGAAGCTTCTAGAAGATGGTGACTAAGGAGGTTTAGGTGGCACATACATTGAATGAGATTAGTGAGTCATATGGATGATTCATCCATGTCATTAATGCTTCATAATTGCTTAATGACTCATGGAGATGAATCACCATTAGATATTTATCAAGCATGGTTGTAAATCTTTTTCTTTTCTTTTCTTGATAAATAAAAATGCTTGATATATATTATGATAACTCATTTTCTCTTCTCATTATGATGTTCATCTTCTCTCTCCTCAAGCTCTCTCTCTTCAAACCCTAATCCTCCCCTCTCATGTGTTGAGTACAAGGATTAGTTAGACTACTTAATCCATAACCATACTCTATTTCATCTAGGTACTTTGATTAGCACTTAAAGATACCTAGTTGCCTCAAGTTTAGAGGCAAAGCTTGGAGTTTAGCTCTCGTGGTGGATCGTCTACTACTTGGAGAAGGCCGAGGAGGAGGTGGAGTTCGTAAAGACGAAGGACACGGTTCTTTAGGTATAATCCCTTTACATAGTAGTTGTTAACTTCTATGTTTGTTGTTAGTTATCGTTTAGCTTCGATTCATGCGGTTAGTCGATGTTTAGCATATAAACAAGATCATTTTTCATATTTCCGCCTCCCCGCAAGTCGTGGGGTGTTGTACATCGACTTACACTAGCTAGGGAAAGAAAAGAATTAATACTAAGGCATGAAAATGAAGAACACTTACAAAAATGATGCTCTTGATCTCTCAACAATTCTGATTTTATTGATTAAAAAGAAGCATAGCTTTTTACAGATTGTGAGTACAATTTATAAGTAAACAGGGAAGCTAGGGTTACAAATTCTCGCACACATGATTTTACAGATATGGCTACGGAAAATCCCAACACCCGCACCGACGCACCGACACGCCAAATTTGCACCGACACGGGCAACAAACGGCCGCGGAACCGCGGCATTGGGGGCCCATTGGTGAGATCAGCTCACCAATTTTTCTGGGCCTGTTTGACTTTATCTGGGCTTGTTATTTCTATATCTCTTTTCTCTGTTTGGCTCTCTGTTCTTCTCCAGATCTTCAGTGAAATTTTGTATTGGTCTTTTAACCGTTTCGATTTGACATGCTGCGTTGCCTTGAACTGTTATTAGTCTGGGCTTGTCTAGGATCCTTTTTACTTGTTGGTCAAAAGTCATTTTTCCTGTATCAACTTTCGTCTTTTTCACTGTATTCGCTCCAAGAACCTGTAACCTGTAACATGTAACAGATATGGGTCAAAAGCACCTGTTTTTATCCTTAATTGCATAAGAATGGGGAATATAAAATGCAATAATATGTTATGAACAAATACCCCCAAACTTATCTTTTGCTCGTCCCCGAGTAACTTATTATTTTATTTATTCTTGATAAAAATCTAACCTAACCGCACTTTCGCAGGGAAACGCGATTGCACTAAGCACGTGCAACAAGCCGTTGAACCTCTAGGTGTCCCTAGTAGGAGGGGTGTTGTCTCCTGAGGGTTTTCAGCGGATTACACCCACAAAATCCTATCAAATCGGTTTCTCGACTTTTGTTCTCCAATTTGGTTTTCTAACAAGTAATTCTATTATCGTTGACCTGCGAATTATCCACCCATATTCTTCACACTTCCTCATCATTTAACTTAAGATTATATATGTTCTATAAAATTACTTAGAATTCAGTATTTCTTAAGTTTTCCTTCTAGAGTTTCATCTCCACTTAGGAATTTCTATCAACTCTATTAAAGATACAAGTTTTATTCTTCATTCCTTTCTCTTATCTAAACTCTAATCACATATCCCCACGTGTGTGTAATTGTCACCCATACGCTTGGAAATTCAAATCAAGCAATCGTACTCTCGTCCATTGTCCAAAGCACTTATTAATTTGTGAATTTTTCTTAACTTCCGCTTACACATCCTTCATGCGACCGTTAATACTTCTTGAGGTACCAACAGCCGATTACAAGATGCGTTTTAAAGCGTATTTCCTAGTTTTGCAACACCCAAGGCTTTTAGCAGTGACTCCCAAACCAGTTGGTCTAAGGCACTAGGTGATGAAGCACCCTCGCTAATTAATTTTCTAGCCTTAAGTAATCATAAAAACCAGTGTCCATTTTTTTTATTCACTTTTTTTTCTTTTTATTTTCATTGTGCTAAGGACTTTAGACAAGAGTAATTCAAGGTCTCTTCTACTCATCCAAGTTTCAAGGTGCGTGATTGTGCATTTTGTAGGGTACATGTTTTCAGAATCTAGACTTAAGCTAGGAACTATTTTTCGAACTTATACTCTAATAAGAACATCAATACTCTTCCCTCATTTTGACTTAGCCCAAGAAGTGAATCCAAAATTTACCTATTTCTAAATAACCTACAAAGACATATACTCTCTACCGCTGAACTCTAGGGAAGGTTATTTTTAGGGTTTTTAATTTGCTAATTCTAAGATCTAGTTTTTCCTAGCCAGTTAAACTTTTTATCAAACTCAAGTCAATTAACCAAATTTGAATACAATAATTTTTATAATCTTTTTGAATTTTTTTTCAATTTTTATGGGTTTTCAGTTTTCTAAATTTTTTTATATTTTTCAAATTTTCAAATTTTTTTTTTGATTTTTTTCATATAAAGATGCAATGCAGAAATTAAATATGCAAAAGGAAAAGAAAAAATATATACAATATGCAATGCAAAAGATAACTATATACATTACCCTCTCCCCCAAACTTGAGCAAAGCAGTGCCCTCACTGCCCGGCCCCACGTCGAGCTCGTGAGCGTGAACGTGATCGTTCCCCTCTAGCCAAAAGTGTTTGAATTCCCCTCTCAATTTCCGTCAACCGACGGTCGTGATCTCGTGCTGTCGCCCGAAACTCATCCCTCAAAGAATCGATTCTTCTCACTGTTCTCCACATCAATCGGGCATGCTGCTGAGGGGTTAGTTCTTCCCCGCTCGAAGTCGAGCTCGAGCTAGGGGTGTGTGCGGGTACATTTTCTGCCGGTTCCGTTCGTGTCCAAATATCAGTAAGTCTAGAGTAGGACGACGTGACGCCCTCTACGAGTGGTCGAACCGGAACACCGTCTATCATGTATGAGTCAAATTCCTCGACGGGGAGGAAATAACGGCAGAGTTGGGTAACAAGCATGGGACATGGGTATACGGTACCTCGTTTTCCCGTACCTATAGATTGGAGCAAAACAGTGCATATGTCGAACCTTGGATTTTTCATCATCAGTGTGTGTACGACATGTAATGAAGGGGTGAAAAAAGTCGTGTTGTGGGAACTACCAAAGATATTGTTTTGTGCCCACCGGGACACAGTTAAAACGTTCGCGAAAAGGGTCCGTGCTTGAATACCCTTACGCGGCTCTCGTGCACAGTCATTCCCCATCAAGGGCATATAATCTTCAAAGTGCAATGGGTGTTCATGTGCGGGTACACGTGGTATGAGTGTAACCTCGTGGATCATATCCCTATCGATGTGAATTACACGATCTCCCCAATTTATTTTAATGTAACCTAAGTTGTCAAGACTATTATCCTCCATTGATTCATAAAATAGGGCAACTAGGTTAGGTAGGGCAAACGCAGATGAGTGATTATAGAGCAGGAAATTCCAGCCCCTTTGTTCGATTTCATGTGCGAAATATCTACCGTATACTTCGTGTGTGAAAACCGGGGAAAAATCCCTTTCAAACTGCATTTTATGTGCAATTTAAATTTTCCAGTAAAAAAAATATGCAGGAACAGAGAGGAATTTGACAGAGTTACCTCCCCTGAAATTTTCAGGGGGTGATGACAGCAGACGGCGGCGGTTCAGCGGCGGGAGGCGGCAACGGCGGCGGAAGCGCGGCGCTCTGGTGGAGTTGCTGCGAGATTTTTCTGGAGAGGGTAAGGGGCGGCGGCTAGGGTTTGATGAAGAGGAAAAATTTAGGTTAAGAAAACAGGAGGAGGCTCGGGGCTTATAAATAGAGGAAAAGGTGGATATTTGTATAGAACACCCTCTAAAATGAGGGTTTTATTTGTAAAATCAGCTTTTAATTCTGAAAATTTGCAATTAAGTCCAAAAAATTATTATTTTTTTTTTATATTTTTTTTTGTTTTTATGGGGTTTTGGGATTATACATTTACAAATAATATACACACCCCCAAACTTATTTGAAATAATGTTTTGGGAAAAAGAAATTTGGGGGTGAAAGTGGAGGAACATCACTCAGTGTAGATCGGCTCCTGCAAGAACAGGAGCTCTTCCGAAGGGTCCGCTGTGAAGAACGGTTTCAGTCGATGCCCATTCACTTTGAATAAAGTACTGTCTTCAGGACTTTCAAGATCAACCGCACCGTGCGGATAAACGGTGCGGACTACAAAGGGTCCTCTCCATCTGGACCGGAGCTTGCCGGGATGATAATGTAACCGAGTGTTATAAAGTAAAACCTGTTGGCCAGGTTCAAAAGTTTTTCGCAAAAGGTGTTTATCGTGGAACACCTTAGCTCGTTTTTTAGTAATTAGGGCATTATCATATACCTCATCCCTCAGCTCCTCTAATTCAATCAATTGCAGCTTTCGATTGCTAGCCGCATCTCCTAACGATAGATTCAGCTCCTTGATAGCCCAAAAAGCTTTATGCTCAATCTCCACTGGGAGGTGGCAAGCCTTCCCGTAAACAAGCCGGTATGGAGACATACCAAGATCGGTCTTATATGCAGTACGGAAAGCCCATAGTGCATCAATCAGTTTAAGTGACCAATCTTTACGGTTTTTAGAAACCGTTTTCTCCAAGATTTGCTTTATTTGCCGATTTGAAACCTCGGCTTGCCCACATGTTTGGGGGTGATATGGCGTTGACAGTTTGTGGGTGATAGAGTATTTGCGCATTAAGGACTCGAAAGTCCTATTGCAGAAATGCGAACCATTATCACTTATTATCGCCCGAGGGTGCCCAAATCGAGAAAATATGTGTTCTTTAAGAAACCGAACGACAATCTTATTATCGTTCGTTCGGCTGGGCACAGCCTCAACCCACTTTGAAACGTAGTCAACGGCCAAAAGAATATACACATTTCCAAAAGAGTTAGGAAATGGTCCCATGAAATCTATACCCCAAACATCAAAAATGTCCACAACCAAAATTGGTTGGAGCGGCATTTCGTTTCTCCACGATATCCGGCCCAAGTGTTGGCACCGGAAGCAAGTTTTGCAGTATTCAAATGCATCCTTGAAGAGTCGTGGCCAATAGAAACCACACTGCAAAACTTTCTCGGGTGTCTTCTTTGGGCCAAAGTGCCCGCCACATGCTTGATCGTGGCAAAAAGACAGCACGCTCTTGACCTCACTTTCAGGTACACACCGACGAATGATTTGGTCGGAACAGTATTTAAAAAGATAGGGTTCATCCCAGTAAAAATGCTTTACTTGGGACAAAAATCGAAGTTTATCCTGTTTCGACCAATCATTAGGTATCAGGCCGGTGGCTAAGTAGTTTACAATATCGGCGAACCATGGTTCGCAAGAAACGGTCAAGAGTTGCTCGTCGGGAAAAACATCAGTGATTGGAAGATCGAGCGTGGGCGAAGAAGGAAGTCGTGATAGGTGATCAGCTACTACGTTTTCACATCCTTTTTTGTCCTTAATGACAAGGTCAAACTCTTGTAATAAAAGGATCCAACGTATTAGCCTTGACTTAGCATCCTTCTTCGCAAAAAGGTGGCGAAGAGCTGAATGATCAGTATATACAACGACTGGAGAGCCAATTAAATAAGGCCGAAATTTTTCGAGTGCAAACACAACGGCTAAAAACTCTTTCTCTGTTGTTGTGTAGTTTAGTTGGGCCTCATTTAGTGTTCGGCTAGCATAATAAATCACGTGCGGCATCTTATTAATGTGCTGTCCAAGAACAGCGCCAATTGCAAAGTCGGATGCGTCGCACATGATTTCAAAAGGGTGCGTCCAGTCGGGAGATGAAAGGATGGGCGCAGTGATGAGGGAATGTTTCAAAGACTCGAATGCTTCAATGCAAGTGGAGTCAAAAGCAAAAGTTGTGTCCTTGGCCAGTAAGAGAGTCAAGGGTCTAGCGATCTTGCTAAAGTCCTTGATGAACCGTCTGTAAAAACCGGCATGGCCAAGGAAGGCTCTGATATCTTTGACACATTTCGGGGGAGGGAGGTTAGAAATCACTTCGATTTTGGCTCTATCAACCTCGATGCCGTGTTGCGAGATGATATGTCCTAAGACAATGCCCTCTCGTACCATGAAATGGCACTTCTCCTAATTCAATGTTAGGTTCTTATCCCTGCAGCGGGTAAGAACAGCGTCAAGATGTCGTAAACACTCGTCGAAGGAGTCGCCAAAGATGGAGAAATCATCCATAAAGATCTCCAAGAACTTTTCAACCATGTCTGAAAAGATCCCCATCATACACCGCTGAAATGTTGCGGGTGCGTTGCATAACCCAAAGGGCATGCGACGATAGGCAAAAGTGCCAAAGGGACAAGTGAATGTTGTCTTGTCTTGATCCTCTTTGGCGATGGGGACTTGGTTGTAACCGGAATAGCCATCTAGAAAGCAATAGAACTCGTGCCCTGCCAATCGCTCGAGCATTTGGTCAATGAAAGGTAAAGGAAAGTGGTCTTTCCTTGTTGCGGCATTGAGTTTCCTATAGTCTATGCAGACTCGCCACCCAGTTTGGGTGCGAGTAGGAATTAACTCATTTGCCTCATTGGTAATGACCGTAATGCCCAATTTCTTTGGCACAACATGGATTGGGCTCACCCATTGGCTATCCGAGATAGGGTAAATGATACCACTATCCAGACACTTGACAATCTCCTTCTTAACAGCCTCTTTCATGATGGGGTTGAGGCGTCTTTGTGGATCCCGTGCTGGCTTGGCATCATCCATCAAGTGTATATGATGTTCGACTATGAGGGGACTAATCCCCTTAATGTCCGCCATAGACCAGCCGAAAGCTTGCCGATTATTATGTAAGACCATCAAAAGAGCCTTCTCTTGCTCAAGAGCTAGAGAGGCTGATATAATGACGGGTAGGTCTCATTATCACCTAGATAAGCATATTTTAGGTGTGTGGGCAAAAGCTTCAATTCGAGTTTAGGAGGTGAAAAAATGGGGTAGTTGTTTCAAACTCGAATGATTCCATCAAAGGTTCGAACCGAGTGTACGCAACAACGTCGGATGGTTCAACTAACTCATCCGAAAAACCAAAAGACTCCAATTCAGGTGATGAGTCTTCAAAGTCGTCAACAAAGGTAAAACACTCAAAATCGTTATCCGTTGTGAAAGCTGTGTCGGATTCTAGGAGGAACGCACTAGTGGCGTTAACATTGCTGTAATCGAACAAAAAATTCTCGAACTCACAGTCCTCCTCCGCGATCTCATTGATCGAGCAAACATTGAGTATGCTAGCATTAGGCTCAGCAGGCTGACTTCCCAACTTGAAAATATTGAGCTCAATTGTCATATTGCCGAAAGATAGGTTCATTGAACCATTACAACAATTGATCACTGCGTTGGAAGTTGCCAGAAATGGTCGACCTAGTATAACCGGAATTTGATTCCGGGGGTTAGCGACAGGTTGTGTATCCATCACAATAAAGTCAACGGGGAAAATGAAATCCCCTACTCTAATTAACACATCCTCCAGCTCTCCCCTAGGATGGGTTATTGACCGGTCGGCCATTTGGAGAGTACAGTGAGTGGGCTTAAGCTCTCCAACGCCCAATTGCTCGTACACAGAATAGGGTAGCAAATTGACACTCGCGCCAAGATCTAATAATGCTCTATTGATGTTCTTGTCCCCAATTGTTATCGAAATGGTAGGACAACCGGGGTCCTTTTGCTTTGGGGGTAAAGAATTTACAAGGGCATCACTAATGGCACTAGCCACAAAAACTTTCTTTGGCACTTGTGACTTCCTCTTTTTGGTGTATAGGTCCTTTAAAATTTTTGCATATGAAGGAACCTGTTGGATTGCGTCCAAAAGAGGGATATTTATGCTAACCTATTTGAACAACTCAACAATCTTCTCCATCTGTGGAGTTGGTTTATTGGATCTCAGCCGATTAGGAAAAGGAACATTTTGAAAGGTGGTTGAGTCCAATTTTTGCGGATCAGATTGTCGAGTTGGAACGGCACCCCTTGTAGATGTGTTCGTGTTGTGAGAAATGGGTCCGTTCGAGCTTGAAGAGGTAGAGCCGTGTGAAGGGTGGAGAATAGGCTCTAAAGAAGAAGAAGATGGTGAAGAAGATGAAGAGGGGCCACCGGCAGGGGTGTCATTGTTCATACCCACATTGTTTTGCAACACTTTTCCCGATCTCAACGTGGTCACAGCATTTACGTTATGATTCTGCTGTTGATATGCAGCATGTGCATGACCGGGGTTAGGCAGTGGTTGAGACGGGAGTTTTCCTTTTTCGCGCTCGCTCAAAGCTGCATTGAGTTGTGCAATTTGTGCCTTAATAGATTTGATGCTTTGATCGTGTGAGCCACTATTTTGCACTAAAGATTGAATAGAAGTCTCAAGTCTTGCTGTAGACTGTGTAGATTGCTTAAGGAACGCATCTAGACTTCTTTCGAGCGAGCTAACCTTATCATTATTAGGTTGAACATAATTATTTGGCTGGTAAGCATTGTTAGGCACAAAATTGTTCACCTGATTAGGGTAAGGTTGTTGTTGAAATTGTTGCGGTTGAAATTGAGTTTGTGAAGGTGCTTGTTGTTGTTGTGGAGGAGGAGGTCTTTGAAAATTGTTATTTCCTTGGAATTGTTGATTTTGGTTCCAAGCGAAATTTGGGTGACTCCTCCACCTCGGATTGTATGTCGAAGGGTACGGATCGTTTCTTTGTCGTTGCTGAAATGCAGCATTGACTTGATCCTGTCCTTGGGTGGATGCATTATAAGGACACTCTTCGGTTAGGTGCGATGGATCCGCACAACAAGCACAGACAGTTCGTGGAGGCACAACAGGGGCAGGAGAAGGCGATGAGATTTTGGTCTCGATCGCTTCTAGCTTTTTCGTAAGAGCGGCCATCTCGGCCTTCATAGCAATCGACATCTCTACTTGATGTATGCCTGCCCTAGATTGACCCCTAGAAGATGATGTGGTCTTGGTACTCTCCCACTGAATTGTTTGCTCACTAAGATCCTCAAGAAACTGCCACGCTTCATCACTAGACTTAGAGAGAAAATGACCCCGACAGATGGTTTCTAGCAACTGCTTCGTTGCCGAGTTCAATCCCTCGTATAATGTTTGGCAAAGTTGCCAACTTTCGATCCCATGATGAGGGAATTCAACTAGTAGGTCCTTAAATCTCTCGAAGCACTTCCAAAATGGTTCGGAAGGAAGTTGTGAGAATTGAATTATTTCATTGCGGATTCTGGCAGTTTTGTGATGAGGATAGAACTTTTTCAGAAAAGCTTTCACAAACTCGTCCCAACTTCTTATGGAATGTGATGCGGTGCTGTATAGCCACTTCTCGGCTAGGTCACATAAGGTGAAAGGAATGACCCTTAGCCTTATAGCGTCATCACTTAATTGGGTTGTTTTCATCATAGCGCACACATTTTGGAATTTATTGATAAAGATATATGCATCTTCAGATTCCAAACCATGAAATTTTGGCAGCATATTGATGAAATGTGGTTTTATTTCAAAATTGTCCCCATTTGCTGGTGGGGGTGAAAGACAGGTAGGTAAAGAAGTGCGGATGGGGTAAAAGAGATCCTGGAGCGCAACTCGAGCGGGCGCTTCAACAGGCGGCTGATTCGGGTTATTCGCACCTAAAGGAGGTGGAATCCTTCCCGTCGGTAAGGTATTGTTGGGGTTGAATCCCGACATGCCTTCGGTGAAAGAATTTGAAGTTGAGGGTAAGAAAGTGGACGGAGTGTCGACTTTAGTGTCGAAAGGTTCGTCGGTTGGTACCAACGAAACACGGACTAATCGGGCGTCAGTATCCCTAGTCCAAAGTGACATACACTAAAGGGTAGTGTAGTCAGAAAAAAAGAAAAAAGACAGAATGTGGAGGTAAGATAACGTCAGTGAGGGAAAGTGGTGGAAGTGAGTTGCAGGTTTCTTTTAGCGACAAGTTGCAAGTTTTGAAAAGATTTTTTATGTGAGAGTTTTGCAAAAAGGTTTTGTAAAGGGACTCGTGACACAAATGTATCAACCACACATGCACAATCAGGCCTAGATCTAGGGTCACCTAGGTCCGCTAGACAGCTCCTAACTAGGGCTAGAAATAGGACCTCAAACCGCCTCTTCACGGACAAGTACGGCCAGGTAAGTGGGAAGGAACCACCGCTACAGTGGGCCTAATTAATAACCACTAGCCTAGACACCGCAAAGTCAGTTAGGATAAACGGTCGATGCCTATACTAGTCCTTTTCCTATTGAGCTCGATGTCCTTAGGTCCGAGTCTAATATTTTTTAATTAATTATGGTCAATGCACATGCTTTAGGTGTTTTCTGGGGTCCTGGGAAGGGTGATGAAATCCCCACCCAATCTGAGTTTGGTCAATTAGCCCCTTAAAGTCCGATTAAATTATGCAAAACACTAAAATTCACTTGCAATCAATTTTTAGCGCGGCGCAAAGAAACCTGCAGAAAATCTGTTATTTAGAAGGGGGAGAAAGAATTTTTTAGCGCAAAGAATTCCTGCAGAAAGTTTTTACAGAGAGATATATGGGAGGTTGCAGAGGGGAGAAGGAGAGATCAAACCCAGCAATTTTTAGGTGCTGACGTGGCCAAGGGGCCGCGGAAACGCGGTCTGGGAGGTACTTTAGCCGCGAAAACGCGGTCAGGAAGTGGGATTAGCCTCTGGAAAAATTTGTACTGCACTCTTGTTCTACTCCTCCTCTGTTCTGATGTTTACTTTTCTGATTTACTTTCTGTAAAACTCCAGATCCGAGATGCTTCGCTGTTCCTACAAGATTCAAACGGGAAACCCTTCAAACAGATAAAGATCGATAAAATGTTTTTGTATTTTTCTATTTTCTGATTTTTATGATTTTCAAAAATTTAAATCAACCCGAAATTACACAAAAAGAAATATTATGCCATCCCCGGCAACGGCGCCATTTGATTATTCCAAAAATACTTGTATTACCGTAATCAGAAACGGTGTCGCTTTGCAGCTAGCCGATGAGTACGGGTCGATCCACAGAGATGTGTAATTTTCTGCTTTATGTTTTTACGAGTTGATTTCGATCTTTGTTTGGTTTTTGTCGATTGATTTAAAAACGAATTTATATGAAATGAAAGAACTTGTTAGGATTAGGTCGAAGGTAGGGTTGATGAGATTAATATTGTCACCTCTTTCAATGCCGTTTGATTAAAGCTTTTTAGAAATCACAACAATCATTAGCAAAGGGGATTGGGATGATTGGGAAGAAACGAAGTTTCTTCCTCTAGATCCTTGTCCGTCCTTTCCTATTGATTGCTGCAATCTTCATGGACGTCATGTATGTCCGGCCCTTTATACTACGGTTCACCGTTACCTCGTAGGTAAGGTGCCGTAGGAGACGGATCATGCATGCGTGCATGAAGTTCTAGTTTTGAAAATGTGTTGGCATTGAAGGAGGTGAGAGATATTCATCTCTCATTCCTTACCTTGTTCCTAACCCTAACAAGCGAGGGTTTTACTCGCTCATTAGGGGAATTGCTAAAATTGGCATTTTTTATGTTTTAATGTATGCTGTTTGGGTCTAAAATTATCACTTATCTACTGCAGATTAAAAAGAACTATACTAGTTAACTAAGGCAAGTAATGTAATTATACTAGCTAGGGAAAGAAAAGAATTAATACTAAGGCATGAAAATGAAGAACACTTACAAAAATGATGCTCTTGATCTCTCAACAATTCTGATTTTATTGATTAAAAAGAAGCATAGCATTTTACAGATTGTGAGTACAATTTATAAGTAAACAGGGAAGCTAGGGTTACAAATTCTCGCACACATGATTTTACAGATATGCCCACGGAAAATCCCAACACCCGCACCGACGCACCGACACGCCAAATTTGCACCGACACGGGAAACAAACGGCCGCGGAACCGCGGCATTGGGGGGGTTTGGGCCGTGGTTCCGCTGCCCATTGGTGAGATCAGCTCACCAATTTTTCTGGGCCTGTTTGACTTTATCTGGGCTTGTTATTTCTATATCTCTTTTCTCTGTTTGGCTCTTTGTTCTTCTCCAGATCTTCAGTGAAATTTTGTATTGGTCTTTTAACCGTTTCGATTTGACATGCTGCGTTGCCTTGAACTGTTATTAGTCTGGGCTTGTCTAGGATCCTTTTTACTTGTTGGTCAAAAGTCCTTTTCCTGTATCAACTTTCATCTTTTTCACTGTATTCGCTCCAAGAACCTGTAACCTGTAACATGTAACAGATATGGGTCAAAAGCACCTGTTTTTATTCTTAAATGCATAAGAATGGGGAATATAAAATGCAATAATATGTTATGAACAAAGTGCTGAAGGCTCCCGCATCGAAAACATCCACGCGCTGACTGCTGACCATCCTGGGGATGAGAGCTGAACGACTGTCCTCGTCCTAAGCCTCTGTTACTCCTGCGACGGCCACGAAATCTGTCTCGATGAACAAACCTCTGCCTCTGGGCTGGTACGCTGGTACGAGTCCTCTACTGTCCTGGAACTCTCTGAGCCTGTGGAATATGCGCCTCATCAACTGGAGCTGCAACCACTGGTGCTATGTAGGTGACGGACTGCTGCATGCTGATCGTAAGTAACAACTGAGTAACAGGGGTGACAACCTCCTGTCGTAGCTCCCGAACGACATCAACCAAAGAACTCATAGTCTGGCGGAAGTCCTGCATCTCTGCCAAAAGTCTATCAATAGTATATGTCGTAGGCTGATCCGTCTGCACCTGTGCAACTAGAGTGCCCTCCTGGTCTGTACTCGTCTCACCCGAGCCAACTCTGACCTCGGCCCTCGCTGCATCACTCTGAGTCCCCATATTCATCGGCGGCAAGGCTATAAATAGATATAAGATTCGATGAGAATAAGGAATCGAATCTCAAGGATATGAATCATCAAGGAAGGAATTTCAAGCAAATTGTACTTAGGTTACTTAATGCAAGGTACCGCATCGTGGGTATGCTGCAGACATACACACACTACGTTACTCTGCTTAAGCTACCTACTCCATCATACTAAGCTCATCCTACACTCCGAAAGGTAAAACCTAGCGCTCTGATACCAACTTTGTCATGACCCGAAATTGGCCCGTGACGGCCCTAGTACTACGCAACGCCCAAAGACGTAACGTAGTAAAAGAAAGCCAAAACCCAGAAATCTAAACCATAAAAATACGGAAAAGATAATATAAGTTTTTGAAATCGCAACCCAAATTCTTTAAAAGTTATACTTTATTTCTTTAAAATTTTGGCAACACCCCTTTTTGTGAAAACTAACCCAAGATGAATACAACACAAAAATATGACGCCGTAGCGAAGAATAAAGACAATAGAGAGAAAGCTATATATAAAAGACAACAAATCCACAATAATATACAATATCGTCCTCACCAAGTCTCTAAGTCAACAACATAATAGTAGATGGAGAGTACAAGATACAACGAGTGTACAAAACATAATACAGATAACCACCAAAACCCACCTAAGCAAAATAGTACTGTGAGCTGATGCGGTATCAGTAGCAAAAGATGATAGCTGAATAGCGGAATAGCCTTCCTCGACTACTCTGGGGAACAACCTGAAACACCTATGGCACAACGGGGGTGAGTTGCCAACTCGTGAATAGTAGATAACATATGCAGGTAATCGCAGGAATGCACGTACAGCATGAATCTAAGATATGCGATTACAGTAATAACATGTCATGCAAATGCTGAATAAAGGAAAGTACACTAGCAGGTACAATCAATATGTGAAGCAATAGTAACATGACAATAATATGCAATAACCATGCAATAGGGATATGAGAATGTAAATATGCAACTATCATAAGGGTACACTAACAGGTACTACCAATATATGAAACTGTGCATAAAGTAGATAAGTGAGAGGTATGGGGTGGAATATGTCATTTCTACGGAAACCTGACATCGTGGCAGGATCACAATCCATCAAGACACTCAAATCCACAATTCCTCAAATCAGCCCCCAAACTGGGCTCTCACATCACATAGGTCTCACATCACCTCAATGTACAATATCAAAGCTCTCCTATATCTCGAATGTACAAATCAACAATCTCTTTCATATCCAATATCCAATCTCAATGAATCACCTATATCCCAAGTCGAATCTCAAGTAAGTTTCTAACATCCTAAAGGTATATATATATTTGCAGAAATAAATATGGTGGGGGCAATACACATATATTAGCGTCCCATTCCACTAATATTGGTGTAAGGGTATATATAACAACGGCTAATTCCCTGTTATATATACAAAGGTGTTTAAAAGAAATATCATGAAAACAATATTCCAAGCATCGACACAGAAATCCTGATAGGTACGTATCATACGCTGTCCGGAAAGCATGAGCGCCTAGCTCTGACCCTCGCCTTTCGACGTATGCATACGTGCATGACTCCCAACGGTGTCTCCATGACCCCTGCCGAGTCATTAGTACTGTCACCGGTAGGTACTAGCCCGCCTCCAGGCTCAATCGGCAACATCCATCGATCTTCTTGCCGAGGGGAACCATACCGGGCCCTACCATGTACCCTCATACGGCAACCACACCTCGTATGGAGTATATAATTAGAACCGATAAATCTCATGGTGGCTGCGCAAATAACATATCAAGGAAACCGGGTTTTTCAATGTATGCATAATTTCATGAACTCCCGCGGTTCCCAAATCCAGAAATCATCATGTGAAATCCAAATAACAATGCGCAAATCCAGGAATAAATATATGCGATATATCTGAAATGCGAGCATATAAATGAGAATATGTAGCTGAAACCAGATGTATGCGAAACCAATAAGGTACAACTAAGTAACATCAGTAAAGGTAAATATATTATTGCAACTGAATATGTGTGTAACATACAGGTGTAGCAATGTATAGGTATCTACCTATAGGAACTGATGTCGTATACCCCCTGGGTATAAGAAGAATATGAGTAAGATATACCTGTAGATGTATCGTAAAGGGTATGTGTACCTATCACTAATGGTACGATACTCTATAGGTATATAGGTATGGTAATGTCATATGTGATAAGCAGTACGAATCAATGTCACAAGGTCCCTAACCAAGCAATATAATGTCTATAATGGTTTGTGTGTGACATGGCAATTATTGACGGTGTGTGTGTAGCATACAATCCGTGCTCGTGCAACATGAACCGTCAATAATATGTGCAGTGTCCTACGGCTGCTAGTCACAGTATAACTATATCAAGGAAATAAAATAAAGGCGCAATTCTAACAATGACGTAGAATATGCGACAAGTATTAGAATCCTAGCCCAGACGCATAACGCCATGCGGGCGATTCCCCTGTAGATGTTAAATCTACTCACCTACACTCCACGCTAGGTGAATCCTACCATCTGCTCTCCCCTGTAGCAGTGTCCGTAGTCCCTGCCTGCAAACCTGCAAATAAGACATGGAAATCATATATAAGCCAAATATTCCGCAAAACGCGATATCGAACCAAAACGAGAAACTCGCGTCGCGAACTAAACGCGTGTGTGCACGATACGCTAAAACGTGTGTGTACGCGTCTAAAACCATCGCGACACGCCGCGATACGCTGGATCACAGAACCCACTCACGTATCGCGCGTATCGCGCAAACACAACGGACAACAAAAGCGATATATAGTCCCAGATTTTCCTACAGCCCAAAACTTACAAAACTAGACATGCCAAAACACTAAAATACACTGCAGAGTACCCTACCCAAAACCCCAAGACCTAACACCTCCTCATGGCCGCAATTTGCGGCCAATATGATTAAAATTGCGGCCTGGGTTTGGAGATAGGGGCTCGTGTTCTGGTGGTGTATTCTAGACCTAACAAGTATGTTCCAGTTTCCTCAATTTTGTCCTGAAGGCCCCGGGTCAAAGCCAATTTATCGTATTAAAAACGACAATTTGCACTAAAAAGGAAACCCTATGGTATTTTAGTGTTATCCAGGGAAATTCCCAGTTAAAGTGACCTTAATAACACTAAAATAGGTAGGGTTTACCAACGCAATCATCAATTATCCAAAAGTCCACACAAAACACCATAATTAGCACTAAACTAGCTAATTAACACTAACCGACACCAAATTAACATACAAGCTAAGAAACAACGAGATTGGGTTAAGAAATTATACCCTAGAGAACCCTAGAAAGCAGGTGAAGAAGTGAAAGGAGCTGCTGCAAGTTGCTGGAGCTCCTGCTACTACTGTTGCTGCCTGCTGCTCCTGCTGCTGCTGTTGATGATGATGATGATGTTGTTGCTGATGATGGTGATGCTGGAGCTGCTGCTGCCTCTGCTGCAGGTGAGTGTGTGTGTGTGTGTGTTTGAGAGTGAGGGAATATGAGGGAAATGAGAGTGAGAGTGAGAAATGAGAGAAACAAATCAAACCCCCCTTCTCACTCTCTCTCACTTCATTAAAAAAGCATGGCACAAGCCATGTAGCACCATGCCTCACACACACTCTCTCTCTCAAGGTCATCCATTCAAACAATATTAAAATCCTTTTTAAATTCATTTTATTTAAAAACAACCATACACATTATTAAACCCAAAAGCACCTAAACAATATTTAAAACAAGCTCGAAGGAAAATGGTTAGCTAACCATGATTGCTAATCATGATTAACCTCCCAATTAGCACCCTAGTTAACATGCACAAGTGTGTGTGTGCCTAGGAAAATTCTAACAAAATACTCATTAAATAGGATAAAATATTTAAAACCCAATTTGGTAAACTTTTTATTAAAAATCATACATTAAAATATAATTAGCTACAAAACACATTCTAAGGTGTCACAGAAACAAATGCCCCCTACCGTTGCGCACACGTGAATGCAGCGGTGGCAGCATCTGGGCCCTTGGATCTACTCATAAGTTGAAGAGGCGTTTCAATGCCTATAAATAGGACCTTTGGTCCCTTAGATGGTTTCCATCTTCTTCTTTAGAATTTTTATTCAGAGCATTGCTCTTCAGAACTTTTCAAGAGTTAAAACTCTATCAAAACTTAGGTAAATTTTTTAAAAATTTTAATGACTTAGGGTTGTACCCATTAACAGAGCCTTGCTCTTCATAGATCTTTGATCTAAAGAAACCCATTTAGGGTTTCATTAGCAAAGCTTTGCTCTCATGAACCCATAGATCTAAAAAGATCTTTTCTTGGGGTTTCATAGCCCATGAATCAGAGCTATGATCTTTTGATAATATGTAGATTTCTTAATCATTGATAAAGAACTCTTAAGAGTTTGTTCATGGATCTTGAAGATCCTAAAAAATTTTAATTCATAAAAAATTAATTTTAATTAATTCTTGATGGATTTCTCCATCATCATTACAGAGCCAGCTCTTAAGGAATCTTATTCCTTCATGATTAGAGTTTGACAAGTGTCACTCTGCCATAGAGCTCTGCTCTCAAAAGGAGATTTTCTCCTTTTACCGAGGGATCCCTCATTTAATGAGAATGTTCCTGAGGATTTTCTCATTTAATTGACAGTTTCATCCAATGATGATGATGCTTTATTAATTGATGCATTGTCATCTAGATTTTGTGGGTCCCCCTTTGGTCCCCTTTCCACTGCATTGCAGTGTGGTACAAATTTTAAAGTACCGAGTGTCAAAATTTAAAATTAAATTATAGCACTGACAGTTGACTTCTGCCCCCCTTTTTTGCAGGCGACATTGTTCCCCTCCGAAAGACGGCGACGACGTGAGGACGTCTAGCCTGAGATTCGGGGCAGATGCTATATGGTTTTATCCGTCTACCTCTCCGAAGATGCCAAGTTAATTTATGGCACCGTGTATCGGAGGTTTAGACGGATGCGGCCGATGTAGCAGACTTCGTCAGATTCCCCCTCGCTTGAGGGGTTTTTGTTTGTGGGGATGCTCTTCCCTGCAGGTGCAAGCCCCTGCAGTTAATTACGCTACCGCATCGCGGTAACAACTTTCTCCTTCTCCAGAATTTCACATCGTGTCGTGTGTGTTTGTTTTGTTTGTGGTTGCCCGTGGATTGTATACGGAGACTGAGTAATGCCGTCGCCCGTAGGACGTGGATTAGTCCAAATCCGTATTTACTTAGATTTGGGTTTGGTGTTTTTAGTTTAAGGATGCATTAGTCGCGTTGCGGCTAAGATCAACTTAAACGTTCGTTAAGGATACGATAGTCCTGTTTGAGACTAAGATCAACTTAACGTGATAATCCATTTAATATCTGGCCATCGGGACTCATCACCTTTCTAACGTCGTTGAAAGATTACAACGGCAGATGTCAGAGGAGTTCAGAGATGTACCCTTGAACCAAAGTCAATTTGGATTTTAACAGTCCATTTGAATGTTTAAGGATACGTTAGCCGTGTTTGGGGCTAAGATCAACTTAAACGGGATCATTTAGATCCGGTAAAAGAGCATTTGGAGGCTCTATTGTTCCAGTTTAGAGACGTGGTGGTCCATCGCCAGATTATGGACGTGGTGGTCCATATTCCAGTTTAAGGACATGGAGGTCCATTATTAGTTTAAGGACGTTTCGGTCCATCGCCAGTTTAAGGACGTAGTGGTCCATATTCCAGTTTTAGGGACGTGGTGGTCCACCATTAGTTTAAGGACGTTTCGGTCCATGTTCCAGTTTAGGGACGCGGTGGTCCACCATTAGTTTAAGGACGTTTCGGTCCACATTCCAGTTTAGAGACGTGGTGGTCCGTATTCCAGTTTAGGGACATGGTGGTCCGCTATTAGTTTAAGGACGTTTCGGTCCACCATTCCCATTTAGGGACGAATATTAGTTTAAGGACGTTTCGGTCCAACATTAGTTTAAGAACGTTTCGGTCCACGAGTTTAAGGACCTCGCAGTCCATAGCCATGTGTGGTCGTTGGGACCCGTCGCCTCTCTGACGTCGTTGAAGGATTACAACGAGAAGTGTCAGAGGAGTTCGGAGATGTACCCTCGAACCGGAGGTAAATTGATTTAAGAGAGCATTTGCGCTCAGTTCAATTTAACTTAAGGACTTACGACCAGAATTGGGCTAAGTCCAGTAGAAAATGTTCAACATTTTATTTGCATTTGACCTGTTAGGCCTTTACTGGGGCTCTGCTCTTGTTTAATAATGCATGGTATTTTTGTTTGGTCTATTAGACCTTTATTTGGGCTCTGCCCTTTTATAAATGATGTGCGGCATCTGTTTTTTATTTGCGCTCTGCCCTTTTTAAAGTAATGCATTGCATTTAATTTGGCCTGTTAGGCCCTTTTTAATTGGGCTTGGCCCTTCTGTAAATAATGCAGTGCATTAATCATCTGATAGTGGCTTGTCAGGCGCTTTGTGCCAATTATTGAGCGCAAGCGCTTATGATGAGGACACGTGTCCTGCTCTGGTGAGCGCAAGCGCAACAGCGCAGTGCGCTGCGCTGTTGCGCCGCTGACACGTGGCGCGCTCTGGTGAGTTGCGCCAATTCCAGAGAGCAAAGCTCTATTTTAATAGCGTGTAGTGCAAATTGTTCTATAGCTGACACGTGGCGCTCTCCCAAGAGCGCAACAGCGCAGTTTGGAAGTGCAAAGCACTAAGAATCTTTTAGATTCAAAAACAGGAGTGCAAAGCACTATTTGATTTCTTGATCTAATTTAGATCAAAGAAAAGATAAGTTTTTTCTTGTTTTTTCTTATCTCAAAGAACCAAAGGTTCATAAAAAGTGCAAAGCACTATTTTATTATATTTTTTTTATTTATACTAAAGATCCTTGATCTTGTTTTTAGATCTATGATTTGTTCATAAAAGAACTTTCTCTTCCTTCTAAAGGTTTTTACCTTTTTGTTCTTGAAGAGTTCTTCAGAGTTCTCTTTCTCTCTTTTTTTTTTAGAAAATGTTTTTCCCTCCTCTTTTGAATTGAGGCCTGGGATCCTTTTTATAGTGTCCATAAATTAGTTAAATTTTTTAAAGAGATCTTTCTCTGAGTGATTTGGGGAATTTTTCCCATCGTTGGATCTTTGATCCAAGGGCTTCTGTTTTACAGAAGAAAATCTTCTTGTTTTATCAAGAACAGAAAAGATCTCTTAGAATTTTAATTCTGTTTAGCGCGCAAATGCCCCAGCGTGTGACACGTGTCGCGCAGCGCAACTGCGCTAGCGCATCTGTGCTGACACGTGTCGCGCAGCGCAGTACTTGCGCAACTGAAGCGTTGCTTCCTTTAATTTTACTTAAAATAGAGCTTTGCTCTGATTGGGCGCACTGCCTTGGACGCTGCGCTGCAGTATCAGCTTCTGACACGTGGCGCTTTGCGCGCAGCGCAGAGGATCTGAAGCGTTGCTTCAAAAATTTGAATTTTTTTGAAATTCAAACAGAGCCTTGCTCTGATTGGGGGAAACAAATGCCCCCCCACCGTTGCGTTCATGTGGTGCGCACGTGAGTGCAGCGGTGGAAAGATCCCAGCCTTTGGATCAACTGATAAGTTGAAGAGGCGCAGACGCCTATAAATAGGACTCTTGGTCCTTAGAAAATTCTTTACAATTTTCAAGAATTTTTGATTCTCAGAGCCTTGCTCTTGTTTAAGAACTTTCAGAGCCTTGCACTTGTTCTTTCCCCAAGAACTTCAAAGTTCAGAACTTAGAACCACTCTAGGTAATTTAAATTAAATTAAATTTAATTAAAAGAGCCTTGCTCTTATAGATTTTTGATCTAAAGAAAACCCCTTTAGGGTTTCATCAACAGAGCCTTGCTCTCAAAAACTTACAGATCCACAGAGGTCTTGTCCATGGGTCTTAACCCATGAACAGAGTTTTGCTCTTGGATCAAATGTAGATCTTTTTAGATCTGAAAGATGAAGAATTTTTTATAAATTTTCATGGATTTTTCAAGATTTTAATTCTTTTAAGTGTTAAAAACAATTTGATGGATCTTTCCATTATTACCACAGAGCTATGCTCTTTTGAGGAATCTTGTTCCCCTGAGACCAGAGTTTGACAAATGTCACTCTGTGACAGAGCTTTGCTCTAAAAGAGGAGATTTTCTCCTTGTCTCTAGGGATTTCCCATCAATGAGGATATTCTCTTGGGGATTTTTTTTATAAATTGACCGTCTTATCTAATGATGGGATTGTCCTATTAAATGATGCACCGTTATCCAGATTTTGTGGGTCCCCCCTTTTGGTCCCTTATCCACTGCATTGCAGTATGGTGTAAGATTTTAAAGTGCCAAGCGTGGGAACACTAATGGTTATTTTTGTCTTTCTACAGGAAACATGTCTGCCAACCTGTCTTTCCCATTTGTTCGCTCAGAGGGAGGGTTTCCCCATGCACCAGTGGACCGGGTGGTGTTCGCTCTTATTAAGGACCGTGATCCCGAGTACAAGAACCTTCACTTGTGGGGTAGGTGGTACAGTGAAATCATCCAGGGTCGTCGCAGTTTCAGTTCTGCCTCACCGTCTGAGCCCATAATTACGATCCCCTATGCGGACGAACCCCCGGTGAAGTATGCCGTAGAGGTTAAAAATTGGAATTCTGATGACCTCCTCCAGCCTGCAATCGGTGCCATCCCCGTGCAGCCGCCGCCGGCAATAGACATTCTGGGGAGGCGAATCTATCAGGGTGAAGCACGCCCTTGGGGACAGGCTTACATTATTGGACTGATCCCGCGACCGCCTGCCGGATATTTGCAGTGGGCCCGGTACATCTTATCGGCGAAAAGGACTCATCTAATGAAGATTGGTCTATATTCGGCCATCTACGTCTCGCTTTTCGAGTATCCCTCTCCTCTAACGTGGTGGATCAAGGCCTTTATTGAACAATGGAATATCCCCACCCACACCTTCCTGATGACGGACAGGGAAGTCTCCATCTCCTTGGAAGAGTTTGCTGAAGTCTCGGGTCTACCAATGAGGGGGAGCACTACGAGGAGAACGCCATTCAGCATCAGTATCCGGGCTTGGTGAAGGTGTTGGAGATCTATGAAGGACTCCATCTGGAATCAGGCAACCGGGGCGTCAGTTTCGCAGATTTCATTGCTCGCTTCATTCAACCAAAGTTCTTATCGGAGCGGAGCGAGAAGTTCGCCCAGCTTGATGACCATTTTGGGTTCGGTTTTGATTGCCGACCCACATCGGGGGATGACCACAAAGACTTTTATCTTCCCGGTGCCGCCGTCGTCCCTTTTTCAGAAATTGCCGTCCCCGACATGGATGAAGAGACCTTCTTTGTAGGGTTCTTAGGCTTGTGGTTGTGCAGTTTTGCTCTTCCTATGCATCCACACCATATGCGGCTGACTGTTTTCTACCGAGCGCATCGGATGGTTGCTGGTTTACAGTTGTCAGTAGGAATTGCTGGGCTGGCTTATCTTTATAATGGACTTAGCGTAGCGGCGGACGCTAGTGAGCCTGGGGTGCAACCTGCCAACTTCCCGATGCACTACTTTACCTCCTGGATAGAAATGCACGTGCACGGGGTGTTTGGTGCCCATAAGATTCCTCCCTTTTTTGAGAAGTGCAGGCTCCCAAGGGTCATACGGCTGGTTGGGGCTTCGATCGTAGTTGCACCTCCGCGGGAGGCTAGGGGGCTGCTCCTTCGACCACACCTGGTCGAGGCGAAGATTTCTTTCTTGGACAAGGTCATAATAATAGGCTCAGAGACCACCAAGTCAGTAGTGTCGCTACGCGATGAATTTAACGGCGGGGCTTCCATATTGAAGGCTCGGGAAATTCTCCATCTCTACTCCATTCGGCCGGGCTACCTGGTGTTCAGGAAGAATGAGACAGCACTCTTCATGAGGTATAACCCTCACCGGTTTTCTCAGCAATCGAGCTACAATCAAGGGATCCCGATGGAAGCCTTCTTGGAAAAGCCCGTGGTTAGCCGGGGAGGGATAAAGAATGCAATGCACCACTTTATGCGGCTTAACACGGGTTCTTATTTCTTTATCAGTGAGCCGAGCTGCGTTCCCAAAGTCCTCAACGCATACGTGGCCTAGTATGCGCATGCAATGGGGCCCGTTATTTTGATGGAGAAACGTATGCTGGTTGACCGCAAGGGTGCACCTCCCAGTGGCGATCGCAAGGCTCCCTTGAGGCCGAGGACTCCGGTCATTCCTCCATTGAAAGGTGCTGGAGGCGGACCTCCGCGCGTGTTGAGTCCTCCGCGCGGATTGCCGCTTCGCGATGCTGTGGATGCGCCACCAGCCCCCCGTGCTCTAGTGGAAACGGTAACTGTGGTATCGCCGGAGTCTGGTGTAGGCACGGATATCGGGACCCGCCGCCCCAAGGTGTCTGCCAAGCGTAAATCAATCCCGAGTGCATCCAGAGTTGGCGGGCAAAAGAAGAAAAAGTCGCTTCTTTCCCTTGACACGATTCTTGGCTTAAAGCCTGAAGCCCCTCTTACTGAAGGAATAAGTGAATATGGCAGCAATAAGGGCTTCACGGTAGACCCTGCAGACACCGACCTGGCGGCCGCCATTGCGGCTTCTGAGCGATCAGCGAGGCTTGAAGCGTGGTTGAGTAAACTCGCCGAGTCAGGTAATTATTAGCTGCTTTTTTCATCATTTCATTGCATTTTTTTTATTCTTGACTAATACTTTTCCCCATTTTCAACAGGTGTCTCTACCGAATAAGCTATTGCTGCCTCTTTGAAAACCTTCCAAAAGGAGGAGGAGAAACGTGCTTTAGCGGGCGCCGATATGTCCCACCCCCTTTTTTTTTAAAACAAATTTCTTTATCATTTTCGATGGTTAACCTAACTTTCTTCCTTTGTTTCTTTCTAGAGGTTATACCAGTCGACGAAGAGATACTTCCGGAACCCGTCACTGAAGTTCCGGTCTCGTCGGGGCTGCTGCAAGAGCCTCGACTTGACAAGTCGACGAGGGATGCCTTGAAGAGCTTGGAGGCATCTCTGTATACAGACGAGGATGCTTCAATGAGAGAGGCTCTAGTGAGGTCCGTCTCAACGGCCCAGGAGGAGAGAAAGCGGCTGAGGCGCGAGGCGAAGGCGCGCCGGACTGCTTTGGCTACGGGCGCGGGCCCAAGCACCGTCCCTCGGGTAGATACTCCTTCCAAAGAGGCCCCTGTCGCCCTATCCACTGCTCGTAGACAAGTGGCGCGCGCCGCTCGAAGCGCAAATGATAAGTCCACTTCAGGTAACATTTCTTTCAGAATTTTTATTGTGAGAGTTATAATGCCGACGATTCTTATATATATTATTTTGCAGGGCCAATTCCGACCGAGGGTGAGGCGGAGACCGTTGAATCCAGGGGCACAGAGGAGGCGGTGCCTGCCGAACCGAGCCGACAGTGGGCAACATCATTGAGGCCTTGGAGCCTGAGATGGAGGTGGAGGGGTCTACAGCCGAGAAGGTCATTGATGCCCAGCTTGAAGTGGCGGTAGATGAAACGATCATTACAACTGAGCCCAGGGTGGCGACGGACGAGGCACTTGAGGCTGGCGACCTCGTGGTGACGGTGGACGAGACAATCGTGACTATTAAACCTGAGGGAGCAGTGGGTAAGATGGCCATGATTCCCGAGGATGAGCCAACCGCTCCTCCTCTGGAGTCTGGCAATGCTCCAGTCATAGCCCTCCCCGTCTATGGTCCTCCGCCATCTCCCGGTCTCGCAAGCACAACAACGGTTCCTATTGAGTCGGGTGATGAGGCCACAGGCGGCGGCCTCATGTCAGCAGAGGAAGGAATCGCCTCCATTTCAGCTGGCAGCTCATCAGGTAAATCCGAAGTTGCTATCTTCTTTATCTTACCATCCTCTCTGACAAGTTCACATTTGTTCATTACACAGGTGCAACCAGTGCCGATGCCCCACTGCTTAAGGGAGCGCCTTCAACGACTGCCTCGGCGGTGGTCACCTCTCAACCCTCTCTCATACCATCTAGGATGTTGGAAGGTATGGGTTCGCAACTTATTAATCTCACTTTTCAGACGTATAATTTGTGTACTAAAGTCATATTGTTGTGTCTTTTCAGGAGTGCTCTTTGATCATGTATATCAGATGTTGCTCCCACACTTCTCCTTCCCATCTGAACTTGCTTCTTCCTCTGGTGGTGTTGGTGAGCATGACTTCCATTGATATCTTTTTTTTATTGATGGAATTACCTCTGACCCCTTTTTTCTCATCTCGACTGCAGTGCTACAAATTGAAGGAGGGGATAGAAGATCGGCTGCGCCACCGGCCCTTCCGACCTTGCCACCTGTCCCAACTGGTACAGCGACTATCACACTGGTAACTTTCCCCTCTTTATTTTCCGTACTGTTATCTGATCACATTCTGTTTCTTTTCAGCTGTCGTTCCGGCCCCGGCGCCTTTCGAGCCTCGCATTACAATGCCGGCGGGTCCTTATCTGAGAAGTCCGTCTTCAAAAGGCGCCGCGAATAGTCTGCGCATGTTGAGTGACTACGTCGAGGAACTCGACGTTGAAACTCCTACATCTGCCGCCGAATTCGCTACGGTGGTTAACCCGATGCTGGCAATACTCGTAAACTTTCATGATGAGGGCATCATCGCATCTTGGGTTAACCATTGCACGGAGATCGAGGCCCGCCTGCATCAGTTGGAGTCGCTGCGTCCCACTCCCGAGACTTTGGCCGTCAGCAATCAAAGAACAGCGTGGATTGAGCAGAGCGCTTCTTACTTCCGCCACCTTGAATAAGAAGTCATTTCAAGGCGTAAGGAGCGCGGTGAGACTTCGAGCAAGTCTGCTCAACTGCATGCTCGGGTGGAGGCCAATGCCGCACGGCTGAGGGTTGTCTTTAAGGGCCTTCTGCAATGTCTTTCCGAAGGGTTATCATTGAGACAACAACTTGACGTTGTCAAGCGAGATGCACCCAGCCAAGAAGCAGCCCAGAAGGAGGCAGAGGAGCAACTTTCATCCTTTTTACAGCAGCGGACCCAGGTGGAAGCGGAGGTGGCCGCGGCAGCCGCTCAGGAGGAGGCGCTGAAGGAAGTGCGAGAGCAACTTGTGGATTTACTAAAGACACTACCTCTTCAGTAGCTATCCTTCTTTGTATCGTTTGTGCTTGTAGATAAAAGAATGTATATATATATATATATATATATATATTATTTTTTTATTCTTTTAACACAATGTTTTCTGTACCCAATCAAGTTTATGAATAAAAGATACGCATTTTCTGTAACGTCTTGTGTCATTTCTCCGCCTTTTCTTTCTTTTATTATCAGCACGCCACATGAGTAAACATGGTCAACAGATAATAGAGCACGCATCTTGACTTTCTTAAGAAACAGCGATGGCTTAGGCCGCAGGTTCAGATCTGCTGCCTAAGACTTTTCAACTCTATGAGCCGTGAGGGTCTCGTAGAGATTTTTCTCCCTACGGATCGAGAGGATCTCGTAGGTAGGTTTTTCTCCTTAGGAATCGTGAGGATTCCTAAGTGTGGTTTTCTCGTATAAGTCGTAAGGATCCCATAAGAGAATTTTTCCCTCTTATGAGTCGAGAGGACCCGTAAGCGGTTGTTTCCCTCCTTGTCGAAACTCGACTTTGGAGAGTGAGACCCGTGAATAGTATGCAAGAGATCTTTTTGGATCGACTTGCAGGGTCCCATTGTTCAGGAAAGAAGTTTTTTTTTTTAGTCCCTGCTGCCTGAGGCTTCATCTTGCAAGTTGAGACGAATCAGGAATTTCCCGCGGAGACACTGGTTTCTCTGCGAGCCGACGCGAATCAGGAGGCTCTCGTCAAGGAGTGTTTGTATTCGTGAGTCGAGGAATTTGCTAGGGATTATTTGTTTCCCAAGCGCCAAGGATTATTTGTTTCCTTAGGGGTTTGAAACGAGTCGAGGATTTCCCACGGAGGCAGTGGTGGCTCTGCGAGTCGACGCGGATCAGGAGGCTCTCGTCAAGGAGTGTTTGTATCCGTGAGTCGAGGAATTTGCTAGGGATTATTTGTTTCCCAAGCGCCAAGGATTATTTGTTTCCTTGGGGTTTGAAACGAGTCGAGGATTTCCCACGGAGGCACTGGTGGCTCTGCGAGTCGATGCGAATCAGGAGGTTCTCGTCAAGGAGTGTTTGTATCCGTGAGTCGAGGAATTTGCTAGGGATTATTTGTTTCCCAAGCGCCAAGGATTATTTGTTTCCTTGGGGTTTGAAACGAGTCGAGGATTTCCCACGGAGGCACTGGTGGCTCTGCGAGTCGACGCGGATCAGGAGGCTCTCGTCAAGGAGTGTTTGTATCCGTAAGTCGAGGAATTTGCTAGGGATTATTTGTTTCCCAAGCGCTAAGGATTATTTGTTTCCTTGGGGTTTGAAACGAGTCGAGGATTTCCCACAGAGGCACTGATGGCTCTACGAGTCGACGCGGATCAGGAGTCTCTCGTCAAGGAGTGTTTGTATCCGTGAGTCGAGGAGTTTGCTAGGGATTATTTGTTTCCCAAGCGCCAAGGATTATTTGTTTCCTTGGGGTTTGAAACGAGTCGAGGATTTCCCACGGAGGCACTGGTGGCTTTGCGAGACGACGCGGATCAGGAGGCTCTCGTCAAGGAGTGTTTGTATCCGTGAGTCGAGGAATTTGCTAAAGACATTGGTTTCTTCGGAATTGGACTGAACCGTCGAGATTTGGCTTCGTCTTCTGGCGGAGCCTGTTGGGAAAGTATGGTTCCCTCTTATTTGTTTACGCCCTTGGATTGTATACAGGGATCGATGTGATCTTAACTGTATGGCAAAAGTTTTATCATCATTTTTTTGTTTTATCTCCGTGATGCTCTATCATTTCAGCTTTTATATCGCAAAAGTCACGATTGCCCAATCATTTCGGCTATTTTTCGCGGTGCCCAATCATTTCGGCTATTTATTTTATTTTTACCCGCTGTTTTTTTTGCGAGTTGCCCAATCATTTCGGCTATTTTATTTTTTTTTATTTTTTCTCGCTGCTTTTTTTTATTGCGAGTTGCCCCATCATTTCGGCTATTTTGCATGCATATATTTTTACTTGCTGCTTTTTATTGCAAGTTGACCCTTCATTTCGGCTATTTCATATGCATGTGCGGCCTACTGGCTTTTCGCCGTAAACCTGAAATTAAACACCGATTTCGGCATCAGCACCGCTACAACTGGGATATTGCCAGGAGCGAATCATCATCTGCCTCTGTCGATGTCGAACAAGGGTGGCTTAGCGAACAGGGTTAAGGTCCTGTATACTAAGGCTTTTAACTTCATGAGCCATAAGGGTCTCACAAAGGTATTTCTCCCAACAAGTCGTGAGGATCTTGTAGGTGTATTTTCTCCTTAGGAATCGTGAGGATTCCTAAGTGTTTGTTCCTCTTTAAGTCGTAAGGATCCTACAGGAAGGTTTTCTCCTTGTAAGTCGAGAGGACTTATAAGGGTTGTTCATCATGCGAATATATCCCCAGTCTCGGATGAGACTTGATTAGGGAAATGTTTATTTGCGCCCGTGGATTGTATACAAGGGTCAGTATTGAACCACTTGTAGGGCAATATCGGAAATTGTGGGGATTGCTTAAGCACAGGTTTAGGTCTCTGTAACTTAAGACTTTCAAATCTTATGAGCCGTGAGGGTCCCATAAGAGGGTTCTCCTTACGAGTCGTGAGGATCTCGCAAGTGTATTTTCTCCTTAGGAATCGTGGGGATCCCTAAGTGTGTTGCTCCCTTGTGAGTCGTAAGGATCTCACACAGGTGGTTTCTCCTTACAAGGTCGAGAGGACCCTATAAGTGTCCTTTAACGAGATTGCGCCCTTTCAGGTTTTCACGAACACTCGCCGGTAGCCCTGCTGTTTTTACTCACGGAGCCCTTTCGGGTTTTCATCCGTGCCCATTTTGCTTATGGACATACCTTTTTTTTTTGTTTTTTTTTATTTTCTTTTTCTCTTTTTTTTTACGAGGTCACGCCTTTTCGGGTTTTCACGAACACTCGCCGGTAGCCCTGCTGTTTTTACTCACGGAGCCCTTTCGGGTTTTCATCCGTGCCCTTTTTGCTTAAGGACATACCGTTTTGTTTTATCTCGTCAGCCTAAGGATGCTGCGGTATTAGTTTAAAGACGTTTCGGTCTGCTATTAGTTTAAGGACATTTCGGTCCGTCATTGAGAAGGCCGGCTACTACTTATAAAGCTTGAGCTTAGGAAGATAGCGAGCGGACATAGTCGTCGTCATCTATCATTGACCTAGGCCGTAGATCATTAAGCGTAGTATCTTTTTAGAAAGCGACCGTTTACTGGCCTGAAAGGCCTTTCACCGTGCATGTCCCTGAGTAGATAGGCCCCACCCTGGTAGACCTTATCTACGATGTACGGGCCTTCGTAGTTTGGCTCGAATTTTCCCCGCTTGGCGCGATTGGGGATCATAGGCCTTCTGACCACCAGCACAAGTTCGCCTTGGCGGAATGTCCTCGGTCGGGTCAATCTTTCATATGAGCGCGTCATCTTTGCTTTATAAGCTTCCAGATTTTGTTGCGCTATGAGCCGGGTTTCATCAAGGGCGTCAAGCTCCTCAAGCCGAAGGTGAGCATTTTCTTCATCCGTCAGCTCGTAGTGGACTGCCACTCGTAGAGAGGGTAATTCTATCTCGAGAGGGAGTACTGCTTCTGTACCGAATACCAACGCATATGGCGTTGCGTTTGTGGCCGTTTTAAACGTAGTTCGATACGCCCAGAGAGCTTCTTGCGGTCTTTCGTGCCAGTCTTTCTTATTTCATGACACCATTTTCTTCATGATTTTCGTCAAGGTCTTGTTGAAGTCCTCGGCGAGACCGTTGGCTCGTGGATTATAAACCGAGGAATACCTCCAGTCTATATTATGCTGTTGCGCAAAGCGGCTGATCTTATGACTTCTGTAGGCTGGCCCGTTATCGGAGATGATCCGTCGCGGAGTTCCAAATCAATATATGACATGCGTCTTGAAGAAGTGGAGGATATTTTCCATCTTCACTTCTCTTAACGGCACTGCTTCTGCCCATTTAGAGAAGTAGTCAGTCGTCGCCAGGATGAAACGATGTCCCCTAGACGATGCTGGTTCGATAGGGCCGACTATGTCAGTTCCCCACATCTCGAATGGCCAGCTAGCCACCGTTGGATGTAGTGGATTTGGATGCTGGTGGATGAAGTCCCCATGGATTTGGCATGAGTAGCATTGCTTCGCATATTCGAGGCAGTCCTGAATCATCGTGGGCCAGTAGTAGCCCATCCGTTTTATTTTCAACTTCATCTTCGGGCCCGGTTGGTGAGAACCGCAGAGTCCGTCGTGAACTTCCTGAATGACTCTTTTTGCTTCGTCAGGTCCCAGGCATCTCAACCAGAGAAAATCAAACGATCTCTTGTACAGAGTATCGTTGATGAAGGCGAAAGATAGAGCCCGCTTCATGAGCTGATGTCTTGTGGACACTTCTTCAGGCATTCGGTGGGACCTAAAGTAGTCTATGAAAACTTCTCTCCAATCCTCAGCCTTTTCTAGGTCTTTTACTTGCAAGGTCGTTTGCTCAGTCGCTCCTTTCTCTTCGGATGATTCCGGAGATATTCCTGCTGGGGCAAGCACTTGACGGCTTTGTACCATGATTCTAACATCATCGAGATTCTCGTCAGCAAGTTTGGCCAATGCGTCTGCTTTGCTGTTTTCCGCGCGCGATATGTTCTCCAAAGTATAGGACGGAATTTGGGTCAACAGTTGTTGCACTTTTTCGCCGTACTTCACCAGTTATGCCTTGCACGTTTGGTAGTCGCCATTTACTTGACTAACGACCAGTTGAGAATCCCCGTATATAAGGAGGTCTTCAATTCCCATGTCAATGGCGATCTCAAGACCTGCTATCAAGGCTTCATATTCGGCTTCGTTATTCGTCCTCGGCTCTGTTAAGGAGAAAGCGAAACGCATTATCCCTCCTTGTGGAGTCATGAAGATGAGGCCTACCCCCGATTTGATTATAGGGGTACTTTGTTTGCGTTTTTTTCATGGAAGATGCTCCATCGAAATAAAGTTCCTATTGGGTATCACTACCGTCGATCGCGTCAAACGCATGTTCGTCTGGCAAATCGCAATTCAGAAGAGAATCGGAAGGTATCGGGTGTTCAGCGAGGAAGTCGGCGATGGCCTGTCCTTTCACTGCCTTGAGAGGTTGATATGTTATGGAGAACTCCATCAAGAGCAAGGCCCACTTAGTGAGTCGTCCCGTCAACATGGCCTTCGCCATCAAGTATTTAAGGGGGTCCACCTTTGAAATGAGACGGACTTCGTGCGCCAACGCGTAGTGCCTGAGCTTTGTTATCGCGAAGACCAACGCCAGGCAGTGTTTTTCAATGGGAGAGTAATTGCTTTCTGCCCCCAGCAGAACTCGACTTAAGTAGTAGTGTGCTCTTTCTTTTCCTTGATCGTTCTCTTGTGCCCATAATGCGCCTAAGGAACCTTCGAGGGTGGTTGTATAAAGAATGAGGGGTTTTCCCTTGACCGGAGCAGCCAACACCGGCGGGTTCTGCAGGTATCGTTTAATTTCGTCCAGCGCGCGCTGGCATTTTTGATCCCAGACGAATGGAGTTCCCTTCTTCATCAGGTGACTGTAAGGGCGGCACTTGCCAGAGAGGTTGGCTATAAATCGCCGAATATATGCGAGCTTTCTTTGGAGAGACCGCATCTGTTTGAGAGTCCTCGGCGGAGGCATTTCCATGATCGCTTTGATCTTTTGACGGATCTATTTCAATACCTCGGTGTCGAACAATGAATCCCAGGAATTTGCCTGAGGAAACTCCGAATGCACACTTGAACGGGTTCATCTTCAAGTTGTATTGCCGAAGGCGTTGAAATACGGTCTTCAAATGCTCGAGATGTTCCTCGTATGATTTGCTTTTAACCACGAGATCGTCGATATAGCATTCGACGATTTCGTGTATAAGGTCATCGAAGATCTTTGTCATGGCCCTTTGATAAGTGGCATCGGCATTCTTTAAACCGAAGGTCATCACTTTATAACAGAATATACCTAGAGGGGTCCTGAAGGCAGTGTGCTTCAGGTCTTCGGGATGCATCTTTATCTGATTATACCTTGATGAGCCATCCATGAAGGAGAAAACCTCATGAGTGGATGTATTGTCTATCATCAGTTCGGTGACTGGCACTGGGAAATTATCCTTCGGGCAAGCTTTATTGAGATCCCGAAAGTCCACGCATATGCGCACCGTCCTATTTTTCTTCATCACCGGGACGATGTTAGCGATCCATTCAGGATATTGAACCTCCTGGATAAAGCCAGAGTCGATCAGCTTCTTGACCTCGGCGTTGATACTCATCTCGAGCTCGAGCCGCATTCTCCTCGGCGCCTGTTTGACTAGCTTGATGTCCGGGGATATCGCCAATTTGTGTACAGCAATTTCTGGATCTAGTCCCGGCATTTCGGAATAGTTCCACGCGAAGCAATCTCTATGCTGCAGAAGCACATCCTTTAACGCAGCTACCCTTTCTTCAGATAGTAACTCGCTGATGAATGTCGGTCGTGGATCGTTTGCCGTCCCCAACTCAATCTTCTTGAGGTTATCTGTGTAAGCCCGCGGGGGCGCCCCAGCCGTCGATCCGACGCCGGAAACGCGGAAAACAAAAACTTTGCGAACTTTGCAAAACGGCACCACCGCGGACTTTCTACCCGGATCGGGCCATTAACCTAGCTAGCTAGCAAAAAGGAAAGAGTAGAGAAGTTATACCAAGCGATCCGTGTCCTTCGGTCTTCATCTCCACTCCGATCTCTTGCGGAATCTCCGTCACCTCCTCGCTCGTCCGAAAAGGGCACCACGTAGCCGGAATCTTTTACGGGCTCCCGCCTCTTGACCGAGGCAACTCGGGCGCGAAGTTGGCTAGCCGACGCGTCCAAGGCTTGCTATAGAATTAGTGTAGAAGCTATGTCTCCTTGGGGTTTCATGAAGTTGCCATGATGGAGGGATTTGAGGAGGAGAAGAAAAACAACTAAAGAAAAAATGGTGCTTGTGAATATGTGTAGCATCAAAAATGATATGAAACATTTTTCCTCTTCTTGCATGAATAGTGGCCGGCCCCTCAAAGAAAAGAATGAGATTGGAGAGAGAAAAAGAATTCTCCAAGTATTATCAAGTGAAAAAGAAATGATAAATCAATAAAAGGCTCACATCAATTCTAATCCAAATCAAATCCTTATCTAATCTCATCATCACAAAAACATCACATGAAAAGCTAAGAAAGGGACAAGAATGGAATATCATGATGAAGAGGTCACACTCATGCAAAGAAACCCCTCACAAAATGTTAATTGCAAACTTGCAATTAACACCCTCCATCACAAAGCCCGGCCGAGAAGGAATGAAAGAAAACCGGCCGGAACGGAATGCAAACTGGCAACTTCAGAAAACCGATCCCGTAATAAATTACAGGAAAACCCCACTACTGCAAATACATGCCCGCATTTGTATTCGCACTGAACACAAATGCAAAGAGACAAAACTACACTATCAAATACTAGAATCCGGCTTAAGCCAAAGCCAGCTAGTAAAAAAAACTGTCCGATCACGATCCGTGCAATACCGCACGTATCTGATCGAACCCTGCCATATCTCCATACGGCCTCTACAGCGTTTCGCCCGAAACTTGAGTAACTGTCTGTGTGGTGGACTCTAAAGACTCGTCAATACTGTGGCTGTGGATTTAACCACTAGCACGTCAGAGGTATAAGCCAATACGTAACGGGCTACCAGGTACTGACCAAAAGGGACGTCGATGAGCGAACTCATCCTGACACCCTACTGAGCCTGTCAGTGACAATATCCGTACAGTCCGGTCCGTTCGTCTATGAGCATCGCATGGCGGGCCTAGGGGGTTGGTAAAAGTCAGACCCCCAAAAGCGGTACAAGTCGTGTCGGAGTATAGCCCAGAACACCCTGAGATACTACTGGAATACCTACCAGCAAATCTCCTGCCTTGGCCAAGGACTTTTCATGTTCTGGCTCTCTTAGACACAGCACGACCTCACCCCCAATACCGGGAGAGACGAACCCCTGCAGATCCGCTCACTGCCTCCATGTGGCTCGGGACTGTACCCAACTAAAACCTGTTTGCACGACTCCTTTGAGCCGTGGTAGGGTAGTAATCAAAGTACAGTGGGAACTCACACGAGACAAATGACGATCCCAGGTCGATGAACTAACCTGTACACATGTCACCTGGGAACTGCTATCTGACGTCTGGTATATCCCAACTAGCAGGTTCCCGGCGAGTCCTGTCCGGTGTACTCATAACCCAATGAGCACCTGTATACATCTTAGGTGAACCAACTGACACCAGTGGCTTGTGAGACCGGCCACCGCCCCTCGTCGGGGTCTCGACTGTATACACTAGTCTACTCTGGAGAAAAGATGCCCTGTCTCGAATCTCCCATGACTAGGGACCTTTTAAGGATATGCTTGTAGACCCCAGCTCCCACTTATATGATCGCCCTCATACTGCTGGAAGTCAAGCAAGAATCCTAGGGGCTTTATCACCGTGTAATAGCGACTCGTAAGGTCACCTAAAGCAGTACACGATGATAAAGATAAACCAGATAGCATACTATCATCTCGAGTAAGACTGTCCAACCGGGATAGGTCCTCCCCTCAATCATTGCAATCACGTGCCTGTGACCCAATAATTGACTCTGAGGGCACTATCTCCAACAATCTCCCACTTGCACTCGAGGCTAATTATTGCGATGTCGCATACTCACAGCCCGTGTGATACCGAACACCCAACTCCTCTACTAGTCAGTCTCACAAAGCTCGTTTGCGAAACTATTGCGTTCGAGGAATAGCCTCAGTGAGTGGATCCGCTTTGATGTTTCTTTCTATGTCTCTCTATATCTCATGTTCGCAGAGAAAACTATCTCCCGAAATGAGCAATACCTGTCTTAGAATGTCTGGATGTCTGATGGGACCTAGCTCATAAGTGAACTCCAAATCCAAACTTCTTAGACTGTATCGTCAACTGAACTTAATCAGTATCCCTGCGCCATGCCTTCCCTCAGTTTCCACCTGGACCACCTGTCCAAAATACTGCCCCTCGTCAGAGGGAAAAACTATAACTCTGACAGCCACTCTGCCATCCAGGTCACCTTGGAAGCCTGGAATGATAACTGTCTCCCGAAGAAGACTGCCATTATCATATCCCTAGAACATTCACTTATGTTCTAAAACTGCTTCCGACTGTTTCTCCAGGATTGGATCAATATCAACTTATTGCACCTACTGCAAGAACAACATCTGGTGTGGTACTTGACATCTCATGATTGACTCAGTTGCCTAAGCAAGTGATCTGTCAATCATGCGTATCCCTCTCCCCTTTAGTATGTAAGACACCTTTAGAGAGGGTGACTCCATTACCTGCAGGTACACTACCGTGCCAGGAGTCGTCCATTCTAAATACTCATAGAATGCGGTCAAAGTACCCAGATTGGGAAACCACCCAAATCTAGATCTAAAATCATAGATCTAGTAACCAGATGTCTGATATAATATCCAAGTCCTATGTGGAGAAACCACTGTGTGACGACCAAAGTATAACCGATCGTAGTATAGGAATATCACTTCCTACTCTGTGTATGTCATCAGATACCAGGACATCACACCCTACTACCTTCTTAACAGATCCATCCCTTATTCTGATGAAGTCAAACCTATGACTGTCACATCAGAAATAGATGATCTATCTCCGCTATATCTGCTTTAGTCTATGAATAGACATAAGCCTGATGTCCACCAATGCTTCTGCTGCTCCCACTGACTACGACAACCCTCTGGCAGAGTCATATATACGTACGCTTCTAAAGCCAGTTTAGAACGACGTTATACTCATCCTCCCGCCGGGTCTCGTAGCCTGGAACAACAGCAATGGCAAGTCTGGGTAAACAAGAACCTCTCTGCCACCGTCCTTGAGCATACCGAAGTACTTCTCGAGTGCCTGAGGTTACCCACCTTATCTGCGGAGTGGCCAATGGAATGTCAAACCAGATTGAATCTTTAGGTTCTCATCAAATCTTCAGTAATCGTTTGTGGTTCTGGAATCACTTCCAGTTCTACCATACTCCCACTACTGTTTTCTGAAAAAATCCATTTTTGATAAAACTGTGGCGAGTCAAGAACAATATCACTATTGATCTTCCAGATGGTAGAAAATCAATCCTCGTCATAGCCCGGGTCAACCCACAAACAGCCACTACTGAAACGTCCCTTGAGTTGTCCAGAGTCTGGTTTTAAGCATAAGCCAGACAACTCCCCGTATCTTAACCATGTCAAGATATGAACTGTTCTATATCCAAGAAACAGAGGCACTGATTTAATTGAACCAGATTCAAATCATGCAGCTGTCTCCAGTGCATGTCAAGTAAATGGAAGAGAGGCCGATCAGCGTTACTCAACTTAGGAGTACTTCCAATTATGAGTAACCTGAAAGAGAAGCTAGTTCTCTTAATCATTACTATCAACTGAATACTATACACAAGTATCTACATCTTCGATCACCTTGAAGAATCCCGATACTTGCAATATCTGGTTCTCTACTTTATTCTTATACCTATAACTCCTCAAAACTTAGACCCTGTGTTTCTACGAAACACATGTCTAAGAACTAGAGAAGTTAAAAGTAAACAGAATATAGTACGAGGACCAACCCCTCTGTCCTGATGGACACTGGACAATATACAATACTCTGTATAAGTCCCCTGAGTCTAGTGACTCATTCACTGTGTGTCGTAGGTTGAAAACTGTACTTTTGGTTAAGAAGAATTACACCGTTGTTCAATGCTCCTTACCTAACCATCCACTGGTATAGGTAAATGTCATAGACATAATTTCAGAAAGGTATATCTCACTCTATAAAAATAGACGTACAGATATATCAATTTGAAATTGGTGCATAACAACGGATATTCAAAACCAAATATTTGCCGACCGGCAAACAACCCAGGTGACTTCCTCAAATATCACCGATTACAACGAATCCCGATATAATGAGGATGGTCACCTAATTCCCAATAACTTACTCCCCTTCATCATCTGTAAAACCATACAGATGTGAGACTCATACCTGGTAAATACATACCCTGGAGCAAGTGCCTAATTGGGAAATCAGTTTTCATTTAACAGTACACAGTGAAACTGAAACATTGAGATGTTTCGATGGGGTATCCTGGTATTCTTAGTAATGCCTCCTCCATTATCCAGATTCACAACTATAACTGTATAATTCTTTGCCATCTTTCCAAATCCCTTTACATGTCTTTAGTCATTACCTTCTGTACACCCCTTTAGGCCAAATGGTTTTCTTCCTTCCCTACCGTTCGGCACCAGCCTATGGTTTGGAAGAAGACTATCCAATAAGCATAAAGGGTGTACTGTCCTAATCCGAGGAGCACTCGCAATGCGAGAGAAGGTGAGGATAAAAGACAACCGAATGTACTTAATTCATAGGTGATTTAGGATTGACAAAGAAGTACATGGTTTGGTCGTGAATAGCAGTCGCAATTTACTTTGCCCTCTTACTAATCCCTTGCTTTGTCTGAACTTAATACCTTCTGTACACCGTTTTAGGCTAATTGGCTTTCTTCATTCCCCACCGTTCGGCACCAGCCTAAAGTTTGGAAGAAGACTATCCAATTTGCGTAATAGGTGTACTATCTCCTAAACCAAGGAGTACTCGCAACCTGAGAGAAGGTAAAAGGTAAAGACAACTGAATAGTCCTATTCGTTTTCTCCAGAACCGGAAACCATCCTCGAAGTCCTTCGAGTTCGTATATAACCATACGATGGTTTTGTCCAATGGAAGTGGACGTTCGTAGTAATACGGGGTGTCCCGGAGAAAAGAGTAAAAGTAGGAGTGGCAAAGAGGTCTGCAACTCTGACAATCCAAAAACCAGTGTTAAGTAGGTTCGGTCAACTTGGTTACTGAGTCATAGTCTAGGGTCGGGTCAATGGTCGCTGCCAGAGAGAGAGAGAAAAGAAACACTCAGCGTGCACTCTAACCTAGATCAGAATGGTTACCAATTTATCTAATCTGGAAACCTCCCACTGTAACGTCAAATTCTTCCCCAAACCTGAAAGAAGAATTAGCCGGGATAACCCGAGGAGTAAACCAACTCATCAGTAGGAATCGGGATCCAACTCTCATCGCATGATAACGTGACGGAATCCGCTCACGTTATCACACTCCAGAAGGTATGCGCATATCTGGCAAGTTTCAGTACTTTTGAAACTCCCGATGTGGATTTTTGCCCCATGCTCTTATGACCTTGGCGTGAGGTCAAAATATCATAAGTCACATGTCAAGTTCTACCCGTCATTATCCTGGTTAACTTGAACCCACCCGTACATACCCTTGACGTAGGCCAAAATAGTAGTACGACTGTCTCAAACTAACGCATCTATCTATGCAACAGATAAATACCCGGCAGCTACCAAACACTATGCCTTGGCGTGAGGTCAAAATACATAGCTTGAATACTACCGAATATTTAACTGAAATGACGGAGGGCTACGAATGGTTTCTGGCGAAAACCTTTAACGTAATGAACTCGATATCGTCGAAGGAACTGATAGCTTTTAAAAAATATAGTGACGAAAACCTTTGCTAAAGAGGTCACTCCCGGTGAAGGGATCTCGGCTCTTTCCCCGTAGAATGAGGTGCAGGATATTCCAAATGAATACCACGATGCAAAGCAAAAGTAATCGGCTATAGTGAAGTTAATGCCCTGACGTAAACTTTTGTCCAAGGGGTCACTCCCGGTGAAGGGATCTCGGCCCTTGCCTCGTCGACTGAGGAGCAGGATATTCCAAATGAATACCACTGTGCAAAACAAAAGTGAACGTCCTTGCAATAACAGCTTTTTGAAAAAGTGTTCCAACAACATCAGATTAGGTTTGTTTAACTTGCATTGATCCGAATCAATGCAGTCCCATCAATTGATCACACCACAAAGAACGAAAATATACTGACGTACGTATATGCCATCCGCATTCGCCACTGGGTCCCGTCATCACCCGTTAGGTTAGCTAACTAACGACAGAGCGGGGACTGGACTAGCGCGGATGAAAAACATATACAACATCTACTAATATATATACCAATATATAATTTTCGCTCAAGGCGTGATAAAATGCAACACAGAAATGTATAGCAACACAGATCAATACAGATATCTGGGATCCCCGGGTTTCACAGAGCCGCTGCTGAAACCCGACGTTCCCCTGGTCGTGTGGATAGCCTGTGCAATGAAATCCTACACCCCTACGGGCGCGGCAAGTTACCCGCCAAAACCTGAAGCGAGGCAGCCCCTTTCAGCAACGTGAATGGACCACCCAGCACTTCACGGAATCCGGTAACTTGGGCACCCCTCCTGGGTCAATCCTATACCCCCTACGAGTGCGGCGAATAGCCCGCCAATTCTAGAGTGAAGCCCCCTCCGTCTCAATGCCATGAGATGCGGGCTTGTTGCCCTTCAGAACCCGGCTACCCGTGCACCCCTCCGCGGGGTAATCCTAGTACAGAAAGTAAAATATACATACAACGGGTACATCGACCGCAACCAGGTCGTGCCCCAAAATAATAATACAAACTGGCAGTGACGGCAGTCCACATGTCGGACGCTCGTCCCGCAATATCAAATGTACATAATACAACAGAACTGTACTAACATTGCATCCAGGCTATCCCCACGACCGATCCGCAACAACACAGTACAATCACAGAACATCAACGTGAAAATCACGTTCGCAAATCCGTCTAACCGGGCTATAGCAGTTAGACGGGATTTACCGATCAAGTGACATTCACGGTCGCAGATATAATGTAAAAACTGTGAACTAGCATGTTTAAAATATCCGATCGAACAAATTTATCAAAGTGGGCCCCACACACTACTGTAGCACTTACAGAAAATCTGGGCCCAAAGAAAATGTCCCAAATACCCTATTTCTATACCACAAGCTTACTGGGAAAATTTGGTGCCACAATTCCTCTTATCCGCCGCGCAAGCGCGGCCAAACCAGGGTTTTGGCCGCGCTTCCGCGGTGGAACTGAGGAATTGGTGGATCGTATTTTCCCAGATTTCTCATAATTGCTTGTACATGCCTCTGCAACAACCTGAAAAATTTTAGGAGCTCAAAAAAATTTAACAGAGAACACATGTGCACAAAATACGGTTTTTGGGGATTTTGTTCGATCGAGTTCTAAACGCGCTAGAGCAAGCTAGTGAAGTTAATGGCGAGGCTCTGATACCATTGTAAGCCCGCGGGGGCGCCCCGGCCGTCGATCCGACGCCGGAAACGCGGAAAACAAAAACTTTGCGAACTTTGCAAAACGGCACCACCGCGGACTTTCTACCCGGATCGGGCCATTAACCTAGCTAGCTAGCAAAAAGGAAAGAGTAGAGAAGTTATACCAAGCGATCCGTGTCCTTCGGTCTTCATCTCCACTCCGATCTCTTGCGGAATCTCCGTCACCTCCTCGCTCGTCCGAAAAGGGCACCACGTAGCCGGAATCTTTTACGGGCTCCCGCCTCTTGACCGAGGCAACTCGGGCGCGAAGTTGGCTAGCCGACGCGTCCAAGGCTTGCTATAGAATTAGTGTAGAAGCTATGTCTCCTTGGGGTTTCATGAAGTTGCCATGATGGAGGGATTTGAGGAGGAGAAGAAAAACAACTAAAGAAAAAATGGTGCTTGTGAATATGTGTAGCATCAAAAATGATATGAAACATTTTTCCTCTTCTTGCATGAATAGTGGCCGGCCCCTCAAAGAAAAGAATGAGATTGGAGAGAGAAAAAGAATTCTCCAAGTATTATCAAGTGAAAAAGAAATGATAAATCAATAAAAGGCTCACATCAATTCTAATCCAAATCAAATCCTTATCTAATCTCATCATCACAAAAACATCACATGAAAAGCTAAGAAAGGGACAAGAATGGAATATCATGATGAAGAGGTCACACTCATGCAAAGAAACCCCTCACAAAATGTTAATTGCAAACTTGCAATTAACACCCTCCATCACAAAGCCCGGCCGAGAAGGAATGAAAGAAAACCGGCCGGAACGGAATGCAAACTGGCAACTTCAGAAAACCGATCCCGTAATAAATTACAGGAAAACCCCACTACTGCAAATACATGCCCGCATTTGTATTCACACTGAACACAAATGCAAAGAGACAAAACTACACTATCAAATACTAGAATCCGGCTTAAGCCAAAGCCAGCTAGTAAAAAAAACTGTCCGATCACGATCCGTGCAATACCGCACGTATCTGATCGAACCCTGCCATATCTCCATACGGCCTCTACAGCGTTTCGCCCGAAACTTGAGTAACTGTCTGTGTGGTGGACTCTAAAGACTCGTCAATACTGTGGCTGTGGATTTAACCACTAGCACGTCAGAGGTATAAGCCAATACGTAACGGGCTACCAGGTACTGACCAAAAGGGACGTCGATGAGCGAACTCATCCTGACACCCTACTGAGCCTGTCAGTGACAATATCCGTACAGTCCGGTCCGTTCGTCTATGAGCATCGCATGGCGGGCCTAGGGGGTTGGTAAAAGTCAGACCCCCAAAAGCGGTACAAGTCGTGTCGGAGTATAGCCCAGAACACCCTGAGATACTACTGGAATACCTACCAGCAAATCTCCTGCCTTGGCCAAGGACTTTTCATGTTCTGGCTCTCTTAGACACAGCACGACCTCACCCCCAATACCGGGAGAGACGAACCCCTGCAGATCCGCTCACTGCCTCCATGTGGCTCGGGACTGTACCCAACTAAAACCTGTTTGCACGACTCCTTTGAGCCGTGGTAGGGTAGTAATCAAAGTACAGTGGGAACTCACACGAGACAAATGACGATCCCAGGTCGATGAACTAACCTGTACACATGTCACCTGGGAACTGCTATCTGACGTCTGGTATATCCCAACTAGCAGGTTCCCGGCGAGTCCTGTCCGGTGTACTCATAACCCAATGAGCACCTGTATACATCTTAGGTGAACCAACTGACACCAGTGGCTTGTGAGACCGGCCACCGCCCCTCGTCGGGGTCTCGACTGTATACACTAGTCTACTCTGGAGAAAAGATGCCCTGTCTCGAATCTCCCATGACTAGGGACCTTTTAAGGATATGCTTGTAGACCCCAGCTCCCACTTATATGATCGCCCTCATACTGCTGGAAGTCAAGCAAGAATCCTAGGGGCTTTATCACCGTGTAATAGCGACTCGTAAGGTCACCTAAAGCAGTACACGATGATAAAGATAAACCAGATAGCATACTATCATCTCGAGTAAGACTGTCCAACCGGGATAGGTCCTCCCCTCAATCATTGCAATCACGTGCCTGTGACCCAATAATTGACTCTGAGGGCACTATCTCCAACAATCTGCAATGGTATGGATTCCATCTTCCAGCTCTTTTGGCGCTGGTGGGAATTCTGAGATTATCTCGTCGCTGCTGTTTTCGAAGCACCAAGGGAGCTCATCTATGTCCTCGGGCTCTTCTTTTAATATTGTAATCATGTGACAGGTGCGAATTAGCTTCCAATCCTAATGTGGAACCGGTTCTTCTTTCGTGGCCTTGGGCTCGTGCTTCTGTGGCAGTGCTACCCTCCAGTTGTCAGACAGAGCGAACTTGCCGAGCTGGTATTGATCTTCGACCCAATTCTTAAAGGTGAAGCAGTCTTCGGGCGGGTGCCCTATTACTTGATGGTAAGAGTAATAGTTTGGGTCAGAGACTTCGCTTGCTTGTTCGAGGTGCTTGGACTCCGGCAGTGTGAGCATCTGATGTTTTAGAGCAAGCTCAAGTATCCTCCTTGTCTTATCCCGAGGAAAAGAGTATGCTCGACTCATTTTCTTCATGAGGGATAGATCAATAACGCTCGCCTCCCGTTTGCGTGACTTCTTATCCCTGCTTTGTTGCTGTTGAGCGCCTTTTTGGCCTTTCGACTTATTTCTGTTTTTGCGTTGAGACTTCTTTATAACAGGTTGACAAGGAGCACCATTTTCATCCTTTACGGCCTGCTGGAGAAGACGTTGCGTCTTGGCTTTCTCGTAGATGGCCGTCTCGCGGTTGTGATCATCTCGGACTTTTTGACCAGCTTTCTTTATAAGTTTGTCCATTTGTTCCTCGAACGACGGACTGGGCTCCTTTGCATCTGGAACTTTCACTGGCTTAGGATTAGCATCCTCCTATTGAGCATCCGCTTCTTCATCAAGGTCATACACGACGTAGCAGCCGGGTAGTAACTCTCGTTTCTTTGACCGGATGTATCCAAGCCCATTTGTTTCCATTCTCCCGTTAGGCAGTTTGCGTTGAGTCCCGGGGACGTTCCAGACTTTGTCATAGAACTTGGCTTTTCTAACGGTCTATTTGAAGGGTATCCCCTGGCGTTTCAGCTGCTTTTTCAAACCTTCCGTATAGTATCTGGGGAGACGGATAGGCTGAAGCCTGTCGAGCGTAGAATCCGCACCATGCCAGATTTCTTTTTCTACCTTGGTTTCTTCAGAGCGGTAAAACAGAATTGCTTTCTCGCACTCTCGCCTGGGAGGGATATAGAATGTCCGCAACTCTTCTACACTGTAGATATTAAGTGCATCCAGTTCTTTATGGTGTTTAAGCGGCACCATGGCGACTTGCAGACTTTGCTCTTCATCAGCGGACGTTTGTATTGAAGGTCGAGCAGAGAATACGGCATGGACTTCATCTTCCGAGTCGCTTCCAAAGATCAATGTAGGAGCCGATGGCCCCGGCTTGTTGTATTAGGGCGGACCCGAATAAACTATCTCCTCTTCCTCCTCAGTATCACTGCCAAAGACAGGGATGGTAGCGTTAGTTTTATTCTCCGGCTTGTGACACTTCTCCGTGTCTTCGAAATCAGGTAAGAAGTATTTGGCATCTTTGTATTTGCGGACCTCGTTCACAGAGAACGGGTTCAGTTCTCCCGTCACGGTATACTCGAAACCATCCTTAAAATATTTCATACACTGATGCTGTGTAGAAGGGATGATGTTGTACTCGTGTAACCATGGTCGGCCGAGCAAAGCGTTGTTGCATGTCTTGGCGTCTAAGACGTGGAACTTAATGTCCGTGACGAGCAGTCCGAAGCATAGCGTCAGTATCACAGTGTCACGTCCCGAAAGTACGGAATATGACCGGCACTTAAACCACGAACGTCTCGTGGCGTACATAATCTAAGTAAGCCGAAAACCCAGAAATCCAAACCAAGAAAGGTAGTAGAGTGAAGGAAAACCAATTTAAAACAAGTAGTTTTAATAGCATAAGCCGAATTATGCGGTTAAAAAAACATCAAATATTTCCCGAAAATTTCGGCAGAGTCTCCTTTGTAAATACTGGCCCCCAAACGGGATACAACATGAATAGTATACGAAATCAATAAAAAGGCATCCCCAAGCGGGAGCTAGCTCTTCGTCAATCGACGGTCACAACCACACAAGCAAAAAAATATACAACGCCAAGGGCGAGGATCAAAACTCAAAAGGAAACTCAAAACAACAAGAAACCACAGAATATAACGTGCGACTCTAAGGTCGAAAGAATAACATCACTGGTCTCTATCTCAAGTAAATACATGTTTGGTTGATGGAACTTCTAGATACAACAGAGTAATAATATACAAGTTATATAATGGGGGGTACGATACAAGTAAACCCACCTACTAGCAAATCACCCGAAGGAAACTATGCCCGCAAGCCGTAATGAAACCTGTGCGGCAAACCTGCAAGAATATGGGGTACAACGGGGGTGAGTTGCCAACTCGTGAATAGAAAAACATCTACGCACAGAAATCGTATAAATAACGCAACCTAGGTCAATGATCAGAATATATCCTCAAATATATGAATAACATGCAGCCTATAACAATGGCTAGGGTAATATTTAACCCGAGTGTGATCTCATGTGCCCGTGTCAGTGCCTCAGGTAGCAATATATCATATGAATGAGGTATGAATGCATGGAACAGAATGCATGTACTGACGAAAACTGCTTTCATAAATCAGTGAGATTTCTGTATTTTAAAAGTGAGGTACCATAAATGAAATCAGCATAAAACAGTCCCCAGCATCGACACAAAACAAGTGTCCAAATATCTCGATATCTCTGGATCACAATCGCTGTACCTCAATATCTCAAATCACAATATCTAGGGCGCCGTCAATCCAGACCGGCCCCTACCATCCATCTCAAGACCACGACGGTATCCTCCGGATATGCGACGCGTCGGGTAATATCACCGGTCGGTAGTGCTCCCCTGCCGGGCTCAACGTCAACAACACATTCCTCTTGCCCCGGGGTACCGCACCGGGCCCACCATGTACCCGAAACGGTTCCTCCACTCTTCGAATCGGGTCTCGAAATCCATCAGCAAACTCATGGTGGACGACTCATACATCATGGGAAAACCGCACTTTTTATTTTAAAAGAGAGAAAAGGTTTATTTATGTTTTTGCGGTTTTCCTCCAAATCCAGAAAATCTCGTGGAAATCCGAATCCAAACCTCAATAACACGTAAAATAGTGAATATATGCATGAGAATCCATGAATGCGGCATAACAATGAATAACAGTATGCATGAATTAGCAGGTAATAACTACAATGTCTAAACTAACATATAAGGCAAGTACGCTATGTCAAGCAATAATATTTTCTAAGGTGTACGTGACATGACAATTACCGATGAAGATGTGTGTGAGCCGGCAAGTAAGTGTACGTGGTACATACGCATCATCGGTAATGGTGCTGGTGTTCTAACAGCATGATATCAATAATGGAGTATGAAACATAATATAAGCATGCGATGCGAAGCGAACCACAATAATGAGCGGGAGCTGAATACTAGACACAACTATAACTAATCTGCACTAATCTAATATAAATCATACAAATGGTGCCTTTTGAAATAACACGAATCATGGGGTTTTGAAAGTAGGGGCTACGGTGTTTTTATGAAAAGATACGTCTTTTGAAATATCCGTAGGATCCCTTTGGCTGTCTTTTAAAATACCCATGATTCGTTAGTTTTTGAAATAGGTAAGAATCGAATCTAATCTAACAACTAAACTAAACTAAAGGGCTAAGCTAACAAGCTGGACTACAGGTAAGGAAACCGCCTAACATCTGAGTCGATACATATACATACCTGTATATATATTAGTCGGTGATCCCGCCTCAATAATATCATATCCGATACCATATCTATAATCAGACATCCCAAGTCAAGAGTGCGGATCAATCATCAAGATATAGCTCGTACGTAAATCCGTCGTACAGCATCCCCAATTCTGGGTACGGGTCAATATCACATTCATCATACTATTTATCTGGTATCCTCTTTATCAAATATCATGATTGGGGTACTGATCTACGTCTAGTACAATACTGATATCGCCTAAGTATGCATGCACGTGTGTGAAACCCTACGTCAAGGACCCGCTACAACGTAATGTCGTATCTCAAATACGAACCCTGCTATATCACCGAACTCACGGCCTCAAATCAAATCTCATCGACTCGTCTTAAATCCCAAGTACTATCCTCATTATCCATGCATGTGTATATGAATGTACATATGCATAGTCCCATACCCACGCATATATACATATATACACATCCCAATCTGCGCACAAGAAAGTAAAGTATGCAAGTCTGTGTGTGCGTATATGGGTATAACAACTACTCTAGGGTTTCGCAACTAACCCAAAGGTACTCCATGAACACATAAACATAACATGAATGAACATTCTCGTATCATAAAACACCTATATAAACATATATATATGAGCTACACTACGGACTGCGGGGGTGCTATACGCCATCCACCCGACTTCTTCCCGTAGATATAAATCTACTCACCTGGTCCTCGCTAGCCGGTGCTGACGTCGCCACGCGCTTGCTTGTCGTCTCGAAGTCCACATGGGGTACCTACATATCATAACGCACCGTGTTGTATTAAAATCCGACTCATGACCCAAAAACGACACGTGAATCCCACATAGGTCAAAACCTATGGTTGCTTTCACAAATCAACCCAAAAACCCTCGACGTCGGCGTACAAACGCCAAACCATCGAGAAAAAAACTCAAACGTATCAATCATGGTTTCACAACACCTTAATTATATATATATAAAATAGGGTTAAAATCACCAAAACTTCAAATTCGCTTTAAAGCTATTTTTCCGAAAACCTAATAAGCAAAATTAACCGCTTTAATAAAACATCTTGATGTTTAAACGAATCTAGCGGCCACAATATTCACTAAATATCATAATAAAGTCATATAAACCATTCCTATAATTTATTCTCATCAATTTCCATAAATTCCAAAATTCTAGTTTACAATATACCCAAATTTTAACAATTTTATAGCAAAAATGCACAAATAACAATTTAGCTTGGATTTTCATGAACTAAATACACTAAACCACTCAATATAATATTTATAATGACATGAAACCTTAATTTTAATTTTATCTCACAAGAATATAATTATTTTAAAAACCCAGTTTACAAATTAGCATAATTAACACAATTTTTAAACTAACCATTAACAACTAGCTACTAATCTTGTTTTAACATGTCATAAGAGCCTAAAAACATCACACAACCATAGTCTCACAACACAAAACCCTAATTAGATTTTCACAAACCCTAATCTAAATCTTCTCTTGCAAACCCACATCTTTCAATTAAACCATAAATTAGCACCTAATAAGCTTCATTAAGAAATTAAACCAATAATTGTGTCACGACCCGAAAGTACGGAACGTGACTGGCACTTAGATTACGAGACGTCTAAAGGCGTACCGTAACCTAAGTCAGCCAAAGCCCAGAAATCTAACCGAAAATCAAAAGAGAGTGAAGGAAAACCTTAAATGAAAACGGTTTTGAAATCAATTAAGTTGCATAGAATCCAAAAAAAAGAACATCAAAAATTCCCGAAAATTTCGGCAGAGTCTCCCCTGTATTTTCTATCCCCCAAAATGGGTACAACAAGATAATAAACCTGTAATTATAAAAATGGCATCCCCAAGCGGGAGCTAGCTCTTCGCCCAAGGCGGATCACAACCACATGCAATATAATAGTAATATCAAAAAAAAAAAGAGCATAAAAGAGATGCAAATACCAGAAAACACACGTCGGCTCAAGTGAGCTCGACCCAAAAGAAACCACAAATATACATATCTCTCAGTCTCATCACTAGGTCGCATATACAATACAAGTGGTAGATGGAGAATACTAGATACAATGATAAAGCAAAAAGAAATAAAGTATACTCGCAACCCACCTACGGGCGATGTCGCGAGTCTGAGCAAAAGAAACTGATGATAAGATAGCCCGCCGCTACGAGACTGACGGGTCCGACCTGCAAGATACTGTGGCACAACGGGGGTGAGTTGCCAGCTCGTGAGTAAATATAACATCTACTAAGGCAATCGTAAGAATGCACGCAATGCGGAACAACATGTATGTCCATATGTGATATAATAACTCTAGTATGCATGCACAGGTATGCAATATCTTTTCTAACTCTTTAAGTGTTTAGAATGTTAAAGTTACTGCATTCATAACTTTTAGAAAGTGTATGTCTGTATAATAGCTAAATATCATCAAGAAATCATCTGAAAACCCGTGTCAAGCATCGACACCAAATAGGAATCACATCTGTCTCAATATCGGGCTCCGTCAGTCCGGATCGGCCCATATCATAAATCTCACGACAACGGTCGGTATCCTCCGGATATCCGCCGCGCCAGACATCACCGGTAGGTAGTCTTCCCCTGCCAGGCTCATCGTCTACAACTCGATCTTCTTGCCCCGGGGTACCATACCGGGCCCACCATGTACCCGAGACGGTTCATCCACTCCTCGAATCGGGTCTCGAAATCCAACAGAAAACATGAAAACTCATGGTGGACGACACATACATCACGAGAAAACCGCAACTTTGTTTTGAAAATGATAAATCTAAGGTTTTGTTAAATTCTTGCGGTTTTCCCAAAAAAATCCAGAAATCACAGAAAAACTGAAATCATCAAGAAAATCATAGTGTCCACATGTTATATATATATGACAAATGTCTATGATATCAATGTGTATGATGTAAATTTTGGCTAGAGTTCTATGTAAATATGATGATGATGCGAGATATGTGCATGCGATGCAGTTTCATATATCAAGTATGAATGCAGGTGATGATATTAAGATAAACAGGTTCTATCGTGCACGTGGCATGCCAATTACCAAAGCGTGTGTGTCACATGAATAGTGCGCGTGCAACATATGCCAATGGTAAGGTGTTCGTGTCCTACGAAATGATATCGCATAGGTAGAGATGAATGTCCATGCAATTTAACATACTGTTCGCTATAAGGGTATGCAGTGTACATGAATGGATAAGCTAACTAACAATATAATCTTGTAAAAAGTAGGGTAATCCTAACTAGGGGGGCGCCTCGTGCCATCCAGACGATTCCCCCATAGATGAATATATCTACTCACCAGAAATCCCCGCTAATCTGATCCGGCCACCGCTTTGCCTTTACGCGCCGTGTCCGATGTTTCTCCGACCGATCCTAAATTTGCACAACACCAAGTATAAGATTACATAACCCTAAACGATGCAAGTCACATTATACAAATATCGACGCTCACAAATTAATCATAGCATGCACTCGGTGTGCGGAAAAACGCACGAAAATCGAAATCCTTTAACAAAAATCGTCATTTCGGGGAAATCGACAAACTACCACCCGACTAGACGAAACCCCGCGTTCGCGCATTCTAATAATCCTATACGAAGCTAATAATATTGCTAACCTAACGCAAATCGACCGCATTCTAATTTCTACAAAAATCTAGTAAGCGAAGTTCTAGCCGATTTGATACAAACATTGAACTTTGTCGATTTAGTAAGCATATAATTTCACCATTAACCATTCTAATCAATTAGACAACCATCCCTAACATAATCCAACCATTATTCTACAAACCCTAATTTATAAAAATCCAAAACCTTCTCTTGATTTTTCATGAACAAGGATTTACACTAAATTAATATTTTAAACATCTAATTTAGCATAAACAAACTACCAATTTGCAACTAGTTTAGAATTTTCACCTCTCAAGCTTGAACCCTAGCTTGATCAAGTCTCCAAGAAGCCTCCTTTCATCATGTTTTTGAACAAATTTGGGTTGAAGAGAGAAGGGATTAGGGTTAGGCTTTGAATGGTTAATGAAATTTGTGAACTTTTATTGATTTTTTGCAAGAAAAGAAGCAAGGATGAAGTGAGGAAGCAAGGGGAATTTCTGCAGAATGGTCGGCCAGCAGGTAAAGAAGAGGGTGTGGGGCTTTTTTGGAGAAGTTTCTAGGTCCAAAACACCCCCAAATTATCATTTAATGCTTTCACATCAAGTTTTTCACAAAAAAACCCTCATTTTACTTCATTTTCTCATTAAATTTCCAACCCAAAAACTAAAAATGTGAAAGTCATGACACAATTTTATTAACACCATATTTTAGCTTATAAAGACTCCTAATTAAGAAATTTACCTAATTAAATTTGTATTTATCCCTAATTAAATGTATTTAAAAAGGCTTAAAATAATAAAAAAATTAATTAATTACGAAAAATTTTTTATTTAACTAGATAATTATAAGTGACATTTTAGTGACAAAATTATAGTAATATCTTATCTAAATTTTGTATAATTAGGTCTACAATGAAAAATATCAATTTTGACTTTTTACGGAAAAAGCCGAAAAATTAACCGATTACCGAAAAACTGCCTAAACGATTTTCGAAGGGTTACAATCTTCCCCCCTTAAAGAAATTCGGTCCCCGAATTTAGAATTCAACTACGCGTACCTTCAAAAAGATGGGGATATCTCTTCCTCATCTCGACCTCGGTCTCCCAGGTGACCTCCTCGCTGTTCGGGCCACGCCAAAGAACCTTGACAGACGGTATGACCTTCGACCTCAATTTCTTCACCTGCCGATCCAAGATGACAACCGACTGCTCGGTGAAAGAAAGGTCACGCTCTAACTGGATCGTCTGGTGCTGAATCGCCTGGGAAGGATCATGAAGGTACTTGCGGAGCATCGAGACATGGAATACGGGGTGAACATCGGGGAAGCTGGGCGGAAGAGCTAACCGATAAGCGACTGGACCAACACGCTCTAGGATCTCGAAAGGACCAACATACCTAGGACTCAGTTTCCCTTTCCGCCCAAATCTCATCACGCCTTTCATCGGAGAGACCTTCAGGAAAACATGATCGCCAACAGCGAACTCGAGTCGGCGACGACGCCTGTCAACATAAGATTTCTGCCTGCTCTGTGCCGCTCTCATCCTGTCCCGAATCAGCTGTATTTTCTCGGTCGTCTCCTGTACGATCTGCGGCCCCAAAATACTGCTCTCCCTGAGCTCTGTCCAACATACAGGCGATCGACATCTCCTCCCATATAAAGCCTCGAAAGGTGCCATCTGAATCGTCTCCTGGAAGCTATTATTGTAGGAAAACTCGATCAAAGGCAAATGACGATCCCAGCTACCACCGAAATCCAAAACACAAGCTCTGAGCATGTCTTCAAGAGTCTGAATCGTACGCTCCGACTGACCATCAGTCTGCGGATGAAAGGCTGTGCTAAAACTCAATCGGGTGCCCAAAGCTTCCTGTAGTTTCTGCCACAATCGGCTGGTAAACTGGGTACCACGGTCGGACACGATGCAAGTCGGAACACCATGCAGTCGCACTATCTCATCAATATAAACCTGGGCGTACTGAGAAAATCCAAAAGTGGTCTTTACTGGTAGAAAGTGAGCCGCTTTCGTCAGTCGATCCACAATCACCCAAATAGAGTCATACCCTCGACTGGTCCTGGGTAGACCCACAACGAAGTCCATGGAGACCTGCTCCCACTTCCACTCAGGTATGGGCAAAGGCTGTAACTCGCCGGCTGGCCTCTGGTGCTCGGCCTTGACTTGCTGACAAGTCAGGCATCTCGACACAAAGTCTGTAATATCCTTCTTCATCCCGTCCCACCAATAAACCTCTCTCAAATCACGGTACATCTTGGTGGAACCTGGATGCACACTGTATACTGATCTATGTGCCTCCTCGAGAATATCACGCCTCAGTCCCTCTGAATCTGGCACACACAGTCGAGTCCCAAATCGAAGTATCCCCTGATCATCAATCACGAACTCAGAAACTCTACCCTGCCGAATCTGCTCAATAATCTCTAAGATACGGGCATCGCCGGACTGTGCCTCGCGAATACGGTCAAGTAACTGTGGGCGTGCTCTAAAATGGGCTAGCTGTCCCTCTGTAGGAGTGAACTCGAACTGCACTCTGCTATCACATAAAACCTGCCAATCCGCCGTCGACTGCATCTGTACTGCGCTCAAACAAGATAAGCTACCTCCGGGCCTCCTACTCAAAGCATCTGCCACCACATTCGCCTTGCCCGGATGGTATAGAATCTCGCAGTCATAATCCTTCACCAACTCCATCCAACGGCGCTGTCTCAGGTTCAGGTCTCGCTGCTGGAAGATATACTTCAAACTCTTGTGGTCAGTGAATATCCGGCACGACTCACCGTATAGGTAATGTCTCCAGATCTTAAGTGCAAATACCACTGCAGCCATCTCTAAATCATGGGTGGGGTAGTTCTGTTCGTGTTTCCTCAGCTGCCGAGAAGCATACGCGATAACTCTGTCGTGCTGCATCAATACACTGCCCAGCCCCACTCTAGAAGCATCACAATATACCACGAACCCGCCTGATCCTGAAGGCAATGCTAACACTGGTGCAGTAGTCAGACGAGTCTTCAACTGCTGGAAGCTATCCTCACATGCCTGGGTCCAATCAAAAGGAAGCCCCTTCCGGGTCAACCCGGTCAATGGTGCAGCAATGCGGGAGAAATCCTGGACGAAACGTCGATAATAGCCGGCCAGACCTAGAAAACTGCGAACCTCTGTGACTGATACCGGTCTAGGCCAACGCTGAACTGCCTCGATCTTCTTCGGGTCCACGCAAATACCATCTCTCGTCACCACATGACCCAAGAAGTCGACACTGTCTAGCCAGAATGCGCACTTGGAGAATTTGGCGAACAGCTGATGCTCCCTCAAAGTCTGTAATGTGATACGTAAGTGCTGCTCATGCTCCTCCCGGCTCCGAGAATAAACCAAGATGTCGTCAATGAACACAATGATGAACTGATCGAGATACGGCCTGAATACGCGGTTCATCAAATCCATAAATGCTGCCGGGGCATTGGTGAGCCCGAACGACATCACCAAGAACTCGTAATGACCATAACGAGTACGGAAGGCGGTCTTCGGAATATCCTCCTTCCGAACCCGCAACTGGTGATAACCTGACCGTAAATCAACCTTCGAGAAAAACCCTGCACCCTGGAGCTGATCAAATAAGTCATCAATGCGGGGTAGGGGATACCTGTTCCGCACAGTAACTCGGTTCAGCTGACGATAATCAATGCATAAACGCATACTTCCGTCCTTCTTCTTAACAAACAAGACGGGAGCGCCCCAAGGTGACACACTCGGTCGGATAAGCCCTTTGTCCAGCAAGTCCTGTAACTGATCCTTTAGCTCTCTCAGCTCCGCCGGGGCCATCCGATAAGGCGGTATAGAGATAGGCCCCGTGCCGGGGATCAAGTCAATACAGAACTCAATCTCGAGCTCTGGTGGCAGACCAGGCAGCTCATCAGGGAATACATCAGGAAACTCTCTCACAACAGGGACCTGGTCCAAAGAAACCTCTGTGGAGCTAGTATCACAAACATAGGCTAAGAATCCCTGACACCCTTTCCTTAAGAGCTGACCAGCGCGAAGAGAAGAAATCAAGCTGGGAAGGGTAGCGCTACGATCTCCCTGAATAATAAGAACCGGCTCACCAGGAAAACTGAATCTGACTGCTTTTTCACGGCAGTCCACGGATGCATAACAGGTGGCTAACCAGTCCATACCAAGAAGAACGTCAAAGTCTAGCATATCGAGGAGAATCAAATCTACTGGAGAATCTCTCCCCCCGATACGAACGGAACAAGATCGGTATACAAAACGGGCAACAAAAGACTCACCTACCGGGGTAATAACGACAAGTGGCTGATCTAACGGAGAAGACTCTCGGCCCAACCTCGGTGCAAAGTATGTGGATACATAAGAATGTGTGGAGCCTGGATCGAATAATACCCGTGCATAAAAAGAACATACTGGCAGAGTACCTGTCACGACGGCATTGGATGCCTGTGCATCCTGAGGAGTCAACGCGAACACTCGGGCCTGTCCACCACTAATAGCTGGCTGTGCTCTGCCTCTACCTCGGCCTCTGCCTCTGCCTCTGTCACCTCGTCCTCTCTGAACCGGACCGCCACGCCCACGGCCTCTAGAAGCATCTGGCTGGCGTGAAGCATCATCAGGAGTAGGAAGTAAAGCTCTCTGCGATGGTGGTGAAGGTGGTAAAGTCACATGCGGGACTGTCGCCGTGCCCGGACGTCCCATGGTACAGTCTCTGACACGGTGGTACTGACTCCCACACCGAAAACATCCTGGAGACGACTGCTGGGTCTGTGGATATGAACCAAATAACTGACCTCGTCTCAATCCTCTGCCTCCACCATCTCCCAGAAATAATCTATCGCGGTGTCTACCCATCTGCCGCTGAGCTGGCGTATTAGTACGGATCCTCTTCGGCCCAGAAACGACCGGAGTCTCAGAAATACGCTCCTCCAAAAGTAAGGCTGCATCCATCGCGGCTGCGTATGTGTCAAAGTGCTGGGTGCCGATGGCAAGGAATAGCTGTGTATCAAGCCCTCGCACGAACCACTTTATTCTTTTCTCTTCTATGTCGACTAGGTACGGAGCATATCGAGACAACTGGGTAAACTGTATATCATACTCCAACACCGTCATCCCAGGAGTCTTGCGCAAAGACTCAAAACTACGGGCTCGAGCATCTCGGACACTCTCCGGAAGAAAACGGGCAAGAAATGCAGCTGTAAACTCATCCCAGGTCATAGAAGGTAGACCTGCAGCTCGGCCTCTCTCTACTGAATCGTACCATGTCTGGGAAAGACCCTCCAGACGAAAACTCGCAAACTCCACCAATCTATCATCAGAACACCTCAACGAACGGCAAATCCGAGCCATCCTATCGAAAAATGCTTGTGGGTCCTCTGTCGCATCTGTACCGGTAAAAGCTGGAGGTCTCAATCTCATGAACTCCTGTAGTGAAACAGGGATAGTCTCCGTAGTAGCAGCAGGAGTGACCATCTGTGCAGCAGGTACGATCGTGGTCTGTGCGGTGGAAGGAACGTCCTCGGACCTCTGTGCCCGGCTGGACTCAACTAAAGATCCCATCATCTGCCGCAACTCTTGCATACCGGCCTCTAATCTGGCAATACGGTCTGGATAAGGCGGATCAGTATGACCATGAGGGATAGGCGTATCCTCCCGCTCGATCCTCGTCTCAGACGGGCCCGCTCGAATCTCATCCCTAGCGGCAGCCCGCTGAGCTCTCGTAGTCTTTGGCGGCATCGAAGCTGGAATAAGAAACAGGACCGATAAGGACATTGCAATTGAATCAAGGAATGCAAGGAATCAAGAAAGGAAATACAAGCAATTATGTCCTAAGGTCACTTAGGCGGAGTACCGTATCGTAAGTATGCCGCGGATCATACCCACGCTATGCCACTCTGCTTAAGTCACCTACTCCATCTACCAAGGTCGTCCTACACTCAGAAAGGTAAAACCTACGCTCTGATACCAACTTTGTCACGACCCGAAAGTACGGAACGTGACTGGCACTTAGATTACGAGACGTCTAAAGGCGTACCGTAACCTAAGTCAGCCAAAGCCCAGAAATCTAACCGAAAATCAAAAGAGAGTGAAGGAAAACCTTAAATGAAAACGGTTTTGAAATCAATTAAGTTGCATAGAATCCAAAAAAAGAACATCAAAAATTCCCGAAAATTTCGGCAGAGTCTCCCCTGTATTTTCTATCCCCCAAAATGGGTACAACAAGATAATAAACCTGTAATTATAAAAATGGCATCCCCAAGCGGGAGCTAGCTCTTCGCCCAAGGCGGATCACAACCACATGCAATATAATAGTAATATCAAAAAAAAAAAGAGCATAAAAGAGATGCAAATACCAGAAAACACACGTCGGCTCAAGTGAGCTCGACCCAAAAGAAACCACAAATATACATATCTCTCAGTCTCATCACTAGGTCGCATATACAATACAAGTGGTAGATGGAGAATACTAGATACAATGATAAAGCAAAAAGAAATAAAGTATACTCGCAACCCACCTACGGGCGATGTCGCGAGTCTGAGCAAAAGAAACTGATGATAAGATAGCCCGCCGCTACGAGACTGACGGGTCCGACCTGCAAGATACTGTGGCACAACGGGGGTGAGTTGCCAGCTCGTGAGTAAATATAACATCTACTAAGGCAATCGTAAGAATGCACGCAATGCGGAACAACATGTATGTCCATATGTGATATAATAACTCTAGTATGCATGCACAGGTATGCAATATCTTTTCTAACTCTTTAAGTGTTTAGAATGTTAAAGTTACTGCATTCATAACTTTTAGAAAGTGTATGTCTGTATAATAGCTAAATATCATCAAGAAATCATCTGAAAACCCGTGTCAAGCATCGACACCAAATAGGAATCACATCTGTCTCAATATCGGGCTCCGTCAGTCCGGATCGGCCCATATCATAAATCTCACGACAACGGTCGGTATCCTCCGGATATCCGCCGCGCCAGACATCACCGGTAGGTAGTCTTCCCCTGCCAGGCTCATCGTCTACAACTCGATCTTCTTGCCCCGGGGTACCATACCGGGCCCACCATGTACCCGAGACGGTTCATCCACTCCTCGAATCGGGTCTCGAAATCCAACAGAAAACATGAAAACTCATGGTGGACGACACATACATCACGAGAAAACCGCAACTTTGTTTTGAAAATGATAAATCTAAGGTTTTGTTAAATTCTTGCGGTTTTCCCAAAAAAATCCAGAAATCACAGAAAAACTGAAATCATCAAGAAAATCATAGTGTCCACATGTTATATATATATGACAAATGTCTATGATATCAATGTGTATGATGTAAATTTTGGCTAGAGTTCTATGTAAATATGATGATGATGCGAGATATGTGCATGCGATGCAGTTTCATATATCAAGTATGAATGCAGGTGATGATATTAAGATAAACAGGTTCTATCGTGCACGTGGCATGCCAATTACCAAAGCGTGTGTGTCACATGAATAGTGCGCGTGCAACATATGCCAATGGTAAGGTGTTCGTGTCCTACGAAATGATATCGCATAGGTAGAGATGAATGTCCATGCAATTTAACATACTGTTCGCTATAAGGGTATGCAGTGTACATGAATGGATAAGCTAACTAACAATATAATCTTGTAAAAAGTAGGGTAATCCTAACTAGGGGGGCGCCTCGTGCCATCCAGACGATTCCCCCATAGATGAATATATCTACTCACCAGAAATCCCCGCTAATCTGATCCGGCCACCGCTTTGCCTTTACGCGCCGTGTCCGATGTTTCTCCGACCGATCCTAAATTTGCACAACACCAAGTATAAGATTACATAACCCTAAACGATGCAAGTCACATTATACAAATATCGACGCTCACAAATTAATCATAGCATGCACTCGGTGTGCGGAAAAACGCACGAAAATCGAAATCCTTTAACAAAAATCGTCATTTCGGGGAAATCGACAAACTACCACCCGACTAGACGAAACCCCGCGTTCGCGCATTCTAATAATCCTATACGAAGCTAATAATATTGCTAACCTAACGCAAATCGACCGCATTCTAATTTCTACAAAAATCTAGTAAGCGAAGTTCTAGCCGATTTGATACAAACATTGAACTTTGTCGATTTAGTAAGCATATAATTTCACCATTAACCATTCTAATCAATTAGACAACCATCCCTAACATAATCCAACCATTATTCTACAAACCCTAATTTATAAAAATCCAAAACCTTCTCTTGATTTTTCATGAACAAGGATTTACACTAAATTAATATTTTAAACATCTAATTTAGCATAAACAAACTACCAATTTGCAACTAGTTTAGAATTTTCACCTCTCAAGCTTGAACCCTAGCTTGATCAAGTCTCCAAGAAGCCTCCTTTCATCATGTTTTTGAACAAATTTGGGTTGAAGAGAGAAGGGATTAGGGTTAGGCTTTGAATGGTTAATGAAATTTGTGAACTTTTATTGATTTTTTGCAAGAAAAGAAGCAAGGATGAAGTGAGGAAGCAAGGGGAATTTCTGCAGAATGGTCGGCCAGCAGGTAAAGAAGAGGGTGTGGGGCTTTTTTGGAGAAGTTTCTAGGTCCAAAACACCCCCAAATTATCATTTAATGCTTTCACATCAAGTTTTTCACAAAAAAACCCTCATTTTACTTCATTTTCTCATTAAATTTCCAACCCAAAAACTAAAAATGTGAAAGTCATGACACAATTTTATTAACACCATATTTTAGCTTATAAAGACTCCTAATTAAGAAATTTACCTAATTAAATTTGTATTTATCCCTAATTAAATGTATTTAAAAAGGCTTAAAATAATAAAAAAATTAATTAATTACGAAAAAAATTTTATTTAACTAGATAATTATAAGTGACATTTTAGTGACAAAATTATAGTAATATCTTATCTAAATTTTGTATAATTAGGTCTACAATGAAAAATATCAATTTTGACTTTTTACGGAAAAAGCCGAAAAATTAACCGATTACCGAAAAACTGCCTAAACGATTTTCGAAGGGTTACAAATTGAACAATGGGTCAAAAGTTATACCTCACAACCATGAATCAAACTTGAAATCTAGACCTCCAATTTGAAATCCTTGCACCAAGATCCATGCTAAAGAAGAAGAGGGAAAATGGGTAGGAGTCGGATTTGGATTTTAGCTTGATTTTTGATGGAATTTGGACATTTTTTTGAGGGGAAATGAGGTGGGGTTATGGGGGGAAAATCTGGACAGCAAGAAGGGGGGGGGGCTCGGCTGCAAGTAGAGGGAAAGTGGAGAGAGAGGGAGGTGGGGAAAATGATGCCTAGTCAACCTAGTCAAAGTCCACTCTCATTTCTACATTTCCTTTTTCTTTTCTTTTCTTTTCTTTTGCGACACAAGTGGGGAAAAGATTGAGAGAGGGGCTGCTGAATTCAGCCAAGAGAAAAGATAAATGAGGGTGTGTGAGTGTGGGTATGGGTGTGGGGTGATGGAAAATGATAAATACTATACTCCCCAAACATCCATTTACACTAATTTCACCAAAAAAATGCCTTTTTCTTCAATAATTTCTAACACCGTTTGGCAGTTTCATTTCATTTAAAAACCACATGATAAAATTTTGTTTAATGTATTATGATGCACAAAATTTGTTTCAACTCATTCCAATTTGTAATTTTCCCTAATTAAATGTATTAGTGACAGCTTAAAATAATATTAAAATATTTAATTTCGGAAAAATTTTCAGAAAATTTGAAATTTCACCAGTGGCTCAATAAACACCAAATACTAGCAATTACATAGCTAGAATATGTATATTTAATTTTATAATAAAGATATTTGCATTTTGACTTTTTACAGAAAACCCCCTTATTTTACCGTTTTTTCGAAATTTCACCGAAACGATTTTCAAAACGTTACAATCTTCCCCCCTTAAAGAAATTCGGTCCCTGAATTTAAATTAAAAATCCCCTCCCAAATACTAAAATATTTCAGCCAAAACCATCAAATCGCCGGGGCTCCGAAATCATAAATACATAAACACATCATAGCGCAATGCATGCGCATGAGTAATGAGTAGATAACTCGAAATCAAAACTCCGTCAAGCATACCGCAATCATCGGAGTCAAGGTGAAGACACGAATTCCAAATCTCAAGAAAGACCGATATGCTATAAATCGGAACTATACATGCAAATATCAGGAGGAAATGCATGCCAAATCCTTTAAGTTGCTGTGCAATGCACATAACACTGCACAGTGGCGGACGTCTATCATAAGAAAATAACTATATACATATATACCTTTGTTTGAAATGTACGTTCCGCCGTTTTAGGAAACAATTTAGAAGGGTTTTCCTTGTTTTAAACGTTTCGCGTCATATCAGACACGTAGGTAAATACTGAGACTATAGCTCGCTTTTTGGAAATCCCTTCAATAACTATCAATGCATGCAAAATATATTCAGGTACTGTCCTCTGACTAGTCCTGCTCCGTACAAAAACGCATAGCCAATATCATAAAAACGTACTGCCCCATAAGAAATCAATCCCAAAATATGCATATGAATACTACGTGCGTCTGGTGCGCACGGAAATCAAAATCCATGGATGTGCCATACATGTGCACAAAACAACATCAAGGTGCAACGGGTGTGCACGAATCATCTGTCATAGGCAACGTGTGTGCCTGACAGCAAGATCAGGTGCATCTGATAAGCACTAAAAATCTCGATTTAGTGCATCTGGTGTGCACCAAAATCGTATCTCAAAACATGCGCTCAACATGCGCGAAAATCCAAATCCGGTGCATCCATCATGCACGAAATCATGAAATCCAATATCAAGCGCCGAACATGTGCAAAATTCAATCAGGTGCACAAGGTGCACAAAACAAATATCGAACATCACAATCGTGGTCGAAATCCAGTGCATCTAAGTGCACCAAATGCGAATCACTGCACTGCAAGTATATGTGAATCATACCGAGTGCAAAACCAAATCGTGTGCGTGCATACGCACAAAATCAACTTAAATGTCTAAAACCGTAAAATCACAAACATGTGAAACCAAAGCACGAAAACGATATCAAGTGCAACACTGTGCAAAGATCGTAAATCCTCAATCATCAAAATCAAATCATGCGAATAAATCACCCAAAACATCGAAATCAATAATGGCGGAATAGTACCGCTCAAGTGCATCCTCTAAGAATCTCGGGCCAACTGTCGCGGTCACTAGTGGGACGTCTCGTCGATGATCATGAACTCTGGCCTGCTGGTGTGCGTAACAATGACCACTCCTGGGTCAAGGTCTTCACTGTGAATTACCAATCTCTCGGTGCATCAGCTCATCGGCCCTGTCAGGTGTGCTAACGGGGATGATCCCGTTCTGGCACTTCTCTGGTCATCTCTCGGTCAATCATCGCGACCACTCGTAAGACAGCATATCACTGGCGTCGGCCTCTGGCTCTCTGAATGTACGTGACACATCTGATCCTGGGTGCAAGTATCATTGCAGCAGTGTCCTGGAAGGAATCCTGCTCACGGTCTCTTCCATGTCTCATCTCTGCCAACTGTCCGGAAGTCATCGTCCTTTCCTATATCTGCATCTTGCTCGGGAATGACTGCATACTCATCGCGACTCCTTCTGGAAGGTAAATCCAAGTACCATGCCTCGGCATGCGCATCGCATCTCTGATGTCGGCGGAGTGGAACATCATCTCATCTAGATCTGGTACGAACCTCTTACTTCACTTTTCTCTAATGTCGTCTGCTTTGGACTCGCCTCGTCGCGGCTGCATGGACTGAGCTCCAACGGCTATCCTCGTATCGGGAGTCTCCCAAGAAATGCATCTCACCACCTAGCATCCGAATTAAGTCGAGCCATCCGATCGAGTCGTCAAAACCTCATAATCCCCTAAGAGCTCAACATATTGGGCACAGTTTAATAGTATCGAGTACATACCACAGCATCGGTGGTCCAGCCGTAGAAGGGCAAACTCAAGCCTCACTAATGGCGCCGTAGAACTGCCGCAAACCCGAAGGTTCAAAGGCTTTCACACGGTCATTAAGTCGAGTTAGGGTTTCATTCTTCTAGAGGGTCCATAGAATTGCTTGCATGCCCTTCCGAATACTTTAAACTTGGAATAATAGGTTTCTGACATTCGATCGTCTCTGTCGACTCCCAACGTCTCCTCGTGAAGTCGTCTCTAGCTGGAATCAATCTATCTGATGACCTCTCATTGGGTAGGCGAACGAACCACATGTCCTAGTCATTCATCCTCGGGTGACTAGCGACCTTCTATCATCTCTTAGTACAACCTGTACTGCAATAGCTCCAACATATGGGGCGATATCTCGTCGCTCGCAGCAACAACTGGCTCACTCGTCTGCACGCTGAACAGTGCCTCAATCATCATGAGTAAGCAATACACCAACGGTCATCAAAATCTGGCTGGCCTCTATCATTGGCTCAATCCTCTAGTGTCGATCAGCACATCCGAGTAACCTCATAAAGGCGATCCGCCAAACGCTCGTGGCGCGGAAACACAGTAAAAAGACACATCTCCGCAATCGTGTGTCGCCGGAATTTCGCCCTGGTCAGTCCTCGTTCGTGACGAGCTCGTGCTGACCGCAACTCTAGCTGTAACTCTTCCTGCCCGTAATCGTGGCAGCAAAACCATAACTGGTACTGATGAGGCTAGATCGAAATGAATAAAATACTGAGCAAAGAAATGTGCATCCTAAGGCTTCTTAAGTGGAGTAGCGTATCGTAAATATGCCGCGGAACATACCTACGGTACGTCACTCTACTTTAGTCACCTATTCCATCAACCAAGGGTCATCCTACACTCCGAAGGTAAAACCTAACGCTCTGATACCAACTTTGTCACGTCCCGAAAGTACGGAATATGACCGGCACTTAAACCACGAACGTCTCGAGGCGTACATAATCTAAGTAAGCCGAAAACACAGAAATCCAAACCAAGAAAGGTAGTAGAGTGAAGGAAAACCAATTTAAAACAAGTAGTTTTAATAGCATAAGCCGAATTATGCGGTTAAAAAAACATCAAATATTTCCCGAAAATTTCGGCAGAGTCTCCTTTGTAAATACTGGCCCCCAAACGGGATACAACATGAATAGTATACGAAATCAATAAAAAGGCATCCCCAAGCGGGAGCTAGCTCTTCGTCAATCGACGGTCACAACCACACAAGCAAAAAAAATATACAACGCCAAGGGCGAGGATCAAAACTCAAAAGGAAACTCAAAACAACAAGAAACCACAGAATATAACGTGCGACTCTAAGGTCGAAAGAATAACATCACTGGTCTCTATCTCAAAGTAAATACATGTTTGGTTGATGGAACTTCTAGATACAACAGAGTAATAATATACAAGTTATATAATGGGGGGGTACGATACAAGTAAACCCACCTACTAGCAAATCACCCGAAGGAAACTATGCCCGCAAGCCGTAATGAAACCTGTGCGGCAAACCTGCAAGAAACTGGGGCACAACGGGGGTGAGTTGCCAACTCGTGAATAGAAAAACATCTACGCACAGAAATCGTATAAATAACGCAACCTAGGTCAATGATCAGAATATATCCTCAAATATATGAATAACATGCAGCCTATAACAATGGCTAGGGTAATATCTAACCCGAGTGTGATCTCATGTGCCCGTGTCAGTGCCTCAGGTAGCAATATATCATATGAATGAGGTATGAATGCATGGAACAGAATGCATGTACTGACGAAAACTGCTTTCATAAATCAGTGAGATTTCTGTATTTTAAAAGTGAGGTACCATAAATGAAATCAGCATAAAACAGTGCCCAGCATCGACACAAAACAAGTGTCCAAATATCTCGATATCTCTGTATCACAATCGCTGTACCTCAATATCTCAAATCACAATATCTAGGGCGCCGTCAATCCAGACCGGCCCCTACCATCCATCTCAAGACCACGACGGTATCCTCCGGATATGCGACGCGTCGGGTAATATCACCGGTCGGTAGTGCTCCCCTGCCGGGCTCAACGTCAACAACACATTCCTCTTGCCCCGGGGTACCGCACCGGGCCCACCATGTACCCGAATTGGTTCCTCCACTCTTCGAATCGGGTCTCGAAATCCATCAGCAAACTCATGGTGGACGACTCATACATCATGGGAAAACCGCACTTTTTATTTTAAAAGAGAGAAAAGGTTTATTTATGTTTTTGCGGTTTTCCTCCAAATCCAGAAAATCTCATGGAAATCCGAATCCAAACCTCAATAACACGTAAAATAGTGAATATATGCATGAGAATCCATGAATGCGGCATAACAATGAATAACAGTATGCATGAAGTAGCAGGTAATAACTACAATGTCTAAACTAACATATAAGGCAAGTACGCTATGTCAAACAATAATATTTTCTAAGGTGTACGTGACATGGCAATTACCGATGAAGATGTGTGTGAGCCGGCAAGTAAGTGTACGTGGTACATACGCATCATCGGTAATGGTGCTGGTGTCCTAACAGCATGATATCAATAATGGAGTATGAAACATAATATAAGCATGCGATGCGAAGCGAACCACAATAATGAGCGGGAGCTGAATACTAGACACAACTATAACTAATCTGCACTAATCTAATATAAATCATACAAATGGTGCCTTTTGAAATAACACGAATCATGGGGTTTTGAAAGTAGGGGCTACGGTGTTTTTATGAAAAGATACGTCTTTTGAAATATCCGTAGGATCCCTTTGGCTGTCTTTTAAAATACCCATGATTCGTTAGTTTTTGAAATAGGTAAGAATCGAATCTAATCTAACAACTAAACTAAACTAAAGGGCTAAGCTAACAAGCTGGACTACAGGTAAGGAAACCGCCTAACATCTGAGTCGATACATATACATACCTGTATATATATTAGTCGGTGATCCCGCCTCAATAATATCATATCCGATACCATATCTATAATCAGACATCCCAAGTCAAGAGTGCGGATCAATCATCAAGATATAGCTCGTATGTAAATCCGTCGTACGGCATCCCCAATTCTGGGTACGGGTCAATATCGCATTCATCATACTATTCATCTGGTATCCTCTTTATCAAATATCATGATCGGGGTACTGATCTACGTCTAGTACAATACTGATACCGCCTAAGTATGCATGCACGTGTGTGAAACCCTACGTCAAGGACCCGCTACAACGTCATGCCATATCTCAAATACGAACCCTGCTATATCACCGATCTCACGGCCTCAAATCAAATCTCATCGACTCGTCTTAAATCCCAAGTACTATCCTCATTATCCATGTATGTGTATATGAATGTACATATGCATAGTCCCATACCCACGCATATATACATATATACACATCCCAATCTGCGCACAAGAAAGTAAAGTATGCAAGTCTGTGTGTGCGTATGTGGGTATAACAACTACTCTAGGGTTTCGCAACTAACCCAAAGGTACTCCATGAACACATAAACATAACATGAATGAACATTCTCGTATCATAAAACACCTATATAAATATATATATATGAGCTACACTACGGACTGCGGGGGTGCTATACGCCATCCATCCGACTTCTCCCCATAGATATAAATCTACTCACCTGGTCCTCGCTAGCCGGTGCCGACGTCGCCACGCGCTTGCTTGTCGTCTCGAAATCCACATGGGGTACCTACATATCATAACGCACCGTGTTGTATTAAAATCCGACTTATGACCCAAAAACAACACGTGAATCCCACATAGGTCAAAACCTATGGTTGCTTTCACAAATCAACCCAAAAACCCTCGACGTCATCATACAAACGCCAAACCATCGAGAAAAAAACACAAACGTATCAATCGTGGTTTCACAACACCTTAATTATATATATAAAATAGGGTTAAAATCACCAAAACTTCAAATTCGCTTTAAAGCTATTTTTCCGAAAACCTAATAAGCAAAATTAACCGCTTTAATACAACATCTTGATGTTTAAACGAATCTAGCGGCCACAATATTCACTAAATATCATAACAAAGTCATATAAACCATTCCTATAATTTATTCTCATCAATTTCCATAAATTCCAAAATTCTAGTTTACAATATACCCAAATTTTAACAATTTTATAGCAAAAATGCACAAATAACAATTTAGCTTGGATTTTCATGAACTAAATACATTAAACCACTCAATATAATATTTATAATGACATGAAATCTTAATTTGAATTTTATCTCACAAGAATATAATTATTTTAAAAACCTAGTTTACAAATTAGCATAATTAACACAATTTTTAAACTAACCATTAACAACTAGCTACTAATCTTGTTTTAACATGTCATAAGAGCCTAAAAACATCACACAACCATAGTCTCACAAGACAAAACCCTAATTAGATTTTCACAAACCCTAATCTAAATCTTCTCTTGCAAACTCACATCTTTCAATTAAACCATAAATTTGCACCTAATAAGCTTCATTAAGAAATTAAACCAATAATTGAACAATGGGTCAAAAGTTATACCTCACAACCATGAATCAAACTTGAAATCTAGACCTCCAATTTGAAATCCTTGCACCAAGATCCATGCTAAAGAAGATGAGGGAAAATGGGTAGGAGTCGGATTTGGATTTTAGCTTGATTTTTGATGCAATTTGGACATTTTTTTGAGGGGAAATGAGGTGGGGTTATGGGGGGGAAATCTGGACAGCAAGAAGGGGGTCTCGGCTGCAAGTAGAGGGAAAGTGGAGAGAGAGGGAGGTGGGGAAAATGATGCCTAGTCAACCTAGTCAAAGTCCACTCTCATTTCTACATTTCCTTTTTCTTTTCTTTTCTTTTCTTTTCTTTTGCAACACAAGTGGGGTAAAGATTGAGAGAGGGGCTGCTGAATTCAGCTAAGAGAAAAGATAAATGAGGGTGTGTGAGTGTGGGTATGGGTGTGGGGTGATGGAAAATGATAAATACTATACCCCCAAACATCCATTTACACTAATTTCACAAAAAAAGCCTTTTTTCTTCATTAATTTCTAACACCGTTTGGAAGTTTCATTTCATTTCAAAAATCACATGATAAAATTTTGTTTAATGTATTATGATGCACAAAATTTGTTTCAACTCAGTCCAATTTGTAATTTTCCCTAATTAAATGTATTAGTGACAGCTTAAAATAATATTAAAATAATTAATTTCGGAAAAATTTTCAGAAAATTTGAAATTTCACCAGTGGCTCAATAAACACCAAATACTAGCAATTACATAGCTAGAATATATATATTTAATTTTATAATAAAGATATTTGCATTTTGACTTTTTACAGAAAACCCCCTTATTTTACCGTTTTTTCGAAATTTCACCGAAACGATTTTCAAAACGTTACACACAGACCCAAGAGTTCTTGATGACTGGAAGTCGAACCCGGAGATGGTGATCTTATCCCGAGCAAGGTGCTGGACGCTCATGCAGATTTCTTTTAAGACCCGTACATTGAGGAGATTAACGGAGGATCCATTGTCGATCAGGATTTTGCCTATCTTTATATCATGGCAGTATCCTGAGACATAGAGGGGGCGATTGTGTTCGCACGTCCCAAGGAGAAGGTCCTCATCGCCGAAAGTGACATCGGCCGTGTGCACTTCCTCCAATTCATCCTTCATCTTTTCCTCAGCCAGGCATGCTTGGAATTGTTCCGGATCTTGGAGTGCCTTAATTAATGAATCTCTCGCCTCCTTTGATAGCAAAAGAGCGTCAAGAATGCTGAGCTGTGAGGGTAGCTTCCTCATATGCGCTAAGACGTTGTAATCCACCTTATTCTTCTTTGGCGGGTCTTTGGCAGCTAGCTCTTCCACCACTTGGTCATCTAAGATGATATCTTCAGAGACCTTTTCTTTCCCTTTATCTTTTCTGTTTAAGGGTCCGAGGTTCTTTTCAGGCAGCGTCTGATTCCGCAGCCGGATATTTTCGCAGACCTTCGGTTCTTCTTCTTTTCCCGAAGCGGACTCTTTAAAGAGAGGGGCAAGTTCTAGCTCTTCATCAGAATCACTCCCGAATGTAGGCACTTGTGATCCACCGGTGTTAACCATGCAACAATTGCCAGCCGTTCTTTTAAGCCCTTCGGTCGTATTTCTTTGCTCCCGACGAGTTTTGCGTTCCTCTCGCTTAAAGTGTTGTCGATGAGCAACATATCTTCGCCACCATCTATCGAAAGCTTTGCACTCTTGTGTGGGGTGCGAAATCTTTTGATGATATAAGCAATAGGAGGGGTGCGTTTCCACTTCACCGGTGATGTTTCCTTCAGAGGATGGTCGCTTCATGCCCATTGATATGGCCTTAGCAAACTTTTTCCTTATCTTGAATTGGCTTTTGTCGGTAGCGGAGGTGTTTAGCTCCAACGGGATTGTCTCAGCTCCTTCATCAAGTCGATGGCGCTTGGCCCTATCAAATATAGCCGCCTCGCGCTCCCGATCAGCTTTACTTTTCAACCGAGCTTCATTAAGGAATGCGTCAATTACTTCATCTGATGGCCCCAGAACTTTTGGTTCAGGATCTGCCCCCAGCTTTTCGGTGCAAGGAGTCTCCTCATCGTTCGTGATCGAATGGAAAATCATATGACAGCTCGCCACATATTCCTCGGATTCATCCGATGAACTTTCTCCCTCATCTTCTTCTTGAAAGACGTGATTGAGGAACTCTTGGAGCGTAATGGGAGTCCGTGCCTTTTGGTTGTATTCATCCAGCGCGTCAATTTGCTTTTGTAAGTCCGCGCGCTTGTCGCCAGGCTTCACGGGCTACTTAGATTTCTTCCTCTTCTTTCTCGAAGATTTTGACGGCTGGCTGCAAGTGTTTGAGCCACCACCATCGGTCTTTAGAGTTGGACGTGGCTTTAACATCCCTTCAATGACCTGCGGTTCCAACGAGTTCTTCCACTTGATCGCTGGACATGTCTGAAGATCGTTTAGCATCCTCTTTGTCTTGGCTGATAATACAACCTCCCAAGGAGCTTCTTCAATGACGGAGCATGTTGCCTCCGGCGTATTCGTCCCCTTAGAGGTGTGGGGCTGCAGGGGATTCACCTTCCATTTGTCAGATAACGCGAACTTGCCCTGTCGGTACTGGTTTTCAAGCCAATTCTTGAAAACGTAGCAATCTTCGATCGGATGGCCTAGTACTCGATGATAAGGACAGTAGTTGGGTTCATTGACGTCACTTAGTTGCAACGGACGTTTTGGATCCGGCAGATTTATGAGTCTGTTGCGCAACGCCAGCTCGAATAACCTCCTCGTTTTATCGTGGGGAAAGGAGTAAGAACGTCCTAGCCTCTCCTCAAGGGCTACGTTCGGACGCATATTATTTTGACGAGCAACCGGCTTCGAATCGCTCGGTTATTGTTGAGCATTAGAGACGACGATCGCTTTTCCCTTTCCTTTGTCATTTTGGGAGTCCGGCTTTGGAAGAGGGGGTTTATGGCCCATCTGATCCATCTGCGCTAGCTTGTCAATCAAAGCCTAGAAGGTAGTTGGCTTGAAAAACATCATAAATTGCGAGATGATTGCTTGTGGATCAAGGGTTCCTACAAACATACCCACCGCGGGAGCTTCTTCAATGCGCTGCTCGCACTTCGACCATAAGTTCCGCCATCGTATAGCGTACTGAACCCACGTCTCGCCGGGTTTTACCCTGACGTTAATCAGTGCCGTCATCGGGGTACGTTCACTGGCGCTTGCAAAACGCTGAGTAAACAATAGCTCAATTTCCGCGAAGGTTTTGATAGAGTCGTTCGGGAGCTCAGAGTACCACTCGAACGCCGTATCCAATAAACTTCCAATAAACTGGCGAAGTAAAAGGTTGTCATCACCACCGGTGTTGCCGCAGAGCGCCCTGAACTGGGCAACGTGCTGGTGAGGATTGCTCGTCCCCGTGTAAACATGGAACTTGGGAATTGTGTAACCGGGCGGGTACTTGATTTGATCGTACCAACTTGGATATGGCCGCCCTGTTTTTACTACATGGCCGGCTGCTTCGGCCGCATGATGAACCCGTATTTGTTGGGCTATGTACTCGTCCAAATCAGCTTTAGAGATTGTATCCTCCTTAGCTGTTGATAGGGCTGGCGGAGGATTTGATGTCTCTCCTCTATCATCTCCAAGGACGATCGGGGGCTCTTCGGTCGGAGGATCTTGCTGTATCATCATCCCTATCATGTCTTGGAAGAGGAGGCCCATACGCTGTATGTTGGCTGCTTGTTCAGCAGCCTCTTTGTCCTTCTTTTCCAATATCCGACGAAGGAATTCGGCGTCGGTTTCTTCCTCTTGGCGTTCATCCGAGGACGTTTCAGGGTTTTCTTTTGGTCCTGTAAGTGCGGCCATAGCGTTCATCATTTCTTGGAGCTTCTGCTGCTGCTCCTGAGCCTTGGTCACTGACCTCATGTGCGGTCTATGACCTGTTGATATGCGGCTATCCTCCTTTCCCGATGCCACATAAAATTTATGAACTATCATGCCCCCGGACTTAGGGCGTTTAGGCTCACCACCTTTGGCATTTGCCGCGGGCGTGGGGGTTTTCTCCGGCCTTCTTCTTTTGTGGGCCGTTGAGGTTGGAGGGGCCGTTGCAGTGGGCACCCTAGCGACTGTCATCCTGTCCTGTTTGATCGGACGGTCCTTTTCTTTTTCCACTTTCGCCTTTTTCTGTTGACGAGAGCGACCTGGGTCAATCACGGAGTCTTGAACTCTCCGCCAAACTTTATAAATTTTTGAGGACAGCCGTTGAGGGGGCTGTTCTTGCTTCATTTCCGGAACTCTCTCCACGGGCGGAGGAGATCTTTTCAATGTAGCGGTTGGAGAGTTCTTCCGTACCCTTCTCAGCAGTTCAAAGCTGTTCCCAGTTGGAACACCAGCGTTGACTTCTACCGTTGGAGCCGGTGGAGTTAGCCCTGAGGGGGAGTTGCCCCTGCCTTCCTTACTCGTTGCCAGTGGCGACGTCGAGCACGACGAGCCGTTGGGACTGGCTCGGAGATAGAGGTTGCTTCTTTTTGCCCCCTGTCTGAATGAGGCGCGGCTGGTGTTAACCTCTTAAAGACTGAGGTTGTCCTTTGAGGGATGATTTTTAACCTGTCGAAGACAGATCCTCGGGCAGGGGCAGGAGCAGGAATCGTCAGTCTTGAAAAGACTGACTCTTTGACAGGGGAAGTCTCCTTGACGACTTCTGGAGCAGCAGTTATTGCTTTCCTTGGGACAGCCAATTTAGAGTTCTGATTTAGCCTGGTGAAAACAGAGGCTGTCGGTTTGGTAGTGGGCGACCCGTTGACAGGGGTCGTCGTAGCCGTAAGCCGGTCGAAGATCGACTTCTTGTTCACTTCCGGTGCAGGTATTGGCTCAGAGAAGCTTGTAGGTAGGATCATGGTCCCGAAGAACAGGCCAGTGGTGGCCTGGGTCACCTGGTCTACTGGCAGAGTGAGGAAGGAAGCCGCTTGGGGCCCATTTGCTACACCTCCTAGTGAGGTGGAGCGTCTGTTGCAGTGGCACTTCGAGCAGTTGGTGCAATTAGAGGCCATTGAATCTTGAGTTCTGCGCCAGGCAAAGGGCCAAATCTTAGTAACTTGAAATCCGAAGGCAACCATTAACAAACCGCAACTGGTTCGCGAAGACGACACATGAAGTGTGGAGTGGAAAGAGGAAAAGGTCCCACCGGGCGTGCCGGAATCTGTTCCCCTCCGAAAGACGGCGACGACGTGAGGACGTCTAGCCTGAGATTCGGGGCAGATGCTATATGGTTTTATCCGTCTACCTCTCCGAAGATGCCAAGTTGATTTATGGCACCGTGTATCGGAGGTTTAGACAGATGCGGCCGATGTAGCAGACTTCGTCAGATTCCCCCTCGCTTGAGGGGTTTTTGATTGTGGGGACGCTCTTTCCTGCAGGCGCAAGCCCTTGCAGTTAATTACGCTACCGCATCGCGGTAACAACTTTCTCCTTCTCCAGAATTTCACTTCGTGTCGTGTGTGTTTGTTTTGTTTGTGGTTGCCCGTGGATTGTATACGGAGACTGAGTAATGTCGTCGCCCGTAGGACGTGGATTAGTCCAAATCCGTATTTACTTAGATTTGGGTTTGGTGTTTTTAGTTTAAGGATGCATTAGTCGCGTTGCGGCTAAGATCAACTTAAACGTTCGTTAAGGATACGATAGTCCTGTTTGAGACTAAGATCAACTTAACGTGATAATCCATTTAAAATCTTGCCATCGGGACTCATCACCTCTCTAACGTCGATGAAGGATTACAACGGCAGATGTCAGAGGAGTTCAGAGATGTACCCTTGAACCAAAGTCAATTTGGATTTTTACAGTCCATTTGAATGTCTAAGGATACGTTAGTCGTGCTTGGGGCTAAGATCAACTTAAACGGGATCATTTAGATCCGGCAAAAGAGCATTTGGAGGCTCTATTGTTCTAGTTTAGGGACGTGGTGGTCCATCGCCAGTTTAGGGACGTGGTGGTCCATATTCCAGTTTAGGGACGTGGAGGTCCATTATTAGTTTAAGGACGTTTCGGTCCATCGCCGGTTTAAGGACGTAGTGGTCCATATTCCAGTTTTAGGGACGTGGTGGTCCACCATTAGTTTAAGGACGTTTCGGTCCATGTTCCAGTTTAGGGACGTGGTGGTCCACCATTAGTTTAAGGACGTTTCGGTCCACATTCCAGTTTAGAGACGTGGTGGTCTGTATTCCAGTTTAGGGACGTGGTAGTCCGTATTCCAGTTTAGAGACATGGTGGTCCGCTATTAGTTTAAGGACGTTTCGGTCCACCATTCCCATTTAGGGACGAATATTAGTTTAAGGACGTTTCGGTCCAACATTAGTTTAAGGACGTTTCGGTCCACGAGTTTAAGGACCCCGCAGTCCATATCCATGTATGGTCGTTGGGACCCGTCGCCTCTCTGACGTCGTTGAAGGATTACAACGAGAAGTGTCAGAGGAGTTCGGAGATGTACCCTCGAACCGGAGGTAAATTGATTTAAGAGAGCATTTGCGCTCAGTTCAATTTAACTTAAGGACTTACGGCCAGAATTGGGCTAAGTCCAGTTGAAAATGTTCAACATTTTATTTGCATTTGACCTGTTAGGCCTTTACTGGGGCTCTGCTCTTGTTTAATAATGCATGGTATTTTTGTTTGGTCTATTAGACCTTTAGTTGGGCTCTGCCCTTTTATAAATGATGTGCAGCATCTGTTTTTTATTTGGGCTCTGCCCTTTTTAAAGTAATGCGTTGCATTTAATTTGGCCTGTTAGGCCCTTTTTAATTGGGCTTGGCCCTTCTGTAAATAATGCAGTGCATTAATCATCTGATAGTGGCTTGTCAGGCGCTTTGCGCCAATTATTGAGCGCAAGCGCTTATGATGAGGACACGTGTCCTGCTCTGGTGAGCGCAAGCGCAACAGCGCAATGCGCTGCGCTAGTGAGCTGCGCTGTTGCGCCGCTGACACGTGGCGCGCTCTGGTGAGTTGCGCCAATTCCAGAGAGCAAAGCTCTATTTCAATAGCGTGTAGTGCAAATTGTTCTGTAGCTGACACGTGGCGCTCTCCCAAGAGCGCAACAGCGCAGTTTGGAAGTGCAAAGCACTAAGAATCTTTTAGATTCAAAAACAGGAGTACAAAGCACTATTTGATTTCTTGATCTAATTTAGATCAAAGAAAAGATAAGTTTTTTCTTGTTTTTTCTTATCTCAAAGAACCAAAGGTTCATAAAAGGTGAAAAGCACTATTTTATTATATTTTTTTTTTATTTTTACTAAAGATCCTTGATCTTGTTTTTAGATCTATGATCTGTTCATAAGAGAACTTTCTCTTCCTTCTAAAGGTTTTTACCTTTTTGTTCTTGAAAAGTTCTTCAGATTTCTCTTTCTCTTTTTTTTTTTAGAAAATGTTTTTCCCTCCTCCTTTGAATTGAGGCCTGGGGTCCTTTTTATAGTGCCCATAAATTAGTTAAATTTTTTAAAGAGATCTTTCTTTGAGTGATTTGGAGAATTTTCCCCATCGTTGGATCTTTGATCCAAGGGCTTCTGTTTTACAGAAGAAAATCTTCTTATTTTATCAAGAACAGAAAAGATCTCTTAGAATTTTAATTCTGTTTAGCACGCAAATGCCCCAGCGTGTGACACGTGTCGCGCAGCGCAACTGCGCTAGCGCATCTGCGCTGACACATGTCGCGCAGCGCAGTGCTTGCGCAACTGAAGCGTTGCTTTCTTTAATTTTACTTAAAATAGAGCTTTGCTCTGATTGGGCGCGCTGCCTTGGGCGCTGCGCTGCCGTATCAGCTTCTGACACGTAGCGCTTTGCGCGCAGCGCAGAGGATCTGAAGCGTTGCTTCAAAAATTTGAATTTTTTTGAAATTCAAACAGAGCCTTGCTCTGATTGGGGGAAACAGACATGTCTTTCGATGCTACGTTTCCATTCGTCCGTTCAGAGGGAGGATTCCCTGAGGCACCTGTGGACCGGGAGGTTCTCGCACTCATCAAAGACCGTGATACGGAACACAAAAATATTCACTTGTGGAGTAGGTGGTACGACCAGATTATCAGAGGTCATCAAAGTTTCTCTTGTGCGACGTCGTCGGAGCCTATCTCGACGATCCCGTATGCGGATGCACCCCCGGTGAACTATGCCATGGAGGTGGTTAATTGGACTTCGGAGGGTCTTCTTCAGCCTTTGATCGCCGCAGTACCCATGCAGCCGTCGGCGGCTTTGGATACCCTGGGGCGGCGAATATGCCAGAGCGAGTCGCGCCCTTGGGGACAGCCCTACAACATCAGGCTAACTCCCCGTCATCCGGTCGGGTACTTGCAGTGGGCCCGGTACATCTTGTCGGCGAAGAAATCGCAGCTGCTAAAGCTCGGCTTGTACCCTGCGGTCTACGCTTCGCTGTTCCAGTATTCTGCACCTCCCACATGGTGGATCAAGGCGTTCTTGGAGCAGTGGAACATCCCGACCCATACCTTTCTTCTACTGGACAGAGAAGTTTCCATTTCCTTGGAAGAATTCGCTGAGGTTTCTGGTCTACCGGTTAGGGGGGAGCACTATGAGGAGATGCTTCCTCCGGATGAATATGTTTTTGCCACCAAGCCAGTAGTGATGGGCCTCATGCCAGAGAACGCCATTCAGCATCAGTTTCCCAGTCTGATAAAGGTGTTGAACATGTATGAGAGCCTTTTCCTTGAATCTGGAGGCAGAGGGGTCAGTTTTGCGGACTTCATTTCCCGGTTTCTTCGCCCGGAGATTTTATCGCGACGAGGCGAAAAGTTTGCTAAGCTCGATGATCCCTTCGGCTTAGACTTGGACCGTCAGCCGGTATTGGAAGCTGATCAGAAAGGCTTCTTCCTTCCTGACGTTGCGATCGTCCCCCTGTCAGAAATCGCCGCTCCGGGCATTGACGAGGAGGCGTTCTTTCTTGGGTTTCTCGGGTTATGGTTGAGTTGGTTTGCACTCCCTATGCATCCTCGTTACATGAGGCCTTCTGTCTTCTACCCCGCGCATCGCATGGTTGCCGGAATACAAGTGGCCATCGGGATCGCCGGGTTAGCCCACTTATACCATGGTCTTAGCATAGCGGCGGATACCACTGAACCGGGGGTGCATCCTGACAACTTCCCGATGTATTACTTCACTTCATGGATGGAGCTGCACGTGCTTGGGGTTTTTGGCATTCATAAGAGACCTTCATTTTACGAGAGATGCAAGTTCCCTCGGATTATACAGCTGGTTGACGCCTCTATCGTGAGTCCGTCACAGCGGGAAGCTCGGGGCTTGCTCCTCTGTCCGCACACGGTTGGAGACGGTATGTCTTTTACAGACAAAATCTTGACCATCGGCTAAGAAACTTCAAAGGCGGTGCTGTCATTACGAGACGTTTTTAAAGACGGGGCCTCCGTGTTGAGAGCCCGGAAGATTCTCCATTTGTATTCCATCAGGCCGGGCTTTCTTGTATTCAGGAAAAATGATGCGGCGCTATTCATGAGATACAACCCCCATCATTTTGCCCGGAAGCTTAGTTATAATCAAGGAGTCCCGCTGGAGGCTTTCTTGGTAGAACTCGTTGCCACTAAAGTAGGAATGCGGGGCGCGCTGCATCATTTCATGCGCTTAAATACGGGATCTCACTTCTTTATCAGTGAACCGAGTTGCGTCCCGAGGGCCTTCAACGTACACGTGGCCTGGTATCAACATGCAACGGGTGCTGTTATCAGGGAAGAGAAGCGGCTGCTACTCGACCGCAAGGGTGCACCCCCTGCTAGTGACCGAAACCTCCCCTTGAAACGACGGACCATTGTCATTCCTCTGCTAAGAGGAGGTGCCGTGATTCAAGCCCCCGAGGACAGGCCTGAGCTACCAGTGCCTCGTGCTCCCGTGGAGACGGTGGATGTACCACCGGTACCCTGTGCTCCCGCGGAGACGGTAAATGTAGCTTCCCCAAAATCTGGCATTGGCTCTGATATCGGGACTCGTCGCCCCAAAGTTCCCACCATGCGTAAGCTTGTGCTTGCTGCGACTGGAGCTCGCGCACAGAAGAGGAAGAAGAAGTCGGTCCTCTCTCTAGATGCTGTACTCGGCCTGGAGCCTCAGGTTCCTTTTAATGAGGTCCTGAGCGAATATGGGACCAACGAAGGTCTCTTCATAGCGCCGGAAGATACTGATCTCAAGGCCGCTATTGCAGCTTCTGTGCGATCCGCAAGCCACCAAGCGGAAATGGCCACCCTCGCGCAATCAAGTAAACATCAGTCGCACCTTGTTATTGCATCATATCTTTATTTTTATTATCATGTCTTGACTGACATTTTTCCTTCTGTAACAGGCTTTACCACTGAAGAGGCTCTGGCAGCTTCCCTTAGGACCTTTGAGGAGGAGGAGAGGAATCGCGCCTTGTTGGGCATTGGTATGCCTCGGCTCATTGCATCTTCATTCTCCTTTCTTATGGACAATCTGACCCCTTCTTTATCTTATCGCAGAGACCATAATGTCAATCCTGCAAGGTGGTGCGGAGACTCTTCCCGGGCCAGCAACCGAAGTCCCTGCCCCTTCGGCACTGCCGAAAGAGGCCTTACTCAAACGACCGATGACGGAAGCTATAACGGCTCCAGAGGTAACCCTTGGCGTGGATGACGGCATCCTATTGATGGAGGCATCTAGAATATCCGCTTTGACGGCCCGAGCGGAGAGGAAGCGCCGAATGTGCGCGGTAAGGGAGCGTAGTGCTGCTTTGGCCGCGGGTGCGGGTTCGAGTTCCGCTACCCCTGCCCCTACTCCTTCAGAGGAATCCCTGGATGCCTTTTCTACTGCCTACAGACGGGTAGCATGTGCGGCTCGGGAAGCGGTCAGAAGACCAACTCAAGGTAATGTGACACAGGGTTCTGTTGTCAATGTTTTAAACATCAGTTCTCATATATCTTATCTTGCGGGGCCGAGTTTTACCGAAGAAGTGGCGGCGACCGCTAAGCCTGGGGTAGCGGTAGAAGAAGTAGTCGTGATTGCCGAACCTGAGGCAATGGTAAGTGAGATGGCCACAATTGCCGAGCCCGAGGTGGTCATGGGTGAGATGGCTACAGCCGCCAAGCCCGAGGTAGTCACTCTTTCGCAAGAGTCGGGTACTGCTCCAGTCGTCGCTCTTTCCGCCTGCAGCTCTTTGCCATCTCCTGGCGTCGCAAGCGTTACGACGGCTCTCGTAGAGTAAGGGGATGAGGAGACGGGAGGTGAGACCATCCCGATGGAGGAGGATGAACAGTCGCTATATCAAGTGACGCCCTTGTCGCGGTTCCGACCGGTGACTCACCAGGTAGATCTTGGGTCATTGCTTTTCTTTTTTATTCTGCAATCCTTTTCAATCTTTCCTGACAGTATTTATCTCGTTCCTAATGCAGGTGTGGCGAGTGCTGTGGTCGCGCTACCCAAGGCAACGCCATCAGTTACCGCTTTGACGGTGACCACTCCTCCACCCTCTCTCATACCATCTCAGATGTTGGAAGGTGCGGATTCGTAACCCATCAGTCTTATTTTTTAAGTTGTATAACTTATGTACTGACGTTACATTTCTACGTCCTTGCAGGAGTCCTTTTTAACCACCTGTATTAGGTGTTGCACCCACACTTTTCCTTCCTGTCAGAGATTAGTCCGCCTGCTGGTGTCGGTGAGTATCTTTTCTAAACGACGTCCTTTCTTTAACGGGAAGTCTCATTATTGCTAATCCCTTTTTGTATTGCTTGTATCCTTACAAATCGAAGGCGGGGACGAGGCTATCGTTGAGCCACCAGTACTCCCAGCTCTGCCCCCTCTTGCAGCCGGTATCGTAGACCCTATTTTTCGTGTGTTTTCGTTATTTCCTGAGCCGACTTATGACTATGATTTATTTTGCAGCAATCACATCGACTCCAGCCCCGCTCGAGTCTCACATTATGATGCCGGCAGGGCCCTTTTCAAGACGTCCATCCTCGAAAGGCGCCGCGAATAGTCTGCGCATGCTGAGCGACTATATTGAGGAGCTCGGCGTGGAGATTCCTACATCTGCTGCGGATTTTGCCACGGAGGTTAACCCTATGCTGGCGACGCTCGTGAACTTTCATGGTGAGGGCGTCGTTGAATCTTGGGTTAATCGCTGCAGGGAAATTGAGGCTTGCCTGCACGAGCTTGAGCTTAGGCGTCCTGCTCCTGAGATTCTGGCTGTGAGCACTCAACGGGATGCGTAGGTCGAGCAGCGTACTTCTTACTTACGCCATCTTGAACAAGAAGTGGCTTTAAAGCAGAAGGAATGTAAAGAAACTTCAAGAGAATCTGCTCGACTGCATGCTCAGGTTGATGCGAATGCTGCGCAGTTGAAAGTTATCTTCGAAGGCCTTCTGTGATGCATTTCCGACGGGTTAACACTGATGCAGAAGCTCGACATTGTCGAGCGGGATGCACAAAATCGTGAAGCATTTCGACGGGCCATCGAGGAACAACTTTCGTCTTACTTGCAGCAGCGAGCCCAGGTCGAAGCGGAGTTGGCCGCTGCAGCTGATCAAGAAGAGGGGCTGAGGGAAGTGCGCGAGTGGCTGATCGAATTATTGAAAGCGCTGTTTCCCCCAATCAGAGCAAAGCTCTGTTCAAATTCCAAGGCGGGAAATGAAGCAACGCTTCTGTTTTCCCCAATCAGAGCAAAGCTCTGTTCAAAATCCCAAGGCAGCGCACCCTAATCAGAGCAAGGCTCTGTTTTAAAATTCAAATTTTAAATAAAGGAAGCAACGCTTCAGATAACTTGCGCTCTGTGCTGCGCGCCACGTGTCAAACAGTGGTGCGCTAGCACAGTTGCGCTGCGCGACACGTGTCAGCGCAGGTGCGCTAGCGCAGTTACGCTGCGCGACATGTGTCAAGCGCAGGTGCGCATGCGCCAACTGCGCCAGCACTAAAACTTAAATAATAAATTATTTAATTAATCAGAATTAAAATTCTAGAAAGATCTTTCCAATCTTATTAAAATAAGAAGATTGTATTCTGTAAAACAGAGGCCTTAGGATCAAAGATCCAACGGTGGAGAAATATCCCCAGATCAATCAGAGAAAGATCTCTGTAACTAACTCAACAAACCAATTGGCCCTATATAAAGGCCCCTAGACTCTTAGTCTCACATATACAGAAATATAGAAATAGAAAAAGGGGAGAACTCTGAAAAAATTTGAAAGGCAAGCCTTTGAAGAAAGAAGATCATCTTCTTCAAGATAAAGAATTAAATTCTTGGAAGAACAGAGATAAAAACACCTCATAAAAAGAAGAATTTATTCTAAAAAGATCAAAGATCTAAGAACAAGATCAAGATCTTCAATATAAATGAGAAAAAGAACATAAAGATCCAATCATAAAAAATTAAAGAAGTAATTTACTTCATTTCTAGATCTTCTGATCCATATAAAGGCACAGCCTTTTGATGAACCATTGGTTCTTGGATCTTGAGGTAGAACCTCTTTAGAATAAGAAAAACTTGTTTCTTTGATCTTAATTAGATCAAGATACGCTCTGTGCTATTGAACAGTGCCCTGCCCTCTTAATCTGGGCCTTTGCGCTCCTTGGACTGGTGCAAGTCACCAGAGCGCGCCAGGTGTCAACCACAGAACAGTCTGCGCCTTGCGCTCCTACAAACAGAGCGCTGCGCTCTTGGATTGGCGCACTGCACCAGAGCGCGCCACGTGTCAGCAGCGCACTGCACTAACAGACTTGCGCTCATGCAGAGCATGACACGTGTCACCTCCGCATGCGCTGGCGCTTTGCGCTCTTTAATTAGCGCAAAGCGCCTGACAGGCCACGTGGCGCACTGTCAGACCATTAAAATGCTGTGCATTATTAAAAGAGGGCAGAGCCCAATTAAAAGGCCTAGCAGGCCTAATATAAATGCCATGCATTTAATTACAGAGTCCAATGCTATGCATTATTGAAAAAGGGCAGAGCCCAAGTAAAGGCCTAACAGGCCAAATATAAATGCTGTGCATTATTAAAAAAAAGGGGGGCAGAGCCAAAATAAAGGTCTAACAGACCAAAAATAAATACTATGCATTAATAAAAGGGCCGAGCCCAAATAAAGGCTCAACAGCCAGAACAATAAAATGTTCAACTCATATGAACTGAGCCCATATGCTCATAAACCTTCAAACAGACTTTAGTCCCAAATTGGACTATAGATCTCTCAACCAACATCGGTTCAAGGGTACATCTCTGAACTCCTCTGATATTTGTCGTTGTAATCCTTCAACGTCTTCAGAGAGGTGACGGGTCCCGACGGCCATACATTCCATGGACCATCATGTCCCTAAACTGGCAATCGACCGTAATGTCACTAAACTAAATAATAGAGCCCCCAAATGCTCTTTTGTTGGATCTAAACGATCCCGTTAAGTTGATCTTAGTCTAAAATTAGACTAACGTTTAAGTTTATCTTAGTCTCAAATGAGACTAACGTATCCTTAAACCAAAACCCCAAACCCAAATCTAAGAAAATACGGATTTGGACTAATCCACGTCCTACGGGCGACCACATAAATTAGTCTCCGTATACAATCCACGGGCAACCACAAACAAAACAAATACCCACAACACGAAGTGACCATCTGGAGAAGGAGAAAGTTGTTACAGCGGTGCGGTAGCGTAATTAACTGTAGGGGCTTACGCCTGTAGGGAAGAGCGTCCCTACAATCAAAAATCCTTCAAACGAGGGGGAATCTGACGAAATCTGCTACATCGGACGCATCCGTTTAAACCTTCGATACACGTTTCCATAAATCAACTTGGCATCTTCGGAGAGGTGGACGGATAGCACCAATTAGCATCTGCCCCGAATTTCAGGGAAGACGTTCGCCGCGTCTTCGTCGCGTCCTTCGAAATGGAACAGATTCTGGCACGCCCGGTGGGACCTTTACCTCTTTCCACTCCACACTTCGTGTGTCGTGTTCACGAACCAATCGCGGTTTGTTAACAGTTGCCTGTGGATTCGAGGTACTTAGATTTGGTGTCTTACCCCGTGCAGAAAACAGAAGATCAATGGCTTCAAACTGCACTACCTGCAACTGCAACTCTCACTCCGTCCTTGCTGGAGGAGTGACATACGGGCCCCAAGCGGCCTCCTTTTTCAAGATGCCAGTAGGGCAGGTAACTCAAACCACCACTGGACTATTCTTCGGGACCATACTCCCACCCATGAGCTTCAACGCCCCTGTACCGTCACAAGAAGCTCTCAAAAAGTCGGTATTCGATCGTCTTGCTACTGCTGCGGCCCCTCTCAACGGGTCACCCAACTCCACAGCCTCAGTTTTTAACAGACTAGGTCAGAGCTCCAACGGGCCCATAATGAAGCCTGCAATACCAGAAAGCGTTATCCCGAAGCGGATAGCCATCCCTGCTCCCAAAATCGTCAAGGCGGTTTCTCCTGCCAAAGGATCGGTCTTCACAAGACTGACTATTTCTGCTCCCGTTCCAGGCAAAATCACCAAGGTTGCTTCCCCTACTCGGAAGTCTGCTTTTGATAGATTGACCGTCCCCATTCAACAGACGTCGGTCTTTAAAAGGCTGATACCAGCAAATTCTGACCAACACAAGGGGCATGAGGAGGTCACCCCTACGGCTAAACCAACTCCAATCGCGCGATATGCTCGCCGTCGTCACTGGCGCCGAGTACGGAAGGCTGGGGGCAGCTCTCCCTCTGGATTTACTCCACCAGCTCCAACGGTGGGGATCGATGCTGCTGTTCCAACCGAGAACAGCTTTGAACTGCTCAACAAGGTCCGCAGAAACTCTCCTACTGCAGTGCTGAAGAGATCTCCTCCACCTGTGGAGAATGCTCCAGAGAAGAAGCCGGAGCAGCCCCCTCAGCGGCTGTCCCCCAAAATTTACAAAGTCTGGCGACAGGTCCAAGAGTCGGTGATTGATCAAGATTACTCCCGCCGACAGAAAAAGATAAAGGTTCAGCGAGAAGAGAACCATCCTGTCAAGCCACAAAAGGCGACAGCTATATGGGTGCCCACTGCAACGGCTCCCTCAACGTCAATCACTCAAAAGAAAAGGAGGCCGCAAAAAGCCCCTGTGAATATGGCGAACCGTAAAAGCGCTGAGCACAAACGCCCCAAGTCTGGGGGCATAGTGGTGCATACTGTTTATATGGCATCCGGGAAAGAGGATAGCCGTGGTTCGATGGGTCACCGACCACTCACCCGATCCGTGACAAAAGCCCAGGAGCAGCAACAGAAGCTTCAGGAAATGCTGACGCAAATGGCTGCACTCACCGGGCCAAAAGAAAGCCCGGAGGTATCATCAGAGCAGCGTCACGAACAAGAAACCGATGCTGACTTCTTACGCAGAGTCCTCGAAAAGAAGGACAAAGAAGCCGCAGAGCAAACGACTAACATAAAGCGAATGGCACTTCTCTTCCAAGACATGGTCGGGATGATGTTACAGCCGGATCCTCCAGCCGAAGACCCTCCGATCATTATTGAAGACGATAGAGGGGAGACATCTAATCCTCCTCCGGCTCATTCAGCAGTCAAGGAGGAAACTATCTCCAAGGCCGCCCTGGATGATTATATTGCTCAGCAGATACGAGTTCATCAGGAAAATGAAGCGGCTGGGTAAATTGTTAGAACCAGACGACCCTACCAGGGCTGGTATGACCAAATCAGTTACCCGCCGGGATATACGATCCCTAAATTCCATGTGTACAAGGGGACAGGGAATCCACATCACCATGTCGCTCAATTCAGGGCCTTATGCGGCAACACTGGAGGCGACGACAAACTGTTGCTTCGCAAATTCGTTGGCAGCTTAGCAAAAACGGACTTTGAATGGTATTCGGAGCTACCTAACGACTCTGTCAAAACATTTGCGGAGATGGAGCTACTGTTTACACAAAGATTCGCGAGTGCTAGTGAACACACCCCGATAACGGCACTGATTAATGCCAGGGTGAAGCCAGGTGAGACGTGGGTCGAGTACGCTATCCGATGGCGGAATCTATGGTCGAAATGCGAACAGCGGATCGAAAAAGTGCCGGCGGTGGGCATGTTCATGGGCACTCTTGATCCGCAAGTGACCATCTCACAATTCATGATGTTCTTCAAGCCAACTACTTTCCAGGCCTTGATCGACAAACTGGCCCAAATGGACCAGATGGGTCACAAACCGTCTCCTCCAAAGCCAGACCCTCGAAATGAGAAAGGAAAAGGGAAAGCGATCGTCATCGCCAATACTCAACAACAGCCGAGCAACTCAAAGCCGGTTGTTCGCCAAAACAACGTGCGTCTACACCTATCCCTCGAGGAGAGACTGGGACGTTCTTACTCGTTTCCTCAGGATAAAACGAGGAGACTGTTCGAGCTGGCAGTGCGCAACAGACTCATCAATCTGCTGAGTCCAAAACGTCCGTTGCAGCCAGGCGATGTCAACGATCTTAATTACTGCCCTTACCACCAAGTAATAAGCCATCCAATCGAAGATTGCTTCATTTTCAAAAACTGGGTTGAAGACCAATACCAACAAGGCAAGATCGCATTATCCGAAAACTGGAAGGTGAACCCGCCACAGCCTCATGCTCCTAAAAAGGTGGACACGCCGGGGGCAACGTGCTCTTTTGTTGAAGAAGCTCCATGGGAGGTCGTTCTTTCAGCCAAGACGAAAAGGACGCTGAAGGATCTCCAAACATGCCCGGCAATCAGGTGGAAAAATTCACTGGAACCCGAGGTCGTCAAGGGAATGCTGAAACCGCGCCCAACTACAAAATCCGGTGGTGATGGTCAAAGCGCTCACACCCAGCCGTCAAAGTCTTCGAAGAAGAAAGAGAAGACCTAAAAGCCCGTGAAGTTTGATGACAAGCGCACGGATCTACAAAAACATATTGACACGCTGGAAGAATATAATCAGAAGGCGCGGACTCCAATCACTCTCCAAGAATTCCTCGGCCACGTCCTTGAAGACGGAGATGATGACAAGGACTCGTCGGATGAACCTGATGATTACGTAGCAAGTTGCCATGTGATCTCTCATTCATCGCTAGACAATGAATAGGCTCCTTGCACAAAGAAACTGGGGGCAGAGCCTGAATCGGAACTTCTGGGGCCGTTAGATGAAATGATCGACGCCTTCCTGAGTGAAATTCATCTGAAAAGTAAAGCTGATCGGGAGTGTGAGATGGCCATATTTGAAAAGGCCAAACGCCGGCGACTAGACAAAAGAGTCGAAACACTCCCACCAGATCAAAGTACATCCGCCGCAAATGAAAGCAGGATCAAGATAAGGAAACGACTCGCCAAAGCCATATCGATGTGGATGAGGCCACCCTCCTTCAGAGAAAATTCTCCTGGTGGGATACATCTTGATGAAGCGGACGTACATCCTAAGTTCTGCTTATATCATCAGAAGATCACACATCCTACTGAAGATTGCAACTCCTTTAAGTGTTGGTAGCAAGAGTATGTCGCACACAGGCAACACTTCAACAGGACAAAGCGTGAAGCTCGTAGACAGCAGAAAAGTGGGACAGATGAGCATATAAGAATAGCCGGCAATTGTCATAAGGTTGATCCCGAGGGACCGTGAATTCTCACCTTTGGGAGCGACTCCGACGAAAAAGAAGCCCTCGGCCCTCTCTTCAAGGAATCCATCTCTGAAACGAAATAATTGAGGAGTTGCGAGAACATTCATCCGTGCAAGGGCATGCTACCCGGAATGAATCTCGGACCGTCAAACAAAGGTTCGAACAAAAAGGATAAAGGGAAAGGAAAAATGGCCTTTATCGTCAACGCTCAACAACAATCGAGTGACCCTAGACCGGTTGTTTGCCAAAGCAATAAGCGGCAACCCTTCTATGAAAAGTTGAAACGTCCTTACTCATTTCCTCGGGATGAAACGAGGAGGCTGTTCGAACTAGCAGTGCACAACAGACTTATCACTATACCGGAGCCGAAACTCCCACTACAACTGAACGATGTCAACAATCCTAATTACTGCCCTTACTACCAAGTATTGGGCCATCCGATCGAAAATTGCTCCATCTTCAAAAACTGGGTTGAAGACCAATACCAACGAGGTATGTTCGCGCTGTCCGAAAACTGGAAGGTAAGCCCGCCACAACCACATGCTCCGAGAAAGATGGATACGCCGGGGGCATTATGCTCATTCATAAGGTAAGCATCATAAACTGAGAAGTCGGTAAATTAGAGATTCGCCTCAAATACGGCGACAACGGACCGAAACGTCCTTAAACTAACGGTGGACCGAAACGTCCTTAAACTAACGACGGACCACTATATCCTAAAACTAGCTGTTGACCGAGATGTCGATAAACTACGGCGGATCGCAGTATCCCGAAGCTGATAAAAAAAAACAAATAAAAAAAAACGGTATGTCCATAAGCAAAATGGGCACGGATGAAAACCCGAAAGGGCTCCGTGAGTAAAAACAGCAGGGCTACCGGCGAGTGTTTGTGAAAACCCAAAAGGGCGCAACCTCGTTATATATAAAAAAAAGAGAGAATAAAAAAAAATGGTATGGCCATAAGCAAAATGGGCACAGATGAAAACCCGAAAGGGCTCCGTGAGTAAAAACAGTAGGGCTATCGGCGGGTGTTTATGAAAACCCAAAATGGCGCAACCTCGTTAAGAGACACTTACAGGGTCCTCTCGACCTTGTAAGAAGAAACCACCTGCGTGAGATCCTTACGACTCACAAGGGAGCAACACACTTAGGGATCCCTACGATTCCTAAGGAGAAATTACACTTGCGAGATCCTCACGACTCGTAAGGAGAACTCTCTTATGGGACCCTTACGGCTCATAAGATTTGAAAGTCTTAAGTTACAGAGACCTGAACCTGTTCTTAAGCAACCCCCACAACCTCCGACACTGCCCTACAAGCGGGTCAATACTGACCCTTGTATACAATCCACGGGCGCGAATAAACATTTCCCTAACCAAGTCCCACCCGTGACTAGGGATATATCCATATGGTGAACAACCCTTGTATGTCCTCTCGACTTATCAGGAGAAAACCCTTTTGTAAGATCCTTACGACTTACAGGGGAATACGCACTTAGGAATCCTCAAGATTCCTAAGGAGAAAACGCACCTACGAGATCCTCACGACTTGTAGGGAGAAATACCTTCGTGAGACCCTTACGACTCATGAAGTCAAAAGCCTTAGTCGACAGGATCTTAACCCTGTTTACTAAGCCACCTTTGTTCGACATCGACAGAGGCAAATGATGATTCGTTCCTGGCAATATCCCAGTTGTAGCAATGCTGATACCGAAATCGGTATCCAATTCCAGGCTTACAGCGAAAAGCCAGCAAGCCACACAAGCATACGAAATAGCCGAAATGATAGGGCAACTTGCAACAAAATCAGCAAGTAAAAAAAATATATGCATGTAAAATAGTCGAAATGATTGGGCAACTCGCAATAAAACGCAGCGAGTAAAAATAAAATAAAAATCCGAAATGATTGGGCACCGCGAAAAATAGCCGAAATGATTAGGCAATCGCGACATTTCCCAATGTAAAAGCTGAAATGATAGAGCATCGCGGAAAGAAATAAAAAAAATTGAAATTTATGCCCTACAGGTGAGATTACATCGATCCCTGTATACAATCCAGGGGCACAAACAAAGAGAGAAACACGCCTTACCTCCTCAGGCTCCATCAGAAACGGAGCCAAGTCTCGATGGCCACGTCTACAACCTGGAGACCTACAATAGCGTTCCTCCTCATTCCAGCAGGGCTCAGACGCAACATCACCAAACAGAGCCACGACTTAGTCCCTAATTCCAAACCTCGATGGTTCGCAGACAACCTAGAGATCATCTCGACATGCGTCTCATTACAACAGACGCGACGTCAACAACGGCGTTCCTTCGCAAGTCCACCAGGATGCAGATGCAACGTCAACGAAAGACCTCACGGTCGAAACAAAGCAGAGTGAAGACAAAATCCTAGCTCCACTTCAGCATTCGTCTCGTTACAGCAAACGCAATGTCAACAACGGCGTTCCTTCACAGTCCAGCGGGATGCAGATACAACGCCAACAAAAGACCTCACGGTCGAAACAAAGCGAAGCGACGGCAAAATCCCAGCTTCACCTCAGCATTCGTCTCGATACAGCAGACGAGATGTCAACAACGGCGTTCCCCCGCAGTCCAGCAGGATGCTGATTTGTCTCAAAAATAATATTACCGCAATCAAGAACGGCGTCGCTTGGTAGCTAGCCGGTGAGTACGGGTCGGTCCACAGGGATGTTGTGAATTTCCTAATCGCTCTTACGAGTTAATTCCAAACGGTGTGAATGGATCAATTAAATCTAAAAACTAAAAACTAAATTAATCTAGATCTAAATCTTGCTAGGGTTAGGTTTAGGTTAAGTTTGGAAAGTCAATAAATCTCACCGCTTTCTATACCCACATTAAGATCTTTTAGGAGTTATGGCAATTATTAATAGAGGGCATTAGAACCATCGGGAAGATGTTTCTTCCTCTAGCTTCTTGTCCTTCCTTTATCAATCCTTACCCTAACCTCCATGGAAAACACGCGCAACCGGGCCTTTATACTACGGTATCATCGCTACCTCGTGGGATGGGGTGCCGTAGGGAACGGTGTGTGCATGTATGCATGGAGTCCTATTAAAATATATGACGGGCAAGAAAGGGGTGAGAGATCTTCATCTTTCAAACCTTCCCCAAAGCTAACCCTAACAAGCGAGTAGACTACTCACTCATTAGGGAATTGAAGAACAGATCTAAACTATTTATCTAGGGCAAGGAATTAAAGATCTAACTATCTAACTAGGGCAAGGAATTAAATTTATACTAGGGCAGAGAAAGAAAAATTACCTAGGGCAAGAATTGAAATCACCTACTTACTTTACAGATGGCTCTCTCCAAACATCAACACAAGACTTGTCAGATCTGAATTTCTGAAATGAAAAGAGGTATCGATGCTCTCCAAAAGAAATCTGAATTTTATTGATGAAAGGAGGCATCCTCTAATACAAGAAATTGGGCTTCTATTTATAGGACATAGAAAACCCTAGATTTACAATCGCCGTATGTCTGCTATTACAAAAATACCCCTAGGAAGACTAGTCAGCGCCGCCAAGCAACATGGTAAAATTTTTAGCCACTATGGGCATCATACGGCCGCGGAACTGCGGCCGCAGCCCTGGTTTGGCAGTGGTTCCGCGGCCAAAAGAGGAGATTGTGGGCTGAAACTTCTGGTGCTGCTTCTTGGTGACTTTGGCTTCCTATTTCTGCAGTTGGTTCTTCAGAATGTTTTCTCGTTCTCTTCCAGATCTCCACGATGAATAATTGTAGTGGACTTTCAACGTTGCTTCGTGACGAACTCTTGAACCTTGCACTGCCTTTTACTTTGTGAATTGATCTTTGTGTAGGCTTGATCAAGATTCTACCATTTATTGGTCGTAGTCTCACTTTGTATCATCTTTTTCATCAATTTCATTGTTTTTGCTCCAAGAATCTGTAACCTGTAACTAAGTAGCAGACATGGGTCAAAAGCACCTATTTATTTGTAAAATGCATAAGAATGGGGAATATAATAATGCAATATTATGGTATGAACAAATACCCCCAAACTTATCTTTTGCTCGTCCTCGAGCAAACCTAGTTTTATTCTCAACAAGAACCTAATCTCACTTTCGCAGGGAAACGCGATTGCACTGAGCTCGTGCAACAAGCCATTAAACCTCTAGGTGTCCCTAGTAGGAGGAGTGTTGTCTCCTGAGGGTTTTCAGCGGATCCTACCCACAAAATCCTATCAATTTAGCCAATTAACTTTTATTCTCCAATTAAGTTTTCTAACAAGGAATTCTATTATCTTTGCCTCGTAAATTATCCACCCGTATTTTTCACGCTTCCTTATCATTTAACTTAAAATTATATATGTTCTGCAGACCTATTTAGCTTTTGGCATCTCTTAAGTTTTTCTTCTAGGGTTCTATCTCAACTTAGGAATTTTTATTATCTCTATTAAAGATACAAGTCCTATTCTTCATTCCTATCTCTTATCTAAACCCCAATCACCCACCCCTACGTGTGTGTATAAATCACCCCTACACTTGGAAATTCAAATCAAGCAATCATACTCTTGTCCGTTGTCCAAAACACTTCTTAATTGGTGAATTTTTAGATGAATTTCGCTCACACATCTTTCATGCGACCATTAATACTTCTTGAGGTACCAACAACCGATTACACGATGTGTTTGCACATTAAAACGTAATTCCTAGTCTTGCAACACCTAAGGCTTGCAGTGACTCCCAAACCAGTTGGTCTAAGACACTAGGTGATGAAGCACCCTCGCTAAATATTTTTCTATTTTTGCAGCCTTAAGTAATTACAAAAACCAGTGTTCATTTTTTTCTTTATTCACACTTATATTTTTTTATTTTATTTTCTTCGTACTAAGGACTTTTAGACATGAGCATTTCAAGGTCTCTTCTACTATTCCAAGTTTCAAGGTTCGTGTTTGTGCAATTTGTAAGGTTTATATTTTCAGAATTCAGACTTAAGCTAGGAATTATTTTTCAAACTTATACTTTAATAAAAATATCAATACTCTTCCCTTGTTTTAACTTAGCCCAAGAAGTGAACTCAAAATTTACCTATTTCTAAATAAACTATAAAGACATATACTTTCTACCGTTAAACTAAAAGAAAAGTTATTTTTAGGGTTTTTAATTTACTAAGTCTAGGATCTAGTTGTTCCTAGCTAGTTAACCTTTTTGTAAAACTCAAGTCAATTATGGCCAAAATTGAATACTTTAATTTTTATAATTTCTGAAAATTTTCAATTTTTATGGGTTTTAAAATAAGTATGCAAATGCAAAAATATACATATGAATGCGAAGGAAGAAGGCTTACCGAGCATACCCCCAAACTTAAACTGGACAGTGTCCTCACTGTCATGCTACACCAAGAGGGTTGAGAATGTCGGCATTCCCCTGTTTATTTTAGTTATTGATTTTTTTTCTTTTTTTATTGTTAAAAGAAAAACAAAAATATATATACAACAAGGTTCCCCCCAAACATAAATGAAACAACGTTTCCACTGTTTAAGCGTTAAAGTTTAGAGTTAGGGAGTAGAAAAATCAAACTATACAAGGCCTTACACAGACCAAAAGTTAGCACCAACCATTCAAAAATTCTATCATGATAATGTTGGGGTTGGTGAAAGAATGGAGTGGAAAGAAAAGAAATAAGAAGCAAACGAGACCGTGTGGAGGTAGAAACGGTATACGGTCTCGGTGGAGGAGTATGGCGGAGGGAAAAAAGAAATGGTAGTGGTTCTACTTCTTCGAGTGGAGGTTGGTTAATCATAAAAACCGTATCATTTAAGAATGGGAGTTTGTCGGCGAAAATATCTTCGAAACTTTCGTCGAAGGTCCAATTGAAAATTATCGAACTCAAAATATCGGATTGTGAGTCATCAATACTTGGTATCATGAAAAGAAGATTAGAATAACCAAAGAAAGTGGGAATACGAAGTTGAGGGTGGGGATGGGGTGTATAAATTAGCACAATTTGTAATGAACGATATGTAAAAAGCGATTGTGCTAATCTATCAACCCGCGGAAAAATGAGATTAAATCCCTCAAGATTCATGATCAAACATAGGTATGTCGAACTTGGTATTGGAGATGAAAGCGTAACGGTCTCTTGCAAGGTCAGAACGAGGACGGAGGGAAGTGAGTGAGGAAAGGTATCAGTTAAAGATTTAGGAGGGTGTACACAATCAGTGGAAGGAACATGATGAATTGGGAAATCCGACTCATCAAACAAAACTGGTTCATCCTCAATAATTTCCTCAATGTTCTCCTCAAAATTTTGCTTATCCATGCCATTATCATCAAAATCAAGATGCATATGAAGTTCGGGAAAAACATTTAATGACTCGGGATGATGAATTGGACATAAAATTTCAATCAAATCTACGGGTTCATCATCCAAAATATTCCCGGCGTCTATATACTCAATCAAGTTAAAATCAATTTTTTCTGGCACCTCATCAAAAGCATGGATATTTATCAATTTAGCTTCTAGAGTGGAGGTGTAAATTTCAAAAGGATTAGGTGTGGTATCACTCGAAAGGGATTCTTCACAATCTGGCAAATCAAGCACTACAAAGTCACACAACTCGTTAGATATTTTATTTTCAACTTGTGAATCATTTGGGACAATCGATGGAAAACCGGAGTTGTGGGCTTCAATTGGGTATGGGTAGGTTTGATTTGGAAAGGTGTAGAACTCACTCTCTCCTCTCAAATTCTCACTCTGTCCAACCGCCTCCTCATACATTGGAAAATTTGGAGCTAGTTGGAAACTAGCTGCCGGTTCACTAGGTTGCAGAAGGGCGGCAATGGACGCATCCACATTCCTAATCATTTTGTTTGTTGCTAAAATATAAGCTTCCAACGAATGTTCTAAACTAGACATGGGTTGTGAAGGGGTTTCGGTAAAAGATTCAAAATTGTTTGGATACGTGAAGCTCCCAAATGGCTGTGTAGAAGCAATGTTTAGTGAAGGTGGGAAAGTCGGGTAAGACTGGTAGGAATTGGATGGTTGGACAGGAGTAGGATCAACATTTGGATAAAAAGGTGAATGGACTTGTTAATTCCTAGAACTGGATGTGTGGAGAGGAGTGAAAGATCGGCTACGAGATTGTTCAATATGCTCAGCAATAGACATGGGTTTAGGAGTTACAACAGGACTCGAAAAAGTGGTATCAACGTACGAAGGTGGTGAAGGTTGAAAAGATTGATACAAAGTGGATTGCAACGTCGAACTGTTTCTCCTAGACGCTTCTATTTGATCTTTCAAAGAAATTTTGGGCATAGAGGGGTCGTCCTTAAATCGACTGAAACAATTCGCGTAAGATGCAAAGTTTGGTTCAGGGTACCAAAGTTCGGCAAGAGATTTATGAGGTGGGGTACCCATGATGTCAGAAGGAGAAGAGAAAGAAGGTGGGTGTAAGTGGGGTGCAAGGATTTCTTAGCGACAAAATTTTGCAAGTTTTTTTTTAAAAAAAATTTTCCTTTTTTTTTCTTCTTCTCTTTATTTGGAACTGTTTGCAAAAAAATTTTTTGATAAAGGGCTTAGACAAAAATGCAATCAACCAAAAATGCACAATCAGGCCTAGAACTAGGGTCACCTAGGTCAGTTAGACAGCTCCTAACTGTTCCAAAGGGCTAGAAATAGGACCTCGAACCGTCTCTTCACCGCCAATTGCGGCCAGGTAAGTGCCAGGTGAGTGGGAGGCTCCCCACTACAAGTAGTGGTCCTAATTAAGTAACCACTCGCCTTAGACACACTTCCCTAGACACCGCAAAGTCAGGTTAGGATCAACGGCCGATGCCTATAACTAGTCCCATGTCCTATTGAGCGCGACGTCTTTAGTGCTGAGTCTAGTATTTTTTAATTAAATATTGGTCAATGCATATGCCTTATGTGATTTCTGGGGTCCTGGGAAGGGTGATGAAATCCCCACCCAATCTGGATTGGTCTCAAGCCCCTTAAAGTCCGATTAAAGATATGCAAAACAGAAAAAATCACTTGCAATCAATTTTTTATTTTTTAGCGCGGTGCAAAGAATCCTGCACAAGATTTGTTATTGAGAAGGGGGAAGATTTATAGGCGCAAAGAATCCTGCAGGAGATTTTTCAGAAGAGATATTGAGATTTACAGAGGAGAGAGAAAGGAAGCTCACTGAAAAAATTTCACGTGCTGACGCAAGCAGGGCACGGCGCTTCCGCCGCCAAATCCCCTTTACTACCGCAGTTCCGCGCTCTGTTGAGCGGTTCAGATCCCCAGATTTTGTTTGTTCCTCTGTTTTTGTAATCTTCAGTTGTTAGGATCGTCTGTTCTCTGTTTTGATCTCTGGAGATTTCCAGATCCGAACTTGATTGTAGATACTGCAAAATTCAAACAAAGATACCCTTCACAAAATAACAAAATGATAAATTTTTATATTTTTTTGATTTTTCAGTTTTTATGATTTTTTTAATTTAGATTAACCCGAAATTGCAAAAAGGAAATTTTACACGCCATCCCCGGCAACGGCGCCATTTGATTTGTCTCAAAAATAATATTACCGTAATCAAGAACGGCGTCGCTTGGTAGCTAGCCGGTGAGTACGGATCGGTCCACAGGGATGTTGTGAATTTCCTAATCGCTCTTACGAGTTAATTCCAAACGGTGTGAATGGATCAATTAAATCTAAAATCTAAAAACTAAATTAATCTAGATCTAAATCTTGCTAGGGTTAGATTTAGGTTAAGTTTGGAAAGTCAATAAATCTCACCTCTTTCTATACCCACATTAAGATCTTTTAGGAGTTATGGAAATTATTAATAGAGAGGATTAGAACCATCGGGAAGATGTTTCTTCCTCTAGCTTCTTGTCCTTCCTTTATCAATCCTTACCCTAACCTCCATGGAAAACACGCGCAACCGGGCCTTTATACTATGGTATCACCGCTACCTCGTGGGATGGGATGCCGTAGGGAGCGGTGTATGCATGTATGCATGGAGTCCTATTAAAATATATGACGGGCAAGAAAGGGATGAGAGATCTTCATCTCTCAAAAGCCTTCCCCAAAGCTAACCCTAACAAGCGAGGAGACTACTCACTCATTAGGGAATTGAAGAATAGATCTAAACTATTTATCTAGGGTAAGAAATTAAAGATCTAACTATCTAACTAGGGCAAGGAATTAAATTTATACTCGGGCAGAGAATGAAAAATTACCTAGGGCAAGAATTGAAATCACCTACTTACTTTACAGATGGCTCTCTCCAAACATCAACACAAGACTTGTCAAATCTAAATTTCTGAAATGAAAAGAGGCATCGATGCTCTCCAAAAGAAATCTGAATTTTATTGATGAAAGGAGGCATCCTCTAATACAAGAAATTGGGCTTCTATTTATAGGACATAGAAAACCCTAGGTTTACAATCGCCGCATGTTTGCTATTACAAAAATACCCCTAGGAAGACTAGTCAGCCCGCCAAGCAACATGGTTAAATTTTTAGCCACTACGGGCATCACACGGCTGCGGAACCGCGGCCGCAGCCCTGGTTTGGCAGCGGTTCCGCGGCCAAAAGAGGAGATTGTGGGCTGAAACTTCTGGTGCTGCTTCTTAGTGACTTTGGCTTCCTATTTCTGCAGTTGGTTCTTCAGAATGTTTTCTCGTTCTCTTCCAGATCTCCACGGTGAATAATTGTATTGGACTTTTACCGTTGCTTCGTAACGAAGTCTTGAACCATGCACTGCCTTGTACTTTGTGAATTGATCTTTGTGTAGGCTTGATCAAGATTCCACCATTTATTGGTCGTAGTCTCACTTTGTAACTTCTTTTTCATCAATTTCATTGTTTTTGCTCTAAGAATCTGTAACCTGTAACTAAGTAGCAGACATGGGTCAAAAGCACATGTTTATTTGTAAAATGCATGAGAATGGGGAATATAATAATGCAATATTATGGTATGAACAGATGCAGAGGCAACGCCAACAAAAGATCTCACGGTCAAAACAAAGCGGAGTGACGGCAAAATCCCAGCTCCACCTCAGCATTCGTCTCGATACAGCAGACGAGATGTCAACAACGGCGTTCCTTCGCAGTTCAGCAGGATACGGATACAACGCCGACAAGAGACCTCACGGTCGAAACAAAGCAGAGTGATGGCAAAATCCTAGCTCTACCTCAGCATTCGTCTCGTTACAGTAGACGCAATGTCAACAACGGCGTTCCTTCGCAGTCCAGCAGGATGCAGATACAACGCCAACAAAAGACCTCACGGTCGAAACAAAGAGAAGCGACGGCAAAATCCCAGCTTCACCTCAGCATTCGTCTCGATACACCAGACAAGATATCAACAACCGGCGTTCCTTCGCAGTCCAACAGGATGCAGATGCAACGTCAACAAAAGACCCCATGGTTGAAACTAAGCGGAGTGACGAAAAAATCCCAGCTCCACCTTAGCATCCGTCTCATCACACCAGATGCGATGTCACTACAATATTCTTCCTCCAATAGGATTCGGACGTGCCAAAACAAATGAAGCAAAGGCAATATTCCTAGCTTCAAAGTCTTGACGGCAACTCATATAAAGCCTGAAAGACAATCGGAGATCATCCCACACCAGCACGAAGTGGTCACCACCTTGGCATTCGTCTCGATACAGTAGGCAAAATGTCACTACAGTGTCCTTCCTTCAACAGGTTTCGGACATGACAAAACAAACGAAGCAAAGGCCAAATTCCTAGCTTCAGGGTCTTGACGGCAACTCATATAAAGCCTGAAAGACAATTGGAGATCATCTCGCAGCAGCGCGGAGTGGTCACCACCTCGACGTTCGTCTCGATACAGCAGACGAGATGTCACCACAGCGTTCTTTCCCCAGCAGGATTCAGACGCGGCAATCAAACAAACAGAGCCACGGCAAAATCCCTAGTTCCAAACCTCGACGGTTCTCCAACAACCTAGAGACAACCGCGACATTCGTCTCGATACAGCAGACGCAATGCCAACAAACGAAGCGAAGGCCAAATTCCTAGCTTCAGGATCTTGACGGCAACTCATATAAAACCTGAAAGACTATCGAAGATCATCCCACACCAGCACGGAGTGGTTATGACTCATCGGGGCTCTCTAAAATGTGCCTAACCTCAAGTAAAAAGCAGCATGGCAAAATTCCTAACGCTTGCTCTTCCGACGGTCAAATTGCCTAGGAGGATTTCTTGAAGACGTCTTGTCCAGCCCCTGAAGGGATCAGAGACATGACAGTCGTAAGGCTACTCGAACAGCAAGGTTGCCTATCGAGGAATATATCAGCCGACGCGACAGTACGATGGACAAAACCCTAGTACCACAGACCCTAACGGACCTCTGTCGTAAAGAGCAGAGGTTAACTGCGGCGTTAGGATATCCTTGCGTGAAATGCTCGATTCGTCTCGACTCGTGAGGTAAAGCCTTAGTCAGTGGGGATTAAAAAACCTGTTTCCTAAGCACTGGGGTCCTACAAGTCGGTCCAAAACAGACTCTTGCATACTATTCACGGACCACACTTTCCAAAGTCGAATCTCGATAAGGAGGGAAACAACCACTTACGAGTCCTCTCGACTTGTAAGAGGGAAAATTCTCTAGTGACATCCTTATGACTCTCGGGAGAAAACACACTTAGGAGTCCTCACGACCCCTAAGGAGAAAATACACCTATGAGATCCTCTCGACTCGTAGGGAGAAAAGTCTTTATGAGACCCTCACAGCTCATAAAGTTGAAAATCCTTAGGTAACAGATCTGAACCTGCTTCCTAAGCCATCACTACTCCCCAAAGTATTCAAGACGGAATGTTCTATATCACCTACAGGCTATGCTTACTTAAGGAATATGCCAATAACAAAGCAGAAAATGAAAGGAAGGAGGCAAAAGATTTGTCATTCATACTTGGAAATTTCTTACACCAATAAAGACAATAAACAAAAACAGCATTGTTGAAATGCTATTACAATGGCAAAACCTCAAATCCAGGACATGGATTGAGGAACTCGAAAGTGACCTTGTCCAGGACTTTCCAAGCCTGGCAAACCATCCTAGTGTGCTTTCTTTCGCGAGCACGAGCGTCGGGATCCCCACTGATGTCCTCCACCCTCCGATAAGCAGCAAGTATGGCGGACTGTTGAAAGGCCTGGTGTAGGAGATCGACAAGATTGTCTCGCCGTCTCTTCGAGATTAGGTTCATCAGGTACACTGAGTGCACCTTATCCTCGGCGGCATCTAACGCCCTGAGCGGCACGCCGGTAAAGAATAGAGGAAGCGCTTCCTAAATTGCTCCCACAATAAGCTTCAGGAGAGGGGAGCGTCGAGGAAGCAGTTGATCGTTATATGCGTCGAAGCGACTCATAATTTCGGCACACTCGGCGTTTGTGAGTTCTCAGTTCTGAGAACGGCCGAGTCGGTGAATGTCTCCATAAGAGATGATCTCATCAAGGTCATACATGTGGGCGTCCATTACTCCTGTAAAAGAAAATCAGCAAAATTAGCAGACAGACTGATTAAGCAAGATGATATAATTCGTAAAAAAAAATAATAAATTGCCATCTTTAACCTCCAAGATCCATGAAAAACTCTTAAAAGTTCTTCTATATGATTTGGAAGGAGCAAAGCTCCATTAATGAATTAAGAAAACACAAGAAAAATCCTTTTAGAGAGCAGAGCTCTATTAATGGAACCCTAATAGGGTTCTCTTTAGTCCCCTTTAGATCCCTTTAGACCTATAGAGCAAAGCTCTGCTAGTGAAACCCTAAATGGGTTTTCTTTAGATCAGGGGTCTATTAAGAGCAAGGCTCTTAAAATTAATTTAATTTAATCTAATTTAATTCTTACCTAAAAATTCTCTAAAGTTCTAACACTTAAAAGTTCTTGAAAACGAGAGCAAGGCTCTGAATAAAATTCTCAAGGAGGAGATGAAAATCATCTAAGGGACCGAAGGTCCTATTTATAGGCATTGAGAGCAGTTTCAACTTCCAAAAGTTGGCGCAACGGTTGGAATTCTGCCAACGCTGTGCTCACGTTTAGGGCCACATAAGCGCAACGGTGGGGGGCATTTATTTCCCCCAATCAAAGCAAAGCTCTGTTCAAATTCCAAGACGGGAAATGAAGCAACGCTTCTGTTTCCCCTAATCAGAGCAAAGCTCTGTTCAAAATCCCAAGGCAGCGCACCCTAATCAGAGCAAGGCTCTGTTTTAAAATTCAAATTTTAAATAAAGGAAGCAACGCTTCAGATAACTTGCGCTCTGCGCTGCGCGCCACGTGTCAAACAGTGGTGCGCTAGTGCAGTTGCACTGCGCTCTGCGCTGCGCGACACGTGTCAGCGCAGGTGCGCTGCGCTCTGCGCTGCGCGACACGTGTCAGCGCAGGTGCGCTGCGCTCTGCGCTGCGCGACACGTGTCAGCGCAGGTGCGACACGTGTCAGCGCAGTTGCGCTGCGCTCTGCGCTGCGCGACACGTGTCAAGCGCAGGTGCGCTTGGGCCAACTGCGTCAGTACTAAAACTTAAATAGTAAATTATTTAATTAATCAGAATTAAAATTCTAGAAAGATCTTTCCAATCTTATTAAAATAAGAAGATTGTCTTCTGTAAAACAGAGGCCTTAGGATCAAAGATCCAACGGTGGGGAAATATCCCCAGATCAATCAGAGAAAGATCTCTGTAACTAACTCAACAAACCAATTGGCCCTATATAAAGGCCCCTAGACTCCAAGTCTCACATATACAGAAATACAGAAATAGAAAAAGGGGAGAACTCTGAAAAAATTTAAAACGCAAGCCTTTGAAGAAAGAAGATCATCTTCTTCAAGATAAAGAATTAAATTCTTGGAAGAACAGAGATAAAAACACCTCATAAAAAGAAGAATTTCTTCTAAAAAGATCAAAGATCTAAGAACAAGATCAAGATCTTCAATATAAAAGAGAAAAAGATCATAAAGATCCAATCATAAAAAATTAAAGAAGTAATTTACTTCATTTCTAGATCTTCTGATCTATATAAAGGCACAGCCTTTTCATGAACCATTGGTTCTTGGATCTTGAGGTAGAACCTCTTTAGAACAAGAAAAACTTGTTTCTTTGATCTTAATTAGATCAAGATGCGCTCTGCGCTATTGAACAGTGCCCTGCACTTTTAATCTGTGCCTTTGCGCTCCTTGGACTGGCGCAAGTCACCAGAGCGCGCCACGTGTCAACCACAGAACAGTCTGCACCTTGCGCTCCTAAAAACAGAGCGCTGCGCTCTTGGATTGGCGCACTGCACAAGAGCACGCCACGTGTCAGCAGCGCACTGCGCTAACAGACTTGCGCTCATGCAGAGCGTAACACGTGTCACCTCCGCATGCGCTGGCGCTTTGGCTCTTTAATTAGCGCAAAGCGCCTGACAGGCCACGTGGCGCACTATCAGACCATTAAAATGCTGTGCATTATTAAAAGAGGGCAGAGCCCAATTAAAAGGCCTAGCAGGCCTAATATAAATGCCATGCATTTAATTACAAAGTCCAATGCTATGCATTATTGAAAAAGGGCAGAGCCCAAGTAAAGGCCTAACAGGCCAAATATAAATGCTGTGCATTATTAAAAAAAAAAAGGGGGCAGAGCTCAAATCAAGGTCTAACAGACCAAAAATAAATACTATGCATTAATAAAAGGGCCGAGCCCAAATAAAGGCTCAACAGCTAGAACAATAAAATGTTCAACTCATATGAACTGAGCCCATATGCTCATAAACCTTCAAATAGACTTTAGTCCCAAATTGGACTATAGATCTCTCAACCAATATTGGTTTAAGGGTACATCTCTGAACTCCTCTGATATTTGTTGTTGTAATCCTTCAACGTCTTCAGAGAGGTGACAGGTTCCGACGGCCATACATTCCATGGACCACCATGTTCCTAAACTGGCAATCAACCGCAATGTCACTAAATTAAACAATAGAGCTCCCAAATGCTCTTTTGTTGGATCTAAACGATCCCATGAAGTTGATCTTAGTCTAAAATTAGACTAACGTATCCTTAATTAACGTTTAAGTTGATCTTAGTCTCAAATGAGACTAACGTATCCTTAAACCAAAACCCCAAACCCAAATCTAAGAAAATACGGATTTGGACTAATCCACGTCCTACGGGCGACCACATAAATTAGTCTCCGTATACAATCCACGGACAACCACAAACAAAACAAACACCCATGACACGAAGTGACCATCTGGAGAAGGAGAAAGTTGTTACCGTGATGCGGTAGCGTAATTAACTGCAGGGGCTTACGCCTGTAGGGAAGAGCGTCCCCACAATCAAAACCCCCTCAAACGAGGGGGAATCTGATGAAGTCTGCTACATCGGACGCATCCGTTTAAACCTTCGATACACGTTGCCATAAATCAACTTGGTATCTTCGGAGAGGTGTACGGATAGCACCAATTAGCATCTGCCCTAAATTTCAGGCAAGACGTTCGCCGCGTCTTCGTCGCGTCCTTCGGAGGGGAACAAGCGCTTTCCTCTCAATAATTTTTTTGTACCATTTATAATTTTGAATAAAATGTATTCATTCCTTTATTTTTTTCATATGATGTATTTTGTACCCAACTGAATGTTAGTTATATGTATGCCCTAGAGGCCATTACTGTACATTGGATGTATATTGTAGTGGATGCTGGGACATATATAGGGAGGACTTTCTTGCTCGACATGATAGTATGCTATCTGGTTGCTCTTTACCTTAACGTGTACGCAGATTGTCTCTCTATTACATGTTGGTAAAGCCCTATAGGATGTGTACTTGACTACCTGGACTATGATGCGGATCATACTAGTGGGGACATGGTAGTCCATAAGTACATCCTTGAAAGTCCCTAGTCGTGGGTGTATCGAGATGGGGCATCGATATACCAGAGTAGACTAGCGTGTACCTTCTCGACCCATACAGATGGGCGATGGATGATCCCATATCCGTCGGTGTTTGAAATCAGATATGATATACGGGTGCTCAGTAGAGACTGGGTACACTGGACGGACTCGCCGAGAACTCCCAGATGGTATTATACCTTACGTCAGATGGCAGTTCTCTGGTGACACTGGTACAGAGTGGTCTGTTGACCCGAGATCGTCATAGAGTCTTGTGTGGTTCCCACTGTGCTTTGATTTCCATCTTACCACATCCAAGAGGGCGTACAAAACGGTGGTTTTTGGGTACAGTCCCGAGTCACATGGAGGCAATGAGCGATAGGAGGGGATTCGTCTCTCCCGGTATAGGGAGTTGATGTTGCGTTGTGTTCGATTGGCTATAACAGGAAATCCCTGGCCAGGGTTACTGAGATATACTGGTAAGTGTTACCAGTAGTTTCTCGAATTGTTATAGGCCTCATATCGACACGACTTATCGAGCTATTGGGGTCTGACGTTTACCACCCCTAGGCAAGATATGCGACATATCAGACGATCAGACCGGACTGTACGGTAGTGTTACTGGTTGGATTCACTGGAGTGTGAGCGGGCTTGCTCGTCGATCTTCTGATCGCTCAATACCCGGGTGGCCGTTACGTTTAGCAGACCGCTTGCGGCTTGTGGGTGCTTGATATGATCATCACCTGCTGCCGGCGTATTGACGAGTCTTTAGAGTCCTACACAGAGGTTTCCTGGCTCAAGCGAAACGAAATAGGAGCGCATATGAGATATGTACGGGACCGAGAATAATGCGTGTATGTGATACCGTATTTCATTCTCGCGATGAATGTTTCGAATGGTTGTATGCGATATAACCTAGTTATCGAATCGGAGATTGATTCGATAAGTCGATACATTGTATACTAGTCGGTTGTGTGCGACATGACCGGATCATTGAATCAAGTGTTGATTTAATTATTTAATGCATAATTATATATTTGATATATTACTTTGCATTAACTAGTATTGGTTCACTTTAAATGGATTTTCTCACTTGATGTGCAAGAAGTATATGTGATATACTTTTGTGCACATATTTGTATCATGTTTGATGATACTTGATCATGTGGTTAAGTGTAAAGGATTAAACCATGGTTAAGAGATGATTAGGGTTTTGCTTCTTCATTTATTTGTTTATTTATTTATTTGGAAAAGATAAAGATGAGAATGGTGGCTTTCTTTGTTTCTTATTGAAGCTTCATGAAGCTTTGACTTTAGTCACCATTCTTGTCTCATGCTTAACCCTAACCATTTGAACTAACCCTAGTTCATTCTCTACACTTAACTATGGTTAAGATTATGATAAGTTTTCATTTTCTTTTTCATTTTAGAATAACTTATCATATTATCATCATCTTCTTCTTCTTCTTCTTCAAGATGAAGAACCTTGACTTCATCAATGGTGATTGATGAAAATGAGTGAGAAATCCAATTCTAAAGTGAACCCACTTCCTATTTCTTCATCCTCTACCTCTTGCCAAGTAGTAGAGTGTGTTTCCTTCACAAGTTTTCTTGACTTGGTGAAGTTGGAGCTTGATCTAGCGATGCCTCGACGTAGATCATCTTCGGCATCGTCGTCGATGACCTAGCCCGCTTCTTCTCCGATGAAGCCGACGCTAGAGCCCGGGATTTGATATGGACAGCGAGGAGACTTCATTGCGGAGCTATGGAGGTGGAGAAATGGATCTACAAAGGTTGTATGTTCGTTTACTTGTAGTTAAGTGTTAACTAGTTTGCTTTGTCGCCAAAACTTCTAGCCAACGATCTTGTTAGGGTTTCTCGGCACATATAAAATTTCAAATTGGCATGGTTGATGCCTTGTGAGACCTCATTAGGGTGCCTAGGAACCTTTCATTGGTATCAGAGCCTAGCTAGAGCCTTAGGCGAAGTCTAGACGGAGTTTGAAGTCCGATCGACCCGAAATCCCTAACTCCAAATTGCTCTCTATCCTTTTTTGAAAATTGTGGATTTTTCAATATTAAAAATATGCAGAAAATAAAGAAGGATTTTTTATGAATTACTGTCCAAAACGGAGCCTCTAATTCCTCTACTTGACCGCGGAACCGCGGCGTTGACCCCCCTTTAGCGGCGGTTCCGCGGCCTATTTATGATATTTGCGACGGTTCTTTGCACAGTAATTCGTATCTCTGGTTTTTATATTTTCTGGGAATTTTTAATACTGATTACAGAGATGAGTGTTCTGGGTTGTATTGGGGAATTCGTGGATTCGATCGGATTATCAAGTTTTGTCTATGTCGCTTTCCGGATAAATTTTAGAATATGTTAAAAAGTTCGACTGGATATAAATACCCAATTTTTCCCCTGTCGGGAAATTTCCAAGTGTTGGATTTTTCCGTAGTTTAAAGACGTTCTAAGTAGTGCAAGTAACTCGATGGACCCTCTAGAAGACAACAAACCTTAACTCGATTATGTGACCGTCTTGAACTGCCCTTTGAACCTTTGGGTTTGGGGCAGTACGGCGTGCCACATGTGAGGCGTTGGCTTGACCCTTCTACGGCTGGACCGTTGGTACTGAGGCACGAACTGAATGTTTTTATACTTGTTTCATGTGTTGATCTGTATCGGGAAAACTTGGGTGTTTGAATGTTCGATCGGAAAGTTTAACATTTTCTGTTTATCTGGAATGTGATACAACAATTGGAATTCACAAAAGTTATGTGATAACTGAATGAATGTTATAAACATAGCACTTTAGTCTCACTTGATCGGTTGCCACGGAATTTTGATGTGATCAAAAGTCCGTCGCAATCACGTAGCGTACGCGGATACTCGCCGATAAACTTAATAGACAGCCTCACTCCATAGCCCCGACCAAGTGACTGTAGGAGAACCCCGTCGCCGAAAGCATCCGTTCGGGTGCTCGCGGTGGCGGTGTTCCGCCTTGGTGCACTTCGTCGACAGCGTCGGGGTGCGGCCGTCTACTGAAGTTTGCAACGAGCATTCGATCAGGATGTCGGGAATTCTGTTGAATTGCCCGACTTGATATTGAAAAGAGTTTTCGATTTTGAGACTAAAATGCGGGGTTTATAATTGTTAGGCATGCGATGTCTATGTAATTCATTTGGTCAGGCATGCGATGTCTGAGGTGGTTGCGGATTCCAACTGTTGTAGTTTTATACTTTCTTTTCTATGACCGTAAGTGTAATATGTGATATCGCCGGTTTCGTTGCTATATGTCAACGACAATTGGGATGCGCATATTTACTTACGTTGATGACATGAGATGTTATGTGTTGCTGGATATGTTATATTGGATCGTCGCGTTTTGAATAGCCGGGGTTTTTTATGTGAGATGAGTGTTTTTCATTTTCATTCATGTAAAAACTTGTATGTAATATTCTTTTATTGGGGCACTTCCAGGTTGCGGAAGTTGTCACCCTTTGTATATTATTTACTTTTCCGCACTAGGATAGACCCAAGGAGGAGGGCACAAGTAACCGGGTTCTGGAGTCCAGTGGGAGACCAACTCGAGGGGTCGAGTCCGGGTCTCCTAACTCCAGAATTGGTAGGGTTGCTTGCCGCTCTCGTAGGGGTCTAGGGGTGTGGGTTTGGCTATTCATCGCGACCGTGGAATCCGTGTTTTATACTGGCTCGTATTGAAAACACGGACGTCTTAGTATATCCAATATTTCATATGTTTCTTCTGCTGCGATATCTGTGATGTGATCATGTGATGTTCTGTGATAGATACAGTATATAGTATATATGATATATTATATAGGCGTTACTTATGTTTTACACCCGTGCTAGCCCTACCCCGCTCTGCCGTTAGTTACCTAACCTAACGGTGCATGAGGGGACATCGAGGCGAATGCGGATGGCATAAGTGTACGTCGTATTTATCTGTGATGTTTAGGTATTTAAATGATGGGACTTCATTAATGAGATTAATGAAATAAAAGAAACCTAAGATGTTGTAGAATCGAATTTCAAAATAAAACAGGTAGCTACAGTTCTTGCTTTGCACAGCGGTATATATGATATATCCTGCACCTTATTCGATAAGGAAAGGACCGAGATCCCTTCACCGGGAGTGACTCCTTTAGCAATAACTGGCAGATGCTACACACTCGGTTTGTCTTTTGATTGCTTTTAAGAGTTTTTGCTTTGCACAGTGATATATATGATATATCCAGCACCTCATTCGACCAGGAAAGGACCGACGATCCCTTCACCGGGAGTGACTCCTTTAGCAAAACTACAAAAGCCTCAAAAGCACTCCATTTTAAAATCATTTGATTCTACAACGATATCAAGTTCATTACGCAATAGGTTTTCAGAAAAACCTGTCGTAGCCCTCCGTCATTTCAGATAAGTCCTATTTAGTATTCGTGCTACGTTTGTTGACCTCCGTCAAGGCGTAGTGTGCGGTAGCTAACTAGTATTTATCTGCTTATGCATATGATGCAGATTGGATTAGGGTAGTCGTGCGGCCTTGTTGACCTCCGTCAAGGGTCGTGCGGGTGGGTTTAATTCGATCAAGAAATGACGGGTTGAACTTGACTAGTAGCCTATGGTTTGTTGACCTCCGTCAAGGTCATAGGACGCTAGGGGCAAAATATTATCGGGAATTTCAAGTGTTGAAATTTGCAATGAGATTGCATACCTTCTATGAGATAGTTGGATCCCGATACCCGCTGCGAGTAAGAGTTACTCCTGGGAGAGTTTTACACATTACAATTAGCCGATCAAGTAGGTGTCTAGAAAGGTGTTAACGAAGTTACGCCTCTGGGAAAACGAGGTTTACATTAATTAGGTTCGTGCGAAAGCACGGGGGACCTCCCTCAAAGTACCGACACTGGCCTGGCTGAAAGATTGGCGAACTTGTAGTGTGTAATTAATCCCGGCTAGTCTTTCCTTTTAGGGTTTGAAGGAAGATTTGATAAAAAGCAGTGGGAGCCATCCTGATTAGATAAAATAATAACCAATATATTCTTGCAAAAGCGCACGCTGAGTGTTTTCTTCTCTCTCTCTCCTGGTAGCGACCATGTCACGCCTTAATCAAGATAATAATACGGAATATTGACCGAACCCGCTTGTTATACTGAGCTGGGGAACGTTGGTCCCGCTCCAACTTGTAATTGTTATAAGACAGAGCAGGAAATTGGGGAATACCAGATTTCCCGTGCCGCCCAAACGAAGAGAGTGCATGCTGATGCATCATCTTCGGGTGTGTTCATTATACAGAACTGTTTCTCAGTATCCTCCGCATCCTGGGTATATGATACCGGATCAGGATCCCAGATATGTAATCTGTTACATAGGGCTACAGATAGGTAGAGAACTGAGAACGGGTGATAAGTTTCATGAGACAGAGAATGGGGCAAGTGTTGCAGCCAAGTCTGTTGGTCACTGTCACCCTGTATTACAAAATACATTGATTCTGAACGAATGTTATTAGATACCGAACCTGATATACAAAATCATATCTGTCTCTTTATTAGTAAAGAAACGGTAAAATTTTGTATTGATGGATAATGTTTTGAACATTTCCTATATCAAAAGTTGATCGGTTCAGGCACGTTATCTAAAAGCATTGATGTTCTAAATCAAACTACAGTTCTTAGTATACAGAACACACACAAGAGGAAGAGTTCAGAAATGAACGAATTCTTCTTGAGGTATTGTAGACTAGGTCAGATCAATGTGACCCGACTAGCTAGAGTTTCATAAAGATGCATATTTAAATTAGTTTGAATTTACATCTTGTGAAACTTGCCAGTCATGTCACAGAGATAAGATGACCATAGCTCCGTTTACTGGAAACAGAGAAAGAGTTAATGAACTCTTGGGACTGATACATGATGATGTATGTAAGGTCTCCTGTCTACACATGCCAGGATTGATTCTTTATACTTCATTATATTCTCTGATAATCTCTCAAGATTCAGTCATATGTTCCTGTTGAAACATGAGTCCGAACCTTTTGAGATATTCACAGAATATAAGCGAGAAGTAAAGATCCAAAATACGGGTAAAAGTGTTGTCCTTTGATGAGATCAAGGAGGAGAATACTTGTGCATAGAATTTCTGGATTATTCTAAAGGAGAATGAGATTCTCTCTCAGCATTACTCCTCCGTATACACCATTGCACGATGGTATGTCGGGGCGGAGCAGATACACCCTATTTGATATGGTGTACTCTATGATGAGTACTACTGAGTTACCTTTTTCCTTAGGGGGTTATGCACTTGAGAAGTTGCATACCTATTGAATAGGGTTCCAATCAAATCAGTTGCCTACCACTTCATATGCGATATGGAAAGGGAAGAGCCCATATCTTAAGTTAGTTAAGATTTGGGGTTGACCGGCCTATGTCTAAAAGAAAAATCCGGACAAGCTCGAGGCAAGGTCTGTAATGTAGAACTGGAAAGGTTCCAGCTATACAAACTACAGCTGATGATTTGATAGAACCAAAGGATTCAGTAGATTCCAACGAACCTCAGCCTCTCCGCCGATCTAGTAGGGTTCCTCACCCATCTAAGAGATACTTCTGTTTCTCTATGAAAGTGGGAGCGAGGATTGCATCATGAGATGATGACCCAACTAGTTTCGAGCTGGCCATCAGGAGTAAGACTCTATAAGAATGGCTGGATGCTTAGCGATCTGAGATGGAATCCTTATACACCAACAAAGTATGGACTTTGGTTGCTATATCTGAAGGGTTAAATCCCCATTAGGAGCAAGTATATCTTGAGAAGATTACTTGGTGAAGATGGAAAAGTTGAGACTTTCAAAGCTAGACTTGTTAAAAGTTTGCATCATTGACCAGGTGTGGATAATGATGAAACCTTTTCAAGTAGCTATGCTTAAGTCCATCCAGATCCTACTTGTCACGGCTACATACCATGACTACGATATCTGGTGGTTGGGTGTCATGACTGCTTTTCTAAATGATATTTTAGAAGAGTGCGTCTATAAGTACACAGCCAGAGGGCTTCGTAGACAGTGGGAGCAGCAGAAACGTGTGCAAGATGCTTTATAGGATTAAAGCAGGCATCGCGGAGTTGGAACATCTGTTTTGATGGATTAGTCAAAGAGTTTGACATCATCAAAATGGTAGATGAACCTTGTATAAACAAAAAGGTTGTAGGGAGTATGGTGGTGATCCTCGTAGAGTACGTGGATGACATACTCTTGATAAGAAAGAAGTTTCTTATGCTATGCTCGATCAATCTCCGTTTATCACAAAGATTCTCCGTGTAGGATCAAAATGATACCTCCTAAATCCTGAGTTTTAGATCTATGAGATAGATTTAATTGGATGTTAGGATTCTCACTAGTTGTAGTGAGATGATATCAAACGATTCTGGGGAAAATCACTGGAAAGGTTCCAGGGTGATAAAGACGACAGAATGTCAGTCACAGGCATTGTCTTTACCCTCAGTAAAGGGACGGTATGTTGGAAGAGTTCCAAGCTAGATACCGTGACATACTAGACGATAAAGGCAGGATACATCGCTACTTAAGATGCTACCAAAAAGGCTGTTTGGGTGTATATTGGTTCATGAGATGAACTATGTTCCTCCCATTGTGTGACAATGGAGTTATGGCTTATGCCAAGGAACGCAGGTCCCATCAGTGATCCAGACATATTCTAAGGCAGTATCACCTGATCATGGAGATAGTTGACCTCCAGGGTGATCGAGGTTAGGAGAGCAGACTCAGAAGATAACACGGCGGATCCACTCACGAAGGCCTATTCCCAAAGAGAGACTTTTAGGGGATGGTTGAGTATGTGATACTGCAACCACTGCTACAGATGGCCCTAGTGCAAGTGGGAGATTGTTAGTTATATGTATGCCCTAGAGGCCATTACTGTACATTGGATGTATATTGTAGTGGATGCTGGGACATATATAGGGAGGACTTTCTTGCTCGACATGATAGTATGCTATCTGGTTGCTCTTTACCTTAACGTGTACGCAGATTGTCTCTCTATTACATGTTGGTAAAGCCCTATAGGATGTGTACTTGACTACCTGGACTATGATGCGGATCATACTAGTAGGGACATGGTAGTCCATAAGTACATCCTTGAAAGTCCCTAGTCGTGGGTGTATCGAGATGGGGCATCGATATACCAGAGTAGACTAGCGTGTACCTTCTCGACCCATACAGATGGGCGATGGATGATCCCATATCCGTCGGTTTTTGACATCAGAGATGATATACGGGTGCTCAGTAGAGACTGGGTACACTGGACGGACTCGCCGAGAACTCCCAGATGGTATTATACCTTACGTCAGATGGCAGTTCTCTGGTGACACTGGTACAGAGTAGTCTGTTGACCCGAGATCGTCATAGAGTCTTGTGTGGTTCCCACTGTGCTTTGATTTCCATCTTACCACGTCCAAGAGGGCGTGCAAAACGGTGGTTTTTGGGTACAGTCCCGAGTCACATGGAGGCAATGAGCGATAGGAGGGGATTCGTCTCTCCCGGTATAGGGAGTTGATGTTGCGTTGTGTTCGATTGGCTATAACAGGAAATCCCTGGCCAGGGTTGCTGAGATATACTGGTAAGTGTTACCAGTAGTTTCTCGAATTGTTATAGGCCTCATATCGACACGACTTATCGAGCTATTGGGGTCTGACGTTTACCACCCCTAGGCAAGATATGCGACATATCAGACGATCAGACCGGACTGTACGGTAGTGTTACTGGTTGGATTCACTGGAGTGTGAGCGGGCTTGCTCGTCGATCTTCTGATCGCTCAATACCCGGGTGGCCGTTACGTTTAGCAGACCGCTTGCGGCTTGTGGGTGCTTGATATGATCATCACCTGCTGCCGGCGTATTGACGAGTCTTTAGAGTCCTACACAGAGGTTTCCTGGCTCAAGCGAAACGAAATAGGAGCGCATATGAGATATGTGCGGGACCGAGAATAATGCGTGTATGTGATACCGTATTTCATTCTCGCGATGAATGTTTCGAATGGTTGTATGCGATATAACCTAGTTATCGAATCGGAGATTGATTCGATAAGTCGATACATTGTATACTAGTCGGTTGTGTGCGACATGACCGGATCATTGAATCAAGTGTTGATTTAATTATTTAATGCATAATTATATATTTGATATATTACTTTGCATTAACTAGTATTGGTTCACTTTAAATGGATTTTCTCACTTGATGTGCAAGAAGTATATGTGATATACTTTTGTGCACATATTTGTATCATGTTTGATGATACTTGATCATGTGGTTAAGTGTAAAGAATTAAACCATGGTTAAGAGATGATTAGGGTTTTGCTTTTTCATTTATTTGTTTATTTATTTATTTGGAAAAGATAAAGATGAGAATGGTGGCTTTCTTTGTTTCTTATTGAAGCTTCATGAAGCTTTGACTTTAGTCACCATTCTTGTCTCATGCTTAACCCTAACCATTTGAACTAACCCTAGTTCATTCTCTACACTTAACTATTGTTAAGATTATGATAAGTTTTCATTTTCTTTTTCATTTTAGAATAACTTATCATATTATTATCATCTTCTTCTTCTTCTTCTTCAAGATGAAGAACCTTGACTTCATCAATGGTGATTGATGAAAATGAGTGAGAAATCCAATTCTAAAGTGAACCCACTTCCTATTTCTTCATCCTCTACCTCTTGCCAAGTAGTAGAGTGTGTTTCCTTCACAAGTTTTCTTGACTTGGTGAAGTTGGAGCTTGATCTAGCGATGCCTCGACGTAGATCATCTTCGGCATCGTCGTCGATGACCTAGCCCGCTTCTTCTCCGATGAAGCCGACACTAGAGCCCGGGATTTGATATGGACAGCGAGGAGACTTCATTGCGGAGCTATGGAGGTGGAGAAACGGATCTACAAAGGTTGTATGTTCGTTTACTTATAGTTAAGTGTTAACTAGTTTGCTTTGTCGCCTAAACTTCTAGCCAACGATCTTGTTAGGGTTTCTCGGCAGATATAAAATTTCAAATTGGCATGGTTGATGCCTTGTGAGACCTCATTAGGGTGCCTAGGAACCTTTCACTGAATTCATGAATAAAAGATACATTTCTTTCGCAATGTCTTGTGTCATCTTTCTGCTTTCTTCTCTCTTCTTTTGTTATCAGCATGTTACCTTAGCAAGCTTAGCCGGCAGATGATAGAGTGAGCATCTTGTTTTGGCTTTTTCGAGGGGTAGTGATGGCTTAGAAAGCAGGTTCAGATCTGTTGCCTAAGACTTTTCAATTTCATGAGCTGTGAGGGTCTCATAAAGACTTTTCTCCCTACGAGTCGTGAGGATCTCGTATGTGTCTTTTTTCCTTAGGAGTCGTGAGGATTCCTAAGTGTGTTTTCCCTTATAAGTCGTAAGGAACTTATAAGAGAGTTTTCTTTCTTACGAATCGAGAGGACCCGTAAGTGTTTAATGAGATTGACATATAGATGACGTACTTTCGTGACGGGGTCATGTGGATGAGGTACTTCCGAGACGGGGTCATGTCGATGACATATTTCCGTGACGGGGTCATGTGGATGACGTATTTCCGCGACGGGGTCATGTGGATGACGTATTTCTGAGATGGGGTAATGTAGATGACGTATTTCCGCGACGGGGTCATGTGGATGATGTATTTCCGCGACGGGGTCATATGGATGACGTATTTCCGAGACGGGGTCATGTAGATGACGTATTTCCGCAACGGGGTCATATGGATGATGTATTTCCAAGACGGGGTCATGTAAATGACGTATTTCCGCAACGGGGTCATGTGGATGACGTATTTCCGAGACGGGGTCATGTAGATGACGTATTTCCGAGACGGGTTCATGTAGATGACGTATTTCCGTGACGGGGTCATATGGATGACGTATTTCCGAGACGGGGTCATGTAGATGACATATTTCCGAGACGGGGTCATGTGAATGACGTATTTCCGATACGGGGTCATGTAGATGACGTATTTTTGAGACAGGGTCATGTAGATGACGTATTTCCGCGACGGGGTCATATAGATGACGTATTTCCACGACGGGGTCATGTGGATGACGTATTTTCGCGACGGGGTCATGTGGATGACGTATTTCCGTGACGGGGTCATGTGGATGATGTATTTCCGCGATGGGGTCATGTAGATGACGTATTTCCTAGACGGGGTCATGTAGATGACGTATTTCCGCGACGGGGTCATGTGGATGACGTATTTCCGCGACGGGGTCATATGGATGATGTAGCGTCTGTTGTAATGAGACGAATATCAAAGTGATCACTAGGTTGTCTTTGAACCGTCAAGACTTGGAGTAGGGATTTTTCCATGACTCCAAGGTTGATTGCATCGTCTGAATCCTACTGGAATGAGGAAGAATGCTGGTGATGATCTCTAGGCTGTCTGCGGACCGTCGAGATTTGGCTTCGTTTCGATGAAGCCTGGTGGGAAGGTATGGTTCCCTCTTTGTTTGTGCCCCTGGATTGTATACAGGGATCGATGTGGTTTCACCTGTAGGGCAAAAGATTTCATTTTATATATTTTTCTCCGCGATGCTCTATCATTTCAGCTTTTATATCGCGCAGGTCGCGATTGCCCAATCATTTCGGCTATTTTTCGCGGTGCTCAATCATTTCGGCTATTTATTTTATTTTTACTCGCTGCTTTTTATTGCGAGTTACCCAATCATTTCGGCTATTTTGCATGCATACATTTTTACTTGTTGATTTTGTTGCAAGTTGCCCCATCATTTCGGCTATTTCCTATGCATGTGTGGCTCATTGGCTTTTCGCTGCAAGCTTGGAATTAGACACCGATTTCGGCATCAGCACCGCTACAACTGGAATATTTCCAGGAGTGAATCATCATTTGCCTTTGTCGATGTCGAACAAAGGTGGCATAGCGAACAGGGTTAGGATTCTGTCGACTAAGGTTTTCGACTTCATGAGCCGTAAGGGTCTCATAAAGGTTTTTCTCCCTGCGAGTCGTGAGAATCTCGTAGGTGCATTTTCTCCTTAGGAATCGTGAGGACTCCTAAGTGTATGGCTTCTCGTAAGTCGTAAGGATCTTACAAGAGGGCTTTCTCCTTATAAGTCGAGAGGACTTACAAGGGTTGTTCACTGTGCAAATATATCCCTAGTCACGGATGGGACTTTGTTAAGGAAATGTTTATTCGCGCCCGTGGATTGTATACAAGGGTCAGCATTGAGCCGCTTGTACGGCAGTGTCGGAGGTTGTGGTGGCTGCTTAAGAACAAGTTCAGATCCCTGTAGCTTAAGACTTGTGAATCTTATGAGCCGTGAAGGTCTCATAAGAGGGTTCTCCTTACGAGTCTTGAGGATCTCGCAAGTGTAATTTCTCCTTAGGAATCGTGGGGACCCCTAAGTGTGTTGTTACCTTGTGAGTCGTAAGGATCTCACGCAGGTGGTTTCTCCTCACAAGGTCGAGAGGACCTTACAAGTGTCTTTTAACGAGCTTGCGCCCTTTCAGGTTTTCACAAAACTCGCCGGTAGCCCTGCTGTTTTTACTCACGGAGCCCTTTCGGGTTTTCATCCGTGCACATTTTTCTTATAGACATACCGTTTTTTTATATTTTTTTTATATTTTTGATCTTCTTCTTTTTCTTGTGTCAGCCTTGGGATACTGCAGTCTACAGTAGTTTATCGACGTCTCGATCAACAGCTAGTTTTAGGACATAGTAGTCCATCGTTAGTTTAACGACGTTTCGGTCTAGCGCTAGAGGAAGCCGAATACTACTTACAGAGTTTGGGCTTAGGAAGATAGAGAGCGGACATAGCTGTCGTCATCTATCGTTGACCTAGGCCGTGACTCTTCAGGCGTAGTACTTTTTCAGGAAGCGACCATTTAGTGGCCTGAAGGGCCTTTCGCCATGCATGTCCATGAGTAGATAGGCTCCACCTTGGTAGACCTTGTCTATGATATACGGGCCTTCATAGTTCGGCTCGAATTTCCCCCGTTTGGCACGATTGGGGATCATAGGTCTTTTGACCACTAGCATGAGTTCGCCTTAGCGGAATGTTCTCGGCCTAATCAATCTTTCATATGAGCGCGTCATCTTTGCTTTATAAGCTTCTAGATTTTATTGCGCCAGGAGGCGGGTTTCATCAAGGGCGTGGAGCTCCTCAAGCCGAAGGTGAGCATTCTCTTCGTCCGTTAGCTCGTAATGAACCGCCACTCGTAGAGAAGGTAGTTCTATCTCGAGGGGGAGTACCGCCACCGTACCGAATACCAATGCGTACGGCATTGTGTTCGTGGCTGTTTTGAATGTAGTTCGATACGCCAAGAGAGCTTCATGTAGTCTCTCGTGCCAGTCCTTCTTATTTCGGGACACCGTCTTTTTCACGATTTTCGTCAAGGTCTTGTTAAAAGCCTCAGCTAGACCGTTGGCTCGGGGATTATAGACCGAAGAATATCTCCAGTCTATGTTATGCTGTTGTGCGAAGCGGCTGACTTGTGGCTTCTGTAGGCTGGCCCGTTATCGGAGATGATCCGTCGCGGAGTGCCGAACCGATAAATGTCGTGTGTCTTGAAGAAGTGGAGAATATTCTCCGTTTCACTTCCCTTAACGGTACCGCTTCTGCCCATTTGGAGAAGTAATCGGTTGTTGCCAGTATGAACCGATGTCCTCTGGACGATGCTGGTTCGATGGGGCCGATTATGTCAGTCCCCCACATTTCGAACGGCCAGCTAGCCACTGTTGGATGTAGTGGATTTGGATGCTGATGGATGAAGTCTCCGTGAATCTGGCACAAGTGGCACTGCTTCGCATATTCGAGGCAGTCCTAAATCATCGTGGGCCAATAGTAGCCCATCCTTTTAATCTTTAGCTTCATCTTAGGGCCGGCTTGGTGAGAACCACAAAGTTCGTCATGAGTTTCTTGGACGACTCTATTTGCCTCTTCAGGTCCCAGGCATCTTAGCCATAAAGAGTCAAATGATCTCTTATACAGGGTATCATTGACGAAGGCGAAAGACAGAGCTCATTTCATAAGCTGATGTCTTGAGGATGCATCTTCAGGTGTTCGACGGGATTTGAAGTAGTTTATAAAGACTTATCTCCAATCCCTAGCCTTGTCCTGGTCATTTGTTTGTAGGGCTATTTGCTCGGTCGCTCCCTTTTCTTTGGAAAACTCCGGAAATATTTCTGCCGGTGCAAGAACTCGATGGCTTTGCACAACGATCCTCACGTCATCGAGGATCTCGTCGGCCAGCTCTTTAGCAAGCTTGGCTAATGCATCCGCCTTGCTATTTTCCGCACGTGGTATGCTTTCCAAGGTGTAGGAAGGAATTTGGGTCAGTAGTTGTTGTACCCTCTCGCCATACTTCACCAACTCTGGCTTGCACGTTTGATAGTCGCCGTTTACTTGACTAACGACCAATTGGGAGTCTCCGTATATGAGAAGGTTTTCAATTCCCATGTCGATAGCGATCTCAAGACCTGCTATCAAAGCTTCATATTCATCTTCATTGTTCGTCCTCGGCTCTGTTAAGGAGAAGGCAAAGCACATTATCCCTCCTTGTGGAGTCACGAAGATGAGGCCTACCCCCGATTTGATTATGGGGGTGCTTTGTTTGCGCTTCTTCATGGAAGACGCTCCGTTGAAGTAGAGTTCCCATCGGTTGTCATCCCCGTCAATCGTGTCAAACGCATGTTCGTCTGGCAGTTCGCAATTCAAAAGAGAATCGGCAGGTATTGGATGCTCGGCGAGGAAGTCGGCGATGGCCTGGCCTTTCACTGCCTTAAGAGGCCGATAAGTTATTGAGAACTCCATCAAAAGCAAGGCCCACTTAGCAAGCCGCCCAGTTAATATGGCCTTCGACATCAAGTATTTAGGAGGATCCACTTTTGATATGAGATGGACCTCGTGCGCCAACGCGTAGTGTCTGAGCTTTGTTATTGCGATGATCAATGCCAAGCAGTGTTTTTCTATGGGGGAGTAATTGCTTTCTGCCCCCAGTAGAACTCGACTCAAGTAGTAGAGGGCTCTCTCTTTCCCTTGGTCGTTCTCTTGTGCCCACAGCGCGCCTAAAGAACCTTCTAGGGAGGTTGTATACAGAATGAGAGGCTTTCCCTTGATTGGAGCGGTTAGCACTGGAGGATTCTATAGGTATTGCTTAATTTCGTCCAGTGCGCCTTGGCATTTGCGATTCCAGACGAACGGGGTTCCCTTTTTCATCAAGTGACTGTAGGGGCGGCACTTGCCTGAGAGATTGGCTATAAATCGCTGGATATACGCGAGCTTTCCTTGGAGGGACCACAGCTATTTGAGAGTTCTTAGCGGGGGCATCTCCATAATCGCCTTGATCTTTGACGGATCTATCTCGATGCCTCGGTCTAGGACGATGAATCCTAGGAATTTGCCCGAGGAAACTCCGAACGCGCATTTGAGAGAGTTCATCTTCAAGTTGTATTGTCGAAGGCGTTGAAATACGATCTTCAGATGCTCTAAATGTTCCTCGTATGATTTGCTCTTAACTACGAGGTCGTCGATATAATATTCGACAATTTCACGTATAAGGTCATCGAAGATCTTCATCATAGCCCTCTGATAGGTGGCACTGGCGTTCTTTAGACCGAAGGGCATCACCTTGTAGCAGAATATACCCAAAGGGGTCCGAAAAGTAGTATGTTTCTGGTCCTCGGGATGCATCTTTATTTGATTGTATCCTGATGAGCTGTCCATGAAGGAGAAGACTTTGTGAGTGGACGTATTATCTATCATCAACTCGGTGACAGGTACTGGAAAGTCGTCCTTTGGGCAAGCTTTGTTGAGATCCCGAAAGCCCACACATATGCGCACCGTCCCATTTTTCTTCATCACCGGGACAATGTTGGCAATGCAATCAGGATATTGAACTCTTGGATGAAACCGGAGTCGATTAGCTTCTTGACCTCAGCGTTGATACTCATCTCAAGCTCGAGCCGCATTCGTCTCGGTGCTTGTTTGATTGGCTTAATGTCCGGAAATATCGCCAATTTGTGCATAGCAATCTCTGGATCTAGTCCCGGCATTTCGGAATAGTTCCATGTGAAACAGTCTTGATACTGCAAGAGCACGTCTTTGAGCGTAGCCATTTTTTCTTCAGACAATAGCTCACTGACGAACGTTGGCCGTGGGTAGTTTGCCGTTCCCAAGTCGATTTTCTTGAGGTTATCTACAGTAGTATGTATCCCATCTTCCAGCTCTTTCGGCGCCGGTGGAAACTCTGAGATTACCTCGTTATCATCATTTTCGAAGCACCGGGGGAGGTCATCCATATTCTCGGGCTCTTCTTCTAACAGCGTTATCACGTGACAGGTACGAGCTCGCTTCCATGACCGATGTTGATCTGGTTCTATTCTCACGGCTTTGGGTTCATGCTTCTGCGGCGGGGTTACACTCCAGCTGCTGGATAGAGCGAACATGCCCTATTGATACTGATCTTCGACCCAGTTCTTGAAGGTGACGCAGTCTGCGAGAGGATGTCTTATAGCCCTGTGATAGGAGCAATAGTCCGAGTGAGAGACATCGCCTGCTTGCTCGGGGTGCTTTGAATCCGGGAGAATAATCATTTGATGTTTTATTGCAAGATCAAGTATCTTCTTTGTCTTGTCTTGAGCAAAAGAGTATGCTCGACCCATCTTCTTTATAAGAGACGAATCCTGATTGCTCGATTCCTGGTCGCGTGGCTTCTTGGACCCGCTTTGTTGCTGTCGAACGCTTTTCCTGTTCTTTGGCTTATTTTTGCCTCTGCGTCGGGCTTTTTGTATAACGGGTTGACAAGGAGGAGCATTTTCATGTTTCGCAGCCTGTTGAAGAAGGTGTTGCGTCCTGACTTTCTCGTAGATGGCCATTTCGCGATTATGGTCGTCTCGAACCTTTTGACCCACTTCCCTTATAAGCTTTTCCATTTGTTCTTCGAACGATGGACTGGGCATTTTCACGGCGGGAGCTATTTCTGGTTCAAGGTTAGCATCTTCCCACAGAGTATCTCCCTCTTCATCAAAGTCATGTATGACGTAGCAGTCGCGGAGTAGCTCCCGTTTCTTGGATTGGACATACCCAAGACCGGTCGTTTTCATTCTCCCATTGGGCAACTTTTGTTGAGTTCCGGGAACGTTCCAGATCCTGTTATAGAACCGTGCTTGTCGCGCAGTTTGTGGGTACTCCTTGGCGCTTCAATAGCCTTTTCAAGCCTTCCGTGTAATATCTAGACAGACGGATGGGCTGAAGTCTGTCGAGCGTAGAATCGGCGCCATGCCAGATTTCTTTATCCACTTTGGTTTCCCAGGATCGATAGAATAGGATCGCCTTTTCACCTTTTCGCGTGGGAGGGACGTAGAATGTCCGTAGTTCTTCCACACTATAGGTATCAAGCACGTCTAGCTCTTTATGATGCTTGGGCGAAACCATGGCAACTTGCAAACTTTGATCTTCATCGGCAAAGATTTGTATTGATGGCCGAGCAGAGAATATGGCATTGACCTCATCTTCCGAGTCGCTGTCGAAGATCAACATAGGAGTGGACGGTCCCGACTTTTTGCATTGAGGCGGCCCTGAATAAACTATCTCTTCTTCCTCCTCGGTATCACTCCCGAAGACCGGAATAGTGGTGATAGCTTTGTTCTTGTCCTCCGGTTTGCAACCTCTTTCTGTGTCTTCTAAATCAGGCAGGAAGTATTTGGCATCCTCATATTTGTGGACTTCGTTCACGGAGAATGGGTTTAGCTCTCCCGTCACAGTATACTCGAGACCATCCTTAAAATACTTCATACACTGATGTTGTGTAGAGGGGATGATATTGTACTCGTGTAACCAAGGACGGCCGAGCAAAGCGTTATAGCATGTCTTGGCGTCAATGACGTAGAAATTGATATCAGTGATAAGCAGCCCAAAGCGTAGTGTCAATATTACAGACCCAAGCGTCCGTGACGACTGGGAGTCAAACCCGGAGATGCTGATCTTATCACGAGCGAGGTGTTGAACACTCATGCAGATTTCCTTTAGCACCCTCACGTTAAGGAGGTTGACGGAGGACCCATTGTCGACCAGGATTTTGCCTATCTTGATGTCATGACAGTATCCGGAGACATATAGGGGACGGTTGTGCTCGCACGTCTCAAGGAGGAGCTCTTCATCGCCGAAAGTGATATCGGCTGTGTGTACTTCTTCCCGCTCGTCTTTCATCTTCTCTTCGGCGAGGAAAGCTTGGAATCGCTGGGGCACTTGCAATGCCTTGATTAAAGAATCTCTCGCCTCTCTGGATAGCAGAAGGGCATCAAAAATACTGAGCTGCGAGGGTATCTTCCTCAAGTGTGCCAGAACGTGGTAGTCCACCTTACTTTTCTTTGGCGGGTCCTTGGCTGTCAGCTTTTCGACGGCTTGATCATCGAGGATGATATCCTTAGAGACCTTTTCTTTTCCCTTATCTTTTCTATTTGACCCACTGTTTGAGGGCCCAAGATTCTTTTCATGCAGCATACGGTTGCGCAGCTGAATATTTTCACAGGTATTTGGTTCTTCCTCTTTTCTCAAGGTGGACTCCTTAAAGAGAGAGCCAAGAGTCATTTCTTCATCAGAGTCGCTCCCGAAGATGAGAACTTGCGATCCCCCGGCGTTGACCATGTGACAGTTGCCGGTAGTTCTTTTATGCTCCTCGGTCGCATTTCTTTGCTCCCGACGAGTTTTGCGTTTCATCCGCTTGAAATGTTACCGGTGAGCAACATACCCCTGCCACCAGTTTTTAAAAGCGTTGCACTCTTCGGTGGGGTGCGCAATCTTTCGATAGTATAGGCAGTAGCTAGTATGTGTTTCCTCTTTACCAAGAATATTTCCTTCGGAGGGTGGCAGCTTCATTCCCATTGATATGGCTTTGGCGAACCTCTTCCTCGTCTTGAACCGGCTTTTATTTTCTGCGGATGTACTCTGACCTGGCGGGAGTGTTTCAACCCTTTCGTCCAGTCGCCGGCGTTTGGCCTTCTCGAATATGGCCATCTCGTGCTCTCGATCAGCTTTGCTTTTAAGACGGGCTTCATTCAGGAATGCATCAATCATTTCGTCTGATGGTCCTAGAAGTTCCGGCTTAGGATTTGCCCCCAGTTTCTCAGTGCAAGAAGTTTCTTCATCGTCTATCGACGAGTGAGAGATCACATGGCAACTTGCCACGTAATCTTCAGATTCATCCGACGAGTCTTCTCCATTATCATCATCACCATCCTCAAGGACGTGGCTGAGAAATTCTTGGAGTGTGATTGGAGTCCGCGCTTTTTGATTGTATTCTTCCAACGCGTCAATCTTCTTTTGAAGGTCCGTGCGTTTGTCACCAGGCTTCACGGGCTTCTTGGTCTTCTTCTTCTTCGAAGATTTTGATGGTTGGGTGTGAGTGCTTTGGCTATCACCACCGATTTTTGGATTTGGTCGTGGCTTCAGCATCCCCTCGATGATTTCAGGCTCCAGTGGATTCTTCCACCTAATTTTCAGACATGTGTGGAGATCCTTAAGCATTCTTTTTGTCTTGGCTGAAAGAGCGACATTCTATGGAGCTTTTTCTATGAAAGAGCATGATGCCCCCGGTGTATCCATATTCTTGGGAGTGTGTGGCCGAGGCGGGTTCACCTTCCAATTCTCAGATAATACGAATTTGCCCTGCTGGTACTGATCTTCTATCCAGCTTTTGAAGATGTAACAATCCTCGATCGGATGGCCCAACATTCGGTGGTAAGGGCAATAGTTAGGATTGCTAGTGTCGCCTGGTTGTGCTGGGCGTCTTGGCTCTGGCAGAGTAATGAGCCTGTTGCGCGGTGCAAGTTCGAACAACCTCTTCATCTTGTCTTGAGGGAACGAGTAAGGGCGTCTCATTTTATCTTCGAGAGATCGAGTTCTGTTATTTTGGCAATCAACTGGTCTCAGGCCACCAGGCTGCTGTTGAGCATTGGCGACGACGATCGCTTTCCCCTTTCCCTTCTCATTTCGAGAGTCCGGCTTTGGAGGAGACGGTCTATGACCCATCTGGTCCATTTGGCCCAGCTTGTCAATTAAGGCTTGGAACGTGGTCGGCTTGAAGAACTTCATGAATTGGGAAATAGTTGCAGGAGGGTCCAGAGTGCCCACGAACATGCCCACCGTCGGCGCTTCTTCGATGCGCTGTTCGCATTTTGACCACAGATTCCGCCATCGTATTGCATATTGAACCCACGTTTCACCTGGCTTCACCCTGGCATTGATCAATGCCGTTATCAGGGTACGTTCACTAGCTCTCATAAATCGCTGGGTGAATAATAGCTCCATTTCTGCAAAAGTCTTGACGGAGTCGTTTGGAAGTTCAGAGTACCATTCGAAGGCCGTCTCCGACAAGCTGCCGACGAACTGGCGAAATAGCAATTTATCATCACCCCCGGTGTTACCACATAGAGCCCTGAACTGGGCGACATGCTGGTGGGGATTGCCCGTCCCTTTGTATACATGAAATTTAGGGATCATATATCCCGGAGGATACTTTATTTGATCATACCAGCCTGGATATGGTCGCCCAATTTTAACGACTTGGCCGGCCACTTCATTCGCCTGGTGAGCTCGTATTTGCTGAGTAATATAGTCATCCAGAGCGACTTTGGAAATGGTTTCCTCTTTGGTTGCTGAAAAAGCTGGAGGAGGGTTCGACGTCTTCCCTCTGTCGTCTTCAATGATGATCGGAGGGTCATCGGCCGGATGATCTGGCTGTAACATCATCCCGACCATGTCTTGGAAGAGAAGCGCCATTCGTTTTATATTAGCCGCTTGTTCTGCTGCTTCTCTGTCCTTCTTTTTGAGAACCCTGTGGAGGAAGTCAGCATCGGTTTCTTGTTCGTGGCACTGCTCTGACGACGCCTCCGGGCTTTCTTTTGGCCCAGTGAGTTCGGCCATTTGCGTTAGCATTTCTTGAAGCTTTTGTTGCTGCTCCTGGGCTTTTGTCACGGATCGGGTGAGCGGTCGGTGACCCGTCGAAGCACGGCTTTCCTCTTTTCCAGAAGCCATATAAACAGTATGCACCATTATGCCTCCAGACTTGGGGCATTTGGGCTCAGCGTCTTTGTGGTCTGCCGCAGTCATAGGGGCTTTCTCTGGCCTCCTTCTCTTTTGAGCAGTTGACATTGAGGGGGCCGTTGCAGCGGGCACTGTTCATATCAGATTTTTGTATTTTTATACCGCCCAATTTTTATCATACTGCTTATCGGTAGGTACTCTTGAGCCGTGTTTGCTAGTCAATTGCAGGATACAGGTTCTCGGTTCTAAGCGGTGAAATTCATGGAAAAACACGACAAAATCCGGGTTCCTGCCAACCACAGATAAAACACGGATCTCCGCTCTTTATCCTTCTGTTGCCACACACCAGTTTAGGAGACAAAATGGCAAATCAAATGTCATTTTCATGCACAAGGCTCAATGGCAACACAAGATCCAAGAAATCTACGCGGAGCTCGAGAAAATCATGACAAAAAGATCCACATTCATCACCTTTTTGTTCAACAGAAGTTCTGGAAAAATCATGAAGAAAATATGAGAAAACACATATACCAGACTCATGGGCACAGAAGACCAGGGCAGTACAAAAAATCCCATGCTTCAACTCCACCATACGGCCGCGGATCCGCGGCCAATAGGGGGTCTAGGCCGCGGATCCGCGGCCGTACAGGCGCCGCATCTGTTGAGTTTTCAGGGGGTGTTTGGTCTTTTCATATGGGTTCAAAATTTTGCCCTAGATTTTCTTTTCCCTGCCTATAAATAGCCCAGAACCTTGTGAAGCCAAGAGTGCATAATCTTGTATTTTTCTAGGTTTAGAATACTTGTTTCTTCTTTCTCTTCTCATCTCTTCTCCATTGAAAAACTTGTAGTGAGCTTTTGTGAGTGAAGAATGATGAATAAAGAAGTTCATTTTATTATTATACTTGTCTTGCTCTTATGTTAATTGCTTGTAATGTTCATTTGTTAAGTAGTTGTTGTTATTTCTTGTTGTTTCTTTCTTTCTCTTTTTCTTTATCCTTAAAACAACCATGATGCTTACGCTTGATCCTTGCCAAGGTGAGGTCGCAAATAGCTAGTTGTTATCTTCTAATCTTTTTCTTTCTATCTTCCTCTTTGTTTTGTTTTCTTTTCATTATGATGTGTGAGTAGTTTCCATACTTGTTAGGGTAGGATAAGGGAAGTTTGAGAGAAGGAAATCTCTCACACTCTTTCCTTGCCCAACATCTTAAATCAACTCCCGTTAATTGAACCACAATCCGCTCCCTACGGCACCCTATCCTACATGATAGCGGTGATTCCGTAGTGAGACCGGTTGTGGTTGAATTAACCGGAGGTTATGGCTAAGAGCCAAGAACGGACGGACAAGCACCAAAAGGAAGAACTTAAGCGTTGGAAAGCCTAGCTTATACTCGCAAGTTCCTTCCTAGTCGTGCCAATCCCCGTTGTTGCCGATTACCGTAACACCGATATTAAGAGTGGCAATGAAAGAAGTGAGGGACTCCTAACTCAAACTAACCTAATCCTAACCCTAACAAGCTCTCTTTACATATCATTTCAACACTTAGTTAATCACAAACAAATCTGGAAAACTGGACTTAACTCGTTAAAGCACATAAAAAAAGACTCCCATCTCCCTGCGGACGACCCGTACTCAACCGGCTAGCTACAGGCGAAACCGTTTTGATTGCGGTAATTAACTAAACTTGAACACGCAGAAACCATACCAATCAGGCACCAAGGTAGTTATCGTCCTTTGCGACTTGACAGGACGGTTCACTTCCTGCCGAACTTTTATCTTTTTCTGTCGGTGAGAGTAATCTTGATTAATTACTGAGTCCTGAACCTGTCGCCAAACTTTGTAAATTTTGGAAGAAAGCCGCTGAGGGGCTGCTCCGGTTTCTTTTCTGTAGTAATCTCCACGGGTGGAGGAGATATTTTCAGTACGGCGGTAGGAGAGTTCAGGCGCACCTTGTTAAGAAGTTCAAAGCTGTTCTCGGTTGGAACAGCAGCATTGACTTCCACCGTTGGGGCTGGCGGGGTTAACCCAGACGGAGAGCTGCCCCCGGCCTTCCTTACTTGACGCCAGTGACGACGGCGGGCATGTCGCGCGGATGGTGTTGGTTCAGCTATGGGGATGGCTTTGTCATGCCCGATGTTCTGGTGAGTCATTGCTAGTGCCAGCCTCTTGAAGATCGACGTCCGTTGAGTAGCGGTATCCAATCTGTCAAAGACAGACCCTTGAGCAGGAACGGGAGCCGGGGTGGCCAACCTCGTAAAGACCGATCCTTTGACGGGAGAAGCTTCTTTAGTGACCTCAAGAGCAGGAATGGTTATCCGCTTTGGGATGGCCGCTTCAGGTATCCTGGGCTTCTTGACGGGCCCGTTGGAGCTTTGGCCCAGTCTGTTAAAAACTGATGCAGTGGGGTTGGGCGACCCGTTGAGAGGGGTCGCAGTCGTGGCAAGCCGATCAAGACCGACTTCTTGGGAGCTTCTTGCGATGGCACAGGGGCACTGAAGCTCATCGGTAGGAGCATGGTCCCGAAAAACAATCCAGTAGTAGCCTGAGTCACCTGGTCCACCGGCATTGTGAACAGGGAGGCCGCTTGGGGCCCGTAAGCTATGCCTCCATATGAAGTGAAGCGTGAGTTGCAATTGCAGTTGGAACACCTCGCGCAAGTAGACGCCATTGATGTTTCGTTTTCTACACCAAGCAAGACACCAAATCTTAGTACCTCGAACCCAAGGGCAACCATTAGTAAACCGCGATTCGTTCGCGAACACGACACATAAAGTGTGGAGTGGAAAGACGAAAAGGTACCACCGGGCGTGCCAGAATCTGTTTACTGCCGAAAACCGGGAAGACAGACGTCTTGCCTGAATTTGGGGGCAGATGCTAATTGGTGCTATCCGTCCACCTCTCCGAAGATGCCAAGTTGATTTATGACACCGTGTATCGAAGGTTTAAACGGATGCGGCCGATGTAGCAGACTTCATCAGATTCGCCCTCGTTGAGGGGTTTTTGATTGCGGGGACGCTTTTCCCTGCAGGCGCAAGCCCCTGCAGTTAATTTTGCTACCGCGTCACGGTAACCACTTTCTCCTTCTCCAGATGGTCACTTCGTGTCGTGGGTGTTTGTTTTGTTTTTGGTTGCCCGTGGATTGTATACGGAGACTAATTTGTGTTGTCGCCCGTAGGACGTGGATTGGTCCAAATCCGTATTTTCTTAGATTTGGGTTTGGGGGTTTGGTTTAAGGATTCGTTAGTCTTATTTGAGACTAAGATCAACTTAAACGTTAGTTAAGGATACGTTAGTCTAATTTCAGACTAAGATCAACTTAACGGAATCGTTTAGATCCAACAATAGAGCATTTGGCCTCAATTGTTTAATTTAGGGACATTGTGGTCGATTACCAGTTTAAGGACATGTTGGTCTAGTGACAATTTAAGGACATGGTGGTCCAAGGTTAAGGACATCATAGTCTGTGGGTTTAAAGGAACCCCACAGTCCAAGGTTAAGGACATTGTAGTCCGTGGGTTTAAAAGGGACCCCACAGTCCGAGATTAAGGACATCATAGTCCGTGGGTTTAAAAGGACCCCACAGTCCGTGAAATGTGTGGTTGTCGGGACCCGTCACCTCTTTGAAGACATTGAAGGATTACAACGACAGATATCAGAGAAGTAAAGAGATATACCCTCAAACCGTTATGAGTTGATTAAAAGATCTGTAGTCCACTTTGGGACTAAGATCTGTTAAAAATTCATGAGCAGATGGGCTCGATATAAGTTGAGGACTTATGGCCAGTATTGGGCTAAGTCTAATAAATGTTTAAAATTTTTGTTCTGGGTTGTTGAGCCTTTATTTGAGCTTGGCCCCTCTTAATAATGCTGGGCATTTTGATCTTGACATTTTTTTTGTCTTGTATTGAATGCACAATATTCATCAGAACAATTTATGTTCTGACAGCGCGCCACGTGGCGCATCAGGCGCTTTGCTCCAATTAAAGAGCGCAGTGTGATTCTGTTGAGTAGTGCACAAGTGAATGACACATGGCGCGCTAGGTGTTGAGCGCCAGATGATGAGCGCGTTGCGCCAATTTATGAGCGCATTGCGCTATTAATTCAATGGTGCACACATGAATGACACGTGGTGCACTTGGCGCTTTGCGCCAGCCCATGAGCGCAGTGCGCTGTTTCAGAAGCGCAAAGCGCAAGTTGCATACGTGGTTGACACATGGCACGTTTTGGCGCTGAGCGCCGGTCCAAGGAGCGCAGAAGCGCGGTTCAAGAGTGCAAGACACTTTTCAATAACGCAAAGCGCATTTGATCAAATTTATGATCTGTGAACAAATTTATATTCTTTTAAAAGAGGCTTTGCCTCAATATTCAAGAACAACAATTCTTATTATTATTATTATTTTTGAAAGGGTTTTGCCTTTGTAGATCAATGATCTGTGAATGAAGTAAATACTTCTTTGTTTTCATGATGAGATCTTTTGATCTCTTTATAAAAGACCTTGGTCTTTATGGATCTATGATCTTTTAAGAAGATAATTCTTCTGTTTATAAGATGATTTCATCTCTGTGTTCATCGTTCATGATCTTTACCTTGAAGAAATAATCTTCTTTTTGCTGCGAGCTTGCTCTTCTTTCTTTGAATTTCCCAAAGTTTATAGGGGGGTCTCTCTCTATCAGACTTGAAGTCTTGGGTCCTTTATATAGGGCAAATTGATTTGTTAAATCAGCTAAAGAGATCTTTCTCTGATTGATTTGGGGATGTTTCTCCACCGTTGGATCTTTGATCCTAGGGCTTCTGTTTTACAGAAGACAATCTTCTTGTTTTTAACAAAATTGGAAAAATCTTTCCAAAACAGAATTTTAATTCTGATCAATGATTTATCATTATTAGATCTTTTGATCTAACGGTGGGGAATTTTATAATTCCAGCGCTGGCGCACCCGTGCTTTGCACGTGGTGCGCTTCTCAGAGCGCAGTGCACTTTGCGCTAGCGCACCCATGTTTGACACGTGGCTGTTGGAGATAGTGTCCTCAAAGTCAATTATTGGATCGCAGATACGTGATTGCAATGATTGAGGCAGGACCTATACCGATATGACAGTCTTGCTCGAGATGATAGTATGCTATCTGGTTTGTCTTTATCATCGTATACATGCTTTAGTTCACTATTGCATGATGATAGAGCCCATAGGATTCTTGCTTGACTACCAGCAGTATGATGGCGATCATATACGTGGGAGCTGGGGTCTGTAAGCACATCCATAATGTGTCCCTAGTCGTAGGAGTTTCGAGATAGGGCATCGATACTCCAGAGTAGACTAGTGTATACAGTCGAGACCCCGACGAGGGGTGGTGGCCGGTCTCACAAGCCACTGGTGTCAGTTGGATCACCTAAGATGTATACAGGTGCTCATTGGGTTATGAGTACACCGGACAGGACTCGCCGGGAACATACTAGTTGGGTATTATACATATCGTCAGATAGCAGTTCTCTGGTGACATGTGTACAGGTTAGTTCATCGACCTGAGATCGTCATTTGTCTCGTGTAAGTTCCCACTATGCTTTGATTTCTACCCTACCACGGCTCAAAGGAGTCGTGCAAACAGGTCTTTTTTAGGTACAGTCCCGAGCCACATTGGAGGCAAGTGAGCGGATCGGCAGGGGATTCGTCTCTTCCGGTATTGGGGGTGAGATCGCGCTGTGTCTAGGAGAGCCATTACACAAAGCCCTCGGCCGATGCAGGAGATTTACTGGTAGGTACTCCAGTAGTATCTCAGGGTGTTCTGGGCCACTCTCTGACATACTTATACCGCTAATGGGGGTCTGACGTTACCAGCCCCCTAGGCAGATATGCGATACTCAAAGACGAACGGACCGGACTATATGTATATTGTCACTGTTAGGCTCAGTAGGGTTTATAGATGAGTTCGCTCGTCAGCTTCCCTTCTAATCAATACATAGGCAACCGTTACGTACAGCTTGTACCTCTGACGTGCTAGTGGTTATACCCAGTGCCAGTGTGTTGATGAGTCATTAGAGTCCCCCACAGACACTTTCTCAAGTTCGGGCGAAACGTTGTAGAGGCCGTATGGTTTTATGGCAAGGTTCGGAAAATGCACGTGCGTTTTCGCACGTGTCATTTTTCGGGCAGATAATACTGGTCGGCTTTGGTTTAAGCCGGATCGGAGTATTATACTGTGTAGATATAATATCTTTGTCTCAGTTGCATTTGTATTCGATCGTAATACAAATACGGGTATATTTATACTGATGCGGGGTTATCCTGAAATTCGTTTCAGGATCACTTTTGGAAGTTGCCAGTTTCCAGTTTTCTATCAGCCGTATTTAACATTCGGTTAAATGCGGATTTATCTTTTCTTCTTGGGTGAGTCATGAGGGTGAGTTATGCTTCTAGAAGGTTCTAGAAGTGATGACAAGGTTTGTGACTCATGGTTGTATTTAATGATCATTAATGGTTGTGGTGACTAGGTTTAGATGAATCATTGTTTCCATTAATGCTTTTTGTAAAGCTTAGGATAGTTTTCCTTTATCTTTTGCTTGTGGTCACCACTCTTCTCCTACACTCACCCCCTCTCCTCCTTTTTAGTGGCCGGCCATTCATTTGGTTGATTTTCATGGTTGCTAAAAAAAGATTGATATTGTTTTGGACTCATGGAAATTAGATAAGCCTCATTTCTCATTTCACCCGATTCCAAAAGGCAACTTCATTAACCGTTCGTCCATAGCCTTGAACGTAACGAGACAAAGTGTTCTACTCATTCTCTACTTCATCTTGGTCGTCTCTTTTAGCAAACTTGACGATCGAGTTGCCTCGGTTCAGAGGCGGGAGCCCGTTTAAAGATCCGTCGACGTGGTGCCACCTGGACGACGTGACTGGAGATTCAGGAGATCGGAGCAACCGTAACAAAGCGTGGGATGATGGTTGAAGACCGAAGGACTCGGATCGTTCGGTATAACTCTTCTACCCACTTTGTAGTTTGTTAGTTTAGCTTTGATGACAGATCCGGGTTATAGTACGCGATAGAGCCAGTTGTAAAAAAATTTTGTTCCGCATTTGGCGTCTGTTAAACGGCTGGGGCGCTACCATGGACTTTCAGTGGTGCGCAGCGCAGGCTGCGCTAGCGAACCCCTGTTTGACACATGGCGCGCTGTGCGCCTAGCGCTAGCGCACACATTGTGCGCAGCGCACCTGGCGCTAGCGCATCCGTGTTTGACATGTGGCGCGCAGCGCGCCTAGCGCTGGATCTGAAGCGTTGCTTCAATTTTTAAATTTTGAATTTTAAAACAGAGCTTTGCTCTTATTGGGATTGTGCTGCCTAGGGCACAGCGCACCTGGCGCTAGCGCATCCGTGTTTGACACGTGGCACGCAGCGTGCCTAGCGCTGGATCTGAAGCGTTGCTTCAATTTTTAAATTTTGAATTTTAAAATAGAGCTTTGCTCTGATTGGGGGAAACACCTGTACCAGTGTCACCTGAGAACTGCTATCCACGATAGATATAATACCACATAGGAGTTATCGGCGGGTCCGTTCAGTGTACCCATTCTCCACTGAGCACCCGTATACAATCTTTGGTGTCATCACACCAGATGGATATGGGATCATCCATTGCCCATCATATGGAACAAGAATGGTATACGCTAGTCTACTCTGAAATATCGATGCCCTATCTCGATACACCTACGACTAGGAACGTTTCAAGGATATGTTTATAAACTACACGTGTCCCACTAGTATAATCTGCATCATAGTCCCAGTAGTCAAGGAAATATCTTATGGGCTTTATCAACATGTACCAAATGAGTAAGATGCATGATCAAATGAACATGTCAAGATAAAGTAAACCAGATAGCATACTATCATCTCGAGAAAGAAAGTCATCTATATATATATATATATATATATATATATATATATATATATATATATACATGTCCAACTATTCACTATACATATAATGGCGTCTAGGGCATGCATATATCCAACAATCTCCCACTTGCACTAAGGCCAATTACTGACGTATCTCATACCCAACATCTCAAAAAGACGCTTATGTTGCGGCTGTGGAAGGGCCTTGGTGAGTGGATCTGCGGTGTTATTCTTTGTATCTATTCTCCGAATCTCGATCTCGTGGCGATTTACTATCTTCCGGATCAAATGATATCGCCTCAGGATGTGTCTGGACTTCTGATGGGACCTGGGTTCTTTGGCCAACGCCATAGCCCCATTATTATCACAATACAATGGTATTGGATCAACAGTGGTTGGAACTACTCATAGTTCCTCGACGAACATCCTCATCCAGACGGCTTCCTTGGCAGCATCATTTGCAGCAATATACTCAGCTTGTATCTTGGAGTCTGCAACGGCATCCTGTTTGGAACTTTTCCAACTAACCACCCCTCCATTGAGGATAAATACAAACTCTGAGATAGATTTGTTGTCATCCTTATCACTTTTGAAGCTATAATCGGTAAAGGTCTCCATTTGGAAATCCCCATTACCATACACCAAGAAAAATTCTTTGGTCCTTCGCAAGTAGTTAAGAATGTTCTTCACTGCTATCTAATGTTTCTCCCCTGGGTTGGATTGATACCTGCTTACTACAGCTAGTGCATAAGCTACATCAGGCCGAGTATATAACATCGCATACATTATAGATCCCACGGCTGAAGCGTAGGGTATAATGCTCATGCGAGCTCTCTCTTCATCAATCTTCGGACAGAAGTCCTTGGAGAGAGTGATTCCATGGCAAGCGGGCAAGACACCACACTTGGAATCTTCCATACTAAACCTTTTTAGGATGGCGTCAATGTACTTTGATTGGGGCAATCCCAATAACCTCTTGGATCTATCTCTATAGATCCTTATGCCCAAAATGCATGAGGCATCACCCAGGTCCTTCATGGAGAACCTTTGTGATAAGAATAGTTTGACCGATTGTAGCATAGGAATATCATTTCCTATCAAGGGAATGTCATCTACGTACAATACGAAGAATGTGACAGTACTCCCTACAATCTTCTTATAAATGCATGGTTCATCTATATTTTTGACAAAATCAAACTCTTTGATTGTATCATCAAAGCAGATGGTCCAGCTCCGTGATGCCATCTTTAATCCATAAATGGATTTAAGCAACCTACATATCTTTTCGCTGCTCCCACTATCAATGAAGCCCTCTGGCTGATCCATAAAAACGCATTCTTCTAAATCACCATTTAGAAATGCAGTTTTAACGTCCATCTGCCAGATTTCATAGTCGAAGTGAGCAGAAATAGCAAGTAGGATCCGAATGGATTTAAGCATTGCTACTGGAGAGAAAGTTTCATCATAGTCCAATCCTAGTCATTGACGAAAATCTTTCGCTACAAGCCTTACTTTAAAGGTCTCTACCTGTACATCTACACCAATCTTTCTCTTAAAGATCCATTTGCAACCTACGGGTTTTATCCCAGGAGGTGCAACGTCCAAAGTCCATACTTTGTTGGTGTACATGGACTCCATTTCGGATCTCATGGCATCCAGCCACTTCATTGAGTCACCACTCATGATAGCTTGCTGAAAACTAGTAGGGTATCATCATCCATGATGCAATCTTCTCTATCACCATCAATGAGAAACCCATAGTATCTCTCCGGTGGGCGAGAAGTTCTACTAGATCTCCGGAGTGGCTGAGGTTCTTGAAGTTCTACTGCAACATCAGTTTCAACCAATTCGTTATGAGTAATTTGTGTCTCTAGAACCTCTTCTAGTTCTACCGCATTGCCATTAGTACTATTTGTAAAAATTTCATTTTCTAAAAATGTGGAATGTTGAGAAACAAACACTCTTTGTTCCTCCTTGTGGTAGAATAGATATCCATATGAATATTTTGGATATCCCACAAATTTACACATGACCGATCGTGTCTCGAGTTTGTCTGGATTCTGCTTTTTTACAAAAGCCAGACAACCCCATATCCTAACTCTTTTAAGAGATGGTCTCGTTCCACATCATATCTCATATGGAGTGGTAGACACAGTCTTGGTTGGAACTCTGTTTAACAGATACATTGTTGTCTCCAATGCATGTCCCCAAAAGGAAAGCGGTAATTCAGCATCACTCATCATGGACCGTACCATATCTAATAGGGTACGATTCCTCCGTTCTGACACACCGTTGTGTTGTGGTGTGTAAGGGGGAGTGAGCTGAGAGAGAATCCCATTCTCTTTTAAAAAGTCTGAAAAATCTGTACTCAAATACTCTCCACCTCGATCCGATCGATGTTTCTTGATGCTCAAGCCTGTTTGTTTTTCTACTTTAAGTTTGTACTCTTTGAATTTCTCAAAAGCTTCGGATTTATGCTTTAATAAAAACACGTGTCGGAATCTTGAGAAATCATCAGTAAAAGTAATGAATTATGAAAAACCGCCTCTAACATGTGTAGATATTGGTCCGCATACATCACTATGTATGAGGCTACATCTCTTTCTCCGTGTCCAGTAAACAGAGTTTTGGTCATTTTACCTTTGATACAGGACTGACAAGTCGCATAAGATTTATATTCAAAAGAATTTAAATATCCATCTTTATGTAGCTTGTTTAGTCTTGTTTCATTAATATGACCAAGTCTACAATGCCAAAGAAAAGCTTCATTTATATCTGAAAATTTTCTTTTATTTGTATATTGTATATTGAAAACTGTGTGTTGGTTTAGGACGTAAATACCGTTATTTAGTGTACCATACCCAATCAACTGTTGATTCAAGTTAATATTCATAACATTATTTTGCAACACAAAATGATATCCTTCATTGTCCAACAAAGAAACAGATATTATATTACATAGCATACTAGGTACATAATAACAAGGGTTCAAAACCAAAATACATTCCGAAGGCAACCCCAGATGATACTCTCCTACAGATGCAGCATGTACATTGGAACCATTTCCAACCCGATGAGTATGGTCACCAATCTTCAAAACTCTACGGTTTCTCAATTCCTGCATACAATTGCAGATGTGAGAACCAGAACCGGTATCTAATACCCAAGATGCAGAGTTTATAGAAAAACAGTTTTCAGTTACAAACACACCTAAAGCGGAAGCAACAGTATGCTTCTTCTTCTTGAGATCAACAAGATATAGAGCACAATTGCGTTTCCAGTGTCCCGACTTGTAGCAGTAAAAACATACTCCTTTTCCACTTCCTGCGGCCCCGGACTTGTCTTTCCACTTTGCCTTTACAACTCCACCTCTCGGTTTGGTGGGTTTCTTCTTCTTCCTTCTCTTGGCCTTGGCTTTTGGGATGGAAGAAGAAGATGGCCCAGCAAGCAGAACGGGAGTTTTCGCTGTCTTAAGCGTGCTCTCTGCACTTCTCAACATATTGAGAAGTTCAAACAGTGATTTCTCCAAATCATTCATATTGAAGTTTACTATGAATGGAGCAAAGGCAGGGGGGAGAGACTGTAGAACAATATCAGTATATTGCTCGTTATCCATAGTCCATCCCAGATCCTCAAGTTCTTCTATAAGACTAATCATTTTCAAGACATGTTCACCTACTGATGTACCAGGAGCCATCCGCATCTGATACAACTTTCGAGATGCCTCGTATCATAAATTCCGAGATTGCTCTCCATACAACTCCTTGGTATGAAGAAAGATGGATTGTACATCCATCTTCTTATGCTGCTTCTGATGTATATTGTCCATAGAACCAAGCGCGAGGCACTTGGCCGTGTCACAATCAATATCCCATGTTTTTCGGATCTCCTTATCCGAAACAGATGATTCAAGACCTGGGAGGGGTGGGGCTTTGGCAATGAGGACATATGATACTTTATCATATGTAAGTGCAATGTTCAGGTTCCTCAGCCATTCTTTATAATTGGGTCCTGTCGGTTTGTTTTTCTCTAAAAGAAGCTTAATTCCCATCATCTAGTATCTGCCATTAGGAGAAAGAAAAGAATACACTTAGCGAAGTGCCCTTGCAAAGATTTAGATTGGTTATTATCTTATCTAATCGATGTCTCCCACTGCTTTTTATAAAATTTTCTTTCAAAACCTCAAAAAGAAAACTAGCCAGGATTAATTACATTCTACAGTTTCACTAACCGGTCGGCCTAGCCTGTGTCGGTACTTTGACGGAGGTTCCCCGTGCTTTCACACGGACCTAATTAAAATAAACCTCGTTTTCCCGGGGGTCTTACCCCGTTGACACCTTTCTAGACACCTACTGGATTAGCTAATTGTAAAGTGCAAAACTCTCCTGGGAGTAACTCTTACTCACAGTGGGATCGGGATCCAACTATCATATAGAAAGTATGCAATCTCATTGCAAATTTCAACTCTTGAAACTCCCGATATGGTTTTTTACCCCTAACTGCTTATGACCTTGTCTATGGTCAACATATCATAAGCACTAGTCATGTTCTACCCGTCATTTCGTGATTAACTAGACCCACCCATATGACCCTTGACTATGATCAACATAATCACATGAATGTCCTAACTGATCTCATCAAATGCTTTGTAGGAAGACATCACTTAGCTACCGTACACTACGCCTTGACTATGATCAACATACGTAGCATGAATACTAAGTACTCTGCTTCCTAAAATGACGGAGGGTTGCGGATGGTTTTTATGAAAACCTTTAACGTTTTGAACTTGATCTCGTTGTAGAATCTAAATAGTTTTAGAAATGGAGTGGCTTAAGCTCCGCATCTTTTGAAACTTGCATTTTTCATTAAAAAAAAGGCCGATTGTGTTTCAAATCCGATTCTACAACATATTTAGGTTTCTTTTTCTTTACATTAATCTTATTAATGTGGTCCCATCATTTAAGTTCCTAAGCCATCACAGAAAAGAAACGAAAATAGAACGTACACTTATGCCATCCGCATTCGCCACAATGTCCCGTTATGCACCGTTAGGTTACTTAACTAACGGCATAGCGGGACGGGACTAGCGCGGATGTAAAACATAAGCAACGTTTATTATATATCATATATATAATAATATTTCATTCGTCTCAGATATTAAGTAATCTCATCACAGAATATCAATAGCAGAAGCACATATGAAAATATAGGATATCTAGGAGGTCCGTATTTTGTATTTAGTCAACAATAAAAAATACAGATTCCATGGTCTCTATGAATAGCCAAGCCCACACCCTTAGACCCCTACGAGAGCGGCAAGTGACCCTTCCAATTCTAGAGTTTAGGAGACCCGATCTCGACTCCTCGAGATAGCCTCCCACTGAACCCTAGAACCCAGTCACTTGTGCTCCACTCCTTGGGTCTATCATAATGCGGAAAAGTAAATAATATACAATAACGGTGACATCATTCTCAACCCGGAAGTGCCCTAAATAAAAGAATATTACATACAATTAATTTTTACATGAATGAAAATAAAAACTCTCATCTCACATAAAAAACCCCCGGCTATTCAATCACGACGATCATGCACATCATATCTCAGCAACACATAACATCACATATCATCAACATAAGTAAGTATGCGTACCCCGATTGTCGTTGATGTATAGCAACGAAACCGGCAATACACCACATACTACACTTACGATCCCAGAAAAGAAAGTGAAAAATAACAACACTTGGAATTATCACTTTCACATATATCAAGACGATGTTAAACGTTTCGATCGAATCAACAAACACCCACAAATTACCTCGAGAGCTCAACACTTGAGCAAAATTAAAATACCCAAAAACGTGCCACAGTGTCTATGGACCAGCTGTAAAAGGGTCAACCCTTGCCTCGCCTATGGCGCCACAGGACTACGGCAAACCCTAAGGTATGGCCGCGGTTCCATGGTCATAAAGTCGAGATAGGGTTACGTTCTTCTAGAGGGTCCATAGGGATACTTGTACGATTTTCCGAATACATTTAACTTGGGAAAATTCCAACACTAGAAAATTTCAGAGGAGGTCTTGATGTGGGGTTTGAAGTTCGATCGAACTGTTAAACATTTTCTAAGTTACCATTACAGTGTTAAAATATACGACTACGAAACACTATGAATTAGCCCCTAATCAAAATAAACATCACATGAAATTTTGGGCTAAACAAACAATGCCTGAAACCCCAAATCCTACAGAACAGAGCACTGGTGAAATACGAGGTGAATCAGGGGCAGAAGGGCCGGACAGGCCGGTTTTTAGAGGGGTTTGCTCGGGTCAAATCCGAGCAAAGAGCCTCATATTTCACATATGTTCATTATGTATCACATACAGTCTTCTGCAGTTGCTTAAATAATTTTTAAACGACTTTTTAAAAAAACAACAGAGAGCAATTTTAGGGTTTCTAATATCGTGTTTTTCGTAGTTGTTTTCATTTTCGTAATAGTTATAACACCGTGTCTAAATTTCTAGCTTGGCTCTGATACCACTGTTGGGATTCCTTAGCACCATGCCTAGGGTTTGCAAACATCACACATGCTACAATAAAATTTTTGGGGAGGTGCTAAGCAATCTAACCATGAATCGAACTAGAAAATATTAGGGTAACAACAAATAGTATTCCATACTACAAGAAAACTATCACTAAGTAAAGAGAATACAACCTTTGTAGACCTCTTCTCTTGACTCCTTGGATCCTTGAAAGTTTGAACCGTCTTGCTAGTGACCTTCCAAGTCCACGATGATCCACCCGAATCCCCTTTGCTCAAAGCTCCTTTCTTTACTTCATCAATGAGGAAGTAGAGCTAACACTCTAAACTAATGGGCTAAACTAGTATAGAATGATGATGTGGTTTGTTTTCTCACTTCAACCCTTTCTTTTTATCTCACTTCAACCCTTTCTTTTTATCTCACTCACTCACTAGAAATCTCAAGAGAGCATGAGAGATGAGGAAGATGAAGATGGCAAGCTTTAGCTCAAGTTTTGTGATAATCTCAAAAATAAAAGAGAATAGAAAATATAAATGAAAGTCACACTCTCATTTAACCATGGTAACTAAATATCTAGATATTTATTTTAGAGTTTAAAGCAACTAAAGAAAGTTAACTCATGGTCAAAGCAAAGGTTAAATGAAGAAGTGTATAGAATTATCAACCATGAATTAATTTTCTTTTTCTTTAACTCAAAAACAAATACACATACACACACACACACACACACACACACATATATATATATATATATATTAGTTCCATGTTAGTCTTGCATTGCCATCTTATATGTATCAACAACCATGACACCATGTATGTATGTATGTGTGCATTCACATCATCATGTGCATGAACAAAAATATATGCATACATGCATGCATACATCCAAAAAGAAAAGGTTTAATAAAAGTGAGATAAAAAGTCAATGTTAAATCAACACTTGATTTAACAAACTGGTCATATCACATACGACCCGACCAATAGTAAACGCCCTATTAATATACGGTATCATATACACGCATCTAATTGAGCTCCCGCGCATATCTCATATGCACACCACATCGTTTCGCCTGAGCTAGGAAACTCCTGTATGGGACTCTAAGACTCGTCAATATACCGGCAGTAAGTGATGATCACATCAAACACCTACAAGCCGCAAGCGGTCAGCTAAATGTAACGGCCACCCGGGTATTGAGTGATCAGAAGAAAAACAAGCGAAACTGTCAAAACTCCCGTCGAGCCAACTGGCAACACATACCGTACAGTCCGGTCTCTTCGTTAGATATGTCGCATATCGAGTTTAGGGATGGTATCGTCGACCCCAATAACTCAATAAATCATGCCGGTGTATGGCTCATAACAGATCTAGAAACAACTGATAACATTTATCAGTAAATCTCAGCAGCCCTGGCCAGGGACTTCCTATTATAGCCAATCGAGCATAGCGCAACATCAACCCCCAATACCGGGAGAGACGAAATCCCTTCTATCATTCATTGCCTCCATGTGCCTCTGGACTGTATCCAAAATCCATCTGTTTGCACGACCCAGTAGAGCCGTGGTAGGGTGGAGATCAAAGTACAATGGGAGGACACACAATACTCTATGACGATCTCGGGTCTACAAACTAACCTGTACCAGTGTCACCTGAGAACTTCTATCCGACGATAGATATAATACCACATAGGAGTTCTCGGCGAGTCCGTTCAGTGTACCCAGTCTCCACTGAGCACCCTATACAATCTTTGGTGTCATCACACCAGATGGATATGGGATCATCCATCTCCCATCATATGGGACAAGAATGGTATACGCTAGTCTACTCTGGAATATCGATGCCCCGTCTCGATGCACCTATGACTAGAAACATTTCAAGTATATGCTTATAAATTACACGTGTCCCACTAGTATGATCTGCATCATAGTCCCAGTAGTCAAGCAAATATCCTATGGGCTTTATCAACATGTACCAAATGAGTAAGATGCATGATCAAATGAACATGTCAAGATAAAGTAAACCAGATAGCATACTATCATGTCGAGCAAGAAAGTCATCTATACACACACACACACACACACACACACATGTCCAAGCATCCACTATACATATAATGGCCTCTAGGGCATACATATATCCAACAGGGGGGACCCCTGTCAGTGGCTCCACCGGGGTCTCTCGGACCTCTTTTTGCTCGTCTCGAGTGTCCGGAGAACCCTTGATGTCACCCTCGCCCTCAAAATCGTTGTTTTGCCGCTCAGACGTAGACGTTGCGGTGAAGCAAACCTTTGCAGTCCGTTGGTCTCCGTAGGCCCGACCTATCCCGCCTTGGTCAAGCGGGAATTTCATCGCCAGGTGGTAAGTCGATATCTGGGCCCTGAAGGAGTTCAGTATAGGGCGGCCGAGGAGGATGTTGTAGGCCGAAGGGATTCTCGCTACGATGAATTCCACAGGCATGGTGCGTGTACGGACAGCCTCCCCGATGTTAAATTGGAGAGTGATTACCCCTTCCGCCGGGATGGAGTGGTTGGTGAACCCTGATAGGACGTGGGTGGTCGGCCTTAGGTCCGACGGGGAAAGTCCCATACGCAGGAAGCAGTCATAAAATATAATGTCCGCTGAGCTTCCCGAGTCGACCAGTATCCTCTGCACCTCGTAGAGGTGAACCCGAGCTGTGATCACCAGCGGGTCGTTGTGGGGCGGGGATATATCGTGGAGGTCCTCGTCGTTAAAAACGACCGGATCGGTTGCCTTGGTCTTCTTCCTCGGTTGGCAGTCGGTCTCCACGATCGGTGAGGGGTGCTGAGCCTCATATGTATTCTACGTACCCCCGCGGACATGACCATGATTTGGCCGATTGTTAATTCACCGGGAGGGGGACGCTGCTCTTGCTCACGGTCAGCTTGCCGCATATCCCGCAAGTACGCTGCCAGGTGCCCCGAACGGATGAGCTCCTCGATGTAGTCTCAGAGCTGCTTGCAATTCTCCGTGGAGTGACCTTGCGACTGGTGGAAGCCGCAGTAGGGGCCCCGGGTGCGCTTTGCTGCCATACGCGAGACTGGGGGGAGCTTGAAGAACCTCTTGCCCTTTGCCCCATCCAGCAGTACCGTCTGGGAGACATTGAGCGGAGTGTACTCCTGAAACTTCAGGGAGTAGGGATTCTGCCGCTCAATTTTCTTTTTCTATTCTCCTGCCCTTTTCTTCTGATCGGTTTGCTCTGCCCGGGGGAGATTCGCGTTCACCTCGGAATCGAGCTGGATCTCATGCTGTAAGTGCACGGCGGCGCCCCGGCCGTCAATCCGACGGCCAAATACGGAAGCGGTGATAAACTTTAATTTTTCTTGAACTGGCAAACCGCCGCGCACTAATACCCGGATCGAACCACTAACTAGTCCTAGCTAACAACAAGAAAGGGAAGAGAGATATACCGACGATCCAAGTCCTCCGGTTTTCTCTTCATCGTCCCGATCTCCTGCGGAATCTCCGGTCGTCGCCACCTTGCCGAAAGGGCACCACATCGTCTCCATGTTTTACGGGCTCCCACCTCAATGCCGAGGCAACTCGGGCACGAAGCCGGCTACTCGACGTGCCCAAGGTTCGCTGTAGAATATGTAGTCCTCAAGTCTCACTTTGGGGTTGTGGAATTGCCATTTGGTGGAGGGATGATACAAGCTTTTGGAGGAGGAGCTAAAGGGATTTTCCAACATGAAATGAACCAAAAACCCCTTACCAAAATGTTTGGACAGCCCCCATCAAGAGAGTGGCCGGCCATGCTAGATGAGGGAGGGAGTGAAAATGAGAGTGTATCAAAAAATAATGGGAGTCTTTCTCATATCAAGAAAGAGAGAGAGAGAGGAATGGTTATCATATGAACCAATGATAACGAAGGAAAACCAACACTCAACTAACAACCATCTCTCATCATCAACAACCATCATCAAAACCATGATGATAAAGAAAGTCAAGCAATCATGAGTTTATGAAGTCAAATGATGGGACAAGAATCATGACATGATAATATGCAAAGACCTCCTCCACAAATGCTTATTTGCAACAATGCAAATAAGCCCTCCTCCACCAATCTTTGGCCAATGAACGGAACAATGGAAATTGGTCGAAACGGAAAGCAAACTGGCAACTCCAGAAAACTGGTCCCATAATAAATTACAGAAAAGCCCCGATACTGTGCATACACACCCGCATCTGTATTTCGACCGAAATACAAATGCAATGAGATAAAGTCTACACTGTACTATACTAGGATCCGGCTTAAACCAAAACCGGCTAGTAAAATCTGTTCGATCCTGATCCGTGCAATACCGCACGTATCTGATCGAACCCTGCCATATAACCATACGGCCTATAGTACAAACTGTCCGATCCTGATCCGTGCAATACCGCACGTATATGATCGGACCTTGCCATATCTCCATACGGCCTCTACAACCTTTCGTCCGAAAGCTGAGTAAAAGAATGTGGGGGACTCTAAAGACTCGTCAACACCTTGGTTGTGGATTTAACCACTAGCACGTTAGAGGTATAAGCCAATACATAACGGGCCACCAGGTATTGACCAAAAGGGACGTCTGTGAGCGAACTCAGCCTGACTCCCTACTGAGCCTGTCAGTGACAATATCCGTACAGTCCGGTCCGTTCGTCTATGAGCATCGCATGGCGGGCCTAGGGGGTTGGTAAAAGTCAGACCCCCAAAAGCGGTACAAGTCGTGTCGGAGTGTAGCCCAGAACACCCTGAGATACTACTGGAATACCTACCAGTAAATCTCCTTGCCTCGGCCGAGGGCTTCGTGTAATGGCTCTCGTAGACACAGCACGACCTCACCCCCAATACCGGGAGAGACGAACCCCTGAAGATACGCTCACTGCCTCCATGTGGCTCGGGACTGTACCCAACTAAAACCTGTTTGCACGACTCCTTTGAGCCGTGGTAGGGTAGTAATCAAAGTACAGTGGGAACTCACACGAGACAAATGACGATCCCCAGGTCGATGAACTAACCTGCACACATGTCACCAGGGAACTGCCATCTGACATCTGGTATATGACCAACTAGCATGTTCCCGGCGAGTCCTGTCCGGTGTACTCATAACCCAATGAGCACCTGTATACATCTTAGGTGATCCAACTGACACCAGTGGCTTGTGAGACCGGCCACCGCCCCTCGTCGGGGTCTCGACTGTATACACTAGTCTACTATGGAGAATCGATGCCCTGTCTTGAAACTCTCACGACTAGGGACCTTGTAAGGATATGCTTATAGACCCCCAGCTCCCACTTATATGATCGCCCTCATACTGCTGGTGGTCAAGCAAGAATCCTAGGGGCTCTATCAACGTGTAATAGCGACGTGTCAGGTCACTTAAAGCAGTACACGATGATAAAGGTAAACCAGATAGCATACTATCATCTCGAGTAAGACTGTCCTACCGGGATAGGTCCTCCATCAATCATTGCAATCACGTACCTGTGACCTAATAATTGACTCTGAGGGCACTATCTCCAACAATCTCCCACTTGCACTCAAGGCTAATTATTGCGATGTCGCATACTCACAGCCCGTGTGATACCGAACACCCAACTCCTCTACTAGTCAGTCTCACAAAGCTCGTTTGCGAAACTATTGCGTTCGAGGAATAGCCTTAGTGAGTGGATCCGCTTTGCTGTTTCTTTCTATGTCTCTCTATATCTCAAGTTCGCGGAGAAAGCCATCTCCCGAAATGAGCAATACCTGTCTTAGAATATGTCTGGATGTCTGATGGGACATAGCTCATAAATGAACTCCAAATCCAAACTTCTCAGACTGTATCGTCAACTGAACTTAATCAGTATCCTGCGCCATGCCTCCCTCAGTATTGCCTTGGACCAACTGTCCAAAATACTGCCCCTCGTCAGAAGGAAAAACTATAACTCTGACAACCTCCTTTTCGTCCATGTCACCTTGGAAGCCTGGAATGATAACTATCTCCCGAATGAGGCTGTCGTTATCATATCCCTAGAACATCCACTTATGTTCTAAAACTGTTTCCGACAGTTTCTCCAGGATTGGATTAATGTCAACTTATTGCATCTAGTGCAAGAACAACATCTGGTGTGGTACTTGATATCTCATGATTGACTCAATTGCCTAAGCAAGTGATCTGCCAACCATGCACATCCCTCTCCACTTTAGTCTGTAAGACACCTTTAGAGAGGGTGACTCCATCACTTGCAGGTACACTACCGTGCCAGGAGTCGTCCATTCTAAATACTCTTAGAATGGTGTCTAAGTACCCTGATTGGGAAACTACCCAAATCTAGATCTAAAGCCATAGATCTAGTAACCAGAATGTCAGATATAAAGTCCAAGTCCCATGTGGAGAAACCACTGTGTGACGACCAAAGTGTAACCGATCGTAGTATAGGAGTTTCCTTTCCTACTCTGTGTATGTCATCCGAATACCAGGATATCACACCCTACTACCTTCTCAACAGATCCATCCCCTATTCTGATGAAGTCAAACCTATGACTGTCACGTCAGAAATAGATGATCTATCTCCGCTATTCTGCTTTAGTCTATAAATAGACATAAGCTACCTGTCCACCAATGCTTCCGCTGCTCCCACTGACTACGACAACCCTCTGGCAGAGTCATATACACGTGCACTTCTGGAGCGAGTCCAGAACGACGCTATACTCATCCTCCCGCCGGGTCTCGCAGCCTGGAACAACAGCAATGGTAATTGTGGGTAAACAAGAACTTCCCTGTCACCGTCCTTGAGGCTACCGTAGTACCTCTCGGGTGCCTGAAGTTACCCACCTTATCTGCGGAGTGGCCAATGGAATGTCAATCCAGATTGAATCTTTAGGTTCCTTATCAAATCTTCAGTAATCGTTTGTGGTTCTGGAATCACTTCCAGTTCTACCATACTCCCACTACTGTTTTCTGAAAAAATCCATTTTTATTAAAACTGTGGCGAGTCTAGAACAATATTGCTATTGTTCATCCAGATGGTAGAAAGTCAACCCGCGTCATAGCCTGGGTCAACCCACAAACAGCCATTACAGAAACGTGCCTTGAGTTGTCCAGTGTCTGGTTTTAATCATAAACCGGACAACTCCCCGTACCTTAACATCGTTAAGATATGAACTGTTCTATATCCCATATAGGACCAGAGGCACTGATTTAATTGAACCAGATTCAAATCACGCAACTGTCTCCAGTGCATGTCAACTTAATGGAAGGAGGCCGATCAGCGTTACTCAATTTAGGAATGCTTCCAATTATGAGTAACCTAAAAGAGAAGCAATTTCTCTTAATCACTACTATCAACTGAATACCATATACAAGTATCTACATCTTCGATCACTTTGAAGAATCCCGATACTTGCTGCACCTGGTTCTCTACTTTATTCAAATACCTATAACTTCTCCAAATTCGGACCCTGTGTTTCCACGAAACACTTGTCTAAAAACTAGAGAAGTCATAAGTAAACCGAATATAGTACGAGGACCAACCCCTCTGTCCTGATGGACCCTGGACATCATACAATACTCTGTACAAGTCCCTTGAGTCTGATAACTCACTCACTGTGTGTCGTAGGTTGAAAACTGTACTTATGGTTAAGAAGAATTACACCGCTGTTTAATGCTCCTTACCTAACCATCCACTGATATAGGTAAATGTCGTAGACATAATTTCAAAAGGTATATCTCACTCTATGAAAATAGACGTACAGATATATCAATTTGAAATTGGTGCATAACTGCGGATATTCAAAACCAAATATTTGCCGACCGGCAAACTACCCAGGTGATTTCCTCAAATATCACCGATTACAACGAATCCCGATATAATGAGGATGATCACCCAATTCCCAATAACCTACTCCTACTCATCATCTGTAAAACCATACAGATGTGAGAATCATACCTGGTAAATACATACCCTGGAGCAAGTGTCTAATCGGGAAATCAGTTTTCCTTTAACAGTACACAGTGAGACTGAAACATTGAAATGTTTCGATGGGGTATCCCGGTATTCCTAGTAATGCCTCTTCCATATTCACGACTGTAACCGTATAATTCTTTGCCACCTCTCCAAATCCCTTCATATGTCTTTAGTCATTACCTTCTGCACACCCCTTTAGGCCAAATGGTTTTCTTCCTTCCCTACCGTTCGGCACCAGCCTATGGTTTGGAAGAAGACTATCCAATAAGCATAATGGGTGTACTGTCCTAATCCTAGGAACACTCGCAATGCGAGAGAAGGTGAGGATAAAAGACAACCGAATGAACTTAATTCCTATTTCTCCTGAACCAGAATCCATCCCCGAACTGGAACAAGTTCCTTTCGAGTTCGTATATAACCATACGATGGAGTATCCAATAAACTGTGGATCTTCGTAGTGATACGGAGTGTCCTGGAGAAATACAAAGGTGATTTTAGGATTGGCGAAGGAATACTTGGTTTGGTTGTGAATATCTGTTGCAATTTACTTTGCCCTCTTACTAATCCCTTGCTTTGTCTGAACTTAATACCTTCTGTACACCATCGTTAGGCTAATTGGTTTTCTTCATTCCCTACCGGTCGGCACCAGCCTAAGGTTTGGAAGAAGACTATCCAATTTGCGTAATAGGTGTACTATCTCCTAAACTAAGGAGTACTCGCAACCTGAGAGAAGGTAAAAAGGAAAAGACAACTGAATAATCCTATCCGTTTTCTCCAGAACCGGAAACCATCCTCGAATAAATTCTTTCGAGTTCGTATCTAACCATACGATGGTTTTGTCCAATGGAAGTGGACGTTCGTAGCAACACGGGGTGTCCTGGAGAAAAGGGTAAAAGTAGGAGTGGCAATGAGGTTTGCAACTCTGACAATCCAAAAGCCAGTGTTGAGAAGGTTCGGTCAACTTGGTCACTGAGTCATAGTCTTAGGGTCGGGTCAATGGTCGCTGCCAAAGAGAGAGAGAAAAGAAACACTCAGCGTGCACTCTAACCTAGATCAGAATGGTTACCAATTTATCTAATCTGGAATCCTCCCACTGTACCTCAAATTCTCCTCCAAACCTAAAAGAAGAATTAGTCGGGAACACCCGAGGAGTAAACTAACTCATCAGTGGGAATCGGGATCCAACTATCACCGCATGATAACGTGACGGAATCCGCTCACGTCATCACACTCCAGAAGGTATGCGCATATCTGGCAAGTTTCAGTTCTTTTGAAACTCCCGATGTGATTTTTACCCCATGCTCTTATGACCTTGACTTTGGCCAACAAATCATAAGTCACATGTCAAGTTCTACCCGTCATTCTCCAGGTTGTTTTGAATCCACCCGTACATACCCTTGACTTTGGCCAACAAGGCAGTACGACTGTTCCAAACCAACGCATCTATCTATGCTGCATATGAATAACCAACAGCTACCAAACACTGTGCCTTGACTTTGGCCAACAAACACAGCTTGAATACTATTGACTACCCATATGAAACGACGGAGGGCTACGAATGGTTTCTGGCGAAAACCTTTAACGTAATGAACTTGATATCGTTGAAGGAACGGATAGCTTTTTAGAAATATAGTGACGACAACTTCCACTAAAGAGGTCACTCCCGGTGAAGGGATCTCGGCTCTTTCCCCGTAGAATGGGGTGCAGGATATTCCAACTGAATACCACGGTGCAAAGCAAAAGTAATCGGCTATAGTGAAGTCATTGCCCTGACGCAAACTTCTGTCCAAGGGGTCACTCCCGGTGAAGGGATCTCGGCCCTTGCCTCGTCGACTGAGGAGCAGGATATTCCAACTGAATACCACGATGCAAAACAAAAGTGAACGTCCTTGCAATAACAGCTTTTTAAAAAAGTGTTCCAACAACATCAGATTAGGTTTGTTTTTAACTTGCATTGATCTGAATCAACGCAGTCCCATCAATTGATCACACCACAAAGAACGAAAATATACTGATGTACGTATATGCCATCCGCATTCGCCACTGGGTCCCGTCATTACCCGTTAGGTTAGCTAACTAACGACAGAGCGGGGACTGGACTAGCGCGGATGCAAAACATATACAACATCTACTAATATATATACCAATATATTATATTCGCTCAAGGCGTGAATAAAATGCAACATCACAGAAATGTACAGCATCACAGAAACAATACAGATATCTGGGATCCCCGGGTTTCACAGAGCCGCTGAAACCCGACGTTCCCCTGGTCGTGTGGATAGCCTGTGCAATGAAATCCTAGACCCCTATGGGCGCGGCAAGTCACCCGCCAAAACTTGAAGCGAGGCAGCCCTCTTCAGCGACGTGAATGGACCACCCGGCACTTCACGGAATCCGGCAACTTGGGCACCCCTCCTGGGTCAACCTGTACCCCCTACGAGTGCGGCGAATAGCCCGCCAATCCTAGAGTGAAGCCCCCTCTGTCTCAATGCCATGAGATGCGGGCTTGTTGCCCTCTAGAATCCGGCTATCCGTGCACCCCTCCGCGGGGCAATCCTAGTACAGAAAGTAAAATATACATACAACGGGTACATCGACCGCAACCAGGTCGTGCCCCAAAAAAAATAATACAATCAGGCAGTGACGGCAGTCCACATGTCGGACGCTCGCCCCGCAATATCAAATGTACATAATACAACCACAAATGTACTAGCATTGCATCCAGGCTATCCCCCACGACCGATCCGCAACATCACAGCAAAAACAGAACATCAACGTGAAAGTCACGTTCGCAAATCCGTCTAACCGGGCTATAGCAGTTAGACCGGATTTACCGATCAAGTGACATTCACGGTCGCAGATATAATGTAAATACTGTGAAATAATGTGTTTAAAATATCCGATCGATCAAATTTTAACTAGTGGGCCCCAAAGCATTACTGTAGCACTCACAGAAATTATGGGCCCAAAATTAATATTCCAAAACCCATATTTTAAGCCCAGAAAGCCTCTGTAAAAAATTGGTGCAGGGATCCCCACAGTGTGCGGCGGAACAGCGGCGGGAAGGGGGTATTTGCGGCGGTTCCGCGCTCCCACTGTGGATTCACTTCATCGAATTTTTACAGAGCTCTTAGATTTTCCAGTACATCAATATTTTACAACCTGAAAAAAATTTCGAGACCAAAAAATTTCAACAGAAACTGATGCTAACAAAAATGTAGATTTTGGAGTTTTGGTCGATCGGAAATGCAAAACACATTACACAAAGCTAGACTAAGTTAATGGCGTGGCTCTGATACCACTGTAAGTGCACGGCGGCGCCCCGGCCGTCAATCCGACAGCCAAATACGGAAGCGGTGATAAACTTTAATTTTTCTTGAACTGGCAAACCGCCGCGCACTAATACCCGGATCGAACCACTAACTAGTCCTAGCTAACAACAAGAAAGGGAAGAGAGATATACCGACGATCCAAGTCCTCCGGTCTTCTCTTCATCGTCCCGATCTCCTGCGGAATCTCCGGTCGTCGCCACCTTGCCGGAAGGGCACCACATCGTCTCCATGTTTTACGGGCTCCCACCTCAATGCCGAGGCAACTCGGGCACGAAGCCGGCCACTCGACGTACCCAAGGTTCGCTGTAGAATATGTAGTCCTCAAGTCTCACTTTGGAGTTGTGGAATTGCCATTTGGTGGAGGGATGATACAAGCTTTTGGAGGAGGAGCTAAAGGGATTTTCCAACATGAAATGAACCAAAAACCCCTTACCAAAATGTTTGGACAGCCCCCATCAAGAGAGTGGCCGGCCATGCTAGATGAGGGAGGGAGTCAAAATGAGAGTGTATCAAAAAATAATGGGAGTCTTTCTCATATCAAGCAAGAGAGAGAGAGAGGAATGGTTATCATATGAACCAATGATAACAAAGGAAAACCAACACTCAACTAACAACCATCTCTCATCATCAACAACCATCATCAAAACCATGATGATAAAGAAAGTCAAGCAATCATGAGTTTATGAAGTCAAATGATGGGACAAGAATCATGACATGATAATATGCAAAGACCTCCTCCACAAATGCTTATTTGCAACAATGCAAATAAGCCCTCCTCCACCAATCTTCGGCCAATGAACGGAACAATGGAAATTGGCCGAAACGGAAAGCAAACTGGCAACTCCAGAAAACGGGTCCCATAATAAATTACAGGAAAGCCCCGATACTGTGCATACACACCCGCATCTGTATTTCGACCGAAATACAAATGCAATGAGACAAAGTCTACACTGTACTATACTAGGATCCGGCTTAAACCAAAACCGGCTAGTAAAATCTGTTCGATCCTGATCCGTGCAATACCGCACGTATCTGATCGAACCCTGCCATATAACCATACGGCCTATAGTACAAACTGTCCGATCCTGATCCGTGTAATACCGCACGTATATGATCGGACCTTGCCATATCTCCATACGGCCTCTACAACCTTTCGCCCGAAAGCTGAGTAACAGAATGTGGGGGACTCTAAAGACTCGTCAACACCTTGGTTGTGGATTTAACCACTAGCACGTTAGAGGTATAAGCCAATACATAACGGGCCACCAGGTATTGACCAAAAGGGACGTCTGTGAGCGAACTCAGCCTGACTCCCTACTGAGCCTGTCAGTGACAATATCCGTACAGTCCGGTCCGTTCGTCTATGAGCATCGCATGGCGGGCCTAGGGGGTTGGTAAAAGTCAGACCCCCAAAAGCGGTACAAGTCGTGTCGGAGTGTAGCCCAGAACACCCTGAGATACTACTGGAATACCTACCAGTAAATCTCCTTGCCTTGGCCGAGGGCTTCGTGTAATGGCTCTCGTAGACACAGCACGACCTCACCCCCAATACCGGGAGAGACGAACCCCTGAAGATACGCTCACTGCCTCCATGTGGCTCGGGACTGTACCCAACTAAAACCTGTTTGCACGACTCCTTTGAGCCGTGGTAGGGTAGTAATCAAAGTACAGTGGGAACTCACACGAGACAAATGACGATCGCCAGGTCGATGAACTAACCTGCACACATGTCACCAGGGAACTGCCATCTGACGTCTGGTATATGACCAACTAGCATGTTCCCGGCGAGTCCTGTCCGGTGTACTCATAACCCAATGAGCACCTGTATACATCTTAGGTGATCCAACTGACACCAGTGGCTTGTGAGACCGGCCACCGCCCCTCGTCGGGGTCTCGACTGTATACACTAGTCTACTATGGAGAATCGATGCCCTGTCTCGAAACTCTCACGACTAGAGACCTTTTAAGGATATGCTTATAGACCCCCAGCTCCCACTTATATGATCGCCCTCATACTGCTGGTGGTCAAGCAAGAATCCTAGGGGCTCTATCAACGTGTAATAGCGACGTGTCAGGTCACTTAAAGCAGTACACGATGATAAAGGTAAACCAGATAGCATACTATCATCTCGAGTAAGACTGTCCTACCGGGATAGGTCCTCCATCAATCATTGCAATCACGTACCTGTGACCTAATAATTGACTCTGAGGGCACTATCTCCAACACATGCTCGGTCCAGGCCTTTACCTCGGCCATGGTCTTAGGTTGCGCTAATGCAAAGGAGCGTAACCACTCCTTATGCCTATGACCCGACATACATAATGACCGTCTCGTCCCGATGTTCTGGGACTTCGAGGAGGGCGTTGTAGAAGCGGGTGACGTACCCTTTGAAGGTTTCTTTGTCCCCGCTCTTTATTGTGAAGAGATGGTTGACGGTCCGCTTCTGCCGTCTGTTCCCAACAAAGTGGCTGAGGAATTGGGTGGCCAGCTTGTCGAAGGTTGAGATCGATCATGGCGCGAGTCCTCGGAACCAGTCTCGTCCGGAGCGGATGAGAGTGGCTGGGAAAGCGCGGCATTGGGCTGCGTCGGAACAGTCCTGGAAACTCATCCCGGCTGCGAAAGCGTCCAGATGATCCTTCGGGTCGGACTTCCCGTCGAAGAGTGAGACCTTTGGGGCTTGTTCCGGGAGGAGACATGGACGGCAAGCAGTTCTTCGGTGAAGGGCTTTGTGAGCGAGTCAGCGGCGTATTTAGCCCCGTCGCTCGAATGACGACCTTCCCGATGCATACCCTCGATCTTTTTTTTGAGGTCGTCGAGTCGGCTGTGGTATCCCGAGGTGTCGGCATACTCTGATTTTTGGCCTCGGCTACCGGAGACTTCTGCATGACCACGGCCCCGATTCCGTTTGATGACGTTCCTCAGGTCTCTTGGCGAGGTTGTTTTCGAGCTGCCGTGGCGAGTCCTATGCACGTGACCCCGTCAAGGGAGGGGGTGCCGGTCATGCCTTGGTGCAAGCAAGCTAACAACACCTCATTGGGAGGGACGGGGGCGCGATGGGGCTCAGGGCTCGGCGCTCTGGCTTAAGACCTCGGAGTTAAACTGTGCGGCGCCCACCGGGTCATGGAGTATGACGGCCCGAGGGATCTGCGGCCGCCGGAGACAGCGAGGCGGTGATCGGCCGTGCCAACGCGGGCAGAGTCTTCTCTCCCTCTGTAGGGGTCATGGTCCCGTGGGGGGGAGGAGGGAGCGGCGACCTGGGAAGTTTGCCCGGCCGTTTAGATACGGACGAGCGAATCTACGACTGACGTGAGTCGATCTATCCGAGCGGATAGGGCATGAATGGAGTTTGGTGGAGGAGGGGATTCTCCCTCGTCTCCACCGTGGGGAGGCCGACTGCTTGTGCTTGGATCGTCGCGGTGACCGCTTGCCATATAGTCGAGATCGGAAGATGAACTTTTAGTTGAATGGAATTTTTTATTCCCACAGACGGCGCTAACTGATGGATCTCTGGATCTCCTTCAGATGTTATCTTCCGTTGATCTCTTCGCGTGTTGACGGACGGCTGAGATTGAGTTGGAGGGTTGACCCCTGGAGTGTGTGGATCTCAATGGGTTTGGCGTGGTTGAGGCCGAGCTACCTGCAAAGAAGTCCCCGGGTGGTTGTGCTACCGAGAACCCTCCGACGATCAAGTTAGGCGGGGTATTTTGGCAGAGTAACGGCCTAGTGGAGTCAAAATGGCTTACCTGAATAGTCTGAGAGAGGGGTTTATATAGCAGCAGCAATGGGCAGGCGGGCGCGAGAATCACGCCGGCCGTCACGCCCGCGTGATAGGGGGATCTCGCATTAATGATGAGACATGCTCGTTATGGGGGATCGTGATGGCATGGAACGCGGGATCGTGGGCGGCGGATATCTCACGCATGGCGAGATTCGCGGAGCCGTGGGGAAGACGCCTGTGATCAGCGCTACGGGTCGGTCGGTGAGACCGAGGAAGATGAGCTCGACGGGAGGCTCGGGCACGAGCGGGAGGCCGAAACATCTTGGTTCTGTGATAGCTCGGAGGCGAGCCGGTGGGTGGTCTGGGAGGCCACCGAAGGTCGGGAGACTCCTCGGATCGGGGGCCCGAGGTGTGATTCCAACCGAGGTTACTGATCCTTTCTTGTAGGTTCTAGAACACGTCATCTGCAACGTGTCAGCATCTGGAGAGTCACCGATATCGAGCCTCATCAGTTTTAAGTAGCGGTTAAAATAAACTGTTCAGAATTAACCGCTACTTAAAGCATATGTTTTAATATATAACCGCTACTTAAAATAGTGGTTCATATTATATAAAGGGAAAACCGTCTCAACAGTTTCAGCGGTTTAGACTTTTAAGATAGAAGTTGAGCGATTTTTGTTATGATTTGAACTGGGATTCTTGCTGGATATTCTCTTGATTATTGGATCGATTTCATAAAGTGAATTAATTATTTTAATTACTATAAGTTTTGTTATTTATTTAGGGTTTTTTTGTTAGGGTTTTCAAATGTAAATTAATTGGGCATTTTTTCATGTGATTTTAATTACGATTGTTGCTAGGTATTCTATTGTTTCTTGAATCGATTCTATAACATAAATCAATTAACTCTAATATTTCTTCGTCTGCTTGCACTACTATACCTTCTTTTTCCTCTAATTCGGGAATAGTCCACTCATAGGCTAGCTTAATAGACATAATAGCGTATGTAAACGAAGAAATAAAAAATATACTACAACCACTTCGAAAAAATCTTGTTGAAGAAGACATAGACGTCTTGTGGCGGAAGATAGGAAGAAGAAGAAGAGAGATGATATATTACGTAACCGCTTGAAAAAAAATTACTTAAGCATCGGTTAAGTTTTGATTTTAATAACCATTAAAGTAGAGTTTAAATAACAACCGTTAGATTTAACCGGTAGCTTAAGTTGCGGTTAACTTTGAACCGTTCTGATTTGTTAGATAACTAAACTTTTGATTTTTAACCGCTATTTTAAGTATAGGTTAAATAAAAACCGTTAGATTTAACCATTACTTAAAGTAGTGGTTAATTATAAACGGCTATGATTTGTTTTATAGTTTTTTTATCCAACGTTGACTTTAACCACTATTTTAAGTAGCGGATAAATAACAAACGTTAGATTTTAACCTCTTTAAGAAGCGATTAATCTTGAACGGTCCTGATTTGTTAGATAAATTTTTTATCCGAATGTTTGTACCTGGTGAGTAACCTATAATTAATTGTATTCATTGGGAGAGCATTGAAAAGAGACATTAGAGAACTGGCCCCTTCCTATTTTTCCATGTGGCGGCAGTATATATGCGGACAGAAGAGAGAATAAGATGGAGAATTCCGGGCATCCTTCGGGTAGTTTGGTGGGATCGACATTCCTATATGGCCGGTGAATCTCCATCTCTTTCTCTCTCCTGTCCGGATGTATACGGCGGGCGCATGGAAAAATTCCTCCTCACTCATCCATTACTATTTTGGAAATTTCTTGGTCCTCGAGCTTTCATCCTGCGAAGTCGGCATATTCTTGCTTTCACATTGGCCCTCGTCAAAACCTGCCGTTATCACTATCAACATCTATCATTCACTCTGCTTTTTCACATAGATTTTGGGTCCCAATTTGTGTTGAAATCGTGGCTGTTCTTTCTGTCACGTACCCATCTTTATTAGGAGTCAGTTTGTTTGGACGACGTGACTGTCCAACGTGCCAAACGAGCCGAAATTTAAGTTTTACGGCTTGATTCAATTATTTAAATGAAATTAAAAACTTCTTTAAACTCCACTTATTTATTTGTTGGACGAGCACGAGCGAGTTTTCATCAAGCCCGAGCCGGGCCTCGATCTTTATCGGGTCAGTTTAAGATCTTGAATATATCTGTAAATAATTACTGACCGTTTTTTACATGATGTTGTTCCGATGTACAAGAATATATGGAGAAAAAAAACATATCGATGTTCGATATTTTTTTGGGATAAACTAAACAGTGAGAAATATTGTTGTTAGTACTAGACAAACGAGCTAGGGAGTGTTTGCAATCCTGCTAATATTTTTTTTATTTTTTGGTGGAACAATATTTGGCTAAATACTTATTATTGTGATTTGATTTGTTGTTAATATCTGAGGAATTAATAAATATAATCTAAATTTAGAAATGAGTAATTATTTTTATTTCTTTTAAATACTAATTAATTAAGTCATAAACTATTCTAACCCACATGAGTCCTAAATGAGCCGATCGTCTGAATATGAGGCAAGCTTGAACAAGCTATGTTCGTGTTTGTTTGTTTTATCGAGTTTCAATTTATGTTCAAGCTCGGTTTGTTTAACAAGTAAACAAGCTTTAACGAGCTTCTGTCGAACCGATTCGATCTGAACTTCAAGCTTTTTTGACGGTCCTTTATGGGGTTATTTCATTTTCTCTTGCTATCCAAGGACCTATGTTGGTGAAAACAGAAGAGTAATGGTTGTGAGAGGTCACGATGAGAAAACTTTCAGTCGTTCTTCTATGTTTTAGTTTATTTCTTAAACAAATAAAAAAATAAAGAAAAATAAATGATTCAAGGATAAGCATTTGTAAAAGAACATTCAGTAGTTCTTATATTTATTTCTTTTCACCTGTTATCTTTCAGGTAAAAATATAGTCGAAGAAAAATAGAATCGAGAGTCTGGATGCATGGAGCGAAATCGTATTTTTTACTATTTTATTTAAATATCCAAGTGTGATCCACACAATTATGCAATTCACAAGGAACTAATTATTAATTGCAACTCACCATAATAGATAGCAAAATGGATGCATGGCGCGAAATCTTATTCCATACAAATAAAATCATTTGATAATTAGAATGATTGTTATAATTAGATGAGTTTAAATAAACCCCGTAAGTAAGAAAAAACGTACCATTTGAAAATTGGTGCGGGTCTAAATCGCATCAGTCATCTTGGAAGCCTGAAAGACGAGCATCACTGAGAATTGGTGGTGCTTGCATGTGTCCATACATACAAGTGTACATGTCAAATCTACAGGTACAATGCAGCCAAAAGGGTTTTTGATATCCAAGTCAGAAACGAACCCCGCTATGATAAACAGTAAATCATGCAGTGGATTAAGAACTTTTTATTTGTTTATTTCCAGGAGTACTCTCAGATTGTGTTAGTAGCCAACAAAAAGGATCACTCTTTCAATTTGATGCTTTATTTTTACTCTTGTTTTTGTTTTTAATTTAGCAAGTGGCTTCATTTGTTTCATATTTTTGCTAAGTTGCTTAGTAGAGAAAAAACAAGTTTTATTCAATTTTGCCTTTATAATGAAGATTACCAAGTCAAAAATAGATTAGATTAAAGTAAAAGATTAAATTTTCACGGGCAAAATGGCAGAGTATCGGTAGGCTCCAATAGAGCGTGCCCCCGTGGCAAGGGCAAGGTTTTAAATATCGTTAAATATCGGATATCGGAAACATATCGGAGAGATGCATGGCTCATATAGTAGATATCGTCGATATATCCGGAGATATCGTCATATCGGCCGATATATTGAGCTATATTATATCAGTGTTATCATATCGTCAGGGGTCCCAAAACGATACAGTATATCGGCCGATATGACCGATATTTAATTCTCGGGTAAGGGTTATGTATGGTGGCCAAACAAGAATACCAATCATAGCATCATCTCCATGTTGGCTCCTTTTCATTTACTTAATTTGTAGCTAGCATTAACTTTTTGATTATGCCCTTCCTTAAATATTTTGAATTTCTTGTGCAATTGCCTTACTGCTTTCCTTCAAACTGAGCAGTCAAATGATTGTTTGCAGTATAAGCCCATGTTTGCATGCTGTATCTCTTGGTGTATCACTACTACAAATAAGGGTTGTCCATACAGATTTGTCGGTAGGGGCAAACCACTGCCTCTACGGATATGTGCGTAGGGGCGAAAAAAGACCCCGTAAGTGCAAAGGCCGCAGGTGCAAGTTGAAGCCCTGAACTTGCCCCTACGGGCAAAAACCTGCCCCTACAGAGTTCTGTGTAGGGCCAGTTGCACCTACGGAGAAGGCCGTAGGGTAAAAAAAAGTTATATTACTTACGGTTTTTTTAAATATATTACCTGTATCTACGGATATAGCCGTAGGGCCACGTAATATTCCCTACGGATATATGCGTAGGTACTTGTCCGTAGGGGTAAAATAACAGGATTTCTAATATGTTGCCCCTACGGATAAGTCCGTAGGGGCTAAGCAATGGCCCCTACGGATAGGTCCGTAGGGGCACTCCCAACCTCCCGGTACTGAGATCAGGGGGGAAATATCAGTTACTGCTGATATTTTACCCCTACGGATATAACCGTAGGGGCAACATTTGTACCTACGGATTAATCCGTAGGTACACATTATCTGTATTTTTTTTTTAAAAAAAGGGCTGCCTGATTTTTTCCCGTTCTGTGCACAATAATATATATAACAATAAAATATAAAATTAATCATCACGCAACATATATCGCAGTATTCATAATCACATCTCACGCATATAATATACAAAAGAAACCCAAAAACTGAATATGATATAAATATAAACCAATATCAATATCAATATCGTTTCAAAATGTAGTACAATATGTATCATATAAATAAATACATGTTTCAAAAAATAAGAATCAAAAAGCTACTCTAGCTCGGTCCCGCTCCACCTCTGATAAACGATAGAATCCGGTGCGCCTGCTCCTCGGTCAATAAACCATGCAATTCGGCACGTGCGGGAGTCTGAGCGGCCTGTGGAGCTGGCGATGTGGTCTGCGCAGCCGCCGTCGAGGTAGTAGCTTACGGAGCCGCGACTGCGGGAGTCTGAGCGGGCGGTGGAGCTATAGGAGCTGTCTGCGGAACCACGGCCGATGTAGCGGTTGAAAATAATACAATTGCATAACCTTAAGAAAAACAACCACCCCTTTTTTAATGAATTTGGATAGGTAATTATCCCAAATTTTTTTAAAACAAAAGAGAAACAGTGACCTATATACAAAATGGGTAAATGTCGTGATCAATAAATTACTTACCATTTGCCGAGACATGTATTTTTGCAGCATCCATACATCCTTTTCCTCTTCTTCGATGCCGTATTCTCATTATCTTCGTCTAATCCATCTGAATCTGTAATTAAGTTTTATTAAACCAAATAAAATCAAACAGCAACAACAAAATCAATGAAATTTATAGCCTACCAGAGTCTTCAAGAATATCCACATATGAATCCTTGGCCTTCTTCTTTTTCTTCAAAGATCTTTTAGAAGCAGAGAATTTTGATTTCTGGCAAGTGCTTTGAAGCTAAACACCATATTGCCTTTGTATTTGAAAACCAAAAAATGCCCAGTTTGCAGATTATTGGCTACTGTAAATTCATGCCACCCATCTCCATTTATGGAAGCAACTTTGTTCTCGATATGAAGATCAACATGCCATATTTTGCCATTGTGGCTCACTAGGTTAGCCTTTTCTCTTCTCTTGACCATCTTGCTAATCTGCTTGGTAAATTTATTCGGAACCGGCTGCGAATCATTAAAAGGCATGCATTAGAAAGGAAGCTAAAATACAGATATATATCATACCGATACATCAAAACTTCAAAGTTGCGATGACAATCCAGAGATATTTATTTCTACACTCGTGGTGCACATGCGAATGCGTCAGGCATCATGGACAAATATTTGAGAACATGGAAAGTATTATTAGTATAAAGTAATTAAAGCTTTTAAACACCTTGGGTAGATATTTTCTTAGTTGATGCAATCATATCATGATGACTAAATTTAAGCTATTATATATATGCATATGTATTTTTCTAATCTAATATATTACACACACACACACACAGAGAGAGAGAGAGAACCAATTTGGTAGAAAAATCAGGTAGCAGGACTCTGAAAAAATGGAGTCCATAGCATTGCTCATCATCATCATCCATGATCCTTTTGAAGAAATATTATCAAAAGGGGAGAATAAATTGTTACTGCTAGTTAATGCTTGCAAGATTTATTCTCCCATTTTGATAATATTTCTTTAAAGGGATCATGGATGATGATGATGAGCAATGCTATGGACTCCATTTTTTCAGGGTCCTGCTACCTAATTTCTCTACCAAATTGGTGTTCTCTCTCTCTCTCTCTCTGTGTGTGTGTGTGTGTGTAATATATTAGATTAGAAAAATACATATGCATATCTATAATAGCTTTAATTTAGTCATCATGATATGATTGTATCAACTAAGAAAATATCTACCCAAGGTGTTTAGAAACTTTAATTATTTTATATATGTTCAGTTTACAACCTTCTGGTTTGGGTTAGTGTTAGCATCGGAGTTGCTTTTCTAAATCACCAAAAGATTTTGTTTAAAATATTTTTTAGGCAACCCCTTCAATTGAAGGGAATTGAACAAGTAACCTCTTGCTTTGAAGGAAAATTCACGAGAAGCATATTTTTCAATGGGGTTTTGTAGTTTTATCAAAATGAAAATGAGATTTATAGCAAAGGTTGATAGTGAATTTTCATTTTGCCTTTGGTTTCATTTCGCTTACCTATATATGTTTTGTTTCTTGTTAGTAGATATTATGATATTTTGAATATTGTCACACATATTTCTTGTCTACCTGGTCAACTCATCTCTTTTACTTATCATCATCTATACACTACAAGAAAATGATACCTATTTTGTCGGGCATCACCCGACAGAATAAATGGGTACCCGACGCAAAAAACTTATTTCGTCGGCTTATGTCTGACGTAATAAAACGCGACAAAAAAATACTTTTCGTCGACTAGCATATTTATTTCGTCGGATATTTATTCTGGCGGCTTGTAGCCAACGGAATAAGTTCGAAATACCTGTGTGTATTTTATTATTAAGACTTATTTCGTCGGTATAAATCCGACGGAATAAGTTATTTCGTTGGTATGTACCTGATGAAATAAAATTTAGACAGAGAAAAAATAGAGCTGGTTTTACGTCGTTTTCGAGCATTCGATACAAATTCAATTCAATTGCGCCAATACAACAACCACAACTCTCAGTTCAGTTCAATACAATTCAAACACCGATATACAAACATGCAAAATCCAATTCAATTTAATTACAAATTCAATTCAATTAAAACAAAAAAACATACGAAATAGAGTGACTCGTCAATGCACTAGCGTTTTGTGCTTTTCCACTCCATCTTGAGCTCACTAGACGTCGTCGTTATACAGAAAGTTTGTGAAATCCATCATGTACTATAGTGTTATCAATAGACACATATTGGTACATAATATTGTCAATAATTATATAAAAATTATATTGAAATAAAGGATTATCAAACCTACAACGGAACTCTCTTTCCTTGACGTTGTAAGCTCCGGACGATTGCTATCCTCGCCTCGAGTTCTTCGTGGACTTCTTGTTCCGACATCCTCCTTTGTGAACCCGAAGCCGACGAGTCTCTTGATGCAGAAGAAGTCCCGCCGGGAGTATAGGGAGATGAGCCTTTTTGATGGTGTAACAGAATGGATGGAGATATAGATGGGGCCGCAGGGGGAATGGGTGCCGTAAGGGGTGCGAACTCCTAAATGAATAAACCTTCGATTATCCGAGGAGGATGCAGCTCCGAACCATGATGGTCATGATATACCGTAGGAGAAATGCCTTGGCCGCACAGGTGAACTCTCCCGTGCCGCTCCAGATTGTGTCTCTGAATGACATTCTCGTTAATCCCATGAAGCTTCTCAAGAGTAGGATCTCGGCCGTGCTCGTCGACAAATGCAATCGTTTGCTGCTCAATCTCTTTGCTCATCTCTTGCCGCACAAAATTACAGTATGAACCAAATTAAGTTAATTATTGAAAAAGAAATTAAGTAATTTAAATAACTACAAGAAACCCATATAGGAGCATACTTACATAATGTCGGTCTTCTTCTGTGAGCTGGGGCTTCTGGAGTCACGTATAAACCCATATGATAAATGTCCTAGCGACTGGACATTTCTCCCGTTTGTCTCGCCTGATATTTAGACAAAAATTTGATTTAGATCAAGTTTAGGAAGTTAACAAATTAAGAATATTTGATTTGTTCTTACACGAGCAATTCCATATTGAGAGGAGTTCATCCCTCCGCAAAACCACCGATCAGAGTTGCAACTCTGCGCTACTGATCCAAGCTCGCTCCTCGACTGCCATTTAGATATGATATAACATCTCATATTAATAAAGGATTAGTGTATAATACTTTTACAGTTCTCGGCGATATACTTGTTGGATATAGTGCCCTCTAAGTCAATTATTGGATCGCAGGTACGTGATTGCAATGATTGAGGGAGGACATATACCGATAAACGGTCTTACTCGAGATGATAGTATGCTATCTGGTTTGTCTTTATCATCATGTATATGTTGATAAAGCCCATAGGATTCTTGCTTGACTACCAGCAGTATGATGGCGATCATATATGTGGGACCTGGGGTCTATAAGCATATCCTTAAATTGTCCCTAGTCGTGGGAGTTTCGAGACAGGGCATCGATACTTCAGAGTAGACTAGTATATACAGTCGAGACCCCGACGAGGGGCGGTGGCCGGTCTCACAAGCCACTGGTGTCAGTTGGATCACCTAAGATGTATACATGTGCTCATTAGGTTATGAGTACACCGGACAGGACTCGCCGGGAATATGCTAGTTGGTATTATACATATCGTCGGATAGCAGTTCCCTGGTGACATGTGTACAGGTTAGTTCATCGACCTGAGGTTGTCATTTGTCTCGTGTGAGTTCTCACTATGCTTTGATTTATACCCTACCACGGGTCAAAGGAGTCGTGCAAACAGGTATATTTTAGGTAAAGTCCCGAGCCACATTGGAGGCAAGTGAGCAGATCGGCAGGGGATTCGTCTCTCCCGGTATTGGCGGTAAGATCGCACTGTGTTTAGGAGAGCCATTACACGAAATCCCTGGCCAGGATAATCGAGATATACTGGTAGGTATACCAGTAGTATCTCAGGGTGTTCTGGGCTGCTCTCTGACACGACTTATGCAGCTATTGGGGGTCTGACGTTTACCGACCCACTAGGCCTAATATGCGATACTCATAGACGAACGTTCCGGACTGTACGGATATTGTCACTGTCAGGCTCAGTAGGGTTTATAGATGAGTTCGCTCGTCAGCTTCTCTTCCAATCAATACATAGGCAAACCGTTACGTACAGCTTGTACCTCTGACGTGCTAGTGGTTATACCCAGTGCCAGTGTATTGATGAGTCATTAGAGTCCCCCATAGACACTTTCCCAAGTTCGGGCGAAACGTTATAGAAGCCGTATGGGTTTATGGCAGGGTTCGGAAAAAGCACGTGCGTTTTCGCACGTGTTATTTTTCGGGCAGATGATACTGGTAGGCTTTGGTTTAAGCCGGATCCCAGTATTATACTGTGTAGATATGATATCTTTATCTTAGTTGCATTTATATTCGGTCGTAATATAAATGCGGGTATGTTTATACTTTTACGGGGTTATCCTGAAATTCGTTTCAGGATCATTTTTGGAAGTTGCCAGTTTCCAGTTTTCTATCAGCCGTATTTAACATTCGGTTAAATACGGATTTATCTTTTCGTCTTTTGGGTGAGTCATGGTTCTAGAATATTCTAGAAATGGTGACTAGGATTAGTGACTCATCATTTGCAATAATTGTGAGGTGAGGTGTTAAGTGAGGTGGATTAAATCATTTAATGTGTTCATACCTCTCATTCTTTCCTCATGATAAATATCCTTGATATTTTTCTTTGATCTTTTGCTTACACTCACCCTCCCCTCTTCTACACTCACCCTCCCTCTTCTATAAGTGGCCGGCCCCTCTTGTGAGGATGGTATGGTTTTTCATTTGCTTGAGAGAAAAAGATTATGATAGTTTAGGGTATGGAAATTTCATATAGTTTAATTTCCATTTACCCGACTCCAATTGGCAACTTCATTAACCGTTCGTCCATAGCCTTGGACGTAACGAGATAAAGTGTTCTACTCATTCTCTACAACATCTTGGTCGTCTCTTTTAGCAAACTTGACGATCGAGTTGCCTCGGTTCAGAGGCGGGAGCCCGTTTAAAGATCCATCGACGTGGTGTGATTGGTAGATTTTCCGTTGTGTTTGTAGAAAATTGTAAAGAAATCACAACCAAAAATTATTTTGACCGCAATCAAACTACGGTGTCAATTGGAGTTTATGAATGAGTGCGGATCGTCCACAGGGATTGCACGATTCGTTTGTATTATGATATGCTTGAATTGAAAAGTTAAGCTAAGATAAACGACAACATGATTCAAGAATTTATCAATTGATTCAATTGTCACGATGTTTAATCAAGAATCAAGAAACTGATAAAAAGTCAAGAATTGGGTTTCGATAATATTTCCAATCAACAGTCAAGAATCTAAAAGAGGCTCATAGGAATCGATAGGATCGACAGACGTGATGTAATCTAAAGATAACGTGTTCTTGTCCTTCGAAGGATTGATACTAGATCGATGATGATCGACGAGAGTTAGGGCTTTCTTGATGAAACTAAGGTTTCATCTTTTAACCCTTGTTCTTTCGTCGATATCATTCACACTCTAACCTCTAGCAATTTTCAAGAAACGATCGTAACATCCCAATTTCGAGCGTTATCAATCAAGAAAGCGTCGCAACAAAATTGGGTTGTCGATTCTTGAACTTGCTAGGGTTTACAAAACTCGTAGGAATCAAGAATCGTTTTCAGATATATTACAACATCATTCTATTGATCGTCTCGATTCCTTGACGAGCGGAGTATTACTCAAACATCACAACAAGAATTATATTCACGAATTGTAAAGATATCATGATGCAAGAATTTAAAGAAAACAAGATAAAAGAATATCACCTTTTATTTATATCAACACTTTGATTACAATCGCTCAAGAACTACAAGAGGAAGAATCTAAGTTGTTGAATTGGCGTCGCTCGGCTCCGTGAGTCGCGGATCGGTTTTGACCACTTGCTCCGTTGAAGATCGGCTCGGCTCATAAAAGGTTGCAAGGCTTCTTGCTTGATGGGTACTCGGGATCTTGGCTTTTTGATTGGAATTTAGGGTTTCACACAAGCCCTCTCACTAGACTTGTGGAGGAAGGAGATGAAGAAGGAGATTGGCTAAAAAAATTGAACTAAAATGAATCACACCCTCTCTTGGATGTATGATATATGATGATCTCAGATTCTTCCTCCCCCTTGAGTCTAGGGTCTTATTTATAGAACTCCCGAACCCTAGGTTTAGGTTTGAAATGGTAGTTCCCTCCAAAAGTTTGTTGAGTCTTCTAGAAGGTAGTTTGTTAGGAGCTAGCTTAGGGTTTAAGCAAGGTTTAATTAGGCTTGGAAACCCTTGTTTGCTGATCTGGCAGAAACCCCTGGAGTCTTCTGGATACTGAGACACATTTCTGAGCAGTGGGCCCTGAGTGAAGCATTATGGTACAAAATTCAGGAGATGATGTCATCAAGCCGCCGCGGAACCGCGGCCTAAGCCGGCTCTGGCCGCGGTTCCGCGGCCAAGTTGGAGCCTTGGGCTGAGTGGCTTCTGTTGTGGTCTTGTACTGATGTTTGTAGCTTTCTTTGATATGTTGATTTGTGATTGCTCCTTTGGGTTGATACCAGATTTGAAGTTAGTGAGTTGGCGTACATTTGAGCGGTGTAAATTTGAGCGAGCTTCTCCTTTTCCTGCACAGACTTCGAAACACGGGTTGCGACATATAGAAATATTGCGATGCCATGCAATGCAGTCAATTTCCCTAGAAATGCCGGTTTTAAGGTCTAATACATGAAATCTGATAATCTGTGATAGATTTGCTAATATGTGAAATACGGATACCGAACACTTCTATATGAATGCAAATGATGAGGAAATTGCCGGTAAAAATATACAATATTTTCGACTAATCAAATTCCCCCAAACTTAATTTCGATCGTCTCGAGCGAATGTTTTATTAAAAAGAGAAGGAGAAAATAAAGAAAGAGAAAAACTAACTAGCACACTTTCGTAGGCAACACGATTGCACTGAGCACGTGCAACAAACCTTTAAACCTCTAGGTGTCCCTAGTAGGAGGAGTGTTGTCTCCTGAGGGTTTTCAGCGGATTGCACCCACAAAATCCAATAATAAAAGAAAGATTATGAATATTACATTTAAAGACAAGAATTGTAAAAGACAAGCCTTGAAAATTAGGGTTTCCAACTAAGCTAGCTTTTCGGTTGTCATGAGCCCTATCTTAATGGTCGTGAAAAAATGTTAGAAATCACGTCCTCCCTCAATAAAACATCGTCTTATTTTTCATTTCTATCTGTATTCCAAACATCGATCATATCACCCTGCGTGTGTGTAAAGACATCCCTACACCCGGAGAATTCAATTCAAGCTATCATACTCTTGCCCATCAGCCTCAGTACTTTTTAATTAATGAATATTTAGATGAGATTGCTCACACACTTTCATGCGACCGTTAATACTTCTTGAGGTACTAACCGACCGATTACTCATGTGCTTGCTTATTTGGTGCATTTTCCTCGTCTTGCACCACCTCAGGCATAGCAGTGACTCCCAGACCAGTTGAAAATGTTTTCCTCAAAATGTTTTTATCGTGAAAAACCTTAGTCCTATTCTTTGTGATTACAGCGTTATCATAAGCTTCATCGCGGAGTTCGCTTAGCTCATTTATTTGCAGCTTCCGAAAGTTGCAAGCAAGGTTTAGATCAAAATTTATTTCTTTTATAGCCCACAATGCTTTATGCTCTATCTCGACAGGTAAATAACATGCTTTCCCGAACACTATCCTTTATGGAAACATTTCTAGGTCGGTCTTATATGCAGTTCGGAATGCCCAAAGAGCATCCGTCAGTTTGGTCGACCAGTCTTTTCTATTTTTAGCAACAGTCTTCTCCAGGATAAGTTTGATTTGTTTGTTTGAGATTTCAGCCTGCCCGCTTGTTTGGGGATGATAGAGTGTAGAAAGTCGGTGGTTGATTGAGTATTTTCGTATCAGAGTCTCGAAAGATCTGTTGCAGAAATATGTCCCATTATCGCTAATGATAGCGCGTGGGTGTCCAAATCGCGAAAAGATATTCTCTTTCAAGAACTTAATGACAACTTTCTTGTCATTAGTGCGACATGGAATGGCTTCTACCCACTTGGAGACATAATCAACCGCCAGCAAAATGTACAAATTCCCAAAGGAGTTGGGAAAATGACCCATAAAATCAATGCCCCAAACATCAAATATTTCAACAACCAAGATGGGTTGCTGAGGCATTTCATTCCTCTGGGATATTCTACCCGTATACTGACATTGTGTACAGGTTTTGCAATACTCAAATGCGTCCTTGAATAAGGTCGGCCAATAAAATCCACATTGCAAAACCTTTTTCGCTGTCTTTCTAGGACCAAAGTGACCCCCACAGGCCTGATCATGACAAAATGAAAGAACACTCTTGAACTCTTCATTCGGGACACACCGGCGAATGATCTGATCAGGACAATATTTAAACAAATAGGGTTCATCCCAGTAAAAGTGTTTTACTTGGGAAAGAAAACGATATTTGTCCTGTTTTGACCAATCGCTCGGTATTAGTCCCGTGGCATGATAGTTCACAATATCCCTGAACCATGGTTCAGCGGATATGCTCAAGAGTTGTTCATCAGGGAATGAATCATTGATCGGCAGGGTCACAGGGGAAGAAATGATGCGTGAAAGATGGTCAGCTACTACGTTTTCACATCCTTTCTTATCTTTGATAACAAGATCGAATTCTTGTAAAAGAAGGATCCAACGTATTAGTCGACCTTTTGCATCTTTCTTCGCCAGAAGATGTTTTAAAGCAGAATGGTCAGTATACACAACTATAGGTGAGCCAATTAAGTAAGGCCTGAATTTTTCTAATGCAAATACAACCGCTAAGAGTTCTTTTTCTGTGGTTGTATAATTGATTTGCGCATCATTCAGGGTCTTACTTGCATAGTAAATCACGTGTGGCATCTTTTCAATGTGCTGTCCTAAGACTGCACCTACTGCAAAATCAGATGCGTCACACATCAGCTCAAAGGGGTAGTCCCAGTTTGGCGATGATAGCACGGGGGCTGAAGTGAGTGAGTGTTTAAGTGAGTCGAAAGCTGTCTCGCAATCCGAGTCAAAATGGAAGGTCGTATCCTTGGCCAGGAGAAGAGTTAAAGGTCTAGCAATTTTGCTAAAATCCTTAATGAATCTCTTATAAAAGCCCGCATGGCCAAGGAAGGAGCGAATATCTTTGACGCTTTTGGGATGAGGGAGGTTTTGAATGACATCTATCTTAGCTCTGTCAACCTCAATGCCTTTCTGTGAAATGACATGTCTAAGGACTATTCCTTCTTGGACCATAAAGTGGCATTTTTCCCAGTTCAAAGTCAAGTTCTTCTCTTTGCAACGAGTAAGAACAGCGTTAAGATTTGCAAGGCAATCAGAAAAAGAGTCTCCAAAAATCGAGAAATCGTCCATAAAGATCTCCAGAAAATTCTCTACAATATCAGAGAATATCCCCATCATACACCGCTGAAAGGTAGCGGGAGTATTGCATAACCCAAAGGGCATGCGACTGTAAGCAAAGGTACCAAAAGGACAAGTAAAAGTGGTTTTATCTTGATCCTTTTTGGCGATGGGGACCTGATTGTAGCCTGAGTATCCGTCCATAAAAAAATAACACTCTCGTCCCGCTAAGCGTTCCAGCATCTGATCAATGAATGGTAGAGGAAAGTGGTCTTTCCTCGTGGCGGCATTGAGTTTTCTATAATCAATACATACACGCCACCCAGTTTGGGCGCGTGTCTGAATCAACTCATTTGCCTCATTGGTTATAACTGTGATGCCGGATTTCTTAGGAACGACATGTATAGGACTCACCCACTGGCTATCGGAGATGGGGTATATGATACCATTATCTAAGCATTTGACGATCTCTTTCATGGCAGCTTCCTTCATGACGGGATTCAACCGTCTCTGTGGTTCTCGGGTCGGTCTGGCATCATCCATCACATGTATATGATGTTCAACTATCAAGGGACTAATCCCTTTGATGTCCGCCATACTCCAACCAAACGCCTCTTTGTTAGATCTTGATCAGTCGAAAATATTGCATATTTTAACCGGCAATTTCCTTATCATTTGCATCCATATAGAAGTGTACGGTATTCATAATTCACATATTAGAAAATCGGTCGCAAAATATCAGATTACATGTATTCGACCTTAAAACCGGCATTTCTAGGGAAATTGACTGCATTTCATCACATGGCATATTTTCTATATCTTGCAACCCGTGTTTCGAAGTCTGTGCAGGAAAAGAAGCTTGCTCGATCATTACATCACTCGAAAGATACGTAAAATCACTAAATTCAAATCTGGTATCATTACAAAGGAGCAAATGAAATTCAACATATCAAAGGAAGCTACAAACATCAACCAAAGGTCACACCAGAAGAACCGGAGCCCAAGCACACCAACAAGCCGCGGATCCGCGGCATGGGCTTGCTTAGGCCGCGGATCCGCGGTGGGCCCAGGGGATCACTTCCCCAATTTTACACCAGAATTCCTGTTTCAGTGGCTACAGTTCAGAAATGTACTCCAACTTCCAGAAGACTCCAGAGAGTTCTACCAGATCAGCAAACACCTTGAGCTTCACTAAACTAGCCTAATTATTCTAGAACTTTCCCCAAACCCTAGCTTAAACCCTAAGCTAAAGTCTAACAAACTCCTTCTAGAAACTCCTCAACAAACTTTTGGAGGGAAAGGGAAATTCAAACTTAACCTAGGGTTTGGGAGCTCTATAAATAAGACCCTAGGCTCATTATTCCAAATTATTCAACCTTGGGAATTATTCATCCAATTAGTGAATCTATCCCCAAATCCATCTCTTTCTTCATCTCCTTCTTCCTCAAGTCTAGTGACAGGGCTTGTAGGAAACCCTAACCCTAATTCCAATTGAAATCAAGAATCCCGAGTACCCATTAAGCAAGAAGCCCGACAACCTTTAGGAGCGGAGCCGATCTTCAACAGAGCAAGCGATCCGAGCCGATCCACGACTCATGAAGCCGAGCGACGCCCGATCAACAATCTAGATTCTTCTTCTTGTAGTTCTTGAAGCAAATGTAATCAAAATTGTTGAGATCAATAAAGGTGATATTCTTTTATCTTGTTTTCTTTAATTTCCGCATCATGATATCTTTACAATTCGTGAATCTTTTATATGTGGTGATGTGTGAATAAAACTCCGCTCGTCGAGGAGTCGAGACGGTCAATAGAAAGATGATGTAACATAGCATTAATCGATTCTTGATTCCTACAAGTTTTGTAAACCCTAGCAAGTTCAAGAACCGACAACCCATTTTGATTCGATGCTTTCTTGATTGACATCGTTGAAAATAGGGGAGTTAGGATCGTTTCTTGAAATTGCTAGAGGCTAGAATGCGAATGATATCGACAACAGAACAAGGGATAAGATGAAACCCTAGTTTCACGAGAAAACCCTAACTCTTGTCGATGATCATCGATCTAGTATCAATCCTTCGAAGGACAAGAATACGAAATCTTTAGATTACATCGCGTCTATAGACCCGATCGATTCTTACGAGCCTCTTTAGATTCTTGACTGTTGATTGGAAATATTATCAAAACACCGATTCTTGATTGTTTATAGTGTCTTGATTCTTGCATAAAGAATAGTGACACTCGAACACAAATCATTCTTGAATCATGTTTTCTTTTATTGTTGCTTAACATTTCATTTCAAACGTATCAAAATACAAGTGAATCGTCCAATCCCTGTGGACGATCCGCACTCACTACAAACTACATCCGACACCGTAGTTTGATTGCGGTCAAAATAGTTTTTGGTTGTGAAGTTCTTTACAAATTTCTCTATATACTACACAACGGGAAAAACGATCAATCAAAATGGTGCCCTTGCCGGGGATCGCACTAATTCATTTTCATTTTTAGTTTGAAGTGAAAGAATTATTACATTTTACTTCTTGAAATCAAAATTCGTACAAACTCTTACACGTGTGTTGTGATTGATTGCAAGGTGATCTGGAGCTTACTGGAAGTCTGGAAAATTATTTAGGATATACCAGAGAGCTGAGGGAGCCAAGATAAGCTCCCTGAAGAAATCTTGTACAGTGATCGCACTGAGGAAGCGCGGAAGCGCGGCTAATACCCACCAAGTGCGGCGGATCCGCGGCTTGGTGAAAGGATCACTGAAAAATTTTCAGTACAGGTGATTTCTTACTCTCTCCTCTCTCCCCTTTTTAGCTCCAACTAACACTTTGCTGCAGGATTCTTTGCAAATAAATCGCAGCGCCGCAAAGCAAAATAAAAATTGTGTGTGATTTTGATTTCTTGGTTGTTTGCATTCTAATACGGAAATTTAAGGGGCACGGCCAAATCCAAATTAGGTGGGGATTTCATTACCCTTCCTAGGCCCCGAAAATCGCAAAACTTGCATCCGCATTACCCCCATTAACTAAAAGAAATCTAGAGAAGACTCTAAGGACTGTCGCGCTCAATAGGACAAGAGAAGGCCGTGGGTAATTCATTGCTTATCCGCGTTTTCTTGTGGTGCCTAAGGCGAGTGTGTCTAAGGCTAGTGGTTATTAATTAGGCCCACTGTAGTGGTGGTTCCTTCCCACTTACCTGGCACTTATCCGGCCACAGGGGGACAAAGAGGCAGTGGAGGATTCTATCCTGCGGCTTGTCTTTTGGCAGTTAGGAGCGGTCTAGAGACGGACCTAGGTGACCATTAGATTCTAGGGTTGTGTTCTGCATTTGTTTTGTCGCATCATTTTTTCAAAAATTCCCCCATTTTTCAAAAGCAAACACCGCATTCATTCATACCCCTAATTATAAAGTCAACGCTGCCACTTGTACTAACCCATTTTAGTGCAAGATAGGCTGGACACGGGATTCTAGTGCCCGTTTAGTCCGCGTACCTTTTATCGACTCCGAAGTCGATAATTCTCCATTTACCTTTCCTTTACCCACTACCACACCCACACCGATGGATCCGAATCCATCGAACTTCTTTGACCCTAATCTGCCGCCGTCCGTTGGTGCGCAGAATCCACCCCACATTTCTCTCCAGGAAAGATGCTATCCACTTAGAGGTCCTCTTTCGACCTGCTTATCCACACCACCAGCCAATGGGGATAACTTTGAGATTAAGCCCCAGTATATCAATCTTTTACCCAAATTCCACGGACTCGAGACTGAGGACGCTTACGTTTTCATTACCAAATTTGAAAACGTATGCACAATGATGGGTACGTCACAACTTTCAGTGGATGCGATGCGTCTACGACTTCTCCCATTTACCTTGTGCGATATAGCCGAGAAGTGGCTATACAACACTACCGCACACTCTATTACGAATTGGGGAGAATTCGTCGCGGCATTCCTTAAGAAATTTTACCCAATCCAAAAGACAGCTCGAATCCGTAGCGAACTGAATCAATTTGCCCAGCTCCCCGCTGAACCATTTTCTAAATGCTTTGAACGTTTCAAGGATCTATTGGTTCAATGTCCTCATCACGGCATCCCAAGATGGGAATTGTGCCGAATCATATATGAGGGCAGTAACCCTAACACTAAACAGAGCCTTGAAAACATGTGTCAAGGTACTTTTATGTCTAAGGATGATGGGGAAGCTTGGCGATACTTAGAAGAGTTCGCTGAGAAGTCTTTACAGTGGGAAAGTCCATCATTTAGGAGTGGCAATAACCAATCGGATGTTTCCATAGGAGTTAGAGCTGACATTTCAGCTATACAAAAGAAACTCGAGACTATGGAAAACAAATTTTTAGCCGCCTCCCTTAATCAAATGTCACTTTCCAAAACTGTGTGTAGCTGCTGTTCTGATCCGTCTCACTTGACGGAAGAATGTCCGTTTCAAGGTCGTGAGCATACCAATGCCGCATTTCAACGACCTAGAAACGATCCTTTTTCTTCCACATATAATCAGGGATGGAGGAATCACCCTAATTTTGCTTGGAACCAATCACAATCACAATCACAAAACACGGTTCCAAACCAAAACAATTTCCAAAGGGTCCCTCCACCACAACAGCAGCCACAACTTCAATTAAGTCCGCACCCCTTTCAAGCACATAATTTTCAAAATACGGTCAACACACCTGCACTGTCTAGTCCTTTACAGTTGACCGGGACTGATGAATCCTCTTCTTTTGTACAATACATGAATTTGATCTTAACAAATATCATGCAAGTTTCGGCTGAAATGAAATCTTCCGTCGATGACATGAAGAAAAACTCTGCGTCCCAAAACGAGAGTATTAAATCGATGGAAGAAGAAATTGCAAGATTAAAAGCCGAACTAAGTGCAAGAGAGAAAGGGAAACTTCCAGCTCAACCCTTACCCAATCCTGGTTATTCACATCATGTGAATGCAATCACCACGTTGAGATCTGGAAGAGTGCTTGACAATCATGTTGGGGAAGAAGTTGATGATACAGAAAATCATATCAACACCCCGGCTGAGACCTTTCCACACACACACACTTCTGACCCTACTTCTTCTACCCCACCACCTTCTTCCGAGCCTATTCTTCGTTTCCCAAAAGGCTCGCCACTACAGCCCACCTCTTTTACCCCTCCACGGACGATCCCCACTTCTATACTGGGATCGGTTCCACACACACTTTCTTCTCCTATGATGGACCCAGCACTTATTGCTAAAGCACCTTATCCTAATCGGTTAAGGGCTAACACACCAAGTCCACAGATGGAGAAGATCACTGAGATGTTTAAACAGGTTAACATCAATATCCCTCTTCTAGATGCAATTCAACAAGTCCCTGCATATGCTAAAGTTCTTAAAGATTTTTGCACTAGAAAGAGGAAGAAACAAATGCCTAAGAAGATATTCATAGCAAAAACAGTAGACACAGCTTTCCCCCAACAATTACCGAGGAAACGTAAGGATCCTGGATATCCTACGATTTCCATCTCTATTGGGGAGAAACACATTAACCGTGCTCTACTAGATCTTGGGGCAAGTGTTAACCTGCTTCCTTTCTCAGTTTATGAGCAGTTAGGTATCGGAGAGTTGAAACCATCTCCATGCACTCTCCAGATGGCTGACCGATCAATCACCAGACCTAGGGGTGAACTAGAGGATGTGTTAATAAAAATCGGAGAATTTATTTTCCCTGTAGATTTTATTGTAATTGATACACAGCCTGTAGCGAACTCACGGAATCAAATTCCGGTGATTTTAGGTCGCCCCTTTTTGGCCACTTCCAATGCTATCATCAATTGTCGTAACGGTTCCATGACCCTATCCTTCGGAAACAGGACAATTGAGATGAACATTTATAAGTTAGGAAGTGTACCCTCCGAACCTACTGTTCAGGTCTGTTCTGTCGACTTAATGGATATCGACAGCAGCGAATTAGATAATCCTCCTGATACCGATCTTGACTCTTTTCATACGTTATTGTTTGACCCAACTTTGTATCATACACATACGGACTCTTCCACCGAGATGTCCGGGTCAACAACTAACACTGATTATGAACTGCTTTTAGAGTCTGAAGATCACCCCGCACTTTGTGATGACATTATTCTTCGGGGTATAGATGAAACTTTTGAGGAAATCTTCGCTGATGAACTCGCATTTCTAAAAAACACGGGTGTTAAGATGAATCATATCCAACTCACTGAAATTGAACCTCCACCCCTTCTTTTGACTTGTAAAAAGAATGCGAGTAATCCATCACATACACTGCATCGTCTCTCCAAAATGAGACGTACACACATTCTATTCCACCACTTACCCTTTCCCCACTTTTTCTTCCACCAACCCGAGCACTGCATTGATAAAATTTTTGAATGGTTGGTGTTAACCTTCGGTCTTTGCAAAGCTTGGCATCGACCAATGATTTTTTTACCCCCACTTGTGATTTTCAAAGTTTAACATTGCATAATTCAAGTTTGGGGGGGTATAATTTTTCCGGCTCTTGAAAAGAAAATTTTACAAAAAGACGAGCCAAAAACAAGTTTCGGGAAGTTCTTCACTTATATATTTTGCCCCCACTAATAATCCCTCCCAGGCTGACAATTTTGTAGGTATAGCATTCGGCAACAGTGAGGACACTGTTGAAAACAAGTTTGGGGGAGGTTTGTGCTTATTTTTGCATCATTTGCATATCATTTGCATAAGCACAAAACATTTTTCGAAAACCCATAAAAATTTAAAAATTTTCAAATATAAAAATAATTTTAATATTTACACTTTTTGTATATAAATAAGATAATGAAAGTTTAGAAAGTGAAAAGTTACATCCATGAGATTAGAAAAATTTTAGAAAACTAAGAAAATTAGAAGTTTTCTTATACGAACTAGTAATAAGTAGTTATGAGCCGTTGTCCCAAGGGTTAGTAAGATGAAAGTCGTCACTAATCTGAGGATAAAAATAAGTCTGAAAAATAGTTTCTATTCTGAAAGCCAAACATTTTGAGCGTTGCTACCCTGCTATTCGCACTTACACACGTCTTAAAGCCTGGGATAGTAGAGGATACCTTGAAATGCTCTTGTCTTAAAGCCAAAAGTATGAAAATATATATATATATATATATATGGTGAGAAAAATGGACACTGGTTTTGTTATCACCGAGGGAAATAAAAAAATATATAGCGAGGGTGCTTTTTCATCTAGTGCCCTAAGGCCAACTGGTCTGGGAGTCACTGCTAAACCTAAGGTGGTGCAAGACTAGGAAAATACACCAAATAAGCAAGCACATGAGTAATCGGTCGGTTAGTACCTCAAGAAGTATTAACGGTCGCATGAAAGTGTGTAAGCTCATCGAAAAAAAAAATATATACTGAGGCTGAAAGGCAAGAGTATGATAGCTTGAATTGAATTCTCCGGGTGTAGGGATGTCTTTACACACACGCAGGGTTATATGATCGATGTTTTGGAAAACAGACAGGAATGAAAAATAAGACGATGTTTTATTGAGGGAGGACGTGATTTCTGACATCTTTTCATGACCATTAAGATAGGGCTCATGACAACCGAAAAGCTAGCTTAGTTGGAAACCCTAATTTTCAAAGCTTTTCTTTTACAATTCTTTTCTTTAAATGTAATATTCATGATCTTGCTTTTATTATTGGATTTTGTGGGTGCAATCCGCTGAAAACCCTCAGGAGACAACACTCCTCCTACTAGGGACACCTAGAGGTTTAAAGGCTTGTTGCACGTGCTCAGTGCAATCGTGTTGTCTACGAAAGTGTGCTAGTTAGTTTTTCTCTTTCTTTATTTTCTACTTCTCTTTTTCTTTTTAAATAAAACATTCGCTCGAGACGATCGAAATTAAGTTTGGGGGTATTTGATCAGTCGAAAATATTGCATATTTTAACCGGCAATTTCCTTATCATTTGCATCCATATAGAAGTGTACGGTATTCATAATTCACATATTAGCAAATCGGTCGCAAAATATCAGATTACATGTATTCGACCTTAAAACCGGCATTTCTAGGGAAATTGACTGCATTTCATCACATGGCATATTTTCTATATCTTGCAACCCGTGTTTCGAAGTCTGTGCAGGAAAAGAAGCTTGCTCGATCATTACATCGCTCGAAAGATACGTAAAATCACTAAATTCAAATCTGGTATCATTACAAAGGAGCAAATGAAATTCAACATATCAAAGGAAGCTACAAACATCAACCAAAGGTCACACCAGAAGAACCAGAGCCCAAGCACACCAACAAGCCGCGGATCCGCGGCATGGGCTTGCTTAGGCCGCGGATCCGCGGTGGGCCCAGGGGATCACTTCCCCAATTTTACACCAGAATTCCTGTTTCAGTGGCTACAGTTCAGAAATGTACTCCAACTTCCAGAAGACTCCAGAGAGTTCTACCAGATCAGCAAACACCTTGAGCTTCACTAAACTAGCCTAATTATTCTGGAACTTTCCCCAAACCCTAGCTTAAACCCTAAGCTAAAGTCTAACAAACTCCTTCTAGAAACTCCTCAACAAACTTTTGGAGGGGAAAGGGAAATTCAAACTTAACCTAGGGTTTGGGAGCTCTATAAATAAGACCCTAGGCTCATTATTCCAAATTATTCAACCTTGGGAATTATTCATCCAATTAGTGAATCTATCCCCAAATCCATCTCTTTCTTCATCTCCTTCTTCCTCAAGTCTAGTGACAGGGCTTGTAGGAAACCCTAACCCTAATTCCAATTGAAATCAAGAATCCTGAGTACCCATTAAGCAAGAAGCCCGACAACCTTTAGGAGCGGAGCCGATCTTCAACAGAGCAAGCGATCCGAGCCGATCCACGACTCATGAAGCCGAGCGACGCCCGATCAACAATCTAGATTCTTCTTCTTGTAGTTCTTGAAGCAAATGTAATCAAAATTGTTGAGATCAATAAAGGTGATATTCTTTTATCTTGTTTTCTTTAATTTCCGCATCATGATATCTTTACAATTCGCGAATCTTTTATATGTGGTGATGTGTGAATAAAACTCCGCTCGTCGAGGAGTCGAGACGGTCAATAGAAAGATGATGTAACATAGCATTAATCGATTCTTGATTCCTACAAGTTTTGTAAACCCTAGCAAGTTCAAGAACCGACAACCCATTTTGATTCGATGCTTTCTTGATTGACATCGTTGAAAATAGGGGAGTTAGGATCGTTTCTTGAAATTGCTAGAGGCTAGAATGTGAATGATATCGACAACAGAACAAGGGATAAGATGAAACCCTAGTTTCACGAGAAAACCCTAACTCTTGTCGATGATCATCGATCTAGTATCAATCCTTCGAAGGACAAGAATACGAAATCTTTAGATTACATCGCGTCTATAGACCCGATCGATTCCTACTAGCCTCTTTAGATTCTTGACTGTTGATTGGAAATATTATCAAAACACCGATTCTTGATTGTTTATAGTTTCTTGATTCTTGCATAAAGAATAGTAACACTCGAACACAAATCATTCTTGAATCATGTTTTCTTTTATTGTTGCTTAACATTTCATTTCAAACGTATCAAAATACAAGTGAATCGTGCAATCCCTGTGGACGATCCGCACTCACTACAAACTACATCCGACACCGTAGTTTGATTGCGGTCAAAATAGTTTTTGGTTGTGAAGTTCTTTACAAATTTCTCTATATACTACACAACGGGAAAAACGATCAATCAGATCTCAATACCGATAAAAGGGCATTCTCTTGCTCTGATGCAAGAGAAGCGGATATGATAACCGGTAAAGACTCATTCTCACCTAGATATGCATATTTCAGGTGAGAAGGTAAAATTTTGAGATCTAACTCAGGCGGAGAAATGATAGAAGGAGGGATCATTGAGTGATTTTTGGATCTACAAAGAAGCTCAGAGCTTGTGAATGATACAGACTCGGGTGGAGAAAAGTCAGAAGTGCAGGACTCAAGTGTAGAGAAAGTGTCCTCACTAAGATCATGTGTGAAATCAAACAGAGATGTGGTAATGTCATCGAGATCAGTAAAGCAAAGTTCCTCGGCTCCACAACTATCGGGAGCGATCTCATGGACAGAGCACACATCTAAAATATGAGCAGAGGGTTCTGATGGCTGACTTCCAACTCTATAGATATTTAGTTCAATGGTCATATTTCCAAATGATAAGTTCATTGAACCGTTTCTACAGTTTATAACAGCGTTGGAAGTGGCAAGGAAAGGACGACCTAGAATCACCGGAATTTGGCCCCGGGGGTTTGCTACAGGATGTGTGTCGAGCACAATGAAGTCTACAGGGAAAACAAATTCCCCGACCTTTATCAATACATCCTCTAATTCACCCCTTGGTTTGGTGATAGAGCGGTCTGCCATCTAGAGAGTGCAATGAGCAGGTTTCAGCTCTCCAATCCCTAATTGCTCATAGACAGAATAAGGGAGCAGGTTAACACTTGCGCCAAGGTCTAACAGAGCACGATTTATGTTTTTACCCCCAATCGAAATCGATATTGTAGGACATCCTGGGTCCTTTCTTTTCTTTGGAAGCTGGGGTATAAAAGCAGTGCTGATATTATTAGACATAAAGACCTTCTTTGGCACTTGGGTCTTCCTCTTCCTAGTGCACAAGTCCTTAAGAATTTTCGCATAAGCGGGGACTTGCTGAATCGCATCTAGGAGAGGGATATTGATGTTAACCTGTTTGAACATTTCCATTATTTTCTCCATATGAGGACTCGTTCTATTAGCCCTTAGCCGATTCGGGTAAGGTGCTTTCGCAATAAGCGTAGGGTCCATCACAGGAGAAGAAAGAGAGGGTAGACGTGGTCCCAAAAGAGGTGTAGGGACCGTCTGTGAAGAACTATAAGGATTGGGAGAAGGTGTCGAGCCTAGTGGGAAATGGAGAATAGGCTCACGAGAAAGTGGTGTGGTAGAAGAAGAAGGATCAGAAGGAGAAGTGTGTGTGTGTGGAAAGGTCTCAGCCGGGATGTTGATATGATTTTCAGTATCATCAATACCTTCCCCGACATGATTGTTCAGCACTCTTCCCGATCTCAACGTTGTGACGGCATTTACATTGTAATGCCCAGGATTCTGTAGGGGTTGAGAGGGAAGTTTCCCTTTTTCTCTCGCACTCATTTCGGCTTTTAGGCGTGCGATTTCAGCTTCCATCGATTTGATACTCTCAGCTTGGGACGCTGAGTTTTTCTTTATCTCACTGACGGAAGATCTAATCTCAGTCGAAACCTCTATGAAATTTGACAATAGTGATTTCATGGTTTGAGTGAATTAAGAGAACTCGTCAGAACAGGACTGCATAGGATTAGACTATGCAGGAGTGTTGCCCTGGTTTTGGAAATTTTGTGACTGATAGGGGTGCTGAGTGAGTTGAAGGGGTTGCTGTTGTGGTGGAGGAAGAACCCTTTGAAATTGATTCGTGTTTGGAACCGTGTTTTGAGATTGGTTTTGGTTCCAAGCAAAATTCGGGTGATTCCTCCAACCCTGATTGTACGTGGAAGAATATGGATCGTTTCGAGGTCTTTGAAATGCGGCATTAGAATGCTCGTGACCTTGAAACGCAGAGTTTAATGGACATTCTTCCGTTAAATGAGACGGATCAAAACAGCACCCACAAACAGTTTTGGGGAGTGACACTGGGTTTAGGGAGGCTGCTGCAAATTTGTGTTCCATAGCATCGAGCTTCTTTTGCATTGCTGCCATTTCAGCTCGAACACCTATGGACACATCTATTTGGTGTACGCCACCCCTATTCAATGGTTGGGTTCCACTCTCTCACTGTAGTGATTTTTCAGCGAACTCTTCTAAGTACTTCCAAGCTTCCTCATCATCTATGGTCATAAAAGTACCTTGACACATATTTTCAAGGCTCTGTTTAGTGTTTGGGTTAATGCCCTCATAAATGATTCGGCATAATTCCCATCTCGGGATGCCGTGATGAGGACACTGAACCAATAGATCCTTGAAACGTTCAAAGCATTTTGAAAATGGTTCAGCAGGGAGCTGGGCAAATTGATTCAGTTCGCTACGGATTCGAGCTGTCTTTTAGATTGGGTAAAATTTCTTAAGGAATGCAGCGACGAATTCTTCCCAATTCGTAATAGAGTGTGCGGTAGTGTTATATAGCCACTTCTCGGCTATATCGCACAAAGTAAATGGAAGAAGTCGTAGATGCATAGCATCCACTGAAAGTTGTGACGTACCCATCATTGCGCATACGTTTTCAAATTTAGTAATGAAAACGTAAGCGTCCTCAGTCTCGAGTCCGTGGAATTTGGGTAAAAGATTGATATACTGGGGCTTAATCTCAAAGTTATCCCCATTGGCTGGTGGTGTGGATAAGCAGGTCGAAAGAGGACCTCGAATAGGGTAGCACCTCTCCTGGAGAGAGATGCGGGGTGGATTCTGCGCACCAACGGACGGCGGCAGATTAGGGTTAAAGAAGTTTGATGGATTCGGATCCATCGGTGTGGGTGTGGTAGTAGGTAAAGAAAAGGTAAATGGAGAAATATCGGCTTCGGAGTCGATAAAGGGTACGCGGACTAAACGGGCACTAGAATCCCGTGTCCAGCCTATCTTGCACTAAAATGGGTTAGTACAAGTGGCAGCGTTGACTTATAATTAGGGGTAATGAATGCGGTGCTTGCTTTTGAAAAAGAGACGGATTTTTGAAAAAATGATGCGACAAAACAAATGCAGCACACAACCCTAGAATCTAGTGGTCACCTAGGTCCGGCTCTAGACCGCTCCTAACTGCCAAAAGACAAGTCGCAGGATAGAATCCTCCACTGCCTCTTTGTCCCCCTGTGGCCGGATAAGTGCCAGGTAAGTGGGAAGGTACTCCACTACGTAAGTAGTGGGCCTAATTAAAAACCACTAGCCTTAGACACACTCGCCTTAGGCACCACAAGAAAACGCGGATAAGCAATGAATTACCCACGGCCTTCTCTTGTCCAAATTGAGCGCGACAGTCCTTAGAGTCTTCTCTAGATTTCTTTTAGTTAATGAGGGTAATGCGGATGCAAGTTTTGTGATTTTCGGGGCCTAGGAAGGGTAATGAAATCCCCACCTAATTTGGATTTGGTCGTGCCCCTTAAATTCCGTATTAGAATGCAAACAACCAAGAAATCAAAATCACGCACAATTTTAATTTGCAATTTGCGGCGCTGCGATTATTTGCAAAGAATCCTGTAGCAAAGTGTTAGTTGGAGCTAAAAGAGGAGAGAGGAGAAGTACAGAAGTCACCTGAGGCAAAAAGTTTGCAGAGAACCCCCTAAGAGGCCGCGTTTCCGCCGCAATATCCCTCTAATGCCGCCCTTCCGCGGTCGAATTATGGGAACAGTGCACCAAACTTCTTCAGGGAGCTTCTGTGGACTCCCACTGCTCTCTGGTATTTTCCAAAAATTTTCTTCAATTTCCAAACAGCTCCAGATTTCCTTGCAATGAACAACAGTAAATCGTTTAGGGTTTGCACGAATTTTGATCTCAAAAACAACAATGGAATAATTCTTTCAATTCAAACTATAAAATGTAAATGAATTAGCGTGTAATCCCCGGCAACGGCGCCATTTTGATTGGTAGATTTTCCGTTATGTTTGTAGAAAATTGTAAAGAAATCACAACCAAAAATTATTTTGACCGCAATCAAACTACGGTGTCAATTGTAGTTCATGAATGAGTGCGGATCGTCCACAGGGATTGCACGATTCGTTTGTATTATGATATGCTTGAATTGAAAAGTTAAGCTAAGATAAACGAAAACATGATTCAAGAATTTATCAATTGATTCAAGTGTCACGATGTTTAATCAAGAATCAAGAAACTGATAAACAGTCAAGAATTGGGTTTCGATAATATTTCCAATCAACAGTCAAGAATCTAAAAGAGGCTCGTAGGAATCGATAAGATCGACAGACGTGATGTAATCTAAAAATAACGTGTTCTTGTCCTTCGAAGGATTGATACTAGATCGATGATGATCGACGAGAGTTAGGGCTTTCTTCATGAAACTAAGGTTTCATCTTTTAACCCTTGTTCTTTCGTCGATATCATTCACACTCTAGCCTCTAGCAATTTTCAAGAAACGATCGTAACTTCCCAATTTCGAGCGATATCAATCAAGAAAGCATCGCAACAAAATTGGGTTGTCGATTCTTGAACTTGCTAGGGTTTACAAAACTCGTAGGAATCAAGAATCGTTTTCAGATATATTACAACATCATTCTATTGATCGTCTCGACTCCTTGACGAGCGGAGTATTACTCAAACATCACAACAAGAATTATATTCACGAATTGTAAAGATATCATGATGCAAGAATTTAAAGAAAACAAGATAAAAGAATATCACCTTTTATTTATATCAACACTTTGATTACAATCGCTCAAGAACTACAAGAGGAAGAATCTAAGTTGTTGAATTGGCGTCGCTCGGCTCCGCGAGTCGCGGATCGGCTTTGACCACTTGCTCTGTTGAAGATCGGCTCGGCTCATAAAAGGTTGCAAGGCTTCTTGCTTGATGGGTACTCGGGATCTTGGCTTTTTGATTGGAATTTAGGGTTTCACACAAGCCCTCTCACTAGACTTGTGGAGGAAGGAGATGAAGAAGGAGATTGGCTAAAAAAAATGAACTAAAATGAATCACACCCTCTCTTGGATGTATGATATATGATGATCTCAGATTCTTCCTCCCCCTTGAGTCTAGGGTCTTATTTATAGAACTTCCAAACCTTAGGTTTAGGTTTGAAATGGCAGTTCCCTCCAAAAGTTTGTTGAGTCTTCTAGAAGGTAGTTTGTTAGGAGCTAGCTTAGGGTTTAAGCAAGGTTTAATTAGGCTTGGAAACCCTTGTTTGCTGATCTGGCAGAAACCCCTGGAGTCTTCTGGAAACTGAGACACATTTCTGAGCAGTGGGCCCTGAGTGAAGCATTGTGGTACAAAATTCAGGAGATGATGTCATCAAGCCGCCGCGGAACCGCGGCCTAAGCCGGCTCTGGCCGCGGTTCCGCGGCCAAGTTGGAGCCTTGGGCTGAGTGGCTTCTGTTGTGGTCTTGTACTGATGTTTGTAGCTTTCTTTGATATGTTGATTTGTGATTGCTCCTTTTGGTTGATACCAGATTTGAAGTTAGTGAGTTGGCGTATATTTGAGCGGTGTAAATTTGAGCGAGCTTCCCTTTTTCCTGCACAGACTTCGAAACACGGGTTGCGACATATAGAAATATTGCGATGCCATGCAATGCAGTCAATTTCCCTAGAAATGTCGGTTTTAAGGTCTAATACATGAAATCTGATAATCTGTGATAGATTTGCTAATATGTGAAATACGGATACCGAACACTTCTATATGAAAGCAAATGATGAGGAAATTGCCGGTAAAAATATACAATATTTTCGACTAATCATGGTGCCACCTGGACGACGAGACTGGAGTTTCAGAAGATCGAAGCCGCCGCAACAAAGCGTGGGATGATGGTTAAAGACCGAAGGACTTGGATCGTTCGGTATAACAATTCTACCCTCTTTACAATATGTTAGTTTAGCTTTAATGGCAGATCCGGGTTATACTACATGATAGCGCCAGTCGTAAAAGTTTTGTTCCGCATATTGGCGTCTGTTAGACGGCCGAGGCACTGCCGCGTCCTTACAGTGGTATCAGAGCCTCACCATTAAGCTTTACTAACTTGTGCTAACGCGTTTAAAATATCGATCGAACGGATTTTCACAAAACTACAATTTTCTGTTCATAGTTTCTGTCGATTTTTAATCTGGTCTAAAAATTATTTTACATATCACAGAAAACTATGCAGGCAATTCTAAGCAAACTGGTGAAATTTGGTCACGTGATCCCACAAAACGACTGCGGATCCGCGGCCCAAACCAAGGTTTGGCCACTGATCCGCCGCGCTTTTGTGGGAACAGTGCGCCAAATTTTTCCAGTGGGTTTTCAATGGGAAATGGTGGTTTTTGGTATATGTCTTTTGGGCCAAAATTTTGTTACTGTACACCAGATGTACGTGGGGCCCACTTCGGGAAATTTTGTCGATCGAAATTTAAACGTGTTAGTTTACAGTACTTACTTTATATCTCCGACCGGGAATGTCATTTGATCGGTAAACCGCGTCTGATTGCTATAGTTCTTTTAGACGGGTTTGCGAACGTGACATTCGCGTTGATGTTCTCTGTTGTGCTGTGATATTGCGGATTTGTCGTGGTGGATAGCAGGGTGCAATGATAGTGCAGTTTGGATTTATTTGTACTTTTGATATTGCGGGGCGAGCGTCCAACATGCGGACTGCAGTCACTGCCTGTTGTATAATATTCTTTGGGTGCACGACCGGGTTGAGGTCGATGTACCCGTTGTACATATTTTCATTTCTGTACTAGGTTTATCCCGCGAAGGAGTGCACGGATAGCCGGGTTCTGGAGGGCAACGGGTCCGTATCTCATGGTTTTGAGAGGCAAAGGGACCTCACTCTAGAATTGGCAGACTATTCACCGCACTCGTAGGGGGTACAGGTTGACCCAAGGAGGGGTGCTCAATTTACTGGATTCCGTGAAGTGTCGGGTGTTCCATTCACTATATTGTGGGGACTACCTCGCTTCAGGTTTTGGCGGGTAACTTGCCGCACCCATAGGGGTCTAGGTTTCATTACACAGGCTATCCACGCGACCAGGGGAACGTCGGGTTTCAGTAGCGGCTCTGTGAAACCCGAGGATCCCAGATTATCTGTATTGTTCTGTGATGCTTATTACTTTTCTGTAATGTTGCATATTATCACGCCTGGAGCGATTATTGTGTACGGTTCCTAGGCACTCTAATGGAGTCTCACAAGTGATCAAACATGCCAATTTCTAAAAATTATGGTGCCGAGAAACCCTAATACGGATCGTTAACTAGATAACTAGGCAAAGCAAGCAAGTAAACGGAAATATAGAAATGGGGAAGGGGCTACAACCTTTGTAGATCCGGTCCACCACTTCGTGAGCTCCACGATGATCTCCCTCCGCTGTCCAAATCGAACTCACGACTCTAGCATTGGCATCATCGAAGAATAAGCTCCAACTTCACCAAGCTTTGAAAACTTGTGAAGTAAACACCCTATACAACTTGGAAAGAGGTAGAGGATGAAGAAATAGGAAGTGGGTAAACTTTAGATTTGGATTTCTCACACTTTTCCATCAATCACCATTGATGGTCAAGCTTTCTTTTTCTTGCTCAAGATGAAGAAGAAGAAGAAAAGATATGATATGTTATTAAAAATAGAAAAGAAAATACAATACTTATCATATCTTCAACCATGGTTTAGTGTAGAGACTTAACTTAGGTTAGATGAGTGGTTAGGGTTAGACATGAGACAAGAATGGTGGACTTATTCAAAGCTTCAAGAAGCTTCAATGTAAAACAAAGAAAGCCACCATCCTTTTCTTTTGCCAAAAAAGAATAAATAAATAAATAAATGGATAAAGAATTAAAAGAAAAGAAACCCTAACCATTCACTAATCATGGTTTAAGTCTTTACACAAACCCAAGGTTGCATGTATCATTAAACATGATACAAACAAGTGCACAAGAATATATCACATATACAATGTGCATCATCAAGTGAGAATATCCTCATAAAGTGAACCAATACTAGTTAATGCAAAGTAATATATCAAATATATAATTATACATTCAATCATTAAATCAACACTTGATCCAATGATCCGGTCATATCGCATATAACCGGCTAGTATCCAATGTATCGGCTTATCGAATCAATCCTTGATTCGATAACTAGGTTATATCGCATACAACCATTCGACACACATTCATCGCGAGAATGAAATACGGTATCACATACACGCATTATTCTCGGTCCCGCACATATCTCATATGCGCTCCTATTTCGTTTCGCTTGAGCCAGGAAACCTCTGTGTAGGACTCTAAAGACTCGTCAATACGCCGGTAGCGGATGATGATCATATCAAACACCCACAAGCCGCAAGCGGTCTGCTAAACGTAACGGCCACCCGGGTATTGAGCGATCAGAAGATCGACGAGCAAGCCCGCTCACACTCCTGTGAATCCAACCAGTAACACTTACCGTACAGTCCGGTCTGTTCGTCTGATATGTCGCATATCTCGCCTAGGGGTGGTAAACGTCAGACCCCAATAGCTCGATAAGTCATGCCGACTTGAGGTCCATAACATTCGTGAAACTACTGATAACTCTTACCAGTATATCACTGCAACCCTGGCCAGGGATTTCCTGTTATGGCCAGTCGAGCATAGCACAACATCAACCCCCAATACCGGGAGAGACGAATCCCCTCCTATCGCTCATTGCCTCCATGTGAATCGGGACTGTACCCAAAAACCACCTGTTTGCACAACTCAGTAGAGCCGTGGTAGGGTGGAAATCAAAGCACAGTGGGAGACACACAAGATTCTATGACGATCTCGGGTCAACAGACTAAGCTGTACCAGTGTCACCAGAGAACTGCCATCTGACGTGAGGTATAATACCATCTGGGAGTTCTCAGCGAGTCCGTTCAGTGTACCCAGTCTCCACTGAGCACCCGCATACCATCTCCGATGTCAAACACCAATGGATATGGGATCATCCATCGCCCATCACATGGGTCGAGAAGATATACGCTAGTCTACTCTGGAATATCGATGCCCCGTCTCGATATTCCCTCGACTAGGAACAATGAAGGATGTACTCATTGACTACCCAGGCCCCACTAGTATGATCTGCATCATAGTCCTGGAAGTCGAGTACACATCCTAAGGGCTTTATCAACATGTAATCAGAGAGACAGAAAGTATACATGTTAAGATAAAGAGCAACCAGATAGCGTACTATCATGTCGAGCAAGAAAGTCCTACCTATATATGTCCCAGCATCCACTACAATATACATCCAATGTACAGTAATGGCCTCTAGGGCATACATATAACTAACAATCTCCCACTTGCACTAGGGCCATCTGTAGCAGTGGTTGTAGTATCTAATACTCAACCATCCCATAAAGTCTCTCTTTGGGAAAAGGCCTTCGTGAGTGGATCCGTCGTGTTCTCCTCTGAGTCTACTCTCCTAACCTCGATCACCTTGGAGATCAACTATCTCCATGATCAGGTGATGCTGCCTCAGAATATGTCTGGGTCACTGATGGGACCAGGGTTCCAGGGTCGAAGCCACACTTCTATTGTCACACAATGGTAGGAACCTAGTTCATCCTATGAACCTATATACACCCAAACTGCCTCTTTGGTAGTATCTTTAATAGTGATGTTACCAGCCTTTATCGTCTAGTTTGCCACGGTATCTTGCTTGGAACTTTTCCAACATACCGTCCCTTTACTAAGGGTAAAGACAGTGCCTGTGACTGACATTCAGTCGTCTTTATCACCCTGGAACACTTCCAGTGATTCTCCCCAGGATCGATTGATACCATCTCACTACATCTAGTGAGAATCCTTGTATCCAATTACATCTATCTCATAGATGAAAACTCAGGATTTAGGAGGTATCACTTTGATCCTATTTGGAGAATCCTTGTGATAATAGGAGATTGATCGATCGTAGTATAGGAAACTCTTTTCCTATCAAGAGTATGTTGTCTACGTACAAGACGAAGATGACCACCTTACTCTCTACTACCCTTTTGTATATACAAGGTTCGTCTACCATTTTGATGAAGTCAAACACTTTGACTATCACATCAAAACAGACGTTCCAACTCCGCGATGCCTGCTTCATTATGTAAAGCAACTTGCACACGTTTCCGCTGCTCCCACTGTTTATGAAGACCTTTGGCTGTGTTCTTATAGACGTTCTCTTCTAAATCAGTATTTAGAAAAGCAGTCATGGCACCCAACCGCCAGATATCGTAGTCATGGTATGTAGCCGTGGTAAGTAGGATCTGGATAGACTTAAGCATAGTTACTGAAAAAAGGTTTCATCATTATCCACGCCTGGTCGATGACGAAAACATTTAACAAGCCTAGCTTTGAAAGTCTCAACTTTTCCATCTACACCAAGTAATCTTCTCAAGATATACTTGCTCCTGATGGGGATTTAACCCTTCAGTTATAGCAACCAAAGTCCATACTTTGTTGGTGTACATGGATTCCATCTCAGATCACTAAGCATCCAGCCATTCTTACAGAGTCCCTACTCTCGATGGCCTGCTCGAAACTAGTTGGGTCACCATCTCATGATGCATTCCTTGCTCCCACTGTCATCGAGAAACTGAGGTATCTCTCAGGCGGATGAGGAACCCTACTAGATCGGCGGAGAGGCTGAGGTTCGTTGGTTACTATAGAATCTTATGGTTCTGTCAAATCATCAACTGCAGTTTTGTATAGCTGGAACCTTTCCAGTTCTACAGAACTGAACCTGCCTCGATCTTGTCCGGATTTTGCTTTAAACATAGGCCGGACAACCCCAAATCTTAACTCGCTTAAGAGATAGGATCTTCCCACACCATATCTTATATGGAGTGGTAGGCAGTGATTTGATTCAAACCTAATTCAATAGGTATGCAGCTTCTCAAGTGCATAACCCCAAAAGGAAATGGGTAACTCAGTAGTACTCATCATAGAGCACACCTTATCATATAGGGTGTGATTGCTCCGCCCCGATACACCATCGTGCTATGGTTTATACGGAGGAGTAATGCTGAGAGAGAATCTCATTTTCTTTTAGAATAGTCCAGGAATGCTATGCACAAGTATTCTCCTCCCTGATCTCATCATAGGACATAATACTTATACCCGTATTTTGGTTCTCTACTTCCTACTTATATTCTGTGAATACCTCAAAAGGTTCGGACTTATATTTCAACAGGAATATATGACTGAATCTTGAGAGATCATCAGAGAATATAATGAAGTATAAAGAACCAGTCCTGGCATGTGTAGACAGAAGACCTTACATACATCATCATGCATCAGTCCCAAGAGTTCATTAACTCTTTCTCTGTTTCCAATAAACAGAGCTATGGTCATATTATCTTTGTGACATGACTGGCAAGTTTCACAAGATGTAAATTCAAACTGATTTAAATATACGTCTAAGTGTAACTTCAGCCAGTCGGGTCGCATTGATATGGCCTAGTCTACAATGCCTCAAGAAGAATTCGTTCATTTCTGAACTCTTCTTCTTGTGTGTGTTCAGTATACTAGGAACTGTAGTTTGATTTAGAACGTCAATGCTTTTAGATAACGTGCCTGAACCGATCAACTTTTGATATAGGAAATGTTCAAAACATTATCCATCAATACAAAATTATATCCTTTCTTTTCTAACAAAGAGAGTGATATGATTTGGTATATCAGGTTCGGTATCTAATAGCATTTGTTCAGAATCAATGTATTCGTAATACAGGGTGACAGTGACCAACAGACTTGGCTGCAACACTTGCCCCGTTTTCTGCCTCATGAAACTTATCACCCGTTCTCAGTTTTTCTACCCTCTTGTAGCCCTATGTAACAGATTACATATCTGGGATCCTGATCCGGTATCATATACCCAGGATGCAGAGGATACTGAGAAACAGTTCTTTGTAATGAACACACCCGAAGGAGATGCATCATATGCACTTTCTTCGTTTGGGCGGCATAGGAATTCTGGTATTCCCCAATTTCCTGCTCTGTCTTATAACAATTATAAGTTGGAGCGGGACCAACGTTCCCCAGCTCAGTATAACAAGCGGGTTCGGTCAAAATTCCGTATTATTATCTTGATTAAGGCGTGATATGGTCGCTACCAGGAGAGAGAGAGAAGAAAACACTCTGCGTGCGCTCTTGCAAGATCAGATTGGTTATATATTTTATCTGATCAGGATGGCTCCCACTGTTTTTATCAAATCTTCCTTCAAACCTTAAAAGGAAAGACTAGCCGGGATTAATTACACTCTACAAGTTCGCCAACCTTTCAGCCAGGCCAGTGTCGGTACTTTGAGGGAGGTTCCCCGTGCTTTCGCACGGACCTAATTACAGTAAACCTCGTTTTCCCAGAGGCGTAACCCCGTTGACACCTTTCTAGACACCTACTTGATCGGCTAATTGTAAAGTGCAAAACTCTCCCAGGAGTAACAATTACTCGCAGTGGGTATCGGGATCCAACTATCACATAGAAGGTATGCAATCTCATTGCAAATTTCAACACTTGAAACTCCCGATAAAGGTTTTTACCCCTAGCACCTATGACCTTAACTATGGTCAACAAATCATAAGTACTAGTCAAGTTCTACCCGTCATTTCGTGATTAATTAGACCCACCCACATGACCCTTAACTAAGGTCAACAAAGTCGCGCGACTGTCCTAACTAATCGCATCATATGCGGTGTAGGAAGACATCACTTAGCTACTGTACACTGTGCCTTGACTATGGTCAACAAACACAGCACGAATACTAAGTACTCTACTTCCTAAAATGACGGAGGGTTGCGACTGGTTTTTATGAAAACCTTTAACGCTTTGAACTTGATCTCGTGGCGGAATCAAATGGTTTTTAAATGGAATGTTTTTGAGGCTTTTCTAGTTTTGCTAAAGGGGTCACTCCCGGTGAAGGGATCGTCGGCCCTTTCCTCGTCGAATGAGGTGCGGGATATATCATATACATCACTGTGCAAAGCAGAAACTATAGAAGCAATCAAAGGACAAACCGAGTGTGTAGCATCTGCCAGTTATTGCTAAAGGAGTCACTCCCGGTGAAGGGATCTCGGTCCTTTCCTCATCGAATAAGGTGCAGGATGTTCTACAATGAACACCGCGATGCAAAGAAAGAACTGTAGCTACCTGTTTTTATTTTGAAATTCGATTCCACAACATCAATTAGGTTTATTTTCTTTCATTAATCTTATTAATGAATATCCCATCATTTAAATCCACCTAAACATCACAGATAAATATAACGTACGCTTATGCCATCCGCATTCGCCTCGATGTCCCGTCTGCACCGTTAGGTTAGGTAACTAACGCCAGTGCGAGGCAGGGCTAGCGCGGGTGTAAAACATAAGCAACGTCTATATAATATATCATATATACTATATATAATATCTGTCACAGAACATCACATGATCTCATCACAGATAAATCACAGCAGAAGAAACATATGAAATATTGGATATATTAGGACGTCCGTGTTTTCAATACGAGCCAGTATAAAACACGGATTCCACGGTCGTGATGAATAGCCAATCCCACACCCCTAGACCCCTACGAGAGCGGCAAGCAACCCTACCAATTCTAGGGTTAGGAGACCCGGACTCGACTCCTCGAGATGGTCTCCCACTGAACCCCAGAACCCGGTTACTTATGCTCCCCTCCTTGGGTCTATCCTAGTGCAGAAAAGTAAATAATATACAACGGGTGACGACTTCCGCAACCTGGAAGTGCCCCAATAAAAGAATATTACATATAAGTTTTTACATGAATGAAAATGAAAAACACTCATCTCACATAAAAACCCCCGGCTATTCAAACACGACGATCCAATATAACATATCCAGCAACACATAACATCACATGTCATCAACGTAAGTAAATATGCGCATCCCAATTGTCGTTGACATATAGCAACGAAACCGGCGATATCACATATTACACTTACGGTCACAGAAAAGAAAGTGTAAAACTACAACAGTTGGAATCCGTAACCTCCTCAGACATCGCATGCCTGACCAAATGAAATACTTAGAAATCGCATGCCTAACAATTATAAACCCCGCATTTTAGTCTCAAAGTCGAAAACACTTTTCAATATCAAGTCGGGCAATTCAATAGGATTCCCGACATTCTGATCGAATGCTCGTCGCAAACTTTAGTAGGCGGCCGCACCCCCGACGCCGTCGACGAAGTGCACCAAGGCGGAACACCGCTGCCGCGAGCACCTGGACGGATGCTTTCGGCGACGGGGTTCTCCTACAGTCACTTGGTCGGGGCTATAGGGTGAGGCTGTCTATTAAGTTTACCCGGCGAGTATCCGCGTACACTACGTGATTGCGACGGACTTTTGATCACATCAAAATTCCGTGGCAACCGATCAAGTGAGACTAAACTGCTACGTTTATAATATTCATTCCGTTATCTCATCACAATTTGTGAATTCCAATTATTGTATCACATTCCGGATAAATAGAAAATGCTAAACTTTTCGATCGAACAATCGAACACCCAAGTTTTCCCGATACAGCTCAACACATGAAATAAGTCTAACAACATTCAGTTCGTGCCTCAGTACCAACGGTCCAGCCGTAGAAGGGTCAAGCCAACGCCTCACATGTGGCACGCCGTACTGCCCCAAACCCGAAGGTTCAAAGGGCAGTTCAAGACGGTCACATAATCGAGTTAAGGTTTGTTGTCTTCTAGAGGGTCCATCGCGTTACTTGCACTACTTAGAACGTCGTTAAACTTCGGAAAAATCCAACACTTGGAAATTTCCCGACAGGGGAAAAATTGGGTATTTATATTCGGTCGAACTTTTTAACATATTCTAAAATTTATCCGGAAAGCCACACAGACAAAAATTAGACAGTCCGATCGAATACACCGAGTCCCCAATACAACCCAGAAAATGCAACTCTGGAAAAAATTATTAAAATCCCCAGGAAATCCAGCACAGATAACTAAGAATTACTGTGTAACAGTGGATGCACAAAACGACAAAATGGCCGCGGATCCGCCGCACGAGCCATGCTCGTGCCGCGGATCTGCGGCTCTTTGATGGAATTACTCCATCGAAATTCACAGTAATTCTTAAATTAGCCTGCTGATTTTTCTGGATATTTTTAATGTGGAAAAATCCTCGAAATTAGAAAATGTACAGAGAGCATATTCAAAGTTGGGGTTTTGGGTCGATCAGACTTCTAACTCCGTCAGGACTTCGCCTAAGGCTCTAGCTAGTCTCTGATACCACTGTAGGGTTCCTAGGCACTCTAATGGAGTCTCACAAGTGATCAAACATGCCAATTTCTAAAAATTATGGTGCCGAGAAACCCTAATACGGATCGTTAACTAGATAACTAGGCAAAGCAAGCAAGTAAACGGAAATATAGAAATGGGGAAGGGGCTACAACCTTTGTAGATCCGGTCCACCACTTCGTGAGCTCCACGATGATCTCCCTCCGCTGTCCAAATCGAACTCACGACTCTAGCATTGGCATCATCGAAGAATAAGCTCTAACTTCACCAAGCTTTGAAAACTTGTGAAGTAAACACCCTATACAACTTGGCAAGAGGTAGAGGATGAAGAAATAGGAAGTGGGTAAACTTTAGATTTGGATTTCTCACACTTTTCCATCAATCACCATTGATGGTCAAGCTTTCTTTTTCTTGCTCAAGATGAAGAAGAAGAAGAAAAGATATGATATGTTATTAAAAATAGAAAAGAAAATACAATACTTATCATATCTTCAACCATGGTTTAGTGTAGAGACTTAACTTAGGTTAGATGAGTGGTTAGGGTTAGACATGAGACAAGAATGGTGGACTTATTCAAAGCTTCAAGAAGCTTCAATGTAAAACAAAGAAAGCCACCATCCTTTTCTTTTGCCAAAAAAGAATGAATAAATAAATAAATGGATAATGAATTAAAAGAAAAGAAACCCTAACCATTCACTAATCATGGTTTAAGTCTTTACACAAACCCAAGGTTGCATGTATCATCAAACATGATACAAACAAGTGCACAAGAATATATCACATATACAATGTGCATCATCAAGTGAGAATATCCTCATAAAGTGAACCAATACTAGTTAATGCAAAGTAATATATCAAATATATAATTATACATTCAATCATTAAATCAACACTTGATCCAATGATCCGGTCATATCGCATATAACCGGCTAGAATCCAATGTATCGGCTTATCGAATCAATCCTTGATTCGATAACTAGGTTATATCGCATACAACCATTCGACACACATTCATCGCGAGAATGAAATACGGTATCACATACACGCATTATTCTCGGTCCCGCACATATCTCATATGCGCTCCTATTTCGTTTCGCTTGAGCCAGGAAACCTCTGTGTAGGACTCTAAAGACTCGTCAATACGCCGGTAGCGGATGATGATCATATCAAACACCCACAAGCCGCAAGCGGTCTGCTAAACGTAACGGCCACCCGGGTATTGAGCGATCAGAAGATCGACGAGCAAGCCCGCTCACACTCCTGTGAATCCAACCAGTAACACTTACCGTACAGTCCGGTCTGTTCGTCTGATATGTCGCATATCTCGCCTAGGGGTGGTAAACGTCAGACCCCAATAGCTCGATAAGTCATGCCGACTTGAGGTCCATAACATTCGTGAAACTACTGATAACTCTTACCAGTATATCACTGCAACCCTGGCCAGGGATTTCCTGTTATGGCCAGTCGAGCATAGCACAACATCAACCCCCAATACCGGGAGAGACGAATCCCCTCCTATCGCTCATTGCCTCCATGTGAATCGGGACTGTACCCAAAAACCACCTGTTTGCACAACTCAGTAGAGCCGTGGTAGGGTGGAAATCAAAGCACAGTGGGAGACACACAAGACTCTATGACGATCTCGGGTCAACAGACTAAGCTGTACCAGTGTCACCAGAGAACTGCCATCTGACGTGAGGTATAATACCATCTGGGAGTTCTCGGCGAGTCCGTTCAGTGTACCCAGTCTCCACTGAGCACCCGCATACCATCTCCGATGTCAAACACCAATGGATATGGGATCATCCATCGCCCATCGCTTGGGTCGAGAAGATATACGCTAGTCTACTCTGGAATATCGATGCCCCGTCTCGATATTCCCTCGACTAGGAACAATGAAGGATGTACTCATTGACTACCCAGGCCCCACTAGTATGATCTGCATCATAGTCCTGGAAGTCGAGTACACATCCTAAGGGCTTTATCAACATGTAATCAGAGAGACAGAAAGTATACATGTTAAGATAAAGAGCAACCAGATAGCGTACTATCATGTCGAGCAAGAAAGTCCTACCTATATATGTCCCAGCATCCACTACAATATACATCCAATGTACATTAATGGCCTCTAGGGCATACATATAACTAACATATTGTATATTAGTCTATATACTATCAGATGTTGTATATGTTTTACACCCGCGCTAGTCCAGCCCCCGCTCTGTCGTTAGTTAAGTAACCTAACGGATGATGACGGGACCCAGTGACGAATGCGGATGGCATATACGTACATTTTATTTTCGTTCTTTTCTAGTGTGATTGATTGATGGGACTGCATTGATTCTTATTAATGCAAGGATAAAACAAACCTATATTTGATGTTGTTGGAACAAATTTAAAAGGGAGTTATTACAAAGACGTTTCCTTTTGTTTTTGCATAGCGGTATTCAGTTGGAATATCCTGCACCTCATTCCACGAGGAAAGAGCCGAGATCCCTTTACCGGGAGTGACTTCTTTAGCAAAAGGTTTTCGCTACTATATTTTTTATAAAATTCTATCAAGTTCCTTCAATGAGATCAAGTTCTTTACGTTAAAGGTTTTTCGCCAAAAACCAGCTGTAATCCTCCGTCATTTCTTATGGATGGTCAGTAGTATTCAAGCTATGTTTGTTGGCCTACGTCAAGGCATAGTGTTTGGTACCTGCTGGGGTATTCATTTGTTGCATAGATAGATGCATTAGTTTAGGACAGACGTACAGCCTTGTTGGCCTACGTCAAGGGCATGTACGATGAACTAAATTAATCAGGACAACGACAGGTAGAACTTGACATGTGGCTTATGATTTGTTAGCCTACGTCAAGGTCATAAGTGCATGGGATAAAAATTATATCGAGAGTTTCAAACATACAGGAAACTTGCCAGACTTGCGCATACCTTCTGGAGTGTGTTAACTTGAGTGGCTTCCATCAAGTTATCATGCGATGATAGTTGGATCCCGATTCCCACTGATGAGTTGGTTTACTTTTCGGGTGACCCCGACTAATTCTTCTTTCAGGTTTGGAGGAGAATTTGAGATTACAGTGGGAGGTTTCCTAATTAGATAAAGTGATAACCATTCTGATCTAGTTTTGAGTGCACGCAGAGTGTTTCTTTTCTCTCTCTCTCTTTTGGCAGCGACTTTTGATCGACCCTAGACTATAACTCAGTGACCAAGTTGACCGAACCTTCTTAATTTACTGGCTTTTTGATTGTCTATAGTTGCATAAGTCATTGCCGCTCCTTCTTTTACCCTTTGTATTTCTCAGAACACCCCGTATTACTACGGACATCCACTTCCATTGGATAGATCCACCGTATGGTTATATACGAACTCGAAGGGACTTCTTCGAGGATGGATCCAGGTTCAGGAGAAATAGAATTGGTTTATTCAGTTGTCTTTTATTATCTCCTTCTCTCAGGTTGCGAGGGCTCTTTGGTTTAGGAGAGTACACCTATTACGCCTATTGGATAGTCTTCTTTCAAACTATAGGTAGGTGCCGAAAGGTAGGGAATGGAGAAAACCAATTAGCCTAAGCCGGGTGTACAGAAGGTAATAAATAAAGACAAAATAAAGGGATTAGAAAGCGGGCAAAGTAAATTGCGACTGCTGTCATTCACGACCAAACCGCGTACTTCATCGCCACTCCTACTTCACCTTTAATTTCTCCAGAACAACCCGTATCACTACGAACATCCAATTCCATTGGATAAATCCATCATATGGTTATATACGAACTTGAAGGATATTTTTTCGAGGATGGATTCTGGTTCAGGAGAAATAGGAATAATGATTATTCAGTTGTCTTTTATCATCACCTTCTCTCAAGTTGCGAGTACTCCTAGGATTAGGAGGGTACACCTATTATGCTTACTGGATATTCTTCTTCCAAACCATAGGCTGGTGCCGAACGGTAGGGAAGGAAGAAAACCACTTAACCTAATGATGGTGTACTAAAGGTAACGACTAAAGATAAATAAAGGGAATTGGAAAGATGGCAGGAAAATATACGATTAAAAGTCATGAATTGGATTATGGAGGAGGCATTACTAAGAATACCAGGATACCCCTTCGAAACATTTTCATGTTTCAGTTACACTGTGCATTGTTAATTGAAATCTGATTTCCTGATTAGATACTTACTCCAGGGTATGTATTTACCTGGTATGATTCTCACATCTGTATGGTTTTATAATTGTTGAGTGGGAGCAAGTTATTGGGAATTAGGTGATCATCCTTATTATATCGGAATTCGTTGTAATTGGTGATATTTGAGGAAATCGCCTGGGTACAGTTTTCAACCTACGACGCACAAGGTTTTGAGTTATTCAACTCAGTGGACTTATACAAGGTATTGTATGTTGTCCAGTGTCCATCAGGACAAAGGGGTTGGTCCTCGTACTATATTCTATTTACTTATGACTTCTCTAGTTTATAGACAAGTGTTTCGTAGAAATACAATGTCTAGTATTGAGAAGTTGTGGGTATAGGAATATAGTAGAGAACCATGTATCGCAAGTATCGGGATTCTTCAAAGAAATCGAAGATGTGGATTCTTGTGATTAGTATTCAATTGATAGTAATGGTTTTGAGAAACTTGTTTCTTTTTCAGGTTACTCATAATTGGATGGATTCCTAAGTTGAGTAATGCTAATTAGCCTCTCTCCATTAAGTTGATATGCACTGGAGACAGCTGCAGGATTTGAATCTGGTTCCAATTGAATAAGTGCTTATGTTTCTATGTTGGATATAGATTGCTTCATATCTTAACGATGTTAAGGTAAGGGGAGTTGTCCAGCTTATGATTAAAAACAGACACTGGAAAACTCAAGGCACGTTTCTGTAATGACAGTTTGTGGGTTGACCCTAGCTTTGACGAGGGTTGATTTTCTACCATCTGGAAGATCAATAGTGATATTGTTCTTGGCTCGCCACAGTTTTATTAAAATGGATTTTTTCAGAAAAACAAAAGTGGGAGTATGGTAGAACTGGAAGTGATTCCACAACCACAAACGATTACGGAAAATTTAATAGAACCTATATATTCAATCAGGTTTCACATTCCAATAGCCACTCCGCAGATATGGTGGGTAACCTCAGACACCCGAGAGGTACTCTGGTAGCCTCAGGGATGGTGACAGGGAGGTTCTTGTTTACCCAGACTTGACACTACTGTTGTTCCAGACTATGAGACCCGGCAGGAGGATATGTATAGCGTCATTCTAAACTAGTTTTAGAAATGTACGTATATACTATTTTTCCAGAGGGTTGTCGTAGTCAGTGGGAGCGGCGGAAGCATAGTGGGCAAGTAGCTTATGTCTATTTATAGACTTGAGCAATTATAGCGGAGATAGATCATCTAATTTTGATGTGACAGTCATGGGTTTGACTTCATCAGAATAGGGGATGGATCTGTTAAGAAGGTAGTAGAGTGTGATGTCCTGGTAGTTGGATGACATACACAGAGTAGGAAGTAAAATTTCTATACTACGATCGGTTGTACTGTGGTCGTCACACAGTTGTTTCTCCACAAAGGATATGGATATAATATCTGACATTCTGGTTACTAGATCTATGGTTTTAGATCTAGATTTAGGTAGTTTCCCAATGTGGGTACTTTGAAAGTATTCTAAAAAGAATTTTAGAATAGAAGACTCCTGGCATGGTGGTGTACCTGCAGGTGATGGAGTCACCCTCTCTAAAGGTGTCTTACAGAGTAAAGGGGAGAGGGACATGCGTGATTGGCAGATCACTTGCTTAGGCAATTGAGTCAATCGTGAGATGTCAAGTGCCACACCAGATGTCGTTTTTGCACAAGATGCGATAAGTTTATATTAATCCAATCCTGAAGAAACATACGGAAGCAGTTATAGAACATAAGTACATGTTCTACGGATTTGATGACAGCAGCCTCCTTCTGGAGACAGTTATTATTCCAGGCTTCAAAGGTGACATGGATAACTGAGCGATTGTCAGAGTTATAGTTTTTCCCTCAGATGAGGGACAATATTATGGACAGGTGGTCCAAGAGGATACTGTGGGAGGCATAGTACTGGACACTGATTAGTTTCAGTGATCGATACAGTCTAAGAAGTTTGGATTTGGAGTTCATTTATGAACTAGGTCCCATCAGATATCCAGACATATTCTAAGACAGGTATTACTTAACTCGGGAAATGGTTTTCTCCGCGAGGTTGAGATATAGAGAGATACAGAAAGAAACACCGAAGCGGATCCACTCACTGAGGCAATTTCTCGAACACAATAGTTTTGCAAACGAGCTTTGTGAAACTGATTAGAAGAGGAGTTGGATGCTCGGTATCACACGAGCTGTGAGTACATGACATCGCAATAATTAGCCTTAAGTGCAAGTGGGAGATTGTTGGATATAGTGCCCTCTAAGTCAATTATTGGATCGCAGGTACGTGGTTGCAATGATTGAGGGAGGACCTATACCGATAAACAGTCTTACTCGAGATGATAGTATGCTACCTGGTTTGTCTTTATCATCATGTATATGTTGATCAAGCCCATAGGATTCTTGCTTGACTACCAGCAGTATGATGGCCATCATATATGTGGGAGCTGGGGTCTATAAGCATATCCTTAAAGTGTCCCTAGTCGTGGGAGTTTCGAGACAGGGCATCGATACTCCAGAGTAGACTAGTGTATACAGTCGAGACCCCGACGAGGGGCGGTGTCCGGTCTCACAAGCCATTGGTGTCAGTTGGATCACCTAAGATGTCTACAGGTGCTCATTAGGTTATGAGTACACCGGACAGGACTCGCCGGGAACATGTTAGTTGGTATTATACATATCGTCAGATAGCAGTTCCCTGGTGACATGTGTACAGGTTAGTTCATCGACCTGAGGTCGTCATTTGTCTCGTGTGAGTTCCCACTGTGCTTTGATTTATACCCTACCACGGGTCAAAGGAGTCGTGCAAACAGGTATATTTTGGGTACAGTCCCGAGCCACATTGGAGGCAAGTGAGCGGATCGGCAGGGGATTCGTCTCTCCCGGTATTAGGGGTAAGATCGCGCTGTGTTTAGGAGAGCCATTACACGAAATCCCTGGCCAGGGTAATCGAGATATACTGGTAGGTATACCAGTAGTATCTCAGGGTGTTCTGGGCTGCTCTCTGACACGACTTATGCAGCTATTGGGGGTCTGACGTTTACCGACCCACTAGGCCTAATATGCGATACTCATAGACGAACGTTCTGGACTGTACGGATATTGTCACTGTCAGGCTCGGTAGGGTTTATAGATGAGTTCCCTCGTCAGCTTCACTTCCAATCAATACATAGGCAAACCGTTACGTACAGCTTGTACCTCTAACGTGCTAGTGGTTATACCCGGTGCCAGTGTATTGATGAGTCATTAGAGCCCCCCACAGACACTTTCCAAAGTTCGGGCGAAACGTTGTAGAAGCTGTATGGGTTTATGGCAGGGTTCGGAAAAAGCACGTGCGTTTTCGCACGTGTTATTTTTCGGGCAGATGATACTGGTAGGTTTTGGTTTAAGCCGGATCCCAGTATTATACTTTGTAGATATAATATCTTTATCTCAGTTGCATTTATATTCGGTCGTAATATAAATGCGGGTATGTTTATACTGTTACGGGGTTATCCTGAAATTCGTTTCAGGATCACTTTTGGAAGTTGCCAGTTTCCAGTTTTCTATCAGCCGTATTTAACATTCGGTTAAATACGGATTTATCTTTTCGTCTTTTGGGTGAGTCATGGTTCTAGAAAATTCTAGAAATGGTGACTAGGATTAGTGACTCATCATTTGCATTAATTGTGAGGTGAGGTGTTAAGTGAGGTGGATTAAATCATTTAATGTGTTCATACCACTCATTCTTTCTTCATGATAAATATCCTTGATATTTTTCTTTGATCTTTTGCTTACACTCACCCTCCCCTCTCCTACACTCATCCTCCCTCTTCTATAAGTGGCCGGCCCCTCTTGTGAGGATGGTATGGTTTTTCATTTGCTTGAGAGAAAAAGATTATGATAGTTTAGGGTATGGAAATTTCATATAGTTCAATTTCCATTTACCCGACTCCAATTGGCAACTTCATTAACTATTCATCCATAGCCTTGGACGTAACGAGACAAAGTGTTCTACTCATTCTCTACAACATCTTGGTCGTCTCTTTTAGCAAACTTGACGATCGAGTTGCCTCGGTTCAGAGGCGGGAGCCCGTTTAAAGATCCGTCGACGTGGTGCCACCTTGACGACGAGACTGGAGTTTCAGAAGATCGAAGCCGCCGCAACAAAGCGTGGGATGATGGTTAAAGACCGAAGGACTCGGATCGTTCGGTATAACAATTCTACCCTCTTTACAATATGTTAGTTTAGTTTTAATGGAAGATCCGGGTTATACTACGCGATAGCGCCAGTCGTAAAAGTTTTGTTCCGCATATTGGAGTCTGTTAGACGGCCGGGGCGCTGCCGCGTGCTTACAATACATACCCTAAATTCATCCGAACTGAAGTGATGAATAATGACGGCCCAATACTTGTCCGTCAAATTTACGGGATTCGCCGTCCATTTCGCCTCATCGGTGGCAGCGTTCCTCCATTTCTTATAGACCATGTGTTTATGATCATGCAAATTCCCTGATATGTATATAAACAGTTGGTCTCGGACGATGTGCAGAGGTACGGGAGAGCTGTCAATCCACTAGACTACGGAAAAGTGCACTTACAAAGAAACACCGTAAAGGTATTACCGTCAAACATATATATGTGAAATTAATAAATGAATGCTTAATTAAATAAGCTTACCAAAATCTCATCTAAGACCGTTTGCTTCTTAGCCTCCAAAGCTTTCGACGTCCAATCCATCAGGACATAACTGAAACCGTCATTCATGCAATGCAATATGCGTTTCTCATTTTTGTAGATGGAGTCACAGAATTTCTTTAGCTTTTTTGCCCCGGGATCAACGAAATCTCTAGTCACCGACATATACATCTCGATCTTCGGGTCGTCTCGCTCGGTGGTCTATATTGAGCTCTCCACAATCTAAGTATGAAACAATACAGTTAGTTAATTTCATATTTATTTGTTGAGAAAAGTATCAGGCTATATACATACCCTTGAAATACATCGAGCCTGTCAGAGTTAAATAATACATATTTATGTATTGTGGCAATCTCCTCACAAGGAACTGCAACATATTTCATGACACCTATTATCTTCCCGCCTCTATGGAAGACGGATACTAATCATTGTCTCTCGTTACCCATGACATTCTCATTACGACGCGGCCTGTTGAATGCATTCTTGGTTGCTTCAAGGTATATAGAACAAAATTTCATGCATTCGTCGTCGAGAAATCCTTTGGCAATCGACCCCTCGTGTCTAGCTTTATTGCGGATATATAGTTTTATCACATAAATCTGTGGCTTTTATTTTGGTAAGTTTAATTGATGATATAATAAATATTATTCGAAAATTAAAGTTAACTATTAAATATGTAATTATTGCTTCCTCTCGAATGGATACATCCACCGATAATGTCACGACCCCGAAAAGACACTTGAATGGCACTTGAATCACGTGAAGTCTATAGGATCCCACTTGTTCATATCATAATATTGCAGTTTATATTCCCCAATTCTTATTCGTTTTATAAATAAACAGGTGCTTTTGACGCATGTCTGCTACATGTTACAGGTTACAGGTTTTTGGACAGAAAACAGTGCAAACGATGTAAAGACGATGAAAATGTGGACTTTAACCAACAAACAGAGAATCTTGATCAAGCCTACATAAGGAACAATTCACAAAGCAAGATTCAAGGCATCGACTCAAAGCGAACGGTTAAAAATCCATTGCAAATTGTTCACTGAAGATCTGGAACCAACCTAGAAGCCCAAATGGAAAAAGATATATATAAATAAGAAGCCCAAACCAACAAGAAGCAACCAAGGAAATTTCACTGAGAGATCTCCCCAAAGGGCCGCGGAACCGCGGCCCAAGCCCACTAATGCCGCGGTTCCGCGGCCATTCAGAGCCCGTGTCGGTGGAATTTTTCTGTGTCGGTGCGTCGGTGCGGGTGTTGGGATTTTCCGTGGGCAAATCTGTAATTGCGCATGTGCGAGAGTCTGTAACCCTAGTTTTCATATTTTCCTATAAATTGTAATCACAGATCTGTAAAACTCATGCCTCTTTTCAATAAAAAAATTCAGATCTGTTCTGTATTCTCACTTAGAGGGAGCCATCAAATTAGTAAGTAATTTTATTTTTGTGCTTTTAATTCTCTTTTAATTAGTATGTTTTATCATCCCCTAATGAGCGAGTAATCTCCTCTCTTGTTAGGGTTAGCCTTAGGGAAAGGTTTGAGAGATGAGATCTCTCACCCCTTTCATGCCCCTTCACAAGAATTAGAACTCCATGCATACACGCACAACCACCCCCTACGGCACCCTACCCCTCGAGGTAACGGTGACACCGTAGTATAAAGGCCCGGTTGTGCGCGATTTCCATAGAGGTTAGGATAATTATCGATAAAGGAAGGATAAGAATCTAGAGGAAGAAACATCTTCCCAAAAGATTCTAATCCACTTCATTGATAATTACCGTAACATCTAATAGATCAAAAATAAGGCATTGAAAGCGGTGAGGAAACCTTTAATCTCCAAATTTCCCCTAAACCTAACCCTAACAAGACTTTAATTTAGATTAATTTAGTTTAGTGATAGATCTAGGTTTTAGATTTAATCAATCCAAACAACATTCGGAATCAACTCGTAAAAACACATTAAGATAATTACCCATCTCTGTGGATCGACCCGTACTCACCGGCTAGCTGCAAAGCGACGCCATTTCTGATTACGGTAAATACAAATTTTTGGATTAATCAAATGGCGCCATTTCCGGGGATGGCGTAAATTTCTTTTGTGTAATTTCGGGTTGATTTAAATTTTAAAAATTATAAAAATCTGAAAATAATAAAAAATAAAAAAATTTATCAATTTTTATCTGTTTGAAGGGTGTATCTTTTGAATCTTGCAGGAACAGCGAAGAATCGCAGATCTGAAGATTTACAGAGGGCAAATCAAGAAAAATCACATCAGAACAGAGGAGAATTGGAGAACAGGAGCCACACAATTTTTTTCAGGAGCTGATCCCATCAACAGAGCGCGAAACCGCGGCCAACTAGGGCATAAAGCCGCGGAACCGCGGTGGTGTAGTGGCAACACTGCGCGAATTTTTTTTGGTTTGTTCCTCCTTCTCCCCTCTGTCAACCTACATATATCTCTCTGTAAAAAATTTTCTGCAGGAATTCTTTGCGCTAAAAATCTTCTCTCCCCTTCTAAATAACAGATTTTCTGCAGGTTTCTTTGCGCCGCGCTAAAAATTGATTGCAAGTGAATTTTATTGTTTTGCATAATTTAATCAGACTATAAGGGGCTAATTGACCAAACTCAGATTGGGTGGGGATTTCATCACCCTTCCCAGGACCCCAGAAATCACCTTAAAGTATTTTGCATCGACCACAATTAATTTAAAAAAATACTAGACTCAGACCTAAGGACATCGAGCTCAATAGGAAAGGGAATAGTATAGGCATCGACCGTTTATCCTAACTGACTTTGCGGTGTCTAGGCTAGTGGTTTTTAATTAGGCCCACTACCGTGGTTCCTTCCCACTTACCTGGCCGCAGCGTCGGTGAAGAGGCGGTTTGAGGTCCTATTTCTAACCCTAGTTAGGAGCTGTCTAGCAGACCTAGGTGACCCTAGATCTAGGCCTGATTGTGCATGTGTGGTTGATACATTTGTGTCACGAGTCTCTTTTCAAAACTTCTTTGCAAAACTCTCACATATAAAAAGAAAAAGAAAAAATCTTTTCAAAACTTGCAACTTGTCGCTAAGAAAACTTGCAACTCACTTCCACCACTTCCCTCCATTGACGTTATCTTACCCCCACATTCTGTTTTTCTATTTTTCCGACTACACTACTCCTTTAGTGTATGTCACTTTGGACTAGGGATACTAACGCCCGATTAGTCCGTGTTTCGTTGGTACCGACCGACGAACCTTTCGACACCGAAGTCGAAATTCCCTCCATTTCCTTACCTCCACCTTCAAATTCTTCTTTCGAAGGTATGTCGGGACACGACCCCAACGATACCTTACCGACAGGAATGATTCCACCTCCGTTAGGTGCGAATAACCCGAATCTTCCGCCTGTTGTAGCGCCCGCACGAGTTGCGCTCCAGGATCTCTTCTACCCCGTACGCACTTCTTTACCTACATGTCTTTCACCCCCACAGGCAAATGGGGACAATTTTGAAATAAAACCATATTTCATCAATATGCTGCCAAAATTTCATGGTTTGGAATCCGAAGATGCATATATCTTTATCAATAAATTCCAAAACGTTTGCGCTATGATGAAAACGACCCAATTAAGTAATGACGCTATAAGGCTAAGGGTCATTCCTTTTACCTTTTGTGTCCTAGCCGAGAAGTGGCTATATAGCACCGCATCACATTCCATTAGAAATTGGGACGAGTTTGTGAGAGCTTTTTTGAAAAAGTTCTATCCTCATCACAAAACTGCTAGAATCCGCAACGAGATTATACAATTTTCACAGCTTCCTTCCGAACCATTTTGGAAGTGCTTCGAGAGATTTAAAGACCTACTCGTTCAATGCCCTCATCATGGGATCGAAAGTTGGCAACTTTGCCAAACATTATACGAGGGATTGAACTCGGCAACGAAGCAGTTGCTAGAAACCATATGTCAAGGTCATTTTCTTTCCAAGTCTAGCGACGAAGCGTGGCAGTTTCTTGAGGATCTTAGTGAGCAAACAATTCAGTGGGAGAGTACCAAGACCACATCATCTTCTTCTGTTAGTCAATCTAGGGCAGGCATACATCAAGTAGATATGTCAATTGCTATGAAGGCCGAGATGGCCGCACTTATGAAAAAGCTAGAAGCCATTGAGACCAAAATCTCATCGTCTTCTCCTGCCCCTGTTATGCCTCCACGAACTGTTTGTGCTTGTTGTACGAATCCATCGCATCTGACCGAAGAGTGTCCTTATAATGCATCTACTCAAGGACAGGATCAAGTCAATGCTGCATTTCAGCAACGACAAAGAAACGATCCGTACTCTTCGACATACAATCCGGGGTGGAGGAGTCACCCAAATTTCGCTTGGAACCAAAATCAACAAGTCCAAGGAAATAACAATTTTCAAAGACCTCCTCCTCCACAACAACGACAAGCACCTTCACAAACTCAAAACCAGCAACCTTTCCAACAACAACCTTATACAAATCAAACGAACAATTTGGTTCAACCAAATGATGATAAGGTTATCTTGCTCGAAAAAAGTCTAGATGCATTTCTTAAGCAATCTACAGAATCCGCAGCAAGATTTGAATATTATGTTCAGTCTTTGATGCATAACAATGCTTCACACGATCAAAGTATCAAATCTATTGAGGCACAAATTGCACAATTAACTACTGCGTTGAGCGAGAGAGAAAAGGGAAAGCTTCCATCTCAACCATTGCCAAATCCCGGTCACACACAAAACGCATATCACAATCACAATGTAAATGCGGTGACCACGTTGAGATCCGGAAGAGTGTTGCAGAATAATGTGGAAACTAGTGATGACATCCCCGCCGGTGGTTCTTCTTCTTCTTCTTCTTCTCCATCGTCATCCTCCCCTTCTTCATTTTCTTCACTTTCTTCTTCACCTTTTTCTTTAGAGCCTATTCTCCACCATTCACATGGCTCTACTTCTTCTAGCTCGAACGGATCCATTTCTCACAACATGAACACATCTACACCGGGATCCGTTCCTACTCCACATTCTACTCCACAGACATTTGACTCAACGAATTTTCAAAATGCTCCATTCCCAAACAGGTTGAGTCCTAATAAACCAACTGCACAAGTGGAGAAGATTGTGGAGATATTTAAGCAGGTTAGCATAAATTTACCTCTCTTGGATGCAATCCAACAATTCCCTTCATACGCGAAAATCTTAAAGGGCTTATGCACCTCGAAGAGAAAGGTATCTCAAGTACCCAAGAAAGTGCTAGTGGCTAGTGCAGTGAGCAATGCTATTAACCACCATCAAACCTTACCCCAAAAACGAAAGGACCCCGGCTGTCCTACGATTTCAATCACAATTGGGGATAAGAAAATTAATCGAGCACTTTTAGATCTTGGGTCTAGTGTTAATCTGATTCCCTACTCCGTGTACGAACAATTAGGGGTTGGAGAGTTGAAACCCACTCGTTGTACTCTCCAAATGGCTGATCGATCGATCACCCATCCTAGGGGTCAGCTAGAGGATGTGTTGATCAAAGTTGGGGATTTCATATTCCCCGTTGATTTTATTGTTATGGATACACAACCTGTTGCTAACCCACGGAACCAAATTCCGGTGATCCTCGGTCGACCATTTTTGGCCACTTCCAATGCTGTAATAAACTGTCGCAATGGCTCCATGACTCTATCCTTTGGGAAGATGTCTAGTGAGTTCAATATTTATAAGATAGGAAGTCTGTCCCCCGTGCCTAAAACTAGTATACGAGAAGTTTGCTCTATTCACGAAATCACGCAGAAGGACTACGAGCTTGAAAGATTTCTATTCAATGAAAACAGTTTTGACGCCACTAGTGCGTCCCTCCTTGAGCCTACCACCATTGACACAACCGATATTGATTATGAATGTTTCACTTTTTCGGATGATGATGACTCACAGCCTGAATATGAGTCTTTTGAATTTTTGGATGAGTTAGTTGAACCGTCCGAATCGGTTGTTTGCAGTGATTTCGAACCTGTGTTGGAGTCCTTTGAGTTCGAGGTAGATTCCGCAATGATTCTTTCGCCTCCGAAACTCGAACTCATGTCCTTACCGCCTCACCTTGAATATGCTTACATAGGTGAGAATGAGACCTTCCCCATTATCAGATCGGCTTCTCTAGCCCTCGAGCAAGAGAACGCCCTTTTGATGATCTTACAAGATAGGCGGCAAGTTTTCGGTTGGACTATGGCGGACATCGAAGAGATCAGTTCCCTTATAATTGAATATCATATGAAATTGATGGATGATGCCACGTCAATAGAGGACCCACATGAACATTTTGGGGATATTGTGGTTAGTCAACCTCCTCTTTTAGAAGTTGAACCACCCCCATTTCTTTTAATAAGCTACGAGAATGCCAATATTCCACTGATTGCTGATCATTCGCACTCTCGTTTTGATTCATCACCACCTCCTGTCTATTCACCTCCATACCTTCCATACCACCACTTCTATCTTCCCCAATTCTTTTTGGACCGCTACAACTTATTCTTCCACCAACCAATACTCTTTACTGATAAATTTTTCAACTGGTTGGTGTTGACTTTTGGTCTATGCAAAGTTTGGCAGTAATGTCTAACATAGTTTATATGAAGTTTAGGGGAGGGCCTTTATGTATATATTTTTGTTTTCCTTAACAATAAAAAAAATATAAAAAAATTATAAATAAATAAATAAATAGGGGAGTGCCGGTATTTTGACCCTCTTGGGTTAGTATGACAGTGAGGACACTGTCAAGTTCAAGTTTGGGGGTATGCTCGGTACGTCTTCTTCCTTCGCATTCATTTGTACATATTTTTGCATTTGCATACTTGAAAACCCATAAAAATTGAAAAATTTTGAAAAATTATAAAAATAATTGTATTCAATTTTGGCCTTATTTGACTAGAGTTTGACATATAGGTTAACTAGCTAGGAGCAACTAGATCTTAAACTTAGTGAATTAAAAGCCCTAAAAATAACATTCCTTAAAGTTTAACGGTAGAAAGTATATGCCTTGTAGTCTATTTAGAAATAGGCAAATTTTGGGTTCACTTCTTGGACTAAGTCGAAACAAGGGAAGAGTATTGATGTTCTTATTAGAGTATAAGTTTGAAAAATAGTTCCTAGTTTAAGTCTAGATTCTGAAAATATATGCCCTACAAATTGCACAATCACGCACCTTGAAACTTGGAATAGTAGAAGAGACCTTGAAATGCTCTTGTCTAAAGTCCTTAGTACAATGAAAATAAAAGAAAAAAGTGAATAAAGAATAAAAAAATGGACACTGGTTTTTGTGATTACTTAAGGCTGCAAAAATAGAAAAATGTTTAGCGAGGGTGCTTCATCACCTAGTGCCTTAGACCAACTGGTTTGGGAGTCACTGCTAAAGCCTTGGGTGTTGCAAAACTAGGAAGTACGCCTTAAAGTGCTAACACATCTTGTAATCGGTTGTTGGTACCTCAAGAAGTATCAACGGTCGCATGAAGAATGTGTAAGCGAAATTCAATTAAAAATTCACTAATAAGTACTTTGGACAATGGACGAGAGTACGATTGCTTGATTTGAATTTCCAACTATAGGGGTGATCTATACACACACGTAGGGGTATGTGATTGGAATTTAGATAAGAGAGAGGAATGAAAGATAGAACTTGTATCTTTAATAGAGTTGATAGAAATTCCTGAGTGGAGATGTAACCCTAGAAGGAAAACTTAAGAAATGCCGAAAGCTAAGTTGGTCTGCAAAACATATATAATCTTAACTTAAATAATGAGGAAGTGTGAAGAATTTGGGTGGATAATTTACAAGTATAAGATAATAGAATTCCTTGTTAGAAAACCTAATTGGAGAACAAAAGTAAATGGGCCGAGTTGATAGGATTTTGTGGGTGTAATCCGCTGAAAACCCTCAGGAGACAACACTCCTACTAGGGACACCTAGAGGTTTAACGGCTTGTTGCACGTGCTCAGTGCAATCGCGTTTCCCTGCGAAAGTGCGGTTAGGATTTTAGTGAATAAAAATAAGTTTGCTCGAGGACGAGCAAAAGATAAGTTTGGGGGTATTTGTTCATATCATAATATTGCAGTTTATATTCCCCAATTCTTATTCGTTTTATAAATAAACAGGTGCTTTTGACGCATGTCTGCTACATGTTACAGGTTACAGGTTTTTGGACAGAAAACAGTGCAAACGATGTAAAGACGAAGAAAATGTGGACTTTAACCAACAAACAGAGAATCTTGATCAAGCCTACATAAGTTACAATTCACAAAGCAAGATTCAAGGCATCGACTCAAAGCGAACGGTTAAAAATCCATTGCAAATTGTTCACTGAAGATCTGGAACCAACCTAGAAGCCCAAATGGAAAAAGATATATATAAATAAGAAGCCTAAACCAACAAGAAGCAACCAAGGAAATTTCACTGAGAGATCTCCCCAAAGGGCCGCGGAACCGCAGCCCAAGCCCACTAATGCCGAGGTTCCGGGGCCATTCAGAGCCCGTGGCGGTGGAATTTTTCTGTGTCGGTGTGTCGGTGCGGGTGTTGGGATTTTCCGTGGGCAAATCTGTAATTGCGCATGTGCGAGAGTCTGTAACCCTAGTTTTCATGTTTTCCTATAAATTGTAATCACAGATCTGTAAAACTCATGCCTCTTTTCAATAAAAAAATTCAGATCTGTTCTGTATTCTCACTTGGAGGGAGCCATCAAATTAGTAAGTAATTTTATTTTTGTGCTTTTAATTCTCTTTTAATTAGTATGTTTTATCATCCCCTAATGAGCGAGTAATCTCCTCGCTTGTTAGGGTTAGCCTTAGGGAAAGGTTTGAGAGATGAGATCTCTCATCCCTTTCATGCCCCTTCACAAGAATTAGAACTCCATGCATATACGCACAACCGCCCCTACGGCACCCTACCCCTCGAGGTAACGGTGACACCGTAGTATAAAGGCCCGGTTGCGTGCGATTTCCATGGAGGTTAGGATAATTATCGATAAAGGAAGGATAAGAATCTAGAGGAAGAAACATCTTCCCAAAAGATTCCAATCCACTTCATTGATAATTACCATAACATCTAATAGATCAAAAATAAGGCATTGAAAGCGGTGAGGAAACCTTTAATCTCCAAATTTCCCCTAAACCTAACCCTAACAAGACTTTAATTTAGATTAATTTAGTTTAGTGATAGATCTCGGTTTTAGATTTAATCAATCCAAACAACATTCAGAATCAACTCGTAAAAACACATTAAGATAATTACCCATCTCTGTGGATCGACCCGTACTCACCGGCTAGCTGCAAAGCGACGCCGTTTCTGATTACGGTAAATACAAATTTTTGGATTAATCACCACCTAATCCAAATAAGCCAAAAGCCCAGAAATATAAAACTTTTTGGGAAAATAGTGGAGGTGAAGTTTTGAAATAAAACTATAATGAAATCAGTTTCTTTAATTGCATGAGTGATGTTATATGAAAATACAAGTGGATTATATACTATAGTTGAAAACATTTTCGTCATTTGAAATTTGGGCAGCGCCTCCTTTGTACATTTTAATCTGAAACCAATTCAAAGCAATAATAATAGGCATCCCAAAGCGGGATCTAGCACTTCACCAATTGGCGGAATCACAACCACACAAATTATATGTATACGACGCCCTCAGGCGAAGATCAAACATAGAAAAGAAAGAAAACCAAAACATAATCAAGAAATAAGAAATAAATACACATCCGTGACTCTAGGTCTGAATGAATATACAATCTGTGGTCTTTTAAATATGCAAAGTCTAGTTGATGGAGCTTTTAACTAGATGCAACTGAATAAATATACAAGTACAAATGGTAGTCACGATACAAGTGTACCCCACCTACCAAAGCAAATCACCCGGAAGGAAACTGTGTGCCAGCAAACCGCTACTGAATCTGTGCGGTCAAACCAGCAAGAAATCTGTGGCACAACAGGGGTGAGTTGCCAACTTGTGAGTAGAAGATATCACCGGGTAGAAATCGAATGTATGACGATCTCCTAGGTCATACAGTAAAATAATAATAATAACATTGAGTGGTTACAAGGGTGATAACATTAGTATAAGTATATACCGACATAATCGTGTCCGTGTCATAATGTGGTACCGTGTCATCTGTATCATATATATATGTATATGTGTATCATTCAACGTGTGTCCATCAACGACACACCAAATCAACATAAAAACCTGAGTGCCCAGTATCGACACTCGAAAGCATCATAAAAACCGTGTCTAGCAGCGACATATAAATACTCATATCTCGGGCTCCGTCTCATCAGATTGGCTCTCAAATCCATCTGATCACATGAATCCGGTCGGTATCCTCCGGATATCCGCTGAGCCAAACTATCACCGGTCGATAGTGTTCCCCTACCGGGCTTAATATCTTTCTATACGATCTTCTTACCCCGGGGTAGCGTAGCGGATCCACCATGTACCCACAGACGGTTCCTCCTCTCTCCTTGAACCGGGTATACATATAGCTCAGAACTGAGAAAACTCATGATGGACGCCACATAACATATCAAATAAAACCACATTTTTCTTTTAAAATGATCATAAGTTTTTTAAAATTCACATGCGGTTTCCCAAATTCAGAAATCTTATGAAAACCGAAATCTCATAAACATGAACTAATAATGAAAACAATGAATACCGGCACAGAGCCAATCTACAGTACATAACCATAATGTGTGTGTGTGTGTAAATGTAGCATCTAACAAAGTAAGAAATGCAATATCTAAACTAGCATGTGAGGTAATAAGTACTAAGCAATACAAATAAGCTATAAGTTATTAGGTTATACGATGAAATAACGATTTTTATTGTGTACGCGGCATGGCAATTACCGATGATGAGTGTGTGAGCCGGCGAGTATGTGTACGTGCAATATGCACATCATCGGTAATGGTGCAGGTGTCCTAGCGGACGATGTCATATAAGATAAAGAAAAGAACATGTATGTAAAACGCAAAAGAGAATAATACGAGCATGGCAGAAAAGTAAACAGTAAACGCAACAATATAAAATATATATAACTACATACAGTCCATACAGTTATAGTATTTAAAATAGCACGAATCGTTGTTTTGAGAAAAATAGGGGGCTAGGACGTTTTGAGAAAAATATACCATTTGAAAAGTCATAGCGTCCCTCAGGGTTGTCTTTTGAAAATGCATAACGATTTGTTAGTTTTGAAAGTAGGTATGGTTTTAATTATATTTTAATATCTACTTAAGTGATTAGAGGACTAAAATATTTCCGAGTCGAAAGTGATTAGAAGAATATAACATTTCTGAGTCGATACATCTATCAGTCGGCGATCCATCCTCATAATATCATGTACGGTATAGTCCATCGTATGACAATCTCGGATCAAGAGTGCGGATCAATCATCATATATATCATATCTCGTATGGTATAATCCATCGTACGGCATCTTCGAATCAAGAGTGTGGATCAATCATCATATATATCATATCTCGTACGGTATAATTCATCGTACGACATCCTCGAATCAAGAGTGCGGGTCAATCATCGTATATATCACATCTCGTACGGTATAATCCGTCATACGATATCATACTCAAGGGTACGGATCTATGGTTATATACAATCTATTATCTCATTTAGTCGCATGTCGTCGCATGTTATGTGCATATCGCCCAATGATCATTTAATATATCATATCATAGCATGATGTTTCAATCTCATATCATGACATGATGTTTCAGTCTCAAATCATATACCATAACCTCATGACGTCATGTCTGATCATATCGACTGATATTATTCTAACATGTCATATCTTCATCTCATGATATCATATCGAAATCATCCTCAATTACATGTGTATATATACATATACATATACATATACATGTAATATATATATACCCACATATCATACCAAGTGTGTGTGTATGTGAGACAATATATATATATCGTATGGTATAATCTATCGTACGGCATTCTCGAATCAAGAGTGTGGACCAATCATCATATATATTATATCTCGTACTGTAGAATCCATTGTACGGAATGGTTGAATCAAGAGTGCAGGTCAATTATCGTATATATCATATCTCGTACAGTATAATCCATCGTACGATATCATACTCAAGGGTATGGATTTATGGTCATGTACAATCCATTATCTCATCTAGTCGCATGTCGTCACATGTTATGTGTATATCGCCCAATGATCATTTAATATATCATATCATGACATGATGTTTCAATCTCAAATCATATATCATAATCTTGTGACGTCATGTCCGATCATATTGACTCATATCATTCTAACATGTCATATCATCATCTCGTGATATCATATCGAAATCATCCTCAAATTACATGTGTGCATATACATACATACACACATGTATTATGTACATACACATGTATGTATACACGCACACACACACATATCTTTCTCTGTGTGTGTGTGTACACTCATTTATGCGTGCGTGCACACATACAATATATATATATATATATATTATATCTACATATGTATATTATATCTACATATGTGTATATATGTGTGTGTGTGTGTGTGTGTGTGTGTGTGTGTGTGTAAATGTGTATATATATGTGTGGGTAGATGTATATACATGTACATGCACATATACATACATATACATATACATATACATATACCCACATATCATACCTAGTGTGTGTGTGTGTGTGAAAACATATATACCGAAAACTCAACGCTAAGAGAATAAGAACCAAGGGTAATCTGTTCTACGTGTATGCCTACTGTAGCCTAAAATCTCCTAGAGCCCTATTAACTAGGTATACCCATCTAATATCTACCTATATAACTATATATCTAATATCCTAACACTACGGTTGCGGGGTGCTATACGTCATCCACCCAACTTCCCTCGTAGATATACATCTACTCACCTACTATCCTCGCTCTAGCCGAAATCGATGAACTTCTTGTTCTCCTTCGTCGTCCCGGAAGTCCACGTGAAGGTACCTACAATTCAAGGAATATCGTATCGTAAATAAGAATCAAATCCAAAAACCGATACGGCATGCAAAGTGCACATACGTTAGAACCTACGGTCCACGCATGCAAGAATAACCAAACATCTCCTGAAGTTGACGTAAAAACGTCAAACGATCGAGTCAAAACTCAAATACCAAAACTCAAGTTAATAAAAATCGCAACACGAAAAAAACAACTTGGAAAAACACTCTCAGATTTTATCCTAGGTGAAATTAGGACATTTTGCATATGTGGTAGGTCTAAATATCAAATAATTGAGCTATGGACCAAACCCGGGACTCACTCAACTAGGTCAGGTCGCAATTTGCAGCAAGATAGCATTTTCTGGCGGCCGGGTGAGGGAATTGGGGGCTCGGGTTTCTAGAGTATGTTCCTAATTGCCTGCATATCTCTCTGTGTTCGCTAAATATTTTTCAGAGTCCCTGAGCCAAAGAAGATCCTAATTGATTATCACATTTCCACAAAAACCCGATATCGGAAAATTCCAAGTTCATATTTGAGACTTCTAAACTCAGTTTGGTCCAGAATTCTTTCACTAAAAGGTTTGTAGTCACTAACTAAGCCTCAAATACACTTCCACAACTCAAAACATCCAATAAATCTCATCCTAGAATTTTCCAAGATCACTAAAACTACACTTGTTAAACTCTAAATTACTATAGGAGATTATGGAATCTTAACACTTAACTAAAAGTGAGGGATTTGAAATTTCTAGAATGGCCAAAGTACTCAAAGTCCCAACTTGATCCTACCATGGTATTTGTACAGAGCTTTGGCATGATTTTTGTGAAGGTTGTATAGGGTTTTATTGAATATTTGAGAGGGTTATATGGTTGTAGTCATGAGGGTGGTGGATAAGGAGTTAGAGAAAATGGAGGAGATGAAAAAGAATGGGAGGTGAAGAAATGAAGAAGAGTGAAGAAGAGAAAGGAAAGTTGTAGAAACTTCTCCCTTCCTCTCTCTTTCTCTCATGATACTTGTCCCCATCCTTTTTCAATTATTATTTTCTTTTCTAAAAAAACAAAACCATTTAAAAGCAAACTTAAAAGCAAACTAAAAAGCAACAAAAATAATTCCATGGTTGCAAATATGAACAAATGTTACAATATGATATGTTGCATGTCATGATACATAAATATGGTTAATACTTAATTAGTAAAATATTAATCGAGTTTAGCATTAAACTTATATATAAATAATTGTAAAATAATTTATAAAATATCCAAATCCAAATAAATGCTTCCATAATCAATAATTTATATTAATTTCCAAATATTTTTTCAAAATATAGGTATATAATTATACTATTCCATTAAAATTAATCTATATGCTTTTTATAATATTTATAAAATTCATTATTTTATTATTTAAATTCCAAAAATAATATTTTATATCTCTGAAATATTACAATCTTCCCCCATTAAATAAATTCGGTCCCCAAATTTAAATTTAAATCTCCCAATTACTAAAACATTTCAGTAAAACGATCAAGCCACCGGGGCTCCAAAATCATGAATACATAAGATATATCATAGCGCAACGCATGCGCATAAAAATGAGTGCAAAACTCAAAATCGAAACTCCGTCAAGCGTCACGCAATCATGGGAGTTATGACGAAATATACAAGTTTCAAAATCTACTATTAAAATCAAATATAATATGATTAAGACTATATATATATAGTACGCATCCTTATAAAATTGTCTAAACAACTGAATAGAAGTACCTGCAAAATCCTTTTCAAATCGCCGTGCGATATATATATATATATATATCACGGCATAAGTGGCAGACGTTCATTTGTAGAGAAATAGCTATATATGTCTATATACGTTTTATTTAAGATATATGTCCTGCCTTATTGAAAATGAGTTGTAAGGGTTTTCTTTGTAAAATTTCGTGTCACTCATGAACACGTAGGAAAATATTGAGACTATAGCTCTTTTTTTTTGAAAATCCCCTCGGTAAATATCGATGCATGTAAAAATACTCAGGTACTGTTCTTAGACCAGTCTTGCTCGGTTATTATATAATATAGTATATGTCATAAAAACACGATGCTCGAAAGAAATCAATCTCAAATAGTGTATACACAAATGTCACATGCGTCGGGTGCGCACGGAAATCAAAATCAAATACAAGTGCCATGAATGTGTACAGAGCAAAAACTAAGTGCAGCATATGTACACGAAAGTATCTGTCAAGTGCAACAGGTGTGCACGAAAACAATACCAGGTGCATCTAATATGCACGAAGAATCTCGATTAACTGTATCTGGTGTGCACAAAATCTCATCAAGGACGCCAAGTATGCGCAAGAATCTAAATCAAGTGCACAAGGTGCACGGAAATATAAATCCAGTGCACTCGAGCGCAAACATATAGTGAGTGCACCAGGGTGCACAAAATAAATATCAAGTATATGAATCAGGATCAACGATATACGACATACACAAATCAAAAACAAGTATACCGAGATATAAGAAATCGTAAATGTGTGCAACTGCGTACACAAAACCCATATCAATGCACTGAAAGCGCAAGTAAACTACACCGAATGCATAAGTCAAAATCAAGTACATACTATATGCATGAAATCAAAATCAAGTATTTCGGGGTGCATAAAGTCAAAATCGAGTGCAATGGGTATGCATGAAAACGAAAATCAGTTTAACTGATACATAAAAATACGAATCAAGTGCAACTGTGGTACACATAGGAAATATCAATCATGAAACAAATCGTCAAAATACCGGAATCAAACCAATAGAAACGTGATATCCGAATCACCAAGACGCAATTCATAAATAACTGACGTAGAGGTATCCATCCTTCAATGTTGAAAGGTGCCGGTGCACCTAAGGCTGGTAGAGCAAGATTATCTACTTGCTTCCTGCCCACGGTCTGGCGTCCTCTGCTCATAAGTCCTCATTTTATCTACTTGCTTCCTACCCACGGTCTGGCGTCCTCTGGTCATAATTCCTCGTTTCTCTCTATGGATCACCATTTGCACGACTCTTAGGCTTGACAGCCCGTTTGGGAGTAGCGACGGAAACAGTCCCGTTCAGACATTTCTCTGAACATCTCTTGGCCAATTTACATGGCCACTCGTAATGTAACACGTCAATAATGGCGGCCTCTGGCCCTCAAGCATGTGCGATACAACCGATCCGGGGTCCAAATCTTTATCGCGTAATATTCCAGAAAGAACCTACCAAGGTCTCTCCCAATCTCATCTCTGCTGGACTGCCCGGAAGTTGGCACTCTTTACCTAATCGGTTTCTTGTTCTGGAACAGCTGCATTCCTATCATGACCTTCCTCTGAAAATATGGCCGTACCCAACGCCTCTGTATGCATGTCAAGTCTCTGACATAAACGGAGAGGAACGACAACTCGTTCTCGCTTGAACCTCTTACTCCGCTCCCCTTCAATATGGACCAATTCGGAATCATCTTTACGTAGCTATGTGGACCGTGTTCCAATTGGCTATAGTCATATCCAAAGTCTCTTTTGAAACTACAAACCCGGCATCTCCAATACCCTGTAAAAGGCACCTGGCCAATTACTTCCTCGGAAACTCGTCCAAGTCATCTGAGGAATACGCTTTTTCCAGTCCTTTCTCGATCGACTCATGGAACGTCTGAGTGAGGTTCCCTTCTAAATGAAGCTAATCACTTTGATGACCTTACATTGAAGCATACATACAAACAAAATGTCCTAGTCACTTATCCAAGGGTTACTAGAGATCTTCCATCATATCCTTGCCTGTAAACTCATGCTACATTAGCTTCAAATGTCTGGGGGCGATATCTTATCAAACTTAGCAACAGTTAGCTCATCTGTCCGCACGGTAGATAACACATCGATCTTCTAGAGTAGACAGTACATTAATTGTTTCTACAATAGGCTGGCCTGTAGCGATGGCCCGATCATCTGGTGCAGATCCCGAATGCTCATGTCGACAAGAAATCCCAGTGTTAGTTATATGTATGCCCTAGAGGCCATTACTGTACATACGATGTATATTGTAGTGGATGCTTGGACATATATAGGGAGGACTTTCTTGCTCGACATGATAGTACGCTATCTGGTTGCTCTTTATCTTAACATATACTCTGATTGTCTCTATTTTACATGTTGATAAAACCCTTAGGATATGTACTCAACTACTGGGACTATGATGAGATCATACTAGTGGCGCCACGGTAGTCGACGAGTACATCCTATAACTGTTCCTAGTCGAGGGTGTATCGAGACAAGGTATCGATACACCAGAGTAGACTAGCGTATACACATCTTGACCCATGTGATGGGCGATAGATGATCCCATATCCATCGGTGTTTGACATCAAGGATGGTGTATGGGTGCTCAGTGGAGACTGGGTACACTGGACGGACTCCCCGAGAACTCCTAGATGGTATTATATCTCATGTCAGATGGCAGTTCTCTGGTGACACTGGTACAGGTTAGTCTGTAGACCCGAGATCGTCATAGAGTCTTGTGTGATTCCCACTGTGCTTTGATTTCCATCATACCACGTCCAAGAGGGCGTGCAAAAAGGTGGCTTTTGGGTACAGTCCCGAATCACATGGAGGCAATGAGAGATAGGAGGGGATTCGTCTCTCCCGGTATAGGGAGTTGATGTTGCGCTGTGTTCGATTGGCTATAACTGGAAATCCCTGGACAGGGTTGCTGAGATTTACTGGTAAGTGTTATCAGTAGTTTCTCGAACTGTTATAGACCTCATATAAACACGACTTATCAAGCTACCAGGGTCTGACGTTTACCAGCCCTAGGCGAGATATGCGACATATCAGACGAAAAGACCAGACTATGCGGGAGTCTTACAGATTGGATTCACAGGAGAATGTACAGGCTTGCTTGTGGATCTTCTGATCGCTCAATACCTGGGTGGCTGTTACGTTTAGCTTGTAGGGTTCCTAGGCACCCCAAGGAGGTCTCACAAGGCATCAACCATGCCAATTTCAAATATTACGGTGCCGAGAAACCCTAGTGTACGGATCGTTGGCTAGAATTCTAGGCGAAAAAGAAACTAGTTAACAACTTAACTAATGTTTAAATGGAAATACAATCTTTGTAGATCCGGTGCTCCACCTCCATAGCTCCGCAACGAAGTCCCCTCGCTGTCCAAATGAATTCCCGGGCTCTAGCGTCGGCTTCGTCGGAGAAATGGCGAGCTAGGTCGTCGATGTCCATGCCGAAGATGATCTACGTCGAGGCATCGCTAGATCAAGCTCCACCTTCACCAAGCCATGAAAACTTGTGAAGGAAACACACTCTACTACTTGGCAAGAGGTAGAGGATGAAGAAATAGGAGGTGGGTTCACTTTAGATTTGGATTTCTCACTCTTTTTCATCACTTGCCATTGATGGAGGCAAGCTTTCTTCACTTGAAGAAATGAAGAAGAAGAAGAAGAATGTTATGATAAGAATAATAAAATGAAAAGTAAAAAGAATACTTATCATAATGTAACCATGGTATAGTGTAGAGAATTGATTAGGGTTAAGTGGAATGGTTAGGGTTAAGCATGAGACAAAATGGTTACAAAGTCAAAGTGTTCATGAAACTTCATGAACAAAACAAAACAAGCCACCATTTTCTCATTTGCTTTTCTTTTTCCAAAAGAATAAATAAATGAATAAAATGAATAAGGAAATAGTAAACCCTAACCATTTCATTAACCAAGGTTTAATTCTTTACACTTAACCAAAAGGCATGTATCATCAAACATGATACAAGCAAGTGCACAAAATCATATCGCATATGCAATGCGCACAACCGAGTGAGAAAATCCATTTAAAGTGAACCGATACTAGTTAATGCAAAGTAATATATCAAAAATATAATTATGCATTAAATAATTAAATCAACACTTGATTCAATGATCCGGTCATGTCGCACACAACCGACTAGTATACAATGTATCGGCTTATCGAATCAATCCTCGATTCGATAACTAGGTTATATCGCATACAACCATTCGACACATTCATCGCGAGAATAGAATACGGTATCACATACACACATTATTCTCGGTCCCGCACATATCTCATATGCGCTCCTATTTCGTTTCGCTTGAGCCAGGAAACCTCTGTGTAGGACTCTAAAGACTCGTCAATACGCCGGCAGCAGATGATGATCATATCAAACACCCACAAGCCGCAAGCGGTCTGCTAAACGTAACGGCCACCCGGGTATTGAGCGATCAGAAGATCGACGAGCAAGCCCGCTCACACTCCAGTGAATCCAACCAGTAACACTACCATACAGTCCGGTCTGATCGTCTGATATGTCGCATATCTCGCCTAGGGGTGGTAAACGTCAGACCCCAATAGCTCGATAAGTCGTGTCGATATGAGGTCTATAACAATTCGAGAAACTACAGGTAACACTTACCAGTAAATCTCAGCAACCCTGGCCAGGGATTTCCTGTTATAGCCAATCGAACACAGCGCAACATCAACTCCCTATACCGGGAGAGACGAATCCCCTCCTATCGCTCATTGTCTCCATGTGACTCGGGACTGTACCCAAAAACCACCGTTTTGCACGCCCTCTTGGACGTGGTAAGATGGAAATCAAAGCACAGTGGGAACCACACAAGACTCTATGACGATCTCGGGTCAACAGACTACTCTGTACCAGTGTCACCAGAGAACTGCCATCTGACGTGAGGTATAATACCATCTGGGAGTTCTCGGCGAGTCCGTCCAGTGTACCCAGTCTCCACCGAGCACCCGTATATCATCTCTGATGTCAAACACCAATGGATATGGGATCATCCATCGCCCATCTGTATGGGTTGAGAAGGTATACGCTAGTCTACTCTGGTATATCGATGCCCCGTCTCGATACACCCACGACTAGGGACATTGAAGGATGTATTTATGGACTACCATGTCCCCACTAGTATGATCCGCATCATAGTCCAGGTAGTCAAGTACACATCCTAAGGGCTTTACCAACATGTAACAGAGAGACAAACAGTGTACACGTTAAGGTAAAGAGCAACCAGATAGCATACTATCATGTCGAGCAAGAAAGTCCTCCCTATATATGTCCAAGCATCCACTACAATATACATCCTATGTATAGTAATGGCCTCTAGGGCATACATATAACTAACAATTTCCCACTTGCACTAGGGCCATTTGATAGCAGTGGTTGTAGTATCTCATACTCAACCATCCCCTAAAAATCTCTCTCTGGGAACAGGCCTTTGTGAGTGGATCCGCTGTGTTGTCCTCTGAGTCTACTCTCCTAACCTCTATCCCTTGGAGATCAAGCATCTCCATGATCAGGTAATACTGCCTTAGAATATGTCTGGATCACTGATGGGACGGGCGTTCCTTGGCATAAGCCACAACTCCATTGTCACACAATGGGAGGAACTAAGTTCATCTCATGAACTAATATACACCCAGACAGCCTCTTTGGTAGCATCTTAAGTAGCGATGTATTCAGCCTTTATCGTCTAGTATGTCACGGTATCTAGCTTGGAACTCTTCCAACATACCGTCCCTTTACTGAGGGTAAAGACAATGCCTGTGACTGACTTTCAGTCGTCTTTATCACCCTGGAACCCTTCCAGTGATTCTCCCCAGGATCAACTGATGCCATCTCACTACAACTAGTGAGTAGCCTAACATCCATTTAGATCTATCTCATAGATCCAAAATCCAGGATTTAGTAGGTATCACTTTGATCCTATGTGGAGAGTCATTGTGATAAGCGGAGATTGATCGAGCGTAGCATAGGAAACTGTTTCCCTATCAAGAGTATGTCATCTACGTACTCTACGAGGATCATCACCATACTCCCTACTACCTTTTTGTATATACAAGGTTCATCTACCATTTTGATGATGTCAAACTCTTTGACTATTTCATCAAAACAGATGTTCCAACTCCGCGATGCCTGCTTTATCCTATAAAGCATCTTGCACACGTTTCCGCTGCTCCCACTGTCTACGAAGCCCTCTGGCTGTGTACTTATAGACGCTCTCTTCCAAAATATCATTTAGAAAAGCAGTCATGACACCCAACCACCAGATATCGCAGTCATGGTATGTAGCCGTGACAAGTAGGATCTGGATGGACTTAAGCATAGTTACTTGAAAAGGTTTCATCATTATCCACACCTGGTCAATGATGCAAACTTTTAACAAGTCTAGCTTTGAAAGTCTCAACTTTTCCATGTACACCAAGTAATCTTCTCAAGATATACTTGCTCCTGATTGGGATTTAACCCTTCAGATATAGCAACCAAAGTCCATACTTTGTTGGTGTATAAGGATTCCATCTCAGATCGATAAACATCCAGCCATTCTTACAGAGTCTTACTCTCGATGGCCTGCTCGAAGCTAGTTGGGTCATCATCTCATGATGCAATCCTCGCTCCCACTGTCATAGAGAAACAGAAGTATCTCTCAGGTGGGTGAGGAACCCTACTAGATCGGCGGAGAGGCTGAGGTTCGTTGGAATCTACTGAATCCTTTGGTTCTATCAAATCATCAGCTGTAGTCTGTATAGCTAGAACATTTCCAGTTCTACATAACTGACCTTGCCTCGAGCTTGTCCGGATTTTTCTTTTCAGACATAGGCTGGACAACCCCAAATCTCAACTAACTTGAGAGATGGGCTCTTCCCTTATCATATCAAATATGAAGTGGTAGGCAACTGATTTGATTTGAACCCTATTCAATAGGTATGCAGCTTCTCAAGTGCATAACTCCCAAAAGGAAATAGGTAACTCAGTATTACTCATCATAGAGCACACCTTATCACATAGGGTGTAATTGCTCCACCCCAATATACCATCGTGCTATGGTGTATACGGAGGAGTAATGCTGAGAGAGAATCTCATTTTCCTTTAGAATAATCCAGGAATTCCGTGCTCAAGTATTCTCCTCCTTGATCTCATCAAAGGACATAACACTTTTACCCGTATTGGTTCTTTACTTCTAACTTATATTCTGTGAATATCTCAAAAGGTTCGGACTTATGTTTCAACAGGAACGTATGTCTGAATCTTGAGAGATTATCAGAGAATGTAATGAAGTAAAAGAACCGGTCTTGGCATGTGTAGACAGGGGACCTACATACATCAACATGTATCATCCCAAGAGTTCACTAACTCTTTCTCTGTTACCAATAAACAGAGCTGTGGTCATCTTATCTTTGTGACATGACTGGCAAGTTTCACAAAATGTAAATTCAAACTGATTTAAATATGCATCTTCATGTAACTTCAGCTAGTCGGGTCGCATTGATATGACCTAGTCTACAATGCCTCAAGTAGGATTCGTTCATTTCTGAACTCTTCCTCTTGTGTGTGTTCCATATACTAAGAACTGTAGTTTGATTTAGAACATCAACGCTTTTAGATAACGTGCCTGATACGATCAACTTTTGATATAGGAAATGTTCAAAACATTATCCAACAATACAAAATTTTATCATTTCTTTACTGATAAAGAGACTGATATGATTTTGTATATCAGGTTCGGTATCTAATAACATTCGTTCAGAATCAATGTATTGGTAATACTGGGTGACAGTGACCAACAGACTTGGCTGCAACACTTGCACCGTTTTCTGCCTCATGAAACTTATCACCCGTTCTCAGTTCTCTACCTTTCTGTAGCCCTATGTAACAGATTACATATCTAGGATCCTGATTTGGTATCAAATACCCAGGACGCAGAGGATACTGAGAAACAGTTCTTTGTAATGAACACACCCGAAGATGATGCATCAGCATGCACTCTCTTCGTTTGGGCGGCACGGGAAATCTGGTATTCCCCAATTTCCTGCTCTGTCTTATAACAATTATAAGTTGGAGCGGGACCAACGTTCCCCAGCTCAGTATAACAAGCGGGTTCGGTCAATATTCCGTATTATTATCTTGATTAAGGCGTGATATAGTCGCTACCAGGAGAGAGAGAGAAGAAAACACTCAGCGTGCGCTCTTGCAAGAATAGATTGGTTATTATTTTATCTAATCAGGATGGCTCCCACTGCTTTTTATCAAATCTTCCTTCAAACCCTAAAAGGAAAGACTAGCCGGGATTAATTACACACTACAAGTTCGCCAATCTTTCAGCCAGGCCAGTGTCGGTACTTTGAGGGAGGTCCCCCGTGCTTTCGCACGAACCTAATTAATGTAAACCTCGTTTTCCCAGAGGCGTAACCCCGTTGACACCTTTCTAGACACCTATTTGATCGGCTAATTGTAATGTATAAAACTCTCCCAGGAGTAACTCTTACTCGCAGCGGGTATCGGGATCCAACTATCTCATAGAAGGTATGCAATCTCATTGCAAATTTCAACACTTGAAATTCCCGATAATATTTTGCCCCTAGCTCGCTATGACCTTGACGGAGGCCAAACAACCCATAGTCCGCTAGTCAAGTTCAACCCGTCATTTCCTGATTGAATTAAACCCACCCGCACGACCCTTGACGGAGGCCAAACAACGCCGTACGAATACCCTAATTCAATCGCATCATATGCAAGCAGATAAGCACTAGTTAGCTACCGTACACTACGCCTTGACGGAGGCCAAACAACCGTAGCACGAATACTAACTAGTACGTATCTGAAATGACGGAGGGCTACGACAGGTTTTTCTGAAAACCTATTGCGTAATGAACTTGATATCGTTGTAGAATCAAATAATTTTAAAATGGAGTGCTTTTGAGGCTTTTCTAGTTTTGCTAAAGGAGTCATTCCCGGTGAAGGGATCGTCGGTCCTTTCCTCGTCGAATGAGGTGCGGGATATATCATATATATCACTGTGCAAAGCAAAAACTCTTAAAAGTAATCAAAAGACAAACCGAGTGTGCAGCATCTGCCAGTTATTGCTAAAGGAGTCACTCCCGGTGAAGGGATCTCGGTCCTTTCCTCATCGAATAAGGTGCAGGATATATCACATATACCTCTGTGCAAAGCAAGAACTGTAGCTACCTGTTTTATTTTTGAAATTCGATTCTACAACATCTTAGGTTTATTTTTCTTTCATTAATCACATTAATGAAGTCCCATCATTGAAGTACCTAAACATTACAGATCAATACGACGTACACTTATGCCATCCGTATTCGCCTCGATGTCCCCTCGTGCACCGTTAGGTTAGGTAACAAACGACAGAGCGGGGCAGTGCTAGCGCGGGTGTAAAACATAAGTAACGTCTATATAATATATCATATATACTATATACAGTATCTATCAAAGAACATATCACATGATCACATCACAGATATCGCAGCAGAAGAATCATATGAAATATTGGATATACTAGGACGTCCGTGTTTTCAATACGAGCCAGTATAAACCACGGATTCCACGGTCGTGATGAATAGCCAAACCCACACCCCTAGACCCCTACGAGAGCGGCAAGCAACCCTACCAATTCTAGAGTTAGGAGACCCGAACTCTACTCCTCGAGTTGGTCTCCCACTGGACTCCAGAACCCGGTTACTTGTGCTCCCCTCCTTAGGTCTACCCTAGTGCGAAAAAGTAAATAATATACAAACGGTGACATCTTCCGCAACCTGGAAGTGCCCCAATAAAAGAATATTACATACCAGTTTTTACATGAATGAAAATGAAAAACACTCATCTCACATAAAAACCCCCGGTTATTCAAACACGACGATCCAATATAACATATCCAGCAACACATAACATCACATGTCATCAACGTAAGTAAATATGTCCATCTCAATTGTCGTTGACATATAGCAACGAAACCGGCGATATCACATATTACACTTACGGTCACAGAAAAGAAAGTGTAAAAATACAACAGTTGGAATCCGCAACCACCTCAGACATCGCATGCCTGACCAAAAGAATTCTTTAGACATCGCATGCCTAACAATTATAAACCCCGCATTTTAGTCTCAAAATCGAAAACACTTTTCAATATCAAGTCAGGCAATTCAACAAGATTCCCGACATCGTGATCGAATGCTCATCGTAAACTTCAGTAGACGGCCGCACCCCCGATACCGTCGACGAAGTGCACCAAGGCGGAACACCGCTACCGCGAGCACCCGAACGGATGCTTTCGGCGACGGGGTTCTCCTACAGTCACTTGGTCGGGGCTATGGAGTGAGGCTGTCTATTAAGTTTACCCGGCGAGTATCCGCGTACGCTACGTGATTGCGACGGACTTTTGATCGCATCAAAATTCCGTGGCAACCGATCAAGTGAGACTAAACTGCTATGTTTATAACATTCATTCAGTTATCACATAACTACTTGTGAATTCCAATTATTGTATCCCATTCCAGATAAATAGAAAATGTTAAACTTTTCGATCGAACAGTTAAACACCCAAGTTTTCCCGATACAGATCAACACATGAAACAAGTCTAACAACATTCAGTTCGTGCCTCAGTACCAACGGTCCAGCCGTAGAAGGGTCAAGCCAACGCCTCACATGTGGCACGCTGTACTGCCCCAAACCCGAAGGTTCAAAGGGCAGTTCAAGACGGTCACATAATCGAGTTAAGGTTTGTTGTCTTCTAGAGGGTCCATCGCGTTACTTGCACTACTTAGAACGTCGTTAAACTACGGAAAAATCCAACACTTGGAAATTTCCCGACAGGGGAAAAATTGGGTATTTATATCCGGTCGAACTTTTTAACATATTCTAAAATTTATCCGGAAAGCCACACAGACAAAATTTGATACTCCGATCAAAACACCGAATCCCCAAAACAACTCCAGAAAATTCAACTCTTGAATAAATTTTAAAAATACCCAGAGAACTCAGCACCTGAAACAATGAATTACTGTGCAAACAGTTAGGGCTGACGTCATGATTTTGCCGCGGAACCGCCGCATAAGCTAGGCTTATGCCGCGGTTCCGCCGCCGTTTACACTGTTCATTCAAAACTTTTTGCGCCGTAATTCTTAGATTTCCCTGCTGGGTTTTCTGCATATTTTTAATTTGGAAAAATCCCAGTTTTTGAAAAAAGGACAGAGAGCATGGAAATTTTTGTGGTTTCGGTTCATTCGGACTTCAAATTCCGTCTAGACTTCGCCTAAGGCTCTAGCTAGGCTCTGATACCACTGTAGGGTTCCTAGGCATCCCCAGGAGGTCTCACAAGGCATCAACCATGCCAATTTCAAATATTACGGTGCCGAGAAACCCTAGTGTACGGATCGTTGGCTAGAATTCTAGGCGAAAAAGAAACTAGTTAACAACTTAACTAAAGTTTAAACGGAAATACAACCTTTGTAGATCCGGTGCTCCACCTCCATAGCTCCGCAACGAAGTCCCCTCGCTGTCCAAATGAATTCCCGGGCTCTAGCGTCGGCTTCGTCGGAGAAATGGTGAGCTAGGTCGTTGATGTCCATGCCGAAGATGATCTACGTCGAGGCATCGCTAGATCAAGCTCCACCTTCACCAAGCCATGAAAACTTGTGAAGGAAACACACTCTACTACTTGGCAAGAGGTAGAGGATGAAGAAATAGGAGGTGGGTTCACTTTAGATTTGGATTTCTCACTCTTTTTCATCACTTGCCATTGATGGAGGCAAGCTTTCTTCACTTGAAGAAATGAAGAAGAAGAAGAAGAATGTTATGATAAGAATAATAAAATGAAAAGTAAAAAGAATACTTATCATAATGTAACCATGGTATAGTGTAGAGAATTGATTAGGGTTAAGTGGAATGGTTAGGGTTAAGCATGAGACAAAATGGTTACAAAGTCAAAGTGTTCATGAAACTTCATGAACAAAACAAAACAAGCCACCATTTTCTCATTTGCTTTTCTTTTTCCAAAAGAATAAATAAATGAATAAAATGAATAAGGAAATAGTAAACCCTAACCATTTCATTAACCAAGGTTTAATTCTTTACACTTAACCAAAAGGCATGTATCATCAAACATGATACAAGCAAGTGCACAAAATCATATCGCATATGCAATGCGCACAACCGAGTGAGAAAATCCATTTAAAGTGAACCGATACTAGTTAATGCAAAGTAATATATCAAATATATAATTATGCATTAAATAATTAAATCAACACTTGATTCAATGATCCGGTCATGTCGCACACAACCGACTAGTATACAATGTATCGGCTTATCGAATCAATCCTCGATTCGATAACTAGGTTATATCGCATACAACCATTCGACACATTCATCGCGAGAATAGAATACGGTATCACATACACGCATTATTCTCGGTCCCGCACATATCTCATATGCGCTCCTATTTCGTTTCGCTTGAGCCAGGAAACCTCTGTGTAGGACTCTAAAGACTCGTCAATACGCCGGCAGCAGATGATGATCATATCAAACACCCACAAGCCGCAAGCGGTCTGCTAAACGTAACGGCCACCCGGGTATTGAGCGATCAGAAGATCGACGAGCAAGCCCGCTCACACTCCAGTGAATCCAACCAGTAACACTACCGTACAGTCCGGTCTGATCGTCTGATATATCGCATATCTCGCCTAGGGGTGGTAAACGTCAGACCCCAATAGCTCGATAAGTCGTGTCGATATGAGGTCTATAACAATTCGAGAAACTACAGGTAACACTTACCAGTAAATCTCAGCAACCCTGGCCAGGGATTTCCTGTTATAGCCAATCGAACACAGCGCAACATCAACTCCATATACCGGGAGAGACGAATCCCCTCCTATCGCTCATTGTCTCCATGTGACTCGGGACTGTACCCAAAAACCACCATTTTGCACGCCCTCTTGGACGTGGTAAGATGGAAATCAAAGCACAGTGGGAACCACACAAGACTCTATGACGATCTCAGGTCAACAGACTACTCTGTACCAGTGTCACCAGAGAACTGCCATCTGACGTGAGGTATAATACCATCTGGGAGTTCTCGGCGAGTCCGTCCAGTGTACCCAGTCTCCACTGAGCACCCGTATATCATCTCTGATGTCAAACACCAATGGATATGGGATCATCCATCGCCCATCTGTATGGGTCGAGAAGGTATACGCTAGTCTACTCTGGTATATCGATGCCCCGTCTCGATACACCCACGACTAGGGACATTGAAGGATGTACTTATGGACTACCATGTCCCCACTAGTATGATCCGCATCATAGTCCAGGTAGTCAAGTACACATCCTAAGGGCTTTACCAACATGTAACAGAGAGACAAACAGTGTACACGTTAAGGTAAAGAGCAACCAGATAGCATACTATCATGTCGAGCAAGAAAGTTCTCCCTATATATGTCCAAGCATCCACTACAATATACATCCTATGTATAGTAATAGCCTCTAGGGCATACATATAACTAACATAGCTGACCGCTTGCAGCTTGTGGGTGTTTGATATGATCATCACCTACTGCCGGCGTATTGACGATTCTTTAGAGTCTTACACAGAGGTTTCTTGACTCAGAAAAAACAGAGTAGGAGCACGTATGTGATATGTGCGGGACCGAGGATAATGCGATATGAGATACCGTATTCTATTCTCGCGATATTTGATATTAGCCGGGTCATCGGATCAAGTGTTGATACGATGAATCGGTAAATGATATATTAGTCGGTTATATGCGATATAGCTGGATTGTCGGATCAAGTGTTGATTCGATAATTTAATGTATAATTATATATATATGATATATTAAATTACATTAACTAATATTAGCTCACTAAAAGATTCTTTTTCTCACTCGGGTAATACATTGATATATATGCGATATATGTTAATTGTATTATTTTATTTTGTTACAATAAATATTATATATGTGATATATAAAATTGTAACATGTTATAATTACTAATGCAACATGATTAGTGGAGATTAAACAAGGTTAGGGTTTGATTTGGGTTAGCTCATTCTTGTTGCTTCTAGAAGCTTTTCTTTTTGTCATGAGCAAAGATATTTGTGTTGATATTTTTAAGTGACTCATGCTTTAACCCAACCCAAACCCTAGCCCTAGTTAAATCTCTACAAAGGTTACATGAACCATGGTTGCATAAATGATTATGACAACATTTCATTATTCATCACAAATGATTATTCATCTTCTTCTTCCTTGAGTTCTTCATGGAAAAGCTTTCTAGCTTTTTCAAAGGTGATGAAAATGAGTGAGAAATAGAAAATAAATGAGAGCATAAATCCTACTTCATCATCATCATATATCCTTTCCATTTAGATGAGCGTGTTCACTTCACATTGTTAGTGAGGGCTTGTGTTAAAGAAACTTCAAGGCAGATCATCTTTGTTATCGAAGATCGGAAGTAGGCTTGCATCTTTCTCTTCGTGGAGCCTCTCTAGAGTCCGGATGCACGATGATCGCAGTGAAGGGACCTCAACACGGAGCTTAAGAAGTGAAAGACAGGATCTACAAAGGTTGTAATCCCTCTCACTTAGTGTTAAAGTGTTTAACATGCATGTTTTCGCCTAATCTCTAGTTTAAAGATCTGGTTTAGGGTTGTTCGGCACGGCTAAATTTTAAATCGGTCATGGTTGATACCTTATAGACCCTTGTGCATGTGCCTAGCAACCCTACAGTGGTATCAGAGCCAAGCTAGAGTTTTAGGTGAAGTCTAGGCGAAGTTTAAAGTCCGATCGAACCCGGAAACCCCCGATTATACCCTTCTCTGGATATTTTTTAAAAATGTTGATTTTTTCGTATTAAAAATATTCAGAAAATCTTGTAGGGAAATATAGAAATTACTATGAAGTATGGACCTCTAAATCACTCAAGTGACCGCGGAACCGCGGCCAAACCACGCGTTTGGCGGCGGTTCCGCGGCCAATAATTGGAGTTGGGGCCCACTACTTCAGGAATATATTCCTAGGTCCTTTTTGATAGTTCTGGGAATTTTTAATTTACTCAAGTGTTGAGTTTTCTGGGTTGTATTGGGGACTCGTTGATTCGATCGGATAATTTAACTTCGTTTAAATTTTTTCCGGATAATTTTAGAACATGTTAAAAAGTTCGAACGGATATCAATAACTCACTTTTTCCCCTGTCGGAAAATTTTCAAAAGTTGGATTTTTTCTCGAGTTTGAAACTTTCGGAAAATCGTGCAAGTAACGCGGTGGACCCTCTAGAAGAAAACAAACTTTAACTCGATTATGTGACCGTCTGAACCGCCTTTGAACCTTAGGGTTTGGGGCAGTACGGCGTTGCCACATGTGAGGCGTTGGCTTGACCCTTCTACGGCTGGACCATTGGTACTGTGGTATGTGATGGATACTTTTTGAACTCTGCTCAAGTGTTGAGCTATTTGGGAAATCTTGGGTGTTTGTTTATTCGATCGGAAAGTTTAACACTGTCTATTTATCTGGAATGTGATACAATATTTGGAATTCACAAGTAGTTATGAGATAACTAATTTGAATGTTATAAATCTAGAAGTTTAGTCTCAAATGATCGGTTGCTACGGGATTTTGATGCGATCAAAATTCCGTCGCAATCACGTAGCGTACGCGGATACTCGCCGGGTAAACTTAATAGATAGCCGCACCCCATAGCCCCGACCAAGTGACTGTAGGAGAACCCCGTCGCCAAAAGCATCCGTTCGGGTGCTCGCGGCAGCGGTGTTGCGTCTTAGTGCACTTCGTCGACGGCAACCGGGGGTGCGGCCGTCTACTAAAGTTTGCGACGAGCATTCGATCAGTATGTCGGGAATCTTGTTGAATTACCCGACTTGATGTTGAAAAGAGTTTTCGATAATGAGACTAAAATGCGGGGTTTATAATTGTTAGGCATGCGATGTCTAAAGAATTCATTTGGTTAGGCATACGATGTCTAAGGAGGTTGCGGATTCCAACTGTTGTAGTTTTACACTTTCTTTTCTGTGACCGTAAGCGTAGTATGTGGTGTATCGCCGGCTTCGTTGCTATACATCAACGACAATCGGGATACGCATACTTGCTTACGTTGATGATATGAGATATTATGTGTTGCTGTGATATGTTATATTGGATCATCGCGTTTTGAATAGCCGGGGGTTTTATGTGAGATGAGAGTTTTTCTTTTACATTCATGTAAAATTCATTTGTATGTAATATTCTTTTATTGGGACACTTCCGGGCTGAGGATGATATCACCATTGTATATTATTTACTTTTCCGCATTAGGTAGACCTAAGGCGGGGAGCATAAGTAACCGGGTTCTAGGGTCCAGTGGGAGACCATCTCGAGGAGTCGAGACCAGGACTCCTAACCCTAGAATTGGCAGTGTTGCTTGCCGCTCTCGTAGGGGTCTAGGGATGTGGGTTTGGCTATTCATCGCGATCGTGGAATCTGTGTTTTATACAGGCTCATATTAAAACACGGACCTCCTAGTATATCCAATATTTCATATATGTTCTTCTGCTACAATGTTCTGTGATGAGATCATATTACTGCCTGAGATGAATGTTTATATTATATATATGAAACATATGTTATATTGCAGATTTCGTTTCAAATGTGACGCTTGTGAAGCATAAGAAAATGGGATTTCATTAATGAGATTAGTGAAACTAAAAAGAAACCTAAAGATATTGTAGAAACTTGTTTAAAAACTGGCAGCTCTAGTTCTTGCATTGCATAGCGGTGTTCCTTGTAGAACATCCAACACCTTATTCGATAAGGAAAGAGCCAAGATCCCTTCACCGGGAGTGACCTCTTTAGCGAAACTAGCAGATGCTACAAACTCGGTTTGTCTTTTAATTGTTTTTATAGTTTTTGCTTTGCATAGTGATATTTGTGAAATATCCTGCACCTTATTCGATGAGGAAAGAGCCGACGATCCCTTCACCGGGAGTGACCTCTTTAGCAATACTAGAAAAGCCTCAAAAACACTCCGTTTAAAATCACTCGATTCTATAACGATATAAAGTTCATTACGCAAAGTGTTTTCTTAAAAACCTGTCGTAGCCCTCCGACATTTAAGATAAGTAGTTTTTAGTATTCGTGCTGCGTTTGTTGACTTAGTCAAGACGTAGTGTGCGGTAGCTGATTAGTGCTTATCTGCAAAGTATATGATGCGATTGGATTAGGGTAGTCGTGCGGCCTTGTTGACTCAGTCAAGGGTCGTGCGGGTGGGTTTATTTCAATCGGGAAATGATGGGTTGAACTTTACTTGCGGTCTATGGTTTGTTGACTTAGTTAAGGTCATAGATCGCTTGGGGCAAAATATTATTGGGAATTTCAAGTGTTGAAATTTGCAATGAGATTGCATACCTTCTATGAGATAGTTGGATCCCGATACCCGCTGCGAGTAAGAGTTACTCCTGGGAGTGTTTTACACATTACAATTAGCCGATCAAATAGGTGTCTAGAAAGGTGTTAACGGGGTTACACCCGTGGGAAAACGAGGTTTACTTTAATTAGGTCCGTGCGAAATCACAGGGAACCTCCCTCAAAGTACCGGCACTGGCCTGGCTGAAAGATTGGCGAACTTGTAGAGTGTAATTAATCCCGGCTAGTCTTTCCTTTTAGGGTTTGAAGAAAGATTTGACTAAAACAGTGGGAGACATCCTGATTAGATAAATTGATAACCAATCTAATCTTGTAAAAGCGCACGCTGAGTGTTTTCTTCTCTCTCTCTCCTGGTTACGACTATGTCACGCCTTAATCAAGATAATAATACGGATGTATTGACCGAACCCGCTTGTTATACAGAGCTAGGGAACGTTGGTCCCACTCCAACTTATAATTGTTATAAGACAGAACTGGAAATTGGGGATTACCATAATTCCCGTGTCGCCCAAACGAAGAAAGTGCATGCTGATGCATCAACTTCGGGTGTGTTCATTACAGAGAACTGTTTCTCAGTATTCTTTACGACCTGGGTATGAGATACAGGATCAGGATCCCGCATATGTAATCTGTTACATGGGCAACAGATAGGTAGAGAACTGAGAACCCCTGATAAGTTTCATGAGATAGAAACGGTGCAAGTGTTGCAGCCAAGTCCGTTGGTCACTATCGCCCTGTATTACCAGAATACATTGATTCTGAAAGAATGTTATTACATACCGAACCTGATGTACAACATCATATTAGTCTCTTTATTAGTAAAGAAAGGATATAATTTTGTATTGTTGGATAATGTTTTGAACCTTTCCTATATTGTAACAACCCTAATTTTCCTATACGCTTTTCTATACAAATATTTTTTTTTAAATTTTTAAAAATCCATAAAGGAGTATTTTAACCTAAGCACAATATATATGTAAGTAATTATTTTGTTTGTAAATAACACCATTTTTAGTGTACATAAAATTGTTTTAAAATTAAAGTATACTTGGGGTATTTAATATTGCTGTTACCACTTTAAGTAGTTATTTTCCCACAATAATTACAAGAAGGAGCTTGTAGCTCATTGGTAATACCTTGCACTGTTGAACCAAGCCACCAGAGTTCAAATCCCATACCCCACATTATTTTTGTATTTATTTTGTTTTAATTTTTTTGAAAAGTCAACAGTAAAAAGGCCATAACTCCCAAAATATGTACTGGAAAACAAAAAGTAAACATACCAAATTGTATCCCCAAAGTTTCCCCGGCCTCTGGTGGCCTGACTCGGCCCGACTCGGCACCGCCGGCCGGCGACTCGGCCGACTCGGTTCGGCGCCGTCGGCCGGACTCGGCCGGACGGCCGAGTCACCAACAGAGAAAAGTCTCCTCTTGACTTGGTCCACCACCCTGCACACTTTAATTACCTGGATCGGTTTTAATTTGGCCAATAAATCTCTTTTACTCCTAGGTTTAATGAATTTTAATTAATTTTATATAATTTTTATATAATTTTTTATTAAAAACCCTAATCCTAGCCTAACCCTATATAAACCCCCATACCCTCTACCCTCTCACCCTACATTCGTAAGTCCACTCTCTAAAAATTTTAAGAGAACTTGGTACGTTAGAAAACGAGCGAAAGGCGAAGCGCTAACGAAATCGACGGCGAAATTCCGACGATCGTGCTAGGACCTCTCAACGACGTTTCGACGCACCGGCAAACCCTCTACCTCCCTCTTACTCTCTAGCGTTGTCCAAACCCGTAAGTCCCTCTTTTCCACCTTTCTATTCTTTCATAAAATACGACTTTTTAAAACCCGATGGAAATCGGAACAAACCGATTTCCGATTCGGTTTTCTATCAAATCTCACTTATCACTGTAGGGTTCCTAGGCACTCTAGTGAAGGTTCTAAAGGCATCAAACATGCTCGGATAAAATTTTAGACGTGCCAAACAACCCAAAGCCGGGATCTTTGCTAGATTATTAGGGTTAAACATGCATTAAGATAACTTTTATCTAAGTGTGAGGGATTACAACCTTTGTAGTCCGCTCCTTCACTTCACAAGCTCCGAGTAGAAGTCCCTTTGCCGCGATCCACGATCTCCCGGACTCAAGAGAGGCTCCATGACTCGAACGATCCATTCTAGCTTGTCGTATTCCAAATCTCCGATGATCTACCTTGAAGTTGCTTCGACTCAAGCTTTCTCACTCAAAAGAGTAGAACACACTAATCCCATGGGCTAGATGAGATGAGGATGAGGGAGTAGTAATTTTTCTTTCTTTTAATATCATTTTCTCAATTTTATTTCATCACATAAGAAAAACTAGCAAGCTTTCTTCTTGAAGGAAGAAGATGATGATGAAAAGATAATGATAATCATTTTCTTTTGTGATGAATAGAAATATAAATCATATGATTGATATCTAACCATGGTCAAGGATGAATGGCTAAGAACAAGTAGAGAAACAACTAGGGTTAGGGTTTGGTTAAGTTAAAAATGTGTCATCCAAAATATCTTTACAAATGACAAAAGAAAAATGCTTCTAGAAGGAACTTGAAGCATCTAACCTTAATCAAACCCTAACCTCAATTAATCATCCTTAAACATGTTTAACAATTAATCATATCATGTCACAATAATATATATCACATATATATTATATATTTGCAACAAAAGAAAATAATACAATTAACATATATCGCATATATATCAATGTATCATCCACTGAGAAAATGAAATAATAAAGCGAGCCAATATTAGTTAATATAATAATATATCATATATATTATTATATATTAAATCATCGAATCAATACTTGATCCGACGATCCGGCTATATCAAATATAACCGACTAATATATCATGTACCGATTCATCGAATCAACGCTTGATCCGATGTCCCGGTTCATATCTAAATATCGCGAGAATATAATACGGTATCCCATATCGCATTATTCTCGGTCCTGCACATATCATATATGTGCCTCTACTCCGTTTCGCCTGAGCCAAGAAACCTCTGTGTAGGACTCTAAAGAATCGTCAATACGCCGGTAGCAGGTGATGATCATATCAAACACCCACAAGCTGCAAGCGGTCAGCTAAACGTAACAGCCACCCAGTTATTGAGCGATCAGAAGATCAACAAGCTAGCCTGTGCGTTCTCCTGTGAATCCAACCAGTAACACTCCCGTACAGTCCGGTCTGTTCGTCTGATATGTCGCATATCAAGTCTAGGGGTGGTATACGTCAGACCCTAGTAACCGATAAGTCGTGTCGATGTATGGCTCATAACGGGTCGAGAAATTACTAGTAACACTTACCAGTAAATCTCTATATCAGCCCTGGCCAGGGACTTCCAGTTATAGCCAATCGAACACAGCACAACATCAACTCCCTATACCGGGAGAGACGAATCCCCTCCTATCGCTCATTGCCTCCATGTGATTCGGGACTGTACCCAAAAGCCACCGTTTTGCACGCCCTCTTGGACGTGGTAAGGTGGAAATCAAAGCACAGTGGGAATCACACAAGACTCTATGACGATCTCGGGTCTACAGACTACCCTGTACCAGTGTCACCGGAGAACTGCCATCTGACGTGTGGTATATCACCATCTGGGAGTTCTCGGCGAGTCCGTCCAGTGTACCCAGTCTCCACTGAGCACCCGTACACCATCTCTGATGTCTAACACCGATGGATATGGGATCATCCATCGCCCATCATATGGGTCAAGATGCGTATACGCTAGTCTACTCTGGTGTATCGATGCCCTGTCTTGATATACCCTCGACTAGGAACAGTTATAGGATGTACTCATCGACTACCGCGGCCCCACTAGTATGATCTCATCATAGTCCCAGTAGTCGAGTACAAATCCTAAGGGCTTTATCAACATGTGAGAGTAAAACAGTAAACCAATACAAGTCAACATGTTAAGATAAAGTGAAACCAAATAGCATACTATCATGACGAGCAAGAAAGTCATCTCTATATATAACCAAGCATCCATTATAATATACATCATATGTACAACAATGGCCTCTAGGGCATATACATAACTAACAATCTCCCACTTGCACTAAGGCCAGCTGCTGTAGTATCTCATACCCAGCATCCCGAATAATCTCTCAAACTGTATCTGGGGAATAGCCTTCGTGAATGGATCCGCAGTGTTGTCCTTCGTATCTACTCTCCTGACCTCGATCTCCCGGCGATCAACTATCTCCCTGATCAGGTGATACCGCCTCAGAATATGTCTGGACTTCTGATGGGACCTGGGTTCCTTGGCTAACGCCACAGCTCCATTGTTATCGCAATACAGAGGTATTGGATGCTCAATGGATGGAACCACACCAAGTTCACAAATGAACTTCTTTATCCAGACAGCCTCTTTGGCAGCATCGTTGGCAGCGATGTATTCAGCCTCCATCGTTGAGTCTGCAACGGTATCCTGTTTGGAACTCTTCCAACATACCGCCCCTCCATTGAGGGTGAAGACAAAACCCGAATGCGACTCAGAGTCGTCCTTATCACTTTGGAAGCTGGAATCGGTAAAGGACTCCACCTGGAGTTCTCCGTTACCATACACCAAGAACATCTCCTTAGTCCTTCGCAAGTACTTGAGAATGTTCTTCACTGCTGTCCAATGACTCTCTCCTGGATCTGCTTGATACAGACTCACTACACTTAGTGAGTATGCTACATCGGGTCTGGTACATAGCATCGCATACATGATAGAGCCTACTGCCGAAGCATAGGGTATCCCTTGCATGCGAGCTCTCTCCAAATCAGTCTTGGGAGACATCTCTTTGGAGAGAGTGAGTCCAGAGATCGTGGGTTGGTTCCCACGCTTGGATTCTTCCATACTAAACCTCTTTAGTATGGTGTCAATGTACCTGGATTGGGACAATCCCAGTATCCGTTTAGATCTATCTCTATAGATCATGATTCCCAATATGCAGGAGGCATCACCTAGATCTTTCATTGAGAATCTCTGTGATAAGAAGAGCTTGACTGATTGCAGCATAGGAATATCATTTCCTATCAAGAGTATGTCATCTACGTACAATACGAGGAAGACAACCTTACCCTCTGCTACCTTCTTATAGATACATGGTTCATCTATATTTTTGATGAAGTCAAACTCTTTGACTACAACATCAAAACAGATGTTCCAACTCCGCGATGCTTGCTTCAACCCATAAATGGATTTAAGCAGCTTGCACACCTTTCCGCTGCTCCCACTATCTACGAAGCCCTCTGGCTGAGTCATGTACACGCTCTCTTCTAAATCACCGTTTAGAAAGGCGGTCTTAACATCCATTTGCCAGATTTCGTAGTCATGGTATGCAGCAATGGCAAGTAAGATCCGGATGGACTTAAGCATAGCCACTGGAGAAAAGGTTTCGTCATAATCCACACCTGGTCGTTGACGAAAACCCTTTGCTACAAGTCTAGCTTTGAAAGTCTCAACTTTTCCATCTACACCAAATTTCTTTTTAAAGATCCACTTGCTCCCAATGGGTTTTACCCCTTCAGGAGCATTTTCCAAAGTCCATACTTTGTTGGTGTACATGGATTCCATCTCAGATCGCATTGCATCTAGCCATTTCACAGAGTCACTACTCGTGATGGCCTGCTCGAAACTAGTCGGATCATCATCATCCATGATGCAATCCTCGCTTCCACCATCAATGAGAAAACCGTAGTATCTCTCAGGTGGACGAGAAACCCTACTAGATCTGCGGAGAGGCTGGGGTTCGTCGGGTACTACTGAATCCTCTGGTTCCACTAAATCATCTGTTGTAGTTTGTTCTGCTGGAACTTCTTCCAGTTCTACCTCAGAGCCACTAATTTCTTTTTCAAGAAATTCCTTTTCTAAAAAGGTGGCATGTTGAGCAACAAACACCTTTTGTTGTTCACTGTGGTAAAATAGATATCCATACGAATTACTTGGATATCCTACAAACTTACAAAGAACTGATCGTGCCTCGAGTTTGTCCGGATTTTGCTTTTTAACATAGGCCGGACAACCCCATATCTTAACTCTTTTAAGAGACGGTCTCTTCCCATTCCATATCTCATATGGAGTGGTAGGCACTGATTTAGTTGGAACTCTATTCAATAGATATATGGCTGTCTCCAGCGCATACCCCCAAAAGGAAATAGGTAACTCAGCTGTGCTCATCATAGAGCGCACCATATCGAATAGGGTGCGATTCCTCCGCTCCGATACACCGTTGTGCTGTGGTGTATAAGGAGGAGTAAGCTGAGAGAGAATCCCATTCTCTTTTAGATAATCTAGGAACTCATTGCTTAAGTATTCACCTCCTCGATCAGATCGAAGAATCTCAATACTTTTGCCCGTTTGATTTTCTACTTCGTGCTTATATTCTCTGAATTTCTCAAAAGCTTCAGACTTGTGTTTCATTAGGAATACATATCCGAATCTTGAGGGATCGTCAGTGAATGTAATGAAGTAGGAAGAACCGTTCCTGGCATGCGTAGACATGGGACCGCATACATCACTATGTACTAGTCCTAAGAGTTCGGTAACTCTTTCTCCGTGTCCACTAAACGGAGCTTTGGTCATTTTTCCTTTGAGACATGAATGGCAAGTATCATAAGATGATAATTCGAACGGATTCAAATAACCATCTTTATGTAACTTAGCCAGTCGTGTCGCATTGATATGACCAAGTCTACAATGCCACAAGTAGGATTCGTTCATATCCGAACTTTTCCTCTTGTGTGTGTTTTATATATTCAGGACTGTATTCTGATTTAGAATGAATATGCCATTATGTAACGAGCCTGATGCAATCAACTTTTGATCTAGGAATATGTTCATAACATTATCCTGTACTACAAAATTATATCCCTCTTTACTCAATAAAGAAACTGATATAATGTTGCACATCATGTTCGGTATATAATAGCACTCATTTAGAATCAGTGTATTACGACTTGGCAATACAAGGTGATATTCGCCAACTGCTTTGGCTACAATACTTGCACCGTTCCCTACTTGAACGGAATGATCACCTTTTCCCAGTTCTCTACCGTTACGTAGCCCATGTAACAATTTACATATGTGGGATCCTGATCCGGTATCTAATACCCAGGACGTAGGGTGAACTGAGAAACAGTTCTCAATAACTAACACACCCGAAGAAGATGCATCAACATGCATGTTCTTTTGGGCGGCGTGAGAATCCAGATATTCTTCTATTTCCTGTTCATTCTTATAACTCTTATAAGAAAGAACGGGTCCAACATTCCCTAGCTCAGTACAATAATTGGGTTCAGTCAATACATCCATATTATTATCTTGATTATGGCATGACATGGTCGCTACCTGGAGAGAGAGAGAAGAAAACACTTTAGCGTATGCTCTTGCAAGATTAGATTGGTTATTATCTTATCTAATCAGGATGTCTCCCACTGTTTTTATCAAATCTACCTTAAAACCCTAAAAGGTAAGATTAGCCGGGATTAATTACACCTTACAATTTCGTCAATCTTTCAGCCAGATCAGTGTCGGTACTTTGAGGGAGGTTCCCCGTGCTCTCGCACGGACCTAATTAATGTAAACCTCGTTTTCCCAGAGGCGTAACCTCGTTAACACTTTTCTAGACACCTACTTGAATGACTAATTGTCCTGTGTAAAACTCTCCCAGGAGTAATACTTACTCGCAGTGGGTATCGGGATCCAACTATCTCATAGGAGGTATGCAATCTCATTGCAAATTTCAACACTTGAAATTCCCGATAATGCTTTTACCCCTAGCAACTTATGACCTTGGCTAAGGTCAACAAATCATAAGCGCTAGTCAAGTTTAACCCGTCATTTCTTGATTGAATTAAACCCACCCGTACGACCCTTGGCTAAGGTCAACAAAGTCGCACGACTACCCTAACTCAATCACATCTCATGTTTTAGCAGATAAATACTAATTAGCTACCGTACACCACGCCTTGGCTAAGGTCAACAAACGCAGCACGAATACTAACTAGTCTCTATCTGAAATGACGGAGGGCTACGCAGGTTTTTCAGAAAACCCTGAGCGTAATGAACTTGATATCGTCGTAGAATCGAGTGAAGTTTTGAAAAGGAGTGTTTTTGAGGCTTTTCTTAGTTTCGCTAAAGGGGTCACTCCCGGTGAAGGGATCGTCGGCCCTTTCCTCATCGAATAAGGTGCAGGATATATCATATATACCGCTGTGCAAAGCAAAACACTAAAAGCAATCAAAAGACAAACCGCGTGTTGTAGCATCTGCCAGTTTTGCTAAAGGTGTCACTCCCGGTGAAGGGATCTCGGTCCTTTCCTCATCGAATAAGGTGCAAGATATATCGTATATATCACTGTGCAAAGCAAAACTGTAGCTACCCTTTTTATAAAGTTTTGATTCTACAACATCTTTAGGGTTCTTTTCTTTTATTAATCTCATTAATAATTATCCCATCAGCTTATGCTTCCTAAGCATCACAGAAGAAACGAAAGCAGTAATATTTATATATCAGCATATATATATAGTATAAGCATTCGTCTCAGGCAGTAATATGATCTCATCACAGAACATTGCAGCAGAAGAACATATATGAAATATTGGATATACTAGGACGTCCGTGTTTTCAATACGAGCCTGTATAAAACACGGATTCCACGGTCGCGACGAATAGCCAAACCCACATCCCAAGACCCCTACGAGAGCGGCAAGTAACACTGCCAATTCTAGGGTTAGGAGACCCGGTCTCGACTCCTCGAGATGGCCTTCTACTGGACCCTTGAACCCGGTTACTTGTGCTCCCCTCCTTGGGTCTACCTAATGCGGAAAAGTAAATAATATACACTGGTGACAGCAACCGCAACCAGGAAGTGCCCCAAATAAAAGAATATTACATTACAAATGAATTTTACATGAATGAAAATAAAAACCCTCATCTCACATAAAACCCCCGGCTATTCAGAACGCGACGATCCAATATAACATATCACAGCAACACATAATATCTCATATCATCAACGTAAGTAAATATGCGCATCCCAATTGTCGTTGACATATAGCAACGAAACCGGCGATATCACATATTACACTTACGGTCACAGAAAAGAAAGTGTAAAACTACAATATTTGGAATCCACAATCACTTTAGACATCGTAAATCCGAAATATCACATACTCCGCATTTCATGCCTAACTCTATGAATTCCACATATTATATCACATTCCAGATAAATAGACATTATTAAACTTTCTGAACAGATAATGAAACACCCAAAATTTCCTAAACTGCTCAACTCTTGAGCGGGGTTCAAATAATCCCAGAATATGTCACAGTACCGGTGATCCAGCCGTAGAAGGGTCAAGCCAACGCCTTACATGTGGCACGCCGTACTTCCCCAAACCCGAAGGTTCAAAAGGCAGTTCAAGACGGTCACATAATCGAGTTAAGGTTTGTTGTCTTCTAGAGGGTCCACCGCTTAACTTGTACAATTTTTCCAGAAAGATTTAAACCCGAATAAATTTCAACACTTGAAAATTTGCCGTACCGGGAAACAGTAAGTTAATGATATCTGTTCAAATAGTTTAACAGTTTCTAAATATCCGGAAAAAATACGAATTTAAAATTTCCGATCGAGTCTACTATTACAAAACAAACCCCAGAATTTTAAACACCTGGAACAGATTAAAAATATCCAGAAGCATCAGCAAGCACCTATGGTCATTACCAGAAAAGCCACGTGTCACAATCCTATCAATCCGCCGCGGAACCGCCGCACAAGCCATGCTTGCGCCGCGCTTCCGCGGCCGTTTGATCGAATTGGTGGCTCGGGCTTCTTGGTAATTCTTAGAATTCCCTGCTGATTTTTTTACATATTTTTAATTCATAAAAATACCAAAATTTAAAAAATTTCCAGAGAGGGGTCAAGTTTCGTCGTTTCGGGTTCGATCGGAGTTTTAACTTCGTAAACACATCGCCTAATGCTCTAGCTAGGCTCTGATACCACTGTAGGGTTCCTAGGCACTCTAGTGAAGGTTCTAAAGGCATCAAACATGCCCGGATAAAATTTTAGACGTGCCGAACAACCCAAAGCCGGGATCTTTGCTAGATTATTAGGGTTAAACATGCATTAAGATAACTTTTATCTAAGTGTGAGGGATTACAACCTTTGTAGTCCGCTCCTTCACTTCACAAGCTCCGAGTAGAAGTCCTTTTGCCGCGATCCACGATCTCCCGGACTCAAGAGAGGCTCCACGACTTGAACGATCCATTCTAGCTTGTCGTATTCCAAATCTCCGATGATCTACCTTGAAGTTGCTTCGACTCAAGCTTTCTCACTCAAAAGAGTAGAACACACTAATCCCATGGGCTAGATGAGATGAGGATGAGGGAGTAGTAATTTTTCTTTCTTTTAATATCATTTTCTCAATTTTATTTCATCACATAAGAAAAACTAGCAAGCTTTCTTCTTGAAGGAAGAAGATGATGATGAAAAGATAATGATAATCATTTTCTTTTGTGATGAATAGAAATATAAATCATATGATTGATATCTAACCATGGTCAAGGATGAATGGCTAAGAACAAGTAGAGAAACAACTAGGGTTAGGGTTTGGTTAAGTTAAAAATGTGTCATCCAAAATATCTTTACAAATGATAAAAGAAAAATGCTTCTAGAAGGAACTTGAAGCATCTAACCTTAATCAAACCCTAACCTCAATTAATCATCCTTAAACATGTTTAACAATTAATCATATCATGTCACAATAATATATATCACATATATATTATATATTTGCAACAAAAGAAAATAATACAATTAACATATATCGCATATATATCAATGTATCATCCACTGAGAAAATGAAATAATAAAGCGAGCCAATATTAGTTAATATAATAATATATCATATATATTATTATATATTAAATCATCGAATCAACACTTGATCCGACGATCCGGCTATATCAAATATAACCGACTAATATATCATGTACCGATTCATCGAATCAACGCTTGATCCGATGTCCCGGTTCATATCTAAATATCGCGAGAATATAATACGGTATCCCATATCGCATTATTCTCGGTCCTGCACATATCACATATGTGCCTCTACTCCGTTTCGCCTGAGCCAAGAAACCTCTGTGTAGGACTCTAAAGAATCGTCAATACGCCGGTAGCAGGTGATGATCATATCAAACACCCACAAGCTGCAAGCGGTCAGCTAAACGTAACAGCCACCCAGTTATTGAGTGATCAGAAGATCAACAAGCTAGCCTGTGCGTTCTCCTGTGAATCCAACCAGTAACACTCCCGTACAGTCCGGTCTGTTCGTCTGATATGTCGCATATCAAGTCTAGGGGTGGTATACGTCAGACCCTAGTAACCGATAAGTCGTGTCGATGTATGGCTCATAACGGGTCGAGAAATTACTAGTAACACTTACCAGTAAATCTCTATATCAGCCCTGGCCAGGGACTTCCAGTTATAGCCAATCGAACACAGCACAACATCAACTCCCTATACCGGGAGAGACGAATCCCCTCCTATCGCTCATTGCCTCCATGTGATTCGGGACTGTACCCAAAAGCCACCGTTTTGCACGCCCTCTTGGACGTGGTAAGGTGGAAATCAAAGCACAGTAGGAATCACACAAGACTCTATGACGATCTCGGGTCTACAGACTACCCTGTACCAGTGTCACCGGAGAACTGCCATCTGACGTGTGGTATATCACCATCTGGGAGTTCTCGGCGAGTCCGTCCAGTGTACCTAGTCTCCACTGAGCACCCGTACACCATCTCTGATGTCTAACACCGATGGATATGGGATCATCCATCGCCCATCATATGGGTCAAGATGCGTATACGCTAGTCTACTCTGGTGTATCGATGCCCTGTCTCGATATACCCTCGACTAGGAACAGTTATAGGATGTACTCATCGACTACCGCGGCCCCACTAGTATGATCTCATCATAGTCCCAGTAGTCGAGTACAAATCCTAAGGGCTTTATCAACATGTGAGAGTAAAACAGTAAACCAATACAAGTCAACATGTTAAGATAAAGTGAAACCAAATAGCATACTATCATGACGAGCAAGAAAGTCATCTCTATATATAACCAAGCATCCATTATAATATACATCATTTGTACAACAATGGCCTCTAGGGCATATACATAACTAACAATCACTAATTCTATAATGCTTAAACATCTTCATGTTGACTACTAATCACTTAAAAATCAATTTGAACAAGTTTTCATACATGAAATGATAGCTTTTGCAATATATAGTATTCTTTCACTTAAATACCACCATGTTTGGTTTATCACATTTAACCCCTAAACTTTACTATACATTAAAATAGATCACGAGGTAATGACCTACGTCCACAAACACTCATATGTAATCATAACACGCTACCTTGAAAACTTAGAATACGATAAAACAAGATTTTACATTAAAATACCATATTCTTTATAAACCTTTCTAAAAGTTCTAAGTTGTACACAATTTTAATGCAATATCTTTTAATAGGAAATACGATAAGTTGGGACATCGATCGTTTATCTAAACCTGACTTTGTGGTGTCTAGGCAAATGTGTCTAAGGCGAGTGGTTACTTAATTTGGTCCACTACTTGTAGTGGAGAGCCTCCCACTCACCTGGCACTTACCTGGCCGCAATTGGCGGTGAAGAGGCGATTTGAGGTTTCTAATGACTTATTGTTTAGACCAATTAGAAATAGGTTAGTTGGCTTAGGAAACCCTAGAATCTAAAATACGGAAATTTACACCCTTTTACAAATAAATACCTTATCTTTATAAAACCTTTTTCTAAATGACTAGTATTTATTAAATCTTTGCCAAGCGCCACTACAACCCATATTTGGGGAACCCGTTAGGGATAGTACGGTTTATCGTGCACCCTCGGGCTTAGTAGTGCGAGATTCAGACCTCCGCAAGGAGCATTCGGTCTCGAAGGGTTTAAAATACGACATTTAAGAAAAATGAGATTTTTGGAAAATAAAATATTTATTAAAAATTATTCTTGTATAAACATGTGTATATTTATCATTTAAACACCTATTTTATTATAAGATAAAGTTTCCACCTTTTCCTAAAAATTACAAGATTAAAAGTTACATTAAAATACCATGAATTTCAAATAAATCAATATTACAAATTAATACCTTTATTTATGTAATTAGAATATTTTCACTAGAAATATCATAAAATAAAATCACACTCATTATAACAATAAAGACGAATAATAAATACTTGAGGTGTATCTTGAAAACTATACAAAAGTATTTTTACATAAAACCTCCTCAAGTTTTATAAATTACAATAATGACCCTAACAAATATAGAACTTCGACTTACATATCTTTTGGTCTGACTTGGGTTTGAGTCTGATTATTTCTGACTTGAATATGATTCAAGTCAATTTATATTCTTTAATATTCCAACTCAATATGAACACATGAATCCCAGAATCCAGTTAACAATCTATACAACTTGACTGAATCAAACCATGGATACACATCCATTATCCCGTTATTCCATTTACCTGTTTATGCAGTTACAATCCGTTTACTGATATCATGGTTTTGGTCAGTCATCTAAGTTACACAATACAATACAACAATACAATCAAAACACTACGGGGTTTAAGGGGTAGATTAGTACGGAAGGTGTTAAAGGTGGCACGAGGCTGTAAGATTAAGACACCTAACATGAATCCAATTGCCGTTGTTCCGGGTTGTATAACGGAGCCTTGTACTTCCATTTGCCCTGGTCTCTAGCATACTGAGACCCCTCTCGTATACACTGGTATCCTTCTGTACCAAACTACAAATCAACAGCGTGAACACAATACTCTACAATATTATTCTTTAGAAGATACCTCTTATTCTGTCTTTTCTAATTCTCCTTATCTTTGGGACTTACCGAGCGACCTGTTCACTGACGACATTCTATTTTTCTTCTTCTTCGAATGTCGTCAGGTGTTTTGGACCCGTCAGAGATCGAGCCCACCGATGAAGACTTGGAGCAGTTTCACGAAGACCCCAAGCTCTAGATATTGTACCTTGTTCTATTCAGTATTTTCATTTCCTGTTATGCCATTGTTTAGGCATCGCTTTTCATTTCAGTTGTATTTACTTTTCATGCATTGTACAAAAGAATGTTATTAATAAAGTTGCTGTTATTTCTATATCTCTTGTCTCTTGTGATTTACTTTTATATTTCTTAGATACGCTTAGCGTATGTACTTCTAAGTATATACGTAGCGGATCTCGTCGCGTCCCCTTTGCCGTACACCGGGAAGCGGGGCATGACATATATCAAGAGTTGATCGGTTCAGGCACGTTATCTAAAAGCATAGACGTTCTAAATCAAACCACAGTTCTTAATGTACAGAACACACACAAGAGGAAGAGTTCAGAAATGAACGAATCCTTCTTGAGGTATTGTAGACTAAGTCATATCAATGCGACCCGACTAGCTGAAATTACATAAATGTGCGTATTTAAATTAGTTTGGATTTACATCTTGTAAAAACTTGTCAGTCATGTCACAAAGATAAGATGACTACAGCTCTGTTTATTGGAAACAGAGAAAGAGTTAGTGGACTCTTGGGATTAATACATGTTGATGTATGAGGTCCCCTGTCTACACATGCCAGGACCGGTTCTTTGTACTTCATTACATTCACTGATTATCTCTCAAGATCCGGACATATGTTCCTGTTGAAACACAAGTCTGGAACTTTTGAGAAATTCAATGAATATAAGTTAGAAGTAGAGAACCAAAAACGGGTATAAGTATTATGTCCTTTAATGAGATCAAGGAGGAGAATACTTGAGCACGAAAATCCTGGACTATTCTAAAGGAGAATGAGATTCTCTTTCAACATTACTCCTCCGTATACACCATAGCACGATGGTATATCGGGGCGGAGCAAAAGCACCCTATGTGATATGGTGTGCTCTATGATGAGTACTACTGAGTTTCTTATTTTCCTTTTGGGAGTTATGCACTTGAGAAGCTGCATACCTATTGAATAAGGTTCCAATCAAATCAGTTGCCTGCCACTTCATATGTGATATGAAATGGGAAGAGCCTATATCTTAAGTAAGTTAAGATTTGGGGTTGTCCGGCCTATGTCTAAAAGCAAAATCCGGACAAGCTCGAGGCAAAGTCAGTTCTGTAGAAGTTTGTTGGATATCCCAAGCATACACAAGGGAATATCTTCTACCATATCGAGGAACAAAAGATATTTTTTTCTCAACATACCAGCTTTGTGAAAGGGAATTTCTTGTGAAGAAATTATTGGTCATGAGGTAGTACTGGAAAGAGTTCCAGCTATACAAACTACAACAGATGATTTGGTAGAACCAAAGGATTCAATAGTAACCAACGAACCTCAGCCTCTCCGCCGATCTAGTAGGGTTCCACACCCACCTGAAAGATACTTCGGTTTCTTTATAACAATGGGAGCGAGGATTACATCATGAGATAATGACCCAACTAGTTTTGAGCTGGCCATCAGGAGTGGGACTCTGTAAGAATGGCTGGATGCTTAACGATCTGAGATGGAATCCTAATACACCAATAATGTATGGACTTTGGTTGCTTTATCTGAAGGGTTAAATTCCCATCAGAAGCAAGTATATCTTGAGAAGATTACTTGGTGTACATGGAAAAGTTGAGATTTTCAAAGCTATGCTTAAGTCCATCCAGATCCTACTTGCCACTGCTACATACCATGACTACGATATCTGGTGGTTGGGTGTCATGACTGCTCTTCTAAATGATGTTTTAGAAGAGAGCGTCTATAAGTACACAGCCAGAGGGCTTCGTAGATGTGGGAGAAGCGGAAATGTATGCAAGATGCTTTATGTTGATAAAGCAGGCATCGCGGAGTTGGAACATCTGTTTTGATATGATAGTCAAAGAGTTTGACTTCATCAAAATGGTAGATGAATCTTGTATATAGAAAAAGGTAGTAGAGAGTATGGTGGTGATCCTCATAGAGTACGTGGATGACATACTCTTGATAAGGAAGGAGTTTCCTATGCTACGCTCGGTCAATCTCCGCTTATCACAAGCATTCTCCATATAGGATCAAAGGGATACCTCCTAAATACTGGGTTTTGGATCTATGAGATAGATCTAATTGGATGTTAGGATTCTCACTAGATGTAGTGAGATGGTATCAATAGATCCTGGGGAGAATCACTGTCATGGTTCCAGAGTGATAAGGACGACTGAATGTCAGTCGCAGGCATTGTCTTTACCCTCAGTGGAGGGATGGTATGTTGGAAGAGTTCCAAGCTAGATACCGTAACTTACTAGACGATTAAAGGAAAGATACATCGTTACCAAGGATGCTACCGAAGAGGCAGTCTGGATATATATAAGTTCATAAGATGAACTTCGTTCCTACCATTGTGTGACAATGGAGTTGTGGCTTATGCCGAGAAACCCCCGTCCCATCAGAAATCCAGATATAATTCTTAGGCAGTATCACCTGATCAAGGAGATAGTTGATCTCCAGGGAGATCGAGGTTAGGAGAGTAGATACAGAGGACAAAAGCGCGGATCCACTCACAAAGGCCTTTTTCCCAGTAGAGACTTTTATGGGATGGTTGAGTATGAGATACTTCAACCACAGCTAATTATTGGGTATGCGATACCACAACAGATGACCCTAGTGCAAGTGAGAGATTGTTAGTTATATGTATGCCCTAGAGGCCATTACTGTACATACGATGTATATTGTAGTGGATGCTTGGACATATATAGGGAGGACTTTCTTGGTCGACATGATAGTACGCTATTTGGTTGCTCCTTATCTTAACATATACTCTGATTGTCTCTATGTTACATGTTGATAAAGCCCTTACGATATCTACTCGACTACTGGGACTATGATGAAATCATACTAGTGGGGCCACGGTAGTCGACGAGTACATCCTATAACTGTTCTTAGTCGAGGGTGTATGAGACAGGGCATCGATACACCAGAGTAGACTAGCTTATACGCATCTTGACCCATGTGATGGGCGATGGATGATCCCATATCCATCGGTGTTTGACATCAAGGATGGTGTACGGGTGCTTAGTAGAGACTGGGTACACTGGACGGACTCGCCGAGAACTCCCAGATGGTATTATACCTCATGTCAGATGGCAGTTCTATGGTGACACTGGTACAGGTTGGTCTGTAGACCCGAGATCGTCATAGAGTCTTGTGTGATTCCTACTGTGCTTTGATTTCCATCATACCACGTCCAAAAGGGCATGCAAAAAGGTGGCTTTTGGGTACAGTCCCGAATCACATGGAGGCAATGAGCGATAGGAGGGGATTCATCTCTCCCGGTATAGGGAGTTGATGTTGCGTCGTGTTCGATTGGCTATAACTGGAAATCCCTGACCAGGGTTGCTGAGATTTACTGGTAAGTGTTATCAGTAGTTTCTCGAACTGTTATAGACCTCATATCGACATGACTTATCGAGCTACTGGGGTCTGACGTTTACCACCCCTAGGCGAGATATGTGACATATCAGACGAAGAGACCAGACTGTACGGGATTGTTACTGATTGGATTCACAGGAGAATGTACAGGCTTGCTTGTTGATCTTCTAATCGCTCAATACCTGGGTGGCTGTTACGTTTAGCTGACCGCTTGCAGCTTGTGGGTATTTGATATGATCATCACCTACTGCCGGCGTATTGACGATTCTTTAGAGTCCTACACAGAGGTTTCTTGACTCAGGCAAAACGGAGTAGGAGCACATATGTGATACAAGCGGGACCAAGGATAATGCGATATGAGATACCGTATTTTATTCTCGCGATATTTGATATCAGCCGGGTCATCGGATCAAGTAATGATTCGATGAATCGGTAAATGATATATTAGTCGGTTATATGCGATATAGCCGGATTGTCGGATCAAGTGTTGATTCGATGATTTAATATATAATTATATATATATGATATATTAAATTATACAAACTAATATTAGCTCACTAAAAGATTCTTTTTCTCACTCGGGTAATACATTGATATATATGCAATATATGTTAATTGTATTATTTTATTTTGTTACAATAAATATTATATATGTGATATATAATATTGTAACATGTTATAATTACTAATGCAACATGATTAGTGGACATTAAACAAGGTTAGGGTTTGATTTGGGTTAGCTCATTCTTGTAGCTTCTAGAAGCTTTTCTTTTTGTCATGAGCAAAGATATTTGTGTTGATATTTTTAAGTAACTCATGCTTTAACCCAACCCAAACCCTAGCCCTAGTTAAATCTCTACAAAGGTTACATGAACCATGGTTGCATAAATGATTATGACAACATTTCATTATTCATCACAAATGATTATTCATCTTCTTCTTCCTCGAGTTCTTCATGGAAAAGCTTTCTAGCTTTTTCAAAGGTGATGAAAATGAGTGAGAAATAGAAAACAAATGAGAGCATAAATCCTACTTCATCATCCTCATCTATCCTTGCCATTTAGATGAGGGTGTTCACTTCACTTTGTTAGTGAGGGCTTGTGTTAAAGAAACTTCAAGGTAGATCATCTTTGTTATCGAAGATCGGAAGCAAGCTTGCATCTTTCTCTTCGTGGAGCCTCTCTAAAGTCCGGATGCACGATGATCGCAGCGAAGGGACCTCAACACGGAGCTTAAGAAGTGAAGGACAGGATCTACAAAGGTTGTAATTCCTCTCACTTAGTGTTAAAGTGTTTAACATGCTTGTTTTCGCCTAATCTCTAGTTTAAAGATCTGGTTTAGGGTTGTTCGGCACGGCTAAATTTAAATCGGGCATAGTTGATTCCTTATAGACCCTTGTGCGTGTGCCTAGCAATCCTACACCTAGTAGAACAATAAATCAATGCGTTTGTACGTCACTGGAATACATCCTAGTTAGTCCTCGTCCCTGATGAGTTCGGTTTGACCGTATCTCTAGCCACATCTCTCTCTGCTCATGTCGCCAAGATAATAGAAACCACAATCCGATATCTATGAGGATAGATCATAGGAACGAATCGAAATACGGTGTCTAAGAAATGTACATCCTAAGGCTAGTTAAGCGAGCAACGTATCGTAAGTATACCGCGGAACATACACACGGTACGTCACTCTACTTAAGTTACCCACTCTATCAACCAAAGTCAACCTACGTGACGAAAATTCGTGTCTAATACCCCCTCAGCCAAGTCTAAGTTCCATAAGGTCAAGCCCAGGTTCCGATATATATATATATATGCGCCCTAGACTCCGCATAGTCAAACCTAGACTCGAACCAAGGTTAAACCTAATGCTCCGATACCAACTTTGTTATGACCCAGAAAAGGCACATGACGGACACTTAAATCACGTGAAGTCTGTAGGACCCTACCTAATCCAAGTAAGCCAAAAGCCTAGAAATCTAAACCATTTTGGGAAAATAGTGGAGGTGAAGTTTTGAAATAAAAGTATAATGAAATCGGATTTTTTAATTGCATGCGTAATATTATATGAAAATAAAAGTGGATTATATACTATAGTTGAAAACATTTTCGTCATTTGAAATTTGGGCAGCACCTCCTTTGTACATTTTAATCCGAAACCAATACAAAACAATAATAATAGGCATTCCCAAATAGGAGCTAGCTCTTCGCCAATTAGCAGAATCACAACCACACAAATGATATATATACGATGCCCTAAGGCGAAGATCAAATATAGAAAAGAAAGAAAACCAAAACATAATCAAGAAAACAGAAATAAGGAATAAATACACATCTGTGACTCTAGGTCTGAAAGAATATACAATCTGTGGTCTTCTAAGTCTACTAAATATACGATGTCTGGTTTATGGAGCTTTTAATTAGATACAACTGAATAAATATACATGTACAAATGGTGGTCACGATGCAAGTGTACCCCACCTACCAAAGCAAATCACCCGGAAGGAAACTATGTGCTAGCAAGCCGTTACTGAATCCGTGTGGTCAAATATGCAAGAAAACTATGGCACAACGGGGGTGAGTTGCTAACTTGTGTGTAGAAGAAATCACCGGGTAGAAATCGAATGTATGACGATCTCCTATGTCATACAGTAAAATAATAATAATAATATCGAGTGGTAACAAGGGTGATAACGTTAGCATAAGTATATACTAATATAATCGTATCCGTGTCATAATGTGGTACCATATAATCTGTATCATATATATGTGTATAGGTGTATCATTCAACGTGTATCCATCAATGACACACCAAATCAACATAAAAACCTGAGTGCCCAGCATCGACACTCGAAAAATCATAAAAACCGTGTCCAGCAGCGACACATAATTACTCATATCTCGGGCTCCGTCTCATCGGATCGGCCCTCAAATCCATCTGATCCCATGACTCTGATCGGTATCCTACGGATATCTGCCGAGCCAAACTATCATCGGTCGGTAGTGCTCCCCTGCTGGGCTCAACGTCTCTCTATACGATCTTCTTGTCCCGGGGTACCGTACCGAGTTCACCATGTACCCGCAGACAGTGCCTCCTCTCTCCTCGAATCGGGTATACATATAGCTCAGAACCGAGAAAACTCATTATAGACACCATACATCATATCAAGGAAAACCGCATTTTTCTTTTAAAATGATCATAAGTTTTCAAAATTCACATGCGGTTTTCAAAATCCAGAAATCTCATGAAAACCAAAATCTCATAAATATGAATCAACAATGAAAAGAATGAATACCGGCACGGAGCCAATCTATAGTACATAACCAGAATGTGTATATATATATATGGCATCTAACTAAGTAAGAAATGCAATATCTAAAGTAGCATATGAGGTAATAAGTACTAAGCAATACAAATAAGCTACAAGTTATTAGGTTATACGATGAAGTAACGATTTCTAATGTGTACGTGACATGGAAATTACCGATGATGAGTTTATGAGCCAGCGAGTATGTGTATGTGCAACATATGCATCATTAGTAAAGGTGCAGGTGTCCTAGCAGACGATATCATATAAGATAATGAAAAGAACATGTATATAAAACGCAAAAGAGAATAATACGAGTATAGCAGAAAAGTAAACATTAAACGCAACAATATAAAATATACATAACTACATTCGGGCCATACAGTTAAAGTATTTAAAATAGCATGAATCGTTGTTTATAGAAAAATATGGGCTACTGTGTTTTGAGAAAAATATACCATTTGAAAAGCCGTAGCGTCCCTCAGGGCTGTCTTTTGAAAATGCATATTAGTTTTGAAAGTAGGTATGGCTTTAATTATATTTTAATATCTACTTAAGTAATTAGAGGACTAAAATATTTCCGAGTCGAAAGTGATTAGAAGACTATAACATTTCCGAGTCGATAGATCCATCAGTCGGCGATCCAGCCTCATAGTATCACGTATGGTATAGTCCATCGTACGACATTCTTGAGTCAAGAGTGCGGATCAATCATATTATATATCATATCTTGTACAATATAATCGATCGTAAGACATCCTCAAATCAAGAGTGTGGATCAATCATCATATATATCATATCCTGTACGGTATAATCCATTGTACGACATCCTCGAATCAAGAGTGCGAGTCAATCATGATATATATCATATCTCGTACGGTATAATCCGTCGTACGATACCATACTCAAGGGTATGGATCTATGGTCATATACAATCTATTATCTCATCTATTCACATGTCGTCGCATGTTATGTGTATATCGCCCAATGATCATTTAATATATCATATCATGAAATGATGTTTCAATCTCAAATCATATATCATAACCTCATATCCGATAATATCGACTCATATAATTCTAACATGTCATATTCTCATCTCGTGATATCATATCGAACATGTATGTGTGTGTGTGTGTATGTACATGTATACACACACGCACACCCACATATCATACCAAGTGTGTGTGTGTGACAACATATATACCAAAGGCTCAACGCTAAGAGAATAAGAACTAAAGGTGATCCGTCCTATGTGTATGCCTACTATAGCCTAAAATATCCTAGAACCCTATTAATTAGGTATACCCATCTAATGTCTACCTATATAAATATATAACTAATATCCTAATACTACAGTTGCGGGGGTGTTATATGCTATCCACCCGACTTCCCTCGTAGATATACATCTACTAACCTACTATTCTCGCTCTAGCTGAAGTCGATGAACACCTTTCTCTCCTTCGTCCACCCGGAAGTCCACGCGAAGGTACTTACAATTCAAGGAATATCGTATCATAAATAAGAATCAAATCCAAAAACTGATACGACATGTGAAGTGTAAATAGGTTTAAACCTACGATCCACGCATGCAAGAATAACCAAATATCTCCCGACGTTGACGTACAAACGTCAAACGACCGAGTCAAAACTCAAATACCAAAACTCAAGTTAATAAAATTCGCAACACGAAAATAGCAACTTGGAAAAGCAGTCCCAGATTTTACCCTACGTGAAATTAGGACATTTTGCATATGTGGTAGGTCTAAATATCAAATAATTGAGCTATGGACTAAACTTGGGACTCACTCAACTATGCCAGGCCGCAATTTGCGGCAAGATAGCATTTTCTGGCGGCCAGATAGCATTTTCTGGCGGCTAGGTGAGGGAATTGGGGGCTCGGGTTTTTAGGGTATGTTCCTAATTGCCCGCACATCTCTCTGTATTCGCTAAATATTTTTGAGAGTCCCCGAGCCAAAGCCGATCTTAATTGATCATCACATTTCCACAAAAACCCGATATCGGAAAATTCCAAGTTCATGTTTGGGACTTCTAAACTCAGTTTGGTTCAGAATTCTTTCACTAAAAGGTTTGTAGTCACTAAGTAAGTCTTAGATACACTTCCACAACTCAAAACATCTAATAAATCTCATCATAGAATTTTCCAAGATCACTAAACCTGCACTTTTTAAACTCTAAATTACTATAGGAGATTATGGAAACTTAACACTTAACTAAAAGTGAGGAATTTACCTTCCAAGACTAACTCAAGAAATTTTTAAGATGGCCAAAGTGCTCAAAGTCCCAACTTGATCCTATCATGGTGTTTGTAGTGAGCTTTGGAATAATTTTTGTGAAGGTTGTATGGGGTTTTGTTGAATATTTGAGAGGGTTGTATGGTGGTAGTTAGGGTGGTGGATAAGGAGTTAGAGAAAATAGAGGAGATGAAGAAGAATGGAAGGTGAAGAAATGAAGAAGGGTGAAGAAGAGAAGGGAAAGTTGTAGAAACTTCTCCCTCTCTCATGATACTTGTCCCCATGCTCTTTCAATTATTCTTTTCCTTTTCTTTTCTAAAAAAAAAACAAAACCATTTAAAAGCAAATTTAAAAGCAACAAAAATAAAACCATGGTTGCAAATATGAACAAATGTTACAATATGATATGTTGCATATCATGATACATAAACATGGTTAATACTTAATTAGTAAAGTACTAATCGCGTTTAGCATTAAACTTGTATATAAATAATTGTATAATAATTTATAAAATGTCCAAATCCAAATAAATGCTTCCATAATCAATAATTCATATTAATTTCCAAATATTTTTCTAAAATATAGGTATATAATTATACCATTCCATTAAAATTAATCTCCATCCTTCTATAATATTCATAAAATTCATTATTTTATTATTTAAATTCCAAAAATAATATTTTTATCTCTAAAATGTTACAGATAATTTTCGGGTCTACCTAAACAAGCCTCTCTTGAAAGAGGAATTAGGAGATGCGATTTGATTGTGAAAAGCGTAGGTGGAAGCAACATCTCCAATCTACAGAGAATAATAGTAACTTTATTCTCCAGATTTCAAAAATCATCTGCCTTATATTCCTTAAAGCTTAAATTTTGGAATCAATGACAAAGATTCGTCACAACCGAGACAACATTCTTATCCTCAATGCCCTAATTGCAACAGGCAGTAAATGTTGCATGATGACGTGGCAGTCGTGACTTTTAAGGTAAGAAAGTTTTATATGTTTCATGTCCAAACACTTGGAAAGATTTGATGGGTAACCGTCATGAACCTTTACTTGCTCAAAAACTCTAAGGAAAGCACCCTTCTCTCTAGCAGACATCGTGAACTTCGCAGCAAGAATTGACCATATACCATTTCTCACTTCTTGTAGATGCAATTCAGGACGCAATCTCTCCTGTAAGAACCACTCTCGAATCACAAGTGTATCCTTAAATTTGGATTTCACATTCAATAAGATGTTAAGGAATAGCTCTCATACGTTTTTCTCGATGTGCATGAACTCTAAGTTATGGCGTAGATTAAGATGCGCCAATATTTGAAAATGGGGTTCTTTCTCCAGTGACTGCCAGCAGCCTGTGAAATTGTATTCTCTGTCGTCCTCCCGAAAACAATATTATTGAAACTTTGTGTGGCCTCCCACAACTTCAAACCCGTCGGCTCAGGCAGGGCATGCCTAAGCTCTTGTTTACCATTAAACTTGCCGCAACTACTATGATATGGATGGTTTATATATAACCATCGACGGTGACCTGTGTAACACTTAACCTTCCGTGCGTCTACTTTAGGATCACATACGGTTTCCTCTAGACATAGCAGACAAGCTTTGTAACCTTTAGTGCTTCATCCAGATAACATAGCGTATACTAAAAAATCATTGATTGTCCACAAGAGCGCTGCACGAAATGTAAATTTCTTTCTTGCGGGCATCATATATATGTATACCTAGATTCCACAACTCTTCAACTCCTCAATCAATTACCGCAAGTATACATCAATATTATTTAAAGGAGAGATACTTTTAGGGATCAACAAGGGCATCTTTATGTAAGAATGCTTCATATTCATCTATAGAAGTAGATTATAAACAACAAGAGTAACTGGCTATATACTGTGATTTGCACAATGGTTGAACGGCTCCATACCATCTACAGATAAACCAAGCCTCACATTACTGGTATCCGCATCAAAATCTTCATACAGGGCATCAAAATGTTTCCACTCTTCACCATCGGCTGGATGCCGCAAGACTCCGTCCTTAATTATAACATTTCAGAAAATGGAAAATATTATTTTAGAATTTAAATAATAATGTAATAAGTTTTACAGATATTATACCGAGTATGGATTTGAGTTATCATAGATTGGTATAATTATATACATCTATTTTAGAAAGTAATTGGAATTTAAAATGAATTATTAATTATGTGAGCATTTATTTAATTGGGCTTTTTATAAATTAGCATATAATTATATCTATGCAAGATTATCATGTTAAAACTAATTAATGTTTTCTTATTTTGTACATTAAACCAAGCTTTATTTGTTAGCTATACTTAAAGTGTCATGACATGTTAATGAGAGGGTTAATATTTTCATTTGTGTTATATGGTTTTATATTTTTCAAAAGAAAAGAAATTGAATGAGGGGAAGACCTGAAGGTATGGGAGGTATGGGCGAGAGAGAGAGAGAGAGAAAGAGAGAGTGAAGGGGTTATGGCTTGGCACCATCTCATTTCTTAATCTCATTTTCTTCATGTCTCATTTCTTCTTCCTCTTCTTCTCTACCTAGTTCGCACCCCAGACACCTACACAAATCCCCTCAAAACACATTGAAGCCACCATTAAAAATGTTCACATTCTCATTCTAAACATGATGTAGTGATCAAGTCTTCACTTTGAGATCATTTGCAAGTTTAGAACATTCCTAAATCCCTATCATGAGGTAAAATTTCTCCCTTTAACCATATTTTTAGTACACTTGCCATGACAAACTAGTTTAGAGCTAAAGGTTTATGTTTTCTTAGTTGTGAGATTCCAAAATGAGTTTTTGGTGGATACAACTTGTAGTGGTGGTGTAGTAGTGGGTTAGTTAGTGATTACAACCTAATTAGTGATACATGAGCGTATGTAATTGCTAGTATCATTGGTTTAAAAGAGTTTTGAAGTTTTAAAACATGATTTTCATTGATGTTTTGAAGTTCAACTTGAATCTGGAGCAATTTGGGATCTCTGAAAATTATATAAAGGATACTGTTAGATACTAGGACCAGTAGAAGACCACTGTAGAAGCCCAAACCCCTATCTCCTCCCTAAAACTGCAAATTTAAAGCTTTTAGCTGCAGATTGCGGCCAAGTTGTGGAGTTAGGGTTTGAGGTTTGTTCTATAGCTCACACACTTGATAACTAAGCCTATTTTATATGCTAATTTGCCTCAGATTTCCTGAGTAAAAATCTGGGTGCATTTTTCCTTGGTTTTAGCGATGTATTCCGATTTTTGAAACTTGGTTTCCAGATTTCTATGTTGTGAATTGGTTGTTTGACGTTCGTACGTCGACGTCGGGAGTATTTTATCTGATTCAGCATGCATTGATCATAGGCTTTAACCTATGTGCACTTCGCTCGTCGTTTCGGTTTTGATACAGATTTTTATGCGATTCGATATGGTTTCGATTGTAGGTGCAATCGCGGGAATTTCCGAGACGACGAAGAAGGGCAAGGCGTTCGTCGGCTTCGACTAGGGTGAGGCATATAGGTGAGTAAATGTATATTTACGGAGGAAGTCGGGTAGATGGCGTATAACACCCCCACAATCGTAGTAGCTAGGATACCATATATATTAGAATCATATATCTAGACTAACCATATGAGTATATTAGTATACTTAGTAGAAGATTTTAGACCTAGTATTTATTCCTTAGCCATTGAGCTATATATATATATACACACTTTAAATGATATATGTATATATATGACATGAGTGTACTTATGATATAAGTATACATGATAAGGTATGATATGATATGATATGAGTTGGCGTACGCGACTATAGATCCGTACTGCTTGATTGGATGATATCGTACGAGAGAGATTCCATACATGATATGTTGAGGATAGATTGTTGAATACGTCCGATATTCATTTCGACTCGAGTAAAGTCCCAAAATGGAAATTATGAGATGTTTAGAGCCATGTGTATTTTAAACAACTAACGAATCGGTGCATACTTTTAAATGATAACGTCAAGAGTGCGCTATGAATTTTCAAATGATATCTATTTCAAAAACATCGTAGCCCTTTAGTTCCAAAACAACGTTTCGTACTATTTTTATAACTGTATGACTCATATGTAGTTAGATATTTTAAATGCTTGCTCACATTACGATTTTCTTACTTCTTCATACGTTCACGCTTCGATTACTTACGATACACACACACACACACACACACTTTGTTTATACCTTTAACTCTATTTAACTTCATGTTCTAGGACACACGCACCATTACCGACGATTTCATGTTGCACTGGCAAATACTCGCATGTTACATCTACACCTCATTCTTATACGTACACATATAGATCTTGCCATGTCACCCATATTACACTATACCCTGTTAGTATTATAGATTATTGTTTAGTACCTAGCACCACATACTATTCCAGGTATTGTACTTTCTTTACATTACTTATATGAACACGCTTATATGAACACACTTGCCATGCTATTTCACATCATACTATATTCCTGCTAGTACCTTTGATTGCTGTTCAATTCACATCAGCATGCATCACATTATTGTTCAGTACTTTTATATGTTGTTCCATTATTGCCATGTTCTTATGAGATAGTGTTGTCATGGGATTTGAGAAACCGCGGATACGATTTTATAAAACTTGTGAATGTTTTAAAACTGCGGTTTTCTCTTGATACAATATTTTGGCATTCACCATGATTTTTCTGGGTTCTAAGATATGAGTATTATCCGATTCGAGGGAGTGGGAGGAACCGATTGCGGTAATACGGTGGACTCGGTACGGTATCCAGGAGAAAGAAAATTGTATAGAAAGACATTGAGCTTAGCTGGGAGTGATACCTACCGGTGACAGTATAGAAACTCGGCGGATATCTGAAGGATACCGACCGGAGTTATATGATTCGGATGGATATGAGGGACGATCTGAAAGACGGCGCCTGAGAGAGGGCCGATCAGAAAGACGACGCCTGAGATATAAGGATTTTGAGTGTCGATATTGGACACGAGATTTATGAGGATTTCGAGTGTCGATGTTGGACGCTCAGTTGTTTTAATGAGGATTTCGAGTGTCGTTGATGGACACTCTTTGGATGATATATACATGTTATGGAGAACATATTTCCATATATTGATACTGACATTATATTATATATATGAACATTCACATTCGTTATCGCATAGTATGATATTATTATACAGTATGACCTAGGTAGATCGTTATGCATTCGATTTCTACCTAATAATGTCTTCTACTCACGGGTTGGCAACTTACCCCTGTTGTGCCATAGTTTTCTTGCAGGACCGACCGCTCGGATCAGTAGCAGCTTGCTTGCATGTTTCTTCTTTTGGGTGATTGCTTGGTAGGTGGGTTACATTACAGATCGTAACCGCCGCATGTATATTTATAATCTTTTGTGATCTAGTTAAAATCTCCATCGACCAGACTTGTATATTTTGTGGACTTAGAAACCAAACTTGTGTATTATTTTAGGCTTAGAGGCGAGGCTTTTATGTTATTCTTTATATTTGAGTTGATGATATTTTTTGTATCTCTTTTACTTTTTTTCTTGCGTTGATCTTCTCCTTGGACGTTGTATATACTGCGTGGTTGTGATTCTCCCAATTGGGCAATAAGATAGCTCCAGATTGGGGATGCTGATATTATTTATGTTTATGTACTGGTTTTTCTCAAAATTTACAATGGAGTTGTTGCCAAAATTTTAAATGACGAAAATGTTTTCGAACCTTAGTCTTAAACCACTTGCATTTTCAAACAAACTTTACTTACACTTTAAAGAGCGGAACTTGATTTCATTAATAACCATTTTCCAAAACTTCAGGGGATCAATCCCTCAATGCAAATTCCATAAACACTTTGACGTCGCCTTGTATTCATTACTAAATTTGGACAATTTCATCCAACTCATATCCATTACTCTGATTTCTAACATCATGTATTACATAATTAGCATATCATTTGTACATTTATTTTATGACTTCTAGTTAAGGTTTTGTTGGTTATAGGTGCCCTCAAGGGAATTATCATAATTGCAAAAAGGCAATTACTGTAGGGTTACTAGGCACTGTAACAAGGTTCTACAAGGCGTCAACCATGCCCGATTAAAATTTTATCCGTGCCGAACAACCCTGAACAAGATCTTTGCTAGATTATTAGGGTTTCACATGCAAGTAAATATCAATTACGACTAAGTGAATAGGAAATACAACCTTTGTAGATCGGTCCTTCACTTCTAAAGCTCCTTGTTGTAGTCCCTTCACTGCGATCATAGTTCTCCCGGGCTCTTGCATGGCTTCACGAGGCGAAAGAAGTATCCTTGCTTGAAGTCTTCGAGGCCGAAGATGATCTACGTCGAGGGAATACTAACTCAAGCTCCTACTTCACTAACTAGAGAATTAGTGAAGCAAACACCCTAAACTAAAGTGCTCGTCTAGTAGAGGATGGAGAAATAGGAAGTGGGTTCACTTTAGAATTAATTTTCTCACAATGTTTCTCGCTTTGGATCAAACCCTAGAGAGCTTTTTAGCTCAAGGAAGAAGATGAACAAAATAAAGAGAGAAGGAAAGTGATCAAGTCAAGTGAGCTAACCATGGGTGAGTGAGTATCATATACTAACTCATGTAGAGACATAACCATGGCTAATCCAAAATGGTTAGGTTAATAAAAATCTAAAGTAAAATAAAGTTAGTGGACTTTATCAAAGCATCCACAAGCTTCTACAAGCTTTATGCTTATGACCAAAGCTCCATTAATTTGTAATTACCTTAAATAACCGACTAACATCCAATGTATCAACTTATCGAATCAACACTTGATTCGATAACCCGGTTATATCACATATAACCGACCGATACAAAAAGTCGCGAGAATAGAATACGATATCACATACACGCATTATTCTCGGTCCCGCACATATCATATACGTGCTCCTATTTTGTTTTGCCTGAGCTAATAAAACCTCTATGTAGGACTCTAAAGACTCGTCAATAGGCCGGCAGTAGGTGATGATCACATCAAGCACCCACAAGCCGTCAGCGGTACTAGCTGGACGTAACGGCTATCCGGGTATTGAGCGATCAGAAGATCAACAAGCAAGCCCGCTCCAACTCCTGTAAAAGCCTAACGGTAACACTTCCCGTACAGTCCGGTCTCGTCGTCTGATATGTCGCATATCAAGTCTAGGGGTGGTAAACGTCAGACCCCAATAACCGATAATTCATGTCGATGTGAGGCTTATAACGGGTCGAGAAACTACTGGTAACACTTACCAGTAAATCTCGAAAGCATCCCTGGCCAGGGACTTCCCTGTTATGGCCAATCGAGCATAGAGCAACATCAACCCCCAATACCGGGAGAGACGAAACCCCTCCTATCGCTCATTGCCTCCATATGACTCTGGACTGTACCCAAAAAACCACCATTTTGCACGCCCTCTTGGACGGGGTAAGGTGGAAATCAAAGCACAGTGGGAATCACACAAGACACTATGACGATCTCGGGTCTACAGACTAACCTGTACAAGTGTCACCAGAGAACTGCCATCTGTCGTGAGGTATAATACCATCTGGGAGTTCTCGGCGAGTCCGTCCAGTATACCCAGTTTGTACTGAGCACCCGTATACCATCTCTGATGTCAAACACCAATGGATATGGGATCATCCATCGCCCATCTCTTGGGTCGAGAAGCGTATACGCTAGTCTACTCTGATATATCGATGCCCTGTCTCGATACACCTACGACTAGGAACATTAAAGGATGTACTTATGGACTACTCTGTCCCCACTAGTATGATCTGCATCATAGTCCAGGTAGTCAAGTACACATCTAAAGGGCTTTACCAACATGTAACTATAAGACAGTATCAAGAGACAAGTATACATGTTAAGATAAAGAGCAACCAGATAGCATATTATCATATCGAGCAAGAAGTCCTCTCTATATATGTCCAAGCATCTAATATAATATACATCATCTGTACAATACTGGCCTCTAGGGCATACATACAACTAACAATCTCCCACTTGCACTAGGGCCAGCTGCTGTAGTATCGCATACCAAGCATCCCGAAGAGTCTCTCAAACTGTATCTGGGGAATGGCCTTCGTGAGTGGATCCGCCGTGTTGTTCTTCGTGTCAACCCTCCTGACCTCGATCTCCCAGCGATCAACTATCTCCCGGATCAGGTAATACCGCCTCAGAATATGCCTGGATCGCTGATGGGACCTGGGTTCCTTGGCCAAAGCCACCGCTCCATTGTTATCACAATACAAAGGTATTGGATGCTCAATGGATGGAACCACTCCAAGTTCAATAATGAACTTCTTGATCCAGACAGCCTCTTTGGCAGCATCGTTGGCAGCGATGTATTCAGCCTCCATCGTCGAGTCTGCCACAGTTTCCTGCTTGGAACTTTTCCAGCTAACCGCTCCTCCGTAAAGGGTAAATACAAATCCCGAGTGCGACTTAGAGTCGTCCTTATCACTCTGGAAGCTCGAATCGGTAAAGGACTCCACTTGGAGTGCTCCGTTACCATACACCAAGAGCATCTCCTTAGTCCTTCATAAGTACTTGAGAATGCTCTTCACAGCTGTCCAGTGACTCTCTCTAGGATCAGCTTGATACCTACTCACTACACTTAGTGAGTGTGCTACATCGGGTCTGGTACATAGCATCGCGTACATGATAGAGCCTACAGCCGAAGCATAGGGTATCCCTTGCATGCGAGCTCTCTCAAAATCAGTCTTGGGAGACATCTCTTTGGAGAGAGTGAGTCCAGAGATCGTGGGTAAGTTCCTACGCTTGGATTCTTCCATACTAAACCTCTTTAGTATGGTGTCAATGTACCTGGATTGGGACAATCCCAATATCATTTTAGATCTATCTCTATAGATCATAATTCCCAGTATGCAGGAGGCATCACCAAGATCTTTCATTGAGAATCTTTGTGATAAGAAGAGCTTGACCGATTGCAGCATAGGAATGTCATTTCCTATCAAGAGTATGTCGTCCACGTACAATACGAGGAAGACAACCTTACTCTTCGCCACCTTCTTATAGATACAAGGTTCATCTACGTTTTTGACGAAATCAAACTCTTTGATAACGACGTCAAAGAAGATGTTCCAACTCCGCAATTCTTGTTTTAATCCATAAATGGATTTAAGAAGTTTGCACACCTTCCCGCTGCACCCACTAGATACGAAGCCCTCTGGCTGAGTCATGTACACGCTCTCTTCTAAATCACCGTTTAGAAAGGCGGTCTTAACATCCATTTGCCAGATTTCTTAGTCATGATATGCAGCGATGGCAAGCATGATCCGGATGGATTTAAGTATAGCCACTGGAGAAAAGGTTTCGTCATAGTCCACACCTGGTCTTTGACGAAAACTCTTTGCAACAAGTCTAGCTTTGAAAGTCTCCACTTTCCCATCTACACCAAGTTTTTTCTTGAAGATCCACTTGCTCCCAATGGGTTTTACCCCTTCAGGAGCATCTTCCAAAATCCATACTTTGTTGGTGTACATGGATTCCATCTCGGACCGCATTGCATCCAGCCATTTCACTGAGTCACCACTCGTGATGGCCTGCTCGAAGCTAGTTGGGTCATCATCCTCCATGATGCAATCCTCGCTCCCACCATCCATGAGAAAACCGTAGTATCTCTCAGGTGGGCGAGGAACCCTACTAGATCGGCGGAGTGGCTGGGGTTCATTGGGAACTACCGAATCCTCCGGTTCCACTAAATTTCAGTTTGAGTTTGTGTGGCCGGAATTTCTTCCAGTTCTACCTCGTTGCTACTAATTTCTTTTGTAAGAAATTCCTTTTCTAAAAAGGTAGGATGTCGAGAAACAAACACCTTTTGTTCCTCAGTATGGTAGAAAAGATATCCATGTGAATGTTTAGGATTCCCACAAACTTGCATAGAACTGACCGTGCCTCGAGTTTGTCCGGATTTTGTCTTTTGACATAGGCCGGACAACCCCATATCTTAACTCGTTTAAGACATGGTCTCTTCCTACTCCATATCTCATATGGTGTGGTAGGTACAGATTTAGATGGAACTTGATTCAATAGGTATGCTGCTGTTTCCAGCGCATACCCCCAGAAGGAAATAGGTAACTCAGCTGTGCTCATCATAGAGCACACCATATCTAATAGGGTGCGGTTCCTCCGTTCTGATACACCGTTGTGCTGTGGTGTATATGGAGGAGTTAGCTGAGAGAGAATCCCATTCTCTTTTAGGAACTCCAGGAATTCATTGCTCAAGTATTCACCTCCTCGATCAGATCGAAGGATTTTAATACTTTTCCCGGTTTGGTTCTCGACTTCTTGTTTATATTCTCTAAATTTCTCAAAAGCTTCTGATTTGTGTTTCATCAGGAACACATACCCGAATCTAGAGAGATCGTCAGTGAATGTAATGAAGTACGAAGAACCATCCCTGGTATGTGTAGACATGGGACCTTATACATCACTATGTACCAGTCCCAAGAGTTCTGTAACTCTTTCTTCGTGTCCCGTAAACGGAGTTTTGGTCATCTTTCTTTTGAGACATGACTAGCAAGTATCATAAGATGAAAATTCAAATGGATTCAAATATCCATCCTTATGCAACTTAGCTAGTCGTGTCGCATTGATGTGACCCAGTCTACAATGCCACAAGAAGGATTCGTTCAGTTCTGAACTCTTCCTCTTGTGTGTGTTTGTTACGCTCAGAACTGTTGATTGATTTAGAACATAAATGCCATTGCACATCGTGCCTGATCCAACATACTTTTGGTTTAGAAAAATGTTCATAACATTATCCTGTAATACAAAATTATATCCTTCTTTACTCAATAAAGAAACCGATATAATGTTGCATATCAGGTTCGGCATGTAATAGCATTCGTTCAGAATCAATGTATTACCAGTTGGTAATACAAGGTGATATTCCCCGACGGTTCTAGCTGCAACAATTTCAACATTTCCAACCCTTTTGTCTTTATCACCTTCTCCAAGTTCTCTACCTTTCCTCAGCCCATGTAACTGATTACATATATGGGATCCTGACCCGGTATCTAATACCCAGGACGTAGAGCAAATGGAGAAACAGTTCTCTGTAACGAACACACCCGAAGAAAATGCATCAATATGTACTTTCTTCATTCGGGTGGCATGGGAATCCTGGTATTCCCCTATATCCTGTTCAATCCTATAACTCTTATAAGAAAGAACGGAACCAACGTTCCCCAGCACAGTATAACATGCAGGTTCGGTCAATACATCCATATTATTATCTTTATTAAGGTATGATATGGTCGCTACCTGGAGAGAGAGAGAGAAGAAAACACTTTAGCGTATGCTCTTGCAAGATCAGATTGGTTATTATTTTATCTAATCAGGATGGCTCCTACTGTTTTTATCAAATCTTCCTTCAAACCCTAAAAGGAAAGACTAGCCGGGATTAATTACACCCTACAATTTTGCCAATCTTTCAGCCAGGCCAGTGTCGGTACTTTGAGGGAGGTTCCCCGTGCTTTCGCACGGACCTAATTAAAGTAAACCTCATTTTCCCAGAGGCGTAACCCCGTTGACACCTTTCTAGACACCTACTTGATCGGCTAATTGTCCTGTGTAAAACTCTCCCGGGAGTAACAATTACTCGCGGTGGGTATCGGGATCCAACTATCTCATAGAAGGTATGCAATCTCATTGCAAATTTCAACGCTTGAAATTCCCGATAATATTTTGCCCTTAACCCCTATGACCTTGACAAGGGCCAACAAATCATAGGATGCTAGTCAAGTTCAACCCGTCATTTCTTGATTGAATCAAACCCACCCGCACGACCCTTGACAAAGGCCAAAAAGGTCGTACGACTACCCTAAAACAATCTGCATCATATGCATAAGCAGATAAGCACCATTCAGCTACCGCACACTACGCCTTGACAAAGGCCAACAAACGCAGCACGAATACTAAACAGTTCTTATCTGAAATGACAGAGGGCTACGACAGGTTTTTCTGAAAACCTATTGCGTAATGAACTTGATATCGTTGTAGAATCGAGTGAATTTTTTAAATGGAGTGATTTTGAGGCTTTCATTAGTTTTGCTAAAGAGGTCACTCCCGATGAAGGGATCTCGGCTCTTTTCTTATGGAATAAGGTGCAGGATATATCATATATATTGCTAAGCAAAGCAAAAACTCCAAAAGCAATCAAAAGACAAACCGAATGTTGTAGCATCTGTCAGTTTTGCTAAAGAGGTCACTCCCGGTGAAGGGATCTCGGCTCTTTTCTTATCGAATAAGGTGCAGGATATATCATTTATATCGCTATGCAAAGCAAAAACTGTAGCTACCCTTTTTGAAAATTTGATTCTACAAAATCTTTTAGGTTTCTTTTCTTTCAATAATCATATTAATGAAGTCCCATCATTTAAGTCACCTAAACATCACAGATAAATACGACGTACACTTATGCTAACCTCATTCGCCTCGATGTCCCCTCGTGCACCGTTAGGTTAGGTAACTAACGGCAGAGCGGGGCAGGGCTAGTGCGGGTGTAAAACATAAGTAACATCTATATAATATTGTTTGATATAGTGCCCTCTAAGTCAATTATTGGATCACTGGTACGTGATTGCAATGATTGAGGGAGGACCTATACCGATATGACTGTCTTACTCAAGATGATAGTATGCTATCTGGTTTTCTTTATCATCGTATACATGTTTTAGTTCACTATTGCATATTGATAGAGCCCATAGGATTCTTGCTTGACTGCCAATAGTATGATGGCGATCATATACGTGGGAGCTGGGGTCTGTAAGCACATCCTTAAAGTGTCCCTAGTCATAGGAGTTTCGAGACAGGGCATCGATACTCTAGAGTAGACTAGTGTATACATTCGAGACCCCGACGAGGGGCGGTGGCCGGTCTCACAAGCCATTGGTGTCAGTTGGTTCACCTAAGATGTATACAGGTGCTCATTGAGTACACCGGACAGGACTCGCCGGGAACATGCTAGTTGGTATTATATATATCGTCAGATAGCAGTTCCCTGGTGACATGTGTATAGATTAGTTTGTCGACCTGAGATCGTCATTTGTCTCGTGTGAGTTCCCACTGTGCTTTGATTACAACCCTACCACGCTCAAAGGAGACATGCAAACAGGTTTTAGTTGGGTACAGTCCCGAGCCACATGGAGGCAGTGAGCGGATCGTCGGGGATTCGTCTCTCCCGTTATTGGGGGTTGATGTCGCATAGTGCACGGGTGGCCATCACTAGAAATCCTCGGCCGAGGTAGTGGAGAATTACTGATTTGGATCAGTAGTTTCTCAGGAGGTGATGAGCTTCATACCGACACGAATTATCGCGTTATTAGGGGTCTGACTTTATCCACCCCCTTAGACTCGATATGCGATACTCTTAGATGAACGGACCGGACTGTACGGATTTTGTCACTGTCAGGCTCAGTAGGGTTTCTGGATGAGTTCGCTCGTCAGCTTCCCTTCCAATCAATACAAAGGCAACCGTTACGTACAGCATTTACCTCTGACGTGCTAGTGGTTATACCCAGTGCCAGTGTGTTGATGAATCATTAGAGTTCCCCACAGACAGTTTCCCAATTTCGGGCGAAACGTTGTAGAGGCCGTATGGTTTTATGGCAGGGTTCGGAAAATGCACGCGCGTTTACGTACGTGTCATATTTCGGGCAGATAATTCTGGTCGGCTTTGGTTTAAGCTGGATCCGAGTATTATACTGTGTAGATATAATATTTTTGTCTCAGTTGCATTTGTATTCGGTAGTAATACAAATGCGGGTATGTTTATACTGTTACGGGGTTATCCTGAAATTCGTTTCGGGATAGCTTTTGGAAGTTGCCAGTTTTCAGTTTTCTATCGCCCGTCTTTAACATTCGGTTAAGGACGGATTTATCTTTTCTTGAGGTGAGTCATGAGTGTGTGGATGGTTCTAGAAGATTCTAGATGGTGACTAGGCTAGTGAGTCATTAGTGCATTAATTATTGCAGTAATGGTTTTGGTGACTACGTTAGATGATTCATTGTTGCATTAATGATAAATGCAAGGTGTTAGATGAATCATTCTCTTCATTAATTGTTATGGTCACTCTCCCCTCTCCTACACTCACCCCCCTCTTGATATTGGCCGGCCACTTCTTTTGGTGGGCTAAGGTGTTGTTTTGGGAAAAAGATTATGATAGTTTAGCTTCATATAATTTCGTATAGCTCATTTTTTTCCATCACCCGATTCCAAAAGGCAACTTCATTAACCGTTCGTCCATGGCTTTGGACGTAGTGAGACAAAGCGTTCTACTCATTCTCTACATCAATCTTGATCATCTCTTTTAGCAAACTTGATGATCGAGTTGCCTCGGTTCAAAGGCGGGTGCCCATTTAAAGATCCGTTGACGCGGTGCCACCTGGACGAGCAGACTGGAGATTCAGGAGATCGGAGCAGCCGCAACAAAGCGTGGGATGATGGCTGAAAACCGAAGGACTCAGATCGTTCGGTATAACATTTCTACCCACTTTGTAGTTTGTTAGTTTAGCAATAATGGCAGATCTGGGTTATAGTACACGATAGCGCAGTTTATAAAAGTTTTTGATCCGCATTTGGTGTCTGTTAGACGGCCAGGGCGCTACCATGGACTTACAGCGGTATCAGAGCCTCGCTATTAAGCTTTACTAACTTGTGCTAACGCATTTAAAATATCGATCGAACGGATTTTTGAAAACTACAATTTTATGTACAAAAGTTTCTGTCGATTTTTAAAAGGGTCTAAAATTTTTTTTGAGCATCACAGAAAATTGTGCAGGCAATTCTAAGCAAACTGGTGAAATTTGGTCACGTGATCCCACAGTACGGCCACGGATCCGCGGCCCAAACCAGGGTTTGGCCGCTGATCCGCCGCGCGTTTGTGAGAACAGTAAGCCAAATTTCTACAGTGTGTTCTACATAGTAAATTGTGGTTTTTGGAATATTTCTTTTGGTCCCATATTTTGTTACTGTACAGCCTATGTACGTGGGGCCCACTTTGGGATGTTTTGTCAATCGAAATTTTAAACTTGTTAGTTTGCAGTACTTACATTATATCTCCGACCGTGAATATCATTCGAGCGGTAAACCGCATCTAATTGCTATAGTCCTTTTAGACGGGTTTGCGAATGTGACATTTGCATTGATGTTCTGTGTTGTGTTGTGATGTTGCGGATTTATCGTGGTGGATAGCAGTGTGCAATAGTAGTGCAGTTTGAATTTATTTGTACATTTGATATTGCGGGACGAGCGTCCAACATGTGGATTGCCGTCACTGCCTGTTTGTATAATATTCTTTTGGGGCACGACCGGGCTGAGGTCGATGTACCCGTTGTATATATTTTCTTTTCTGTACTAGGATTACCCCGCGGTGGGGTGCACGGATAGCTGAGTTCTAGAGGACAACGGGTCCGCATATCATGGCGTTGAGATGGAAGGGGCTTCACTCTAGAATTGGCGGGCTATTCGCCGCACTCGTAGGGGGTATATGTTGACCCAAGGAGGGGTGCTCAAGTTACCGGATTCCGTGAAGCGCCGGGTGGTCCATTCACTTTGCTGTAAGGGGCTGCCTCGCTTCAGGTTTTGGCGGGTAACTTGCCGCACCCGTAGTGGTCTAGGTTTCATTGTACAGGCTATCCACACGACCAGGGGAACATCGGGTTTCAGTAGCGGCTTTGTGAAACCCGGGGATCCCAGATTATCTGTATTATTCTGTGATGCTTATTACTTTTCTGTGATGTTGCATTTATCATGCCTGGAGCGATTATTATATATTTATATATACTAGTAGATGTTGTATATGTTTTGCACCGGTGCTAGTCCAGTCCCCGCTCTGTCGTTAGTTAAGTAACCTAACGGGTGATGACGGGACCCAGTGGCGAATGCGGATGGCATATACGTACATTATATTTTCGTTCTTTTCTGGTGTGATTAACTGATGGGACTGCATTGATTCTTATCAATGTAAAGATAAAACAAACCTATATTTGATATTGTTGGAACCAATTTTTAAAAAGTGTTATTACAAAGACGTTTCCTTTTGTTTTGCATAGTGATATTCGGTTGGAATATCCTGCACCTCATTCGACGAGGCAAGGGCCGATATCCCTTCACCGCGAGTGACCCCTTGGGCAGAAGCTTGCGTCAGGGTAATAACTTCACTATAGTCGATTACAAGTTGCTTTGCATCGCGGTATTCAGTTGGAATATCCTGCACCTCATTCCATGAGGAAAGAGCCGAGATCCCTTCACCGGGAGTGACCTCTTTAGCAAAGGTTTTCACCGCTATATTTTTGTAAAAAGCTATCAGGTTTCTTCAACGAGATCAAGTTCATTACGTTAAAGGTTTTTCGCCAAAAACCAGCCGTAGCCCTCCGTCATTTCATATGAATGGTCAGTAGTATTCAAGCTATGTTTGTTTGGCCCTTAGTCAAGACATAGTGATTGGTAGCTGCTGGGGTGTTCACATGTTGCATAGATACATGCGTTGGTTTGGGACAGTCGTATTACTTTGTTGGCCCTTAGTCAAGAGTATGTACGGGTGGGTTCAAATCAACCTGGATAATGACGAGAAGAACTTGACATGTGACTTATGATTTGTTGGCTTTTAGTCAAGGTCATAAGAGCATGGGGTAAAAATCATATCAGGAGTTTCAAACATACAGGAAACTTGCCAGGCATGCGCATACCTTCTGGAGTGTGATAACTTGAGTGGCTTCCATCAAGTTATCATGCGATGATAGTTGGATCCCGATTCTCACTGATGAGTTGGTTTACTCTTCGGGTGAACCCAACTAATTCTTCTTTCAGGTTTGGAGGAGAATTTGAGATTACAGTGAGAGGTTTCCTGATTATATAAAGTGATAACCATTTTGATTTAGGTTAGAGTGCACGCAGAGTGTTTCTTTACTATCTCTCTCTTTGGTAGCGACCTTTGACCGACCCTAGACTATGACTCAGTAACCAAGTTGACCGAACCTTCTTAAAATACTGGTTTTTGGATTGTCTAAAGTTGCATAAGTCATTGCCGCTCCTTCTTTTACCCTTTGTATTTCTCAGAACACCCCGTATTACTATGGACATCCACTTTCATTGGATAGATCCATCGTATGGTTATATACGAACTCGAAGGGACTTGTTCGAGGATGGATCAAGGTTCAAGAGAAATAGAATTGATTTATTCAGTTGTCTTTTATTATCACCTTCTCTCAGGTTGCGAGGGCTCCTTGGTCTAGGAGAGTAGACCTATTACGCTTATTGGATAGCCTTATTCCAAACCATAGGCAGATGCCGAAAGGTAGGGAATGAAGAGAACCAATTAGCCTAAGTAGGGTGTGCAAAAGGTAATATGTAAAGACAAAATAAAAGGATTAGAAAGAGGGCAAAGTAAATTGCGACTGTTATCATTCACGACCAAACCGCGTACTTCATCGCCACTCCTATTTCACCTTTAATAGAATAAGGTATTATTCAGTTGTCTTTTATCACCACCTTCTCTCAAGTTGCGAGTACTCCTAGGTTGAGGAGGGTACACCTATTATGCTTACTGGATAGTCTTCTTTCAAACCATAGGCTGGTGTCGAACAGTAGGGAAGGAAGAAAACCACTTAGCCTAACGATGGTGTACAGAAAGTAATGAATAAAGACAAATAAAGGGATTTGGAGAGGTAACAAACAAATATACGGTTAAAGTCATAAATTGGATTATGGAAGAGGCATTACTAGGAATACCAGGATACCCCTACGAAACATTTCCATGTTTCAGTGCATTATTAAAGGAGAACTGATTTCCCGATTAGATACTTACTCTAGGGTATGTATTTACCAGGTATGATTCTCACATCTGTATGGTTTTACAAATGATGAGTGGGAGTAATTTATTGGTTAGGTGATCATCCTCATTATATCGGAATTCGTTGTAATTGGTGATATTTGAGGAAATCGCCTTGGTAGAGTTTGCAACCTACGACGCACAGGTTTTGAGTTATTCAACTCAGCGGACTTATACAGAGTATTGTATATTGTCCAATGTCCATCCGGACAAAGGGGTAGGTCCTCGTACTATGTTCTGTTTACTTGTGACTTCTCTAGTTTTTAGACAAGTGTTTCGTAAAAATACAATGTCTGAGTTATGAGAAGTTGTGGGTATAAGAATAAAGTAGAGAACCAGGTATAGCAAGTATCGGGATTCTTCAAAGTGATAGAAGATGTAGATTCTTATGATTGGTATTCAGTTGATAGTAATGGTTTTGAGAAACTTGTTTCTCTTTCGGGTTACTCATAATTGGATGTATTCCTAAGTTGAGTAATACTGATTAGCCTCTCTCCATTAAGTTGATATGCACTGGAGACAGTTGCATGGTTTGAATCTGGTTCCAGTTAAATTAGTGCCTCTAGTTCTATATTGTATATAGAATGGTTCATATCTTAACGATGTTAAGATACGGGGAGTTGTCCGGCTTATGCTTAAAACCGGACTCTGGATAACTCAAGGCACGTTTCTGTAATGGCAGTTTGTGGGTTGACCCTGGCTTTGACGAGGGTTGACATTTCTACCATCTGGAAGATCAATAGTGATATTGTTCTTGACTCGCCACAGTTTTATTAAAATGGGTTTTTTCAGAAAACAGTAGTGCGAGTATGGTAGAACTGGAAGTGATTCCAGAACCGCAAACGATTACGGAAAATTTAATAGGACCTATATATTCAATCAGGTTTGACATTCCAATAGCCCCTCAGCAGATATGGTGGGTAACCTCAGACACCCGAGAGGTACTCCGGTAGCCTCAAGGACGGTGACAGGGAGGTTCTTGTTTACCCAGACTTGAAACTACTGTTGTTCCAGACTATGAGACCCGGCAGGAGGATATGTATAGCGTCGTTCTAAACTAGTTTTAGAAGTACACGTATATATTATTCTGCCAGAGGGTTGTTGTGGTCAGTGGGAGCAGCGGAAGCATAATGGACAAGTAGCTTATGTCTATTTATAGGCTTGAGCAGATATAACGGAGATAAGATCATCTAATTTTGATGTAACCGTCATGGCTTTGACTTCATCAGAATAAGGGATGGATCTATTAAGAAGGCAGTTGGGTATGATGTCCTGGTATTTGGATGACATACACAGAGTAGGAAGTAAAATTCCTATACTACGATCGGTTGTACTTTGATCGTCACACAGTTGTTTCTCCACAAAGGACATGGATATAATATCAGACATTCTGGTTACTAGATCTAGAATTGGGTATTTTCCCAATTTGGGTACTTTGACAGTATTCTAATGGTATTTTAGAATAGATGACTCCTGGCATGGTGGTGTACCTGCAGTTGATGGAGTCACCCTCTCTAAAGGTGTCTTACAGACTAAACTGGAGAGGGATGTGGATGATTGACAGATCACTTGCTTAGGCAATTGAGTCAATCATGAGATGTCAAGTACCATACCAGATGTTGTTTATGCACTAGATGAGATAAGTTTATAGTAATCCAATCCTGGAGAAACATTAGGAAGCAGTTTTAGAACATGAATGGATGTTCTATGGATTTGATAATGGCAGCCTACTTGAGGAGACGGTTATCATTCCAGGCTTCCAAAGTGACCTGGATGACAGAGTGAATGTCAGAGTTATAGTTTTCCCTCTGACGAGGGATAGTATTATGGACAAGTGGTCCAAGAGGATACTGTGGGAGGCATGGTGCGCGATACTGATAAGGTTTAGTTATCAATACAGTCTAAGAAGTTTGGATTTGGAGTTCATTTATGAACTAGGTCCCATCAGATATCCAGACATATTCTAAGACACCTATTACTCGATTCGGGAGATGGCTTTCTCCGCGAACTTGAGATTAAGAGAGACATAGAAAGAAACATCAGGGCGGATCCACTCACTGAGGCTATAAGTATGCGACATTGTAGTAATAGCCTTAAGTGCACGTGGGAGATTGTTGGATATAGTGCCCTCTAAGTCAATTATTGGATCACAGGTACGTGATTGCAATGATTGAGGGAGGACCTATACCGATATGACTTTCTTACTAGAGATGATAGTATGCTATCTGGTTTGTCTTTATCATCATATACATGCTTTAGTTCACTATTGCATGTTGATAGAGCCCATAGGATTCTTGCTAGACTGCCAGCAGTATGATGGCAATCATATACGTGGGAGCTGGGGTCTGTAAGCACATCCTTAAAGTGTCCCTAGTCGTGGGAGTTTCGAGACAGGGCATCGATACTCCAGAGTAGACTAGTGTATACAGTCGATACCCCGACAAAAGACGGTGGCCGGTCTCACAAGCCATTGGTGTCAGTTGCTTTACCTAAGATGTATACAAGTGCTCATTGAGTACACCGGACAGGACTTGCCGAGAACATGCTAGTTGGTATTATATATATCGTCAGATAGCAGTTCCTTGGTGACATGTGTACAGGTTAGTTTGTCGACCTGAGATCGTCATTTTTCTCGTGTGAGTTCCTGATTGATAGGATACGAGCGTGTTCAAGTTTAAGTTTAAATACCGCAATCAAGACGGTTTCGCACGTAGCTAGCCGGTTGAGTACGGGTCGTCCGCAGGGAAATGGGAATCTTTTTCTATGTGTTTTTCGACGAGTTAAGTCCGGTTGTTCAGATTTTGTTTGTAACTATCTAAGTGTAAGTTGATATTTAAAGAGAGCTTGTTAGGGTTAGGATTAGGTTAGTTTGAGTTAGGAGTCTCCACATCTTTCGTTGCCCCACTTAATATCGGTGTTACGGTAATCGGCAACAACGGGGATTAGCACGACTAGGAAGGAACTTGCGAGTATAAGCTAGGCTTTCCAACACATAGTCCTTCCTTTTGGTGCTTGTCCGTCCGTTCTTGGCTCTTATCCATAACCTCCGGTTAATTCAACCACAACCGGTCTCACTACGGAATCACCGCTATCATGTAGGATAGGGTGCCGTAAGGAGCGGATTGTGGTTCAATTAACGGGAGTCGATTTAAGTTGTTGGGCAAGGAAAGAGTGAGAGAGATTTCCTTCTCTCAAACTTCCCTTATCCTACCCTAACAAGTATAAAACTACTCACACTTCATCATACGGAAAAATAAAACAAACAAAAGAGGAAGATAGAAAGAAGGAGACTAGAAGAATACGACTAACTATTTGCGACCTCACCTTGGCGAGGATCAAGCGTAAGTATCATTGTCGTATGAATGATAAAGAAAAAGAGAGAAGAAATAAACAATAAGGAAATAACAACAACTACTTAACGAATTAAAATTACAACAAGCATAAAGATAAGGAGACAAGCATGATAATAAAATGGTCTTCTTTATTCATCACTCTTCACTCAAAAGCTCACCTACAAGTTTAATGGAGAAGAGGTGAGAAGAGGAAGAAGAACATGTAACTAAAACCTAGCAAAAGAAATACAAGAATTGGACCCTTTCCTTCTCAACTTCTGGGCTATTTATAGGCTGGAGAATGGAAATCTAGGGCAACCACCAGAACACCCTTACAATGACAAAAATACCCCTTAAAAAGTTTTGTCTGCCGCCACTATTTGGCCGCGGATCCGCGGCCTGGACCCACCTTTGGCCGCGGATCCGCGGCTGTTCAGTTGAATTGGGCCCCCCAACTTTTGGTGCTGGCCTGATCTGTTGTCTATATTATTCTGGTATATGTATTTTCTTATAATTGCTCCACGAATTTTCCAGAATTCTGTTGAGGGTAAGGTGGACTTTTTGTCAAGATTTTGTCATGTTTGCCTCGAGCTCCGCGTAGATCTCTTGGATTTTGTGCTACCATTGAGCCTTGTGCATGAGAATGACATTGATTTGATCTTTTGTCTTCCTATTGATATCTGGCAACATACGGATGAAGAGCAGAGACCGTGTTTTTATCTGTGGTTGGCAGGAACCCGGATTTTTTCGTGTTTTCCATGAATTTCACCGTTTTAGAACCGAGAACCTGTATCCTGCATTTGACTAGCAAACACGGCTCAAGAGTATCTACGGATATGCAAATGTGATAAAAATTGGGCGGTATGAAAATGCAAAAATCTGATATGAACAAATACCCCCAAACTTATCATTTGCTCGTCCCGAGCAAAGCCCATTTATTCACAAAAAATTTCCTAACCTCACTTTCGCAGGGAACGCGATTGCACTGAGCATGTGCAACAAGCCGTTAAACCTCTAGGTGTCCCTAGTAGGAGGAGTGTTGTCTCCTGAGGGTTTTCAGCGGATTACACCCACAAAATCCGGTCAAGCTAGTTTTGTAAAATAACTAAGATTCAAACCCTAAAGTTTTGTTTTAGAAAATAACAATTCTATAATCCTAAGTCTAGACTATCGAACCTTTATTTTTCACACCTCGCTTCTTATTTAACTACAGATTTTATATGTCTTTACGTGCAGTGCAAATAGGGTCGTTAAGTTCCAGAAGGATCGATTAAAGTCATCATGTCGCACAATAAAGCCCAGATAACAATTTTAAAAGGATCACATAAGTTTTATAAAGAGTTAAGCATTTTTCAAGTTTCGTTTTCCAGTAAGGTTTCAACTTCAGATTTTCTATCTTCCTTAACAGGAAACTAAGTCGTATTTTTCATTCCACCTTTTTCTTGTTTTCATTTCATACACACCACTGTGAACGTGCAATAGTCTTTATCAAAGAGTAAAACCTTCATATCTCCGTTAAAAAATTTTTTTTTTATAAAAGCCTGTCTTTTATCAAGATTATTCTCACACAAAGGACCGTTAGGAATTTTAACTCGGAGAGAACACTTGCTTGACTTTGTTTTAAAACTGGACTTTCTAGGCTTCTTAGCGAGCTTTGAGCCAATGCACCCAAACCAGTTGGTTTTAGGGCATTAGGTGTAGAAACACTCCAGCGGACTTAATTACTCAAGTTACTTAGGTCCAAAAACAAAAGACAGTTGGGCGTGAAAATCAGATGATTTAATACGAACGGAGATATAACCGGCAGTTCAATTATTCTTTTTTTTTGGATAAAAGACGTGTTTAGTGAGTTTGGTGTGTAATCATTCCAATCAAGTTTCCGATGGGTTATTTTTCAGACTTAGCTCCAATTACGGCCTCAATAATATTCCTTCATATTCGCTTTACTTCATAAACTATTCTTGACATTACTTATTTCAGAACAAACCTATTTGATCCTCAGAAAATCATTTATCTGTTTAAAAGTTTAAACATGAAAGACTTGTCATCTAATTCCCAAAATCTTACGACACGTGTAGTGTGATGTAAAGACGTATATCAGCTATAGTTAACTTCAAAGGAGAGTTATCTTTCAGGTTTTCAAAATCCAAACATAAGATCTAGTTATTCCTATTTTTTCAAACAAAAACCGTCGAATGTTGAATCAGAGTTCTTCCACAAGCTAACTTGACAAAAAAGTTTTTATATTTTTAGAAAATTATGGATTTTATGGATATTAATATGCAGATGCAAAATATACATATGAATGCGAAGGTAAGAAATGCGTACCGAGTGTACCCCCAAACTTAAACTGGACAGTGTCCTCACTGTCGTAGCATGAAGAGAGCAGTTGGAAGGTTCAAAATTGTCGGTTAGTGATACACAAATTTTTATTTGTTTTTTGTTTTTAAAGAAAAGAAAAAGAATATACACAAATATAAACAAAATGGTTTGTACATACCCCCAAACTTATTTGGAACAGTGTCCACTGTTCTTGGCTGGATAACCGAAGTTTGGAGGTAAGCAGAGGAAGATCATTCAAGGTAAACCGGCTCCTGTAAGAACAGGAGCTCCTCTGTTGGTTCGGCGCTAAGGTACGGTTTGCATCGGTGTCCATTTACCTTGAAGAGTGAACCGTCCTTTGGATTTTCCAAATCCAAAGCGCCCTGCGGATACACATTCCGCACAAAATACGGCCCTTTCCAGCGAGATCTCAGCTTTCCAGGATGGAAGTGAAGTCGGGTGTCGTAAAGAAGTACCTGCTGACCAGGTACGAAGGTTTTGCACACAAGGTGTTTATCATGAAACACCTTCGTTCGATTCTTAACGACAACCGCGTTGTCGTAAGCCTCATCCCTAAGCTCGTTCAGTTCGTTCAACTGCAGCTTCCGATGGCTGCCCGCGTCCTCAAGAGACAGATTCAGCTCCTTTATCGCCCAAAATGCGCGATGCTCGATTTCGACAGGAAGGTGGCAGGCTTTTCCGTACACAAGCCGATAGGGAGACATGCCAAGGTCGGTCTTATAAGCGGTTCTAAATGCCCAAAGGGCATCAGTGAGTTTCAGAGACCAATCCTTACGGTTCTTGGAAACCGTCTTCTCCAATATCTGCTTGATTTGCCGATTTGAAACCTCGGCCTGCCCGCAGGTTTGGGGGTGGTTGGGCGTAGAGAGCTTATGATTTATGGAGTATTTCCGCATCAAGGCTTCGAAAGTTTTATTGCAGAAATGACTTCCATTGTCGCTAATGATCGCTCGGGGGTGCCCAAACCGTAAGAAAATGTTTTCTTTAAGGAACCTAACGACAACCTTGTTGTCGTTAGTCCGGCTGGGCACAGCCTCGACCCATTTAGAGACGTAATCAACAGATAGAAGAATGTACAAGTTCCCAAAAGAGTTGGGAAACGGCCCCATGAAGTCTATCCCCCAAACATCGAAAATCTCCACAACCAAGATCGGTTGGAGCGGCATCTCGTTCCTCCGGGATATCCGGCCCATGTGTTGGCACCGGGAGCAAGTCTTGCAATAATCGTGAGCGTCTTTGAAAAGTTGTGGCCAGTAGAAACCACATTGCAAGATCTTCTCAGCTGTCTTTCTGGGCCCAAAATGCCCGCCACACGCTTGATCGTGGCAAAATGACAGCACACTCTTGAATTCCTCATCAGGGACACACCGACGAATAATCTGGTCGGGACAGTACTTGAACAAGTAGGGTTCGTCCCAGTAAAAGTGTTTTACTTGGGATAAGAAGCGAAGTCTGTCCTGACTTGACCATTCGGTCGGTAGTAATCCTGTGGCCAAATAGTTCACAATATCTGCGAACCAGGGTTCGCACGATACTGTCAAGAGTTGTTCATCCGGGAAAACGTCATTGATCGGAATTGGAAGCGAAGGCGAAGAAGGAAGTCGTGAGAGATGATCGGAAACCACGTTTTCACATCCTCGTTTGTCCTTAATGACAAGGTCAAACTCTTGAAGCAAGAGGATCCAACGGATTAACCGAGATTTGGCATCTTTCTTCGCAAAAAGATGGCGCAGAGCTGAATGGTCAGTGTAGACAATGACTGGAGAGCCGATGAGGTAGGGCCTGAACTTTTCTAAAGCAAATACAACAGCTAAGAATTCCTTCTCAGTTGTTGTATAGTTAAGTTGGGCGTCGTTCAGGGTCCGACTCGCGTAATAGATTACGTGCGGCATCTTGTTGATGTGTTGTCCAAGGACAGCACCGATGGCAAAGTCGGATGCATCGCACATAATCTCGAATGGGTGCGTCCAGTCAGGGGAAGAAAGAACGGGAGCAGAAGTGAGTGAGCGTTTCAGTGACTCGAATGCAGTCACACAGCTCGAGTTGAAGTCAAATGGTGTATCCTTGGCCAGCAAAAGAGTCAAGGGCCTAGCAATCTTGCTAAAGTCCTTGATAAACCGTCTATAGAAACCGGCATGGCCAAGGAAGGCTCGGATATCTCTGACGCAATGGGGAGGAGGCAGATTGGAAATGACCTCAATCTTTGCTTTGTCAACCTCTATGCCATTTTGCGAGATGATATGTCCTAAGACAATACCTTCGCGTACCATGAAGTGGCATTTCTCCCAGTTCAAAGTGAGATTCTTGTCCTTACATCGGGTAAGGACAGCGTCAAGATGCAGCAAACACTCGTCAAAGGAGTCGCCGAAAATGGAGAAGTCATCCATGAAAATCTCCAGAAATTTCTCCACCATGTCTGAGAAAGTCCCCATCATACACCGCTGGAAGGTAGCGGGCGTATTGCATAACCCAAAGGGCATGCGTCGATATGCAAATGTGCCGAAAGGACAAGTGAAAGTGGTCTTGTCCTGGTCTTTTTCGGCGATGGGAATTTGATTATAGCCAGAGTAGCCATCAAGAAAGCAATAGTACTCATGTCCGGCCAATCGTTCGAGCATCTGGTCAATAAAAGGTAGCGGAAAGTGATCTTTCCGCGTTGCAGCGTTGAGTTTTCTGTAATCAATGCAAACTCGCCACCCGGTTTGGGTGCGAGTAGGGATTAACTCATTCGCCTCGTTGGTTATGACCGTGATGCCCGACTTCTTGGGGACAACGTGAATGGGGCTAACCCACTGGCTATCAGAGATAGGGTAAATGATACCACTATCTAGACATTTGACGATCTCCTTCTTCACAGCCTCCTTCATGACTGGATTAAGACGTCTTTGTGGATCCCGGGCTGGTTTGGCATCATCCATCAGATGAATGTGATGCTCAACGATCAGGGGACTAATCCCCTTGATGTCCGCCATGGACCAGCCAAAAGCTTGCCTGTTGCTGTGCAAGACCGCGAGAAGGGCTTTCTCTTGCTCTGGAGCTAGAGAAGCCGAAATGATGACAGGGAGGGTCTCGTTCTCACCTAAGTAAGCATACTTAAGGTGAGACGGCAATGGCTTGAGTTCGAGCGTTGGAGGTGAAATGATGGAAGGCAAGACTAGTGCAAAGGTCTCGAACTCAAAGGACTCCAGCAAAGGTTCAAAACGAGTGTAGGCAACCGAGTCGGATGGTTCAGGTAACTCATCCGAAAAGTCGAAAGATTCAAACTCGGGTTGTGCGCGGCTAAGATCGTTCGAGAATGTGAAACACTCTATTCGTTGTCGGGCGCAGAAGCAGCAGCAGGTTCGAAGAGAAACGCACTAGTGGCGTCAAGATTATCGTGTTCAAACAGAAACTCCTCGAATTCACACTCTTCGGGGGTGATCTCCTGGATCGAGCAGACATCCAGTATATGAGCATTAGGTTCGGCGGGCTGATTCCCCAACCTAAAAATGTTGAGTTCAATTGTCATATTTCCAAAAGAGAGGTTCATCGAACCATTGCGACAATTGATCACAGCATTTGAGGTTGCGAGAAATGGGCGACCGAGTATCACCGGAATTTGATTCCGGGGGTTAGCTACAGGCTGTGTATCTAAGACAATGAAGTCAACGGGGAATATGAAGTCCCCGACTTTTATTAACACATCCTCTAGCTCACCCCTAGGATGGGTGATTGATCGGTCGGCCATCTGGAGAGTGCAGTGTGTGGGTTTCAGCTCTCCGACGCCTAATTGCTCGTATACTGAATACGGGAGCAAGTTAACACTGGCACCAAGATCTAATAGTGCGCGGTTGATGTTCTTATCCCCAATAGTAATTGAAATCGTAGGACAGCCAGGGTCCTTCCGTTTTTGTGGTAAAGATTGGGTAAGGGCATCACTCACAGCACTAGCCAAGAAAACTTTCTTGGGTACCTGAGACTTCCTCTTTTTCGTGCACAAGTCCTTTAAGATTTTCGCGTAAGACGGGACTTGTTGGACAACATCTAAAAGAGGAATGTTAATGTTAACTTGCTTGAATAACTCCAAAATCTTCTCCATTTGTGGATTTTGTTTGTTAGACCTCAACCGGTTTGGAAATGGAACATTTTGAAAATTGGTTGAGTCTAATGCTGGAGGAGGAGATTTTGGAGTTGGAACGGATCCCAGAATAGGTGTTTTCGTGGAGTGAGAAGTGGGTCCGTTCAGAGCAGAAGAAGAAGAGGGAGAGCCTTGTGAAGAACGGAGAATAGGCTCAGAAGACGAAGAAGAAGAAGCAGGAGAAGAAGAAGAAGAAGAAGAAGAAGCAGCGGCCGGGGTGTCATCGTTGATCCGTTTGCCAATGTTGTTTTGCAGCACCCTCCCTGATCTCAGTGTGGTCACGGCACTCACATTATGGTTTTGTTGTTCAAGAGCAACATGTGCATTATGTGGGTGGCCGGGATTTGGAAGTGGCTGGGACGGGAGCTTCCCCTTCTCTCGCTCGCTCAAGGCCGCGTTCAGCTGTGCAATCTGGGCCTCGATGGTCTTGATGCTTTGCCCGTGTGCGGCAGTGTGTTGCACTAAAGATTGAATCGAAGACTGGATGTTGGCGGTGGATTGAGTCGATTGTTTAACAAACGCCTCCAGACTTCGCTCGAGCGAGGAAACCTTATCAGTGTTTGACGGAACAAAATTGTTTGGTGGAAAAGAGTTGTTCGGTGCAAAGTTGTTTGTCTGGTTTTGGAAGGGTTGGGGTTGGAAGGGCTGCTGATACTGAGTTTGTTGCTGTGCTTGTTGTTGCGGCGGAGGGGCCCTTTGGAAATTGTTTCCCTGGAATTGATTCTGATTCTGATTCCAGGCGAAATTGGGGTGGTTCCTCCAACCGGGATTGTAGGTGGAAGAGTATGGATCATTCCTCGGTCTTTGCTGGAAGGCAGCATTAACCTGATCCTGTCCTTGCGAGGGTGGATTGTAAGGACACTCTTCGGTCAAGTGGGAAGGATCGGAACAACAAGCGCAGATGGTACGAAGGGGGAGAACAGGTGTGGGGGCAGGAGCAGAAAATTTGCTCTCTATCGCTTCAAGCTTTCGTGTTATTGCAGCCATTTCAGCTTTCATCGCAATAGAGACATCGAGTTGGTGGATTCCTACCCTAGACTGACCGGTAGAAGTGGAGGTAGAAGAAGAAGAAGTCGGTCTAGTGCTCTCCCACTGTAGCGTTTGCTCCGCAAGATCGTCAAAGAACTGCCACGCTTCCTCGTCAGATTTGGATAGGAAGTGGCCCTGACAGATGGTTTCCAGCAACTGCTTCGTTGCTGGGTTCAGTCCCTCGTATAAGGTTTGGCAGAGCTGCCATTTCTCTATACCGTGGTGAGGACACTGAACAAGAAGGTCTTTGTATCGGTCAAAGCACTTCCAGAAGGGTTCAGAAGGAAGCTGGGAGAATTGGTTGATCTCATTTCGAATTCTTGCGGTTTTATGATTTGGGTAGAATTTTTTCAGAAACGCTTTAACAAACTCGTCCCAGCTGGTGATTGAGTGGGAAGCGGTGCTATACAGCCATTTTTCTGCGAGATCGCATAAAGTGAACGGAATGACCCGTAGACGTATAGCATCGTCCGACAACTGGGTTGTTTTCATCATGGCACAGACATTTTGAAATTTGTTAATGAAGATATAGGCATCTTCAGATTCAAGCCCATGAAAACGTGGAAGCATGTTGATGAAATGGGGCTTAATTTCAAAGTTGTCCCCATTGGCCGGAGGAAGAGAAAGGCAGGTGGGAAGTGCAGAACGGGTGGGGTAGAAACGATCCTGGAGCGCAATTCGCTGCGGCGCTACAACAGGCGGAGGTGGTGGAATACTGGTCTCCGTAGGAGGTGGAGCCAATCCAGCGGTGGTCAAAGAGATGTTCGGATTAAATCCCGACATCGCGGAAGAAGAGGTTGGTGAAGGTGAAGGTGAAGATGTATGAACAGAATTCCGGTCAACGTCGGAGTTGGCCGGCAAAGGAAGGGGTGAAAGAGGAGTGGACGGAGTATCGACTTCGGAGTCGATCGCGTAGTCGGTCGCGACTAACGTAACGCGGACTAGACGGGCGCTAGTGTCCCGAGTCCAAGCGGACATACACTAAACGAGTTTAGTATAGTCAAAGCGGAGAAGGTGAGGGTCAGAAAACGTCAATGAAGAAAGGCGATGGGTGTTGGGTGAAAATGGATTTGGCGACAAAAGGGCAAGTTTTTATAAAAGTTTTTGATTTTTTCTTTTTTTTTTGTTTTTAGAAAGAGATTTACAGAAATATGTACGGAAATACGGCTTAAGCAATCACAAACAAGATATGCACAATCACACCTAGATCTAGGGTAACCTAGGTCTACTAGACCTGCTCCTGAACTTGATTGTTGAAGTTAAACAATGTCGAGAAACGGGCTTAAAAATACACTGATCACGAGGCCAAGTAAGTGCAGAGATAAGGGGAGGTTGTCCAACGCTTTCGCGAAGTTCCTTAATTAAATAACCCTTTCTCTTTCGGCGGTTGTGCCTTTAACACTTTCCTAGACACCCCGTAAACAATATACGGTTAAGCGAGGTTCTAAACAAGGTTTATCTTCTCCTAATGAGCGCGAAGTCCTTAGGGCTGAAGTCTAGTATTTTTTTAATTTACAATGGACAATGCATATGCTTTAGTGATTTTTGGGGTCCTGGGAAGGGTGATGAAATCCCCACCCAATCTGGATTGGTTTCAAGCCCCTTAAGTCCGTATTAAAGAATGCAAAACAGTAACAAATCAACTGCAAACAATTTTTATTTGCGGCGCAAAGAATCCTGCACAAGAACAGTTTATTGGAAGGGGGAGAAGAATTTGCGCAAAGAAGGCTGCAGAAAACACAATTCAGTGGAGTTCAGAGGAGTGGAGAGAGGCAGAGAAACTCACAAAAAAAAAAATTTGAAACCCTGAAGGCAACAGTTAGCCGCGTTTCCGCGGCCAAACGCATGAAATGGCCGCGGTTCCGCGGCTATGTGGGGGTATTGGGCTTCAAAAATTTCTGTGTGTGCTGCTGTGGTTGTCCCCTACTTGTCTGGATGTGCTGATTCTTGATGTGCTCACTGTATCTGCTCCAGATTTTAACAGTAGACCGTCTCCTCCGTTTTGGTCCGTCGCGGTGTAGCCGGGAAATGTGGGTCTATCTTCCCACGTCTTTGGCACTGTACTTGAACTCCGTATTTTCAATCGTCTTGGCCACGGAACTTGAACCTTGTATTTTCCTTCATACTTGCACAAAAACTAATCAAAAATAACAAGATGGTTTTGTTTACAATGTATATATATATATTTTTTTTTTCGGTTAGAGTGATACTTACAAATTAACCCGAAATTTCACAAAAAAACAAACTACCGTCTCCCCGGCAACGGCGCCATTTGATTAATAGGATACGAGCGTGTTCAAGTTTAAGTTTAAATACCGCAATCAAGACGGTTTCGCACGTAGCTAGCCGGTTGAGTACGGGTCGTCCGCAGGGAGATGGGAATCTTTTTCTATGTGTTTTTCGACGAGTTAAGTCCGGTTGTTCAGATTTTGTTTGTAACTATCTAAGTGTAAGTTGATATTTAAAGAGAGCTTGTTAGGGTTAGGATTAGGTTAGTTTGAGTTAGGAGTCTCCACATCTTTCGTTGCCCCACTTAATATCGGTGTTACGGTAATCGGCAACAACGGGGATTAGCACGACTAGGAAGGAACTTGCGAGTATAAGCTAGGATTTCCAACGCATAGTCCTTCCTTTTGGTGCTTGTCCGTCCGTTCTTGGCTCTTATCCATAACCTCCGGTTAATTCAACCACAACCGGTCTCACTACGGAATCACCGCTATCATGTAGGATAGGGTGCCGTAAGGAGCGGATTGTGGTTCAATTAACGGGAGTCGATTTAAGTTGTTGGGCAAGGAAAGAGTGAGAGAGATTTCCTTCTCTCAAACTTCCCTTATCCTACCCTAACAAGTATAAAACTACTCACACTTCATCATACGGAAAAATAAAACAAACAAAAGAGGAAGATAGAAAGAAGGAGACTAGAAGAATACGACTAACTATTTGCGACCTCACCTTGGCGAGGATCAAGCGTAAGTATCATTGTCGTATGAATGATAAAGAAAAAGAGAGAAGAAATAAACAACAAGGAAATAACAACAACTACTTAACGAATTAAAATTACAACAAGCATAAAGATAAGGAGACAAGCATGATAATAAAATGGTCTTCTTTATTCATCACTCTTCACTCAAAAGCTCACTTACAAGTTTAATGGAGAAGAGGTGAGAAGAGGAAGAAGAACATGTAACTAAAACCTAGCAAAAGAAATACAAGAATTGGACCCTTTCCTTCTCAACTTCTGGGCTATTTATAGGCTGGAGAATGGAAATCTAGGGCAACCACCAGAACACCCTTACAATGACAAAAATACCCCTTAAAAAGTTTTGTCTGCCGCCACTATTTGGCCGCGGATCCGCGGCCTGGACCCACCTTTGGCCGCGGATCCGCGGCTGTTCAGTTGAATTGGGCCCCCCAACTTTTGGTGCTGGCCTGATCTGTTGTCTACATTATTCTGGTATATGTATTTTCTTATAATTGCTCCACGAATTTTCCAGAATTCTGTTGAGGGAAAGGTGGACTTTTTGTCAAGATTTTGTCATGATTTGCCTCGAGCTCCGCGTAGATCTCTTGGATTTTGTGCTACCATTGAGCCTTGTGCATGAGAATGACATTGATTTGATCTTTTGTCTTCCTATTGATATCTGGCAACATATGGATGAAGAGCAGAGACCGTGTTTTTATCTGTGGTTGGCAGGAACCCGGATTTTTTCGTGTTTTCCATGAATTTCACCGTTTTAGAACCGAGAACCTGTATCCTGCATTTGACTAGCAAACACGGCTCAAGAGTATCTACGGATATGCAAATGTGATAAAAATTGGGCGGTATGAAAATGCAAAAATCTGATATGAACAGTTCCCACTGTGCTTTGATTACTACCTTACCACGCTCAAAGGAGACGTGCAAACAGGTTTTAGTTGGGTACAGTCCCGAGCCACATGGAGGTAGTGAGCAGATCGTCGGGGATTCGTCTCTTCCGGTATTGGGGGTTGATGTCGCACAGTGCACGGGTGGCCATCACTAGAAATCCTCGGCCGAGGTAGTGGAGAATTATTGATTTGGATCAGTAGTTTCTCAGGAGGTGATGGGCTTCATACCGACACGAATTATCGCGTTATTAGGGGTCTGACTTTATCCACCCCCTAGACTCGATATGCGATACTCTTAGACGAACGGACCAGACTGTACGGATATTGTCACTGTCAGGCTCAGTAGGGTTTCTGGATGAGTTCGCTCGTCAGCTTCCCTTCCAATCAATACATAGGCAACCGTTACATATAGCTTTTACCTCTGACGTGCTAGTGGTTATACCCAGTGCCAGTGTGTTTATGAGTCATTAGAGTTCCCCACAGACAGCTTCCCAAGTTCGGGCAAAACGTTGTAGAGGCCGTATGGTTTTATGGCAGGGTTCGAAAAATGCACGTTCGTTTACGCACGTGTCATATTTCGGGCAGATAATTCTGGTCGGCTTTGGTTTAAGCCGGATCCGAGTATTATACTGTGTAGATATAATATTTTTGTCTCAGTTGCATTTGTATTCGGTAGTAATACAAATGCGGGTATGTTTATACTGTTATGGGGTTATCCTGAAATTCGTTTCGGGATAGCTTTTGGAAGTTGTCAATTTCCAGTTTTCTATCACCCGTCTTTAACATTCGGTTAAAGACGGATTTATCTTTTCTTGAGGTGAGTCATGTGTGTGTGGATGGTTTTAGAAGATTCTAGATGGTGACTAGGCTAGTGAGTCATTAGTGCATTAATTATTGCATTAATGGTTTTGGTGACTACGTTAGATGATTCATTGTTGCATTAATGATAAATGCAAGGTTTTAGATGAATCATTCTCTTCATTAATTGTTATGGTCACTCTCCCCTCTCCTACACTTATTCCCCTCTTGATATTGGCCGGCCACTTCTTTTGGTGGGCTAAGGTTGTGTTTTGGGAAAAGATTATGATAGTTTAGCTTCATGTAATTTCATATAGCTCATTTTTTTCCATCACCCGATTCCAAAAGGCAACTTCATTAACCGTTCGTCCATGGCTTTGGACGAAGTGAGACAAAGTGTTCTACTCATTCTCTACATCAATCTTGGTTATCTCTTTTAGCAAACTTGATGATCGAGTTGCCTCGGTTCAGAGGCGGGAGCCCGTTTAAAGATCCGTTGACGTGGTGCCACCGGGACGAAAAGACTGGAGATCTAGGAGATCGGAGCAGGCGCAACAAAGCGTGGGATGATGGCTGAAGACCGAAGGACTCGGATCGTTCGGTATAACATTTCTACCCACTTTGTAGTTTGTTAGTTTAGCAATAATGGCAGATCCGGGTTATAGTACACGATAGCGCAGTTTATAAAAGTTTTTGTTCCGCATTTGGCGTCTGTTAGACGGCCGAGGCGCTACCGTGGACTTTCAAATATATCATATATACTATAAACAGTATTTATCACAACATATCAAATGATCACATCACAGATATCGCAGCAGAAGAAACATATGAAACATTGGATATACTAGGATGTCCGAGTTTTATTTTGAGCCTCAATAAAACACAGATTCCACGGTCGCGATGAATAGCCAAACCCACATCTCTAGACCCCTACGAGAGAGACATGCAACCCTACCAATTTTAGAGTTAGGAAACCCGGACTCGACTTCTCGAGTTGGTCTCCCACTGGACTCTAGAACCCGGTTACTTGTGCTCTCCTCCTTGGGTCTACTTAATGCGGAAAAGTAAATAATATACAATGGTGACATCATCCTCATCCCGGAAGTATCCCAATAAAAGAATATTACATACAATGAATTTTACATGAATTGAAAATAAAAACCCTCATCTCACATAAAACCCCCGGCTATTCAAAAACGCGACGATCCAATATAACATATCCAGCATCACATAACATCACATGTCATCAACGTAAGTAAATATGCGCATCCCAATTGTCGTTGACATATAGCAACGAAACCGGCGATATCACATATCACACTTACGGTCGCAGAAAAGAAAGTGTAAAACTACAACATTTGGAATCCACAATCTCTTTAGACATCGTAAATCAGAAATATCACATACTTCGCATTTCATGCCTAACTCTATGAATTCCACATATTGTATCACATTCCAGATAAATAGACAGTATTAAACTTTCCGATCGAATAATCAAATACCCAAGATTTCCTTAATAGCTCAACACTTGAGCGGAGTTCAAAAATTCCAGAATACGTCACAGGAGCAATGGTCCAGTCGTAGAAGGGTCAAGCCAACTCCTCACATGTGACACGCCGTACTGCCTCAAACCCTAAGCTTTAGAGGCGGTTCAGACGGTCACATAATCGAGTTAAGGTTTGTGTTCTTCTAGAGGGTCCATCACGTTACTTGCACGTTTTTCCGAAAGATTTAAACCCGAGAAAAATTCAACACTTGAAAGTTTTTTGTGCCAGGAAAAATGAGTTAATGATATCCGTTCGAACATTTTAATACTTTCTACATTATCCGGAAAACATATCGAAATTAAATTTTCCGATCGAATAAACGTAAACAAAATAATCCCCAGAACACTCAACACTTGAGGTAGATTAAAAATACCCAGAAAATAGCAATAAAAATACGGGCATTACTGTGCAAAACCCAAAGCAAAATCTCACTGTACGGCCGTGGATCCGCGGCACAAGCAGGGTATTGCCATGGTTCCGCGGCGGTCCGTACGACTTTCTTTGTCGTTTTTCACAGTAATACCTAAAATTCCCTGCTAAATTTTTTAGGTATTTTTAATACAGAACAAATCGCATTTTTAAAATTTGTCCAGAGAGGGGGTTAAAATGACGTTTCGGGGTTCGATCGGGGTTTTAACTTCGTATACACGTCGCCTAATACTCTAGCCAGGCTCTGATTCCACTGTAGGGTTACTAGGCACTGTAACAAGGTTCTACAAGGCGTCAACCATGCCCGATTAAAATTTTATCCGTGCCGAACAACCCTAAACAAGATCTTTGCTAGATTATTAGGGTTTCACATGCAAGTAAATATCAATTACGACTAAGTGAATACGAAATACAACCTTTGTAGATCGGTCCTTCACTTCTAAAGCTCCTTGTTGTAGTCCCTTCGCTGCGATCATGGTTCTCCCGAGCTCTTGCATGGCTTCATGAGGCAAAAGAAGTGTCCTTGCTTGAAGTCTTCGAGGCCAAAGATGATCTACGTCGAAGGAATACCAACTCAAGCTCCTACTTCACTAACTAGAGAATTAGTGAAGCAAACACCCTAAACTAAAGTGCTAGTCTAGTATAGGATGGAGAAATAGGAAGTGGGTTCACTTTAGAATTAATTTTCTCACAATGTTTCTCATTTTGGATCAAACCCTAGAGAGCTTTTCAGCTCAAGGAAGAAGATGAACAAAATAAAGAGAGAAGGAAAGTGATCAAGTCAAGTGAGCTAACCATGGGTGAGTGAGTATCATATACTAACTCATGTAGAGACATAACCATGGCTAATCCAAAATGGTTAGGTTAATAAAAATCTAAAGTAAAACAAAGTGGACTTTGTCAAAGCATCCACAAGCTTCTACAAGCTTTATGTTTATGACCAAAGCTCCACTAATTTGTAATTACCTTAAATAAATATAAACCACCATTTAAAATAGAATGGTGTATGTCTTGCACACCCATGAATGATGTATCAACAACCATGATATAAAAAGAAAACACATTTTAATATATATCACATATATATTAAAGTTGTGCATATGTGAGAATAATCCTTAAGTGAACAAATGTTAGTTAATGTAAATTAGTATATCATATATACAACTATACACTAAATTATTAAATTAACACTTGACTTAATAATCCGGTTATATCTCATATAACCGACTAACATCCAATGTATCAACTTATCGAATCAACACTTGATTCGATAACCCGGCTATACCACATATAACCGACTGATACAAAAAGTCGCGAGAATAGAATACGGTATCACATACATGCATTATTCTCGGTCCCGCACATATCACATACGTGCTCCTATTTCGTTTTGCCTGAGCCAGTAAAACCTCTATGTAGGACTCTAAAGACTCGTCAATAGGCCGGCAGTAGGTGATGATCACATCAAGCACCCACAAGCCGTCAGCGGTACTAGCTGGACGTAACGGCTATCCGGGTATTGAGCAATCAGAAGATCAGCAAGCAAGCCCACTCTAACTCCTATAAAAGCCTAACGGTAACACTTCCCGTACAGTCCGGTCTCGTCGTCTGATATGTCGCATATTAAGTCTATGGGTGGTAAACGTCAGACCCCAATAACCGATAAGTCATGCCGATGCGAGGCTCATAACTGGTCGAGAAACTACTGGTAACACTTACCAGTAAATCTCTAAACTAGCCTTGGCCAGGGACTTCCCTGTTATGGCCAATCGAGCATAGCACAACATCAACCCCCAATACCGGGAGAGACAAAACCTCTCCTATCGCTCATTGCCTCCATGTGACTCGGGACTGTACCCAAAAAACCACCGTTTTGCACGCCCTCTTAGATGTGGTAAGGTGGAAATCAAAGCACAGTGGGAATCACACAAGACACTATGACGATCTCAGGTCTACAGACTAACATGTACAAGTGTCACCAGAGAACTGCCATCTGTCGTGAGGTATAATACCATCTGGGAGTTCTCGGCAAGTCCGTCCAGTGTACCCAGTCTATACTGAGCACCCGTATACCATTTCTGATGTCAAACACCAATGGATATGGGATCATCCATTGCCCATCTCATGGGTCGAGAAGCGTATACGCTAGTCTACTCTGGTATATCGATGCCCTGTCTCGATACACCTACGACTAGGAACATTAAAGGATGTACTTATGGACTACTCTGTCCCCACTAGTATGATCTGTATCATAGTCCAGGTTGTCAAGTACACATCCTAAGGGCTTTACCAACATGTAACTATAAGACAACATCAAGAGACAAGTATACATGTTACGATAAAGAGCAACCAGATAGCATACTATCATATCGAGCAAGAAAGTCCTCTCTCTATATGTCCAAGCATCCAATATAATATACATCATCTGTACAATACTGGCCTCTAGGGCATACATACAACTAACAATTACTGATTTCAAGGAGGGCTTATACGGAAAATAGTTTTGCTCGGGATGATAGTATGCTATCTGATTTGTCTTTATCTTTCTTGTGTATACATTTTACTCATTATCACGTATCGCTAATACATGAGATAAAGCTCATAAGATCTTTGCGTTACTACCAGGATTATGATAGGGATCAAACTAGTGTGGCCTGGCAGTCCATAAGCATATCCTTAAAATTCCCAAGTCGTAAGAGTATTGAGACTGAGCATCGGTACTCTAGTTTAGACTAGTATATATGTTTCTTGACCTCGACTGAGGTGATAGTTGATCCCATAGCCATTAGTGATTGACACCAAAGATTGTATACAGGTGCTCATTAGGAATGAGTTTAACTGGACGGACTCACCGTGAACTCCTAGTTGGTATTATACCAATTGTTAGATAATAGTTCTCCGGTGACATGAGTATAGGTAGTCCTTAGACCTGAGATCGCCATAATGTCTTGTGTGTATTCCCACTATACTTTGATTACTACCCTACCATGACTGTACTGAGTTGTGCAAATAGATTATAGTTAGGTATAGTCCCAAATCACATGGAGGGAGTGAGCAGTCGAGAGGATTCGTCTCTTCCGGTATTGGGAGTCTATGTCGAGCTGTGCATGACATGACTATAACCAGAAGTCTATGGCCATAGACATTGAGATTAACTGATAAGGGTTACCGGTTGTATCTCTGGTGGTTATGAGTCATCTGTCAGCATGACTTATCAGGTTATTGGGGATCTGACAGATTCTAACCCAGACCTGGTATGAGATACTCTCAGACGAAGAGAACAGACTACATGTTGGCTATCACTGGTACTCTCTTATTGCATTCGGACGAGTTTGCTTATCGACCATTCTTTTGATTAAAACCTGGGTAGCCGTTACATACAGTTAGTGCCGCTGATGTGCTTGTGGGTTGACGGATTGTTAGTGTTTATGCCCTAGAAGGCCATTACTGTATCATACTAGTTTGTATATTACTTAATGGAAGCTTGGGATATTCACATGTGTATAACAGTCTTGCTAAATATGGTAGTATGCTACTTGGTTTTTCTATCTTAATATGTGAGTGTACGTATTGATAGAGCTCTTAGGATCTTGCTTGTCTACCAGCGTTGTGATGGCAGTCACACTAGTGGGGGCTGGGTAGTCTACAAGCACATCCTTATTCAGGTCCCTGGTCGTTGGATTATCGAGACAGAGCATCGATACTCCGGAGTAGACTGGTGTGTACGCTTCTCATCCCAGTTGGGGAGATGGTCTGTCCCACAGCTGTCAGTACGTCGTACTGGAGATAGTATGCAGGTGCTCGTTAGGTTACGGGTACACCGGACAGGACTCACAGGGAACTGTTGGTTGGTTTTATACCAGTCGTCAGTGAACAGTTCCCAGGTGACATGAGTACAGCACAGTCCGCAGACTTGACACTGCTACTTCGCCTCGAGTGTGTCCCACTGTTCTTAGATTGCTACCCTACCACGGCTCATCGGAGTCGTGCAAACAGGTAGCAGTTGGGTGCAGTCCCGAGCACTTGGAGGCAGTGGCGGTTAGACAGGATTCGTCCCTCCCGGTATTGGGAGTAGATATCGCGCTGTGTCAGAGAGCCATTACGCAAAGTCCCTGGCCAGGGCAAGCGAGATTTGCTGGTAGGTTCCAGTAGTTTCTCAGGGTGTAATGGGCTTCGCTCCGACACGACTTATACCGCTATTAGGGGACTGACGCTTGTCGCCCCCCTAGGCCCGATATGCGATAGTCTTGGACGAACGGACCGGACTGTATGGAGATTGTCACATCAGACTCAGTAGGAGTTCGGATGGGTTTCCTCATCGGCCTTCTTATCGACAACTACCTGGGGACCGTTACGTACAGCTAGTGCCGCTTGCGGTCTGTGATTAAACCCACTGCCAGCGTAGTAGTCGAGTCTCTAGAGTCCCACACAGAGAGTTTCCTATTCCAGGCAAAACGATATAGAGGTCGTATGGTTTTACGACAAGGGTTCGGACGCATACGTGTGTTTACGCACGTACGACTTTCGGACAGTTTTTACCAGTCGGCTTTGGTTTAAGCCAGTTACTGGTATCCGGTTATTGGATTTTTACAGTCTAAAGTTTTTTCGTATTTTTGCGGAAAGGAGGGGCGTTCTCGTAATTATGCAGGAAGCTTCTAGAAGGTGGTGACTAAGGAGGTTAAGGTGGCATATGAAATGATTGTGATTAGTGAGTCACCTTGATGATTCATAGAAGTCTTTTGTCATTATAATGAATCATCACTAGATATTTTCAAGCATGGTTGCTAAATTCATTTCTTATTCTTTTCTTCATAAAAGAAATGCTTGATATATATCTTCTTGACTCACTATTCTCTTATCATTATCATCTACACATTCTCTCTCCTCAAGCTCTCTCTTCAAACCCTAATCCTCACCTCTCATGTGTTGAGAACTAGGATTAGCTAGACTAAACAATCCATAACCCTCACTCTATCTCATCTATCTTCTTTGATTAGCAATCCAAGAAGGTTAGTTGCCTCAAGTTTAGAGGCTAAGCTTGGAGTTTTGCTCTCGGGTGGATCGTCTACTGCAAAGAGAAGGCCGAGGAGGACAAGGAGATCGTAAAGACGAAGGAGTTGGTTCATTAGGTATAATCCCTAAACACAGTAGTTTAGAAACACTTTGTGTTTGGTTATTTATAGTTTAGCTTCGATTCAAGCGGTTAGTCGATGTTCGTTCACTAAACAAGTTCGTTTTTGAAAATTCCGCCTCCCCACAAGTATTAGGGTGTAGTACATCGACTTACAGTGGTATCAGAGCCTCGCTAAACAATAAATAACTTTATTGCAAATTTGTACGAATTTCGAACGGAAAAACGAAGCCGGAAAACCCTAAAAACATCAGTTTTCTGTCGATTTTAAAATGATGTCCAAAAATTTTTCAGGGATGTTCAGAAAGCTTAAAATGATAGTAGTAGAACACATAAAAAATTTGGTGCCCTGAATCGCCTACGGAGCCGCGGATCCGCGGCGCATAGCACTGTTCCCGCCGCGGATCCGCCGCCGTTTTGACGATTCAGGGACCCATTTTTCTTGTGATGGTTCTCTGTGATATTTGGGATTTTCTGGTATTTTTTAATTTTGCTCAGGTTTCAAGTTTACAGAGCAGTATTGGAGCAATATTAAATGCGTTTAATCGATTGAAATTGTACAGTATTTGCATATTGGATTATATCTGTGATTGTATAATGTGTTCGTAAACCTCCCCTAACTGCTAGTATGTCGGTTGGCAGGGGGTTGCACATTTCTGTAATGGTTTTATTTGTTTGTGCATATGAACTGTATTGGACTGTTGTGGTGTATAGCCGGGGTTATGCAATGTGTTATTATTTAATTCATTTGTTGTAAATGTAATTTGTTGTAATATTATTTTTGCGAGGCACATCCAGGTTGCGGTTGTAGCCACCGTTGTATTATTTCATTTTACTGTTTATGCTCCTAGGACAGACCCAAGGTGGGGTACACAAACTGCCGGGCGGGTAGTTTGCCGTACCCGTAGGGGTCGAGGGTGGGGTAATGGCTATTCATCACAACTGTGTTATCCGTCTTTTCTTGCAGGCTCAAAAGAAATACGGATTGCTTGCAAATCCAATTAAGTTCATCTGTGTTCTGGAATGTATATCATTGCGTCAGACGAATGTAAAATTTCTATATATATGATAGCTATTTAGACGTCACTTATGTTTTACACCCGCGCTAGCCCAGCCCCCGCTCTGTCGTTAGTTATGTAACCTAACGGGTGATGACGGGACCCCGTGGCGAATGCGGATGGCATAAGAGGACGTTATATTTTCGTTGTTTTCTGCAATGATAGGTTAATGATGGGACGCATTATCTGTAATGCAAAGAAAATAAACCAAGTTTAAATCGTTGGAACAATTTAAAAGAAACCACTCGGTTAATTTTAAAAAACAGATATTTTTAAAATGCGGAGCTTTAACCACTCCTTTTAAAAGCTATCAGGTTCCTTCGGTTATATCAAGTTCACTACGTTCACGGTTTCGCCAAAACCAGTCGTAGCCCTCCGTCATTTCTTATGAATGGTCAGTAGTATTCAAGCTATGTTTGTTTGGCCCTTAGTCAAGACATAGTAATTGGTAGCTGCTGGGGTATTCATTTGTTGCATAGATAGATGAGTTGGTTTGGGACACTCGTATTACTTTGTTTGGCCCTTAGTCAAGAGTATATACGGATGGGTTCAAATCAACAGGATAATGATGGGCAGAACTTGACATGTGACTTATGATTTGTTGGCCCTTAGTCAAGATCATAAGAACATGGGGCAAAAATATATATTGGGAATTTCTAAATAAACTGAAATTTGCAAAAAGATGCATACCATTTGGAGTTTGATGAATGTTGGTAGGATTCCTTCAACATTATCATACGATGATATTTGGATCCCGATCCTACTGTGAGTATATGCTACTTATCAGGATATTCGTCACTTAACGATCAATGCTATAAACCTAGTAGGTGTCCAGAAAAGTGTCAGCGGGGTTACGCCCCCAGAGAAAAGAGGTTATTTAATTAAGGAACTTCGCGAAAGCGTTGGAAAACCTCCCTCGAAGTATCGACACTGGCCTGGCTGAACGGTTAAGTAAGTATTGTACGGTGAGAATAGTCCTGGCTAATTCTTCTTTTATGGTTTGAGGAAGGATTCGAGAAACAGTGGGAGCCATCCAGTTTAGATAAACTAAAAACCACTCTAAACTTGCAAGAGCATCATGCTAAAGAGTTTTCTTCTCTCTCTCCTAATTGCAGCGATCCTGAAAATGACTAGACTTAAGTTACTTTTAGAGAAAAATATACTGACAGGGCCAAACTATAAAGATTGGCTGCGGAATGTCAAAATGGCTTTGACCTATGACAAATTGGGGTACATCCTCACCGCTACGGCACCTGCTGTCCCTGGTCCCAAATCCAGCAATGCGGATAAGGAAATCCGCAAAACCTGGGATTTAGATTGCGCGAGAGCCAAGTGCATCGTGCTTGCCTCAATGAACAATGAACATCAGAGGAGGCACGAGGATATGACCCTAGATGGCATATTTCTCCATACAAAGGAACTTTATGGAGAGCAATCTCGTATAGCAAGATACGAGACCTCTAAGAACTTGTTTCGAGCGAGGTTGGCTGTCGGGTCATCGTTAGGTGAACATGTCCTAAAGATGATCGGCTATATTGAAGAGCTCGCAGACCTTGGGACGACTTTGGATAATGAGCTCTATACAGACCTTATTCTCCAGTCCCTTCCTCCCACCTACGCCCAGTTTATCCTCAACTTCAACCTTCAAGGAAAAGAAGTTGAACTTGCGGAACTCCTGAACATGTTAAGGAGTGCAGAGGGCACCTTGCAGAAGGCAAGGGAAACACCCGCTATGTTTGTTGGCGGTGCATCTTCTTCCGGGTCCAAGGCTAGGGCCAAAGGAAGGAAGAAGAAGGCCGCACCCAAACCTAGAGGAGGTGTTAGTAAGGTGGGAAAGAAGGGAAAGAAAAAGTTTGCGGTACCGGTAGTGGGCCAGGATGAGTGCTTCCATTGTCACAGGAAAGGGCACTGGAAGAAGGATTGCAAGGCGTGGAACGCCAAGAACCAGGAACCGAAGCAAGCTGTGGCTTCGACCTCAGGTGTGTTTGTAATTGAGAATTGTTTGTCGATCAACTCTACTTCCTGGGTATTGGATACCGGATCAGGATCTCATATTTGCAATTCATTGCAGGCACTGAGAAACTGTAGAGTGCTGAAGGAAGGTGATATGACCCTAAAGGTTGCTAACGGAGCTAGCGTGGGAGCTACGTCCGTCGGGGATTATCACCTAGGATTGACGAGTGGACACATTTTGGTTTTAAATAACTGTTATTTTGTACCAAGCTTAACGTGTAATATCATATCAGTTTCCTTGTTATCAAATAAAGGTTATGATTTCACGTTTGTAAGAGATGTTGTTAACATCCACCTTAATCATGGTTTAATTGGGTCAGGTACCCTAAATAACGGTATATATGTTTTAAACCAACTCCAAATTTTCAATATCCAGAACACACTAAAAAGAAAGTCTCCAGATTTAAATAAAGGTTTCTTATGGCATTGTAGACTGGGTCACATCAATGAGAGAAGGTTGACTAAGTTGCATAGAGAAGGATATTTAGACTCGTTCGAATATCAATCTTATGACACTTGTCAATCTTGTCTCAAAGGAAAGATGACAAAGACTCCATTTACTGGACAAGGAGTAAGAGCGAGCGAGCTCTTAGGACTCATACACAGCGATGTATGTGGTCCAATGTCTACACATGCGAGAGGTGGTTTTTCCTATTTCATTACTTTCATGGATGATTACTCAAGATACGGATTCATTTATCTGATGAAACATAAATCCGAGGCTTTTGAGAAATTCCGAGAGTATAAGAATGAAGTAGAAAACCAAACCGGCAAAAGTATCAAGACACTTAGATCTGATCGAGGTGGTGAATACTTGAGTGCCGAGTTCCTTGGTTACCTAAAAGAGAAAGGAATTCTCTCTCAGCTTACTCCTCAATACACTCCACAGCATAACGGTGTATCGGAGAGACGGAATCGAACCCTATTGGATATGGTACGATCCATGATGAGTAATGCTGAGTTACCGCGATCTTTCTGGGGTTATGCGCTAGAATCAGCGGCATATCTTTTGAACCAGGTTCCAACCAAGACTGTGCCTACCACACCATATCAGATGTGGAGTGGGAAGAAACCCTGTCTAAAACATTTTAGGACATGGGGGTGTCCAGCTTTTGTAAAAAAGCAGCATTCGGACAAGCTCGAGGCACGCTCAGTACAGTGTAAGCTTGTGGGATATCCAAAGAACTCCAAGGGATATTATTTCTATTACGCAGAGGAACAAAAGGTTTTTGTTTCTCGTCATGCCCACTTCTTAGAAACTAAATTTTTAGAAAATCAGAAGAGTGGGAGCGCAGTAGAACTGGAAGAAATTCCAGAACCACAAGCTGGTACTGAAAGTTTGGTAGAACCAGAAGTTCAAGAAGAACAGAACATTCCCGCACCCCTCCGCAGGAGTAGTAGGCCGTCTCATCCGCCTAAGAGATACTACGGTTTTCTCATAGATGGGGATAGAGAGGATTGCATCATAGATGATGATGAACCTACTGTTAGTGTATATGCCCTAGAGGCCATTACTGTATCATACTAGTTTGTATATTACTTAATGGAAGCTTGGGATATTCACAGTTGTATATACAATCTTGCTCGAAATGGTAGTATGCTACTTGGTTTGTCTCTGCTTTAATATGTGCATGTGTTTCTTTTAGCATATTGCTGGTATACATATTAGTAGAGCCCTTAGGATCTTTGCTTGATTACCAGCGTTGTGATGGCGCTCGCACTCGTGGGAGCTGGGTAATCTATAAGCACATCCTTATACAGGTCCCTGGTCGTTGGACTATCGAGACAGGGCATCGATACTCCGGAGTAGACTAGCGTATGCGCTTCTCATCCCAGTGTGGGAGACGGTCTGTCCCACAGCCGTTAGTACGTCGTACTTGGGATAGTATGCGGGTGCTCGTTAGGTTACGAGTACACTGGACAGGACTCGTCGGGAACTGTTGGTTGGTAATATACCTATCGTCAGTTATCAGTTCCCAGGTGACATGAGTACAGCTTAGTCCGCTGACTTGACACTGTCACTTCGCCTCGAGTGTGTTCCCACTGCACTTTGATTACTACCCTACCACGGCTCAAAGGAGCTGTGCAAACAGGTAGTTTTTGGGTGCAGTCCCGAAGCACTTGGAGGCAGTGACGGTTAGACAGGATTCGTCTCTCCCGGTATTGGGGGTTGACATCGCGCTGTGTCTAGGAGAGCCATTACACGAGTAGTCCCTGGCCAGGGCAAGCGAGATATACTGGTAGGTTTCCAGTGTTATCTCAGGGTGTTCTGGGCTACACTCCGACACGACTTGTACCGCTATTAGGGGACTGACGTTCACCGCCCCCTAGGCCCGCCATGCGATGTATCAGACGAACAGACCGGACTGTACGGAGATTGTCACATACAGGCTCAGTAGGAGTGCAGATGGGGTTCACCTCGTCAGTCTTCTTATCGACATCTATCTGGGGACCGTTACGTACAGCTAGTGCCGCTTGCGGTCTGTGGTTAAACCCACTGCCAGCGTAGTGTCGAGTCTTTAGAGTCCCACACAGAGAGCTATTCGCCTTTAGGCAAAATGAGTAGAGGTCGCATGGTTTTGCGACAGGGTTCGTTCACATTCGCGCACTTGTGCACGTTTGCTTTCCGGACAGTTTATACTAGCGGGCTTTGCTTTAAGCCGGATCCTAGTATATGTTTTGAGATTGGTTTTTCTCATTGTGTTCGTGTTCCTCGGATCACGAATGCGGGTGCGTATGCACAGATGCTTGAGATTGAGGGAGAGGACCTTGATTAGGGTTAATGGCTATTATCATTTTATTAACCCTAATATTTATGTGTGTGTTATTGTTAATTAGTAATTAGTTTGATAATTATCCATGGTTGTGGTTATTGACCTTTTGACTTCTTTGACTTGTTGACCAAGGTTGACACTTTGACCATCATAATTTCTTTTGGAAGATGCTTTTTGATCTTTGCAATTTGAAATGATAATGGTCATGTCATGATTTACCATGATAATTATCTAGCTAATTATTCAATTAAATTAATTCACACATATTAGTAAGAAGAGCTCTATTATTTTCTCATTCTCTCATATCATTTCTCTCTCTTGTTCATCCTCTCCCTCAAGCTCTCTCCCTCTCATGTGTTGAGAAACAAAAAGCTTGAGAAAAACCTTCACTTGATCCTCTCTACTCTCTTCTAGGGTTCAAGTCTTAGCATTTCTTGCACTCTAGTTACTCCTAGCTTGGAGTTGAAGCTAAAGGTGGTGGCTTTCAAGTGGATCTTTCTTTGACGGAAGAAGACAAGCAAGGTGAGGCCTTTCTACCATTCCGACGAGCAAGGAGAGAAGGAGTTCGAGCTCAAGGTATAACCTTTCTACAACTTAGTTAGTTGTTAGTTTACTTTAGCTAGTTTTCGTTTAGCAAAGATCCTCACAAGCAAAGTCCATGTTGCCTAAGTCATTAAAAATCCGTTTTTTATTATGTTTTCCGCCTCCCGTAAGCACCGGGATGGGCAACACGGACTTACAGTGGTATCAGAGCCTAACTAAACCTAAACTAGCTAAGTAGTTAAGTGTAACGAAGTTTCGAAACCGGAAAATCGAAAAACCAAACTTGCAAAACCCTAGTTTCTGTTAAAATTTTTTCTGCTCAAAATGAAAATATTTATACTTGTAAAATCGTCTCAGGGTTTTCTGAATACACCCAAGAAAAACGATACCCTAATTCCATCAAACCGCCGCCCTTCCGCCGCACTAGGTAGGCATGTGCGGCGGAAGCGCCGCGGTTTGTCGTTATCGGAGCATCGTTTTTCGTGCAGTGTGTGTTGTTGTTGGTTTTGGGATTTTTAGGATATATTATATGTGCCCAGATTTTCCAGAACTAAAATTTACTTTTGGGGGCCTATAAATCCGTATTTTTCGGAACTTCACTACACTTTAACTACATCGGTTATATCTGTAATGCTTGCATGTATTGAACGTCGGCTAATCGCTATAAGACGATTAGTCGGGGTTATACATGATCTGTGATTGTTATTGGTTTGTGGATATGAATGGATTGGATTGTCGCGGGTGAATGGCCGGGGTGGATGTGAGATGAGCGTTGTTTTTCTTTCATTCATTTGTAACATGTAAATTGATGTAATAATATTCTTTGTATGGCCGCACAACCGGGTCGGGGTTGTAGCCGTCATTGTATAATTCTTTTTACTGTTTTTGCTCCTAGGTTAGACCCATGGAGGGGGTGCACAAACTACCGGGTATCTCGAAGCGCCGAGTGGCCTACTCACGGTGGTGAGGGAGGTTGCTTCGCTTCGGGTGCTTGGCGGGTAGTTTGCCGCACCCGTAGGGGTCTTGGGTGGGGTATTGGCTATTCACCGCGACCGTGTAATCCGCTTTGCGTTGCAGGCTCGAACGCATTGCGGATTCCTAGTATATCCAATGTATTCATCTGTGATCTGTAATGTCTATCATTGCTATATTTTTATATATAATAACTATTTAGGCGTTGCTTATGTTTTACAGCCGCGCTAGCCCAGCCCCCGCTCTGTCGTTAGTTAAGTAACCTAACGGGTGATGACGGGGCCCCGTGGCGAATGCGAATGGCATAAGCGTACGTCATATTTTGGTTGTTTTCTGCAATGGTAGGTTTAAATGATGGGACGCATTAAAAGAACTAATGCAAGAAATAAACCAAGTAAAAGTCGATTGGAACACTTTGAAAACCACTCGGTTCTTTTCAAAAACTAAACTTTTAAACGCGGAGCTTGAACCACTCCTTTTAAAAGCTATCTCGTTCCATCGATTATATCAAGTTCACTACGTTCACGGTTTCGCCAAAACCATCCGTAGCCCTCCGTCGTTTCATATGAAAATTCAACGGTATTCAAGCTGTGTTTGTTGGCCTTAGTCAAGGCACAGTGTTTGGTAGCTGGTGGGTATTCATATGTTGCATAGATAGAATGCGTTGGTTTGAGACAGTCGTATTGCCTTGTTGGCCATAGTCAAGGGTGGATACGGGTGGGTTCAAATTAACCTGGATAACGACGGGTAGAACTTGACATGTGACTTATGATTTGTTGGCCTTAGTCAAGGTCATAAGAGCATGGGGCAAAAATCCACATCGGGAGTTTCATAAGTACTGAAACTTGCTAGATTTGCATACCATTTGGAGTGTGATGATTCTGGTAGGATTCCTTCGGTTTTATCACGCGATGATATTTGGATCCCGATCCTACTGTGAGTATATGCTACTCCTCGGGAAAACTCTCACTTAACGATCAATGCTATAAACCTAGTAGGTGCCTAGAAAGGTGTTAGCGGGGCTACGCCCACAGGGAAAAGAGGTTACTTAATTAAGGAACTTCGCGAAAGCGTTGGAAAACCTCCCTCGAAGTACCGACACTGGCCTGGCTGAACGGTTAAGCAAGTATTGTACGGTGAGAATGATCCCGGCTAATCCTTTTCTTTACGGTTTGAGAAGGGATTCGAGAGACAGTGGGAGCCATCCAGTTTAGACAAACTAAAAACCACTCTAAACTTGCAAGAGCATCATGCTAAAGTGTTTCTTTTCTCTCTCCTAATTGCAGCGACCATTCAAGATGACCGGACTTAAGTTACTATTAGATAAAAACATATTGACAGGGCCAAACTACAAAGATTGGCTCAGGAATGTCAAGATGGCCATCACTTATGACAAGCTGGGGTATATACTTACCACCAAAGCTCCCCCTGTCCCAGGTCCCACCTCCAGCGTCGCGGATGTTGAAATCCGTAAGACATGGGAGATAGATTGCGCGAGGGCCAGATGCCTCGTACTAGCCTCGATGGACAACGACCATCAGAGGAGGCACGAGAATATGGACCTAGAGTCCATATTTCTCCATACAAAAGAACTGTATGGAGAGCAGTCTCGTATCGCTAGATACGAAGTGTCGAAGAAGCTCTTTTCGGCAAGGTTGGCCGTCGGATCATCGGTAGCGGACCACGTGCTTAAGATGATCGGCTACATAGAGGAGCTCGCGGACCTTGGGACCACGTTGGAGAATGAACTCTATACCGATTTGATTCTCCAGTCCCTTCCTTCCACTTACGCCCAATTCATTCTTAACTTCAACATGCAAGGAAAGGAGGTTGAACTTGCCGAACTTCTGAACATGTTGAGGACTGCTGAGGGCACCCTACAGAAGGGTAGGGAGACATCCACTTTGTTTGTAGGAGGATCTTCCTCTTCTAGGTCCAGGGCGAAAGCCAAGGGCAAGAAGAAGAAAGCCCCCGCCAAACCAAGAGGCGGTGTCGGTAAAGTGGATACGAAGGGAAAGGGTAAAGCAACAAAGGTAGCGGGGAAGCTGGTGGGGAAGGAAGAATGCTTCTATTGTCACAAAAGTGGTCACTGGAAACAAGATTGCAAGGCTTGGAAAGCCAGAACACAGGATTTGAAGCGAGTTGCAGCTTCAGCTTCAGGTGTGTATGTTATTGAAAATTGTCTATCAATAAACTCTACTTCCTGGGTATTGGATACCGGATCAGGATCTCATATCTGTAATTCTTTGCAGGCGTTGAGAAAGCGTAGAGTTTTGAAGGCAGGTGACATGACCCTCAGAGTTGCGAACGGTGCTAGCATGGATGCAGAGGCCGTGGGGGAATATCACCTGGGATTATCTGATGGACACTTTTTGGTTTTGCGTAGTTGTTATTATGTACCAAATGCAACCTGTAATATCATTTCTGTATCTTTATTATCTAAAGAAGGTTATGAATTTGCATTTGTAAGCAATGTAGTGAACATTCACCTTAATCAAGTTTTGATTGGGTCAGGTACATTAAACAACGGTATTTACGTTTTAAACCAACCACAGGTTTTCAATATCCAGAATACACACAAAAGAAAGTCTCCAGATATTAATCAGGCTTTCTTATGGCATTGTAGACTGGGTCACATCAATGAGACACGGTTGACTAAGTTACATAAAGAAGGATACTTGGATCCGTTCGAGTATCAGTCTTATGCCACTTGTGAATCTTGTCTCATGGGAAAGATGACAAAGGCTCCGTTCACTGGACACGGAGAAAGAGCGAGCGAGCTCTTGGGACTCGTACACAGCGACGTGTGCGGTCCAATGTCTACACATGCGCGAAGCGGTTACTCTTACTTCATTACTTTTACGGATGACTTTTCAAGGTACGGTTATGTCTTCTTAATGAAACATAAGTCCGAGGCCTTTGAAAAGTTCCAGGAATATAAGAGTGAAGTGGAGAAACAAACCGGCAAAAGTATCAAGATCCTAAGATCGGATCGAGGAGGAGAATACTTAAGTGCCGAATTCCTGAATTACTTAAAAGAGAATGGAATTCTCTCTCAGCTTACTCCTCCATACACTCCGCAACACAACGGTGTATCGGAGAGACGGAACCGAACCCTATTGGATATGGTACGGTCCATGATGAGTAAGGCTGAGTTACCGCGATCTTTCTGGGGCTATGCACTGGAAACAGCTGCACATCTCTTGAACCAAGTTCCTACTAAAACAGTGCCTACCACACCATATCAGATGTGGAGTGGGAAGAAACCCTGTCTTAAATCCTTTAAGACATGGGGATGTCCAGCTTTTGTAAAAAAGCAGCATGCGGACAAGCTCGAGGCACGCTCAGTACAGTGCAAGTTTGTGGGATACCCAAAGAACTCCAAGGGGTATCTCTTCTATTACGCAGAGGAGCAAAAAGTCCTTGTTTCTCGTCATGCCCGCTTCTTGGAAACTGAGTTTTTAGAAAATCAGATAAGCGGGAGCGCAGTAGAACTGGAAGAAATTCCAGAACCACAAACCATTACTGAAAGCTTAGAGGAACCAGCAGGTTCGAAAGAATAGGACATTCCTATGCCACTCCGCAGGAGTAGTAGGCAGTCTCATCCGCCCGAGAGATACTACGGTTTTCTCATTGACGGGGATAGAGAAGACTGCATCCTGGATTGTGATGAACCTACTAGCTTCCAGCAAGCCATTCAGAGCGTCGACTCGGTAAAATGGCTGGATGCAATGCGGACCGAGATGGAGTCCATGTACACCAACAAAGTATGGACGTTGGACATTGCTCCAGACGGGGTAAAACCCGTAGGATGCAAGTGGATCTTCAAAAGGAAGATTGGTGTAGATGGACAGGTTGAGACCTATAAAGCTAGACTGGTAGCAAAGGGTTTTCGTCAGCGACCTGGTTTGGACTATGACGAAACCTTTTCTCCAGTAGCTATGCTGAAATCCATTCGGATCCTTCTTGCCATTGCTGCTTTCCACGATTATGAGATTTGGCAGATGGACGTAAAGACAGCTTTTCTAAATGGTCATTTAGAAGAGTGTGTCTATATGGATCAGCCAGAGGGTTTCATTCAGGGTGGGAGCAGCGGAAAGGTGTGCAAGTTGCTCAAGTCCATTTATGGACTCAAGCAGGCATCGCGGAGTTGGAACATCTGTTTTGATGAGACGGTCAAAGAATTTGGCTTTATCAAAAATCCAGATGAACCATGCATCTATTGTAGATTTGTAGCGAGAACTGTAGTATTCCTCGTTTTATACGTGGATGACATTCTCTTAATAGGAAATGACATTCCTATGCTACAATCTGTCAAGGGGTTCTTGTCACACAGGTTCTCCATGAAAGACCTGGGTGATGCCTCCTACATTCTGGGTATCCGGATCTACCGTGACAGATCCAAGAGGATATTAGGACTCTCGCAGTCCAGGTACATCGACACCATACTGAAGAGATTCAGTATGGAAGATTCCAAGCGCGGTAATCTACCGGCTTGTCACGGTATCACCCTCTCAAAAGAGATGTCTCCCAAGACTGATTTGGAGAGGGATCGCATGTCTATTATACCCTACGCTTCTGCGGTAGGCTCTATAATGTATGCGATGTTGTGTACCAGACCGGATGTGGCTTATGCACTGAGTGTGGTAAGCAGGTATCAGTCAAACCCTGGGGAGAAACATTGGATAGCAGTAAAGAACATTCTCAAGTACCTGAGAAGGACTAAGGAGATGTTCTTGGTGTATGGCGGAAAAGACCTGCAGATTGAGGCCTTTGCTGACTCCAGCTTCCAGAGTGACAAGGATGATTCCAAGTCCATGTCGGGTTTTGTCTTTACCCTCAATGGAGGGGCGGTGTGTTGGAAGAGCTCCAAACAGGAAACCGTTGCTGACTCGACTATGGAATCGGAATACATCGCTGCATCTGATGCCGCAAAAGAAGCTGTCTGGATGAGGAAGTTCTTGAAAGAACTTCAGGTGGTTCCGTCCATTGTTGACCCAATACCTCTATATTGCGACAACAACGGGGCTATAGCTTTAGCGAAGGAACCCAGGTCCCATCAGAAATCCAGACACATCTTAAGGCGGTATCACCTGATCAGGGAGATCGTGGATCGCCAGGAGATCGAGGTCCGGAGAGTTGCATCAGAGGATAACACTGCAGATCCACTCACAAAGGCCCTACCCCAGACTCAGTTCGAGCGGCTGATCGAGATGATAGGTCTTCGATACGCCAGTACATGGCCTTAGTGCAAGTGGGAGATTGTTAGTGTATATGCCCTAGAGGCCATTACTGTATCATACTAGTTTGTATATTACTTAATGGAAGCTTGGGATATTCACAGTTGTATATACAATCTTGCTCGAAATGGTAGTATGCTACTTGGTTTGTCTCTGCTTTAATATGTGCATGTGTTTCTTTTAGCATATTGCTGGTATACATATTAGTAGAGCCCTTAGGATCTTTGCTTGATTACCAGCGTTGTGATGGCGCTCGCACTCGTGGGAGCTGGGTAATCTATAAGCACATCCTTATACAGGTCCCTGGTCGTTGGACTATCGAGACAGGGCATCGATACTCCGGAGTAGACTAGCGTATGCGCTTCTCATCCCAGTGTGGGAGACGGTCTGTCCCACAGCCGTTAGTACGTCGTACTTGGGATAGTATGCGGGTGCTCGTTAGGTTACGAGTACACTGGACAGGACTCGTCGGGAACTGTTGGTTGGTAATATACCTATCGTCAGTTATCAGTTCCCAGGTGACATGAGTACAGCTTAGTCCGCTGACTTGACACTGTCACTTCGCCTCGAGTGTGTTCCCACTGCACTTTGATTACTACCCTACCACGGCTCAAAGGAGCTGTGCAAACAGGTAGTTTTTGGGTGCAGTCCCGAAGCACTTGGAGGCAGTGACGGTTAGACAGGATTCGTCTCTCCCGGTATTGGGGGTTGACATCGCGCTGTGTCTAGGAGAGCCATTACACGAGTAGTCCCTGGCCAGGGCAAGCGAGATATACTGGTGGGTTTCCAGTGTTATCTCAGGGTGTTCTGGGCTACACTCCGACACGACTTGTACCGCTATTAGGGGACTGACGTTCACCGCCCCCCTAGGCCCGCCATGCGATGTATCAGACGAACAGACCGGACTGTACGGAGATTGTCACATACAGGCTCAGTAGGAGTGCAGATGGGGTTCACCTCGTCAGTCTTCTTATCGACATCTACCTGGGGACCGTTACGTACAGCTAGTGCCGCTTGCGGTCTGTGGTTAAACCCACTGCCAGCGTAGTGTCGAGTCTTTAGAGTCCCACACAGAGAGCTATTCGCCTTTAGGCAAAATGAGTAGAGGTCGCATGGTTTTGCGACAGGGTTCGTTCACATTCGCGCACTTGTGCACGTTTGCTGTCCGGACAGTTTATACTAGCGGGCTTTGGTTTAAGCCGGATCCTAGTATATGTTTTGAGATTGGTTTTTCTCATTGTGTTCGTGTTCCTCGGATCACGAATGCGGGTGCGTATGCACAGATGCTTGAGATTGAGGGAGAGGACCTTGATTAGGGTTAATGGCTATTATCATTTTATTAACCCTAATATTTATGTGTGTGTTATTGTTAATTAGTAATTAGTTTGATAATTATCCATGGTTGTGGTTATTGACCTTTTGACTTCTTTGACTTGTTGACCAAGGTTGACACTTTGACCATCATAATTTCTTTTGGAAGATGCTTTTTGATCTTTGCAATTTGAAATGATAATGGTCATGTCATGATTTACCATGATAATTATCTAGCTAATTATTCAATTAAATTAATTCACACATATTAGTAAGAAGAGCTCTATTATTTTCTCATTCTCTCATATCATTTCTCTCTCTTGTTCATCCTCTCCCTCAAGCTCTCTCCCTCTCATGTGTTGAGAAACAAAAAGCTTGAGAAAAACCTTCACTTGATCCTCTCTACTCTCTTCTAGGGTTCAAGTCTTAGCATTTCTTGCACTCTAGTTACTCCTAGCTTGGAGTTGAAGCTAAAGGTGGTGGCTTTCAAGTGGATCTTTCTTTGACGGAAGAAGACAAGCAAGGTGAGGCCTTTCTACCATTCCGACGAGCAAGGAGAGAAGGAGTTCGAGCTCAAGGTATAACCTTTCTACAACTTAGTTAGTTGTTAGTTTACTTTAGCTAGTTTTCGTTTAGCAAAGATCCCCACAAGCAAAGTCCATGTTGCCTAAGTCATTAAAAATCCGTTTTTTATTATGTTTTCCGCCTCCCGTAAGCACCGGGATGGGCAACACGGACTTACACCTACTGACTTCCAGCAGGCCATCCAGAGCGGCGACTCGGTACGATGGCTAGATGCAATGCGGACCGAAATGGAGTCCATGTACACCAGCAAAGTATGGACTTTGGACTTTGCTCCAGATGGGGTAAAACCCATAGGATGCAAATGGATCTTCAAGAAAAAGATTGGTGTAGATGGACAGGTGGAAACCTATAAGGCTAGACTTGTTGTAAAGGGTTTTCGTCAAAGACCTGGTTTGGACTATGACGAAACCTTTTCTCCAGTGGCTATGCTCAAATCCATTCGGGTCCTTCTTGCTATTGCTGCCTTCCATGATTATGAAATCTGGCAGATGGACGTAAAGACGGCTTTTCTGAATGGAAATTTAGAAGAGAGCGTCTATATGGATCAGCCAGAGGGTTTCAATCAGAGTGGGAGCAGCGGGAAAGTATGCAAGCTGCTTAAGTCCATTTATGGACTAAAGCAGGTATCGCGGAGTTGGAACATCTGTTTTGATGAGACAGTCAAAGAATATGACTTTATCAAAAATCCAGATGAACCGTGCATATATAGTAAAGTTGTAGCCAGAAGTGTCGTATTCCTCGTCTTGTACATGGATGACATTCTATTGATAGGAAATGACATTCCTATGCTACAATCTGTCAAAGGATTCTTGTCACACAGGTTCTCCATGAAAGACCTGGGTGATGCCTCTTACATTCTGGGGATCCGGATCTATCGTGATAGATCCAAGAGGATGTTGGGACTTTCGCAGTCCAGGTATATCGACACTGTACTGAAAAGATTCAGTATAGAAGATTCTAAGCGCGGTAATCTACCGGCTTGTCACGGAATCACCCTCTCCAAAGAGATGTCTCCCAAGACTGATTTGGAAAGGGAACGCATGTCTATTATACCCTACGCTTCTGCGGTACGCTCTATAATGTATGCGATGTTGTGTACCAGACCAGATGTAGCTTACGCACTGAGCGTGGTAAGCCGGTATCAGTCAGACCCAGGGGAGAAGCACTGGATAGCAGTAAAGAACATTCTCAAGTACCTGAGAAAGACTAAGGAGATGTTCTTGGTTTACGGCGGAAAAGACCTCAGGTTGGAGGCCTTTGCTAATTCCGGCTTTCAGAGTGATAAGGACGATTCCAAGTCCATGTCGGGTTATGTCTTTACCCTCAATGGAGGGGCGGTATGCTGGAAGAGCTCCAAGCAGGACACCGTTGCTGACTCGACGATGGAAGCGGAGTATATAGCTGCTTGCGATGCCGCAAAAGAAGCAGTCTGGATGAAGAAGTTCCTAACAGAACTTCAGGTGGTTCCTACCATAGTTGATCCAATACCTCTGTATTGTGACAACAACGGAGCTATAGCTTTAGCGAAGGAACCAAGGTCCCATCAGAAGTCCAGACACATCTTAAGGCGGTATCACCTGATCAGGGAGATCATTGATCGTCAGGAGATCGAGGTTCGGAGAGTTGCTTCTGAAGAGAACATTGCTGATCCATTCACGAAGGCCCTACCTCAGATTCAGTTCGAGAGGCTACTCGAGATCATCGGTCTACGATATGCCAGTACATGACCCTAATGCAAGTGGGAGATTGTTAGTGTTTATGCCCTAGAAGGCCATTACTGTATCATACTAGTTTGTATATTACTTAATGGAAGCTTGGGATATTCACATGTGTATAACAGTCTTGCTAAACATGGTAGTATGCTACTTGGTTTTTCTATCTTAATATGTGAGTGTACGTATTGATAGAGCTCTTAGGATCTTGCTTGTCTACCAGCGTTGTGATGGCAGTCACACTAGTGGGGGCTGGGTAGTCTACAAGCACATCCTTATTCAGGTCCCTGGTCGTTGGATTATCGAGACAGAGCATCGATACTCCGGAGTAGACTGGTGTGTACACTTCTCATCCCAATTGGGGAGATGGTCTGTCCCACAGCCGTCAGTACGTCGTACTGGAGATAGTATGCAGGTGCTCGTTAGGTTACGGATACACCGGACAGGACTCACAGGGAACTGTTGGTTGGTTTTATACCAGTCGTCAGTGAACAGTTCCCAGGTGACATGAGTACAGCATAGTCCGCAGACTTGACACTGCTACTTCGCCTCGAGTGTGTCCCACTGTTCTTAGATTGCTACCCTACCACGGCTCATCGGAGTCGTGCAAACAGGTAGCAGTTGGGTGCAGTCCCGAGCACTTGGAGGCAGTGGCGGTTAGACAGGATTCGTCCCTCCCGGTATTGGGAGTAGATATCGCGCTGTGTCAGAGAGCCATTACGCAAAGTCCCTGGCCAGGGCAAGCGAGATTTGCTGGTAGGTTCCAGTAGTTTCTCAGGGTGTAATGGGCTTCGCTCCGACACGACTTATACCGCTATTAGGGGACTGACGCTTGTCGCCCCCCTAGGCCCGATATGCGATAGTCTTGGACGAACGGACCGGACTGTATGGAGATTGTCACATCAGACTCAGTAGGAGTTCGGATGGGTTTCCTCATCGGCCTTCTTATCGACAACTACCTGGGGACCGTTACGTACAGCTAGTGCCGCTTGCGGTCTGTGGTTAAACCCACTGCCAGCGTAGTAGTCGAGTCTCTAGAGTCCCACACAGAGAGTTTCCTATTCCATGCAAAACGATATAGAGGTCGTATGGTTTTACGACAAGGGTTCGGACGCATACGTGTGTTTACGCACGTACGACTTTCGGACAGTTTTTACCAGTCGGCTTTGGTTTAAGCCAGTTACTGGTATCCGGTTATTGGATTTTTACAGTCTAAAGTTTTTTCGTATTTTTGCGGAAAGGAGGGGCGTTCTCGTAATTATGCGGGAAGCTTCTAGAAGGTGGTGACTAAGGAGGTTAAGGTGGCATATGAAATGATTGTGATTAGTGAGTCACCTTGATGATTCATAGAAGTCTTTTGTCATTATAATGAATCATCACTAGATATTTTCAAGCATGGTTGCTAAATTCATTTCTTATTCTTTTCTTCATAAAAGAAATGCTTGATATATATCTTCTTGACTCACTATTCTCTTATCATTATCATCTACACATTCTCTCTCCTCAAGCTCTCTCTTCAAACCCTAATCCTCACCTCTCATGTGTTGAGAACTAGGATTAGCTAGACTAAACAATCCATAACCCTCACTCTATCTCATCTATCTTCTTTGATTAGCAATCCAAGAAGGTTAGTTGCCTCAAGTTTAGAGGCTAAGCTTGGAGTTTTGCTCTCGGGTGGATCGTCTACTGCAAAAAGAAGGCCGAGGAGGACAAGGAGATCGTAAAGACGAAGGAGTTGGTTCATTAGGTATAATCCCTAAACACAGTAGTTTAGAAACACTTTGTGTTTGGTTATTTATAGTTTAGCTTCGATTCAAGCGGTTAGTCGATGTTCGTTCACTAAACAAGTTCGTTTTTGAAAATTCCGCCTCCCCACAAGTATTGGGGTGTAGTACATCGACTTACACGGATATGATACTAACCTACTGTTAGTATATTGATTAAGTCTTCAGAGTCCTACGTAGAGGTTTTTCCTACTCAGGTGAAACTATATAGTGCGCGCGTATGGTGATACGTGCGGGAGTTCGATTATATATTTTAATCGGACGTTTGATAATACTAACTGGTTTAGGTTTAAACCGGATTATTAAATCTAGTGGTCATTTAATATATATATATATATATTCTATATTTATATTTATGTATTATGTTCACATTATATTTCTCTCCCATTTGCTATTTGTATTTGATACAAATACGGGTAAATGAATGCGATGCCTATACATTGTGTATATGATACACATTTAGATGTTCAGGTTTATGTTTTGTGTGTGTATGTGTGTGAACACCTAGAAGATACACCTCATTTCTAATTAAGGAAAAAGAAAAAAGAAAAAGAAAAGGTGGCATGAAAGAATAGTAAAGAGTGTGTTTATAAATTTTTAAATGGAAAAAGATTTTTAAATTCAAAATAAAGCATACTCTCTACACTCTTGTAATATTTCAAAAAATAAAATATTATTTTTGGAATTTAAAAATTTAAATTATAAATTGTATGGATATTATAAAAATATAGCGATTAGTTTTAATGATATGGTATGATTATATACTTATAGTTTGGAAAATAATTAGAAAATTAATATGAATTATTGATTTTGAAAAATTTTATGTGATTTGGACATTTTATAAATTATTATATAAATATTTGTATACAAGTTTAATACTAAACTTGAATAATATTTCACTAATTATGCATTAATCTTATTTATGTACATGGCATGTAACAAAACATGTTGCAAAATATGTGTTACATTTTTATGAATCATGGCTTTAATTCTTCATTTTTTCATATGTGTATGGTTTTTGTTTTTATTTTTAAAAGAAAAAGAAAAAGGAATATTATATGTGAGATATTTATGAGAGGGGGGACAAAGGGGTATGGGGTGAAAGAGAGAGAGAGAGAGAGTGAACCATGATCACTTATGCTTTTAGTCTCGCCCTTATTCTCATCATCTCTCTTTTCCTTCGCTCCCTCCTTCTTCATCTTCCCCTTTATCTCCCTCCACCTCCTCTACCATCTACAAAAACCCCAAATACTCACCCAAACACCATGCTCCTTTCACAAAAATTGACCTCAAGCTCACTACAAACCACTTGGGTGCATCAAGTTGGGACTTTGAACACTTTAGGCAACCCTAGAATTTTCTCTAGTTGCTACATGAGGTATAATTCTATACTTTTAGTTGAGTTATTGGTGTTTATTATATACTATAGTAGTTTAGAGCCTAACTAATGTAGATTAGCGATCTAGGAAAATTCCAAGATGAGGGTTAGAGGGTATTATGAATTGTGAAAGTGTAATTGAGCTTTAGTAGAGGCCACAAACCCTTCTAGTGATAGAATTCTGAGCTAAACTGAGTGTAGAACCCAAAAACTTGAACTTGGAAATTCACCGATATCGGTTTTTGTGGAAATTGTGGTGATATATTAGGATCTGCTGCTACATGTGAGTTCTGAAAATTATTTAGCAATCACAGAGAGTCGTGCAGGTGATTAGGAAGCTACCCTAGAGACTCGAGACCTAACCCTAACCTTTGGCCGTAAATAAACTAGATTTTGCCTCAAATTGCGGCCTGGGGATGTTGGATTGGGTTCTTGCTTTGTCCATGGCTTCTTTATCCAGTAATTAGACCTATCATATATGCAATATTGGATAATTCAACCTAGGAAAAAATATGAAAGTGTTTTCTTAAGTTGCTGATTTTGTTTCGCAAGTTTTGTTAACTTGTGTTTTGGTATTTGGGTTTTGACTCGGTCGATTGACGTTCGTACGTCGACGTCGAGAGTTGTTGGTTATTCTTGCATGCGTAAGCCGTAGGTTCTAACCTATGTGCACTCCACGTGCCGTATCGGTTTTCGTGTTGGATTCTTGTTTACGATACAACATGTTTGAAACTGTAGGTACCTTCGCGTGGACTTCAGGACGAAAAGGGGGAGCAAGGCGTCATCGACTTCGGCAAGCGAGGATTGAATGTGAGTAGATGTATATCTACGGAGGAAGTCAGGTGGATGGTGTATAGCACCCCGCAATCGTAGAATAGGATAATTATCTATATTATGTATATATAGCAATGCGAGATGGATACTTTGCAAATAGGGTTTCTAGTAGACTTTAGGCTAGATTTTGCGTACTCATAGGAAAGTCTACCCTTGTGTTATTTCCTTAATCGTGAGTCGTTAGTTTTATTATTGCGCACACACACATTTGATATGATATTTGTGTGTGTGTATATATGGATATGTTGATATATATATATATATATAATATATATATATACGCGTAAGATGAGGATATGATATGTTATATGGTTTTGAGTCGATATGATCGAATATGATGTCAAGAGATTATGATATATGATTTGAGATGAGACATCGATTATGATGCGATATATTAAAGGATCGTTGGAAGTTATATACATAACATGCGATAACATGTGATTGGATGAGATAATAGATTGTACATGACCTTAGATCCGTACCCTTGATTATGATATTGTACGACAAATGATACCGTACGAACTATATGATATACATGCTACTTGACCCGTACCCTCGATTTGAGGATGACGTACGATGGATTTTACCGTATGAGATATATATGATGATTTATCCACGCTCTTGACTTGAGGATGCCATATGATGGACTATACCGTACGTGATGATATGAGGCTGGATTGCCGACTGTTAGATATAACGACTCAGAATGTTATAGATTTCTTATCACTTTCGACTTGGTTCTTAGTTTAGTCTTTTAATTACTTAAGTAGATGTTAGAATAGGTTTAGAGTCATACCTATTTTCAAAACTAACGAATTGTTTGCATTGTCAAAAGACAACCCGATGGACGCTGCGGATTTTCAAAAGACATATCTTTTCTCAAAAACACCGTAACCCATACTTTTTCAAAAACAATGATTTGTGCTATTTCAAATACTATAACTGTATGGCTCGTATATAGATATATATTTTATATAATGTTGCGTTTAATGTTTACCTTCTGCTATGCTCATATTATTCTCATTGCATTGTAGATATAAACATGTGTTTTCATTAGCTGTTATGATCTCGCCTGCTAGAACACCTGCACCATTACCAATGATGCGTATGTTGCACGTACACTTGCTTGCCGGCTCACACACATAATTGCCATGTTACGTACACTTTAGTAACTGTTACTTCATTCGTATACCCTAATAAATTGTAACTAAGTAGTATTGTTTAGCATTCATGATATCATATGCTAATTTAGACTTTGTATTTCTTACTTAGATGCCATATGCATTCACATACATACATTCTAGTCATGCACTAATCAATTGGCTTTACGCCGGTATTCATTAACTCATTATATATTCATGATTATGAGATTTCGATTTTCATGAGATTTCTGGATTTGGGAAACCGCACGTGAATTTGAAAACTTATAATCTTTTAAAAGAAAATTGTGGTTTTCCTTGATATGATGTGTAGCGTCCACCATGAGATTTCTCGGTTCTTGAGCCATATGTTTACCCGATTCGAAGAGAGAGGAGGCACCATCTGCGGGTACATGGTGGACCCATTGCGGTACCCCTAGGCAAGAAGGCCGTATAGAGAGACGTTGAGCCCGGCATGAGAGCACTACCGACCAGTGATAGTTGGCGCGGCGGATATCCGGAGGATACCGACCGTAGTCGTGAGATCAGATGGATATGAGCCGATCCGGACCGACAGAGCCCGATATATGAGGATTATGTGTCGTTGATGGACACGGTTTTCATGATGTTTTCGAGTGTCAATGCTTGGCACTCAGGTTTTATCATGATTTTAGTGTGTCGTTGCTAGACACATGTTGGATGATGCATTTATACATGATACACTTGACATGTAATCACTTTGTGACACGGACACGAGTACTTGATATCACACTTATGCTTATATTGTTACCCTCATTATTTATTCGATGTCATTATATTATTATTATATTACTGTATGACCTAGGAGATAGTCTTACATTCAATTTTTACTCGTTGATATCTTCTACTCAGGAGTTGGTAACTCACCCCCGTTGTGCGATCGTTTTCTTGCAGGTTTGACCGCACAGGTTCCGTTGCAGCTTGTTGGCACAACACTTCCTTCTGGGTGATTACTTTGGTAGGTGAGGTTCACTTGCATCGTGACCACTATTGTACTTTTATATTATTCAGTTGTATCTAGATAAAGGCTCCATCAACAAGACTATGTATATTCGTAGACTTAGATACCTTTGTTGTATATTTTTTCGGTCTTAGAGTCACGCTTATGTATTTATTTATTATTTCTGGTTTCTTGATGATGATTTGTTTTCTTACTTTATTTCTGCATTTTGATCCTCGCCTTCGGCATTGTATATTTATATCTTTGCGTGGTTGTTTCCGCCAATTGGCGAAGAGCTAGCTCCCGCTCGGGGATGCCTATTATTATTATGTTTGTATTGTTTTCGGGTTAAAAATTGCAAAGGAGGTGCTGCTAAAATTTCAAACGTCGAATTTTTTTTTCAAGACAGATATAAACATTTCAATTTCATATGTTATTACTTATACTTGTAAAAGAAGAACTTGATTTCATTATACCATTATTTCAAAACCCCACCTCCACTATTTTCCCTAAAAAAGTTTAGATTTCCGGGATTTTGGTTTACTGGAATTAAGTGGGGTCCTATAGATTTCACCCGATTCAAGTGCCAGTCACGTGCCTTTTCTGGATCGTGACAATTCTTCTCTCATTCTAGCATGACACATTCTCTCTTTTCTTTTTGTTCTTCTTCCTCTTGAATTTGAGAGTGGAAAATAAGAGAGGAAAAAATTAGTGTGAGCTTGTTATATCTCATCATGGCAAGTCCTAGTAACACTTGAGATCATGTTACTTCACTTGGTGCTTGCATTGGTGGAGTTGAAGCTTGATGTGGTGTTTCCTCGATGTGGATCATCTTCGGTAAGATGGTTGGCTTGCAAGCTCGATCAGGTGGCGACGGAGTTTAACTCAGGACTTCTATGATTGGGTGGACATGCTTCAAAGGTTATAGCTCGCTAAACTCCTCTTTAAATCCTTATGTGTTTGCAATTGATGTAAATGTTGATCTTGTTTTAGTAATCAGTGCTTATGCTCCCTTGAATTTTTGTTTTATGCTTCCTACGGGTGTATGAACACCATGACCCTTGCACCAGTTCACTAACATGTTATCAGAGCCAATCATTTACATCCAGTTGCAATTTGGTGGCCAATTGATTCACTTAAACATTTTTCACAACTCATTAAAAATTGTTTTTTTCCTTTACAAAAACGGTCCTAAAACTTTGCTGAAACTCACGTCCTGGGGCACACGGTTTGGACCAAGAGCCTAGTAGGGCATGGGTACGACCCCGAGGTTGTTCCTGGGGTCTTGGGGTGGTCCCCACACCCAAGAACATCATGAGATGGCCATAGATGTGGAGCTGGAACAGCAAGCACGCTGATGCGTGCTGGCTGTTCCAGTAGCCAACCCATGCCCATAACTTTGTGGCCATAGGTTAGTGGCCCCATCTAAAACTCCTAAGGGCCCTATCATTCATGCCCAAGGTCCCCCGGTGTCTCGGGCATTTTTCGGGTCAATTAGGATTCGTTTTGAGCAAGAATTAGGATGGTTTTTTTTATGCCGGAGTGAACTTAAGTTTTAAATTCTTTTGGAGACGTAAGTTTGCGACTCCGTTGGTTATTGAATTCATTGGTCATGATTTCTGAATTAATGCGATTAAAGTGTTTAATCGAGTTAATTCAAAGGCATACGTTGACATTATTTTTTAACGTCGATGAATTGATATTTGATCAATTCGATGGGGTTGCACCTTGTGTGTTTGTGGTTGGTGTGTTTGGTTTAGCTCAGATTGTCATGATGAATAGCCTCGTGTGTGATTTGTATGTATTTCATTTCTTGCATGGGCCAAATGTATATTCTTTACTACGGGAAGAGCGATCGACTTGTGGCTGTATATTCGTTTTATCGGGATGAACTGCCGAATTATGGACGTCGTTTCCATTGTCAGTATTATTATTTTTCGGGACGTGGTCGGGATACGATCATTGTTGCCATTTTATATAATACATGTTTTAGGTTTTACCCCGCGGAGATGTGCTCGGGCCATCGGGTTTTAGAATGCAACGGGTGGCCGTCTCAAGGAGTTGAGACTGGGTCGCCTCATTTTAAAATTGGCGGATTGCTCACCGCGCTTGTAGGAGATATGGGATAGACCCATGATAGAATGCTCGAGTTTTCGGATTCTAGAAAGCATTGGGTGGCTGTTTACCACAGAAAACCAGACTAACGGCAATCCGGGATGGATCGTCTAGCCTTTAATTTATGGGCAGATACATAAGTTTGATCCATCCATCTCTCCAAAAACACTAAGTTGATTATAGCGCCATGTATCAGAGGTTTGAATGAATGCGACCGATGTAACTTGACTTCAGATTCCTCCCTCACGGATGAGGGGTTTATTGATTGTGTCACGACCCAATTTAGGAACGCGGTCAGCACTTAAATCACGCAACGTCTAAACACGTAACGTAATTCAAGTAAGCCGAAAAACCCAGAAATCTAAACCATAAAAAGATAGAGTGATAAAACATTAAAACATTTGTTAAAAACATTTTAAATCTCAAGTTAAAAATCTTTAAAAACTTAAATTCATTTTCTTAAAAAATTTCTGCAGCATCTCCTTTGTAAAAACTAGTCCCAAATGGGTACAAACATAGAATATATATAAAGTATCCCCAAACGGGAGCATCTCACGTCTAAAAGCGGAACACAACCATAACAGGTATATATACGACGCTGTAGCGAAGAACTAAGCAAATGAGAAGTGAAAACAACATAATAAGAGGTAAACAATATCGTAGCATGAAATAAAAGCCGGCTCATACGAGCATGACACCCAGAGTCATATAAAATACAAATACCACACCTCTCAGTCTCTTAGTCAAATACATGTAAATGATATATGGGGAGTACTAGATACAAATAAGATATACAATGAAAATATATGGATATCCATACAAACCCACCTACCAAAAGGGTCTCAACCCAACAGTAGCGGTATCCACGGAAAATGATGCAATAAAGAGCCTGCCGCGACTAAACTTAAAGGTCAACCCTGCAAAACACTGTGGCACAACGGAGGTGAGTTTCCAACTCAAGAGAAGTAAGTAAAATCGTACAGGTAATCACAAGTATGCACGATAAACAACCAATCCTACATATGTGGTCACGATAGCATATGTGTAACAATATGAGATGTAGTAAAATCATGATCAAGATACTACATCGGGGTAAAATGACTGTATGTACAGAGTAATCATAAAAATCCTGAGTATGGGGTAAAACCGAATACTCATCTATAAATCATCATCATGAAAACCTGGTGTCCATCAACGACACCCCAAATCTCAATATCTTAGGCGTCGTCACTATGATCGGCCCTCATATTCATGTCATCTCATAACTCCGAATGGTATCCTCCGGATATCCGTCGAGTTTCTATACAATCACCGGTAGGTAGTGTTCCCTCCTGCCAGGCTCATCGTCTACATCTCGAGCTTCTTTTCCCGGGGTATCTTACCGAGCCTACCATGTACCCGTAGACGATTCATCCAACTCCTCGAATCGGGTCTCGAAAACAACCTCAGAACCGAGAAAACTCATAGTGGACGCCTTGAAATCACATCACGAGAAACCGCGTTTTTTTAAAACAGTTTATAGTTTCTTTTGAAATATATCCGCGGTTCTCAAATCCAGAAATCTCATGAAAACGGTATCTCAAATTCATATGTCCATTAAGTACTATGTATACAACATAGAAGTAATGTAAGCATATCAAAGAAAAACCACACTTTTAAAATATTTCAAGTTTCATAAGGTATCTTGCAGTTTCCAAATCCACGAAATTGAAATAGGATATCATATGAAAGTGCTTATATTACTATAGCAATGAATGTATGATGCATTTCATAATGCGAACTAGTACAATAATAACTGTCTAACTACAATCATGAATACGGTCCAATTTATCCATGGCAATTTCTATAGTGTGCGTGACATGGCAATTGCCAACGGTGTGTGTGGCATATAAATCAGTGCTCGTGCAATATGAACCGTTAGTAATGGTGCAGTGTCCTATTAATTGTATGTCCAAGTATAACATGTAATATGATGTACAAAAAGATACTTATGCAAATTCAATATATATATATATAGACATATAAGCATTCACATAAGGGTATTTCACTTGAATCTAGCCTTTGGCGCTTAACGCCATACAGGCGATTCTCCTATAGATGTTAAATCTACTCACCAAACGATCTCGAGCTAGGTGAACCGATCACCTCCTTCCTTTTCCTGGTTGCGTTCGAAGTCTCCGCCTGCGATCTTAATATCATACAAATAAAACCAATATGTACGGAATTAATAAACTTATGATAACACATGGACACGAATACATAATTAACGAATCGATTCCCATAAGCAACCAAGTGTTAGCTCAGCAGGCTAAACGTGTGCAGCGACAACCTAACCTAATCCTACGACTATTAAACGACGAAACACTTACCCAAATGTCGGATAAATCCGCATCACACGTTACCGAAATGCAAAAATCCTAGATAAACAGTTCCAGATTTTACCTATAGACTGTACAGGAAAACAAAGTATACCAGACACCTTACAAGATCAACGGAGAATTACCCTCAAAATTACATCACCTAACTTCTCATAAGAACCGGCGGCGCCGGCCAAATTGAGAGTCTCGCCGGGTCAAAGGTGTTGGATTGGGTATGGGTTTTTAGGGTATACTCTAGGCTATAAGAATAGTCTACTGTGTGGTTAGATTTTATAGTGGCTCAACGTAATAACAGCAGATTCAACAGAGGCTCAATTCTTACCAAAATACGATATTAACACTAAACTTAGAACACCATGGTATTTTACTAAAACTAATTAACACAAAACTACCTTAGAGCCTAATTAACAGTTAAGGATCATTACCAAACCACAAATTGAATGAAACCCTAGTCATCCAAGCTCCAAGATATCACATGAGGGTTGAACATGATTTATGAAGGGTTTGATGAGGTTTGATGAATTTTTAGGCTTAAGGTTTGTGTGAAGAATAAATTCAAGAGGGGATTTTTAGAGCAGATGAAGGAGAGCAAATGAGAGTGTGAGGGTGTGAGTTGAGAGAATGAGGGATGAGGGAGTGTGGAGGGTGAGGGTGAGATTTAAAAGCCATGCTCTTGTTAGTTATGTATATGCCCTAGAGGCCATTCTTGTACATATGATGTATATTATAATGGATGCTTGGTTATATATAGAGAAGACTTTCTTGCTCGTCATGATAGTATGCTATTTGGTTTCACTTTATCTTAACATGTTGACTTGTATTGGTTTACTGTTTTACTCTCACATGTTGATAAAGCCCTTAGGATCTGTACTCGACTACTGGGACTATGATGAGATCATACTAGTGGGGCCACGATAGTCGATGAGTACATCCTATAACTGTTCCTAGTCGAGGGTATATCGAGACAGGGCATCGATACACCAGAGTAGACTAGCGTATATGCATCTTGACCCATATGATGGGCGATGGATGATCTCATATCCATCGGTGTTGGACATCAGAGATGGTGTACGGGTGCTCAGTAAAGACTGGGTACACTGGACGGACTCGCCGAGAACTCCCAGATGGTGATATACCACACGTCAGATGGCAGTTCTCCGGTGACACTGGTACAGGGTAGTCTGAAGACCCGAGATCGTCATAGAGTCTTGTGTGATTCCCACTGTGCTTTGATTTCCACCTTACCACGTCCAAGAAGGCGTGCAAAACGGTGGCTTTTGGGTACAGCCCCGAATCACATGGAGGCAATGAGCGATAGGAGGGGATTCGTCTCTCCCGGTATAGGGAGTTGATGTTGTGCTGTGTTCGATTGGCTATAACTGGAAGTCCCTGGCCAGGGCTGATATGGAGATTTACTGGTAAGTGTTACTAGTAGTTTCTCGACCCGTTATGAGCCATACATCGACACGACTTATCGGTTACTGGGGTCTGACGTATACCACCCCTAGACTTGATATGCGACATATCAGACGAACAGACCGGACTGTACGGGAGTGTTACTGGTTGGATTCACAGGAGAACGCACAGGCTAGCTTGTTGATCTTCTGATCGCTCAATACCTGGGTGGCTGTTACGTTTAGCTGACCGCTTGCAGCTTGTGGGTGTTTGATATGATCATCACCTGCTACCGGCGTATTGACGATTCTTTAGAGTCCTACACAGAGGTTTCTTGGCTCAGGCGAAACGGAGTAGTGGCGCATATGTGATATGCGCGGGAGCGTGAATAATGCGATATGGGATACCGTATTATATTCTCGCGATATATGGATATGAACCGGGTCATCGGATCAAGTGTTGATTCGATGAATCGGTACATGATATATTAGTCGGTAATATTCGATATAGCCGGATCATCGATTCAAGTGTTGATTCGATGATTTAATGTATAATAATATATATGATATATTGTATTACATTATCTAATATTGGCTCGCTTTATTATTTCATTTTCTCAGTGGATGATACATTGATATATATGCGATATATGTTAATTGTATTATTTTCTTTTGTTGCAAATATATAATATATATGTGATATATATTATTGTGACATGATATGATTAATTGTTAAACATGTTTAAGGATGATTAATTGAGGTTAAGGTTTGATTAGGGTCTAGAAGCTTTCTTCTTTTGTCATTCTTAAGATATTTAGAATGACACATTCTTTTAACCTAACCAAACCCTAACCCTAGATGTTTCTCTACACATTCTTATCCATTCATCCTTGACCATGGTTTACATATCAATCATATACTTTATTTTCTATTCATCACAAAAGGATTAATTCATATTATCATTATCCATTATCTTCTTCTTCTTCTCTCTTGAAGAAGCTCTCTTGAAAATCCTAAAGTGATGATAAAATATGAGAAAATGATATAAAAAGAAAGCAAAATTACTACTCTCTCATCCTCATCTCATCTAGCCCTTGAGATTAGTGTGTTCATCTCATAAGAGTGAGAAAGCTTGAGTCGTAGCAACTTTAAGGTAGATCATCGGAGATTTGGAATACTTCGAGCTAGCATGGATCGTTCGAGTCGTGGAGCCTCTCATGAGTCCGGGAGATCGTGGATCGCGGCAAAGGGACTTCTACTCGGAGCTTGTGAAGTGAAGGAGCGGACTACAAAGGTTGTAATCCCTCACACTTAGATAAAAGTTATCATATTGCATGTTAAACCCTAATAATCTAGCAAAGATCCTGGCTTTGGGTTGTTCGGCACGTCTAAATTTTAATCCGGGCATGTTTGATGCCTTTTAAACCTTCACAAGAGTGCCTAGGTACCCTACAGTGGTATCAGAGCCTAGCTAGAGCATTAGGCGATGTGTTTACGAAGTTAAAACTCCGATCGAACCCGAAACGACGAAACTTGACCCCTCTCTGGAAATTTTTTAAATTTTGGGATTTTTCTGAATTAAAAATATGTAAAAAAATCAGCAGGGAATTCTAAGAATTACCATGAAACACGGGCCCACAATTCCACCAACTCAGCGCGGAACCGCGGCAGGAACATGGTTCTCGCGGCGGTTCCGCGGCTGAATTGTAGGATTGTGACACGTGGCTTCATGGTATAATCCGTAGGTACTTGTTGATGCTTCTGGGTATTTTTAATCTGTTTCAGGTGTTGAAAATTCTGGGGTTTGTTTTGTAATAGTAGACTCGATTGGAAATTTTAAATTCGTATTTCTTTCCGGATATTTAGAAACTGTTAAACTATTTGAACGGATATCATTAACTTACTGTTTCCCGGTACGGCAAACTTTCAAGTGTTGAAATTTATTCGGGTTTAAATCTTTCGGAAAAATTGTACAAGTTAAGCGGTGGACCCTCTAGAAGACAACAAACCTTAACTCGATTATGTGACCGTCTTGAACTGCCTTTTGAACCTTCGGGTTTTGGGCAGTACGGCGTGCCACATGTGAGGCGTTGGCTTGACCCTTCTACGGCTGGATCACCGGTACTGTGACATATTCTGGGATTATTTGAACCCCGCTCAAGAGTTGAGCAGTTTAGGAAATTTTGGGTATTTGATTATCTGTTCGGAAAGTTTAATACTGTCTATTTATCTGGAATGTGATACAATATGTGGAATTCATAGAGTTAGGCATGAAATGCGAAGTATGTGATATTTCGGACTTACGATGTCTAAAGTGATTGTGGATTCCAAATATTGTAGTTTTACACTTTCTTTTCTATGACCGTAAGTGTAATATGTGATATCGCCGGTTTCGTTGCTATATGTCAACGACAATTGGGATGCGCATATTTACTTACGTTGATGATATGAGATATTATGTGTTGCTGTGATATGTTATATTGGATCGTCGCGTTCTGAATAGCCGGGGGTTTTATGTGAGATGAGGGTTTTTATTTTCATTCATGTAAAATTCATTTGTAATGTAATATTCTTTTATTTGGGGCACTTCCAGGTTGCGGTTGCTGTCACCAGTGTATATTATTTACTTTTCCGCATTAGGTAGACCCAAGGAGGGGAGCACAAGTAACCGGGTTCTAGGGTCCAGCGGGAGGCCATCTCGAGGAGTCGAGACATGGTCTCCTAACCCTAGAATTGGCAGTGTTACTTGCCGCTCTCGTAGGGGTCTTGGGATGTGGGTTTGGCTATTCATCGCGACCGTGGAATCCGTGTTTTATACAGGCTCGTATTGAAAACACGGACGTCCTAGTATATCCAATATTTCATATATGTTCTTCTGCTGCAATGTTCTGTGATGAGATCATATTACTGCCTGAGACGAATGCCTATTATATATATATGCTGATATATAAATATTATTGCTTTCGTTTCTTCTGTGATGCTTAGGAAGCATAAGCTGATGGGATATTTATTAATGAGATTAATAAAAGAAAAGAAACCTAAAGATGTTGTTGAATCAAAAACTTAATAAAAAGGGTAGCTACAGTTTTTCTTTGCACAGTGATATATATGATATATCCTGCACCTTATTCGATGAGGAAAGGACCGAGATCCCTTCACCGGGAGTGACTCCTTTAGCAAAACTGGCAGATGCTACAAAACGCGGTTTGTCTTTTGATTGCTTTAAGTGTTTTGCTTTGCACGGCGGTATATATGATATATCCTGCACCTTATTCGATGAGGAAAGGGCCGACGATCCCTTCACCGGGAGTGACCCCTTTAGCGAAACTAAGAAAAGCCTCAAAAACACTCCTTTTCAAAACTTCACTCGATTCTACAACGATATCAAGTTCATTACGCTCAGGGTTTTTCTAAAAACCTGCGTAGCCCTCCGTCATTTCAGATAAATACTACTTAGTATTCGTGCTACAGTAGTTTGGCCTTCGTCAAGGCGTAGTGTACGGTAGCTAACTAGTACTTATCTGTTAGCATACGATGCGATTGGATTAGGGTATTCGTACGGCGTAGTTTGGCCTTCGTCAAGGGTCGTACGGGTGGGTTTAATTCAATCAAGAAATGACGGGTTAAACTTGACTAGCGCTTATGATTTGTTGACCTTAGCCAAGGTCATAAGTTGCTAGGGGTAAAAATATTATCGGGAATTTCAAGTGTTGAAATTTGCAATGAGATTGCATACCTCCTATAAGATAGTTGGATCCTGATACCCAATGCGAGTAAGAGTTACACCTGGGAGAGTTTTACACAGGACAATTAGTCATTCAAGTAGGTGTCTAGAAAAGTGTTAACGGAGTTACGCCTCTGGGAAAACGAGGTTTACTTTAATTAGGTCCGTGCGAGAGCATGGGGAACCTCCCTCAAAGTACCGACACTGATCTGGCTGAAAGATTGACGAAATTGTAAGGTGTAATTAATCCCGGCTAATCTTACCTTTTTGGGTTTTAAGGTAGATTTGATAAAAACAGTGGGAGACATCCTGATTAGATAAGATAATAACCAATCTAATCTTGCAAGAGCATACGCTAAAAGTGTTTTCTTCTCTCTCTCTCCAGGTAGCGACCATGTCATGCCATAATCAAGATAATAATATGGATGTATTGACTGAACCCAATTATTGTACTGAGTTAGGGAATGTTGGACCCGTTCTTTCTTATAAGAGTTATAAGACTGAACAGGAAATAGCAGAATGTCTGGATTCTCACGCCGCCCAAAAGAACATGCATGTTGATGCATCTTCTTCAGGTGTGTTAGTTATTGAGAACTGTTTCTCAGTTCACCCTACGTCCTGGGTATTAGATACCGGATCAGGATCCCACATATGTAAACAGTTACATGGGCTACGTAAAGGTAGAGAACTGGGAAAAGGTGATCATTCCGTTCAAGTAGGGAACGGTGCGAGTATTGTAGCCAAAGCTGTTGGCGAATATCACCTTGTATTACCAAGTCGTAATACACTGATTCTGAATGAGTGTTATTATATACCGAACATGATGTGCAACATTATATCAGTTTCTTTATTGAGTAAAGAGGGATATAATTTTGTAGTACAGGATAATGTTATGAACATATTCCTAAATCAAAAGTTGATTGCATCAGGCTCGTTACATAATGGCATATTCATTCTAAATCAGAATACAGTCCTGAATATACAAAACACACACAAAAGGAAAAATTCAGAAATGAACGAATCCTACTTGTGGCATTGTAGACTTGGTCATATCAATGCGACACGACTGGCTAAGTTACATGAAGATGGTTATTTGAATTCGTTCGAATTATCATCTTATGATACTTGCCATTCATGTCTCAAAGGAAAAATGACCAAAGCTCCGTTTAGTGGACACGGAGAAAGAGTTACCGAACTCTTAGGACTGGTACATAGTGATGTATGCGGTCCCATGTCTACGAATGCCAGGAACGGTTCTTCCTACTTCATTACATTCACTGACGATCTCTCAAGATTCGGATATGTGTTCCTGATGAAACACAAGTCTGAAGCTTTTGAGAAATTCAGAGAATATAAGCACGAAGTAGATAATCAAACGGGCAAAAGTATTAAGATTCTTAGATCTGATCGAGAAGGTGAATACTTAAGCAATGAGTTCTTAGATTATCTAAAAGAGAATGGGATTCTCTCTCAGCTTACTCCTCCTTATACACCACAGCACAACGGTGTATCAGAACGAAGGAATCGGACCCTATTAGATATGGTGCGATCTATGATGAGCGATGCTGAGTTACCTATTTCCTTCTGGGGATATGCGCTTGAGACAGCCGTATACATATTGAATCTAGTTCCGTCTAAATCTGTACCTACCACACCATATGAGATATGGAGTGGGAAGAGACCATATTTTAAACGAGTTAAGATATGGGGTTGTCCGGCCTATGTCAAAAGACAAAATCCGGACAAACTCGAGGCACGATCAGTCCTTTGCAAATTTGTGGGATATCCAAAGAATTCTCAAGGATATTTTTTCTACCACGCTGAGGAACAAAAAGTGTTTGTTGCTCAACATGCCACCTTTTTGGAAAGGGAATTTCTAGCAGAAGAAATTAGTGGCAAAGAGGTAGAGCTGGAAGAGGTTCCAGAAACACAAATTACAACTGAAGATTTAGTGGAACCAGAGGATTCAGTAGTACCCGACGAACCCCAGCCTCTCCGCCGATCTAGTAGGGTTTCTCGTCCACCTGAGAGATACTACGGTTTTCTCATTGATGGTGGAAGCGAGGATTGCATCATGGATGATGATGACCCGACTAGTTTCGAGCAGGCCATCACGAGTGGTGACTCTGTGAAATGGCTGGATGCAATGCGATCTGAGATGGAATCCATGTACACCAATAAAGTATGGATTTTGGAAAATGCTCCTGAAGGGGTAAAACCCATTGGGAGCAAGTGGATTTTTAAAAGGAAATTTGGTGTAGATGGAAAAGTTGAGACTTTCAAAGCTAGACTGGTAGCAAAGGGATTTCGTCAACGACCAGGTATGGATTATGACGAAACCTTTTCTGCAGTGGCTATGCTTAAGTCCATCCGGATCTTACTTGCCATTGCTGCATACCATGACTACGAAATCTGGCAAATGGATGTTAAGACCGCCTTTCTAAACGGTGATTTAGAAGAGTGCGTGTACATGACTCAGCCAGAGGGCTTCGTAGATAGTGGGAGCAGCGGAAAGGTGTGCAAGCTGCTTAAATCCATTTATGGGTTAAAGCAAGCATCGCGGAGTTGGAACATCTGTTTTGATGTTGTAGTCAAAGAGTTTGACTTCATCAAGAATATAGATGAACCTTGTGTCTATAAGAAGGTAGCGGAGGGTAAGGTTGTCTTCCTCGTATTGTATGTGGATGACATACTCTTGATAGGAAATGATATTCCTATGCTGCAATCAGTCAAGCTCTTCTTATCACAGAGATTCTCAATGAAAGATCTAGGTGATGCCTCCTGCATATTGGGAATCATGATCTATAGAGATAGATCTAAAAGGATATTGGGATTGTCCCAATCCAGGTACATTGACACCATACTAAAGAGGTTTAGTATGGAAGAATCCAAGCGTGGGAACCAACCCACAATCTCTGGACTCACTCTCTCCAAAGAGATGTCTCCCAAGACTGATTTGGAGAGAGCTCGCATGCAAGGGATACCCTATGCTTCGGCAGTAGGCTCTATCATGTATGTGATGCTATGTACCAGACCCGATGTAGCATACTCACTAAGTGTAGTGAGTCGGTATCAAGCAGATCCTGAAGAGAGTCATTGGACAGCAGTGAAGAACATTCTCAAGTACTTGCGAAGGACTAAGGAGATGTTCTTGGTGTATGGTAACGGAGAACTCCAGGTGGAGTCCTTTACCGATTCCAGCTTCCAAAGTGATAAGGACGACTCTAAGTCGCATTCGGGTTTTGTCTTTACCCTCAATGGAGGGGCGGTATGTTGGAAGAGTTCCAAACAGGATACCGTTGCAGACTCAACGATGGAGGCTGAATACATCGCTGCCAACGATGCTGCCAACGAAGCTGTCTGGATCAAGAAGTTCATTAGTGAACTTGGAGTGGTTCCGTCCATTGAGTATCCAATACCTCTGTATTGCGATAACAATGGAGCTGTGACTTTGGCCAAGGAACCCAGATCCCATCAAAAGTCCAGACATATTCTGAGGCGGTATCACCTGATCAGGGAGATAGTTGATCGCCGGGAGATCGAGGTCGGGAGAGTAGATACGAAGGACAACACTGCGGATCCATTCACGAAGGTTATTCCCCAGATACAGTTTGAGAGATTATTCGGGATGCTAGGTATGAGATACTACAGCAGCTGGCCTTAGTGCAAGTGGGAGATTGTTAGTTATGTATATGCCCTAGAGGCCATTGTTGTACATATGATGTATATTATAATGGATGCTTGGTTATATATAGAGAAGACTTTCTTGCTCGTCATGATAGTATGCTATTTGGTTTCACTTTATCTTAACATGTTGACTTGTATTGGTTTACTGTTTTACTCTCACATGTTGATAAAGCCCTTAGGATCTGTACTCGACTACTGGGACTATGATGAGATCATACTAGTGGGGCCACGGTAGTCGATGAGTACATCCTATAACTGTTCCTAGTCGAGGGTATATCGAGACAGGGCATCGATACACCAGAGTAGACTAGCGTATACGCATCTTGACCCATATGATGGGCGATGGATGATCCCATATCCATCGGTGTTGGACATCAGAGATGGTGTACGGGTGCTCAGTAAAGACTGGGTACACTGGACGGACTCGCCGAGAACTCCCAGATGGTGATATACCACACGTCAGATGGCAGTTCTCCGGTGACACTGGTATAGGGTAGTCTGAAGACCCGAGATCGTCATAGAGTCTTGTGTGATTCCCACTGTGCTTTGATTTCTACCTTACCACGTCCAAGAGGGCGTGCAAAATGGTGGCTTTTGGGTACAGCCCCGAATCACATGGAGGCAATGAGCGATAGGAGGGGATTCGTCTCTCCCGGTATAGGGAGTTGATGTTGTGCTGTGTTCGATTGGCTATAACTGGAAGTCCCTGGCCAGGGCTGATATAGAGATTTACTGGTAAGTGTTACTAGTAGTTTCTCGACCCGTTATGAGCCATACATCGACATGACTTATCGTTTACTGGGGTCTGACGTATACCACCCCTAGACTTGATATGCGACATATCAGACGAACAGACCGGACTGTACGGGAGTGTTACTGGTTGGATTCACAGGACAACGCACAGGCTAGCTTGTTGATCTTCTGATCGCTCAATACCTGGGTGGCTGTTACGTTTAGCTGACCGCTTGCAGCTTGTGGGTGTTTGATATGATCATCACCTGCTACCGGCGTATTGACGATTCTTTAGAGTCCTACACAGAGGTTTCTTGGCTCAGGCGAAACGGAGTAGTGGCGCATATGTGATATGCGCAGGAGCGTGAATAATGCGATATGGGATACCGTATTATATTCTCGCGATATATGGATATGAACCGGGTCATCGGATCAAGTGTTGATTCGATGAATCGGTACATGATATATTAGTCGGTAATATTCGATATAGACGGATCATCGATTCAAGTGTTGATTCGATGATTTAATGTATAATAATATATATGATATATTGTATTACATTATCTAATATTGGCTCGCTTTATTATTTCATTTTCTCAGTGGATGATACATTGATATATATGCGATATATGTTAATTGTATTATTTTCTTTTGTTGCAAATATATAATATATATGTGATATATATTATTGTGACATGATATGATTAATTGTTAAACATGTTTAAGGATGATTAATTGAGGTTAAGGTTTGATTAGGGTTGGATGCTTCAAGTTCCTTCTAGAAGCTTTCTTCTTTTGTCATTCTTAAGATATTTAGAATGACACATTCTTTTGACCTAACCAAACCCTAACCCTAGTTGTTTCTCTACACATTCTTATCCATTCATCCTTGACCATGGTTTACATATCAATCATATACTTTATTTTCTATTCATCACAAAAGGATTAATTCATATTATCATTATCCATTATCTTCTTCTTCTTCTCTCTTGAAGAAGCTCTCTTGAAAATCCTAAAGTGATGATAAAATATGAGAAAATGATATAAAAAGAAAGCAAAATTATTACTCTCTCATCCTCATCTCATCTAGCCCTTGAGATTAGTGTGTTCATCTCATAAGAGTGAGAAAGCTTGAGTCGTAGCAACTTCAAGGTAGATCATCGGAGATTTGGAATACTTCGAGCTAGCATGGATCGTTCGAGTCGTGGAGCCTCTCATGAGTCCGGGAGATCGTGGATCGCGGCAAAGGGACTTCTACTCGGAGCTTGTGAAGTGAAGGAGCGGACTACAAAGGTTGTAATCCCTCACACTTAGATAAAAGTTATCATATTGCATGTTAAACCCTAATAATCTAGCAAAGATCCCGGCTTTGGGTTGTTCGGCACGTCTAAATTTTAATCCGGGCATGTTTGATGCCTTTTGAACCTTCACAAGAGTGCCTAGGAACCCTACAGCTCTTTCTCTCTCCTCAAAGATTTCTCCCATGCTTTGTCCCTCATGCCTTGTCCCCATGTTTCCCATGCTTTTTCCATGTCTCTCATGTTCAATTCTTTAATCTTTTCCTCTTTCTTTTATTTTTTAAAACAAAACTTAATTTTGATAATTAAAATGAAATAAAACTAATACTTAAAAATAATTATGTATACATACACACACACACACACACACACACACACACACATTTATATATATAAATAACATAACAAATATGTTAAGATGCCATGGCTAACCAAGCATGGTTAACACCTACTAGACCATAGTTAAACATGCACAAGTATGTGCATTTTCAAAAATAATTAATTAAAATATTAATTAATTAAAATAAAATATATGAAAACAATTTTGGTTAACTTTTATTAAAAACCCGTATTAAATCGCTTAATTAACTCTAATCGCATTCTAAAGTGTTACAGATTGTGGGGACGAATCTTTCCTACATGTGCAAACCCCTGTAGTTAATTACATTATCACAAGTGATAACAGCTTTCTGCTTCTCCAGGTTCTTTGCTTCGTGTGTCGTGTTTTAGGTTTTGCTTATTTTGGGTTGCGCTTGGATTGTATACGGAGACTAATTTCTCGTCGCCCGTAGGGTGCAGATTACTCCAAATCCGTACTTATATTTTCAAGATTTGGGTCAAGCATTTTCTTGACAGGGTCCACATTGGTAGCTTGGTTTGCCAACGGGATTGAACTTAAGGTTGCATTTTTCACATTTGTGAGGTTCGTCTGTTCAATTGGGAGAAGAAGCTCTATTAAGGATCATTAGTCTCGTTTGGAAACAAAGATCATTTTAAATGATTTAGTCATATTTTGAGAATATTTTTCTCTATTGAACATTTGATCACACATGAAGAATAAGCTTCCATACTTAGCCAATTGGCTACATTTCAAGTTTTAGCTTGGTAACTAGAAGCGCCTACGCACTTGAGGTGCGCATGGATCAGCCCACGTATGTGGCACGTGGTGCACATGCATGGCATGACGCTCAGTGGAGCCTGACTTCATTTGAAATTGGCATTTGTGCCTAACGCTTACGCACGTGTTTTGCATATGTGCGCAGCGCACTGCCTAGGGTATGCCCTAGTTTTGTGAAGGATGTTGTCTTTCAAGAAAGTCTTTGCTTTCAAAGAAGCAATGGCTTTTGTAAGTCAATTTTCAGAGTCTCGGCTCTCTTAGTGTGTGCGCACCAATATAAGACGCGCCCTAAAATTAGGGCAAACCCTAGTGTTTTGAAGGTTAACATCTTTCAAGAAAACATTACTTTCTATGAAGCATATGCTTCGGTTCTTAGGATTACAAGCTCCTTTTCTGGACCTTTGTCCAAATTTGTGAAGAAAAGCTTCAATTTTTATATGTTTTAAATATATTTTAATGGAAGCTTTCTCCCCAAGATCTTGCATCCTAAGATCAATCCCTGTCACGAAAGTCTATACGTTCATAGAAAGGGTATAAACCATAAGATCTTTTGATCTTGCATATGGTGAGTCAAAATTCTAATCAAGCCTATGCTTCGAATAGAAGAGACTTTTCTCTTATATATTTTTTACCTAGTTGAGACTAAGGCTTTTTCGAGAAGACTTGAAGACGCGGGCCTTGAGAAATCTTGATGATTCTTTTCTTCTTCTTTTTACTTAAGACTTAGAGATTTTTCTCCCCCTCTCCTCCTTTTTATATGAGTAAGATTAATTAGGGTAAGTCCCTAAATACCATATTTTAATTGATTCATATCAATTAAGTGTGCTTAAACACCCTTGGTTTAAATATCCTAACATCTTTTGTTGAGATAGTTAACAAGGAAGATTTTCTTCCAAAAGAGCCAAGGCTCTAATCAGATGTGCACGCTTCAGAAGAAGAACACTTGCACTACGTGCCTTGCACGTGTAGCACAGCGCACGAAGGACTTGCCCTTGCGTGCATGCATTGCATGTTGCGCATCACAAGTTTGGACTTGCGCTTGTGCATGCGCTTTGCACGCGGCGCTTAGCAAGTGTAGCTTTGCACTCCAAGGATATTTTATGGAGCTTGCACTCTAAGGAGGGTGCGCCCTATTTGGGCGGGAACAAAATGTCCCCGACCACTGCGCTCATGTGCATTTCACATGGACCCAGCGGTGTCAATCTCTGCACCGTTGGATCTTCCTCGAGATAAGGGAAAATCGAACTAGCCCCATACCCCTATAAATAGAGCGCTAAGCTCTGGGTAAGGCTGTGCCTCCTTAATCTTTCATGATTTCTTGAGAACTAGTTATCTCAGAGCTTTGTGCTCTCCATTGAAGGTTAAGCTTCCCTCTTGATTAGACAAGTAGCATAAGTCACATCAAGGTGAAGATCTAATCTTCAAGGAGCTTGCGCTCCGGCTCTAAATAGAGCGCACTTCCTTTGGGAATTTTAGAGCCTAGGCTCAGAAAATCTGTAGATTTTCTAACGAACGCATGTCTAAAACCCAACCTTAGTGGGTCTCTTTTAACTCAGTGGGGTCTCTTAGCTCTGAAGCTAGAGAATCTACACTTTAACATTCAGTGCTTTCTTGTATTTTGAGCTGACGCCCTCTTCGCTTTTCTTTTCAGGTACCATGGCTAGTCATCTGTACTTTATTAGGGATATCATTTCCCATGCCAACATTCGTTCTTATGGGCCGTACTATACTACTGCTCAATGTGAAGCCGTATTATGCCGCTTCGAAGATCACCGCGGGCGGTTGCTTCCTTACCGTTACGCTCTTATGCAAATGATTTTTAAAGCGATTTGGGACGCTTTGCCTATGATGTTTCAGGTGATGCCACTCCAGGCACTTGATCATGCTGAAGATAAAGTACACTCAGTCTATATATTGGGCTTAATCTTGAAAAGGTGAAGAGATGATGCGACTAAGCTTTTGCACCACTTCTATCACCAGAAGGTGATAATATCCCCATATGAGAGGCTAGAGGACATCAGTGGTACCCCGATGCCTATCATTGCGAGCGAGTACATAAGGCGATGGTAGACAAAGACGATGAAACCTTGCTAAGTTTTGTTTTTGAGTTTATGAATTCATGTAAAACGCTAGTATCTTGCTGCTGTGAGCCTTAAATGTTCATCTTTTGTTCCCTTGTAGAGGCCTTGTCTGGTAGTCTGTAATCCACCTTTTGCTGTGTAAATAAAAACATCTTTTGTTTTCCTATATATTGTGTTTCTGCGAATTGTACTTCTTATTTTCTGCTTATGCTCACGAAGTACCGATTTAGTTTACGTACTTATGTTGGAGTGTTTAGTCTATTCTCCTTTTAGGTATGAATAAACTCAGCCTGACGTTAAACATACATAACTCCCGTTAGCTTAGGGGTCCGTTAGATTTGTGCTACTGGGTGTAGTCCGTCGCACCTTTGCATTAGCATATTTCTTCTAGGTTTGTGTCCGATCGGTTCGCTATTTGAGTAGTGATGCACTTGCCGTATCCCCCAATCCTTTCTAAGGAAAAAATACGTCTCAAGTAATCTTCTTAGGCTAATATATAGATGACCATCGGAGATTCAGCGTTAGGCATCACCAAGGCGCTTTACCTTGATGTCAGACTATTTGAGTCCCAGAGATGTCACAACTACACCCTTCTGAGGTGAGCTGACTTCCATTGGTCTTTATGCGTGTATGTACTACCATTCGGACCTGGAGCTAAGAAGTTTCCATCATTCCGCTTTTGTTTTGACCTTTTGGTCCTTGTTGACGATATGTTTGTACTCTGTTGAAGTAGAACGGACGTCAAGGCAGTCTTTAGGCTGTATGTATGCCATCAAGACTTAATTCTTCATTTAGAAAACCATGGTGGAGCATATTGTCCCCTTTCATTTGTTTGTGCCCATGGATTGTATACCAGAGTCAGTATTGACTTACCTATAGGGCATAAATACATACATACATACATATATATACCATGATTACTCTATCATTTCAGCTTTTCTTATCGTGAAAGTCGTGATTGCTCAATCATTTTGACTAATTATTTGCGATTGCCCAATCATTTCGGCCTTTTATTTCCATTTTACTCGCTGATTTTTATTGCGAGTTATCCAATTATTTTGGCTATTTTATTTTTATTTCACTCGCTGATTTTTATTGCGAGTTGACCAATCATTTCAGCTATTTTTATTTCTTTCCCAGTTTAACGAATTAGAGGTCTATAGTTTGGAACTCAGGATGGCATCAGCATTTCTAACACCGAAGCACGCATGCCAGGAGCAATTCATCATTTGTTATTTCCCATTTGGACAATGATAGCTTAGTAGAAAGGTTTAGTCCCCTATCGCCTAAGGTTTTTCAACTTTTATTAGTCGGCTATAATACCCTTAAAGCAAATAATATAATTGAAAGTAGGCGATTATGATAATTGAAGGAGGACATATACTGGTAGAACAGTCTTGCTCAATATGATAGTATGCTATCTGGTTTTTCTTTATCATTGATGTGTATACGTTTCATTATGTGTCGCTAATACATAATGATAAAGCTCGTAGAATATTTGCTTGACTACTAGAGTTATGATGGCGATCATACTTGTGAGAGCTTGGTAGTCCATAAGCACGTCCTTGAATGTCCCTAGTCGTGGGAGAATCGAGACTGGGCATCGATATTCTAGAGTAGACTAGTGTATATGTTTTTAGACCCCGACGAGGGGCGGTAGCATGTTCATATTCCTTGGTGTGTTGCACCTAAAGATTATATACAGGTGCTCACTGGAGGTGAGTACACCGGACGAACTCACTGAGAACTTCTAGATAGTACTATACCTATCGTCAGATAGCAGTTCTCAGTTGACAAGAGTACAGGTAGTCTGTTGATCTGAGGTTGTCATTTGTCTCGTGTGAGTTCCCACTGTACTTAGATTGCTACCCTATCATGGCTCTACTGAGTCATGCAAACAGGTTTTAGTTGGGTACAGTCTCGAGCCACATGGAGGCAGTGAGCGATAGTCAGGGATTCCTCTTTCCCGGTATAGAGAGTTGATATCACGCTGTGTACGGTTTGCTATCACCATAAATCCTTAGCTAGGGTGGATGAGATTTACTGATTGTAGATCAGTAGTTTCTCGGTGGGTGATGAGCTTGACACTGACACGACTTATCTGGTTATTAGGGGTCTGACGATATCCACCCCCTAAACCTGGTATGCGATACTCTTAGATGAAAAGACCAGACTGTACCGAGATTGTCACTTATAGGCTCAGAAGGGGTACATATGCGTTTGCTCGTCGACCTTCCTTTCGTTTAATACCTGGGTAGCCGTTACGTAAAACTAGTGCTGCTGATATGCTTGTGGTTAAACTCACTGCCAGCATATTATCGAGTCTTTAGAGTCCTACACAGAGGGTTTCCCGGTTTAGGTGAAACGATGTAGTATGTGCGTATTTTGATACGCACTCTGGTTCGATTAAATACGTGTATTTCGTACACGTACTTTAATCGGACATTATGATAATACTGGCAGGTTTGAAAGATAGCCGGATCATTATGAGCTAGTATTATATATCTCTCATTTTTTCTATTTTGGTAATCGTATTTTTATACGAATACGGTAGTTGTATTTTGATAAGAATACAGTACTTATACCAATACGGGTATTTGTATAAATATTGGTATTTTTATCTTAATATGAATACATGTATTTTTGCCTTGATATGAATATGGGTATTCATATTTTTATAGTATTCTCATTTTGATAAAAATAGGGTGCATATATTTTGATACGTATTTGGTTGTATGTATATATGTATATGTGTGTGGGGGTATATATATACACATGTGTGTGTATTTATACACACTTTTCTTTTCAAATTTTAGAAGCATGGAGAAATGAGTGGGCTTATGAGTCACAAGAGTGACTCACCCATTCCCACCCACTTCACCAAGAGGATAAGTGCATAGGAGTAAATAAAATATGGCTAAGTTTTTTACTCATAGATTTTTCTTGTTCTCCTCTTTCTTCTTTTCCTTTTATGTGAGCTTCCAACTTGACAAAGAATTTGATAAAGAGAGAAAACATGAGATTCTTCTTCACTACATCTCTTATCATCACTTCTTAGCAAGTTATGATCATGAGTTGATTCAATTGTCATTTTAGTGTGAATCTTGAGCTTGTTTCGAACTCTCTCGGGTGGATCATTTTCGACGAAAGAGGGTCTCTTTGCAAATTTGTTCATACAACTCAGAGCCTAAGTAAAGTCCTTTAAGCATCATAGGGGTCTTCCGTGATTAGGCGGAAACTCTATAAAGGTAGCTAACCCCCTAACCTTGCATGTTAAGTTATCTAGTTTATTGTTTGGAACCGATTCTAGGGTATTTGTTGCTAGTGCTTGTTCTAAAAAATTTTGTTTTTGCTTCCTCCTTCGCTGTGAGTTTTGCGGTGTGAGCACTAGGGTCCTTATAGTGGTATCAGAGCTATGCTAAACACTTTAACTAGTTGTAGATCATGTTTACATTTCGGAACCGAAAACTTGACCCGATTAAATTTCGTAAAACCACGTTTCTGTTTTTTTTTTTCAAACGACACTTGAAATTTTTTTAAACAATTTCAGAGGACTACTATTTTAAAATGAAAATTTTTCCCAAAATCAAGCCAGTTTGGGCAGCTTTTGGCCGCTAGAATTGGGTTTTGGTCCCATTTTTGGAATTTGGTCCCTGGTTTTATGCAGGTGTTTGTTTGTTTAAAAACTTGATATTTGGTTTTGTTTATTTTTTCCCGGATTTCAATTTATGTTATCTTTGTGTTCGAGTAAGTTTGAGAAACTTTTCGGTCGAAACTAATACATCGTTTATGATCCGTTTCTTTGTTTGTGTATTTGAAAATGTCGTCTAATTGCTATATGTTCGAGTAGACGGGGTTGCACACTGGTTACTTGTTATATTGGTCTGTATATATATCTTGTGATAGTTTAAACGGATTGTCATGATGGATAACTCCTCTTGCGATTTGTTTGTATAGTTTTGATATGTATATTCTTTTATTCGGGACGAGCGGCTGGATTGTGGCCGTCGTTATCGCTTGATGTATATTCTTTTTGGGAAATGTCTAGGTTGCGGGCTGTCACACCCCGCTTCCCAGTGTATGGGCAGAGGACGTGACGGGTCACGCGACGTATTTACTCAGAAGTAAACACGCTAAGCGTATCTAAACAATATTAAAAAAATGTACACAAGAGACAAAATGTAAATGAACAACAACTTTATTTATTAACATTCTTTTTACAATACAATGAAAAGTAAATACATAGAATGAAAGCAATGCCTAAACAATGGCATAACAGAAATGAAAACAAAATGTACAAGTAAACTAGAGCTCCGGGGTAAAGGCTAACTGATCCAAGTTCTCGCTGGTGGGCTCTGTCTCCACAAGGTCGGATCTAACTGACAACATTCCAAAGAAAGAAGAAAAGGAATGTCATCAGCGAACAATCGCTCGGTAAGTCCAAAAGAATAAGTATAGACAGAATAGACAGAAGAAGAATGTAACTTTTAAAGTTGTACTATATTGTTAACGCTGTTGTTTGTAACTTGGTACAGAAATTGCCAGTGTATACGAGAGGATTCCCACTATTCCGGAGACTAAGGTATACGGAGCACGAAGAACCGTTCAGCCACGGTACAACGGCAATGGAGATTCAGGTTAGGTGTATTATGGTTACAGTCTCGTGCCACTTTTAATACCTTCCACTTTTAATACCTTCCGTACCAATCTACCCCTTATAAACCCCATGACGTCTTGTTTGTATTGTATTGTTTGTTATATACATGGATGACTTGCCAAAACCATGATATCAGTAAATGGAATGGATATAATGGATGAACATGTAAATGGAGTATATCCATGGTTCGGTTCGGTCCGGTCAATATTGAATAGATGGATTCATATTGAATTGTAGTTTTATATTTGAATCGCATTCAAATCAGATTGATTATATGAGACTCAGTCTGAGTCAGACAATTAGAAAAGAAATTGAAGTCCTGAATTAGGTTTTGATATTATCGGTAACTGCTGCATATGGACGGCAGGATTTGTGTCTTTTTCCAAGACAATTATCGTATTGATAACACCGTTTATTAGATTGTCTACCTTAAATAGGCAAGCACCCATATCTCCGGCTCCCTGAGGCTCAAGAGACTGTTCCAGCTTAAACCTATGTTTACTAGGGTCCTTATTGTAATTTAGTATAACTTGAGGGAGTTTTATGTAAAAATAGTTTTGGCATAATTTCAAAATATATCTCAAGCATTTAATTATCGTCTTTAGAGTTTTCATAGATGTAAATTTTATAAATGTGAAATTTCTAGTGAGTAAAACCTAATTTCATAATATATGGTATTTTCTTGAAATATTGGAATTACTTTATGTTTGAATGGTAGTTTCATGTAATAGTGATTCCTTTGATTTATAAAACTTGAAATGTTTATATAATTAAAATATTTATTTTGATAATACATATATATATATATATATTTAATGAAAATAATTTATTTATTTTCTTATAGAAATCTCATTTTCTAAGGAAAAAGGTATAAAAATTCCATCGAGATCGAATGCTCTTTCAAAGGTCTGTATCTCGCTCTACTAAACCCGAGGATGTGCAATAACCCGAACCATCCCGAATGGGGTCCTCAAAATGGGTGGTAGAGGCGCAATTGCATGAAAATCTTTAATACACTTTTTAAAGCAAACGGTTTTGTAAGTTTAGGGTATTTATTTGTAAAGTCGTATTTTTCCGTATTCTATTGTCCCAAACTTCATCGTTCTATGATAGAGATGTGTTTTGTGATGAGATAGGTCATTACCTTATGAACTATCTAAAGGTATAGCAAAGAATAAAGTTATTATGTCGAAACTAAAATATATGGTATTTTTCTGTAAAAGTGTAATAAAAGTTACAAAAATGATTCTTTTACGGTGAAAATTGTTTTAATAGATTTATTAATGTTTGTTAAACAATATGTGAGAATATGATATTATCTTGTTAAAGAAAAGTATAGTTTTTAAAGAAAACCGAATCGGACGTCGGATTAGCTCCGCTTCCGTCGGGTTTTAGAAATGAATATTTATATAGAAGAAGAAGAGAGAGGAGAGGAGACTTACTGGTTTGTTGGACTAGAGGAGAGAGAGGGGGTCCTGAAGAAGCCTTCGGGACGTCGTTTCGTCGCCGGAATCTCCTCTGAAGTTCGTCGGAGGTTCGCCCTTCACTAACTCCACTTGTACACAAAAGTACTTGAGAATTTTGTATAGTTTTTGTAATAGAATTCTGAGTGAGGGAGGTGTAAAATGGGGTGGTTATTTATAGGGAAAATTAGGATTTAGGAGGTGATGAATTTGAGAATTATAATGCATTTAAAAGAAATTAGATGGGTGATTTAAGTTCTCTGTGTAAATGCAGAGAAAACAAGCAGTGTGAAAGGAAATGGGGTAGGCCAAGAGTTGCAGGGGAAAAGATTGGGAGCATTACCAACGGGGGAGACCGGCGGTGCCGGGCCTAATGGGCTTTTCGCCGGTTTTGTACCGTCGGGTGGGGGTCGATTGATATTCCACAGTGCACATATTTAAATTATCTGTGACTCTTGGTTTTACCTGTTGTGCACGTGTAGACTCTTGGTCTTCTAAAACGATTAAAAGAAAATAAAACAAAAAGATAATGTGGCTGATGGGATTCAATGCTACGTCACAGCAGTGCAAGGTTTTACCAATGTGCTATAAGTACTTTCTTGCTGTTCTAAATTAAAACAAATACTTACAGTATACAAGGGATTTGCAAATACCCCAATTGTACATTAACTTTTAAATAATTTTATATACACAGAATTTGGAGTTGTTACACGGGCGTTGTTACCGTTGTATATATTTCATTACATATACTAGGATACCCTGAGACGGAGGCTCGGTTAGCCGGATTCGAGAATGGAACAGATGGCCATCTCATGGAGTTAAGACTCGGGCCGTCTCATTCTCGGATTGACGGGTTGCTCGCCGTACTTATAGGGCGTGTAGCTCTGACCCAAGGATGAGTGCTTAAGTTATCGGATTATAGAAAGATCCAGGCCGCCCACTCATGTTATTGAGTGAGGGTTGCTTCACTTCTAGAATTGGCGAGTAACTTGCCGCACTCGTAGGGATCTTAGTTCGAGTTTGTATGGTCTATCCAAACGACCAGGGACCGTTTGTTTTCATTTGCGGCTCAAATGAATCACGGGGCTCCTAGCTTATCCGCTATTCCATCTAGTTTGTTATTTATCATATGCCTGTGATGTTTATTACTTGCCTGTGATATTGATATATATATTATTAGATGCTTCTATATATGTTTTGCATCCACACCAGCCTTGTCCTCGCCCTGCCGTAAGTTAAGTAACCTTACGGTGAAGACCATGGACCCCATGGCGAATGTAGATGGCATATAAAAGAATGCTATTTTGGTTGTTTCTGGTGTGGATTAGAAACATAGATTGATGGGATAGCATTATAGGTTTAATGCAAAGAAAACAAAGCTAAATGATGTTGACGAAACCAATTTTTAAAACTACACGGTTTTCTTCAAAACCACTCGTTTTAAAAGCGGGGCCTAAACCATTTTTTTTCAAACCCACTCAAGTTCCTTCAACGATATCAAGTTCATTACGTTAAAGGTTTTTTTTGCCAAAACTAGCTGTAGCCCTTCATCATTTCGAATAAATAGCACATAGTATTCATGTGGTGTTTGTTGGCCAAAGTCAAAGTATTGTGAATGGTAGTTGTGTGTTGATTATCCATCGCATAGATAGATGCATTGGTTCAGGATAGTCATACCACCTTGTTGGCCAAAGTCAAGGGTGAGCACGGGTGGGTCTAAATTAATTTGGATAATGACGGGTAGAACTTGACTTGTGTGTTATGATTTGTTGGCTAAAGTCAAGCTCTTAAATGCATTAGGGTAAAAACCATATTGTGAGTTTCAAATATAATGGAAACTTGCCATGTATGAACAAACCTTCTGGAGTGTGGTGATTTTGTTCAACTTCTATCAAACTTATCATGCGAAGATAGTTGGGTCCCGATTCCTATCGATGAGTACGTATTACTTCTCGGGAGATTTTCACTTCACAATTAGCTAACTTATTAGGTGTCTAGAAAGTGTTATGAGATTACACCTTTGCAAAAATGGGGTTATTTAGTTAGGTCCGTGCGAAAGCACGGGGAGCCTCCCTCGGAGTACCAACACTGGACTGGCTGAATGTTTAGCAAACTTGTAAGGTGTAAATGATTCCGACTAGTTCTCCTTTTAGGGTTTGTGTAGGGTTAGCTTAGAACCTTAGCAAGGTTTTGGCAAGCATCAATTATGCTATTTTAAAATTTTTGGGGTGCTAAACAAACCCTAACCAAGATCTTAACTGGAGACTTAGAGTTAAACATGCATGTAAACAACTTTACATCTAAGAGAAAGGGATTAAAACCTTTGTAGTCCGTTACTTCACTTCATAAGCTCTGTGTTGAGCTCCCTTCACTGCGATCATCAAGTACCCGGACTCGAGAGAGGCTCCATGAAGAGAAAGATACAAGCTTGCTTCCAATCTTCAACAACTAAGATGATCTACCTTGAACAAACTCAAACCCAAGCTTTTGCTTCACTAATCAGGTATTAGCAAAGCAAACACCCTAATCTAAGTGGCTAGAATAGATTAGGATGATGAAGTAGGAATTTAGCTCTCTTCTGTTTTATTTATCTAACTCAAAATCATCACAAACCCAAAATCTAGAAATCTTTTCAAGAAGGAAGAAGAAGAAGAAGAATTTATTTTGTGATGAATAATAAATTATTGTTATTGTTACAAATCAACCATGGGTCAATCATGAAGGCTTAACCCTTGTAGAGAGTAAACTAGGGTAAAGGGTTTGGGTTGGGTTAATAAATATCAACACAAAATATCAATGCTAGATGACAAAAAGGCAAAGCTTCATGAAACTTCAAGAAAGCTTCATCCAAGCTTAACCCTAATCCAAATCCTAACCATGTTTAAACTCCACAAAACATGTTGAATTTGTAATCATAACTTGTTACAATATTATATATCACATATATAATATATTTTGTAACAAAATAAAATAATACAATTAACATATATCACATATATATCAATGTATTATCCAAGTGAGAAATAGAATCTTTAAGTGAGCTTATATTAGTTAATGTAACTTAACATATCACATATATAATTATACATTAAATTATCGAATTAACACTTGATCCGATAATCTGGCTATATCGCATATAACCGACTAATATAATCTGTATCAGTTCATCAAATCAACACTTGATTCGATGACCCGGTTATATCACATATACTCGGCCGATATCTCATATCGTGAGAATCTAATACAGTATCGTATACACGTAATATTCTTGGTCCCGCACATATTACATATGTGCTCCTACTCCGTTTTGCCTGAGCCAGGAAACCTCTGTGTAAGACTCTAAAGAATCGTCAATACGCCGGCAGTAGGTGATGATCATATCAAACACCCACAAGCTGCAAGCGGTCAGCTAAACGTAACAGCTACCCAGGTATTGAGCGATCAGAAGATCAACAATCAAGCCTGTACATTCTCCTGCGAATCCAATCAGTAACACTATCGTACAGTCCGGTCTCTTCGTCTGATATGTCGCATATCTCGCCTAGGGGTGGTAAACGTCAGACCCCAGTAGCTTGATAAGTCATGTCGATATGAGGTCCATAACAGTTCGAGAAACTACTGATAACACTTACCAGTAAATCTCAGCAACTCTGGCCAGGGATTTCCAGTTATAGCCAATCGAACACAGCGCAATATCAACTCCCTATACCGGGAGAGACGAAACCCTTCCTATCGCTCATTGCCTCCATATGATTCGGGACTGTACCCAAAAGCCACCGTTTTGCACGCTCTCTTGGACGTGGTAAGGTAGAAATCAAACCACAGTGGGAATCACACAAGACTCTATGATGATCTCGGGTCTACTAACCTGTACCAGTGTCACCAGAGAACTGCTATCTGACGTGAGGTATAATACCATCTGGGAGTTCTCGGCCAGTCCGTCCAGTGTACCCAGTCTCCACTAAGAACCCGCATACCTTCTCTGATGTCAAACACCAATAGATATGGGATCATCCATCGCCCATCATATAGGTCAAGAAGCGCACACGCTAGTCTACTCTGGAGTATCGATGCCCTGTCTCGATACTCCCACGACTAGGAACATTTGAAGGATGTACTTAGCGACTACACTGTCCCCACTAGTATGATCTGCATCGTAGTCCTGGTAGTCAAGTACTCATCCTAAGGGCTTTATCAATACGTAACATAGAGACATTCGGAGTACATGTTAAGATAAAGGGCAACCAGATAGCATACTATCATGTCGAGCAAGAAAGTCCTTCCTATATATGTCCAAGCACCAACTACAATATACATCGTATGTACAGTAATGGCCTCTAAGGCATACATATAACTAACAATCTCCCACTTGCACTAGGGCCATATGTTGTAGTATCTCATACCCAACAATCAGCTGTGGTTGAAGTATCTCATACTCAACCATCCCATAAAAGTCTCTCCTGGGAATAGGCTTTTGTGAGTGGATCCGCCATGTTGTCCTCTGTGTCTACTCTCCTGAACCTTGATCTCCCTGGAGATCAACCATCTCCATGATCAGGTGATACTGCCTAAGAATATGTCTAGATCACAGATGTGACGGGGGTTCCTAGGCCTAAGCCACAACTCCATTGTCACACAATGGTAGGAACGAAGTTCATCTCATGAACTAATATATGTCCACACTAACTCTTTGGTAGCATTCATGGTAACGATGTATCTTGCCTTTAATTGTCTAGTATGTCACGGTATCTAGCTTGAAACTCTTCCAACATACCATCCCTCTTCTGAGGGTAAAGACAATGCCTGTGACTGACATTCAGTCGTCCTTATCCCCCTGGAACCTTTCCAGTGATTCTTTCCAGGATCGATTGATACCATCTCACTACACTTAGTGGGAATCCTAACATCCAATTAGATCTATCTCATTGATCCATAAACCCAGGATTTAGCAGGTATCAACTTGATCTTTTTTGGAGAATCCTTATGATAAGAGGAGATTGACCGAGCGTAGCATTGGAAACTCCTTTCCAATAAAGAGTATGTCATCTACGTACAATACGAGGATCATCACTATACTCCCTACTACCTTTTTGTATATACAAGGTTCATCTACTATTTTGATGAAGTCAAACTCTTTGACTACCACATCAAAACAGACGTTCCAACTCCGCGATACCTGATTTATCGCATTAAACAACTTGCACACTTTTCCGCTGCTCCCACTGTCTACGAAGCCCTCTGGCTGTGTACTTATAGACGCTCTCTTCTAAATCATCATTTAGAAAAGCAGTAATGATACCGAACCGCCAGATATCGTAGTCATGGTATGTAGCAGTGGCAAGTAGGATCTGGATGGACTTAAGCATATCTTTGAAAGTCTCAACTTTTCCATGTACACCAAGTAATCTTCTCAAGATATACTTGCTCCTGATGGGGATTTAACCCTTCAGATAAAGCAACCAAAGTCTATACATTATTGGTGTATAAGGATTCCATCTCAGATCGCTAAGCATCCAGCCATTTTCACAGAGTCCCCACTCCTGATAGCCTGCTTGAAAATAGTTGGGTCATCATCTCATGATGCAATCCTCACTCCTACTGTCACAGAGAAAACCGAAGTATCTCTCAGGTGGGTGAGGAACCCTACCAGATCGGCGGAGAGGCTGAGGTTTGTTAGAAACTATTGAATCCTCCGGTTCTACCAAATCATCAGCTGCAGTTTGTATAGCTGGAACTCCTTCCAGTTCTACCTATTGTCCACTAATTTCTTCACAAGAAATTCCCTTTCCAAAAGGTGGCATGCTGAGAAAACAAAATATCTTTTTTTCCTCAGTTTGGTAGAAGATATTCCCTTGCAAATGCTTGGGATATCCAACAAACTTCCACAGAACTGACCTTGCCTCGAGTTTGTCCGGATTTTGCTTTTGACATAAGCCGGACAACCCCAAATCTTAACTTCCTTAAGAGATGGGCTCTTCCCATACCATATCACATATGGAGTGGTAGGTATCTGATTTGATTGGAACCCTATTCAATAGGTATGCAGCTTCACAAGTGCATAACACCCAAAAGGAAATAGGCAACTCAGTAATACTCATCATAGAGCACACTATATCACATAAGGTGCGATTGCTCTACCCCGGTACACCGATGTGCCGTGGTGTATATAGAGGAGTAATGCCGAGAGAGATTCTCATTCTCCTTTAGAATAGTCCAGGAATTCCGTGCTCAAGTATTCTCCTCCTTGATCACATCAAAGGACATAATACTTATACCCGTTTTTGGTTCTCTACTTCTAACTTATATTCTGTGAATATCTCAAAAGCTCCAGACTTGTGTTTCAACAGGAACATATGTCTGAATCTTGAGAGATCATCAGTGAATGTAATGAAGTACAAAGAACCAGTCCTGGCATATGTAGAAAGGGGACTTTCATACATCAGCATGTATCAATCCCAAGAGTTCAGTAACTCTTTCTCTGTTTCTAATAAACGGAGCTATGGTCATCTTATCATTGTGACATGACCGGAAAGTTTCACAAGATTTAAATTCAAACTGATTTAAATATGCATCTTTATGTAACTTTAGCAAGTCGGGTCGCATCGATATGACCTACTCTACAATGCCTCAAGTAGGATTTGTTCATTTCTGAACTCTTTCTCTTGTGTGTGTTCTGTACATTAAGAACTATGGTTTGATTTAGAACGTTTATGCTTTTAGATAACGTGCCTGAACCGATCAACTCTTGATATAGGAAATGTTCAAAATATTATCCAACAATACAAAATTATATCCTTCTTTACTAATAAAGAGACTGATATGATGTTGTATATCAGGTTCGGTATCTAATAACAGTCGTTCAGAATTAATGTATTCTGGTAATATAGGGTGATAACTGCCAACAGACTTGGCTGCAACACTTGCATCATTTCCAACTCTTGAAACTTATCACCCATTCTCAGTTCTCTACCTATCTTTAGCCCATGTAACACATTACATTTGCGGGATCCTGATCCGGTATCTCATACCCAGAACGTAAAGGATACTGAGAAACAGTTCTCGGTAATGAACACACCCGAAGAAAATGCATCAGCATGTACTTTCTTCGTTTGGGCGGCACGGGAATTCTGGTAATCCCCTATTACTTGCTCGGTCTTATAACAATTATAAATGAGAGCGGGATCAACGTTCCTTAGCGCAGTATAACAAGCGAGTTCGGTCAAAATATCTGTATTATTATCTTTATTAAGGTGTGACATGATCGCTACCTGGAGAGAGAGAGAGAAGAAAACACTCAGCGTATGCTCTTGCAAGATTAGATTGGTTATTAGTATATCTAATCAGGATGTCTCCCACTGTTTTAGTCAAATCTTCCTTCAAACCCTAAAAGGAAAGACTAGCCGGGATTAATTACACCCTACAAGTTCACCAATCTTTCAGCCAGGCCAGTGCCGGTACTTTGAGGGAGGTTCCCCGTGCTTTCGTACGGACCTAATTAAAATAAACCTCGTTTTCCCAGGGGAGTAACCCCGTTGACACCTTTCTAGACACCTAATTGATCGGCTAATTGTAATGTGTAAAACACTCCCAGGAGTAACTCTTACTCGCAGAGGGTATCGGGATCCAACTATCTCATAGAAGGTATGCAATCTCATTGCAAATTTCAACTCTTGAAATTCCTAATAATATTTTGCCCCGAGCGATCTATGACCTTGACAAGGTCAACAAACCATAGACCGCAAGTCAAGTTCAACCCGTCATTTCCTGATTGAATTAAACCCACCCGCATGACCCTTGACAAGGTCAATAAGGTCACACGGCTACCCTAACTCAATCGCATCATATGCTTATGCAGATAAGCATAAATAGCTACCGCACACTACGCCTTGACAAGGTCAACAAACGCAGCACGAATACTATGAAGTACTTATCTAAAATGACGGAGGGCTACGACAGGTTTTTATGAAAACCTTTTGCGTAATGAACTTGATATCGTTGTAAAATCAAATGATTTAAAATGGAGTGTTTTTTAGGCCTTTGCTAGTTTTGCTAAAGAGGTCACCCCCGGTGAAGGGATCGTCGGCCCTTTCCTTATCGAATAAGGTGCTGAATATTTCACAAATACCACTATGCAAAGAAAAAACTAGAAAAGCAATTAAAAGACAAAACCAAGGATTGTAGCATCTACCAGTTATTGCTAAATAGGTCACTCCCGGTGAAGGGATCTCGGCTCTTTCCTTATCGAATAAGGTGCTGGATGTTCTACAAGGAACACCGCTTTGCAAAGCAAGAACTAGAGCTACCTGTTTTTGAAAATTCGATTCCACAATATCTTTAGGTTTCTTTTATTTCATTAATCTCATTAATGAAGTCCCATTTTATTATGCTTCACAAGCATCACATTTGAAACGAAATCAATAATATACCATATATATCTCATATATATAATATAAACATTCATCTCAGGCAGTAATATGATCTTATCACAGAACATTGCAGCAGAAGAACATATATGAAATATTGGATATACTAGGAGGTCCGTGTTTTAATGCGAGCCTGTATAAAACACGGATTCCACGGTCGTGATGAATAGCCAATCCCACACCCCTAGACCCCTACGAGAGCGGCAAGCAACCCTACCAATTCTAGAGTTAGGACACCCAGTCTCGACTCCTCGAGATGGTCTCCCACTGGACCCTAGAACCTGGTTGCTTGTGCTCCCCGCCTTGGGTCTATCGTAATGCAAAAAAGTAAATAATATACAATGGTGACATCATCCTTAACCCCGAGGTGCCCCAATAAAAGAATATTACATACTGTAGGGTGTTTTTCGTCACCCCATTGAGATGGGAATACACGCACGCTTGTCAGGCGTACTACAGATTCCCCCTGCCTACGGTAGGCCGGAGTTTAATGATTGTGGGGATCCGAATCTCCGGCAGTCGTGGACTAAGCTTCCGTTAATTACCCCTCACATTTGGAGCGAGGGAACCTCCGATTGACGAGTTAAACTGGTCATGCAAACTCAATCTACAGTGTGCGTGTGTTGTGTTTCGAAAGAGGGGTTTTGGATATATCGGAGGCTACGCAGAGTTTTTACGGGGGTCCTGCTACCCGGATAGCGGACTGGGGGTCAAGGGGGCTAGCAGCCCCCTTGCGGGTGCGGGGCAGCGCCCCGTTAGAAATTTTTTTCTAACAGGGACAGTGTCGTGGAGTATGTGTGTGTGTAAATATGTATAGATATACATATATATATATATATAAAGGGCAAAAGACATCCAAAGGATGTGTGGAGCAGCACCTTAAGCGCTGTGTGCCTAGGTGCTGTGCGCTCAGACGCTAGAGTGTCGTGTGTCGGCACGTGGGCGACTTGCGCTCGAGCACTTGCGCTGGAGCGCAAGCGCGCCACGTGTCGGCACGTGGGCGAACTGCGCTCGAGCGCTTGCGCTGGAGCACAAGCACGCCGTGTGTCGGCACGTGGGCGCTTTTCGCTCGAGCGCCGAGCGCTTGAGCGCAAGCGCATCACGTGTCGGCACGCGGGCGCCCTGCGCTTGAGCGCCGGCGAGAAAATGAGGCTTTTAGCCTAAAAAACAGAAGCTATGCTTCAGAAAGGAAATATTTATTATGTATATATGAATGGAGTTAAACTCCCAGGATGTTTTGAAGCTGATGAAGGGGCTTCTTCTTCTTCCTCCTGTTGTTTAGCCGGATCTTGAAGATCAAGAGATGTGAGATCTTAAAATCTCCCTTTCTGAGATCTAATGGTAGATCCAAGTTCCCCTTTGTGGGTTTTGTGGTGGAAGACTTCTTAGTTTTTGAAAAGAAAGAGTAAAACTCTTGATTTAATTCAAAAGAAAGGAGAAGGTTTAGAACCTTGGAGAAGGAGCAGGAGGCACAAAGAACCCTAGATTTTGGGGGAATGAAAAGTTGTCTCTTTTTTTATTCACCATGTTGCCTTTTATAGGCTTACATATTTACATATAGCCCCTTGGGCTTTACAAAAATGGCATTTTAGCCATCCCATGGCTCATGTGCCATTTTATTTTTGCACATAAGCCATGGGCTTACAAAATATTGGCTTTATGCCCATTTTGCATACATTCATGTATAAAAAATTACATAAAAAATATTTATTACATGATTTTTTTGTTGGCATGGTGGAAGGCCGGACGCTTCGTGTTCGGGCTCGACCTAGGCATTAGCCCACTTGCTTGGGCTTGGGCCCACCTGGCTTGGGGTTGACCTTGACTTTGACTTGGTCAACCGGGGTGCAAATTTTGACTTCAACAAAGTGCCCCCCATCAATAAATGCACACTACATATGTGAATCGTGTGCATGAAATTGATGGATCTTCTTTCACGTGGAGGCAACTTGCCTTGGTTCCCACTTTTTGGGATGCACTGCCCTTTTTACGACGTGGACGGTCGACGCTTGATGCGTCTCCGATACGGAGTGTCCATGGTAGACATTTCCCTGGCCCGGAGTGATCTGGTTCCTGCTTTGTAGGAAGCCTACACTGCCCTTTTTGCGACATGGACGGTCGACGCTTGACGCGTCTCCGAGACGGAGTGTCTGCTTGACGTTTCCCCATTACAGAGTGTCTGTTGTCGATGTGCCCCCGGCACGGAGTGTCTGCTTGACGTTTCCCCGAGGAAAAGTATCGGCTGGTTGACGCATCCCCGAGATGGAGTGTCTATTGTCGATGTGCCCCCGGCACGGAGTGTCTACGTGACGTTTCCCCGAGGCGGAGTATCGGCTGGTTGACGCATCCCCGAGACGGAGTGTCTATTGTCGATGTGCCCCCGGCACGGAGTGTCTGCGTGACGTTTCCCCGAGGCGGAGTATCGGCTGGTTGACGAGTCCCCGAGACGGAGTGTCTGTTGTCGATGTGCCCCCGGCACGGAGTGTCTGCTTGACATTTCCCAAAGGCCGAGTATCGGCTGGTTGACGTATCCCCGAGACGGAGTGTCTGTTTGACGTTTCCCCAGCACGGAGTGTCGCTGATTGACTTTTCCCCGGCGCGGAGTGTCGCTGGTAGACTTTTCCCCGGCGCGGAGTGTCGGGTTGACTTTTCCCCTGCGCAGAGTGTCGCTGATCGACTTTTCCCCGGCGCAGAGTGTCGGGTTGACTTTTCCCCGGCGCGGAGTGTCGCTGGTTGACTTTTCCCCGGCGCGGAGTGTCGGGTTAACTTTTCCCCGGCACGGAGTGTCGCTGATCGACTTTTCCCCGGCGCGGAGTGTCGGGTTGACTTTTCCCAGGCGCGGAGTGTCGCTGGTCGACTTTTCCCCGGCGCGGAGTGTCGCTGGTTGACTTTTCCCCGGCACGGAGTGTCGCTGATCGACTTTTCCCCGGCGCGGAGTGTCGCTGATCGACTTTTCCCCGGCACGGAGTGTCGCGGGTTGAGTTTCCCCGGTACGGAGTGTCTCTGATCGACTTTTCCCCGGCGCAGAGTGTCGGGTTGACTTTTCCCCGGCACGGAGTGTCGCTGATCGACTTTTCCCCGGCGTGGAGTGTCGCGGGTTGACTTTTCTCCGGCACGGAGTGTCGTTGATCGACTTTTCCCCGGCGCGGAGTGTCGGGTTGACTTTTCCCCAGCACGGAGTGTCGCTGATCGACTTTTCCCCGGCGCGGAGTGTCGCGGGTAGACTTTTCCCCGGCACGGAGTGTCGCTGATCGACTTTTCCCCGGCGCGGAGTGTCACGGGTTGACTTTTCCCCGGCACGGAGTGTCGCTGATCGACTTTTCCCCGGCGCGAAGTGTCGGGTTGACTTTTCCCCGGCACGGAGTGGCGCTGATCGACTTTTCCCCGGCATGGAGTGTCGCTGATCGACTTTTCCCCGGCGCGGAGTGTCGCGGGTTGACTTTTCCCCGGCACGGAGTGTCTGCTGTTGGACGTTTCCCCGGTACGGAGTGTCGCTGGTTGACGTGTCCCCGGCACGGAGTGTCTGCTTGACGTTTCCCCATTACGGAGTGTCGTTGTTGGACGTTTCCCTAATGCGGAATGTCGCTGATCGACTATTCCCCGGCGCGGAGTATCGAGTTGACTTTTCCCTGGCGCGGAGTGTCGCTGATCGACTTTTCCCCGGTGCGGAGTGTCGGGTTGACTTTTCCCCGGCACGGAGTGTCGCTGATCGTCTTTTCCCCGGCGCGGAGTGTCGCGGGTTGACTTTTCCCCGGCACGGAGTGTCGCTGATCGACTTTTCCCCGGCTCGGAGTGTCGCTGATCGACTTTTCCCCGGCACGGAGTGTCGCTGATCGACTTTTCCCCGGCGCGGAGTGTCGTGGGTTGACTTTTCCCCAGCACGGAGTGTCGTTGATCGACTTTTCCCCGGTGCGGAGTGTCGGGTTGACTTTTCCCCGGCACGGAGTGTCGCTGATCGACTTTTCCCCTGCGCGGAGTGTCGCGGGTTGACTTTTCCCCTGCACGGAGTGTCGGTGATCGAATTTTCGCCGGCGCGGAGTGTCGGGTTGACTTTTCCCCGGCACGGAGTGTCGCTGATCGACTTTTCCCCGGCGCAGAGTGTCGCGGGTTGACTTTTCCCCGGCACGGTGCGTCGCTGATCGACTTTTCCCCGGCGCGGAGTGTCGGGTTGACTTTTCCCCGGCACGGAGTGTCGCTGATCGACTTTTCCCCGGCATGGAGTGTCGCTGATCGACTTTTCCCCGGCGCGGAGTGTCGCGGGTTGACCTTTCCCCGGCACGGAGTGTCTACTGTTGGACGTTTCCCCAGTACGGAGTGTCACTGGTTGACGTGTCCCCGGCACGGAGTGTCTGCTTGACGTTTTCCCGTTACGGAGTGTCGTTGTTGGACGTTTCCCTGATGCGGAGTGTCGCTGATCGACTTTTCCCTGGCGCGGAGTGTCGGGTTGACTTTTCCCCGGCACGGAGTGTCGCTGATCGTCTTTTCCCCGGCGCAGAGTGTCGCGGGTTGACTTTTCCCCGGCACGGAGTGTCGCTGATCCACTTTTCCCCGGCGCGGAGTGTCGCGGGTTGACTTTTCCCCGGCGCGGAGTGTCGGGTTGACTTTTCCCCGGCACGGAGTGTCGCTGATCGACTTTTCCCCAGCGCGGAGTGTCGCGGGTTGACTTTTCCCCGGCACGGAGTGTCGCTGATCGACTTTTCCCCGGCGCGGAGTGTCGGGTTGACTTTTCCCCGGCACGGAGTGTCGCTGATCGACTTTTCCCCGGCGCGGAGTGTCGCGGGTTGACTTTTCCCTGGCACGGTGCGTCGCTGATTGACTTTTCCCCAGCGCGGAGTGTCGGGTTGACTTTTCCCCGGCACGGAGTGGTGCTGATCGACTTTTCCCCGGTGCGGAGTGTCGAGTTGACTTTTCCCCGACACGGAGTGTCGCTGATCGTCTTATCCCCGGCGCGGAGTGTCGCGGGTTGACTTTTCCCCGGCACGGAGTGTCTGCTGTTGGACGTTTCCCCGGTACGGAGTGTCGCTGGTTGACGTGTCCCCGGCACGGAGTGTCTTCTTGACGTTTCCCCGTTACGAAGTGTCGTTGTTGGACGTTTCCCTGATGCGGAGTGTCGCTGATCGACTTTTCCCCGGCGTGGAGTGTCGGGTTGACTTTTCCCCGGCGCGGAGTGTCAGGTTGACTTTTTCCCGGCACGGAGTGTCGCTGATCGACTTTTCCCTGGCGCGGAGTGTCGCGGGTTGACTTTTCCCCAGCACGGAGTGTCGCTGATCGACTTTTCCCCGGTGCGGAGTGTTGGGTTGACTTTTCTCCGGCACGGAGTGTCGCTGATAAACTTTTCCCCGGCGCGGAGTGTCACTGGTTGACTTTTCCTCGGCACAGAGTGTCGCTAATCGACTTTTTCCCGGCGCGGAGTGTCGGGTTGACTTTTCCCCGTCACGGAGTGTCGCTGATCGACTTTTCCCCGGCGCGGAGTGTCGCGGGTTTACTTTCCACGGCAAGGAGTGTCGCTGTCGGACGCAGAGGTCGATATTGGAATTGGTTGGTTTGATTTGTTTGATTTGAGTTGACATCAGCATCGCTATAGTGGAATATGGTACCAGGAGCGAATCATCATCTATCTTTGAGAGGATTTGGGAATTGGTTTTTCTGTCGGCATCTGCATTGCTGCACTGGAATAATGCCAGGAGCAGCTCATCATGTGCCCCGAGAGGATTTGGATTTGTTTTTTTTTTTGTTTGGCATCTGCATTGCTGCACTGGAATAATTCCAGGAGCAACTCGTCATGTGCCCCGAGAGGATTTGGATTTGGTTTTTTTTGGCATTTGCATTGCTGCACTGGAATAATACCAGGAGCAACTCATCATGTGCCCCGAGAGGATTTGGGAATTGGTGGCATAGGAGACAGGTTTAGATCCCTGTCACCTAAGGCTTTTCCATTTTATGAGCCATAAGGGTCTCACAAATCATTTTCTCCCTACGGGTCATAAGGATCCCGTAGGTGTATTTTCTCCTTAGGGGTCATGGGGACTCCTAAGTGTGTTGCTCCTTTTTGAGTCGTAGGGATCTCACGCGGGAATTTTCTCCTCTCAAAGTCGAGAGGACTTTGCGAGTGCATTTCATTTCTTTTTTTTACGAGTTTGCGCCCTTTCGGGTTTTCTCAAACTCACCGGCAGTCCTGCTGTTTTTACTCACGGAGCCCTTTCGGGTTTTCATCCGTGCCCATTTTGCTTGTGGACATACCGTTATTTTTTTTTCCTTTTTTTGGGATAGATTGGGATTGTTTTTCGCCCGTGGATTGTATACGGTTTTGCAAGATGTATGATCCAGACCGTAGGGCCGGAAAAATTTCAGGACTTTGTTGGCGTCTGCATCGCTGCACTCGAATGTGGTACCAGGAGCGACTCATCATTCGCCGTTGGTGTATGGGATTGGTAATTTGGTTGGCGTCTGCATCGCTACACTGGAATATAGTACCAGGAGCGACTCATCATTCCCCACTTTGGGGTTAGGGAGCGATGGCTTAGGAGACAGGTTTAGATCCCTGTCACCTAAGACTTTTCAATTTTATGGGCCGTGAGGGTCCCATAAAAGCATTTTCTCCCTGCGGGTCGTAAGGATCCCGCAGGTGTATTTTCTCCTTAGGAGTCGTGAGGACTCCCAAGTGTGTTCTTCCTTTGTGAGTCGTAAGGATCCCACAAAGGTTTGTTCTCCTCATGTATCGTGAGGACACATGAGTGGATTTCCCTCGTTCCCAGTTTAATGACTTAGAGGTCGACTGTTTCCAGTTTAAAGACTTAGAGGTCATCTGTTTCCAGTTTAACGACGTGGTGGTCATCTGTTTCCAGTTTTAAAGATGTGGAGGTCGATTGTTTCCAGTTTAACGACTTAGAGGTCATCTGTTTCCAGTTTAAAGACTTAGAGGTCATCTGTTTCCAGTTTAAAGACTTAGAGGTCTACTGTTTCCAGTTTAATGATGTAGTGGTCATCTGTTTCCAGTTTAACGACGTAGTGGTCTATTGTTTCCAGTTTAACGACTTAGAGGTCATCTGTTTCCAGTTTAATGACTTAGAGGTCATTTGTTTCCAGTTTAAAGACTTAGAGGTCTACTGTTTCCAGTTTAACGACGTAGTGGTCATCTGTTTCCAGTTTAACGACTTAGGGGTCATCTATTTCCAGTTTAACGACTTGGTGGTCATCTGTTTTCAGTTTAACGACTTGGTGGTCATCTGTTTCTGTAGGGTTCCTAGGCACCCTAATGAGGTCTCACAAGGCATCAACCATGCCAATTTCAAAAAATCTAGGTCCCAAGAAACCCGACTACGGATCGTTGGCTAGAAAACTAGGCGAAAAAGAAATCTAGTTAACAACTTAACAAAAAGGAAACGGAAATACAACCTTTGTAGATCTGGTGCTCCACCTCCATAGCTCCGCAACAAAGTCCCCTCGCTGTCCGAATGAATTCTCGGGCTCTAGCGTCGGCTTCGTCGGAGAAATGGCGAGCTACGCCGTCGATGTCCATGCCGAAGATGATCTACGTCGAGGCATCGCTAAATCAAGCTCCACCTTCACCAAGTCATGAAAATTTGTGAAGGAAACACACTCTACTACTTGGCAAGAGGTAGAGGATGAAGAAATAGGAAGTGGGTAGACTTTAGTTTTGGATTTCTCACTAGTTTTCATCACTTGTCATTGGAGTAGCAAGCTTTCTTCATGGAAGAAGAAGATGAAGAAGATGATAATCCTCATGATAAGTTAAAAGAAAATAATACTTATCATATCACAAACCATGGTCAAGTGTAGAGAACTAACTAAGGTTATAAGAATGGTTAGGGTTAAAAGAACAAGACAAAATGGTCACTTGGTCAAAGCTTCATGAAGCTTCAAAAAGCTTCATGAAAGTAATTAAAATAAAGAAACCATTTTCCTTTTCTTTTTATGCTTTTATTAATATCCAAAAGGAATAAACAAATAATTAAATGAAAAAGCAAAACCCTAATCATTAAGTTAACCATGGTTTAATTCTATACACTTAACCAAATCATCAAACATGATACAAACATTTGTACAAAAAGTATATCACATATACAACTTGTACAACGAAGTGAAAAAATCCATTTAAAGTGAACCAATACTAGTTAATGCAAAGTAATATATCAAATATATATAATTATACAATAAATCATTAAATCAACACTTGATTTAACGATCCGGTCATATCGCATATAACCGACTAGTATTCAATGTATCGGCTTATCGAATCAACCATCGATTCGATAACTAGGTTATATCGCATATAACCATTCGATACATTCATCGCGAGAATGGAATACGGTATCACATACACGCATTATTCTCGGTCCCGCACATATCTCATATGCGCTCCTATTTCGTTTCGCTTGAGCCAGGAAACCTCTGTGTAGGACTCTAAAGACTCGTCAATACGCCGGCAGCAGGTGATGATCATATCAAACACCCACAAGCCGCAAGCGGTCTGCTAAACGTAACGGCCACCCGGGTATTGAGCGATCTGAAGATCGACGAGCAAGCCCGCTCACACTCCAGTGAATCCAACCAGTAACACTACCGTACAGTCCGGTCTGATCGTCTGATATGTCGCAAATCTCGCCTAGAGGTGGTAAACGTCAGACCCCAATAGCTCGATAAGTCGTGTTGATATGAGGTCTATAACAATTCGAGAAACTACTGGTAACACTTACCAGTAAATCTCAGCAACCCTGGCCAGGGTTTTCCTGTTATAGCCAATCGAACACAGCGCAACATCAACTCCCTATACCGGGAGAGACGAATCCCCTCCTATCGCTCATTGCCTCCATGTGACTCGGGACTGTACCCAAAAACCACCGTTTTGCATGCCTTCTTGGACGTGGTAAGATGGAAATCAAAGCACAGTGGGAACCACACAAGACTCTATGACGATCTCGGGTCAACAGACTACTCTGTACCAGTGTCGCTAGAGAACTGCCATCTGACGTGAGGTATAATACCATCTGGCAGTTCTCGGCGAGTCCGTCCAGTGTACCCAGTCTCTACTGAGCACACGTATATCATCTCTGATGTCAAACACCGATGGATATGGGATCATCCATCGCCCATCTGTATGGGTCGAGAAGGTACACGCTAGTCTACTCTGGTATATCGATGCCCCGTCTCGATACACCCTCGACTAGGGACTTTGAAGGATGTACTTATGGACTACCATGTCCCCACTAGTATGATCCGCATCATAGTCCAGGTAGTTAAGTACACATCCTAAGGGCTTTACCAACATGTAATAGAGAGACAATCAGTGTACACGTTAAGGTAAAGATCAACCAGATAGCATACTATCATGTCGAGCAAGAAAGTCCTCACTATATATGTCCCAGCATCCACTACAATATACATCCTATGTATAGTAATGGCCTCTAGGGCATACATATAACTAACAATCTCCCACTTGCACTAGGGCCATCTGTAGCAGTGGTTTGAAGTATCTCATACTCAACCATCCCATAAAAGTCTCTCTCTGGGAACAGGCCTTTGTGAGTGGATCCGCTGTGTTGTCCTCTGAGTCTACTCTCCTGACCTCGATCCCCTGGAGATCAACCATCTCCATGATCAGGTGATACTGCCTTAGAATATGTCTGGATCACTGATGGGACCGGCGTTCCTCGGCATAAGCCACAACTCCGTTGTCTCACAATGGTAGGAACGTAGTTCATCTCATGAACCAATATACACCCAAACAGCCTCTTCGGTAGCATCTTAAGTAGCGATGTATCCTGCCTTTATCGTCTAGTATGCCACGGTATCTAGCTTGGAACTCTTCCAACATACCGTCCCTTTACTGAGGGTATAGACAATGCCTGTGACTGACATTCGGTCGTCTTTATCACCCTGGAACACTTCCAGTGATTTTCCCCAGGATCAATTGATACCATCTCACTACAACTAGTGAGAATCCTAACATCCATTTAGATCTATCTCACAGATCCAAAATCCAGGAATTAGGAGGTATCACTTTGATCCTATATGGAGAATCATTGTGATAAGCGGACATTGATCGAGCGTAGCATAGGAAACTCTTTTCCTATCAAGAGTATGTCATCCACGTACTCTACGAGGATCATCACCATACTCCCTACTACCTTTTTGTTTATACAAGGTTCATCTACTATTTTGATGATGTCAACTTCTTTGACTAATCCATCAAAATAGATGTTCCAACTCCGCGATGCCTGCTTTATCCTATAAAACATCTTGCACACGTTTCCGCTGCTCCCACTGTCTACGAAGCCCTCTGGCTGTGTACTTATTGACGCTTTCTTCCAAATCATCATTTAGAAAAGCAGTCATGACACCCAACCACCAGATATCGTAGTCATGGTATGTAGCCGTGGCAAGTAGATCTGGATGGACTTATTCATTGGTACTGGAAAAGGTTTCATCATTATCCACTCCTGGTCGATGACGAAAACCTTTAACAAGTCTAGCTTTGAAAGTCTCAACCTTTCCATCTACACCAAGTAATCTTCTCAAGATATACTTGCTCCTGATGGGGATTTAACCCTTCAGATATAGCAACCAAAGTCCATACTTTGTTGGTGTATAAGGATTCCATCTCAGATCACTAAGCATCCAGCCATTCTTACAGAGTCTTCACTCTCGATGGCCTGCTCGAAACTAGTTGGGTCATCATCTCATGATGCAATTCTCGCTCCCACTGTCATAGAGAAACCGAAGTATCTCTCAGGTGGGTGAGGAACCCTACTAGATCGGCGGAGAGGCTGAGCTTCGTTGGAATCTACTGAATCCTTTGGTTCTACCAAATCATCTGCTGTTGTTTGTATAGCTGGAACCTTTCCAGTTGTACATAACAGATCTTGCCTCGAGCTTGTCCGGATTTTGCTTTTCAGACATAGGCTGGACAACCCAAAATCTCAACTAACTTGAGAGATGGGCTCTTCCCTTATCATATCAAATATGAAGTGGTAGGCAACTGATTTGATTCGAACCCTATTCAATAGGTATGCAGCTTCTCAAGCGCATAACTCCCTAAAGGAAATAGGTGACTCAGTAGTACTCATCATAGAGCACACCTTATCATATAGGGTGTATCTGCTCCGCCCCGATATACCATCGTGCTATGGTGTATACAGAGGAGTAATGCTGAGAGAGAATCTCATTCTCCTTTAGAATAGTCCATGAATTCCATGCACAAGTATTCTCCTCCTTGAACTCATCATAGGACATAATACTTATACCCGTATTTTGGTTCTCTACTTCTAACTTATATTCCGTGAATATCTCAAAAGATTCGGACTTGTGTTTCAACAGGAACATATGTCTGAATCTTGAGAGATTATCAGAGAATATAATGAACTATAAAAAACCAGTCCTGGTATGTGTAGACAGGGGACCTACATACATCAACATGTATCATCCCAAGAGTTCACTAACTCTTTCTCTGTTTCCAATAAACGGAGCTATGGTCATCTTATCTTTGTGACATGACTGGCGAGTTTCACAAGATGTAAATTCAAACTGATTTAAATATGCATCTATATGTAACTTCAGCTAGTCGGGTCGCATTGATATGACTTAGTCTACAATACCTCAAGAAGGATTCGTTCATTTCTGAACTATTCCTCTTGTGTGTGTTCTGTATACTAAGAACTGTAGTTTGATTTAGAACATCAACGCTTTTAGATAACGTGCCTGAACCGATCAACTTTTGGTATAGGAAATGTTCAAAACATTATCCAACAATACAAAATTTTACCATTTCTTTACTAATAAAGAGATTGATATGATTTTGTCTATCAGGTTCGGTATCTAATAACATTCGTTCAGAATCAATGTATCGTAATACAGGGTGACAGTGACCGACAGACCTGGCTGCAACTCTTGCCCCGTTTTCTGTCTCACGAAACTTATCACCCGTTTTCAGTTTTTCTACCTTTTCGTAGCCCTATGTAATATATTACATATCTGGGATCCTGATCCGGTATCATATACCCAGGATGCGGAGGATACTGAGAAACAGTTCTTTGTAATGAACACACCCGAAGATGATGCATCAACATGCACTCTCTTCGTTTGGGCGGCACGGGAAATCTGGTATTCCCCAATTTCCTGCTCTGTCTTATAACATTTATAAGTTGGAGCGGGACCAACGTTCCCCAGCTCAGTATAACAAGCGTGTTCGGTCAATTATCCGTATTATTATCTTGATTAAGGCGTGATATGGTCGCTACCAGGAGAGAGAGAGAAGAAAGCACTCAGCGTGCGCTCTAGCAAGAATAGATTGGTTATTATTTTATCTAATCAGGATGGCTCCCACTGCTTTTTTATCAAATCTTCCTTCAAACCCTAAAAGGAAAGACTAGCCGGGATTAATTACACACTACAAGTTCGCCAATCTTTCAGCCAGGCCAGTGTCGGTACTTTGAGGGAGGTCCCCCGTGCTTTCGCACGAACCTAATTAATGTAAACCTCGTTTTCCCAGAGGCGTAACCCCGTTGACACCTTTCTAGACACCTACTTGATCGGCTAATTGTAATGTATAAAACTCTCCCATGAGTAACACTTACTCGCAGCGGGTATCGGGATCCAACTATCTCATAGAAAGTATGCAATCTCATTGCAAATTTCAACACTTGAAATTCCCGATAATATTTTGCCCCTAGCACCCTATGACCTTGACGGAGGTCAACAAACCATAGGCTACTAGTCAAGTTCAACCCGTCATTTCTTGATCGAATTAAACCCACCCGCACGACCCTTGACGGAGGTCAACAAGGCCGCACGACTACCCTAACTCAATCTGCATCATATGCATAAACAGATAAATACTAGTTAGCTACCGCACACTACGCCTTGACGGAGGTCAACAAACGTAGCACGAATACTAAATAGGACTTATCTGAAATGACGGAGGGCTACGACAGGTTTTTCTGAAAACCTATTGCGTAATGAACTTGATATCGTTGTAGGATCCAATGAATTTTGAAATGGAGTGTTTTTGAGGCTTTTCTGGTTTTGCTAAAGGAGTCACTCCCGGTGAAGGGATCGTCGGTCCTTTCCTCGTCGAATGAGGTGCGGGATATATCATATATATCACTGTGCAAAGCAAAAACTCTTAAAAGCAATCAAAAGACAAACCGAGTGTGTAGCATCTGCCAGTTATTGCTAAAGGAGTCACTCCCGGTGAAGGGATCTCGGTCCTTTCCTCATCGAATAAGGTGCAGGATATATCATATATACCGCTGTGCAAAGCAAGAACTGTAGCTACCTGTTTTATTTTGAAATTCGATTCTACAACATCTTAGGTTTCTTTTATTTCATTAATCTCATTAATGAAGTCCCATCATTTAAGTACCTAAACATCACAGATAAATACGACGTACACTTATGACATCCGCATTCGCCTCGATGTCCCCTCGTGCACCGTTAGGTTAGGTAACTAACGGCAGAGCGGGGCAGGGCTAGCACGGGTGTAAAACATAAGTAACGTCTATATATAATATATCATATATACTATATACAAGTATCTATCACAGAACATCATATGATCACATCACAGATATCGCAGCAGAAGATTCATATGAAATATTGGATATACTAGGACGTCCGTGTTTTCAATACGAGCCAGTATAAAACACGGATTCCGCGGTCACGATGAATAGCCAAACCCACACCCCTAGACCCCTACGAGAGCGGCAAGCAACCCTACCAATTCTGGAGTTAGGAGACCCGGACTCGACCCCTCGAGTTGGTCTCCCACTAGACTCCAGAACCCGGTTACTTGTGCCCTCCTCCTTGGGTCTATCCTAGTGCGGAAAAGTAAATAATATACAAAGGGTGACAACTTCCGCAACCTGGAAGCGCCCCAATAAAAGAATATTACATACAAGTTTTTACATGAATGAAAATGAAAAACACTCATCTCACACAAAAACCCCCGGCTATTCAAACACGACGATCCAATATAACATATCCAGCAACACATAACATCACATGTCATCAACGTAAGTAAATATGCGCATCCCAATTGTCGTTGACATATAGCAACGAAACCGGCGATATCACATATTACACTTACGGTCACAGAAAAGAAAGTGTAAAATTACAACAGTTGGAATCCACAACCACCTCAGATATCGCATGCCTGACCAAATGAATTACTTAGACATCGCATGCCTAACAATTATAAACCCCGCATTTTAGTCTCAAAATCGAAAACACTTTTCAATATTAAGTCGGGCAATTCAACAAGATTCCCGACATCCTGATCGAATGCTCGTCGCAAACTTCAGTAGACGGCCGCACCCCCGATACCTTCGACGAAGTGCACCAAGGCGGAACACCGCTACCGCGAGCACCCGAACGGATGCTTTCGGCGACGGGGTTCTCCTACAGTCACTTGGTCGGGGCTATAGAGTGAGGCTGTCTATTAAGTTTACCCGGCGAGTACCCGCGTACGCTACGTGATTGCGATGGACTTTTGATCACATCAAAATTCCGTGGCAACCGATCAAGTGAGACTAAACTGCTATGTTTATAACAATAATTCAGTTATCTCATAACTTCTTGTGAATTCCAATTATTGTATCACATTCCGGATAAATAGAAAATGTTAAACTTTCCGATCGAACAATCGAACACCCAAGTTTTCCCGAAACAGGTCAACACATGAAATAAGTTTAACAACATTCAGTTCGTGCCTCAGTACCAACGGTCCAGCCGTAGAAGGGTCAAGCCAACGCCTCACATGTGGCACGCCGTACTCCCCCAAACCCGAAGGTTCAAAGGGCAGATCAAGACGGTCACATAATCGAGTTAAGGTTTGTTGTCTTCTAGAGGGTCCATCGCGTTACTTGCACTACTTAGAACGTCGTTAAACTACGGAAAAATCCAACACTTGGAAATTTCCCGACAGGGAAAAAATTGGGTATTTATATCCGGTCGATCTTTTTAACATATTCTAAAAATACCCGGAAAAGCACACCGACAAAAATTAGACAGTCCGATCGAATACACCGAGTCCCCAATACAACCCAGAAAATACAACTCTGGAATAAATATTAAAAACATCCAGAACACACAAGAAACACCAACAGAAACAACTGAAGAAAACATGCATCCTAATCATCACAGACGGCCGCGGAACCGCCGCAAAAGGGGGGTCAACGCCGCGGTTCCGCGGCCGTACTGTTGAATTAGGTTGTCGTTTTCTCCAGTTTTTCTTAGAATTTCCTGCACATTTCTCTGCATATTTTTAATTCCAAAAAATCCACATTTTACAGAAATGTCCAGAGAGCATGTTAAGGGTTTGGGTTTCGGGTCGATCGGACTTCAAATTCCGTCGGGACTTCGCCTAAGGCTCTAGCTAGGCTCTGATACCACTGTAGGGTTCCTAGGCACCCTAATGAGGTCTCACAAGGTATCAACCATGCCAATTTCAAAAAATCTAGGTCCCGAGAAACCCGACTAAGGATCGTTGGCTAGAAAACTAGGCGAAAAAGAAATCTAGTTAACAACTTAACGAAAAGGAAACGGAAATATAACATTTGTAGATCCGGTGCTCCACCTCCATAGCTCCGCAACGAAGTCCCCTCGCTGTCCGAATGAATTCCCGGGCTCTAGCGTCGGCTTCGTCGGAGAAATGGCGAGCTAGGTCGTCGATGTCCATGCCGAAGATGATCTACGTCGAGGCATCGCTAAATCAAGCTCCACCTTCACCAAGTCATAAAAATTTGTGAAGGAAACACACTCTACTACTTGGCAAGAGGTAGAGGATGAAAAAATAGGAAGTGGGTAGACTTTAGTTTTGGATTTCTTACTAGTTTTCATCACTTGCCATTGGAGTAGCAAGCTTTCTTCATGGAAGAAGAAGATGAAGAAGATGATAATCCTCATGATAAGTTAAAAGAAAATAATACTTATCATATCACAAACCATGGTCAAGTGTAGAGAACTAACTAAGGTTATAAGAATGGTTAGGGTTAAAAGAACAAGACAAAATGGTCACTTGGTCAAAGCTTCATGAAGCTTCAAAAAGCTTCATGAAAGTAATTAAAATAAAGAAACCATTTTCCTTTTCTTTTTATGCTTTTATTAATATCCAAAAGGAATAAACAAATAATTAAATGAAAAAGCAAAACCCTAATCATTAAGTTAACCATGGTTTAATTCTATACACTTAACCAAATCATCAAACATGATACAAACATTTGTACAAAAAGTATATCACATATACAACTTGTACAACGAAGTGAGAAAATCCATTTAAAGTGAACCAATACTAGTTAATGCAAAGTAATATATCAAATATATATAATTATACAATAAATCATTAAATCAACACTTGATTTAACGATCCGGTCATATCGCATATAACCGACTAGTATTCAATGTATCGGCTTATCGAATCAACCATCGATTCGATAACTAGGTTATATCGCATATAACCATTCGATACATTCATCGCGAGAATGGAATACGGTATCACATACACGCATTATTCTCGGTCCCGCACATATCTCATATGCGCTCCTATTTCGTTTCGCTTGAGCCAGGAAACCTCTGTGTAGGACTCTAAAGACTCGTCAATACGCCGGCAGCAGGTGATGATCATATCAAACACCCACAAGCCGCAAGCGGTCTGCTAAACGTAACGGCCACTCGGGTATTGAGCGATCTGAAGATCGACGAGCAAGCCCACTCACACTCCAGTGAATCCAACCAGTAACACTACCGTACAGTCCGGTCTGATCGTCTGATATGTCGCATATCTCGCCTAGGGATGGTAAACGTCAGACCCCAATAGCTCGATAAGTCGTGTTGATATGAGGTCTATAACAATTCGAGAAACTACTGGTAACACTTACCAGTAAATCTCAGCAACCCTGGCCAGGGATTTCCTGTTATAGCCAATCGAACACAGCGCAACATCAACTCCCTATACCGGGAGAGACGAATCCCCTCCTATCGCTCATTGCCTCCATGTGACTCGGGACTGTACCCAAAAACCACCGTTTTGCACGCCCTCTTGGACGTGGTAAGATGGAAATCAAAGCACAGTGGGAACCACACAAGACTCTATGACGATCTCGGGTCAACAGACTACTCTGTACCAGTGTCACCAGAGAACTGCCATCTGACGTGAGGTATAATACCATCTGGGAGTTCTCGGTGAGTCCGTCCAGTGTACCCAGTCTCTACTGAGCACCCGTATATCATCTCTGATGTCAAACACCAATGGATATGGGATCATCCATCGCCCATCTGTATGGGTCGAGAAGGTACACGCTAGTCTACTCTGGTATATCGATGCCCCGTCTCGATACACCCTCGACTAGGGACTTTGAAGGATGTACTTATGGACTACCATGTCCCCACTAGTATGATCCGCATCATAGTCCAGGTAGTTAAGTACACATCCTAAGGGCTTTACCAACATGTAATAGAGAGACAATCAGTGTACACGTTAAGGTAAAGATCAACCAGATAGCATACTATCATGTCGAGCAAGAAAGTCCTCACTATATATGTCCCAGCATCCACTACAATATACATCCTATGTATAGTAATGGCCTCTAGGGCATACATATAACTAACAGTTTCCAGTTTAAAGACTTAGAGGTCTTCTATTTCCAGTTTAAAGACTTAGAGGTCTATTGGATTGATTTGGAATTTCAGGATAGGGGCCGGCCTCAGCGTTGTTAACACTGAAGCACATGCGCCAGGACACATGAGTGGGTCTTCCCAATGGAGCATCATTCCCAAAGCGGAGATCGGCCGCGTAACTGGTGATCATGGTGGGGCATGGGTATGATGAGAATTATTTGAGCCCGTGGATTGTATACGGTAGTCAACTTGGGGACCAACCGTAGGGCCAGGAGAATTTTGAAAAATTGGATTTTGGTTGGCGTCTGCATCGCTACACTAGAATATGGTACCAGGAGTGACTCATCATTCGCCGTTGTTTTGGTTTTTTGTTGTTTTTTTACCGCGATTGCTCTATCATTTTAGCTTTTCTTATCGCGAAAGTCGTGATTGCCCTATCATTTCGGCTTTTATTCGCGGTTGCCCCATCATTTCGGCTTTTATTTCATCTTCATTTTACTCGCTAATTTATATTGCGAGTTGCCCCATCATTTCGGCTTTTATTTTTTTCTTTTATTTACACTTTTTTTTTACATACGTTTTTTTTACATTCCCAGTTTAACGACTTAGAGGTCGACGGTTCCCAGTTTAACGACGTGGTGGTCATCAGGTGTTCCCAGTTTAATGACGTGGTGGTCCTTTTTGCTTATCCCAGCTCCTTAAACTTTGATCTTGGCGGAGCTGTGTTGATGACCTAGCTCTGTGGTTTGCTGATACATCCGAGGATTGTGAGGTTTTTCCAAGCTTATATTGGTCCTCTGCCCAATCTTTGTAAATATAGCAGTTTTCGATGGTATGACCCACCACTCTATGATATGGGCAGTATATGGGATTGCCGGTCATGTTCATTTCCTGTGGCCTCTTTGGAACAGGCAGTTGCAGACCGTTGTTCAAGGCGTCCATGAATATTTTGCGGACTACATCCCTCCCGAAGGAGTATACCTTCTTCTTTCTCTCCATTAGAGTAGGTGCCTTTGCTGATGCTGGTCCTCGAGGCACATGTCTGGGAGGATTAGGTTCCCGAAGGCTTCGGTCTCCATTTGCATGAAATCGGCGATCGTAGCTTGACTGTTTGCTAACACGCCTTTAGACAGTTCGATCTCTCCCATCTCGTATTGCCTTTCGACCCAATCTTTGAAGACGAAGCAGTCCTCAATGGCATGACCTATCACCCTGTGATAGGGGCAATATTTTGGGTCGTCGGTCATATTCTCTTCTTGCGGTCTCTTTGATTCTGGCAGTTGTAGACCGTTTCTTAGGGCGTCCCCAAATATCTTGTGGACCTTTTCCCTCTTGAAGGAATAGACCTTTTCCAGCTTCTCTTTCAGAGGCGATTCCCCCGACGTATGTATCGGAGGGATTGGAGGCTGATTGCGGCCGTTTTTCGCGAAGGCGCTCCGCTTTTAGGTTGGAAGGGATATCAGTTGGCTGCCCCCGGGTATCAATCCTTAGCTCATGAGCCAAAATTTGACTCTGCTGTAATTGCAATCGGGCGACTTGGGTCGCAAGATCTGCCACGACGTTTGCCAGCTCGTCGACTTTGGAATAGACCTCGGCCATCTTCTCATCCCTGTCCTGAAATTGCCTTTGAAGCCATTGGAATAATGCTTGTTCTGTAGTTCCGGCTATGACAATCGGGTAATCTTTATTTCCTGGGCTCAATTCTGCAGGAACCACCGGCTCCTCTGGCTTATCGGCCTGAGCGGGCTCTTCATCATTTAGATTGAGCCGATGCTGGGTAGCGTCAACCATATCATCACCATGGCTGTGAAGAAGAGGATTGTTCGTTTCTTCATGTCCGGCCATGTAGACAGTGTGGATAACACATTCAGCCATTCTTTCATCACTGGCAGCTGGTTTCGCGGAGCGGTCTGGGCTTTGGAAATTCATAAATTTTAACATGGCCAGAGCCCTAGCCCTTTTGTTGGCTCTATATCTGAGCCGCTTCTGCCTCAGCTTCTCTGCTTTAAGCGCTTGGCAGGCTTCTGCTCTTTGGGAAGCCGCCATAGGCCGAGTGTTGGGGATTCTTGAGAAGACATCTGCCCGCGTGTCCGTTGAAGGTATCGCTTGGGCTTGCCCACGACGTCTGGAAACTTCTTTTGTTCCGATGGCTTTGCCCCCAAGTTGGGGCCATGGAAAGCCGTCCAGACACCGATTTGCGTTTGGGTTGGGGCGCCCTCGAGATTACCACATTTGGTCTCCTGCCTTTCGAGACCGGTTTGTCTGCCACCGGGGCTTGAGGAGCTGGGATGGCGCCAGCTGGCATGAACATATTAGAGCCGAACGGTAGCAGCGGCTCCTCCCATTGTCGCCCGAGACTGGCCGGAAGGACCGTCCTAGAGTCTATCCTCATCGTGTAGGAGACGGGAGCTGAGTTCATCATCGAAGACATCGTCGGAAGGTGATTGCTTGAAGACCTGCATGAAAGAGCATTATTTTAGTATAAATACAGGTATGTATGTTGATTGAGTTCGCATGAACGCTTAACCCGAAATATGGGAGGAGAGATTAGTCCCACCGGGCGTGCCAGAATCTGTAGGGTGTTTTTCGTCACCCCATTGAGATGGGAATACGCGCACGCTTGTCAGGCGTACTACAGATTCCCCCTGCCTACGGTAGGCCGGGGTTTAATGATTATGGGGATCCGAATCTCCGACTGTCACAGACTAAGCTGCCGTTAATTACCCCTCGCCTTTGGAGCGAGGGAACCTCCGATTGACGGGTTAAACTGGTTATGCGAACTCAATGTGCAGTGTGCGGGTGTTGTGTTTTGAAAGAGGGGTTTTGGATATATCGGGGGCCACGCAGAGTTTTTACGGGGGTCCCGCTACCCGGATAGCGGGCTGGGGGTCAAGGGGGCTAGCAGCGCCCCGTTAGAAATTTTTTTCTAACAGAGACAGTGTCGTGGAGTATGTGTGTGTGTAAATATGTATACATATGTATGGATATACATATATATATATATAAAAGGGAAAAGACGTCCAAAGGATGTGTGGGGCAGCACCTTGGGCGCTGTGCGCTCAGACGCTAGAGTGCCACGTGTCGGCACGTGCGCGACTTGAGCTCAAGCGCTTGCGCTGGAGCGCAAGCGCGCCACGTGTCGGCACGGGGGCGACTTGCGCTCGAGCGCTTGCGCTCGAGCGCTTGCGCTCGAGCGCAAGCGCGCCACGTGTCGACAGCGGGGCGACTTGCGCTCGAGCGCAAGCGCGCCACGTGTCGGCACGTGGGCGCTTTGCGCTCGAGCGCCGAGCGCTTGAGCGCAAGCGTGCCACATGTCGGCACGCGGGCGCCCTGCGCTTGAGCGCCGGCGAGAAAAAGAGGCTTTTAGCCTAAGAAACAGAAGCTATGCTTCAGAAAGGAAATATTTATTATGTATATATGAATGGAGTTAAACTCCTAGGATGTTTTGAAGCTGATGAAGGGGCTTCTTCTTCCTCCTGTTGTTTAGCCGGATCTCGAAGATCAAGAGATGTGAGATCTAAAAATCTCTCCTTTCTGAGATCTAATGGTAGATCCAAGTTTCCCTTTGTGGGTTTTGTGGTGGAAGACTTCTTAGTTTTTGAAAAGAAAGAGTAAAACTCTTAATTTAATTCAAATGAAAGGAGAAGGTTTAGAACCTTAGAGAAGGAGTAGGCGGCACAAAGAACCCTAGATTTTGGGGGAATGAAAAGTTGTCACTTTTTTTATTCATCATGTTTCCTTTTATAGGCTTACATATTTACATATAGCCCCTTGGGCTTTACAAAAATGGCATTTAAGCCATCCCATGGCTCATGTCCCATTTCATTTTTGCACATAAGCCATGGGCTTATAAAATATTGGCTTTATGCCCATTTTGCATACATTCATGTATAAAAAATTACATAAAAATTATTTATTACATGATTTTTTTATTGGCATGGAGGAAGGCCGGACGCTTCGTGTTCGGGCTCGACCTGGGCATTGGCCCACTTGCTTGGGCTTGGGCCCACCTGGCTTGGGGTTGACCTTGACTTGGTCAACCGGGGTGCAAATTTTGACTTCAACACTTACAATGAATTTTTCATGAATGAAAATAAAAATCCTCATCTCACATAAAACCCCCGGCTATTCAAAACACGACGATCCAATATAACATATCACAACAACACATAACATCACATGCCATCAATGTAAGTAAATATGCGTATCCCAATTGTCGCTGATGTATAGCAACGAAACCGGCGATACACCACATATTACATTTACGGTCGCAGAAAAGAAAGTGTAAAACTACAACAGTTGGAATCCGCAACCACCTTAGACATCTCAAGCCTAACCAAATGAATTCCTTAGACATCGCATGCCTAACAATTATAAACCCCGCATTTTAGTCTCAATATCGAAAATTCTTTTCAATATCAAATCGAACAATTCAACAAGATTCCGGACATCCTGATCAAATGCTCGTCGGAAACTTTAGTAGACGGCCACACCCCCGATACTGTCGACGAGGTGCACTAAGGCGGAACACCGCTGCCGCGAGCACCCGAACGGATGCTTTTGGTGACGGGGTTCTCCTACAGTCACTTGGTCGGGGTTATGAGGGCGTGGCTATCTATTAAGTTTACTCGGCGAGTATCCGCGTACGCTACGTGATTGCGACGGACTTTTGATCGCATCAAAATCCCGTGGCAACCGATCAAATGAGACTAAAAACTGCTAGATTTATAACATTCAAATTAGTTATCTCATAACTACTTGTGGATTCTAAATATTGTATCACATTCCAGATAAATAGACAATGTTAAACTCTCCGATCGAATAAACAAACACCTAAGATTTCCCAAATAGCTCAACACTTGAGCGGAGTTCAAAAAGTTCCAGAACATGTCACAGCCGCAATGAACCAGCCGTAGAAGGGTCAAACCAACGCCTCACATGTGGCAACGCTAAACTACAACAAACCATATGGTTCAGTGGCGGTTTTGACGGTCACATAATCGAGTTAAGGTTACGTTCTTCTATAGGGTCCACAGATGTGCTTGCATGATTTTCTGAAAGTTTTAAACTGAGGAAAAAATCCAACGCTTGAAAGTTTTCTAACAGGGGAAAAAGTGAGTTATTGATATCCGATCGAACCTTTTAACACGTTCTAAATTACCCGGAAAAACATAAACGAAGTTAAACTTTCCTATCAAATCAACAAGTTCCCAATATTTCCCAGAAATCTTAACACTTGAGTAGAATTAAAAAAAAATTCCAGAAGCATGAAAAAGTACCCAAGAATGAACCCCTAAAGTATTAGCCCCCAACTCCCAAAGATGGCCGCGGAACCGCCGCCAAACTCATGGTTTGGCCGCAGTTCCGCGGTGACTTAATGGAGTTATGGCTTCGTACTTCACAGTAATTCTTAGAATTCCCTGCATGATTTTCTGAGTATTTTTAATATGAAAATTTTCAACTTTTGAAATTTTTTCCAGAAACTAGGATTTATCGGGGTTTCGGAGTTCGATCGGACTTCAAACTTCGTCTAGACAACGCCTAATGCTCTAGCTTGGCTCTGATACCACTGTAGGGTTAGCTTAGCACCTTAGCAAGGTTTTGGCAAGCATCAATCATGTTACTTTAGAATTTTTGGGGTGCTAAACAAACCCTGACCAAGATCTTAACTAGAGACTTAGGGTTAAACATGCATGTAAACAACTTTACATATAAGAGAAAGGGATTACAACCTTTGTAGTCCGTTCCTTCACTTCATAAGCTCCGTGTTGAGATCCCTTCACTGCGATCATCAAGTATTCGGACTGAAGAGAGGCTCCATGAAGAGAAAAATGCAAGCTTGCTTCCAATCTTCAACAACTAAGATGATCTACCATGAAGAAACACAAACCCAAGTTTTTGCTTCACTAATCAAGTATTAGCAGAGCAAACACCCTAAACTAAGTGGCTAGAATAGATTAGGATGATGAAGTAGGAATTTAGCTCTCTTTTGTTTTCTTTATCTCACTCAAAATCATCACAAACCCAAAAGCTAGAAAGCTTTTCAAGAAGGAAGAAGAAGAAGAATTTCTTTTGTGATGAATAATGAATTATTGTTATTGTTACAAATCAACCATGGGTCAATCATGAAGGCTTAACCCTTGTAGAGAGTAAACTAGGGTAAAGGGTTTGGGTTGGGTTAATAAATATCAACACAAAATATCAATGCTAGATGACAAAAAGGCAAAGCTTTATGAAGCTTCAAGAAAGCTTCATCCAAGCTTAATCCTAATCCAAACCCTAACCATGTTTAAACTCCACAAAACATGTCGAATTTGTAATCATAACTTGTTACAATATTATATATCATATATATAATATATTTTGTAACAAAATAAAATAATACAATTAACATATATCACATATATATCAATGTATTATCCAAGTGAGAAAAAGAATCTTTAAGTGAGATTATATTAGTTAATGTAACTTAATATATCACATATATAATTATACATTAAATTATCGAATCAACACTTGATCTGATAATCCGGCTACATCGCATATAACCGACTAATATAATCTGTATCAGTTCATCGAATCAACACTTGATCCGATGACCCGGCTATATCACATATACCCGGCCGATATCTCATATCGCGAGAATCTAATACGGTATCATATACACGTATTATTCTCGGTCCCGCACATATCACATATGTGCTCCTACTCCGTTTTGCCTGAGCCAGGAAACCTCTGTGTAGGACTCTAAAGAACCGTCAATACGCCGGCAGTAGGTGATGATCATATCAAATACCCACAAGCTGCAAGCGGTCAGCTAAACGTAACAGCTACCCAGGTATTGAGAAATCAGAAGATCAACAAGCAAGCATCTACATTCTCCTGCGAATCCAATCAGTAACACTACCGTACAGTCCGGTCTCTTCATCTGATATGTCGCATATCTCGCCTAGGGGTGGTAAATGTCAGACCCCAGTAGCTTGATTAGTCGTGTCGATATAAGGTCCATAACAGTTCGAGAAACAACTGATAACACTTACCGGTAAATCTCAGCAACCCTGGCCAGGGATTTCCAGTTATAGCTAACCGAACACAGCGCAACATCAACTCCCTATACCGGGAGAGAAGAAATCCCTCCTATCGCTTATTGCCTCCATGTGATTCAGGACTGTACCCAAAAGCCACCGTTTTGCATGCCCTCTTGGACGTGGTAAGGTGGAAATCAAAGCACAGTGGGAATCATACAAGACTCTATGACGATCTCGGGTCAACAGACTAACCTGTACCAGTGTCACCAGAGAACTGCCATCTGACGTGAGTTATAATACCATCTGGAAGTTCTCGGCGAGTCCGTCCAGTGTACCCAGTCTCTACATAGCACAGCATACCTTCTCTAATGTCAAACACCAATGGATATGGGATCATCCATCGCCCATCATATGTGTCAAGAAGCGCACACGCTAGTCTACTCTGGAGTATCGATGCCCTGTCTCGGTACTCCCACGACTAGGAATATTTGAAGGATGTACTTAGCGACTACATTGTCCCCACTAGTATGATCTGCATCAAGCCCTGGTAGTCAAGTACTCATCCTAAGGGCTTTATCAACACGTAACATAAAGACAATCAGAGTACATGTTAAGATAAAGGGCAACCAGATAGCATACTATCATGTCGAGCAAGAAAGTCCTCCCTATATATGTCCAAGCATCCACTACAATATACATCGTATGTACAGTACATCGTATGTACAGTAATGGCCTCTAGGGCATACATATAACTAACAGTTTGTAGGATAATTCGAGGAAATAGCGAGAGCCATCCTGATTAGAAAAAGTGATTATCCAATCTAATATTGATAGAGTACACGCTGAGTGTTTTTTCTCTCTCTCTCTGGCAGCGACCTATGATTGACCTTAAACTAAAACTCGTAAACTATGTTGACCGATCCTTTTTATAAACTCTGGCTTTGGATTTACATGATTCACGACAAAATCACATATATCCTTACCTCTCCTACATTACCCTTTTCCTTCTCCAGAACACTCTGTGTCACTACAGAGATCCATATTGTATAGAATGATCATCTCGTATAGTTATATACAAACTTGAAGAAATTTATTCCAATTCGAGGATGGCCACGGGTTCTGGAGAAATTGAATTGTATAATTCGATTGTCTCCTTTTCTTCACCATCTCTCAAGTTGAGAGCTCCTTATATTAGAATAGTACACCTGTTATGCTTGTTGGATAGTCTTCTTTCAAATCTTAGACAGGTGTCGAAAGATGGGGAATGAAGAAAACCAACTAGCCTAAATTGATGTACAGAAGGTAAAATGTAGAGACATATAAAGAGATAAAGCAATGGCAAAGGATATTGTAACCACTGTCTTAAATCTGAGTATCGGAAAGGGCATTACTAGGAATACACGGCCACCCCTTGAAACAATTATGATTTAGTATTTCTGTGCAGTAGTGATTGAAAAATGCTTTCCCAATTACATTCTGACTCTAGGATATGTATATATCGGTTGAGATTCTCACATCTGTATGGTATTACAGATGATGAGTGGGAGAAGACTATTGGGAATTGGGTGATTAGATGCTCAATATCAGAATTCTTTGTAATTGGTGATGTTTGAGTAAATCACCTGGGTTTTCCAAAATGGCAAACATTTGGTTTTTTGAATAGTGTTGTTGTGTCCCAATTTTTAAAATGAAATAACTGTATCTTTATTTTATAAAGTGAGATATGAATGTTTAAAATATGTCTTTAACATTTACTTATATCAGTTGAGGATAAGGTAAGGTACATTGAATAACGGTATAGTCGTTCTTGACCAAAATACAGTTTTCATCTAACGACACACAGATTTTGAGTTAGTAAAACTCTTGGGACTTATACATTATAATGTATCTTGTCCAGTGTCTGTTAGGACAAAGGGTTGGTACTCATACTGTATTCCGTTTACTTATGACTTCTCTGGTTTTACACACGCATTTCGTTGAAATACAAGATCCAAATTTTAAGAAGTTATAGGTATAAGAATACAGTATACAACCATACGTTGGAAGTATCAGTATTTTTCGAGGTGATCGAAGATGTAGAAACTTATGCTAGGTATTTCATCATAGTAATAATGAGAATATTATTTCTCTCACAGGTTAGTCATCCGTGGGTGCGCTCCTTGATGTGTAATGATGTATGACCTTTTTCCATTTAGGGGATATGCACTGGACATAGTTGCATAACTTTTTGAATCTGGTTTCATCAATATAAGTGCCTTTGATTCTATATGAACATAGATCGGTTGCATATCTTATGGATGTTAAGATATGGAGTTATCTGGTTTTTGTTTAAAAGAGAAATGTGGACAAATTCAAGGCACACTTTAGTAATGATAGTTTATGGGTTATCCTAAACTTTAGCAAGAGTTTAACTTCTACCATTTTCAAGATCAATAGTTGCATTGTTCTTGACTCGCCACTTTTTTATAAATGAACTTCTTTGTAAAAGAATTTAATGGGAGTACGGTAGAATTGGAAGTGATTCCAGAATCACAAACAATTACTGAAAATTTAGTAGAACCTAATGGTTCGATTGGATTTGACAAACTATTGCCACTCCGTGGATTTTAGTAGGTAATCTAAGCCACCCGAGAGGTACTTACTGTACATGATATAATGAGGATCGCCGAATTATATTTATCGACTCAAGAAATATTGATTAAAATTTTTAAGTGGATATTACGATATATTTAGAGCCATATCTATTTTCAAACTATCGAATCATCACTCACTTTTAAATGATAATTTCAAGGGACGCTACAAATTTTCAAATGGTATCTTTTTCAAAAATATCGTAGCACCTATTTTAAAAAACAATTATTCGTACTATTTTAAACTATAACTGTATGGCTCATACGTAGTTGTGTGTTTTATTACTGTTCATGTTATGATTTCTTTATTCTGCTTACGCTTGCATTACAACTTCTTATTTCTGCATACGCTCGTATTATTTTCATTTACGATATATATATCTTACGTTTCATACCCTTATCTTATATGATATTGTTTGCTAGGACACACGCACAATTACCGATGATGCACATGTTGCACGTACACGTGCTTGCCAGCCCACACATATATCATCGGTAATTTCCATACCACGTATACGTTAGAAATCGCTGTCACCATATCACCTTATAACCTGTTAGCATTTTAGTTACTGATTAGTACACGGTACCCATACTATTGTAGATATTGCACTTTCTTTGCCTTGCTACACGACACTCTCATATGAACACACTTTCTATGCATTGCAATGTTGTTCTGTGCCCATGCATATTATTTAATTACTGCCATGCTTTTATGAGGTTTTATTTTCACGAGATTTCTAGATTTGAGAAACTGCAGATATTATTTAAAAACTTATGATTGTTTTAAAAACGCGGTTTCTCATGATATAATATTTCGACGTCCACCATGAGATTTCTTGGTGCTAAGCTATGATGATTACCCGATTCGAGGAGGGAGGAGTCACCGTCTATGGGTACATAGTGGACCCGGTACGGTATTCTAGGGTAAGAAGATCGTATAAAAAGGCGTTGAGTTTGGCAGGGAAACACTACCTATCGGTAAAAGTACCGGACTCGGCGAATATCCGGAGGATACTGACCGGAGTGATATGAAACAAATGGATATGAGGACCGATCTGATGAGACGGTGCCTGAGATATGAGGGACGATCCGATGAGACAACGTCTGAAATATGAGGATTTACGTGTCGATGCTGGACACGGGATTTATGATGATTTTGAGTGTCGATGCTGGGCACTCCGGATTTTATGATGATTTGATGTGTCCTTGATGAACACACGTTGGATGACACACACACACATGACACAGAGGACATGATACCATATATTGACATAGGCACGAAATTATTTTCTCATTATACTTATGTATACACGATCACCTTCGTTACCACACGGCATGATATTATTATATTACTGTATGACCCAGAAGATCATCATATATTCAATTTCTGCCTGATGATGTCTTCTACTCACGAGTTGGCAACTTACCCCCGTTGTGCCACAGTTTCCTTGCAGGATCGACCCCTCAGATTCAGTAGCGGCTTACTTGCATATTACTCCTTTATGGATGATTTGCATTGGTAGGTGGGTTACAGTTCAGAGCTTAACCACCATTGTTTACTTTTATATTCATTTGTATCTAGTTAAAAGCTCCATCAACCAGACTATGTATATTTGGTAGACATAGATACCGTTGTATATTCTTTGGACGTAGTGAAGAGACTTGTATATATATTCTTCGTATTGGACTTGATAATGTTTTGATTTTTATTTACCCTTTTTCTGTGATTGATCTTCGCCTTGGGCGTCGTATATTCATGTTGTGTGGTTGTGTTTCCGCTGATTGGCGAAGAGCTAGCTCTCGCTTTGGGATGCATATGATATTATCGTTTATGTATTGGTTTTTATCAAAATTTACAAAGGAGATGCTGCCCAATTTCAAATGACGAAAACGTTTTCAAACCTTAGTATTTAATCCACTTGTTCAATTACAAGCTTTACGTATATTTTTAGAAAGAGAACTTGATTTCATTTATACTCCTTTTCAAAACTCCACATCTACCATTTTTCTTTAAAAGGTTTAGATTTCTGAGTTTTCGGCTTACTTGGGTTACGGTAGGGTCCTATAGACTTCACGTGATCCAAGTGCTGGTCACGTGCCTTTTCTGGGTCTTGACAAATCGTAAACAGCCGCAATCCTTTTCGGGGTCAACATCAATTCCATCTCCGGATACAACATGACCCAAGAACTTTTCTTCTTCTGGCAAAAACTCGCACTTGCTCGTCTTAGCATATAACTTTTCTTGTTGTCACGCCCCGCTTTCCAGTATACGGCGAAGGGGACGCGATGAGGTCCGCTACGTACATACTCAGAAGTACATACGCTAAGCGTATCTAAGCAATATAAAAGTAATCACAAGAGACAAGAGATATAAAAATAACTGCAACTTTATTTAAGAACATTCTTTTGTACAATGCATGAAAATGAAATACAACTGAAATAAAAATGATACCTAAACAATGGCATAACAGGAAATGAAAATACTGAATGGAAATGTACAATGTCTAGAGCTCGGGGTCTTCGAGGAACTGATCCAAGTCTTCACGGGTGGGCTCGATCTCTGCTGTGTCCAGATCACCTGACGACATTCAAAGAAGAAAGAAATAGAATGTCTTCAGCGAACAGGTCGCTCGGTAAATCCCAAAGTTAAGGGAGAAATAGAAAAGACAAAATACGAATGTATCTTTTAAAGTTGTATAATATTGTAGAATATTGTGTTAACGCTGTTGTTTGTAGCTTGGTACAGAAGGATGCCAGTGTATACGAGAGGGGTCTCTATATGCTTGAGACCAGGGCAAACTGAAAGTACAAGGAACCGTTATGCCACGGTACAACAGTAAGAGGATTCATGTTAGGTGTCTTAATCTTACCGTCTCGTGCCACTTTTAACATCTTCCGTACCAATCTACCCTTTAAACCCCGTAGTGTTTTGATTGTATTGTTATATTGTATTGTATAAGTTGTATAGTTGGGTGACTGACCGAATCCATGATATCAGTAACGGATGTAAACTGGATTCATGTAAATGGAAAGTATATCCATGGTTTGGTTCAGTCAAGTTGAATAGATTGATAACTGGATTCATGGATTTGTGTGTTCATGTTGAATTGTAATATTGTAGATTTAGAGATTGACTTGAATCATATTCAAGTCAGATTAATCAGACTCAAACACGAGTCGGACAGAAGAAATGTAAATCGAAGTTCTATAATTGCTAGGGTCCTTAGGGTAATTTAAAAAACTTGAGGGGGTTTTATGTAAAAATACTTTTGTATAGTTTTCAAGATACCCCCAAGTATTCATTATTCGTCTTTAGAGTTGTAATGAGGGTGGATTCTATATTGTGATATTTCTAGTGAAAATATCCTAGTTTATCTAAATAAAGGTATTTATCTTTAATATTGATTTATTTGAAGTTCATGGTATTTTAGTGTAAATTTATTCTTGTGATTTTTAGAAAAAGATGGAACATTTATATTATAACAAAATACATATTTAAATGATAGATATACATATATTTATACAAAAATAATTTTAATAAATATTTTATATTCCAAAAATCTCATTTTCTTAAGATGTCGTATTTTAAACCTTTCGAGACCGAATGCTCCTTGCGGAGGTCTGAATCTCGCACTACTAAGCCCGAGGGTGCACGATAAACCGTACTATCCCGAACGTGTTCCCCAAATTTGGTTGTAGCGGCGCTTTGCAAAGATTGTAAAATACTAATCCTTTAGAATACGGTTTTATTAAGTAAAAGGTATTTATTTGCAAAATTCAATTTTCCATATTTTAGATTTTAGGGTTTTCTATTTCAACTAGACAATTTCTAAATGGTTTAAACAATAAGTTGTTAGATGCCTCAAATCACCTCTTCACCGCCAATTGTGGCCAGATAAGTACAAGTGAGGAAGGAGGGATCCGCTCACGAATCGTGAGATGGGCCTTTTAAAGTTACCTTTGCTCACTTGCCTAGCCTGGACACCACAAAGTCAGGTTTAGATAAACGATCGATGTCCACAACTTATCGTATTTTCCTGTTAAAAGATAATTGTTTTAAAAGTGTAACAAACCTAAAACTTTTAGAAAAGGTTCTATTAAGAAAATGGTATTTAAATGTAAAATCTTGTTTTATCGTATTTTAAGTTTTCAAGGTAGCGTGTTATGTTTGCATATGAATGTGTGAGGAGGTAGGTCATTACCTCGTGATCTACTTTAAGGTATAGCAAAGTTAAGGGGGTTAAATGTGAAAACGAAATATTGTGGTATTTAAGTGAAAAAATACGATATATTGAAAAGCTATCATTTCATGTGAGGAAACTTATTCGAATTATTTGTTAAGTGATTAATAGTCAACATAAAGATATTTAAGCATGAATGTATTGGTGAGAAGTGAGATTTTATAGAAAACCGAATCGGAAATCGGATTTGTTCCGATTCCGTCGGGTTTTGTAAATTCGTATTTTTATGAGAGAAAAGAAAGATAGAAAGGGGGACTTACGGGTTTGGACAACACTAAAGAGTGAGAGGAAAGTAGAGGATCCACCGGTGCTTCGATTCATCATCGAGACTTCTTTGCACGATCCCCGGAATTTCGCCGTCGATTTCGTCAGCGCTTCGCCTTTCGCTCGTTTTCAAAGTACCAAAGTTTTCTTAAGATTTTGAGAGAGTGGGCTCAAAATTTTGGGATGAGAGGGTAGGAGGTAGGGGTGTATTTATAGGGTTAGGCTAGGGTTAGGGTAGGTGTAGGGTTTTTAATTAAAAATGTAAAAAAAAATATGAAAAATCATTAAAATTTGGAGTAAAAGAGGTTTAATGTGCTCTCTGGACATTAACTCAGAATTTAGAGTATGCAGGGGAGTGGAGAAGGTGAAGGGGCATAAATTTTATGTTGATGACTCGGCCGACCGGCCATGTCCGGCCGGCGGCGCCGGCCCGAGTCGGCCGGTCCGCCGGCCGACTCGGCCGAGTCGGGGTGCCAAAAGTTGGGGGGTCGCCGGAGGTAGCCACTAGAACTTCTAACTTTTTGGGTGTAGTGGAAAATTTTGGAGTTATGGCCGTTGGACTATTGGGCTTCTATAAAATTTAAAACAAAATATTATTAAAAATAATGTAGGGCAGGGGATTTGAACTCTGGTGGCTTGGTTCAGCAGTGCAAGGTCTTACCAATGAGCTATAAGCTTCTTCTTGTAATTATGGTGTAAAATAAATACTTAAAGAGATATCAGCAACATTAAATACTCCTAGTATACTTTGAAGTTAAATCAATTCTTTGTACATTAAAAATGGAGTTGTTACGGTCTACCCTCCTTACAAAAATTTCGTCCTCGAAATTTACAAATTTTATATGAGGACCAGTTTAAAAAGAGGTGTGAATATCTAGCTCGCATTTCATCCTCCCTTTCCCAAGTGGACACCCCTGGAGTGTCTTTCCTCCACATCACTCGGACCAAGTTAACTTCCTTGTTCCGAAGTGTCTTCACTTTCCTGTCCAGGATCTCTACAGGCTGTTGCTCATAAGACAAATCGGGCTGTATAGTGAGCTCGGAATGATCGAGAACATGGCTGGGGTTACTCACATACCTTCTGAGTTGTGATATGTGGAACACGTTATGCACTCCTTCCAATGAAGGTGGAAGCGCTAAGCGGTATGCCACTTCACCGACTCGTTCGAGTATATCGAACAGTCCAATATATCTCGGACTTAGCTTACCCCGTCTTCCAAACCGGATCACTCCGCGGTTCGGAGATATCTTCAAGAATACGTGATCTCCTGGCTGGAACTCCAAGTGTCGTCTCTTCGCATCAGCCCAGTGCTTCTGTCGATCTTGGGCTATGCGCATTCTTTCCTTGATAGTATGAACCACATCAACAGTCGCTACTATCATCTCTGGTCCAAAAAGTTTCCTATCTCCGATGTCGTCCCAACTTAATGGTGATCGATAGTTCCTTCCATAAAATGCTGCAAAAGGTGCCATCCCTATGCTTGCTTGGTAGCTGTTGTTGTACGAAAACTCCACAAGATATAGGTGATCTTCCCACGATCCTTTGAAGTCTAACTTACACGCTCTGAGCATATCCTCCAAGATCTGAATAGTTCGTTCCGACTGACCATCTGTTTGTAGATGATAAGCCGTGCTGATGTTCAGACTTGTTCCCAAGATTGCTTGCAGACTCTGCCAAAATTGCGATCGAAATATGGTGTCGCGATCGGAGACAATGCAGACCGGTACTCCATGAAGGGTCACAATTTCCTGTATGAGTTCGTGGGTATCAGAGATAGTACATTATGAAAAGTTTAAATCTTTAAATAGATTATTACCTCCATGTACTTCTTTACTAGGGTCTCAGTAGATTAGCCAACTCGAAATGGAATGAAGTGAGCCGACTTTGTGAGTCGATCCATAATGACCCATACGGCATCGTTACCCTTTGTGCTGCGAGAAAGAGCAGTCACAAAATCCATCGTGATGTGTTGCCACTTCCATTCTGGGATTGGTAACGGTTGAAGTAATCCAGCAGTCCTGTGATGTTCAGCCTTTACTTGCTGACACACCAAGCATTTTGCGACGCTTCTGGCTACTTCATGCTTCATTCCATGCCACCAATAATTTTGACGTAGATCTTTATAATTTTGGTACCTCCAGGGTGTACTGAGTAGGGAGAGCTGTGAGCTTCTTTCATTAACTCTTCCCGAACAGGACCTTTTGGTACACACAATCTGCTGTCGTATCTCAAAGATCCGTCTTCATGGATGACGAAGTCTGTTCTGAGTCCATTCTCCACTTGTTCTCTGATCTTTTGCAACTTAGCATCACTTGCCTGGGATGCTTTGATCTGATTGACAATGGTTGATTGAACTTGTAAATTCATCAAACTTGAAGCATTACCTGGCAAGACTATTTCAATCTCCATCTGATGCAAGTCTTGTTGAAGCTTCCACTGAGCGATGAGATTCATCGATAATGGTTGGCGACTAAGTGCATTAGGTACCACATTCACCTTCCCTGGGTGATATTGCAAGTTGATGTCAAAGTCCTCCATGAGTTCTAACCATCTTCTCTGCCGCATATTAAACTCCTTCTGAGTAAACACGTACTTCGGGCTCTTATGAAATGTGTAGATGTTTACTCGTTCACCAAGTAGATAATAGCGCCAAATCTTGAGAGCAAAAATGACGGCTGCCAATTCCAAATCATCGTCAGATAATTGCGCTCATGAATCTTCAGCTGTCGTGAAGCATAAGCCACAACTTTACCGTGCTGAAGTAGAACACATCCTAATCCCTTACCGGATGCATCGCAATGCACTTCAAATCCTCCAGATTGATCTGGTATAACGAGAATAGGTGCTGATGTCAACCTTGACTTGAGTTCTACAAAAGCTTGTTCGCATGCTTCTGACCACACAAATTCTTCATCTTTACGTGTGAGCTTGGTCAGGGGTGTTGCTATCTTCGAAAATCCTTCAATGAATCTTCTGTAATATCCAGCTAAGCCTAAGAAACTCCGAATGTCCTTCACTGACTTTGGTGTAGGCCATTCGCTAACTGCTGAAACTTTTGCTGGATCTACCGAGATTCCTTCTCCTGATACGATATGTTCAAGAAAACCGACTTGCTTTAGCCAAAACTCGCACTTGCTGTACTTGGCATAGAGCCGATGTTGTCGAAATGTTTCTAGGAAAATTCGTAGATGTTCTGCATGTTCCTTCCGATTCTTAGAATACACCAGGATGTCGTCGATGAAGATGACAACAAACCTGTCTATGTACTCCCGGAAAACTTGATTCATTAGGTTCATGAATATTGCGGGTGCGTTGGTCACTCCAAATGGCATCGCGAGAAATTCGTAATGTCCATAGCGAGTTCTGAAAGTTGTTTTGTGAATATCAGTTTCCTTAACCTTCACCTGATGATAACCTGAACGAAGATCCAATTTAGAGAAAACACAAGATCTACTTAGCTGATCGAATAAATCGTCGATGCGCGGGAGTGGATACTTGTTCTTTATAGTGACTTCGTTCAAGGCTCTGTAATCAATGCACATTCTGTATGAACCTTCCTTCTTCTTCACAAGTAGTACAGGTGATCCCCAACTTGAAGTGCTGGGATGAATCCATCCTTTCGCCAGTAATCCGTCCAATTGTATTCGGAATTCGTTCAAACCTTCCGGACTTAAATGATAGGGTGCTCTGATCAACGGTTGTGCTCCTGGTATTAAATCAATACTGAATTTAAGAGCTCGATCGGGAGGCAAACCTGATATATCGTCAGGAAATACATCGTCGAACTCTCGAACTATACCTGGCCTTGATTCTTCCTCTGCTTGAGCTGCTGCAATTACTGCTTCCCTTGGCTTCGCTTTATAGGTACTTTGCTCCAGTGTACGGTCTCCGCTTTTGAAATAGAAGATCGGATGGTCTGGAATCTCGAATACCACCCTCCTTTGACGATAGTCGATGGTAGCATAAAAAGTTCCAAGCCAATCCATTCCTAGAACCACATCGAAGTTCGGTATGTCCAGCACTTTGAAGTCAGCATAAAACTCTCTAATGCAGACGACGACTGGGCACAAGCTGTATCCTATAGTTGCCTTTAGAACGCCATTTCCGGAACTGACATTCCAGTTGGATACAAGCGGTGAGACTGGAATCGCATGGGTTCGGACAAACCGTTGCGACATAAAGCAGTGGGATACTCCAGTATCAAACAGTGCTAGTGCAGGGATTGAGGATACTAAGATTGTACCTAAGGTATGTGGGATATGTTTTAGGTATAGGGAAAGTGTGTAGATAAACATTACTGAAAGAAAAGTTTGAGAAGGAAAGTTTACCAGTGATGACTTGGCCAGTGGCCTCAGCTTCTTCCACGGACATAGTGAAAGCCTGGCGCCTTGGTACATTCCTCCTGGCCTGAGGTGCATTCCTCGGAATGTTCCTTTGAGCTTGATGGAACTGACGAGGAGGTGGTGCAGCTTGTGGTTCTCTGGGTGGTGCATGTAGTGCAAGTCTGGGAGCAGGTTCTTGAAGAGCTGGTCGCTGCGGATAGGTAACTGCTGGCCTGGGTACAGCAACTGGGTTTTGCTTTTGGGGACAAGACCCAATATCATGAGCAGCTGAGCCGCAGATCAAACAAAGATGGTTGGTTCGCCGGCAGTCTTTCATCATATGTCCAGTTCTCTTGCAGTAGGTACAAAAGGATGGGCTGGGACGGTTGTTCTGTACTCCGGGTCGCCTTATCACAAAAGATGGCCTGGACGAGGCTCCTCCTGCCATCTGATTGGCAGGATGCTTAAATCCAGCAGATTGAGGTCTTCCCCTCGCCTTTACCACTGCCTCATAATGGCGGGCAGCTTTCAGAGCCGATTCATGAGTCAGAATGTAACGTTTTGAAAATCGTTTCGGTGAAATTTCGAAAAAATCGGTAAAATAAGGGGGTTTTCTGTAAAAAGTCAAAATACAAATATTTTTATTATAAAATTAAATATACATATTCTAGCTATGTAATTGCTAGTATTTGGTGTTTATTGAGCCACTGGTAAAATTTCAAATTTTCTGAAAAAATTTCCGAAATTAATTATTTCAATATTATTTTAAGTCGTCACTAATACATTTAATTAGGGAAAATTACAAATTGGAATGGGTTGAAACAAATTTTGTGCATCATAACATATTAAATAAAATTTTAACATGTTGTTTTTGAAACGAAATGAAGCTGCCAAACGGTTTTAGAAAATATTGAAGAAAAAAGGCTTATTTGTGAAATAAGTTAAATAGAATTGAGGTTTGGTATTTATCTTCTTGTGTGTGCACCCACTCACTCACCTACACTCACACACACCACCAATTTCAGCTTGGCCGAGCCCATGGCTGCCACACACACTCACACCTCACATTTAATGATAAAAAGAAAGGTAATTGGAAAAAAGAAAGAATGAACAAGAAACTATAATTAAAGAAGTATGGGTTTTGTTTGACTTTTGCCACAAACCCCATTCTCACTCTCTCTCCTCACTCATTCCCTCCCCATCCTGGCCAAGAGCTCCCCATGAGTAGCCCCCTCAATTTTCCCACTTCATTTCCACACAAAATTCCTTACAAATTCAACAAAAATTAAAATAAAACCTCACAAATCCCAAATCCAAACATTACCCATTTTTCCTTGGCCTTTCAAGCTTTGATCTTGGAGCTTAGAAGTAAGTTTGGGAGGCTAGATTCATGTTAGATCTCAAGATAATTGTGGGGTAAATTCTTAACCTTATGGCTAATTGTTGTTTAATTATGATAATCTATTTTATTCAAGTGTTAATGTGGTTGTAATTGCTAGTTTAGGATATTCTAGAAAAGGGTTTGATTTTTGGATTAGGGTTTATGAAATTCATGTGAGGGTTTTTATCATTGATCATGGTTTAATGGTGTAGTTATCATGCTAAGCCATAGAAAAATTAATCGAGTTGCTAATTTCCAAATTTGTAACATTTAAAATATCCAATTTAGTTATTTAAGCAAACTAGGTTTTAGGTTTTAGTTGCAAATGGGTGATTTAAAATCTAATTAAGATTTTGATGACTTTATTAACATTTTAACTTGTTGTTTAGCAACTTAGATTATGAAAAACCAAGCTTAATTGAAAAATTGTGAATTTACTTTAAAATGTGTTAAAATTTGGTATTTTGCAAACTAGAATGTTGAATTCAATGAATTTTGATAAGAATAAAATCTAGTAAGGGTTTATATAACCTAGTTATGATATTTAGTAAATATTATGGCCATTAGTTTCGTTTAAATATCAAGATTTGTATTAAAACGGTTAACGACCGCTGATCGTACGCTTTTGGCGTGTCAGATGTTCAAAGTCCTAAAGTTATAACCGCGATCAGGACGGTGTCGCTATGTAGCTAGCCGGTTGAGCACGGGTTGATCCACAGGGAGATGGTTGTATGTCCGTTCGAGTTTTAGACGAGTCAATAAAGAATGCGTATATGTTTGTTCAATTCTATCCTAAGTGTTCGTATTTATGTTCAAGTAAGCTTGTTAAGGTTAAGGTTGGTTATTAGAGTTAGGATTAGTCTTGTACTTATCTTTTACCATTCTTAAAACGATGTTGGGATAATCGAAAGTAGCGGGGATTAGGAGGACATAGGAATATGATTTACGAGTTTAAGCAAGCTTTCCAACGCTAAATCCATTCCTAGTGCCCCTTATCCGTCCGCTAAATACGCTTATTTCCAACCCTCGACCAAACACCCGCAACCATATATCCAATAAGTCACAACTACATGCCACGTTGTAGTGCGCTTAAAGGACTTCTCGACTTAGGTCGCGACTACATGTCACGTATAGCACGCCTAAGTGAGGGGGTTGCGTTTGTTTGGTCGGGGTTTGTTTCAAGATGTTTGGCGAAGAGAAGCACAAGGGATTTCTCCGTCCCTCATACCACCTTCCTTAGCCTTAACAAGAGGGAAATTATTCACACAACATAAAAGAAAAGAAAATAAAACAAGAAGGAAGAAAAGAGGAAAATACGGTTTTACAAGTGAAGCAAGCTAACTCCTGGGTCCTCACCTTAGCAAGGAACTCCGTCAAGTATCATCGCTTGAAAATACGGATAAAAGAAGAAAAGAAAAGAGAACAAGAAAAGAAATAACAACAACTAGTTAACAACAAATAATAAAATTACAATACAAGATAATAAAATTACAAGACAATAAATAAAAGAGACAAGATAAAAATAACCCTCAGCTTCATTGATCTTCCACTCAAAAAGCTCTCACTACAATTTTCATGGAGGAAAAATGAAGAAAAAGAAGAAACTAAGCTAAAGAGAGAATGGAAATCAAGACATGAAGAAGGCTTTGGCTTGCACAAAACTGGGCTATTTATAGGCTGCGTGCTTAAACCCTAGGGCCAAATTCTGACCCCATATGAAATGTCAAAACCGTCCCCAAAGTTTCACTCTCTGCCGAATCAACTCGGCCACGGATCCGCAGCCGAGTCACCATGTTGGCCGCGGATCCGCGGCCTTTCTGGGGAGTTGGAATGCCGTTTTTTCTGGGTTTCCCTGTGCTGCTCTCCTCTGTTGTTCTACATGTACCAAATTGCAAATTGCATCCACAATTGCTTCAGATCTGCAACAGTCCAAAGTGGCATCAAAAATAATACATTTGACCTTTTCTCCCTCGAGCTCCGCGCACCCATTGATTCTTGTGCTGCCCCCTCGTGCTCCGTGCTTGTCTGAGACACGAATGACCACTGTCATATGTCTTGTCTCTGAAACTGGTACACGGCACTGGACGGATACGGATGACCGGAACCCGGGTTTTATGTACTGTCAACAGATGTTCTGTATTTTGGCGTAACTGTGGAGATTTTGTATCATTTGCGTTTATTTTGGACTAGGAACCTGTAGTCTGTAAATATGTAGCAAACACGGATTAAAAGCACCTACCTATAAACAAACGAGCATAAGAGTGGGCGGTAATAAAAGCAATATTCTGGTATGAACAAATACCCCCAAACTTAACTTTTGCTCGTCCCGAGCAAAACCAATTATTTACAAAAAAGTCCTAACCGCACTTTCGCAGGGAACGCGATTGCACTGAGCACGTGCAATAAGCCATTAAACCTCTAGGTGTCCCTAGTTGGAGGAGTGTTGTCTCCTGAGGGTTTTCAGCGGATTACACCCACAAAACCCCGTCAAGCTAGTGTCATAAGTTAACATCGATTCTACTCCTACAGTTTAGTATCTACGTTAGAAACTCCATCATCCTAAGTTAGAAATATCCAATCATAATGCTTCACACCTCCTATCTATTTAACCTTAGATCCTATACGTTCCAAAAAAGTTTAGAAAGATGTTGGTTCTCCAGAGTTTTCCTTCTAAAGTGCGGCCTCAAATCAGGGATTTTTATCAACTTTACAGAAAAAATAAGTCTTATCTTTTATTTCTATATTTTATTCAAACATCGATTGTATACCCCAATGTGTGTGTGTATTTGCACCCATACACTCAAGAATTCAATTCAAGCTATAATACCCTTGCCCTAATACCTAATACTACTTCTTTTCATTAAGGATGGACGGATTTGCTAGCACACCTTTCATGCGACTATTAATGCTTCTTGAGGTACTAACAGCCGATTACTGAATGTGTGAGCTTTAAAGCGTAAATAGCAGTTTCCGGGTCTTGACTTTATTTATTTATTTTTCTTTTCTTTTTATTTTTCTTTTTCAAGACGGGATATATTTTTCAATGATGCTCTTTTGGTGTTTAGCTTTAAATACCGTTTTTTCTTTCATACTAGGTTTTCAGGCAAGAGTATTTCTAGGTATCCTCTACTATCCCAAGTTTCCAGGTGCGTGTAAGTGCAGTTGTAGGGTATATACTTTCTGAATTTGAACTCAAGAATAGAAACTATTTTTCAGACTTATCCTTCAGTAGAGCTTCAATACTTTCCCCTCTTCTTGACTTAACTCAAGAACTGAACTCAAGATTACCTATTTCTCAAAAAAACTGTAAGGACGTATACTTACCAAAGTTAGACATAATGAGGGTTATTTTTAGGATTTTCAATTCCTAAGCCTAGAATTTAGTTATTTCTAACATATCAACTAAACTTTCAGAATAAAAATCTAAGTTACCCTATTAGCTAACTTGACGACAAAGTTTTTATATTTTTGAAAATTTTTCGATTTTTGTGGGTTTTTAATAAGGTATGCAAATGCAAAATATACAAATGAATGCGAAGGAAGAAAGCTTACCGAGCACACCCCCAAACTTAAACTTGACAGTGCCCTCACTGTCAGGCTACACCAAGAGGGTCAAAATTGTCGGCGCTCCCTAAAGACAAATTATATACATAATAAAAAAGGAAAACAAAAAATATATACAAAAAAGGGTCCCCCCAAACTTAAGTAAAACAATGTTTCTACTGTTAAGCGTTGAAGTTCAGGATTAGGGGGGAAAGAGAACAGTTTCAAACTATACAAGGCCTTACACAGGCCAAAAGAGAGTACCAACCATTCAAATATTTTATCGCTATAATGTACAGGTTGGTGGAAAAAGGCGTAGAGAAAAGAGAGGGAGAATACGCGAGACCGTATGGAAGCGGGATACAGTCTCGGTATATGAGAAGAAGAATGGCGGAAGGGAGAAAGAAGTGGAATACGAACTTGAGGGTGGGAATGGATTGAATAAATTAGTACAATCTGTAATGATCGATGTGAAAAGATGGATTGTACTAATCTATCAATATGGCGAGAAATTGGGTCAAATCCCTCAAGATCCGTGAAAAACCATGGGTACGCCGAACTTGGTAAACCAGACAATGGAAATGGAAGTGATACGGTTACTTACAAGGTCGAAACGATGGAAAGGATAGAGCTAGGTGATTGAGGAAGGTTATCGGTTAAAGGTTCAGGATGGTGTACACAGTCAATGAAAGGAATAGGATGAATTGGAAAATCCGACTCATCAATTAAAACTGGTTCATCCTCGGTACTATCCTCAATAGTCTCCTCAAAATTTAGCTTATCCATGCAAATTTCATCAAAATCAAGACGCATATGAAGTTCGGGAAAAACAGTTAAAGACTCGGGATGATGAATTGGAGAGAAAAACTCATCCAAAACTGCGGGTTCATCATCCGAAATATTCCCAGCGTCAATATCCTCAATCAAGTGAAAATCAATTTTCTCAGACACCTCATCAAGAGCATGGATTTCAATCAATTCTGGTTCTAAGATGGAGGTGTAGAGATCAAGAGGTTTGGGATAGGTTTCATCGAAAGGGACCCTTCACAATCGGGTAAATCAAACACTACAAAGTCACACAACTCACTAATACTTCTATCTTTAATTGGTGAATCGTTTGGAACACTTGATAGACTTTCAGAACAGGAGTTGTGGGATTCAATTTGGGATGGGTAGCTTTGATTTGGAAGGGTGTACGGCTCACTCTCTCCACTCAAATTCACAGCCTGTCCTACCGCCTTATCATACATTGGAAAATTTGGAGCTAGTTGAAAACTAGCTACCGGGTCACTAGGTTGTATGAGGGCGGCCATGGACGCATTAAAATCCATCATCTGTTGGTACGACGCTACCCTAAAGTCTTCCAATGACTGTTCCAGAGTAGACATAGGTTGTGAAGGGGTTTCAGTAAGAGATTCAAAGTTGTTTGGATATTGAAAACTCCCAAATGGCGGTTCAGAAGTAATGTCTAGGGAAGGTGCAAAAATCGGGTAGGACTGGTAGGAATTGAATGGCTGGATAGGAGCAGGATCAACATTTGGATAAGAAGGTGAATAGAATTATTGATCCCAAGAATCTGTAGTGGTAAAAGGAGTGAAAGATCGGCTACAGGATTGTTCAATATGTTTAGCGATGGACAAAGGACGACTTGCAAAAGGGGTATCAACATAAGAGGGTGGGGGAGGTTGAAAAGGTTGATACAAAGTGGATTGCGGAGGGCAAGTGTTTGTCCTAGACGCGTCTATGCGATCTTTCAATGAAATTTTGGGCATGGAGGGATCGTTTGATGTTCGGCCAAAGCAAGAACCGTAAGAAGTAATGTCTGGTTGTGGGTACCAAAGTTCGGCAAGAGTTTTTCTAGGTGGAGTACCCATGATATGAAGAGAGAAAGAAAGAAAGGAAGAGAAAATGAGGGGAAAAAGAATGTGGAATTTTTTTTTTATTAAAAAAAATGTTTGTTTTTGGAGTTTTGAAAATTGTTTGTTTAAAAGAATACGGAATTATGGGACTAAAATTTACAAGCACAATCACGATCACAATATGCACAAACACACTTAGAGCTAGGGTCTTTAAAGTCCAACTAGACTGCTCCTAACTGTTCCAAAAGGCTAGAAATAGGACCTCAAACCGCCTCTTCTCCGCCAATTAAGGCCAGATAAGTGGGAGGCTCCCCACTACATAAGTAGTGGTCCTAATTAAGTAGCCACTTGCCTTGGACACACTTGCCTAGACACCGCAAAGTCAGGATAGGATAAACGGCCGATGCCTACAACCAGTCCTCTGTCCTATTGAGCTCGACGTCCTTAGGGCCGAGTCTAGTATTTTTTATTAGCTCAAGATAATGCGTATGCAATTAGTGATTTGTGGGGTCTTAGGAAGGGTGATGAAATCCCCACCCAATCTTAATTGGTGTTCAAGCCCCTTAAAGTACGTATTAATATATGCAAAGCGCGTAAACAAACAAAAATCTAAAACAACAAAAAATTTATTTAGCGGCGGCGCAACCTGTGCAAAGAAACCTGCAGAAAATGCAATTCAGTAGAGTTCACAGAGAGGTGTAGAGGAATGAGAAGAAGCAGAAAAAAATTGGGACTGAGAAGCCTCAATATGACCGCGGAACCGCCGCGCAACCAACCCCTTGACCGCGGTTCCGCGGTCAAATTGTTGACTTGGGACTTTATCTTTAGGTCACTGCACTCTTATTGTTCCGTAGGGCAGAATAAAAACCTCTATCTCATGATTTTAATACTGTATTTACTCCAGATCGCCTGCACACTTGCACACAAAAAATATCAAAAAATAACAAAATGATTTTTTTTTATAATTATAATTTTATATATATACAAAAAAAGAATATTAACCCGAATAACAAGAAATAAAATACGTTACCGTCTTCCCGGCAATGGCGCCATTTGATCGCACGCTTTTGGCGTGTCAGATGTTCAAAGTCCTAAACTTATAACCGCGATCAGGACGGTGTCGCTATGCAGCTAGCCGGTTGAGCACGGGTCGATCCACAGGGAGATGGTTGTATGTCCGTTCGAGTTTTAGACGAGTCAATAAAGAATGCGTATATGTTTGTTCAATTCTATCCTAAGTGTTCGTATTTATGTTCAAGTAAGCTTGTTAAGATTAAGGTTGGTTAGTAGAGTTAGGATTAGTTTTGTACTTATCTTTTACCATTCTTAAAACGATGTTGGGATAATCGAAAGTAGCGGGGATTAGGAGGACATAGGAATGGGATTTACGAGTTTAAGCAAGCTTTCCAACGCTAAATCCATTCCTAGTGCCTCTTGTCCGTCCGCTAAATACGCTTATTTCCAAGCCTCGGCCAAACACCCGCAACCATGTATCCAATTAAGTCACAACTACATATCACGTTGTAGTGCACTTAAAGGACTTCTCGACTTAGATCGCGGCTACATATCACGTATAGCGCGCCTAAGTGAGGGGGTTGCATTTGTTTGGTCGGGGTTTGTTTCAAGATGTTTGGCGAAGAGAAGCCCAATGGATTTCTCCGTCCCTCATACCACCTTCCTTAGCCTTAATAAGAGGGAAATTATTCACACATCATAAAAGAAAAGAAAACAAAACAAGAAGGAAGAAAAGAGGAAAATACGGTTTTACAAGTGAAGCAAGCTAACTCTTGGGTCCTCACCTTAGCAAGGAACTCCGTCAAGTATCATCGCTTGAAAATACGGATAAAAGAAGAAAAGAAAAGAGAACAAGAAAAGAAATAACAACAACTAGTTAACAACAAATAATAAAATTACAATACAAGATAATAAAATTACAAGACAATAAATAAAAGAGACAAGATAAAAATAACCCTCATCTTCATTGATCTTCCACTCAAAAAGCTCTCACTACAACTTTTATGGAGGAAAGAATGAAGAAGAAGAAGAAACTATGCTAAAGAGAGAATGGAAATCAAGACATGAAGAAGGCTTTGGCTTGCACAAAACTGGGCTATTTATAGGCTGCGTGCTGAAACCCTAGGGCCAAATTCTGACCCCATATGAAATGTCAAAACTGCCCCCAAAGTTTCACTCTCTGCCGAGTCAACTCGGCCGCGGATCCGCGGCCGAGTCACCATGTTGGCCGCGAATCCGCGGCCCTTTTGGGGAGTTGGAATGCCGTTTTTTCTGGGTTTTCCTGTGCTGCTCTCCTCTGTTGTTCTACATGTACCAAATTGCAAATTGCATCCACAATTGCTTCAGATCTGCAACAGTCCAAAGTGGCATCAAAAATAATACATTTGACCTTTTCTCCCTCAAGCTCCGCGCACCCATTGATTCTTGTGCTGCCCCCCTCGTGCTCTGTGCTTGTCCGAGACACGAATGACCACTGTCATATGTCTTGTCTCTGGAACTGGTACGCGGCACTGGACAGATACGGATGACCGGAACCCGGCTTTTATCTGCTGTCAACAGATGTTCTGTATATTGGCGTAACTGTGGAGATTTTGTATCATTTGCGTTTATTTTGGACTAGGAACCTGTAGTCTGTAAATATGTAGCAAACACGGATTAAAAGAACCTACCTATAAACAAACGAGCATAAGAGTGGACGGTAATAAATGCAATATTCTGGTATGAACAACCGCTAACTAGATTTTTGGAAAATAAAACGATTTGTTTACTTTTATGGTTTTGATGAATTAAAACATATTTCTTATATAATTAGGGAGTTTTGAAACCACGATTGGTGTGTTTGAGTTTTTCGCGATCACTCGGCGTTTGTACGCCGATGTCGAGGGTTTGGGTTGATTTGTGAAAGCAACCATAGGTTTTGACCTATGTGGGATTCGTGTGTCGTTTTGGTCATGAGTCGGATTTTAATGCGATACGGTGCGTTATGATATGTAGGTACCCTATGTGGACTTCGAGACGACAAGCAAGCGCGTGGCGACGTCGGCACCGGCGAGCGAGGACCAGGTGAGTAGATTTATATCTACGGGGAGAAGTCGGGTGGATGGCGTATAGCACCCCCGTAGTTCGTGGTGATGTATACGAATACGTATACACACATATATATTGATTATTTTGTTGAGTTTATTGATGATAAAGATAGATTTTAGGTGTGATTGGATAGGTTTAGTATTGCGAAACCCTAGAGTAGTGGTTGCACCACACATACACACACACCCATACTTGCATACATTCTTCTTCCATTTGTGCTTACACGGGAATATGTATTTATGTGTTCACATGGGTATCGGACTATGTGTTCACATACTGGATTTGAGGATGGTATTTGGGATTTGAGGTGAGTCGATGAGATTGATTTGAGACCGTAAGATCGGTGATATAGCAAGATTCGTATTTGAGATACGCCATGATGTCATAGCGGATCTTTGGACGACGATACCATGTGAATAGTGTTAATAATGAAATAATCGACATGTGATCGTGTTATGAGATATGATATGTTAGGATGTTTATGATAGGCCGCATTGGGCGATGTATACTTCCTTATGATGATATGTGCTAATGATATTAGTATTGTACTAGACGTAGATCAATACCCGGATTATGATCTTGATAAAGAGGATACCAGATGAATAATATGATGAATGTGATATTGGTCGTACCCAGATTTGGGATGCCGTACGACGGATTTACGTACGAGCTATATATTGATGTTGATCCGCACTCTTGACTTGGGAATATTTGATTATAGATATGGTATCGGATGTGATATTATTGAGGCGAGATCACCGACTAATATATATATATATATATATATATATATATATATATACACACACACACACACATATGTATCGACTCAGGTGTTAGGAGGCTTCCTTACCTTTAGTTTAGCTTGATAGCTCAGCCTATAGTTTAGTGTAGTTGTTAGCCCATATTAGTTGTCGTTCTGTCTAGTATTCAGCTCCCGCTCATTATTGCTGTTCGCTCCGCATCGCATACTTATAAAGTAATTTCTTATTGCATTGTTGATATCATGCTGTTAGGACACCAGCACCATTACCGATGATGCGTATGCACCACGTACACTTACTTGCCGGCTCACACACATCTTCATCGGTAATTGCCATGTCATGTACACTTTAGAAATACTATTGCATTGACATAGTTTGTTAGCTAATATTTTAGACATGACATTAGTATACTTGCCTTATATGCTAGTTTAGACAATGTAGTTATTATTTGCTACTTCATGCATGTTATTATTCGCTGTTATGCCACATTCATGGATTTTCATGCCTATATTCACTGTTTTTTCATGCTATTGAGGATTTGGATTCGGATTTTCATGAGATTTTCTGGATTTGGGGGAAAACTGCAAAACTTATACAAACTTCTTCTCTCTTTTTAAATAAAAAGTGCGGTTTTCCCATGATGTATGAGTCGTCCACCATGAGTTTGCTGATGGATTTCGAGACCTGATTCGAGGAGTTGGATGAACCGTTTCGGGTACATGGTGGACCCGGTAAGGTACCCCGGGGCAAGAAGCGCATGGTGATGACGATGTGAGCCTGGCAGGGGGAGACTACCTACCGGTGATTTTACCTGACGCGTCGGATATCCGGAGGATACCGTCGTGGTTTTGAGATTGATGGTAGGGGCCGGTCTGGACTGACGGCGCCCTGGATAGTGAGATTGACATACAGAGATTTTGAGATATTGAGGTACGGAGATTGCGACACAGAGATATCGAGAGATTTGGATACTTGTTTTGTGTCGATACTAGGCACTGTTTATGCTGATTTCATTTATGATATCTCGTTTTTAAAAAAAGATACAGAAATCTCACTAATTTATGAAAGCAGTTTTCTTCAGTACATGCATTCTGTTTCATGCATTCATACATCATCCATATGATATATTGCTACCTAAGGCACTGACACGGGCACATGGGATTACACTGGGGTTAGACATTTACCCCAGCCTTTGTTATAGGCTGCTGGTTATATATTTGAGGATATATTATGATCGTTGACCTAGGATTGTGTTGTTCATGCGATTTCTGTTCGTAGATGTTTTTCTACTCACGAGTTGGCAACTCACCCCCGTTGTGCCACAGTTTCTTGCAGGTTTTGCCGTACAGGTTTCTTTACGGTTTTGTTGGTACTGCTTCTTTTCGGGTGACTTGCTAGTGGGTGGGTTTATTTGTATCGTACCCATCATTATACTTTGTATATTATTATTCTGTTGTATCTAGAAGTTCCATCAACCAAACATGTATTTATTTCAGAGATAGAGACCAGTGATGTTTATTCTTTCGACCTTAGAGTCGCGCGTTGTATTTCTATGGATTTCTTGCTGTTTTGAGTTTCCTTTTGAGTTTTGATCCTCACCCTTGGCATTGTATATTATATTTCTTGTGTGGTTGTGACCGTTGATTGACGAAGAGCTAGCTCCCTCTTGGGGATACCTTTTTTATTGATTTCGTATACTATTCATATTGTATCCCGTTTGGGGGCCAGTATTTACAAAGGAGACTCTGCCGAAATTTTTAGAAAATACTTGATGTTTGTAAAACGCATAATTCGTCTTATGCTATTAAAACTACTTGTTTTAAGTTAGGTTTTTCTTCACTCTACTACTTTTCTTAGTTTGGATTTCTGGGTTTTTGGCTCGCTTAGATTACGTACGCCTCGAGACGTTTCGTAGTTTAAGTGCCGGTCATGTTCCGTACTTTCGGGACGTGACACGGAAAATCTCCTGTGGCCAGTGCAGCCTGGATTTCCGAAACCAAACCTTGTAGAAATCGACGGGCTCTGATCTCATCCATCGGTATAAGATGTGCCGCAAATCTGTTAAAAATATTGTGTTAGCTATATAATATTTGATATAAAAGTTCGAATTATTGAGACATATCTTACCGACTGAGCATGGTGAACTCAGCGTCATACTCATCTACTGACTTGGTCCACATCGAACCTTGTTGCAGATGGATGAACTGCTGTTCCATGTCGAACCTGGCAGTCTCAGGGAAGTACTTAGCGTCGAACATGTCGCGGAAAGTCTTCCATTCGATTGGTTGTTCAAGACGGCTTTCTTCCGCCTTCCACCAGTTGCGAGCATTGTCTGTGAGCTGCAGCTTCGCCACACGAACCCAAGCTATGTCTGGCACATGTGCTGCCGCCAGATCATCCTCTATGCTCTGCGCCCATTCCTCAGCTTCAAGTGGGCTTCCCTTTCCGGAGAACTGTTTGGGATGTAAAGCCCTAAATTGCTCTACCCCAGGTGCGTCTGCCTCGGGACGGTTCATCAGAAGAGCAGTCTGCTGCTGCTATCCCTCTAGAAGGCTTCGAATTGCCTCAAGCAAAACCGTCTGCTCGTTGATTCGAGCAGGGACGGCAGGTGTGAGTGGTAGGGCTGGAGGTGTGTTGTTGACATTGGTGTTGGTGTTGTTCGGGGAATCCATAACCTTGAAGAAAAATTTGGGTTAGGACAGATTCAAAATATTTGAAATGATAAGATTCAATGAATATGAAATTGTAAGATTCAAGGAACATGAATTGTAAAGAATGTTTTAGTTGTTGGTTCTTGTGTTATAATGCTTAGGTTGTTCACGCAGAACAGAACTGCATAGTATGGTTCTATACAGCTCAGATCTGCATGGGCCACCAACAAAATCTATCACACCCCGCTTCACGGTATACGGCGAAGGGGACGCGACGAGTTCCGCTACGTACATACTCAGAAGTACATACGCTAAGCGTATCTAAGCAATATAAAAGTAATCAAAAGAGACAAGAGATATAAAAATAACAGCAACTTTATTTAATAACATTCTTTTGTACAATGCATGAAAAGGAAATACAACTGAAATAAAAATGATGCCTAAACAATGGCATAACAGGAAATGAAAATACTGAATGGAAATGTACAATGTCTAAAGCTCGGGGTCTTCGAGGAACTGATCCAAGTCTTCACGGGTAGGCTTGATCTCTGCTGTGTTCAGATCACCTGACGACATTCAAAGAATAAATAAATAGAATTTCGTCAGCGACCAGGTCGCTCGGTAAGTCCGAAAGTTAAGGGAGAAACAGAAAAGACAGAATAAGAATGTAGCTTTTAAAATTGTATAATATTGTAGAATATTGTGTTAACGCTGTTGTTTGTAGCTTCGTATAGAAGGATGCCAGTATATACGAGAGGGGTCTCTATATGCTAGAGACCAGGGCAAACTAAAAGTACAAGGAACCGTTATGCCACAGTACAACAGCAACAGGATTCATGTTAGGTGTAATCTTACCGTCTCGTGCCACTTTTAGCACGTTCCGTACCAATCTACCCCTTAAACCCCGTAGCGTTTTGATTGTATTGTTATATTGTATTGTATAAGTTGTATAGTTGGGTGACTAACCGAAACCACGATATCAGTAACGGATGTAAACTGGATTCATGTAAATGGAAAGTATATTCATGGTTTGGTTCAGTCAAGTTGAATAGATTGATAACTGAATTCATGGATTTGTGTGTTCATGTTGAATTGTAATATTGTAGATTTAGAGATTAACTTGAATCATATTCAAGTCAGATTAATCAGCCTCAAACCCGAGTCGGACAGAAGAAATGTAAATCGAAGTTCTATAATTGCTAGGGTCCTTAGGGTAATTTATAAAACTTGAGGGGGTTTTATGTAAAAATACTTTTGTATAGTTTTCAATATACCCCCTAGTATTCATTATTCGTCTTTAGAGTTGTAATGAGGGTGGATTCTATATTGTGACATTTCAAGTGAAAATATCCTAGTTTTATCTAAATAAAGGTATTTATCTTTAATATTGATTTATTTGAAGTTCATGGTATTTTAGTGTAAATTTATTCTTGTGATTTTTAGAAAAAGGTGGAACATTTATATTATAACAAAATACATATTTAAATGATAGATATACATATATTTATACAAAAATAATTTAATAAATATTTTATATTCCAAAAATCTCATTTTCTTAAGATGTCGTATTTTAAACCTTTCGAGACCTAATGCTCCTTGCGGAGGTCTGAATCTCGCACTACTAAGCCCGAGGGTGCACGATAAACTGTATTATCCCGAACGGGTTCCCCCAAAGTGGGTTGTAGCGGCGCTTTGCAAAGATTGTAAAATACTAATCCTTTAGAATACGGTTTTATTAAGTAAAAGGTATTTATTTGCAAAAGTCGATTTTCCCACTACTACAAATAAGGGTTGCCCTTACGGATTTATCCGTAGGGGCAACCCACTGCCCCTACGGATATATGCGTAGGGGCGAAAAAATACCCCGTAGGTGCAAAGGCCGCAGGTGCAAGTTGAGGCCCTGAACTTGCCCCTACGGGCAAATTCTTGCCCCTACGGATATATGTGTAGGTCCTGTTGCCCCTACGGATTAAGCCGTAGGGTATAAGATTTTATATTATTTACGGTTTTTTTTAATATATTACTTGTACCTACGGACATGTCCGTAGGTCCATGTACTACCCCCTTTGGATATGTGCGTAAGTACGTTTCCGTAGGGGCAAAATATCAGGATTCCTGATATTTTTCCCCTACGGATAACGCCGTAGGGGATAGGCAGTGGCCCCTACGGCTATGTCCGTAGGGGCATTCCCAACCCCCTGGCACTGAGATCAGGGGGAAATATCAGTCACTGCTGATATTTTGCCCCTACGGATAAAGCCGTAGGGGCAACATGTGTGCCTACGGATTAATCCGTAGGTACATATTATCTGTATTTTTTTTTTAAAAATGGGCTGCTTGATTTTTTCCCGCCCTGTGCACAATAATATATACATCAATCAAATCATATATTGCAGTATTCATAATCACATCTCACGCATATATATAATATACAAAAGAAACCCAAAAACTGAATATGATATAAATACAAACCAATTTCAATATCGTTTCAAAATGTAGTACAATGTGTATGATATAAATAAATACATGTTTCAAAAAATAAGAACCAAAAATCTACCCTAGCTCGGTCCAGCTCCACCTCTGAATAACGATAGAATAACGCGCGCCTGCTCCTCGGTCAATAAACTCTGCAATTCGTCGCGAGCGGGAGTCTGAGCGGCATGTGGAGCTGGCGATGTGGTCTGCGCAGCCGCCGTCGAGGTAGTCGCTTGCGGAGCCGCGGCTGCGGGAGTCTGAGTGGGCGGTGGAGCTACAGGAGCTGTCTGCGGAACCGCAGCCGAAGGAGATGCATGTGGAGGCTCGACCGATCTACCCTGTCGCGTCTGGACATAACGTGTTTAAGAAGCGTGTAAGAACTGTGTATTATTCGAATTCGTATCATTATTAAGTTATTTCAAAACCCTGTTTGGATATGTAGTTTGGAAAAGCGTTGTTTATTTTAATTACATATGTATGTATGATTAATCAAACTTAAGTCTAAAACCAAATAAGCTCAAGCTACGTACTAATTATGGATATGTTGATATGTATATAATATGAAATGATATTTTACTATAAAGTAGTATACATACCAGCATCTCCTTCAACTCCTGAATGGTGGCCCTCAAGCTATCCAGTTCCTGATGGACATGCCGGTCACTGAAGAGGGAGGAAGTAACCGCCGGGGTGGAGTCCAACCTCATATGGGCCCTGCTAGGGCCCAATCCCCGGCCTCTCTCCCAACCTCCGTGGTGCCCTCCGTGTGCGGCATCCAGAACTGGGGTCAGCAGCCTCGGATCGTTCTGTCCGGTAAAATCGATCCCCGAGGCCTGGGCCTGCTCAACCACCCGCTCCTACACCCACATTAAGCAGTAAAGTATAAGTATAAAATTTAAACTTGAACCTTCCAAAACTAAAATTTCAAATTTGGATATAAAAAATATTAACACTTACGCAGTACTCCTGGGTAGCGACGTCGGGATATCGAAGCTCGCCCGTGGCGGGATCTGTCGAGGTGCCGTGGACTGCAAGATATGCGGACAGCACGCTCGGTGTACCACCTGACGCCACGATCCGAGATGTCTGCAATATTAGAAAGTAACTCTTAATATTAGAAATATTAAAGAATAACTCTTAATATTGCAGAATATTAGAGAATAACTCTTAATTTACCGATAACTCCATGGCTCGAGTAATGTTCCTCGAGCCACCTGTGTAAGTGGGGCGACCCCTCTTCGCCGACTTCCTGTTCTCCGTATTCTGAGCGGCCTGTTTCTGCACAACGCATTAACATTTAGTTTTCTAATTAAGAAACACAAAGAAATAAATTATATCATAAATAATGAATTAAATTTAAAATACATACCTGTTTGCGTTGGGAGTCGAAATAAGCGCACAATAGAGGCCATGTCTCTACGTCGACTCTCGCAAACGCCGGAGTAGATAGGAGGGCCGCTCTCTCTACCTCGGGGGTCGCCATCCACAGGGAGTAGCAGTCGGCCTTCAGCTCATTCCTGTTGTATCGGACCTTGGCCTGCATGTTCTTCATCAGGCCATTGTACAGAGCATGAAGGTCGAGCACCCTCCCCGGGTGATCAGGGTCGGCTACAGGCTGAAAATCGTAATCCAACTGAAAATACAAAAAAAACATTGTTATTAGATTGCAAGTGTTAATAATAAATATATTGGATAGATCAAATGAAAATATATATTAATACATACCCGAGCCTGATCAAAGAAGAGGGCGAATGAGCGCTGGTGCTGCTCGCCCCACTCAACGTGAAGTGGATAGTTCTTCACGATCCGGCTCTCGTCCCCCAAATACCGGCCGAACCTCTCGGTATGAGGACCGGTATAGCGATAGTCAAGGGTAAAAAATAGGGGGAATGCTGCCTTCCCCCTAGCTCTATCAGGCCTCAGCCTATGGGACTGATTCGGGCCTCGAGTCCCCCTCTGGGGATGGAGAGGCCCTGCGTCTGCACGAAATATCAAGACAATCAATAATAAGACAAAATTGTATTAAGAAATCAAGGTTAAACAAAAATTCAAGTGTGATATATACCTCCGTGACTAGCGCACGAGCCTGGGCCCGAGCAGCAGCACGAGCGGGACGATAGTTCCTCTAGTGGGGAACAACCGGGGTCCCGGACCCGGACGCATCCCCTCCAACTATAAAATAAACATCGATGCTAAATTTCCATGAAGTTCATATTTATTCTATAGAGCATATGTAAAATGAATAAATATTTTAAATTTATTCATACTAACCTGCAGACGATACGAAGGGTATGGAAGCGGCAGGAGTGGCCCCTGTAGAAGGTGTGGCCGCACCACCTATAATTAGACAATTAAAAATAGATTATATAAGTAATTGCAAAAAGAATGTGTAGATCAATAATATAACGTTCTAAATCAATATGCATGCACTATAGGATATATAAACATACCCGCAGGTGCGGTGGTGTCACCACCTACAGCTAGACAATAATAAAAATTGCTAAGTAAGAGCAAAAGGAATGTGTGTATTTATGATATAGCATTCTAAATCAATATACATACACTATATGATATATAAACATACCTGGAGGAGCGGGGGTGGCCTCTGTCCCAGATGTGGACGCATCACCAACAACTAGACAATCAAACATTGACAATATAAGTAATTTTGACATATACATGCATGAATATCTGTAATATTACATTCAAAATGGATATGCATGCAGTATACCTGGAGGTGTGGCCAAATCAACACGGAAGGAGGCATCCGAAGGGGTTTCCGATCTGGGTGCAAGACCGGACCTCTGAAGCTCCCTACGGAGCTCTCCGGGCGGCAGAACCGCTCTGCCTCTGTCTCTGCCTCTGCCGCGGCTGGAGCTCCTGCCGCCCCTCGCTGCTCCCGACATCGTCATCAAATCTAGATAAACGGTTCGTGGACGCATTAGACAATCATTAAAAGTATTGACTATATATGATCTAGAGCGTAAAATGTGAAGTAATAATATAACATTACTGATAACCTTTTCGTTTCGTGGGCGCATCATACATATCTACTTGGATTTCATCGTCGATGTCATTTCTAACCCACGTAACTTCATGATCGGTCGAAGACAACCCGTCCTTCGAAACAGACGGTCGGAGCACTTTAAGCCTTCTCTCTTCTTCATCCTTATCGCTGTCCTCGTATTCTGGGACATCGTAGACATCTCTAGGTTTCCATCGGCATACAACAATCCACCCCGGATGCTTCAAACACTGTGAGTAGTATATTTGGAACGCTTGGTTCGGAAAGATAAACGGATCGTCCTGACCGTAAAATCGAAGTGTGTTCACACTGGTCAATCCATATTCATCTTTCCAAGTCCCAAGACTGCTTCTCCACCTGTCCGTATCGGTTCGCGGATCATACCAAGTACACTGGAATATATAAAAGGGTTCTGATCGTCCGAGATAGTGGATGCCGAGTATACAATTTAAGTACCCATAGTAAATCACACCGTCCGATCCTACCGTCGCAATCCCACTATTCTGAGTGGTTCTAGATGTTTCTATGTCCTTAACTTCGAATTTGTATCCAAGGGCACCAAATCCTTTGTAATATGCAACCTCCATACTAGGAAATTGAGCTAAACATCTTGAATCACTCTCAAATGATGCAGACAAGTTCGGATCGTGGATCTAACAAAACAAATTTTACGACAAAATACATAACGATACAAGTTTAGATTAAAACTGATAGCAATAAAATGTTATTCGAATAACTTACATGATCTGTGACCCAATCACAAAAATTATCCTGATGGTATTTTTCCAAACGTTCTTTGTTCCAATAAGGATTCCCCTCACGTACCTCGTTAAAATGAGTTCTGTTTTCGACAAGTAATTGTGACATTAATATTATGTCATTTCATACACACACAAACACAGATATAACAATTAATCCAAAAGAACTTACTCTCTAATTTGTTCAAGATATGCGCAATTAAGCAAGATAAACCGGTATATCTTGTTGATAAACATAGTGTCTACCCTCTTATACTCGGCTTTACCATATGGCCCGTCTTGAATTCTTCGTGGTCGGTTAAGCCTTGTCTCAATGTTCTCGTCCAGATAACGGGAACAAAATGTGGTTGCTTCATCAAGAAGATAACCTTGCATGATAGAACCCTCTCGTCGATTTTTATTGCGTATATACTTCTTAAGAGTGTAGAGGTACCTAATGAGAATATGTTGAATAAATAAATACGGGCATACATGACAATAATAAATTTATAAATTGCGCGAAACGAAAAATTACACGTACCTCTCGACGGGATACATCCATCGATATTGTACTGGTCCGGCTAACTTCGCCTCAGTTGCAAGATGAACCGTCAAGTGTATAATGATATCGAAAAATGACGGTGGGAAAATACGCTCAAACTTGCAAAGTATCAACGCAATAGAATTTTCTAGTTTATCCAGCGTCGCAACCTCCGGTGTTTTAGCACACAACTCCCTGAAAAAACAACATAGGTCGTTGATTACTAGACCAACCGAGTCGGAGAGAGAAATCCTGAGGGCTAATGGAAGAAGGTGCTCCACGATAACATGGTGATCATGACTTTTCAGCCCATCGATCTTGCCCTTCATAATTTTTATTTTCTTGCTGAATGATCCTGAGAAACCTGTGGGGACTTTCAAATCATGCAACACCTGCAGGAATCTTTTCTTCTCCGGTTGTGACATATGATAAGCGACATTGGGAAGTACAAACTTGCCCGGTTTACCCGCTACCGGTCTAGGGTGCAATTAACTTCTTATTCCCAACTCTTGTAGATCCATCCGAGCATTCATGCTGTCTTTCGATTTCCCGTCTTTAAACAGAAGCAAGTTAAGTATGTGCTCTGATACTCCCTTCTCTATATGCATGACGTCCAGACAATGACGCACTGAATTTGTAGACCAGTACGGAAGCTCGAAGAAAATGCTTAACTTGTTCCAATATTGTGGTTTGACCTGTTTCGTCGGATCCATCCCGAAGGTCACGTTATTGTAACCATCCCATTTAGCAGTCACGTCCTCTCCGGATAATGGGGATGGAGCTCCAAGAAGCTCCTGATGACCATCAAAGTGAACCGTGTCTAACCTATAGGGGTGGTCTGGAGGCAGAAAACGTCGATGGCCGCAATAACAAACCTTCCTGCTAAAATTCAAAAATTTTGATGTTGTGTGTTCATGGCAATGAGGACATGCTTTGTGACCATGTACGGACCAACCTGATAGCATTCCATACGCAGGAAAGTCATTAATTGTCCACATTAAAGCCGCACGCAGTATGAAGGTTGTATTTGTGTTTGAATCATACGTCTCTACACCATCAATGAACAAAGTTTTCAGCTCCTCGATCAGAGGTCGGAGATAGACGTCGATATTGTTCCCCGGTGAGTTTGGTCCGTCGATAAGAAGAGGCATCATAAAGTATGATTGGTCCATAGCCAACCAAGGCGACAGATTATAAATTATCATTACAACGGGCCATGTACTGTGACTTCCAGCCATATAGTTGGATGGGCAGAAGCCATCGGTAGCCAATCCAAGCCGGACATTGCGAGGATCGCTACTGAATATTGCGTGCCTCCTATCGAAATCCTTCCATGCCGGGAATCTCTTGGATGACTCATTTTTCCATTTTCGCTTGGAGGAGCACGGTGATGCCAAATCATTGCCTCGGCTGTTTTCTTGCACCTGAATAGCCTCTGTAGCCTCTGTGTTATGGGAAAATATCGTGCTATCTTCACAGGTATATCAGGCTTCTTATCAGAATCTTTCGGCTTATACCTGGCCTCTCCGCATGTTGGACACTCTTTCAAATCTGAATTCTCTTTCCGGTACAACACGCAATTTTTAGGACATGCTTGAATCTTCTCGCACTTTAGACCCAAATCAGACATCATTTTCTAGGCTTCGTACCAGCTTTCGGGCACATTATTTCCCGGAGGCATAGAATCTTTCAAGAACGAAAGAAGCATTGTGAATGACTTGTTGCTCCATCCATTTAGGCACTTAATCTGGAAAAGTTGGACGAACCATGAGAGGGTGGAATACTTCGCATTCTCATAAATTGGTTTCCTAGCATCATTCATGAAATTTTCATATTTATCCGCACGCGGTCCTTGACCGGAAGGAATGTCATCTTCGGTACGAATAGATTCACCTAGGGCAGCCTCTACCATATCCTCCATTTCTTCTGATGGAAATAAATTTCCGTCTCCAGCCGTATTACCGAATTCTTCTTCTCCTGCCGCATTATCGTGTTCTCCTTCTTCTTCTACCGCAGTACTGCATTCTTCTCCTTCCCCGTGATATTTCCAACTTGAATAAAGTCTAGTAAACCCATGTTTTACAATATGAAGCTCTGCCAATTCTACCTTCTGCCAGTACTTATTGCCACATCTATCGCACGGACAGAGAATCTTCTCTATTATGATCTTATTATGTGTGCGTGCAAATTCAAGGAAAGCAGCAACTCCTGCGACAAACTTAGGTTGCATACGTTGTTTCCAATCCACATACATCCAGTCCTTAACTCTGACGTACTCATGAGCCATGTTAGACTGAATAACATATAAATTGTAGGTTATGCTGACTATATTGAGAAATATAAGAACGGGATAGTTACTGACAAAGGAGAAAATCCGTGTATATGCTTTGTGTCTGCGTTTGTCGTTGAAAAGAATAAATTATCGCACGTTATGTTAACCGATAGACGGGGACTAAGTGGCGCTTTTAGTTTCATATATGAGTATCGATGGGAATATGAAGGTTTCATATTATCATATATTGGTTTTAACCCGAACATCTCGAATCGCTCTCTAATTATGCGTTTGTATGTGTGTGTTCCGATTGTCGGGGGTAGGCTTCTATCCCATTAAGAATGTATAGAGCGAACGCCCATCACTTGTGCTTTCAACCATTTCGAGTAAATTTCGGCAGCACCTCCCCGCTGTTCTCCGAGTACACTGTAATAGAATAGATAATCATTTCAAAGCTGTGAAACAACGTTGAAATGAACATCTAATCTATCTTTGTACACGGAGAACCAGCGGAAAGGTACCGACGAAATATCTCGAAATGGATGAAAACACAAGTGAATGAAGGCGTTTTCTTTATACATTCTTAACTTGTCCACACGGGACAAATCTATAGGTTACCATACGATTGAATTTTCTCGTCGCGTAGACTATACGACGGTTGTTAGTATCGAGCTATACTGTCCGATATTTAACAACCTTCGTATAGTTCTAGGTCACAACGAGCATCGCACGTATGTTAACCGATAGACGGGGACTAAGTGGCGCTTTTAGTTTCATATACGAGTATCGATGGGAATATGAAGGTTTCATATTATCATATATTGGTTTTAACCCGAACATCTCGAATCGCTCTCTAATTATGTGTTTGTATGTGTGTGTTCCGGCTGTCGGGGGTAGGCTTCTATCCCATTAAGAATGTATAGAGCGAACGCCCATCACTTGTGCTTTCAACCGTTTCGAGTAAATTTCGGCAGCACCTCCCCGCTGTTCTCCGAGTACACTGTAATAGAATAGATAATCATTTCAAAGCTGTGAAACAACGTTGAAATGAACATCTAATCTATCTTTGTACACGGAGAACCAGCGGAAAGGTACCGACGAAATATCTCGAAACGGATGAAAACACAAATGAATGAAGGCGTTTGCTTTATACATTCTTAACTTGTCCACACGGGACAAATCTATGGGTTACCATACGATTGAATTTTCTCGTCGCGTAGACTATACGACGGTTGTTAGTATCGAGCTATACTGTCCGATATTTAACAACTTTCGTATAGTTCTAGGTCACGACGAGCATCGCACGTATGTTAACCGATAGACGGGGACTTAGTGGCGCTTTTAGTTTCATATACGAGTATCGATGGGAATATGAAGGTTTCATATTATCATCGAGTATCATATATTGGTTTTAACCCGAACATCTCGAATCGCTCTCTAATTATGCGTTTGTTGTGTATTCTTGTTGTATGTGTGTGTTCCGGCTGTCGGGGGTAGGCTTCTATCCCATTAAGAATGTATAGAGCGAACGCCCATCACTTGTGCTTTCAACCGTTTCGAGTAAATTTCGGCAGCACCTCCCCACTGTTCTCCGAGTACACTGTAATAGAATAGATAATCATTTCAAAGCTGTGAAATAACGTTGAAATGAACATCTAATCTATCTTTGTACACGGAGAACCAGCGGAAGGGTACCGATGAAATATCTCGAAACGGATGAAAACACAAGTGAATGAAGGTGTTTGCTTTATACATTCTTAACTTGTCCACACGGGACAAATCTATGGGTTACCATACGATTGAATTTTCTCATCGCGTAGACTATACGACGGTTGTTAGTATCGAGCTATACTATCCGATATTTAACAACCTTCGTATAGTTCTAGGTCACGACGAGCATCGCACGTATGTTAACCGATAGACGGGGACTAAGTGGCGCTTTTAGTTTCATATATGAGTATCGATGGGAATATGAAGGTTTCATATTATCATCGAGTATCATATATTGGTTTTAACCTGAATATCTCGAGTCGCTCTCTAATTATGCGTTTGTTGTGCATTCGTGTTGTATGTGTAACATGATTTTAAACCATTGAGATCAAGATTGATAGAACTGATCATCCTACATTGCAATAGCATTCATCAACCAAAAACTATTATTGCAATGGTATTCATCTATAACAATCAACAATTAAAACTACAAATGTAGGATACTGATATCATAAAGCGTTATACGCAACATTGATAGAACTGATAAATAAAAAAACGAAACACAAACCATATCAAGATTTAACAACTTTGATTATGTCATATACGCGGGCCGATATTTTCATATTAGCCAATAGGCAAAAATAGATTGCGGTCTGGATATGGCATATTGGCAGATGTTACCTATATGCATACATGCATGTTGTCTCCCCATTTTTTCATAAATCATACCAACTACATATATCAAACTAGTCCATGCCATCAATCGGAAACTCCACTATGTCTTTGAATTATTATTTTTCCAAATAGCATTGAGCTCCTATTGACATTGTCCCATCCAACAAATTTATTGTGCTTGCCTCGACCTTCATCTAGCTTTCACATGACATACACATTATATGAGAAATATAGTTATAAATTATGGTATTTTGTTGTCATCAATCCACCTAACCCTAACCCCAAGTTGCTCTCTGGAAGCACATAGAACCATCCCCCCTAGTCAAGCATAGCTTTTTCTGTGCAATTGTTCTCATTCTTAATTTCTCACATTCATTACTCTCTCATTTTCTTGTCAACAAATTTGTTGTGCAATTTTTCTCATTCTTAATTTCTCACATTCATTACTCTTTCATTTTCTTGTTTTTTTCCAACTCCCCACCACTTAACCCCAACCCAGCCCCAGCCCTAGCCCCCAGCCCCAACCTAACCCTAACCCCAGCGTGGCCAGCTAAACCCCAACACCAACCCTAAGGCAAACCCTAACCCCAGCCCCACCCCAGCAGCAGCCGAACCCCAACCCTAACCCTACCCCGACCCCGACCCCGACCCCAACCGCGACCCCTGCCTAACCCCAACTCGCGCGCGCAACCCCAGACCCAGCCATGAACCCTAAGCCCAAAATAATCCAAAAATTCTTTAATTTACCTCGAGATTTACTCACCTGAACGGCTGCTGCTGGGGCTGGGGCGACGACCTGAACGGCGGTGGCGACGAGAACTGCGGTGGCGATGAAACCGGCGGTGGTGACGAGGAGAACGACGGTGGCGACGACGGCGTGGCGATTTGGGGATTTTTTTCACGCGAGATCGAGAGAGAGAGAGAGAAAGTGAGCGTAGGCGATCGATCTGGGCTTTTGTTAAATCGATATTTACATGCCCCTACGGATATACCCGTAGGTCCTTTGTTTGCGGGTCCGTAGGGGCAAACACCAAATTAAGAATTAATATTTTTATTCTTGGACGTCTGTGCCCATAGGGGCAACCTTTTAGCCCTACGGATTAATCCGTAGGGCCAGGTTAAATCTGCCCCTACGGATTCCAATATCCGTAAGGGCAACCCCCTATTTTACTAGTGTCCGTATTTTAAATTCTAGGGTTTTCTATTTCAACTAGACTATTTCTAAATGGTTTAAATAACAAGTTGTTAGATGCCTCAAATAGCCTCTTCACCGCCAATTGTGGCCAGGTAAGTACAAGTGAGGAAGGAGGGATCCGCTCACGAATCGTGAAACGGGCCTTTTAAAGTTACCTTTGCTCACTTGCCTAGCCTAGACACCACAAAGTCAGGTTTAGATAAACGATCGATGTCCACAACTTATCGTATTTTCCTATTAAAAGATATTTGTTTTAAAAGTGTAACAAACCTAAAACTTTTAGAAAAGGTTCTATTAAGAAAATGGTATTTAAATGTAAAATCTTATTTTATCGTATTCTAAGTTTTCAAGGTAGCGTGTTATGTTTGCATATGAGTGTGTGAGGAGGTAGGTAATTACCTTGTGATCTACTTTAAGGTATAGCAAAGTTAAGGGGGTTAAATGTGAAAACAAAACATTGTGGTATTTAAGTGAAAAAAATACGATATATTGAAAAAGCTATCATTTCATCTGAGAAAACTTGTTCAAATTATTTGTTAAGTGATTAATAGTCAACATAAAGATGTTTAAGCATGAATTTATTGGTGAGAAGTGAGATTTTATAGAAAACCGAATCGGAAATCGGATTTGTTCCGATTCCGTCGGATTTTGTAAATTTGTATTTTTATGAGAGAAAAGAAAGATAGAAAGGGGGACTTACGGGTTTGGACAATACGAGAGAGTGAGAGGGAAGTAGAGGATCCGCCGGTGCTTCGATTCGACGTCGAGAGTTCCTAGCACGGGCATCGGAATTTTACCGTCGATTTCGTCAGCACTTCGCATTTCGCTCGTTTTCAAAGTACCAAAGTTTTCTTGAGATTTTGAGAGAGTGGGCTCAGAATTTTGGGATGAGAGGGTAGGAGGTAGGGGTGTATTTATAGGGTTAGGCTAGGGTTAGGGTAGGTGTAGGGTTTTTAATTAAAAATGTAAAAAGAAATATGAAAAATCATTAAAATTTGGAGTAAAATAGGTTTAATGTGCTCTCTGGACTTTAACTCAGAATTTAGAGTATGCAAGGGAGTGGGGAAGGTGAAGGGGCGAAAATTTTATGTTGATGACTCGGCCGACCGGCCAAGTCTGGCCGGCGGTGCCGGCCCGAGTCGGATGGTCCGCCGGCCGACTCGACCGAGTCGGGGTGCCGGAAGTTGGGGGTCGCCGGAGGTAGCCACTTGAACTTCTAACATTTTGGGTCTAGTGGAAAATTTTGGAGTTATGGCTGTTGGACTGTTGGGCTTCTATAAAATTTAAAATAAAACAATATTAAAAATAATGTGGGGCAGGGTATTTGAACTCTGGTAGCTTGGTTCAGCAGTGCAAGGTCTTACCAATAAGCTACAAGCTCCTTCTTGTAATTATGGTATGAAATAAATAGTTAAAGAGATATCAGCAACATTAAATACTCCAAGCATACTTTGAATTTAAATCAATTCTTTGTACATTAAAAATGGAGTTGTTACGGTCTACCCTCCTTACAAAAATTTCGTCCTCGAAATTTACAACTTTTATTTGAGGACTAGTTTACAAAGAGGTGTGGATATCTAGCTCGCATTTCATCCTCCCTTTCCCAAGTGGACTCTCCTGGAGTGTCTTTCCTCCACATCACTCGGACCAAGTTAACTTCCTTGTTCCGAAGTGTCTTCACTTTCCTGTCCAAGATCTCTACAGGTTGTTCCTCACAAGACAAATCGGGCTGTATAGTGAGCTCGGAATGATAGAGAACATGGCTGGGGTCACTCACATACCTTCTGAGTTGGGATACGTGGAACACGTTATGCACTCCTTCCAATGAAGGTGGAAGCGCTAAGCGGTATGCCACTTCACCGACTCGTTCGAGTATGTCAAACGGTCCAATATATCTCGGACTTAGCTTACCCCGTCTTACAAACCGGATCACTCCGCGGTTCGGAGATATCTTCAAGAATACGTGATCTCCTGGCTGGAACTCCAAGTGTCGTCTCTTCACATCAGCCCAGTTCTTCTGTCGATCTTGGGCTATGCGCATTCTTTCCCTGATAGTACGAACCACATCAACAGTCTCTACTATCATCTCTGGTCCAAGAAGTTCCCTATCTCCGATGTCGTCTTAACTTAATGGTGATCGACACTTCCTTCCATACAATGCTGCAAAAGGTGTCATCCCTATGCTTGCTTGGTAGCTGTTGTTGTACGAAAACTCTACAAGATGTAGGTGATCTTCCCACGATCCTTTAAAGTCTACACGCTCTGAGCATATCCTCCAAGATCTGAATAGTTCGTTCCGACTGACCATCTGATTGTGGATGATAAGCCGTGCTGAAGTTCAGACTTGTTCCCAAGATTGCTTGCAGACTCTGCCAAAATTGCGATCGAAACCTGGTGTCACGATCGAAGACAATGCAGACCGGTACTCCATGAAGTCTCACAATTTCCTGTATAAGTTCATGGGAATCAGAGATAGTACATTATGAAGAGTTTAAATCTTTAAATAGATTATTACCTCCATGTACTTCTTTGCTATTGTCACAGTAGATTGGTCAACTCGAAATGGAATGAAGTGAGCCGACTTTGTGAGTCGATCCACAATGACCCATACGGCATCGTTACCCTTTGTGCTGCGAGGAAGAGGAGTCACAAAATCCATTGTGATGTGTTGACACTTCCATTCTGGGATTGGTAACGGTTGAAGTAATCCAGCAGTCCTGTGATGTTCGGCCTTTACTTGCTGACACACCAAGCATTTTGCGACGCTTCTGGTTACTTCACGCTTCATTCCATGCCACCAATAATTTTAACGTAGATCTTTACATATTTTGGTACCTCCAGGGTGTACTGAGTAGGGAGAGCTGTGAGCTTCTTTCATTAACTCTTCCCGAACAGGACCTTTTGGCACACACAATCTGCTGTCGTATCTCAAAAATCCGTCTTCATGGATGATGAAGTCTGTTCTGAGTCCATTCTCCACTTGTTCTCTGATCTTTTGCAACCTAGCATCACTTGCCTGGGCTGCTTTGATCTGATTGACAATGGTTGATTGAACTTGTAAATTCATCAAACTTGAAGCATTACCTGGCATGACTATTTCAATCTCCATCTGATGCAAGTCTTATTGAAGCTTCCACTGAGCGGTGAGATTCATCGATAATGGTTAGCGACTAAGTGCATCAGGTACCACATTCACCTTCCCTGGGTGATATTGCAAGTTGATGTCAAAGTCCGCCATGAGTTCTAACCATCTTCTCTGCCGCATATTCAACTCCTTCTGAGTAAACACGTACTTTAGGCTCTTATGATCTGTGTAGATATTCACTCGTTCACCAAGTAGATAATGGAGCCAAATCTTGAGAGCAAAAATAATGGCTGCCAATTCCAAATCATGCGTCGGATAATTGCGCTCATGAATCTTCAGCTGTCTTGAAGCATAAGCCACAACTTTATAGTGCTGATGTAGAACATATCCTAATCCCTTACAGGATGCATCACAATGCACCTCGAATCCTCCAGATTGATCCGGTATAACGAGAATAGGTGCTGATGTCAACCTTGACTTGAGTTCTACGAAAGCTTGTTCGTATGCTTCTGACCACACAAATTCTTCATTTTTACCTGTGAGCTTGGTCAGGGGTGTTGCTATCTTCGAAAATCCTTCAATGAATCTTCTGTAATATCCAGCTAAGCCTAAGAAACTCCGAATGTCCTTCACTGACTTTGGTGTAGGCCATTCGCTAACTGCTGAAACTTTTGCTGGATCTACCGAGATTCCTTCTCCTGATACGATATGTCCAAGAAAACCGACTTGCTTTAGCGAAAACTCGCACTTGCTATACTTGGCATAGAGCTGATGTTGTCGAAGAGTTTCTAGGACAAGTCGTAGATATTCTGCATGCCCCTTCCGATTCTTAGAATACACCAGGATGTCGTCGATGAAGATGACAACAAACCTTTCTAAGTACTCCCGAAAAACATGATTCATTAGGTTCATGAATATTGCGGGTGCGTTGGTCAGTCCAAATGGCATTATGAGAAATTTGTAATGTCCATAGCGAGTTCTGAAAGCTGTTTTGTGAATATCAGTTTCCTTGACCTTCACCTGATGATAACCTGAACGAAGATCCAATTTAGAGAAAACACAAGATCCACTTAGCTGATCGAATAAATCGTCGATGCGCGGGAGTGGACACTTGTTCTTTATAGTGACTTCGTTCAAGGCTCTGTAATCGATGCACATTCTGTATGAACCTTCCTTCTTCTTCACATGTACTACAGGTGATCCCCAACTTGAAGGGCTGGGACAAATCCATCCTTTCACCAGTAATTCGTCCAACTGTATTCAGACTTCCTTCATACCTTCCGGACTTAAACGATAGGGTGCTTTGATTACCGGTTATGCTCCTGGTATTAAATCAATACTGAATTCAAGAGCTCGATCGGGAGGCAAACCTGATATATCGTCAGGAAATACATCGTCGAACTCTCAAACCCTATCTGGCCTTGATTCTTCCTCTGCTTGAGCTGCTGCAACTACTGCTTCCCTTGGCTACACTTTGTAGGTACTTGGCTCCAGTGTACGGTCTCCGCTTTTGAAATAGAAGACCGGATGGTCTGGAATCTCGAATACAACCTTCCTTTGACGATAGTCGATGGTAGAATAAAAAGTTCCAAGCCAATCCATTCCTAAAACCACATCGAAGTTCGGTATGTCCAGCACTTTGAAGTCAGCATAAAACACTCTGCTGCAGACGACGACTGGACACAAGCTGTATCCCATAGTTGCCTTTAGAACGCCATTTCCGGAACTGAAATTCCAGTTGGATACAAGCGGTGAGACTGGAATCGCATGAGTTCGGACAAACCGTTGCAACATAAAGCAGTGGGATGCTCCAGTATCAAACAGTGCTAGTGCAGGGATTGAGGATACTAAGATTGTACCTAAGGTATGTGGGATATGTTTTAGGTATAGGGAAAGTGTGTAGATAAACATTACTGAAAGAAAAGTTTGAGAAGGAAAGTTTACCAGTGATGACTTGGCCAGTGGCCTCAGCTTCTTCCACGGACATAGTGAAAGCCAGGCGCCTTGGTACATTCCTCCTGGCCTGAGGAGCATTCCTCAGAATGTTCCTTTGAGCTTGATGGAACTGACGAGGAGGTGGTGCAGCTTGTGGTCCTCTGGGTGGTGCAGGTAGTGCAAGTCTGGGAGCAGGTACTTGAAGAGCTGGTCGCTGCGGATAGGTAACGGCTGGCCTGGGTGCAGCAACTGGGTTTTGCTTTTGGGGACAAGACCCAATATCATGAACAGCTGAGCCGCAGATCAAAAAAAGATGGTTGGCTCGCCGGCAGTCTTTCATCATATGTCCAGTTCTCTTGCAGTAGATACAAAAGGCTGGGCTGGGACGGTTGTTCTGTACTCTGGGTCGCCTTGGCACAAAAGATGGCCTGGACGAGGCTCCTCCTGCCATCTGATTGGCAGGAAGCTTAAATCCAGCAGATTGAGGTCTTCTCCTTGCCTTTACCACTGCCTCATAAAGGCGGGCAGCTTTCAGAGCCGATTCATGAGTCGGAAAATCTCCTGTGGCCAGTGCAGCCTGGATTTCCGAATCCAAACCTTGTTGAAATCGACGGGCTTTGATCTCATCCATCGGTATAAGATGTGCCGCAAATCTGTTAAAAATATTGTGTTAGCTGTGTAATAAGTGATATAAAAATTCGAATTATTGAGACATATCTTACCGACTGAGCATGGTGAACTCAGCGTCATACTCATCTACTGACTTGGTCCACATCGAACCTTGTTGCAGATGGATGAACTGCTGTTCCATGTCGAACCTGGCAGTCTCTGGGAAGTACTTAGCATCGAACATGTCGCGGAAGGTCTTCCATTCGATAGGCTGTTCAAGACGGCTTTCTTCCGCCTTCCACCAGTTGCGAGCATTGTCCGTGAGCTGCAGCTTCGCCACACGAACCCAAGCTATGTCTAGCACTTATGCTGCCGCCAGATCATCCTCTATGCTCTGCGCCCATTCCTCAGCTTCAAATGAGCTTCCCTTTCCGGAGAACTGTTTGGGGTGTAAAGCCCTAAATTGCTTTACCCCAGGTGCGTCTGCCTCGGGACGGTTCATCAGAAGAGCGGTATGCTGCTGCTGTCCCTCTAGGAGGCTTTGAATTGTCTCAAGCAGAACCGTCTACTCGTTGATCGGAGCAGAGACGGCAGGTGTGAGTGGTAGGGCTAGAGGTGTGTTTTTGACATTGGAGATGGTGTTGTTCGGGGAATCCATAACCTTGAAGAAAAATTTGGGTTAGGGCAGATTCAAAATATTTGAAATGATAAGATTCAATGAATATGAAATTGTAAGATTCAAGGAACATGAATTGTAAAGAATGTTTTAGTTGCTGGTTCTTGTGTTATATTACTTATGTTGTTCATGCAGAACAGAACTGCATAGTATGATTCTATACAGCTCGGACCTACATGGGCCACCAACAAAACATGTCACGCCCCGTTTCCCGGTATACGGCGAATGGGACGCGACGAGGTCCGCTACGTACATACTCAGAAGTACATACGCTAAGCTTATCTAAGCAATATAAAAGTAATCACAAGAGACAAGTGATATAAAAATAACAGCAACTTTATTTAATAACATTCTTTTGTGCAATGCATGAAAAGGAAATACAACTGAAATAAAAACAATGCCTAAACAATGGCATAACAGGAAATGAAAATACTGAATGGAAATGTACAATGTCTAGAGCTCGGGGTCTTCGAGGAACTGATCCAATTCTTCACAGGTGGGCTCGATCTCTGCTGTGTCTAGTTCACCTGACGACATTCAAAGAAGAAAGAAATAGTATGTCATCAGCGAACAGGTCGCTCGGTAATTCCCAAAGTTAAGAGAGAAATAGAAAAGACAGAATAAGAATGTAGCTTTTAAAATTGTATAATATTGTAGAATATTGTGTTAACGCTGTTGTTTGTAGCTTGGTACAGAAGGATGCCAGTGTATACGAGAGGGGTCTCTATATGCTAGAGACCAGGGCAAACTGAAAGTATAAGGAACCGTTATGCCACGGTACAACAGCAACAGGATTCATGTTAGGTGTCTTAATCTTACCGTCTCGTGCCACTTTTAACACCTTCCGTACCAATCTACCCCTTAAACCCCGTAGTGTTTTGATTGTATTGTTATATTGTATTGTATAAGTTGTATAGTTGGGTGACTAACCGAAACCATGATATCAGTAATGAATGTAAACTGGATTCATGTAAATAGAAAGTATATCCATGGTTTGGTTCAGTCAAGTTGAATAGATTGATAACTGGATTCATGGATTTGTGTGTTCATGTTGAATTGTAATATTGTAGATTTAGAGATTGACTTGGATCATATTCAAGTCAGATTAATCAGACTCAAACCCGAGTCGGACAGAAGAAATGTAAATCGAAGTTCTATAATTGCTAGGGTCCTTAAGGTAATTTATAAAACTTGAGGTTGTTTTATGTAAAAATACTTTTGTATAGTTTTCAAGATACCCCCAAGTATTCATTATTCATTTTTAGAGTTGTAACGAGGTTGGATTCTATATTATGACATATCTTGTGAAAATATCCTAGTTTTATCTAAATAAAGGTATTTATCTTTAATATTGATTTATTTGAAGTTCATGGTATTTTAGTGTAAATTTATTCTTGTGATTTTTAGAAAAAGGTGGAACATTTATATTATAACAAAATACATATTTAAACGATAAATATACTTATATTTATAGAAAAATAATTTTAATAAATATTTTATATTCCAAAAATCTCATTTTCTTAAGATGTCGTATTTTAAACCTTTCGAGACCGAATGCTCCTTGCGGAGGTCTGAATCTCGCACTACTAAACCCGAGGGTGCACGATAAACCATACTATCCCGAATGGGTTCCCCCAAATTGGGTTGTAGCGGCGCTTTGCAAAGATTGTAAAATACTAATCCTTTAGAATACGGTTTTATTAAGTAAAAGGTATTTATTTGCAAAAGTCGATTTTCCATATTTTAGATTCTAGGGTTTTCTATTTCAATTAGACTATTTCCAAATGGTTTAAACAACAAGTTGTTAGATGCCTCAAATTGCCTCTTCACCGCCAATTGTGGCCAGGTAAGTACAAGTGAGGAAAGAGGGATCCGCTCACGAATCGTGAGACAGGCCTTTTAAAGATACCTTTGCTCACTTCCCTAGCCTAGACACCACAAAGTCAGGTTTAGATAAACGATCGATGTCCACAACTTATCGTATTTTCCTATTAAAAGATATTTGTTTTAAAAGCGTAACAAACCTAAAACTTTTAGAAAAGGTTATATTAAGAAAATTGTATTTAAATGTAAAATCTTGTTTTATCGTATTCTAAGTTTTCAAGGTAGCGTGTTATGTTTGCATATGAGTGTGTGAGGAGGTAGGTCATTACCTCGTGATCTACTTTAAGGTATAGCAAAGTTAAGGGGGTTAAATGTGAAAATGAAATATTGTGGTATTTAAGTGGAAAAAAATACGATATATTGAAAAAGCTATCATTTCATGTGAGGAAACTTGTTCAAATATTTTGTTAAGTGATTAATAGTCAGCATAAAGATGTTTAAGCTTGAATGTATTGGTGAGAAGTGAGATTTTATAGAAAACCGAATCGGAAATCGGATTTGTTCCGATTCCGTCGGGTTTTGTAAATTCGTATTTTTATGAGAGAAAAGAAAGATAGAAAGGGGGACTTACGGGTTTGGACAACACTAGAGAGTGAGAGGGAAGTAGAAGATCCGCCGGTGCTTCGATTCGTCGTCGAGAGTTCCTAGCACGATCACCGGAATTTCACCGTCGATTTCATCAGCGCTTCGTCTTTCGCTCGTTTTCAAAGTACTAAAGTTTTCTTGAGATTTTGAGAGCGTGTGCTCAGAATTTTGGGATGAGAGGGTAGGAGGTAGGGGTGTATTTAAAGGGTTAGGCTAGGGTTAGGGTAGGTGTAGGGTTTTTAATTAAAAATGTAAAAAGAAATATGAAAAATCATTAAAATTTGGAGTAAAAGAGGTTTAATGTGCTCTCTGGACATTAACTCAGAATTTAGAGTATGGAAGGGAGTAGGGAAGGTGAAGGGGCGCAAATTTTATGTTGATGACTCGGCCGACCGGCAAAATCCGGCCGGCAGCGCTGGCCTGAGTCGGCCGATCCATCGGCAGACTCGGCCGAGTCGGACCGATTCGGGGTGCCGGAAGTTGGGGGGTCGCCGGAGGTAGCCACTGGAACTTCTAACTTTTTGGGTGCAGTGGAAAATTTTGGAGTTATGGCCGTTGGATTGTTGGGATTGTATAAAATTTAAAACAAAACAATATTAAAAATAATGTGGGGCAGGGGATTTGAACTCTGGTGGCTTGGTTCAGCAGTGCAATGTCTTATCAATGAGCTACAAGCTCCTTCTTGTAATTATGGTGTGAAATAAATATTTAAAGAGATATCAGCAACATTAAATACTCCAAGTATACTTTGAATTTTAATCAATTCTTTGTACATTAAAAATGGAGTTGTTACAGTCTACCCTCCTTACAAAAATTTCGTCCTCGAAATTTACAACTTTTATTTGAGGACTAGTTTACAAAGAGTTGTGGATATCTAGCTCGCATTTCATCCTCCCTTTCCCAAGTGGACTCTCCTGGAGTGTCTTTCCTCCACATCACTCGGACCAAGTTAACTTCCTTGTTCCAAATTGTATTCACTTTCCTGTCCAGGATCTCTACAGGCTGTTGCTCACAAGACAAATCGGGCTGTATAGTGAGCTCGGAATGATCGGGAACATGGTTGGGGTCACTCACATACCTTCTGAGTTGGGATATGTGGAACATGTAATGCACTCCTTCCAATGAAGGTGGAAGCGCTAAGCGGTATGCCACTTCACCGACTCGTTCGAGTATGTCGAACGGTCCACTATATCTCGGACTTAGCTTACCCCGTCTTCCAAACTGGATCACTCCGCGGTTCGGAGATATCTTTAAGAACACGTGATCTCTTGGCTGGAACTCCAAGTGTCGTCTCTTCGCATCAGCCCAGTGCTTCTGTCGATCTTGGGCTATGCGCATTCTTTCCCTGATAGTACGAACTACATCAACAGTCGCTACTATCATCTTTGGTCCAAGAAGTTCTCTATCTCCGTTGTCGTCCCAACTTAATGGTGATCGACGCTTCCTTCCATACAATGCTGCAAAAGGTGCTATCCCTATGCTTGCTTGGTAGCTGTTGTTGTACGAAAACTCCACAAGATGTAGGTGATCTTCCCACAATCCTTTGAAGTCTAACATACACGCTCTGAGCATATCCTCCAAGATCTGAATAGTTCGTTCTGACTGACCATCTGTTTGTGGATAAAAAGCCGTGCTGAAGTTCAGACTTGTTCCCACGATTGCTTGCAGACTCTGCCAAAATTGCGATCGAAACCTGGTGTCACGATCGGAGACAATGCAGACCGGTACTCCATGAAGTCTCACAATTTCCTGTATGAGTTCGTGGGTATCAGAGATAGTACATTATGAAGAGTTTAAATCTTTAAATAGATTATTACCTCCATGTACTTTGCTAGTGTCTCGGTAGATTGGCCAACTCGAAATGAAATGAAGTGAGCCGACTTTGTAAGTCGATCCACAATGACCCATACGGCATCGTTACCCTTTGTGCTGCGAGGAAGAGCAGTCACAAATCTATCGTGATGTGTTGCCACTTCCATTCTGGGATTGGTAACGGTTGAAGTAATCCAGCAGTACTGTGATGTTCAGCCTTTACTTGCTGACACACCAAGCATTTTGCGACGCTTCTGGCTACTTCACGCTTCATTCCATGCCACCAATAATTTTGACGTAGATCTTTGTACATTTTGGTACCTCCAGGGTGTACTGAGTAGGGAGAGCTGTGATCTTCTTTCATTAACTCTTCCCGAACAGGACCTTTTGGTACACACAATCAGCTGTCGTATCTCAAAAATCCGTCTTCATGGATGATGAAGTCTGTTCTGAGTCCATTCTCAACTTATTTTCTGATCTTTTGCAACCTAGCATCACTTGCCTGGGCTGCTTTGATCTGATTGACAATGGTTGATTGAACTTGTAAATTCATCAAACTTGAAGCATTACCTGGCATGACTATTTCAATCTCCATCTGATGCAAGTCTTGTTGAAGCTTCCACTGAGCGGTGAGATTCATCGATAATGGTTGGCGACTAAGTGCATCAGGTACCACATTCACCTTCCCTGGGTGATATTGCAAGTTGATGTCAAAGTCCGCCATGAGTTCTAACCATCTTCTCTGCCGCATATTCAACTCCTGAGTAAACATGTACTAAAGGCTCTTATGATCTGTGTAGATGTTCACTCGTTCACCAAGTAGATAATGGCGCCAAATCTTGAGAGCAAAAATGACGGCTGCCAATTCCAAATCATGCGTCAGATAATTGTGCTCATGAATCTTTAGCTGTCTTGAAGCATAAGCCACAACTTTACCGTGCTAATGTAGAACACATCCTAATCCCTTACCGGATGCATCGCAATGCACTTCGAATCCTCCAGATTGATCCGGTATAACGAGAATAGGTGCTGATGTCAACCTTGACTTGAGTTCTACGAAAGCTTGTTCGCATGCTTCTGACCACACAAATTCTTCATCTTTACGTGTGATCTTGGTCAGGGGTGTTGCTATCTTCGAAAATTCTTCAATGAATCTTCTGTAATATCCAGCTAAGCCTAAGAAACTCCAAATGTCCTTCACTGACTTTGGTGTTGGCCATTCGCTAACTGCTGAAACGTTTGCTGGATCTACCGAGATTCCTTCTCCTGATACGATATGGCCACGAAAACCGACTTGCTTTAGCCAAAACTCGCACTTGCTTTACTTGATATAGAGCTGATGTTGTCGAAGAGTTTCTAGGACAATTCGTAGATGTTCTGCATGCTCATTCTGATTCTTAGAATACACCAGGATGTCGTCGATGAAGATGACAACAAACCTGTCTAAGTACTCCCGGAAAACTTGATTCATTAGGTTCATGAATATTGCGGGTGCGTTGGTCACTCCAAATGGCATCACGAGAAATTTGTAATGTTCATAGCGAGTTCTAAAAGCTGTTTTGTGAATATCAGTTTCCTTGACCTTCACCTGATGATAACCTGAACGAAGATCCAATTTAGAGAAAACATAAGATCCACTTAGCTGATCGAATAAAAACATTGAAAAAGCTATCATTTCATGTGAGAAAACTTGTTCAAATTATTTGTTAAGTGATTAATAGTCAACATAAAGATGTTTAAGCATGAATGTATAGGTGAGAAGTGGGATTTTATAGAAAACCGAATCGGAAATCGGATTTGTTCCGATTTCGTCGGGTTTTGTAAATTCGTATTTTTATGAGAGAAAAGAAAGATAGAAAGGGGGACTTACGGGTTTGGACAACACTAGAGAGTGAGAGGGAAGTAGAGGATCCGCCGGTGCTTCGATTCGTCGTCGAGAGTTCCTAGCACGATCACCGGAATTTTACCGTCGATTTCGTCAGCGCTTCGTCTTTCTCTCGTTTTCAAAGTACCAAAGTTTTCTTGAGATTTTGAGAGAGTGGGCTCAGAATTTTGGGATGAGAGGGTAGGAGGTAGGGGTGTATTTATAGGGTTAGGCTAGGGTTAGGGTAGGTGTAGGGTTTTTAATTAAAAATGTAAAAAGAAATATGAAAAATCATTAAAATTTAGAGTAGAAGAGGTTTAATGTGCTCTATGGACTTTAACTCAGAATTTAGAGTATGCAGGGGAGTGGGGAAGGTGAAGGGGCGCAAATTTTATGTTGATGACTCAGCCGACCGGCGAAATCCGGCCGGCGGCGCCGGCCCGTGTCGCCCGGTCCGCCGGCCGACTCGGGCCGAGTCGGGGTGCCGGAAGTTGGGGGGTCGCCGGAGGTAGCCACTGGAACTTCTAACTTTTTGGGTCTAGAGGAAAATTTTGGAGTTATGGCTGTTGGACTGTTGGGCTTCTATAAAATTTAAAACAAAGCAATATTAAAAATAATGTGAGGCAGGGGATTTGAACTCTGGTGGCTTAGTTCAGCAGTGTAAGGTCTTACCAATGAGCTACAATCTCCTTCTTGTAATTATGGTGTGAAATAAATACTTAAAGAGATATCAGCAACATTAAATACTCCAATTATATTTTGAATTTAAATAAATTCTTTGTACATTAAAAATGGAGTTGTTACACTTGTCTCAATGTCTGCAGTACAAATTCTCAAGTGCTCTTCATACTCTTCGAATAGACCAAAATATCATCAGTGAATACCACCACGAACCGATCTAGAAATGGTGAAAAGATCCGGTTCATCAAGTCCGTAAATATCACTGGTGCATTAGGAACTCCAAATGGCATAACTAAATACTCGTAATGCCCATATCGAGTTCTGAACGCCGTATTGCGAATGTCTTCTGTTTTCACCCGAACCTTGTGATACACTGATCGCAAATCCAACTTCGAGAATATTCTTGCGCCACTGAGTTGATCGAATAATTCGCCGATGCAAGAAATTGGGTACTTGTTCTTAATAGTTATATAATTTAACTCTCGATAATCGATGCACATCCTCTGCATGCCATCTTTCTTCTTGACTAAACGAACTGGAGCTCTCTATGGTGAACCGCTGCTGTGAATTCAAACCTTCTCTAATAACTCTGAGACTTGTCTCTTTACCCTTTCCAGTTCTGCCAATGACATTGGATAAAATCCTTCGAATTGGTGTTGCTATGAGAATAAGATCAATCATGAACTCTACATCTCATTTTGAAGGTAAACTCGAGATTTCCTTGAAAACATCCATAAAATCCCAAACTGCTATCAACGCTTCATCTGCAACTTGTTTTTGAACTTCACCATTCAGTAAACGGTTCCCTTCATCTTGAATTTGCAAGTCTGTTCTAAGACTTGTGGGCTATCAGCCTGCCACACTTCCGCTGCGCTACACTAATAAATTGACGCGGGTCTGTCAGAACTTCTTTAATGAAATATCTTACACTTGATCGGCCTTGAAGCAGCCTATACCAGCTCCCGCTGGGGTCAAAGTCGAACTACTGAAACCATCATATGCTCTCCCGTGTTTCTCCGAGTTTTTCGAAACACAAACGGATTGGTTCCTATAGGATAAGATGAAAGACATAACGCGGTTGTTGGATTCAAGTTTGCGATAAGATATAAACTTTGTTGGATTCAAGTTTGCGATAAGACATAAACTCGTAAGCGATGACACCGAGTGAAGACAAAGTAGTATAATGAACAAAAGTCAAGAAAATGAATTGAAATAGAACTCTAGATTACCCGAATAGAGTACTGCATTGTAACCATGCTGTGGTATACAGTTACAATCATACAACTCCATTCAAGTCGCCTGAATCTTACTGTCGGAATCGAAGGAATAAGAGGGGAGAAACAATAAGGAATCAGAAGGATTCCAAGCTGACATGCAATGTCAAATCCATATTGTCGAGATCAAAGATTTTATGGAAAGAATAAGATTAAAGAATTTGAATGACAAGACAATAGTGAGGCATGACATGTTCCTAAAATTCTGGGTCTTAAGGATAATGTATTGAGTACCATACTGTAACATCTCCAATTCTTGTGTATATAAAATTGATTTAAAATTAATGTATACTTGGGGTATTTACATTTACTGTGAGTACTATAAGTATTTGATTTACTTTTGAACAGCAAGAAGGAGCTTGTATCTCATTGGTAAGACCTTGCACTACTGAACCAAAGTACCAGAGTTCAAATCCCATCAGCCACACAATATTTTTATTTTAAATTCTTTTAAACTTTTAGAAGCCTAAGAGTCTGCACGTACACTATACGTAATAGGGTAAGTTACAGAATAAACAAACGAGTCCACGAGTCAAGACGAAGCGATGGGGACACGTGGCAAGGAGACGCGGCGCGACTCGGCCGACTCGGGCCGACAACTCACTCGACTCGGCCAGCGCCGCCGGCCCGACTCAGTCGAAACCCTATTTTTCTTTACCTGTTGCGATCCTTGAACTCCCCCCATAACCCCTGTATTATTTAAATTCCCTGCACATTAACAGAGCAAATTAAAACACACATTTAATCCATTTTAATACAAAATTTTAATACACCCTTTCATTACCCTAAACCCTAATTTTTCCAATAAATACCACACCTAAAATCACCCCTCCTCACTCCCAAATCCCTGCCTAAACTCTCAAGAAAATTCCCAAGACTTTTTGTGTGCAAGTGGAGTTAGCAAAGGGCGAAGCTCCGACGAACTTCCGACGACGATCCGAGGAGATTCCGACGACGAAACGACGCACCGGCACCTCCCATCTCTTCCACTTTCTCTTCTCTAGCTAAATAACCCATAAGTCCCTACTTCTTCCTTTTTTCTCTATTCTAAAAATATTCAAAATTAAAACCCAATGGAAGCGGAGTTAATCCGACTTCCGATTCGGTTTTCCTTAAAAAGTTCTATTTTTCTTAAACACGATAATACCAAACTATTATGTCATGACCATTAAACATTAACAAAGGCAATAGAACAAGTCTGACATCAAAATAATAATCGTAGCAAGTTTTATTCCGCTTTTACATTAAAATACCTTCATATTTCATTTCGACACACTTCAACTTTTAAAACCGTATTACCTTAGAAACTCACGAGGTAATGACCTATCTCCTCACAACACTCATATGTAACATAGCACGATAAACTTTGAGAACATAGATTTAGGAAAAATACGATTTTACACATAACTACCTCCGACTTATAAAAACCTTTTTTACAAGATGTGTATTTTAACAAATTTTTGCCAATGCGCCTCTACAACCCATTTCGGGGAATCTGTTCGGAATGGTGTGGATTATCGCACATCCTCGGGCCTAGTAGAGTGAGATGCAGACCTCCTCAAGGAGCATACAATCTCAAAAGATTTAAAATACAATTTTCTTTAGAAAATATGATTTCTGTTATAAATAGAACTTATATTTTTAATAAATAAATATATATGTAATTAATATCAAAATATCTATTTTTTAATATTTATAATATTCCACATTTCTAAAATTCAAGAAAAACATTTACAAGAAAATACCATACAATTCCAATATTACAAATAAATACCATATATTATGAAATTAGGTTTTATTCACTAGAAATGTCATATTGATCAAATATACATCCATGAAAACTCTAAAGATGATAATAAAATATTTGTGGTGTATTTTGAAAATTATACAAAATTATTTTATATAAAACCCCCTCAAGTTATACAAAATTATAATAAGGACCGTAGTAAACATAGGTTTAAGCGGGACTAGTCTCTTGAGCCTCAGGGAGCCGGAGATATGGGTGCTTGCCTATTTAAGATAGACATCTTAACAAACGGTGTTATCAACAAATTGTTTTTGAAAAAGGCATAAATTCTACCGTCTATATGCAGCAGTTACCGATAGCACCAAAATATAATTCAGGATTCAATTTCTTTTCAAATTGTCTGACTCAGACTGAGTCTCAATACAATCAATCTGACTTGAATATGTATCAAGTATCAAACTTCAATACAACATCGATCTATGAATCCGTATATTCAATCTAATCAATCTATATTGACTGAACCAAACCATGCATATACATCCATCTATATGATTCTCCAGTTACATCCATTTACTGATATCATGGTTTCAGCAAGTCATCCATCTATATACAAAACACAATTCAAACAATACAATACAATCAAGACATCGCGGGGTTTATAAGGGGTAGATTGGTACGGAGGGTGTTAGAAATGGCACGAGACTGTAACCATAATACAGCTAACCTGAATTCAATTGTCGTTGTACCGTGGCTGAACGGTTCCTTGTGCTCCGTATACCTTAGTCTCCGGAATAGTGGGACTCCTCTTGTATACACTGGCATTCATCTGTACCAAGATACAAACAACAGCATTAACATTAAATACAATATTATAACAATATACTCTATATTCTGTCTACTCCATTCTTGTCTATTTATGGGACTTACCGAGCGATTTGTTCGCTGACGACATTCTCTTTCTTCTTATTTGGAATGCCGTCAGGTGTTTCGGACTCACTGGAGATCGAGCCCACCAGCGAGAATTTGGACCAACTAGCTTTCGACCCGGAGCTCTAGTTACTTGTACATTTCATTTCAATACTTTCCATTTCTGTTATGCCACTGTTTAGGCATTGCTTTTCATTCCATGTATTTCCTTTTCAGATGTATTGTAAAAAGAATGTTAATAAATAAAGTTATTGTTCAATTATATCTATTGTCTCTGTCTCTTATGCATTTTATTTATATTGCTTAGATACGCTCAGCTTGTTTACTTCCGAGTAAATAAGTAGCGACCTCGTCGCGTCCTCTGCCCGTATACTGGGAAGCGGGACGTGACAGGTTTTGTTGGTGGCCCATGCAGATCAGAGCTGTATGGAACTCTATCATGCAGTTCAGCATTGTGTGGACAACCTAAGCAATAGAACACAAGAACCAGCAACTGAAACATTCTTTACAATTCACATCCCTTGAATCTTATCATTTTATATACTTTGAATCTGTCATAACCCAAATTTTTCATTCAAGGTTATGGATTCCCCAAACAACACCAGCACAAATGTCAACAATACTCCCCCACCACTACCACTCACACCTATCGTCGCTGCTCCGATCAACGAGCAGACGGTTCTGCTTGAGGCAATCCGCAGCCTCCTGGAAGGACAACAGTAGCAGAGTGCTATTCTTATGAACCGACCAGAAGCGGAAGCACCTGAAGTGAAGCAATTCAGAGCCTTGCACCCCAAGCAATTCTGAGGAAAAGAAAGCCCTTTGGAAGTGGAGGAATGGGCTCAAATCATTGAAGATGATCTGGCAGCACCACAAGTGTCAGAGATAGCTTGGGTTTGTGTTGCAAAGATGCAGCTCACGGACAATGCACGGGTTTGGTGGAAGACGAAAGAAATCCGTCTTGATCAACCCATTGAATGGAAGACTTTCCGTGACATGTTCGACGTAAAGTACTTCCCTGTGACTGCCAGGTCGACATGGAACAGCAGTTCATCCATCCGCAACAAGGTTCAATGTGGACCAAGTCAGCAGATGAATATGACTCTGAGTTTACCATGATCAGTCGGTAAGATATGTCTCAATAATTCGATTTTTCAGTAAATCACATACTACACAGCTAACACAATACTTTAACAGATTTGCGGCACACCTGATACCGACGGATGAGATCAGAGCCCGTCGATTTCAACAAAGGTTAGATTCGGAGATCCAGGCTGCACTAGCCACAGGAGATTTTCCGACCCATGAATCTGCTCTGAAAACTGCCCGCCGTTATGAGGCAGTGGTAAAGATGAGGGATAGACCTCAGTCTGTCGGAATGTAGCGCCTTGCCAACCAGATGGCAGAAGGAGCCTCTTCAAGGCAACCATTTGTGGCCAGGAGATCAGGAGTACCAATCAACCGGCCCAGCCCGCCTTTTGTACCTATTGCAAAAGAGATGGACATTTGGAAAAAGACTGCCGGCGAGCCAACCGTCTTTTCTTAGTCTGCGGCTCAGCTACTCATGATACTGGGTCTTGTCCCCGAAGACACAACCCAATTGCTGCACCCAGGCCAGCAATCACTTACCAGCAGAGACCAGCCCTTCAGGCACCTGCTCCAAGACTCGCTCTCCCTGCTCCACCACCTAGAGGACCACTAACTATACCTCATCCTCGTTAGTTCCATCAAGCTCAAAGGAACATTCAGAGGAATGCTCCTCCGTCCAGGAAGAATGTACCGCGGTGACAGGATTTCACAATGACCGTGGAAGAAGTTGAGGCCACTGGCCAAGTCATCACTGGTAACCCTTTCTTCTCAAGCTTTTTCTTTTAGTCTTAATACCTACGTACATATTTTTTCCTATACCTAAAACATATCCCATATATACCTTAGGTACAATCTTAGTAGCTTAACTTCCTGCACTAGCACTCTTCGATACTGGAGCATCTCACTGCTTTATGTCGCAACGGTTCGTCCGAACTCATGTGATTCCAGTCACACCGCTTGTATCCAGTTGGAATGTCAGTTCAGGGAACGGAGTTCTAAAGGCAACAATATGATACAGCTTGTGTCCAGTAGTCGTCTGCAGCAGAGAATTCTATGCTGACTTCAAGGTGCTGGACAAACCGAAATTCGATGTGGTTCTAGGTATGGATTGGCTCTGAACATTTTATGCTACCATTGACTGTCATCAAAGGAGGGTAATATTCGAGATTCCAGACCATCCGGTCTTCTATTTCAAAAGTGGAGACCATACCCTGGAGTCAAGTACTTACAAGGCGAAACCAAAGAAGGCAGTGATTACAGCAATTCAAGCGGAGGAAGGATCAAAGGCAGATGTGGTTCGAGAGTTCGACGATGTGTTTCTTGACGATATATCAGGTTTGCCTCCCGATCGAGCTTTTGAATTCAGCATTGATTTAGTACTAGGAGCACAACCGGTGATCAAAGCACCTTATCGATTAAGTCCAGAAGGTTTGAGGGAAGTCCAAACTCAGTTGGACGAATTATTGGCGAAAGGATGGATCCGTCCCAGCACTTCAATTTGGGGATCTCCAGTTCTACTTGTGAAGAAAAAGGAAGGTTCATACAGAATGTGCATCGATTATAGAGTCTTGAATGAAGTAAGGATAAAGAACAAGTATCCACTGCAGCGTATCGACGATTTATTCGATCAGCTAAGTGGATCTTGTGTTTTCTTCAAATTAGATCTTCGCTTAGATTATCATCAGGTGAAGGTCAATGAATCTGATATCCACAAAACGGCTTTCAGAACTCGTTATGGACATTACGAATTTCTTGTGATGCCATTTGGAGTGACCAATGCACCAGCAATATTCATGAACCCGATGAATCAAGTTTTCCGGGAGTACTTAGACAGGTTTGTTGTCATCTTCATCGACGACATTCTGGTGTATTCTAAGAGTCGGAAAGAACATGCCGAGCACCTACGAATTGTCCTGGAAACTCTACGACAACATCAACTCTACGCCAAGTACAGCAAGTGCGAGTTTTGGCTAGATCAAGTCGGTTTACTCGGACATATTGTATCAGGCAATAGAATCTCTGTGGATCCAGCGAAAGTTTCAGCAGTAAGCGAATGGCCGACACTAAAGTCAGTAAAGGACATTCGAAGTTTCTTGGGTCTAGCTGGATATTACCGAAGGTTCATTGAAGGATTTTCGAAGATAGCAACACCCCTGACCAAGCTCACATGTAAAGATGAATAATTCGTATGGTCAGAAGAATGCGAACAAGCTTTCATAGAACTCAAGTCAAGGTTGACATCAACGCCAATTCTCGTTATACCGGACCAATCTGGAGGTTTCGAAGTGCATTGCGATGCATCCGCTAAGGGATTAGGATGTGTTCTACATCAGCACGGTAAGGTTGTGGCTTATGCTTCAAGACAGCTTAAGATTCATGAGCACAATTATCCGATGCATGATTTGGAATTGGCAGCCGTTATCTTTGCTCTTAAGATTTGGCGCCATTATCTTCTTGGTGAGCGAGTGAACATATACACAGATCACAAGAGTCTGAAATATGTGTTTACTCAGAAGAAACTTAATATGTGGCAGAGACGATGGTTAGAACTCATGGCGGACTTCGACATTAAGCTGCAATATCATCCAAGAAAGGTGAATGTGGTACCTGATGCCCTTGGTCGCTAACCATTAGCAATGAATCTCACCGCCCAGTGGAAGCTTCAACAGGAATTGCATCAGATGGAGATTGAAGTAGACATGCCAGGTAACGCTTCAAGTTTGATGAATTTACAAGTTCAATCTATTATTGTAAATCAGATCAAAGTAGCTCAAGAAAGTGATGCTAAGTTGCAAAAGATCAGAGAACAAGTAGAGAATGGACTTAGAACAGACTTTATCATCCATGAAGACGGATCTTTAAGATACGGCAGAAGATTGTATGTACCAAAAGGTTCTTTGTGAGAAGAGTTAATGAAGGAAGCTCACAGCTCTCCTTATTCAGTGCACCCTGCAGGTACAAAGATGTACACAAATCTACGTCAGAATTACTGGTGGCATGGAATGAAGCGTGAAGTAGCCAGAAGCGTCGCTAAATGCTTAGTGTGTCAGCAAGTAAGGGCTGAACATCACAAGACAGCTGGATTATTTCAACCATTACCTATCCCAGAATCGAAGTGGCAATACATCACAATGGATTTTGTGACTGCACTTCCTCGCAGCACAAAAGGTAATGATGCAATATGGGTTATTGTGGATCGACTCACAAAGTCGGCTCACTCCATCCCATTCGAGTTGGCCAATCAACTGAGACATTAGCAAAGAAGTACATGGAGCTAAGAATCTACTTAAGATTTAAATCCTTCATAATGTACTATCTCTGATACCCATAAACTCATACAAGAAATTGTGTGACTTCATAGAGTACCGGTCTGTATTGTCTCCGATCGTGACACCAGGTTCCGATCGCAATTTTGGCAGAGTCTACAAGCGAGCTTTGGAACAAGTCTAGACTTCAGCACGACTTATCTGTAACATTTTAAAAATCGTTTCGGTGAAATTTCGGAAAATCGGTAAAATAAGGGGGTTTTCTGTAAAAAATCAAAATACAAATATCTTTATTTTAAAATTAAATCTACATATTCTAGCTATGTAATTGCTAGTATTTGGTGTTTATTGAGCCACTGGTGAAATTTCAAATTTTCTGAAAAATTTTCCGAAATTAATTATTTTAATATTATTTTAAGTCGTCACTAATACATCTAATTAGGGAAAATTACAAACTGGAATGAGTTGAAACAAATTTTGTGCATCATAACACATTAAGCAAAATTTTAATATGTGGTTTTTGAATCGAAATGAAGTTGTTAAACGGTGTTAGAAAATATCGAAGAAAAGAGGCTTATTTGGTGAAATTAGTGTAAATGGTTTTTGGGGTATAATATGTATCTTTTTCTTTCCACACCCACACTCACACTCCACATTTTTCCTCCCCTCCTTGGCTGAATTTTAGCAGCCCCAAGTTGTCCCCCCCCCCCCTCATTTTCTCCACTTATTTTGCAAAAGAAAAGAAAAGGAAATGGTAGAAATGAGAGTGGACTTTGACTAGGGTTGACTAGATATCATTTTTCCCCACCTCCCTCTCTCTCCTCTCTTCCCTACCTGCAGCCGAGCCCCCCACTTCTTGCTGTCCAGAATTTCCCCCCAAAATCCCACCTTATTTTCCCTCAAAAAAATGTCCAAAATTCCATCAAAAATCAAGCTAAAATCCAAATCCGACTCCTACCCATTTTCCCTCATCTTCTTTAGCATGGATCTTGGTGCAAGGATTTCAAATTGGAGGTCTAAATTTCAAGTTTGATCATGGTTTGTAAGGTATAACTTTTGACCCATTGCTCAATTATTGGTTTAAATTCCTTAATGAAGCTTGTTAGGTGCTTAATTATGGTTTAATTGAAAGATGTGGGTTTGCAAGAGAAGGTTTAGATTAGGGTTTGTGAAAATCGTGTTAGGGTTTTGTGTTGTGAGACTATGGTTATGGGATGTATTTGCCATATCAATGTTATGCTAAATCAAATTAAGTTGCTAGTTTGCTTTTTATTGATTTAAATTGTGATATTTATATAAATTGCAAACTAGGTTTTCAAAATATTTATATTTTGGTGAGATAAAATTCTAATTAAGGTTACATGTCATTATAAATATTATATTGAGTGGTTTAATGCCTTTGGTTCATGAAAATCCAAGCTAAATTATTGTTTGTGCATTTTTGCTATAAAATTGTTAAAATTTGGGTATATTGTAAACTAGAATTTTGGGGTTAATGAAATTTATTGAGATTAAATTGTGGAAATTATTTTTATGACTTATTTAAGATATTTAATAAGTATTATGGCCGCTAGATTTGTTTAAACGTCGAGTTTTGTACTAAAACGGGTAATTTTTGCTTGCTAGATTTTCGGAAAAATAGCTTTTAAGGTGAATTTGGGGGTTTTATGAATTTTAACCTATTTTATATTATAATTAGTGTTCGTGAATGCGCAAATGAGAGTGTTCGGGTTTTTCTCGATGGTTTGACGTTTGTACATCGACATCGAGGGTTGGTTTGGCTATTCTTGCATGCGTAAGCGATAGGTTTTGACCTATGCGTGATACGCGTGCCGATTTGATTTTCGTATGCCGTTTCGATTTCGAATTTGGTTTTAATGCGATACGGTGCGTTATGATATGTAGGTACCCCATGTGGACTTCGAGACGACAAGCAAGCGCGTGGCGACATCGGCACCGGCGAGCGAGGACCAGGTGAGTAGATTTATATCTACGGGGAGAAGTCAGGTGGATGGCGTATAGCACCCCCGCAGTTCGTGGTGATATATACGAATACGTATACACACATAGTGATTATATGTATTGTTTGATGTTATCGATGACATAGATGGATTTAGGGTGTGATCGGATTAGTTTAGTGTTGCGAGACCCTAGAGTAGAGGTTGCACCACATTTACACACACACACACACCATACTTGCATACATTCTTCTTTCATATGTGCTTATATGGGGTTATATTGTTATGTGTTCACATGGGTATGAGACTATGTGTTCACATAATGGATTTGAGGATAGTATTTGGGATTTGAGATGAGTCGATAAGATTTGATTGAGACCGCGAGAACGGTGATATGGCAGGATTCGTACTTGAGATACGTCCTGATGTTATAACGGATCTTGGGACGACGATACGGGTGAATAGTGTTATAAATAAAATGGTCGACATGTGATCGTGATATGAGATATGATATGCTAGGATATTGATACTAGGCCGTATTGGGCGATGTATACCCCTTGATGATGATATGTGCTGATGATATCGGTTTGTTCGAGACTGTCGATCAGTAGTCAGATCATGAGTATATTGATGATAGTAGTATTGTACTAGACATAGATCAGTAACCGGTTTATGATCTTGATAAAGAGGTTACCAGGTGAATAATTTGATGAATGTGATATTGACCCGTACCCCGATTTGGGATGTCATACGACGGATTTACGTACGAGCTATATATTGATGTTTGATCCGCACACATGACTTGGGAATATTTGATTATAGATATGGTATCGGATGTGATGTTATCGAGGCGGGATCACCGACTAATATATATGTACATATATGTATCGACTCAGATGTTAGGCGGTTTCCTTACCTTCAGTAGCCAGTTAGCTTAGCCCTTTAGTTAGTGTAGTTGTTAGACTAGATTGATATTAAATATAGATTGTTATCTTTGTGTCTAGTATTTAGCTCCCACTCATTATTGTTGTTCGCTCAGCATCACATGCTTATATTATGTTTCATATTCTATTGTTGATATCATGCTATTAGGACACCAGCACCATTACCGATGACACGTATGTACCACATACACTTACTTGCCGGCTCACACACATCTTCATCGGTAATTGCCATGTCACGAACACTTTAGAAAATACTATTTCCTTTGACATAGGTTGTTAGCTAATAGTTTAGACATGATATTAGTATACTTTCCTTATATGCTAGTTTAGACATTATAGTTATTACTTGCTACTTCATGCATACTGTTATTCATTGTTATGCCGCATTCATGGATTCTCATGCCTATATTCATGGTTTTACATGCTATTGATGATTTGGATTCGGATTTCCATGAGATTTTCTGGATTTGGGGGGAAAACCGCAAAACTTATTTAAACTTCTTTACTCTCTTTTTAAATAAAAAGTGCGGTTTTCCTATGATGTATGAGTCGTCCACCATGAGTTTGCTGATGGATTTCGAGACCCGAGTTCGAGGAGTGGATGAACCATCTCGAATACATGGTGGGCCCGGTATGGTACCCCGGGGCAAGAAGATCGAGTTGTGGACGATGAGCCTGGCAGGGGAGCACTACCGACCGGTGATATTACCCGACGTGTCGGATATCCGGAGGATACCGTCGTGGTCTTAAGATTGATGGTAGGGGTCGGTCTGGATTGGCAGCGCCCTAGATAGTAAGATTGAGACATTGAGATCCTGAGATATTGAGACATTGGGATTTATGTTTTGTGTCGATGCTAGACACTGTTTATACTGATTTCATTTATGATACCTCTTTTAAAAGTACAGAAATCTCACTAAATTTTGAAAGCAGTTTTCTTCAGTACATGCATTCTTTTCATGCATTCATACATCATCCATATGATATATTGCTACCTGAGGCACTGACACGGACACATGGGATTACACTTGGGTTAGACTTTTACCCTAGCCATTGTTATAGGCTGTTGGTTATATATTTGAGGATATATTATGATCGTTGATCTAGGATTGCGTTGTTCATGCGATTTCTGTTCGTAGATGTTTTTCTACTCATGAGTTGGCAACTCACCCCCGTTGTGCTACAGTTTCTTACAGGTTTTGCCGTACAGGTTTCATTATGGCTTTGCCGGCACTGCTTCTTTCGGGTGACTTGCTAGTAGGTGGGTTCATTGGTATCGTACCCATCATATTACTTTTTATAATATTATTCAATTGTATATAGAAAATTCCATCAACCAAACTTGTATTTATTTTTGAGATAGAGACCAGTGATGTTATTCTTTCGACCTTAGAGTCGCGCGTTATATTTCTGTGGATTTCTTGTTATTTTGAGTTTCCTTTTGAATTTTGATCCTCGCCCTTAGCGTTGTATATTATATTGCTTGTGTGGTTGTGACAGTCGATTGACGAAGAGCTCCCGCTTGGGGATGCCTTTTTATTGATTTTGTATACTATGCATGTCGTATCCCATTTGGGGGCCAGTATTTACAAAGGTGACTCTGCCGAAATTTTCGGGAAATATTTGATGTTTTTAAAAACGCATATTTCGGCTTATGCTATTAAAACTACTTGATTTAAATTGGTTTTCCTTCACTCTACTACTTTTCTTGGTTTGGATTTCTATGTTTTCGGTTTACTTGGATTACGTACGTCTCGAGACGTTTCATAGTTTAAGTGCCGGTCATGTTCCGTACTTTCGGGACGTGACAAAGTTGGTATCAGAGCGTTAGGTTTTACCTTCGGAGTGTAGGATGACCCTTGGTTGATGGAATAGATGACTAAAGTAGAGTGACGTACCGTGGGTATGTTCCGTGGCATACTTACGATACGCTACTCCACTTAAAAAGCCTTAGGATGTACATTTCTTTGTTCAGTATTATATTCATTCCTGATCTAGCCTCATCGGTACCAGTTATGGTTTTGCTACCACGATTACGGGTAGGGAGAGCTACGGCTAGAGTTGCGGTCAGCACGAGCTCGTTACGAACGAGGACTGACCAGGGCGTGATCCGGTGACATACGATTGCATTGAGAGGCGTCGTCTGATTGTGTTTTCGCGCCCCGAGCATTTGGATGGATCGCTGTATGAGATTACTCGGACGTGCAGATCAACGCCAGAGGATTGAGCCAATGATAGAGGCCAGCCAGATTTTGATGACCGTTGGCGTATTGATTATTCATGATGTTTGAGGCATTGTTCAGCGTGCAGATGAGTGAGCCCGTTATTGCTGCGTACGACGAGATATCGCCCCAGATGTTGGAGCTATTGCAGTATGAGTTGTACTAAGAGATGATAGAAGGTCGCTGGTCACCCGAGGATGAATGACTAGGACATGTGGTTCGTTCGCTACCCCGATGCGAGGTCATCAGATAGATTGATTCCAGCTAGAGACGACTTCACACGGAGACGTTGAGAGTCGACAGAGACGATCAAATGTCAGCAACCTATTATTCCAAGTTTAAAGTATTCGGAAAGACATGCAGGCAATTCTATGGACCCTCTAAAAGAATGAAACCCTAACTCGACTTAATGCCCATGTGAAAGCCTTTGAACCTTAGGGTTTGCGGCAGTTTCGCGGCGCCATTAGTAAGGCTTGGGTTTGCCCTTCTACGGCTGGACCATCGATGCTGTGGTATGTACTCGATACTGTTAAACTGCACCCAAGATGTGGAGCTCTTCGGGGATTACGAGGTTTTGACGAATCGATCAAATGGTTCGACTTCATTCGGATGCCAGGTGGTGAGATGCATTTCTTGGGAGACTCCAGATACGAGGATAGCCGTTGGAGCTCAGTCCATGCAGCCATGACGAGATGAGTCTGAAGCAGTCGACATTAGAGAAAGTGGAGTAAGAGGTTCATACGAGATATTGATGAGACGACGTTCCACTCCGCCGACATCAGAGATTCGATACCCATGCCGAGGCATTGTGCTTGGATATTCCTTCCAGAAGGAGTCGCGATGAGTATGCAGCCGTTCCGGAACAAGAAACAAATATAGTAAAAGACGATGACTTCCGGACAGTTCGGCAGAGACGAGATTTGGGAGAGACCTCGACAGGACCTTTCTGGAATGAATTACGAGAAGTCTAGGACTCAGGAGTGGTCATGTTGCGTACACCGGCAGCCCAGAGTTCAGGATCGTCGACGAGACATGCTATGAGTGACCACGACAGTTGGCCAGAGATTCTTGGAGGATGTGCTTGAGCGGGACTATTCCGCCATATTTGATTTCGGTATTTTGGGCGATCTATTCGCATGATTGATTTTGATGATTGAGTTCATGATATTTGTTTTCATGGACCATGGTTGCACCTGCTGAGTATTTGCAATTTGGCACAGTTATTGCACTTGATCTCGTTTTCGTGCCTTGGTTTCACACGTTTATGATTCTATGGGTTTCATAAAGTTGAGTTGATTTCGTGCGTATATACGCACACGATTTGGTTTTTGCACTCGGTATGATTCACATATGCTTGCAGTGCAGTGATACGCATTTTGTGCATTTAGATGCACTGGACTTCGATTTCGATTATGATGCTCGATATTGGTTTTGTGCACTTTGTGCACATGATTGGATTTTGTGCATGTTCGGCGCTTGATATTGGATTTCATGATTTCGTGCATGATAGATGCACCTGCCTTGGATTTTCACGCATGTTAAGCGCATGTTTTGAGATGCGATTTGGTGCACACCAGATGCACTAAATCGAGATTTTTCGTGCATGTCAGATGCACCTGATTTTGCAGTCAGGCACACACGTTGCCTATGACAGATGCTTCGTGCACACCCGATGCACTTAGATCTTGTTTCTGTGCACTTGTATGGCACGTATATGGATTTGATTTCCGTGCGCACCAGACACACGTAGTATTCATATGCGTATTTTGGGATAGATTTCTTATAGAGCAGTACGTTTTTATGATATTTGCTATGTGTTTTTGTACTGAGCAGGACTAGTCAGAGGACAGTACCTGAATGTATTTTGCATGCATTGATAGCTATCGAAGGGAATTCCAAAAGCGAGCTATAGTCTCAGTATTTATCTACGTGTCTGATATGACACGAAACGTTTAAAACAAGGAAACCCTTCTAAATTGTTTCCAAAATGGCGGAACGTACATTTTAAACAAAAAGGTATATATGTATATGGCTATTTTCTTATGATAGACGTCCGCCACTGTGCAGTGTTATGCGCATTGCACAGTGACTTTAAAAGATTTGGCATGCATTTCCTTCGGATATTTACATATATAGATTTGATGTTTACGTGTATAGTTTCGAGTTATATCATATTGGTTTTGGCATTGGATTTGACATTGTGTCTTCACCATGACTCCGATAATTGCAGGATGCTTGACGGAGTTTTGATTTTGAGTTATATGCTCATTTTTCATGCGCATGCGCTGCGCTACGATTTGTTTTATGTATTTACGATTTCGGAGCCCCGACGACTTGATGGTTTTGCTTAGATCTTTTAGTATTTGGGGGGAGTTTTAATTTAAATTCGGGGACCGAATTTCCTTAAGGGGGGAAGATTGTAACGTTTTGAAAATCGTTTCGGTGAAATTTCGGAAAATCGGTAAAATAAGGGGGTTTTCTGTAAAAAGTCAAAATACAAATATCTTTATTTTAAAATTAAATATATATATTCTAGCTATGTAATTGCTATTATTTGGTGTTTATTGAGTCACTGGTGAAATTTCAAATTTTCTGAAAAAATTTCCGAAATTAATTATATTAATATTATTTTAAGCCGTCACTAATACATCTAATTAGGAAAAATTACAAACTGAAATGAGTTGAAACAAATTTTGTGCATCATAACACATTAAGCAAAATTTTAACATGTGGTTTTTGAATCGAAATGAAGTTGTTAAACGGTGTTAGAAAATATCGAAGAAAAGAGGCTTATTTGGTGAAATTAGTGTAAATGGTTTTGGGGTATAATATGTATCTTTTCCTTTCCATACCCACACTCACACTCCACATTTTTCCTCCCCTCCTTGGCTGAATTTCAGCAGCCCCAAGTTGTCCCCCCCCCCTCATTTTCTCCACTTGTTTTGCAAAAGAAAAGGAAAAAAAAAGAAAAGGAAATGGTAGAAATGAGAGTGGACTTTGACTAGGGTTGACTAGATATCATTTCTTCCCACCTCCCTCTCTCTCCTCTCTTCCCTACCTGCAACCGAGCCCCCCACTTCTTGCTGTCCAGAATTTCCCCCCAAAATCCCACCTCATTTTCCCTCCAAAATGTCCAAAATTCCATCTAAAATCAAGCTAAAATCCAAATCCGACTCCCACCCATTTTCCCTCATCTTCTTTAGCATGGATCTTGGTGCAAGGATTTCAAATTGGAGTTCTAGATTTCAAGTTTGATCATGGTTTGTAAGGTATAACTTTTGACCCATTGTTCAATTATTGGTTTAAATTCCTTAATGAAGCTTGTTAGGTGCTTAATTATGGTTTAATTGAAAGATGTGGGTTTGCAAGAGAAGGTTTATATTAGGGTTTGTGAAAATCTAGTTAGGGTTTTGTGTTGTGAGACTATGGTTGTGGGATGTATTTGCCATATCAATGTTATGCTAAATCAAATTAAGTTGATAGTTTGCTTTTTGTTGATTTAAATTGTGATATTTATATAAATTGCAAACTAGGTTTTTAAAATATTTATATTTTGGTGAGATAAAATTCTAGTTAAGGTTACATGTCATTATAAATATTATATTGAGTGGTTTAATACCTTTGGTTCATGAAAATCCAAGCTAAATTGTTGTTTGCGCATTTTTGCTATAAAATTGTTAAAATTTGGGTATATTATAAACTAGAATTTTGGGGTTAATGAAATTTATTGAGATTAAATTGTGGAAATTGTTTTTATGACTTATTTAAAATATTTAATAAGTATTATGGCCGCTAGATTTGTTTAAACGTCGAGTTTTGTACTAAAACGGGTAATTTTTGCTTGATAGATTTTCGGAAAAATGGCTTTTAAGGTGAATTTGGGGTTTCTGTGAATTTTAACCTATTTTATATTATAATTAGTGTTCGTGAATGCGCAAATGAGAGTGTTAGCATGCCGGAGTTGCCAGGCGCTAGCCTGTACTTACCCGGCGAACAGCACGCGTTTCCTTCGATGGTTTGACGTTTGTACATCGACATCGAGGGTTGGTTTGGCTATTCTTGCATGCGTAGGCGATAGGTTTTGACCTATGCGTGATACGCGTGCCGATTTGATTTTCGTATGCTGTTTCGATTTCGAATTAGGTTTTAATGCGATACGGTGCATTATGATATGTAGGTACCCCATGTGGACTTCGAGACGACAAGCAAGCGTATGGCGACGTTGGCACCGGCGAGCGAGGACTAGGTGAGTAGATTTATATCTACGGGGAGAAGTCGGGTGAATGGCGTATAGCACCCCCGCAGTTCATGGTGATGTATACGAATACGTATACACACATAGTGATTATATGTATTGTTTGATGTTATCGATGACATAGATGGATTTAGGGTGTGATCGGATTAGTTTAGTGTTGCGAGACCCTAGAGTAGAGGTTGAACCACATTTACACACACACACCATACTTGCTTACATTCTTCTTTCATATGTGCTTATATGGGGTTATATTGTTATGTGTTCACATGGGTATGAGACTATGTGTTCACATAATGGATTTGAGGATAGTATTTGGGATTTGAGATGAGTCGATAAGATTTGATTGAGACCGCGAGAACGGTGATATGGCAGGATTCGTACTTGAGATACGTCCTGATGTTATAACGGATCTTGGGACGACGATACGGGTGAATAGTGTTATAAATAAAATGGTCGACATGTGATCGTGATATGAGATATGATATGCTAGGATATTGATACTAGGCCGTATTGGGCGATGTATACCCCTTGATGATGATATGTGCTGATGATATCGGTTTGTTCGAGACTGTCGATCAGTAGTCAGATCATGAGTATATTGATGACAGTAGTATTGTACTAGACATAGATCAGTAACTGGCTTATGATCTTGATAAAGAGGATACCAGGTGAATAATTTGATGAATGTGATATTGACCCGTACCCCGATTTGCGATGCCGTACGACGGATTTACGTACGAACTATATATTGATGTTTGATCCGCACTCTTGACTTGGGAATATTTGATTATAGATATGGTATCGGATGTGATGTTATCGAGACGGGATCACCGACTAATATATATGTACATATATGTATCGACTCAGATGTTAGGCGGTTTCCTTACCTTCAGTAGCCAGTTAGCTTAGCCCTTTAGTTTGTGTAGTTGTTAGACTAGATTGATATTAAATATAGATTGTTATCTTTGTGTCTAGTATTTAGCTCCCGCTCATTATTGTTGTTCGCTCCGCATCACATGCTTATATTATGTTTCATATTCTATTGTTGATATCATGCTGTTAGGACACCAGCACCATTACCGATGACGCGTATGTACCACGTACATTTACTTGCCGGCTCACACAAATTTTCATCGGTAATTGCCATGTCACAAACACTTTAGAAAATACTATTTCCTTTGACATAGGTTGTTAGCTAATAGTTTAGACATGATATTAGTATACTTGCCTTATATGCTAGTTTAGACATTGTAGTTATTACTTGCTACTCCATGCATACTGTTATTCATTGTTATGCCGCATTCATGGATTCTCATGCCTATATTCATGGTTTTACATGCTATTGATGATTTGGATTCGGATTTCAATGAGATTTTCTGGATTTGGGGGGAAAACCGCAAAACTTATATAAACTTCTTTTATCTCTTTTTAAATAAAAAGTGCGGTTTTCCCATGATGTATGAGTTGTCCACCATGAGTTTGCTGATGGATTTCGAGACCCGAGTTCGAGGAGTGGATGAACCGTCTCGGATACATGGTGGGCCCGGTATGGTACCCCGGGGCAAGAAGATCGAGTTGTTGACGATGAGCCTGGCAGGGGAGCACTACCGACCGGTGATATTACCCGACGCGTCGGATATCCGGAGGATACCGTCATAGTCTTGAGATTGATGGTAGGGGCCGGTCTGGATTGACAGCGCCCTAGATAGTGAGATTGAGATATTGAGATCCTGAGATATTGAGACATTGGGATTTATGTTTTGTGTCGATGCTAGACTATATTTATGCTGATTTCATTTATGATACCTCTTTTAAAAGTACAGAAATCTCACTAAATTTTGAAAGCAGTTTTCTTCAGTACATGCATTCTGTTCATTCATTCATACATCATCCATATGATATATTGCTACCTGAGGCACTGACACGGACACATGGGATTACACTTGTGTTAGACTTTTACCCTACCCATTGTTATAGGCTGCTGGTTATATATTAGAGGATATATTATGATCGTTGACCTAGGATTGCGTTGTTCATGCGGTTTCTGTTCGTAGATGTTTTTCTACTCACGAGTTGGCAACTCACCCCCGTTGTACCACAGTTTCTTGCAGGTTTTGCCGTACAGGTTACATTACGGCTTTACTGGCACTGCTTCTTTCGGGTGACTTGCTTGTAGATGGGTTTATTGGTATCATACCCATCATATTACTTTGTATAATATTATTCAATTGTATCTAGCAAATTCCATCAACCAAATATGTATTTATTTTTGAGATAGAGACCAGTGATGTTATTCTTCCGACCTTAGAGTCGCGCGTTATATTTCTGTGGATTTCTTGTTGTTTTGAGTTTCCTTTTGAGTTTTGATCCTCGCCCTTGGCGTTGTATATTATATTGTTTGTGTGGTTATGACCGTCGATTGACGAAGAGGTAGCTCCCGCTTGGGGATGCCTTTTTATTGATTTCGTATACTATTCATGTTGTATCCCGTTTGGGGGCCTATATTTACAAAGGAGACTCTGCCGAAATTTTCGGGAAATATTTGATGTTTTTAAAAACGCATAATTCGGCTTATGCTATTAAAACTACTTGATTTAAATTAGTTTTCCTTCACTCTACTACTTTTGTTGGTTTGGATTTCTGGGTTTTCGGTTTACTTGGATTACGTACGCCTCGAGACGTTTCGTAGTTTAAGTGCCGGTCATGTTCCGTATTTTCGGGACGTGACATTATCATCCATAAATAGATGGTCAGTCTGAGAGAACTATTCAGATCTTGGAGGATATGCTCAAAGTATGTATGCCAGACTTTGGAGGATCGTGGGAAGATCACCTATATCTTGTGGAGTTTTCATACAACAACAGCTACCAAGAAAGTATCGGAATAGTACCTTTTGCAGCACTTTATGGAAGAAAGTGTCGATCGCCATTAAGTTAGAATGACATCGGAGATAGGGAACTTCTTAGACCTGAGATGATAGTAACAACTGTTGATGTGGTTCATACTATCAGGGAAAGAATGCGCATAGCCCAAGATCGACAGAATCACTGGGCTGATGCAAAGCGCCGTCATTTGGAGTTCCAGCCGGGAGATTATGTATTTCTGAAGATATCTCCAAACCGCGGAGTGATTCAATTTGGAAGACGGGGTAAGCTAAGTCCAATGTATATTAGACCGTTCGACATACTCAAACGAGTCGGTGAATTGGCTTATCGCTTGGCACTTCGACCTTCATTGGAAGGAGTGCACAATGTGTTCCACATATCCCAACTCAGAAGGTATGTGAGTGACCCCAGCCATATTTTCGATCATTCCGATCTCACTGTACAGCCTGACTTATCTTGTGAGCAGCAACCTGTTGAGATCCTGACAGGAAAGTGAAGTCACTTCGGAACAAGGAAGTCAATTTGGTTCGAGTGATGTGGAGAAAAGACACTCCAGGAGAATCGATATGGGATAGGGAAGATGAGATGCGTGCAAGATATCCTCACTTATTTGTAAACCAGTCCTTAAAATAAATTGTAAATTTCGAGGAAGAAATTTTTGTAAGGAGGGTAGACTGTAACAACTCCAATTATTGTGTACATAAAATTGATTTAAAGTTAATGTATACTTAGGGTATTTACATTTCTTGTTATGTATTTGATTTACTTTTGAACAGTAAGAAGGAGCTTGTAGCTCATTGGTAAGACCTTGCACTGCTGAACCAAAGCACCAGAGTTCAAATCCCATCAACCACACATTATTTTTATTTTAAATTCTTTTAATCTTTTAAAGCCCAAGAGTCTACACGAGTACTACACGTAATAGGGTAAGTTACAGAATAAACAAACGGGTCCACGAGTCAAGACGAAGTGACGGGGATACGTGGTAAGTAGACGCGGCCCGACTAGGCCGACTCGGGCCGGCGACTCGCTCGACTCAGCCGACGCCGCCGGTCCGACTCAGTCGAAACCCTATTTTTCTTTACCTGTTGCGACCCTTGAACTCCCCCATAACCCCCGTATTTTTTAAATTCCCTGCACATTTACAGAGCAAATTAAAACACACATTTAATCTATTTTAATACAAAATTTTAATACACCCTTTCATTACCCTAAACCCTAATTTTTCCTATAAATACCACACCTAAAATCACCCCTCCTCACTCCCAAATCCCTGCCCAAACTCTCAAGAAAATTCCCAAGACTTTTTGTGTGCAAGTGGAGTTAGCAAAGGGCGATACTCCGACGAACTTCCGACGACGATCCGAGGAGATTCCGATGATGAAACGATGCACCGGCACCTCCCATCTCTTCCTCTTTCTCTTATCTATCTAAATAACCCATAAGTCCCTACTTCTTCCTATTTTCTCTATTCTAAAAATATTCAAAACTAAAACCCGACAGAAGCGGAGTTAATCCAACTTCCGATTCGGTTTTCCTTAAAAAGTTCTATTTTTCTTAAACACAATAATACCAAACTATTATGTCATGACCATTAAAGATTAACAAAGGCAATAGAACAAGTTTGATATCAAAATAATAATCGTAGCAAGTTTTATTCCGCTTTTATATTAAAATACCTTCATATTTCATTTCGACATACTTGAACTTTTAAAACCGTATTACCTTAGAAACTCACGAGGTAATGACCTACCTCCTCACAACACTCATATGTAACATAGCACGATGAAATTTGGGAACATAGATTTGGGAAAAGTACGATTTTACACATAACTATCTCCGACTTATAAAAACCTTTTCTACAAGATGTGTATTTTAACAAATCTTTGCAAATCCGCCTCTACAACCCATTTCGGAGAATCCATTCTGGATGGTGCGGATTATCGCATATCCTCGGGCCTAATAGAGTGAGATGCAGACCTCCGCAAGGAACATACGATTTCGAAAGAATACAATTCTCTTTAGAAAATGTGATTTCTATTATAAATAGAGCTTATATTTTTAATAAATATATATATATGTAATTAATATCAAAATATCTATTTTTTAATATTTATAATACTCCACATTTCCAAAATTCAAGGAAAACATTCCATTTAGAAGAAAATAGCATACAATTCCAATATTACAAATAAATACAATATATTATGAAATTAGGTTTTATTCACTAGAAATATCATATTGATCAAATATACATCCATGAAAACTCTAAAGACGATAATAAAATACTTGAGGTGTATTTTAAAAATTATACAAAATTATTTTACATAAAACCCCCTCAAGTTATACTAAATTACAATAAGGACCCTAGTAAATATAGGATTAAGCGGTACCAGTCTCTTGATCCTCAGGGAGCCGGAGATATGGGTGCTTGCCTATTTAAGGTAGACAACTTAATAAACGGTGCTATCAGACGGTAATTGTCTTTGAAAAAGACACGAATTCTGCCGTCCATGTACAGCAGTTACCGATAGCACCAAAACATAATTCAGGATTCAATTTCTTTTCAAATTGTCTGACTCAGACTGAGTCTCAATACAATCAATCTGACTTGAATATGATTCAAGTATATGAATCCGTCTATTCAATCCAATCAATCTATATTGACTGAACCAAACCATGTATATGATTCTCCAGTTACATCCATTTACTGATATCATGGTTTCGGCAAGTCATCCATCTATATACAATATACAATTCAAACAATACAAACAATACAATCAAGATATCGCGGGGTTTATAAGGGGTAGATTGGTATGGAAGGTGTTAGAAGTGGCACGAGACTGTAACCATAATACACCTAACCTGAATTCAATTGCCATTGTACCGTGGCTGAATGGTTCCGTGTGCTCCGTATACCTTGGTCTCCGGAATAGTGGGACTCTTCTTGTATACACTGGCATTCTTCTGTACCAAGCTACAAACAACTGCGTTAACATTAAATACAACATTATAACAATATACTCTCTATTCTGTCTACTCCATTCTTGTCTATTTACGGGACTTACCGAGCGATTTGTTCACTGATGGCATTCTCTTTCTTCTTCTTTGGAATGCCGTCAGGTGTTTCGGACTCACTGGAGATCGAGCCCACCAGCGAGGATTTAGACCAGCTAGTTTTTGACCCAGAGCTCTAGTTACTTGTACATTTCATTTCAGTACTTTCCATTTCTGTTATGCCTATGTTTAGGCATTGCTTTTCATTCCATGTATTTCCTTTTCAGATGTATTGTAAAAAAATGTTAATAAATAAAGTTGTTGTTCAATTATATCTATTGTCTCTATCTCTTATGCATTTTATTTATATTGCTTAAATATGCTCAGCGTGTTTACTTCAGAGTAAATAAGTAGCGTTCTCGTCGCGTCCTCTGCCAGTTTACTGGGAAGCGGGGCGTGACACATACCCAATTACAAATTAAACCAAGTCCCAGCTAACCAAAAACCTGATTTTGATACCAACAAAACCTTGTCACGCGCTCTTCCTAAAATACGAAAATTCGGGAACGTAAAAAAACCAACCATGCTACTTATAATAAGGAAATATCCTCCCATAGTCATATTACGGCTGTCAATCAGTAATCAAGAACAATAATATAACTTTCTATCCCTAAACATGTCCAATAACCACGATAAGTAATTACAGGAAACGATAGTGGAAGCAATAAAGATCCAAGGAATGACTAACCATCAATAAGAGCTGTATCGGTGAGATGGTACCCACTGATCGATAGTTCTGTCGAAGTACTCACGAGCTAAGTCAAGTATCTATGCCATGCAATACTCAGACGTCGGTGCGTTATAAATATGACTATAATAATAACTGAACAGTGTACTATACAGGGTGTTATGTGAAAAATAAGGTATAATTATAAACAAAATAATCACAGGGATATATCAACAGGCTGTAGGTATGTCACGTATATCCTAAAATCTGTGTTTCTAGGTTATATATCCTAACAGTATTTGAAACCAATTAATATAATTCTCATCGTAACTCAATAGTATCCCGTGCGTGCCCGGGGCCACGGTCATGATTCTCGGGGCTGAATCCAAGATATGACGCTAGGCAGTAAAACAATGTCATGTACAGATGAATGATGTCAGCATCATCATTCCGGGACACGAAGCCTGTATCGACTGATCATTCTCTGGAAAGTACCAAACTGTTGAGTTACAAGTCGGGTTTCATTATTGATTTCCCTTTTTACCCCAAGTTTCGTTTTCAAGTCAGGTATAAATAGAATGTCTACCTAACGCCAACACAGGAACAATCATGTACTGCTCTTATCTAGCAAGACAACAAGTCAGGTCAATGAGGATAACAAGTCAATATTGTTGGCATTGGCAACCAATACAGGTAACAGGTATAAGCAAGATAATAATAACAGTAACAAGATAGTAAGTCACAAGCATGTCATTGTGTACAAAACAGGTGAAATATTTACTTGTGCACACAAATCATAATAAAAGCAATACTATAATGGTCATGGTTATCTAGCCATAACGATATTGATATATGCATTATCACTTTTCAAAATATTTCTAACCATATCTCTAATAATGTTCTGCACTTGTTTATTATTTAAATTTACTGTCTCTACTAAAATAATTCGTATAAGTATTTTGCATAACTTCAGCAATTGTAACTAGTATTAATAAATGATAAATTATAGATTAACTGTTTATTGATAACAATTACGGGTATGTATTATAAATAACAAAATATAGATTGCCTTTATAAAACTATATAACGATAATAATTTGCAACTATATATATATATATTGGTATATGCAACTAGAATGTTGCAAGTTCGAAAACTTGCCTCGATCGGTCACAGAACGATAACGACACAACATGATGCGACGTACTATCCAACAATGTTCTCGGCTCGACGGTTGATCTGCAAACGAAGATGTCAATAGGTTGATCGACTGTTACTACATAGAGAATCAAGGAGACAATGGCGTCAACAATGATGAAGGTATGCAATGGCTCGGTTCAACACGACACGACATGACACGGTGCGTGGAGCGAGACAATACCGTGCTGGGCATTGCGGTGACATGGGGTTGATACGAAGGTTGTATGCAAGTGGGCACGAGCTGGGCACGAAGCGAGCATGGTGTGGCACGGTCGGGGCATAGGGATAGAACAGTCTGGGTATAGGGATGGCACGGTGGTTAGGTGTTGTGAGGCAGAGATGACAACTCCGGCGAAGGTGGAGTCAGGACAAGGGAGTAGAAGATGGAGGCAAGGCCGGGGTCAGAAGCATGGCGTCGGCTAGGTTGTGCAGGCAGGGTTCAGACGATAGTGCGGGTGATGGGATCTCGATGAGAGGAAGGAGGGTGTTGTGGCAATGGAGTAATGGTGGTAGCGAGGTAAAGGCGATGATGGGTGTTCCAGGTCGAAGGTGGTTGAGTAGGTGTGGTGGTCATGGTTGCGGTTGAAGACGGAGGAAGGAGACGGGTTCGATGAGTTTTAAGGCTCATGGATGAAGAAGAAAGAGACGGTGGTGGTGAAGACTCTCGAAGGTGAGGGGACGATGACACGGGTGGAAGGAGAAGATGATTTGGTTCTAAGTCATCGTTGTAGGAGAAGGGTTCGGCCATGATCTCGATTTGATAGGGCATGGGTTTCTGTGTTGGAGGGTTGCCGGCGGTGAGGATGAGGGATATGGTGTTGTTGATGGTGTTGGAGGAGGATGGGAGTGAGGGCGGTGATGGTGGTCGGAGTTGGAGACGGGGCGTGGCGAACGGAGAGGGAGGAAGAAGTAAGGAGCGGGAGAGAGAGGGGGGGAAGAAAGAGAGGAAGAGAGAGGAAGAGAGTTTTGTTATATATAAAAATATATAAAATATAAACTAGTATATATATAGTTTAGTGTATGTAACATATTATAGTTAATAGTATAAAAGATAATATCAAACTATAACCAAAGTTCATCAAAATGTATTTTGGAAAATAGGGCTTATATGTAATCTTTTAAACCGTAATGCAAATGATATAACTCAAATATCCTATATCCCTTTACTTAAGATTTAAAAGGGTTTTAAATGTATTATAATTTTAAGAAATATTCGATATTTTGTTTTCATAAGATTTAAACGTAATAGATAAAACCAAAATAAGATATGGGATGATTAACCATGTGATGGCAGTTAACAAAATATATTTTATTCTCAACTTGTGGATACTAAAAGATATATGATGATCTAGATATATGATATATATATACACACATTCAGTTTACTGATAAATATTAGATATAATCTAGCACCAAACTGGGTTTCACACATGCGGGCCGGGTTGGATAACTATCTTTACTGTTCGAATCAATAGCAATCCAAATGAATAAAATAGAAGAAATATAAAGTAAGTGTTAAAATAATAACTAATATTGTATAAACGTACTAGAGTGTTACAGCTGCGGTCGCCGGAGGTATATATCGCACTTCAATTTTCGTTAATTCTTGATTTTTAAATACTGTTTTGTCTTGATATTACTTGTCTTGATATTTCTTATAGATGCATGGCAGCCCCACCCCAGGAGGGGGACTCGAGGGCCGAATCAGTCCCACAGGCTGAGGCCCGATAAAGGTAGGGGAGGCTCCATTCCCCATCTTCTTTACCTCCGATTATCACTATACCGGCGATTATGCCGAGAGGTTCGGCTGGTATATGAGGGATGAGAACCACATCCAAAAGAAATATCTTCTTTATGTTGAGTGCGGCGATCAGCACCGGCACTCCTTTGCCCTCTTCTGGTATCAGGCTCGGATATTCATTTGACTTATCAAGTAAAATTTTTATTATTTAACACTTATAGTTTAATTATATTATTTTCTTGTATTTGCACCTGCATTACGACTTTCAGTCTGTATCCGACTCTAATCATCCTAATAGAGTGCTCGATCTTCATGCTCTTTACTTGGGCCTCATGAATAACATGCAATCTAAGATTCGATATAATATAAACGAGCTGAAGATCGATTCCTACATGCTATGGCTGGTGAACACCCAGACGGAGAGAGCGGCTCTCCTACATTCTCCGGCTTTTACCAGATTCGACGTAGATACATGGCCTCTCTTATGCCGTATTATGAGTCTGGATGGGAACAGGTTTGTAATTTAAATTTAATTCATTGTTTAGTATATAATTTATTTTTTTGTGTTGCTTAATTAGAAAACTAAATCTGATTGTGTTGTGCAGAAGTCCAATCAAAATAAGAAGAATATGAAGTCGGCGAAGAGGGGTCGTCCCACTTACACAGATGGCTCGAGGAACATTACTCATGCCATGGAGGCATCAGTAAATTATGATAGATCTATTTTGATATAATACAATATTAAGAGTTTTTTTTTATAATATATGCAAATTTTTGGCGAATTGCAGAGAGATCAGACCCTGATGCAGGGTGGTACACCGAGCATGTTAACCGCGTATCTTGCCATCCACCGCACTTCGACAGATCCCGCCATGAGTGAGCTTCAATTTCCCGACACTGCTACCTAGGAGTAATGCATAAGTTTTAATATTTATGCTAATTCGAATAAATATTTTGTTTTGATAATTTCAAATTTAGATGATATATATATTTATGTTTTAATGCTTAATGTGGGTGTAGGAGCGGGTGGTGGAGCAAGCGGAGGTATCGGGGATCGATTTCAGTGGACAGACCGATCCGGTCATACTGAACCCAGTCTTAGAAGCCACATACAGAGGGCACCGCGGAGCTTGGGAGAGAGGCCGGAGACTTGGTCCTAGCAGAGCCTATATGAAGTTGGCCTTCACTCCGGCGGTTACTTCCCCTACCCCCTGTGAGCGATGTCTGAAGCATGATATTGCTGCATTGAAGAATACTGTCGAAGAGTTGAAAGAGATGTTGGTCCGTATATTACTTATTAGTAAAATATTATATCACATTATAGATAGTAGCATATGCAATATTAGTAGTCTGAGCTTATTTGGTTTTAGACTTAAGTTTGATTAATCAAACTTGCATAAAACTATCTAATTAAACTGAACTCTATAATTATAATCATGCCACATCTTTCTTAATTTTGGAGTTTAAAAAGTTATGATTATCCAAACTCAAAACTTGAAAAGAAAATATTGTTTTGTAAATTAGATAACTCTAAAACCAAGCATCCAATCAAAGCTAAATAATTAAGAAGAGATACAGGCTTACAAGTTAAAGCAAGTATCATTTTTACCTCCACTTAAAATAAACTACGGTTTTCCAAGCTAGATATCCAAATTAGGCCTAAGTCCCTAGGTATTCTTAGATTGGGGGGAAAAAGCATAAACTTGAATGTGTGCAATTTCAACATGTATAAATTCTTATACATAACATATAAATTTCAAGAGAACATCTGGAATCTCAACAAAATATATATAAATTCACGGTTCCACAATAATCCGATAATTATACGAATTCGACTAAAATCTAATACACCGTTCTTACTCGTTTATTACACAAACACAAAATTTTATAGATTCGGAAGGCTATTTCGTCCGTGGCTCCACATGCCTCTCTTTCGGCTGCGGCTCCGCAAGCCACTATCTCGGTTGCGGCTGCGCAGGCCACTCCTATAGCTCCACAGCCCACCCAGACTCCTGCACAAAGCACTCAGATTCCTGCATAGACCGCTCTTTCATTAATCGAGTTTTTGACGACCCAGGGCTGCACAGAAGAGCAGATGCACCAGATTACGATGATTATTAGAGGTAGAGGAGCTGGACCAAGTTAGGATAAGTTTGTTTATATTTTTGAGGATGCATGTACTTATTTGATACATATTGTATGTTTTGGACAATATCGGTAGTTGTTTGGATGTTTACGATGATGTTAGATTGATTTCATATTCTGTTTGCTTATTTATTTTATATATTATGCGTGAGATGTTATTTATGAATATTTTTGCATTCGGCTATATGATATATATTGTAGGGTGTTTTTCGTAACCCCATTGAGATGGGAATACGCGCACGCTTGTCAGGCGTACTACAGATTCCCCCTGCCTAGGGTAGGCCGGGGATTATTGATTGTAGGGATCCGAATCTCCGGCAGCCGCGGACTAAGCTGCCGTTAATTACCCCTTGCCTTTGGAGCGAGAGAACCTCCAATTGACGGGTTAAACTGGCCATGCGGACTCAATGTGTAGTGTACGTGTGTTGTGTTTTGAAAGGGTTTTTTTGATGTATCGGGAGCCACGAAGAGTTTTTACGGGGGTCCCGCTACCCGGATAGCGGGCTAGGGGTCAAGGGGGCTAGTATCGTGGTGTATATGTGTGTGTACATATGTATGCATATGTATATATATATATATATATATATATGTATGTATATATATATGTATGTATGTATATATATATGTGTGTGTGTGTGTGTGTGTGTGTATTTATATATATATATATATATATATATATATATATATATATATATAAACGAGGGGGGAAAGGCATCCAAAGGATGCGTGGGGCCAGCGCCTTGAGCGCTGTGCGCTTAGATGCTGTGCGCTTAAACGCAAGCGCGCCACGTGTCGGCACGTGGGCGCTTTGCGCTCGAGCGCTGGGCGCTGGAGCGCAAGCGCGCCACGTGTCGGAACGTGGGCGCTTTGCGCTCGAGCGCTGGACGCTGGAGCGCAAGCGCGCCACGTGTCGGCACGTGGGTGCTTTGCGCTCTTGCGCAGGGCTCTTGAGCGCAAGCGCACCACGTGTCGGCACGTGGACGCTTTGCGCTCGAGCGCTGGGCGCTGGCGAGAAAAGGGGCTTTTAGTCCCAGAAATAGGGTTTAGAGTGGAGTTAAACTCCTAAAAATGTTTTGTTTGAGGAAATGGGTTCTTCATCTTCCTCCTCTGTTGGCGGGATCAAGAGATGTGGGATCTAAAAATCTCTTTTTTTGAGTTCTAATGACAGATCCAAGTTCCCCTTTATGGGTTTTGTGGTGAAAAACTATTTAGTTTTGGGAAAGGGAGAGTAAAACTCTTGATTTAATTCACAAAAAAAGAAGAAGGTTTGAAACCTTCAGAAAAGGGAAAGAGGCAGAAACCCTAGGTTTTTGAGAGAATGAAAAGTATTACTTTATTCATCATCATGTTGCCTTATATAGGTTTACATATTTACATATAGCCCCTTGGGCTTCATAAAATGGCATTTTGCCTATCCCATGGCTCATGTGCCATTTCATTTTTTGCACATAAGCCATGGGCTTACAAAATATTGGCTTTATGCCCATTTTGCATACATTCATGTATAAAAAATTACATAAAAATTATTTATTACATGGTTTTTATGTTGGAATGGAGGAGGCTGGCCGCGGGCTTGACTTTGGCATGGGCCCGCTTGACCTGGGCTTGGGCCCACCTGGTTTGGGGTTGACCTTGACTTTGACTTGGTCAACCGGGGTGCAAATTTTGACCCTAACAAAGTGCCCCCCATCAATGAATGCACACCATGCATACGAGTTGTGTGCATGAAATTGATGGATCTCGAAGCTGGACTTCGAGGTGGAACATCATTCCAGGGGCGGAGCATCATCCCAAGGAGCATAATTCCCGGGGTTCGGAGCATCATTCCGATTTGCGGAGCATAATTCCAGGGTCGGAGTATCCCTCTGAGAGCATGATTCTCGGGGATCGGAGCATCATTCCGATTTGCAGAGCATAATTCCTGGGATCGGAGTATCATTCCGATGAGCGGAGTATGATTCCAGGGATCGTAGCATCATTCCGATGAGCGGAGCATGATTCCAGGGATCGGAGCATCATTCCGATGAGCGGAGCATGATTCCAGGGATCGGAGCAGCATTCCGATGAGCGGAGCATAATTCCAGGGTTCGGAGCATCATTCCGAAGGGCGGAGCATGATTCCAAGGATCGGAGCATCATTCAGAAGAGCGGAGCATGATTCCAGGGGATCGGAGCATCATTCCGATGAGCGGAGCATGATTCCAGGGGATCGGAGCATCATTCCGATGAGCGGAGCATGATTCCAGGGTTCGGAGCATCATTCCGAAAGGCGGAGCATGATTCTAGGGATCGGAGCATCATTCCGATGAGCGGAGCATCATTCCGATGAGCGGAGCATGATTCCAGGGGATCGGAGCATCATTCCGATGGGCAGAGCATGATTCCAGGGATCGGAGCATCATTCCGATGAGCGGAGCACGACTCCAGGGATCGGAGCATCATTCCGATGAGCAGAGCATGATTCCAGGGATCGGAGCATCATTCCGATGGGCGGAGCATGATTCCAGGGATCGGAGCATCATTCCGAAGAGCGGCAGACATTCTGACCGAAGCATGATTTCGATGCAGAGGTAGATTCCTAGGCGAAGTATAATTCTGACAAGGAAGGAAAGTATTCCGAGGCGAAGCATTGATTTCGACACGGGGTATATTCTGAGACGGAGCATGATTCCGGCGCAGAGCTTGTTGGCTAACTTGATTCCGAGATGAAGCATAATTTTGATAGGGAAGGCAGGTACACCGAGGCGAAGCATCATTTCGACACGGGATGCATTCTGAGACGAAGCATAATTCCGACACAGAGCTTGCTGGTTGACTTGATTCCGAGGCGGATCATAATTCCGACGAGGAGGTTATTGGTTGATTCCGAGCCGAAGCATAATTCTGACAGGGAAGGCAAGTACACCGAGTCGAAGCATCATTTCGACACGGGGTGCATTCTGAGACGAAGCATAATTCCGACGCAGAGCTTCCTGGTTGACTTGATTCCGAGGCGGAGCATAATTCCGACGAGGAGGTCGTTGGTTGATTCCGAGACGAAGCATAATTCCGACAGGAAAGGAAAGTACACCGAGGCGAAGCATCATTTTGACACAGGGTGCATTCTAAGACGAAGCATAATTCCGACGCAGAGCTTGCTGGTTGACTTGATTCCGAGACGGAGCATAATTCCGACGAGGAGGTCATTGGTTGATTCCGAGCCGAAGCATAATTCCGACAGGGAAGGCAGGTACACCGAGGCGAAGCATGATTTCGACACGGGGTGAACATTCTGAGACGAAGCATGATTCCGATGCAGAGCTTGTTGGTTGACTTGATTCCGAGGTAGAGCATAATTCCGATGAGGAGGTCGTTGGTTGATTCCGAGCCGAAGCATAATTCCGACAGGGAAGGAAGATACACCAAGACGAAGCATGATTTTGACACAGGGTGCACATTCTGAGACGAAGCATGATTCCGACGCAGAGCTTGTTGGTTGACTTGATTCCGAGGCGGAGCATAATTCTGGCACGGAAGGTAGATATCCCGAGGCGAAGCATGATTTCGACACGGGGTAAATTCTAGGACGGAGCATGATTCCGCCGTAGAGGTTGTTGGTTTGATTTGATTTGGGTTGACATCAGCATCGCTACACTGGAATATGGTACCAGGAGCGAATCATCATTTGTCATGACAGGATTTGGGGATTTTGGTTTTGGTTTGGCATCAGTATAGCTACACTGGAATATGGTACCAGGAGCAAATCATCATTTGCGTTTGCTTATTAGGAAACGATGGCTTAGGAGACAGGTTTTAGGTCCTTATCACCTAAGACTTTTCAATTTTGTGAGCCGTAAGAGTCTCACAAAGCATTTTCTCCCTACGGGTCGTAAGGATCCCGTAAGTGCATTTTCTCCTTAGGAGTCATGGGGACTCCTTAGTGTGTTGCTTCTTTGTGAGTCGTAAGGATCTCAAGCGGGAGTTTTCTCCTCACAAAGTCGAGAGAACTTTGTGAGTGCATTTCGTTCCCTTTTTCACGAGTTTGCGCCCTTTCGGGTTTTCACAAACTCGCCGGCAGTCCTGCTGTTTTTACTCACGGAGCCCTTTCGGGTTTTCATCCGTGCCCATTTTGCTTGTGGACATACCTTCTTCTTTTTTCTTCTTCTCTTTTTTTTGAATCTTCCCTGCCGGTGGGACTTTGAATGTGATCTCGCCGGTAGGACTTGGGAGAGATTGGGATCGTTTCACGCCTGTGGATTGTATACGGTTTTGCAGGATGTATGATCCAGACCGTAGGGCCGGAAAAATTTTGGGACTTTGTTGGCGTCTGCATCGCTGCACTGGAATATGGTACCAGGAGCGACTCATCATTCACCGTTGTGGTATGGGATTTGGAATTTGGTCGGCGTCTGCATCGCTGCACTGGAATATGGTACCAGGAGCGATTCATCATTCGCCACTTGGGGATTAGGATTTGGAATTTGATTGGCGTCTGTATCGCTGCACTGGAATATGATACCAGGAGCGACTCATCATTCGCCATTTGGGGATTGGAATTTGGAATTTGGTTGGCGTCTGCATCGCCACACTGGAATATGGTACCAGGAGCGACTCATCATTCGCCACTTGGGGATTGGGGAGCGATGGCTTAGGAGACAAGTTTAGATACCTATCTCCTAAGGCTTTTCAATTTTATAGGCTGTGAGGGTCCCATAAAAGCATTTTCTCCCTACGAGTCGTAAGGATTCCGCAGGTGTATTTTCTCCTTAGGAGTCGTGCGGACTCCTAAGTGTGTTTTTCCTTTATGAGTCATAAGGATCCCACAAAGGTTTGTTCTCCTCATGAATCGTGAGGACACATGAGTGGGTCTTCTCAGTTGAGCATAATTCCAAGGGCGGAGACCGGCCGCGTAAATGGTGATTGCGGTGGGGGATGGGTATGATGAGAATTATTTGAGCCCGTGGATTGTATACGGTAGTCAATTTGGGGACTGGCCGTAGGGCCGGAAGAATTTTGAGAAACTGGATTTTGGTTGGCGTCTGCATCGTTGCACTGGAATATGGTACCAGGAGCGACTCATCATTCGCCGTTGTTTTGTTTTTTTGTTTTTGTTTTCGTTGTTTGTTTTGTTTTATCGTGATTGCTCTATCATTTCAGCTTTTCTTGTCGCGAAGATCGCGATTGCCCTATCATTTCGGCTTTTATTCGCGGTTGCCCCATCATTTCGGCTTTATTTTACTCGCTGATTTTTATTGCGAGTTGCCCCATCATTTCGGCTTTTCTTTATTTTTCTTTTATTTACACATTTTTTTATTTACACATATATTTTTTTTTCATTCCCAGTTTAACGACTTAGAGGTCGATTATTCCCAGTTTAGTGACATGGTGGTCAATTGTTCCCAGTTTAATGACGTGGTGGTCGACTGTTTTCAGAGAAAGGCAGATGACTGAAAGAATGAGTTTCACGAAGAACTTCGGTCCTCGTTTGTATGAAATTGGCAGTCGCAGCTGGCCTGTTTGTTAACATGCTTTTGGACAGTTCTATCTCTCCTGCCTTGTATTGCTTTTCGACCCAATCTTTAAAGATGAAACAGTCCTCAATGGCATGACCTATCACTCTGTGATAGGGGCAGTATTTGGGGTCGTCGGTCATATTCGCTTCCTGCGGTCTTTTTGACTCTGGCAGTTGTAGACCGTTCCTCAGGGCGTCTTTGAATATTTTACGGATTTTGTCCCTTCTGAAGGAATAGACCTTATCCAGCTTCTCTTTCAGTGGAGATTCTCCTCCCACTCCGAACACTGGCTTCCGAGGCTGGTTGGCATTAGGCCCGCTCAACCCTTGCTTATTTCGGTTGGCCGAGAAAGATTCAGAATCGTCGGAATTTCCGTCTTTGCGATTATCGTCCTTTCGATTTCTTCAGGACCTATTGTTATTTTGGGAATCCGAGGAGGACTCCTGCTTTGAGCGCTCCAACATCTGGACTTTTCTGGTCAGCTCTTGGAATATTTCGAGACCCGCGGTACATAGAAATGGGGCCATCCAATTGTTGAGATTTCCGATGAGGAGACTGACAGATTGGTCCTGCTCTATCGGCGGTTCGCATTTGACGGAAAGATTGCGCCATCGGGTTATAAAATTTGTGCTGCTTTCGTTGTTCTTTGGCTTGGTCCTTACGAGGTCGGAGATGGTGATCTTATCGCTAACGCTCATGAACCTCTGCCAAAACAGAGACTCCATTTGGACGAAAGTTGTGACGGAGCCATCCGGTATGCTCGCGTACCAGTCGAAAGCAACATCGGCCAAGCTATTAACGAACTGGCGGAGGAGAAGCGTGTCATTGCCCCCAGTATTCCCGCATGAGGCTTTAAAGTAGGCGATGTGCTGATTCGCATTTCCCGTCTCATCGAATCTTCCGAATTTGGGGATGACATAGCCGCTAGGAAATTCTACCAGATCATACTGACCAAGATATGGTCTCCCACTACTGCTGATATCTTTTTGCTCTTCGGCTTCAGCTACCAATGATTTGACTTTGTTGGTAACCAAATCCATGATTTGATCTTGAGTTAGCGGGCTACTGTCATCGGTAGCCAAGACATTTCTTGAAATAGGATGCGACTGGCTTTCGTGCGGTCCGCCCACCTTTGGATTTGGGGGAATATGCGTCGGCTGTCTCGGGACACCGTTTCCCTGTTCATGAGCAGAGCCCTGCGCTTGATTGGGCAGATGAGAGGCAATTTGGGCCGTAAGCCGTAGGACGACATTTGTCAAGTCGTCGATCTTTGAGTAGAGCTGTTTTCGGAGCTCTTGAAGAAGTTACTGCTCTGCTGTCTTAGGATGGAAAGTTAGCTCATCTTCGCTTTCCGAGCCCGACTCCTCATGAACTGAGGGCTCTTTCTGCCTATCAGCCTCATTGGGAGAATTTTCATCACCCTCCGGAGGATGCTGGTCTTGAGAAGAGACAGCTATATTCACACCAGGTTGGATTTGAGATGTAATGGCCCCATCCTTGCTTTTGCTGTGAAGGTTGTCGCAGGGACGCGTGCCCACCATATAGATGGTGTGGATAACACATTCAGCCATCCCTTCATCTTTGGCGGGGTAACCCTGTTCCTCGAACCTCATGAGGTTCAGGCTAGCAGGAGCCCTAACCTTTTTGTTAGCTCTATACCTGAGCCTTTTCTGCCTCATCTTCTCAATTTTAAGGGCTGGGCGGGCATCCATTTCCTGGGAAGCCCCTGTGAGTCGATTAGCGGGGAGCTTAAAGAAGACACCCGATTGAGCAGTTGTTAGGGGCACTGCCGGAGCTCGCTCGAGAGGCCTTGTTGCTTTATTGGTGTCGATGGCCTTGCCCCCGGCCGGGGCCAAGGAGAGCCGCTCAAACACCGACTTGCGTTTGAGTTGGGGCGCCTTCGAGACCACCACATTTGGCCTCTTGCCTTTCGAGACCAGTTTGTCTGTCACCGGGGCTTGAGGAGCTGGGATGGCACCAACAGGCATGAACATAATAGAGCTGAATGGTAGCAGCGGCTCCTCCCATTGTCGCCCGAGACTGGCCGGGAGGACCGTCCTGGAGTCCATCTTCATCGTGTATGAGATGCAAGCCGTATTGAGAGCTGAGCAGGTTTTTGGAGACATCGTTGAGAAGTGATTGCTTGAAAACCTGCATGAAAGGGCGTTATTTTAGTATAAATACCGATATGTATATTGATTGAGTTCGCATGAATGCTTAACTCGAAATATGGGAAGAGAGATGGTCCCACCGGGCGTGCCAGAATCTGTAGGGTGTTTTTCGTCACCCCATTGAGATGGGAATATGCGCGCGCTTGTCAGGCGTACTACAGATTCCCCCTGCCTAGGGTAGGCCGGGGTTTATTGATTGTGGGGATCCGAATCTCCGGCAGCCGCGGACTAAGCTGCCGTTAATTACCCCTCGCCTTTAGAGCGAGGGAACCTCCAATTGACGGGTTAAACTGGCCATGCGGACTCAATGTGTAGTGTACGTGTGTTGTGTTTTGAAAGGGGTTTTTGGATGTATCGGGAGCCACGCAGAGTTTTTACGGGGGTCCCGCTACCCAGATAGCGGGCTGGGGGTCAAGAGGGCTAACAGCCCCCTTGCGGGGTGCGGGGCAGGGCCCTGTTAGAAATTTTTTTCTAACAGGGACAGTGTCGTGGTGTATGTGTGTGTGTGTGTGTGTGTGTGTGTGTGTGTGTGTGTATATGTATATATGTAGATATATAAGAGAAAGAAAAGGCATCCAAAGGATGCGTGGAGCCAGTGCCTTGAGCGCTGTGCGCTTAGGTGCTGTGCGCTTTAGCGCAAGCGCGCCACGTGTCGGCACGTGGGCGCTTTGCGCTCGAGCGCAGGGCGCTGGTGAGAAAAGGGGCTTTTAGTCCCAGAAATAGGGTTTAGAGTGGTGTTAAACTCCTAAAAATGTTTTGTTTGAGGAAATGGGTTCTTCTTCTTCCTCCTCTGTTGGCTGGATCAAGACATGTGAGATCTAAAAATCTCTTCTTTTTGAGATCTAATGATAGATCCAAGTTCCCCTTTATGGGTTTTGTGGTGAAAAACTATTTAGTTTTGGGAAAGGGAGAGTAAAACTCTTGATTTAATTCACAAAAAAAGAAAAAGGTTTGAAACCTTCAGAAAGGGGAAAGAGGCGCAAACCCTAGGTTTTTGAGAGAATGAAAAGTATTACTTTATTCATCATCATGTTGCCTTATATAGGCTTACATATTTACATGTAGCCCCTTGGGCTTCATAAAATGGCATTTTGCCTATCTCATGGCTCATGTGCCATTTCATTTTTGCACATAAGCCATGGGCTTACAAAATATTGTCTTTATGCCCATTTTGCATACATTCATGTATAAAAAATTACATAAAAATTATTTATTACATGGTTTTTATGTTGGTATGGAGGAGGCTGGCCACGGGCTTGACTCACTAGTAAAATAGGGGGTTGCCCCTACGGATATTGAAATCCGTAGGGGCAGATTTAACTAGGCCCTACGGATTAATCCATAGGGCTAAAAGGTTGCCCCTACAGGCCCAGACGTCCAAGAATAAAAATATTAATTCTTAATTTGGTGTTTGCCCCTATGGAGCCGCAAACCAAGGACCTACGGACAAATCCGTAGGGGCAACTAAATATCGATTTAATAAAGGCACAGATCGATCGCCTACGCTCACTTTCTTCCTCTCTCTCTCGATCGCGTGCGAAAAAAATCCCCAAATCGCCACGCCGTTCTCGTCATCGCCACCGCCGTTCTCCTCGTCGCCACCGCCGTTCTCGTCGCCACCGCCGTTCAGGTGAGTAAATCTTTAGGTAAATTAAAGAATTTTTTGATTATTTTGGGCTTAGGGTTCATGGCTGGGTCTGGGGTTGCGCGCACGAGTTGGGGTTCGGCAGGGGTCGCGGTCGGGGTCGGGGTCGGGGTCGGGGTTGGGGTTAGGGTTAGGGTTGGGGTTCGGCTGCTGCTGGGGCTGGGGCTGGGGTTAGGGTTTGCCTAAGGGTTGGTGTTGGGGTTTAGCTGGCCGCGCTGGGGTTAGGGTTAGGTTGGGGCGGGGCTGGGCTGGGGCTGGGGCTGGGGCTGTGGCTGTGGCTAGGGTTAGGTTGGGGTTAGGGTTAGGTGGATTGATGACAACAAAATACCATAATTTATAACTATATTACTCATCTAATGTGTATGGCATGTGAAAGCTAGATGAAGGTCGAGGCAAGCACAACAAATTTGTTGGATGGGACAATGTCAATAGGAGCTCAATGCTATTTGGAAAAATAATAATTCAAAGACATAGTGAAGTTTCCGATTGGTGGCATGGACTAGTTTGATGTATGTAGTTGGTTTGATTTATGAAAAAATGGAGAGACAACATGCATGTATGCATATAGGTAACATCTGCCAATATGCCATATCCAGACCGCAATCTATTTTTGCCTATTGGCTAATATGAAAATATCGGCCCGCGTATATGACATAATCAAAGTTGTTAAATCTTGATACGGTTTGTGTTTCGTTTTTTTATTTATCAGTTCTATCAATGCTGCGTATAACACTTTATGATATCAGTATCCTACATTTGTAGTTTTAATTGTTGATTGTTATAGATGAATACCATTGCAATAATAGTTTTTGGTTGATAAATGCTATTGCAATGTAGGATGATCAGTTCTATCAATCTTGATCTCAATAGTTTAAAATCATGTTACACATACAACACGAATGCACAACAAACGCATAATTAGATAGCGATTCGAGATATTCAGGTTAAAACCAATATATGATACTCGATGATAATATGAAACCTTCATATTCCCATCGATACTCATATATGAAACTAAAAGCGCCACTTAGTCCCCGTCTATCGGTTAACATACGTGCGATGCTCGTCGTGACCTAGAACTATACGAAAGTTGTTAAATATCGGACAATATAGCTCGATACTAACAACCGTCTCATAGTCTACGCGACGAGAAAATTCAATCGTATGGTAACCCATAGATTTATCCCATGTGGACAAGTTAAAAATGTATAAAGCAAACGCCTTCATTCACTTGTGTTTTCATCCGTTTCGAGATATTTCGTCGGTACCTTTCCGCTGGTTCTCCGTGTACAAAGATAGATTAGATGTTCATTTCAACGTTGTTTCACAGCTTTGAAATGATTATCTATTCTATTATAGTGTACTCGGAGAACAGCGGGGAGGAGTAGCCGAAATTTACTCGAAACGGTTGAAAGCACAAGTGATGGGCGTTCGCTCTATACATTCTTAATGGGATAGAAGCCTACCCCCGACAGCCGGAACATACACATACAACAAGAATATACAACAAACGCATAATTAGAGAGCGATTCGAGATGTTCGGGTTAAAACCAATATATGATACTCGATGATAATATGAAACCTTCATATTCCCATCGATACTCATATATGAAACTAAAAGCGCCACTTAGTCCCCGTCTATCGGTTAACATACGTGCGATGCTCGTCGTGACCTAGAACTATACGAAGGTTGTTAAATATCGGATAGTATAGCTCGACACTAACAACCGTCGTATAGTCTACGCGACGAGAAAATTCAATCGTATGGTAACCCATAGATTTGTCCCGTGTGGACAAGTTAAGAATGTATAAAGCAAACGCCTTCATTCACTTGTGTTTTCATCCGTTTCAAGATATTTCGTCGATACCTTTCCGCTGGTTCTCCGTGTACAAAGATAGATTAGATGTTCATTTCAACGTTGTTTCACAGCTTTGAAATGATTATATATTCTATTACAGTGTACTCGGAGAACAGCGGGGAGGTGCTGCCGAAATTTACTCGAAACGGTTGAAAGCACAAGTGATGGGCGTTCGCTCTATACATTCTTAATGGGATAGAAGCCTACCCCCGACAGCCGGAACACACACATACAAACGCATAATTAGAGAGCGATTCGAGATGTTCGGGTTAAAACCAATATATGATAATATGAAACCTTCATATTCCCATCGATACTCATATATGAAACTAAAAGCGTCACTTAGTCCCCGTCTATCGGTTAACATACGTGCGATACTCGTCGTGACCTAGAACTATACGAAGGTTGTTAAATATCGGACAGTATAGCTTGATACTAACAAACGTCGTATAGTCTACGCGACGAGAAAATTCAATCGTATGGTAACCCATAGATTTGTCCCGTGTGGACAAGTTAAGAATGTATAAAGCAAACGCCTTCATTCACTTATGTTTTCATCCGTTTCGAGATATTTCGTCGGTACCTTTCCGCTGGTTCTCCGTGTACAAAGATAGATTAGATATTCATTTCAACGTTGTTTCACAGCTTTGAAATGATTATCTATTCTATTATAGTGTACTCGGAGAACAGCGGGGTGGTGCTGCCGAAATTTACTCGAAACGGTTGAAAGCACAAGTGATGGGCGTTCGCTCTATACATTCTTGATGGGATAGAAGCCTACCCCCGACAGCCGGAACACACACATACAAACGCATAATTAGAGAGCGATTCGAGATGTTCGGGTTAAAACCAATATATGATAATATTAAACCTTCATATTCCCATCGATACTCATATATAAAACTAAAAGCGCCACTTAGTCCCCGTCTATCGGTTAACATACGTGCGATAATTTATTCTTTTCAACGAAAAACGCACACACAAAGCATATACACGGATTTTCTCCTTTGTCAGTAACTATCCCGTTCTTATATTTCTCAATATAGTCAGCATAACCTACAATTTATATGTTATTCAGTCTAACATGGCCCATGAGTACGTCAGAGTTAAGGACTGGATGTATGTGGATTGGAAACAACGTATGCAACCTAAGTTTATCGCAGGAGTTGCTGCTTTCCTTGAATTTGCACGCGCACATAATAAGATCATAATAGAGAAGATTCTCTATCCATGCGATAGATGTGGCAATAAGTACTGGCAGAATGTAGAATTGGCAGAGCTTCATATTGTAAAACATGGGTTTACTAGACTTTATTCAACTTGGAAATATCACGGGGAAGGAGAAGAATGCGGTACTGCGGTAGAAGAAGAAGGAGAACACGATAATGCGGCAGGAGAAGAAGAAGAATTCGGTAATACGGCAGGAGACGGAAATTTATTTCCATCAGAAGAAATGGAGGATATGGTAGAGACTGCCCTAGGTGAATCTATTCGTACCGAAGATGACATTTCTTCCGGTCAAGGACCGCGTGCGGATAAATATGAAAATTTCATGAATGATGCTAGGATACCAATTTATGAGAATGCGAAGTATTCCACCCTCTCATGGTTCGTCCAACTTTTCCAGATTAAGTGCCTAAATGGATGGAGCAACAAGTCATTCACAATGCTTCTTTTGTTCTTGAAAGATTCTATGCCTCCGGGAAATAATGTGCCCGAAAGCTGGTATGAAGCCCAGAAGTTGATGTCTGATTTGGGTCTAAAGTGCGAGAAGATTCAAGCATGTCCTAAAAATTGCGTGTTGTACTGGAAAGAGAATTCAGATTTGAAAGAGTGTCCAACATGCGGAGAGGCCAGGTATAAGCCGAAAGATTCTGATAAGAAGCCTGATATACCTGTGAAGATAGCACGATACTTTCCTATAACACAGAGGCTACAGAGGCTATTCAGGTGCAAGAAAACAGCCGAGACAATGATTTGGCATCACCGTGCTCCTCCAAGCGAAAATGGAAAAATGAGCCATCCAAGAGATTCACCGGCATGGAAGGATTTCGATAGGAGGCATGCAATATTCAGTAGCGATCTTCGCAATGTCCGGCTCAGACTGGCTACCGATGGCTTCTGCCCATTCAACTATATGGCTGGAAGTCACAGTACATGGCCCGTTGTAATGATAATTTATAATCTGTCGCCTTTGTTGGCTATGGACCAATCATACTTTATGATGCCTCTTCTTATCGACGGACCAAACTCACCGGGGAACAATATCGACGTCTATCTCCGACCTCTGATCGAGGAGCTGAAAACTTTGTTCATTGATGGTGTAGAGACATATGATTCAAACACAAATACAACCTTCATACTGCGTGCGGCTTTAATGTGGACAATTAATGACTTTCCTGCGTATGGAATGCTATCAGGTTGGTCCGTACATGGTCACAAAGCATGTCCTCATTGCCATGAACACACAACATCAAAAATTTTGAATTTTAGCAGGAAAGTTTGTTATTGCGGCCATCGACGTTTTCTGCCTCCAGACCACCCCTATAGGTTAGACACGGTTCACTTTGATGGTCATCAGAAGCTTCTTGGACCTCCATCCCCATTGTCCGGAGAGGACGTGACTGCTAAATGGGATGGTTACAATAACGTGACCTTCGGGATGGATCCGACGAAACAGGTCAAACCACAATATTGGAACAAGTTAAGCATTTTCTTCGAGCTTCCGTACTGGTCTACAAATTCAGTGCATCATTGTCTGGACGTCATGCATATAGAGAAGGGAGTATCAGAGCATATACTTAACTTGCTTCTGTGTAAAGACGGGAAATCGAAAGACAACATGAATGCTCGGATGGATCTACAAGAGTGGGGAATAAGAAGTGAACTGCACCCTAAACCGGTAGCGGGTAAACCGGGCAAGTTTGTACTTCCTAATGCCGCTTATCATATGTCACAACCGGAGAAGAAAAGATTCCTGCAGGTGTTGCATGATTTGAAAGTCCCTACAGGTTTCTCAGGATCATTCAGCAAGAAAATAAAAATTGTGAAGGGCAAGATCGATGGGCTGAAAAGTCATGATCACCATGTTATCGTGGAGCACCTTCTTCCATTAGCCCTCAGGACTTCTCTCTCCGACTCGGTTGGTCTAGTAATCAACAACCCATGTTGTTTTTTCAGGGAGTTGTGTACTAAAACACTGGAGGTTGCGACGTTGGATAAACTAGAAAATTCTATTGCGTTGATACTTTGCAAGTTTGAGCATATTTTCCCACCGTCATTCTTCGATATCATAATACACTTGACGGTTCATCTTGCAACTGAGGCGAAGTTAGCCGGACCGGTACAATATCGATGGATGTATCCCCTCGAGAGGTACGTGTAATTTTTCGTTTCGCGCAATTTATAAATTTATTGTTGTCCTGTATGCCCGTATTTATTTATTCAACATATTCTCATTAGGTACCTTTACACTCTTAAGAAGTATATACGCAATAAAAATCGACCAGAGGGTTCTATCATGCAAGGTTATCTTTTTGATGAAGCAACAACATTTTGTTCCCGCTATCTGGACGAGAACATTGAGACAAGGCTTAACCGACCACGAAGAATTCAAGACAGGCCATATGGTAAAGCCGAGTATAAGAGGGTAGACACTATATTTATCAACAAGATATACCGGTTTATCTTGCTTAATTGCGCATGTCTTGAACAAATTAGAGAGTGAGTTCTTTTGGATTAATTATTATATCTGTGTTTGTGTGTGTATGAAATGACATAATATTAATGTCACAATTATTTGTCGAAAACAGAACTCATTTTAACGAGGTACGTGAGGGGCATCCTGATTGGAACGAAAAAGTTTGGAAAAATACCATCAGGATAATTTTTGTGATTGGGTCACAGATCATGTAAGTTATTCGAATTACATTTTATTGCTATCAGTTTTAATCTAAACTTGTATCGTTATGTATTTGTCGTAAAATTTGTTTTGTTAGATCCACGATCCGAACTTGTCTGCATCATTTGAGAGTGATTCAAGATGTTTAGCTCAATTTCCTAGTATCGAGGTTGCATATTACAAAGGATTTGGTGTCCTTGGATACAAATTCGAAATTAAGGACATAGAAACATGTAGAACCACTCAGAATAGTGGGATTGCGACGGTAGGATCGGACGGTGTGATTTACTATGGGTACTTAAATTGTATACTCGGCATCCACTATCCCGGACGATCAGAACCCTTTTATATATTCCAGTGTACTTGGTACGATCCGCGAACCGATACGGACAGGTGGAGAAGCAGTCTTGGGACTTGGAAAGATGAATATGGATTGACCAGTGTGAACACACTTCGATTTTACGGTCAGGATGATCCGTTTATCTTTCCGAACCAAGCGTTCCAAGTATACTACGCACAGTGTTTGAAGCATCCGGGGTGGAGTGTTGTATGCCGATGGAAACCCAGAGATGTCTACGATGTCCCAGAATACGAGGACAGCGATGAGGACGAAGAAGAGAGAAGGCTTAAAGTGCTCCGACCGTCTGTTTCGAAGGACGGGTTGTCTTCGACCGATCATGAAGTTACGTGGGTTAGAAATGACATCGACGATTAAATCCAAGTAGATATGTATGATGCGCCCACGAAACGAAAAAGGTTATCAGTAATGTTATATTATTACTTCACATTTTACGCTTTATACATATATAGTCAATACTTTTAATGATTGTCTAATGCGTCCACGAACCGTTTATCTAGATTTGATGACGATGTCGGGAGCAGCGAGGGGCGGCAGGAGCTCCAGCCGCGGCAGAGGCAAAGGCAGAGGCAGAGCGGTTCTGCCGCCCGGAGAGCTCCGTAGGGAGCTTCAGAGGGCCGGTCTTGCACCTAGATCGGAGACCCCTTCGGATGCCTCCTTCCGTGTGGATTTTGCCACACCTCCAGGTATACTGCACGCATATCCATTTTGAATGTAATATTACAGATATTCATGCCTGTTTATGTCAAAATTACTTATACTGTCAATGTTTGATTGTCTAGTTGTTGGTGATGCGTCTACATCTGGGACAGAGGCCACCCCCGCTCCTCCAGGTATGTTTATATATCATATAGTGTATGTATATTGATTTAGAATGCTATATCATAAATACACACATTCCTTTTGCTCTTACTTAGCAATTTTTATTATTGTCTAGCTGTAGGTGGTGACACCACCGCACCTGCGGGTATGTTTATATATCCTATAGTGCATGCATATTGATTTAGAACGTTATATTATTGATCTACACATTCTTTTTGCAATTACTTATATAATCTATTTTTAATTGTCTAATTATAGGTGGTGCGTCCACATCTTCCGTAGGGGCCACTCCTGCCGCTTCCATACCCTCCGCATTGTCTGCAGGTTAGTATGAATAAATTTAAAATATTTATTCATTTTACATATGCTCTATAGAATAAATATGAACTTCATGGAAATTTAGCGTCGATGTTTATTTTCTAGTTGGAGGGGATGCGTCCGCATCCGTGACCCCGGTTGTTCCTCACCGGAGGAACTATCGTCCCGCTCGTGCTGCTGCCCGGGCCCAGGCTCGTGCGATACTCACCGGAGGTATATATCACACTTGAATTTTCGTTTAACCTTGATTTCTTAATACAACTTTGTCTTATTATTGATTGTCTTGATATTTCGTGCAGACGCAGGGCCTCTCCATCCCCAAAGGGGGACTCGAGGCCTGAATCAGTCCCATAGGCTGAGGCCTGACAGAGCTAGGGGGGAGGCAGCATTCCCCCCTTTTTTTACCCTTGACTATCGCTATACCGGTCCTCATGCCGAGAGGTTCGGCCGGTATTTGGGGGACGAGAGCCGGCTCGTGAAGAACTATCCACTTCACGTTGAGTGGGGCGAACAGCACCAGCGCTCATTCGCCCTCTTCTTTGATCAGGCTCGGGTATGTATTAATATATATTTTCATTTGATCTATCCAATATATTTATTACTAACACTTGCAATCTAATAACAATATTTTTCTGTATTTTCAGTTGGATTACGATTTTCAGCCTATAGCCGACCCTGATCACCCGGGGAGGATGCTCGACCTTCATGCTCTGTACAATGGCCTGATGAAGAACATGCAGGCCAAGGTCCGATATAACAGGAATGAGCTGAAGGCCGACTGCTACTCCCTGTGGATGGCGACCCCCGAGGCAGAGAGAGCGGCCCTCCTATCTACTCCGGCGTTTGCGATAGTCGACGTAGAGACATGGCCTCTATTGTGCGCTTATTTCGACTCCCAACGCAAACAGGTATGTATTTTAAATGTAATTCATTATTTATGATATAATTTATTTATTTGTGTTTCTTAATTAGAAAACTAAATGTTAATGCGTTGTGCAGAAACAGGCCGCTCAGAATACAGAGAACAGGAAGTCGGCGAAGAGGGGTCGCCCCACTTACACAGGTGGCTCGAGGAACATTACTCGAGCCATGGAGTTATCGGTAAATTACAATAGACCGACCTTTGTGATATTCTGCAATATTAAGAGTTATTTTCTAATATTTCTAATATTAAGAGTTACTTTCTAATATTGCAGACATCTCGGACCGTGGCGTCAGGTGGTACACCGAGCGTGCTGTCCGCATATCTTGCCATCCACGGCACCTCGACAGATCCCGCCACGGGCGAGCTTCGATATCCTGACGTCGCTACCCAGGAGTACTGCGTAAGTGTTAATATTTTTTCTACCCAAATTTGAAATTTTAGTTTTGGAAGGTTCAAGTTTAAATCTTATACTTATACTTTACTTCTTAATGTGGGTGTAGGAGCGGGTAGTTGAGCAGGCCCAGGCCTCGGGGATCGATTTTACCGGACAGAGCGATCTGAGGCTGCTGACCCCAGTTCTGGACACCGCACACGGAGGGCACCACGGAGGTTGGGAGAGAGGCCGGGGACTGGGCCCTAGCAGGGCCCATATGAGGTTGGACTCCATCCCGGCGGTTACTTCCTCCGTCTCCAGTGACCGACGTGTCCATCAGGAACTGGAGAGCTTGAGGGCCACCGTTCAAGAGTTGAAGGAGATGCTGGTATGTATATTGCTTTATAGTAAAATATCATGTCATATTATATAGATATCAACATATCCATAATTAGTACGTAGCTTGAGTTTATTTGGTTTTAGACTTAAGTTTGATTAATCATACATACAGATGTAATTAAAATAAACAACAAACTAGATATCCAAACGGGGTTTCGAAATAACTTAATAATGATACGAATTCGAATAATACACAGTTCTTACACGCTTATTACACACGTTAGGTCCAGACGCGACAGGGTATATCGGCCGAGCCTCCACATGCATCTCCTACGGCTGCGGCTCCGCAAGCCACTACATCGGATGCGGTTCCGTAGACAGCTCCTGTAGCTCCACCGCCTACTCAGACTCCCGCAGCCGCGGCTCCGCAAGCGACTACCTCGACGGCGGCTGCGCAGACCACATCGCCAGCTCCACATGCCGCTCAGACTCCCGCTCGCGACGAATTGCAGAGTTTATTGATCGAGGAGCAGGCGCGCGTTATTCTATCGTTATTCAGAAGTGGAGCCGGACTGAACTAGGGTAGCTTTTTGGTTCTTATTTTTTGAAACATGTATTTATTTATATCATACACATTGTACTACATTTTGAAACGATATTGATATTGGTTTGTATTAATATCATATTCAGTTTTTGGGTTTTTTTTGTATATTATATATATGCGTGAGATGTGATTATGAATACTGCAATATATGATTTGATTGATGTATATATTATTATGCACAGGGCGGGAAAAAAATCAAGCAGCCCATTTTTTAAAAAAAAATATAGACAATATGTACCTACGGATTAATCCGTAGGTATATATGTTGCCCCTACGGATAAATCCGTAGGGGCACAATATCAGCAGTAACTAATATTTCTCCCCTGATCTCAGTGCCAGGGGGTTGGGAGTGCCCCTACGGACATATCCATAGGGGACACTGTCGCTCCCCTACGAAGTTATCCGTAAGGGCAAAATATCAGGAATCCTGATATTTTGGCCCTACGGAAAAGTACCTACGCATATATCCGTAGGGGGTAGTACATGGACCTACGGTTATATCCGTAGGTACATGTAATATATTAAAAAAATCGTAAATAATATAAAATCTTATACCCTACGGATTAATCTGTAGGGACAATAGGACCTACACATAAATCCGTAGGGGCAAGAATTTGCCCGTAGGGGCAAGTTCAGGGCCTCAACTTGCACCTGCGGCCTTTGCTCCTACGGGGTATTTTTTCGCCCGTACGCATATATCCGTAGGGGCAGTGGGTTGCCCCTACGGATAAATCCGTAGGGGCAACCCTTATTTGTAGTAGTGACTTGGGCTTGGGCCCGTTTGACCTGGGCTTGGGCCCACCTGGTTTGGGGTTGACCTTAACTTTGACTTGGTCAACCGGGGTGTAAATTTTGACCCCAACATATATATATTATTGTGCACAGGACGGGGGAAAAACGGACAGCCCCTTTTTAAAAAAATCCTGATATAATATTCCTAAGGATTAATTTGTAAGGGTAACAGTTGCCCCGTAGTCCGTAGGGACACATGTTGTCCCTACACACTTATCCGTAGGGACAAAATATCAGAATATCTGATATTTTGTCCCTAGGGACTCAGTAACATAGGCAAAACTTGCCCCTATGACGTAATCCGATGGGGCAAAGGCACTACGGAGAACTCCGTAGAGGTAATTATTTTATTTTTTAAACAGATAAATTAGAAAAAGATTATGTCCCTACGGAATAATCCTTAGGGCCAATTGACCCTACGGATTATGCCGTAGGGGCAATATTTATTCCGTAGGGGCATGTTCAGGGTAAATACTTTCACCGGCGGTATTTGCATCTACGAAGTTATTTTACGTCTTTACGGATTAATCCGTAGGGGCCACTGTTTGTCACCACGGCTAAATCTGTAGAGACAGGTGGATATTGTAGTAGTGAGGATACTCCTTAACTATGGCCTAAGGCAAAAGCTTCTTGTGGTTGAGCAAAAGATTTGATTCGAACCCTGTGTTAGGCTGCAGCTAAAAAAGTATAAATGGTTACATTTAACGGTATATAAATGATACAGTATCAGGATCCTTTACTGAAAACCAAAAAAGGAAGAAAAAAGAAGAAGCAAAAATAAATAAATCTATATCAAAGGATCAACATCAAAAATTCTACATGCTTTTGAAAAGCAATGCATTGATGTAATCTTCAAGAATAGGAAGGTTTTGATTCTCATCATATCTATACATCACTTCAATCATCCTAGCACTGTTTAGAGCCGCAGTCACAAGATTTGGTGCAAAATGGTCACGTGAGAAGCATTCCTTGTTGAGTTTTTCCCAAGTGTTGGAAATTATTTGCTTCACATGATCTCTTGCATCTTCAGTAGAGGAATTTGGATGATCTTTCATGTAGCAGTCCACATATGAGCCATCATAGCCTTCTTGATTTTCATCCTGAGAATTTTACAAGAACTTTTTTAATTTGCATGACAATTTTTATTAAAAAAATTAATAATAATTGGTGCAACCGCTTTGTTCAGTTAAAAATTCTTAATGTATATATATCCTTCTATTTAGTTTTATCCAATCCAACTACTTTTTATTAGCTTAGCTAACGAAATATTCTGGTTATTTTGAAGTTATAGTTTCTAATTTGAAGTTATAGTTTCTTAATCCCGCACAACATTGCACTTGAGAGTTGCTTCGCATCCGTCTTTGCAAATGAAAGGATTCAAGAATATTACAGATACACTTGTATTTAACAACGAGTACGCAAAATTAAGTAATGAGATTTATTGATATTTTTATTTATCACCAAGGAAATTGTATATACGACCATATGTGTATATTTCTTGATAATGTTTATTTAAAAATGAAAAATAATGTTATAAAGAATCCTTATTTTTACATTTAATAAATCAAGACAATATTGTAATCCAATAAATATATATGTAATGCCTTGAGCAAGAATGGAAAACCCAAAATTATATGGTTTTAGATTTATGAAAGATAAGAAGCAAAGCGACTCTAGCTAATTCGCTATTAATAATTACAAGGGTTTTTTTGATATACCGCCTTAAATCTTGTGTAATATAATATACCTTCGTATTTATTACCTTTAATTAAAACTTCAATTTTTTGTTTGGAAAAAAAAAATAAACCCCCTCAAACTGGATACTTATGCTGTTAATTAATAGAAGAACACTAAAAGTTCAAGGTATTTATCTGGAAAAACACCTAAAGTTTATGGTAATTTATCATACTTAAGCCTACACGTACATATATATTGTAATTTAATATACCTTTGCACTTCCAAGATCATCCCAAAGCCTAAGAATTGTTGCAGGGCATGACAAAATTGTTGGGTTGCACTCTAAAAATTTCGCATTTTCCTTTGTAATCCCTTGTCCCAAGAGGAAAAATGTGTGCATCAACACTGTGTAAGCCCCTGAGCTGATCACTGCATTTCTCAAGTACTCATCAGCCTTTGGAATATGCTTTGCTCTGAGCCATCTTGATTCTTTCAGAAATGCATTGCATAATCTCTCCCACTAATATTTATCATCAATGAGAAACATGTTAAACTCTTGAGTTAAGAGTAGTTGATTATATAATACATACTAGATTTAAAATGTAGGCTAAACTTCAACTTAGTACCGGTACTTTTCTTAAATGTTATCATGAACTTTCAAAATGGTGGTTTGACATCATAAATTTTCAGAGTATCAAAGCATTCTTATAACAGGTTAACAAAAAGTTATAAAATGACCATAATACCCTTTCCTATTTTTGTGCAAATATAGTTATTATTATTATATATATGAGAGGGGTATTATGGTCATTTTGTACTTTCTTGTTGTCGCTTGAAAGTTCATAGTATCAACCCATCATTTTGAAAGTTCATGGCAGCATTGATTGGAAAAAGTGTCCGCAGTTCACGGTAGCAATCAAAAATATAGCCTAAAATGTATACATACTGATTTTTTGAGATAGTTGATAGGGTTCAATCCTTGTTCTTCAGAGATTGTTTGAGCAATCTCATGAGTGAAGTTGTATAAGATTGTGTAGCAAGATTGCATGTAATCAGGCAGCGTTTCAACAACCGAAAGGTCCCATCTGCGAGCATTAGCATTTTATTTTCTTGGATTAGAACCCATATGTGTTTGTATGTATGTATGTATGTATGTATGTGTAAAGTCATACTTGCTAATAGCGTCTGTGAAAAGCTCGAGTTCGTTGGGCGAGCCGTAAACATCGAAGATATCATCAATAATATAAACAAAAGAGACTATTTTTGTCATCTGGATTCTGCACCAAGAGAATTCTGGTTCAGGAAATACGCTCATGGGCCAGAGATACCATTTCAAAGGTTGGTTTCGTATGAATTTCATATGTTCTGCCAAACCCGTGCTTTTCCACCAGCTGTAGTCATTCATGAGTAAATATCTTAATTTAGACATTCCAAAGATCAAATAATAATAATTCATACTATAAATTCATGAGCTCAATTATCTGATGATAATTTGTTTTACCTTAAAATTTCTTCTAGTTCTTTCTTGTGCAATGATTGCACTAGGTTGAAATCCAATCTTGCCAATTCTTCTAAAGCTCCATTAAATCCATATCCATTCTGGAAATGATCTAGGAAGTGCCTTACATTATACCTTGATATAGTCATGTGGCATGGATTTTTCATGCTATGTCTCACTAATCTTGCAACATTTGGTTCCAAATCTTGGATGCATGATTCAAGTTGCTTTCTAGAGAACAAATTAGCTTTGTATAGCAATATGTCTTCTCCTGTGTTCAAGTGTGATGCTTCATACAAGCTTACTAACCCGTGGACATCTTGATTCAGTGTTGATTTACCCTCGTCAATGAAATTATTAAGCACATCTGTTCAATGAATAAAAAATAATTAGTAACAAAATTTGGTGGATCAAGACTGTATATGATTTCGTTGAGACGGTACGTCTTGAGAAATATTTTTATATTCTAACATGTCGAAGCGGTTTGTTCATGTTCATTTTTTGTGGGAGTAAATTAGGTAAGACCGAAACATATGTTTCTTTGTTGCCATTTCAAAGTCTCTTTCTACTAAAGTAGCAATTAATAGAAGCGAGGGATATATTCTCATAGTTTAACAATAAGAATTCATAAACAAATTTATACCTGAGGATATTGGGTATCCAGCTTGTCTCAATAAACGGAAGGAAAGAGTAACTTGGAACAAATCATTGGTAATTTGTTGGTCTTCATAATTAGAAACATTTTCATGCAAGAACCCTAACATGGTTTCAATCTCTTCCTTAAAACGGTAGTCAATGCCAAGTTTTTGGAGGTAATCAATGGTATGCATGGATTCCAATGAATCGTCTATTTGCATGAGAGTGTGCTTCACTCTCTTTATGTTCTCCATGTGCTTGATATCTGAGTAGTCCTGCATTTAAATCAATTAAAATATTAAGAAAAACCGAAACCCTTGGTTTGGTTCCAAGATTTCAAGGGAAACAATAATTTAATAATTGCATACACAGGAATATAAAATGACCATAATGCACTTTGCTATCATTCTATGTAAAAAGAATTGCTATGCACGTGCATGCCATTGGCAGTCTCATAAATTTTTAATACCAGTAAAATGTTATATAAGAGATCCTCTTAATTATATAGATACGTACATCACATGTACATAATATATACCGCGTTTAAATAACTGGCTGGCTGGCAAGGGTACTCACCTCAATAGCACGTGCATCCGTATCAACAGAGGGTAGTGATATCCGCTGAACCATAGGGATGCTTTGTGGATAGCAAGCTTGATGTGTCGCGGGTTTTATTCCTGCACCGGTGTTTCGGCTTCCTCGGTCGAAAGAGAAGAGCGACAAGCTCGAGCATTTTGAGAAATTTACAGCCATAGCAATGGGAGTGATGATATTTTCCTTTGAGATATGAAAGAATAGGAGATAGTTTTGATGAACTGCAGCTTGTGCTTGAATATATTATTTATAGAGAGAGAAAGAGGAGAGAGAGAGCTGAATGAAAGATCCCTCGTCTCCCTGGTCCTCCACAAACGAAGAAACGTGAAATGAGTGCTTAACTAATGGACTATTTTTTTTTTCCTTTTTTCTTTTACATAACTAATAAAAATTCCAAATAATGTGAACACCAACACATAATTATCGCCCCACAAGTGTGTGGAGCGCATCACATAGTACTATATATGCTTCATGTTTGGAAATTGGAAATTTAAAATGCTTTCGAATAATCCTAAGTCGGAAATAACGAGAGACAATGGATATATGTACACACACAGACTGAATATTCTAACATACTATCAGAGTCAAGATCAAACAATACCTCTGAAAGAGCAATCGGCGCAGCTGAAAATCTTACGGATGTATAAACTTAGATCTCTTTATAAACGAATAACAAAAAACACTAGATGCAAACCATGATAATAAATAACATAAGAGATTAATGGGAGAAAATGGGAGAACTTTATTAGAATTTAAGAAAAATAATATCTTACAAAAGATTACAAAAGACCGTCTCCTTATGATCTCCAATAAAATCTTCTTCTTCTACAAATTCTCATTATGATTGTTTTGATCCTTTATGGAGCCGCCGTTTCGTCTCTCTTAAAGTTTATAATCAAAACTATTTTTTAATGACCGTCTTGATCTTTTATGGAGTCGTCTCTTGCCACTCTTGAACCTTCTGATCAAATCGATATATTTTCGTTAATGAGAGCACCTTCATATTTATAGTATAAAATAAACCTTCTTCCTCTTAAATTAGGATCAACATAAATCTCCTTTTATCCCTATCTAATGAAATATTATCTCTTATTTAAATCTAAATCTAAATCTATACTTGAATAAGAATTTATTTATAAGAATATTTTCTTCTATCTAAATTTATATTTAAATAAGAGATTTATTTTACTTCTATATATAATAACTAATTATTTAAATTTAAGCTAATCTCAACAATCTCCGCCTTAGTTTAAATCTAAATAGAATCTTGAAAATTTGTCGCCGTCAACTTTTATTCCTTAGGGTTGCCTTTAGTTCTTCCCGTTTTTCCCTATTGGCGCAGCTCCAAATCTTGAAACTGTAAACTATCATAATTTTTCAGCAGAACTGCGAAATTGTTGCTGACACAAATTTTTACCAGAACTGCGAAACTGGTGACACTCTCCTACCGAGGTTGTCCTTCTTTACACTTAAGTACCCGAATAGATGCCAAGATAGTCTTGAATTTCTCCGTAGGAATGACCTTCGTTAGCATGTCCGCCGGATTCACCTTAGTATCGATTTTTATCAGATTGATTTCCATCTCGGCCCACTCTCTTATCTTATGATAGTGCATGTCGATATACTTAGTTCGACTGTGGTATGCTAGATTCTTCGCTAAGTAAATGGCGCTTTGACTGTAGCAGAATAAAGGAACCGGCCCCTTATCAAACCCGAACTTGCCAACTATGCCTTTAACCACAAGACCTCCTTAGATACTTCTACTACCGCCATGTATTTTGTCTCCGTTGTTGAGAGCGCCATGATATCTTGAGGTGTTGACTTCCAACTGATAAGAGATTCTGCAACTGTATATACATAACCTGTAAGAGATCTTCTTTTGTCCAAATCCCCAGCACAATCCGCATCTACGTATCCTTACAACTGGCTCAATTTATCTTGTGATTTGTGAAAGAATAAACCGAGATCTTTAGTTCCTTTTAAATACCGAAGTATCAACTTTACCGCTTCCCAATGAAGCTTGCCTGGATTTTACATGTACCGGGTAACCAGACTTACCGTATAGGGTGTGTCTAGACGTGTTTATTCCATAACATACATCAGTGATCCCATCGCACTTGCATATGGTACTCGAGACATTTTTCCTTCTTCTTCGCTGATTTTAGACACTACTTGGAGGATAACTTGAAATGACCGGCAATAGGGACGCTCACTTGTTTTGAGTCTTTTATATTGAATCTCTCTAATACCTTCTCAATATATGTGACTTGGGATGGCCATAGTTTTCCAGCCTTTCTGTCTCGAATAATTTCCATCCCAAGAATCTTCTTCGCTTCACCTAAGTACTTCATGTCAAATTCTGCGCTCAATGAAACTTTAAATGCTTTTATTACTGTCATACTCTTACCTGCGATCAACATGTCATCGACATATAGGAATAGATATATCGACGACCTATCCTTAAACCTTTTCAAGCACACACAGTTGTCATACCCATATCAAGAGTAGTTGGTCTTCCTCATAGAAGAATCGAAGCGCTTGTATCACTGCCTGGAAGACTGTTTCAACTCATATAAAAACCGCTTGAGTTTACATTGATTCTCATTGCCGGGCTCTATAAATGTAAGTCCACGTTGCTCACCCCGGTTCTTACGGGGAGGCGGAAATGGCGAAAAACAATTTTTGGCGCAAAGGAAACATGGACTAAAAGAAGGATCTTTGCTAAACTACAAACTAACAAACTACAAGAGGTGCTATCTACTATGCCATAGAGATTATACCTCACGATACCGGTCCTTCGGGTCTTCTCTCCGCTGTCCGGCTCGTCCATCCACGCTCCGAGGGTCGATCCGGATCTTGATCACCTCCGCGGCCTTCTTGAGTCGAAGACGATCCACCCGAGAGTTGTACTCCGAGCTCCACCTCGAGCCGAGGCAACTAGGGCAACAAGATCGCTAGTCTTGATGTCCTAGGATGTGTAGAAGAGGTAGATGGAAGTGTTTGTCTATTTGGATCCTTTTTCTCTCAACACATGAGATCAAAGGATTTTTCAAGAGGAGGAGGAAGAACTAGCAACCATGGAGCTCTTTTCTTTTCTTCTCACAAGAGAGAGAATGAGAATATGAGAAATGAAATTATCAACTAAAGAAAAAGCACCATAGTTCAATAATCCATAAACAACATCATTACCAATCCTTTCATGATAAAGTTGATGGCTACTAATTGAATTGACCATTTTCATAACTCAAAAATAAAAAGAAAAAGAAAACCAAAGAAGAATCTAGACCTCACAAGAAGATGCTAGTCAACTTTGGTCAAACGGTCAACAAAGTCAAGTGTGGTCAAATGGTCAAAGCAATTAGCCATAACATAATTATCACTGAAAAGATTAGTAAATAATGTCCCCGGCTCATAATGGTTTTGACCGAACGAATTGCCAAAACCCTAATGAGTCTGCCTCAAAATGGTTTTGACCGAATCAACTGTCAAAACCCTAATGAGCCTGCCACATAACGGTTTTGGCCGAATCAACTGCCAAAACCCTAATGAGGCACCTCCTCTTAACTCCTCAAAACTGTGCATACACACCCGCATCCGCATTCCGTAGAATGCAAATGCACAGAAGACAAAACAAATCCATCCGTGCAATACTAGGATCCGGCTTAAACCAAAGCCCTCTAGTATTTCCTGCCCGAACAGCATACGCACACAAGTGTACGTAAGTGATCGTAGCCCTGCCGTAAAACCATACGGCCTCTACACGTTTCGCTCAGTGCAAGGAAACTCTCTGTGTAGGACTCTAAAGACTCGACACTACGCTGGCAGTGGGTTTAACCACAGACCGCAAGCGACACTAGCTGTACGTAACGGTCCCCAGGTAGATGTCGATAAGAAGGCCGATGAGGTAAACCCATCCGAACTCCTACTGAGCCTGTATGTGACAATCTCCGTACAGTCCGGTCCGTTCGTCTGAGAATATCACATGACATGCCTAGAGGGGTGGTAAACGTCAGTCCCCTAATAGCGGTACAAGTGGTGTCGGAGTGTAGCCCAGAACACCCTGAGATAACACTGGAAACCTACCAGTATATCTCGCTTGCCCTGGCCAGGGACTACTCGTGTAATGGCTCTCCTAGACACAGCGCGATATCAACCCCCAATACCGGGAGAGACGAATCCTGTCTAACCGTCACTGCTTCCAAGTGCTTCGGGACTGCACCCAACTACTACCTGTTTGCACGACTCCTTTGAGCCGTGGTAGGGTAGTAATCTAAGTACAGTGGGAACACACTCGAGGCGAAGTGACAGTGTCAAGTCAGCGGACTAAGCTGTACTCATGTCACCTGGGAACTGATAACTGACGATAGGTATAATACCAACCAACAGTTCCCGATGAGTCCTGTCCAGTGTACTCGTAACCTAACGAGCACCCGCGTACTATCTCAAGTACGACGTACTGACGGCTTTTGGACAGACTGTCTCCCGTGCTGGGATGAGAAGCGTATACGCTAGTCTACTCCGGAGTATCGATGCCCCGTCTGGATAATCCTACGACTAGGGACCTGTATAAGGATGTGCTTGTAGATTACCCAGCCCCCACTAGTGTGGCTGCCATCACAACGCTGGTAATCAAGCAAAGATCCTAAGGGTTCTACTAATATGTATAAGCGATATGCTAAAAGAAACACATGCACATATTGAAGTAGAGACAAACCAAGTAGCATACTACCATTTTGAGCAAGATTGTCTATACAACTGTGAATATCCCAAGCTTCCATCAAGTAATATACAAACTAGTATGATATAGTAATGGCCTCTAGGGCATATACACTAACAATCTCCCACTTGCACTAAGGCCATGTACTGGCGTATCGAAGACCTATCATCTCGATCAGCCGCTCGAACTGAGTCTAGGGTAGGGCCTTTGTGAGTGGATCTGCAGTGTTATTCTCCGAATCTACTCTTTTCACCTCGATCTCCCGGCGATCTACGATCTCCCTGATCAGGTGGTACCGCCTCAAAATGTGCCTGGACTTCTGATGGGACCTGGGTTCCTTCGCTAAAGCTATAGCGCCGTTATTGTCACAATACAGCGGTATTGGATCAACAATGGTAGGAACCACCTGAAGCTCCGTGAGGAACTTCTTCATCCAAACAGCTTCCTTTGCGGCATCGCAAGAAGCTATGTACTCCGCTTCCATAGTTGAGTCGGCAACGGTTTCCTGCTTGGAACTCTTCCAGCAAACCGCCCCTCCATAGAGGGTAAAGACATAACCCGACATGGACTTGGAGTCATTCTTGTCACTCTAGAAGCTGGAGTCAGCAAAGGCCTCGATCTGGAGGTCTTTTCCGCCATACACCAAGAACATGTCCTTAGTCCTTCTCAGGTACTTGAGAATGTTCTTTACCGCTATCCAGTGTTTCTCTCCTGGGTCCGACTGATACCGGCTTACAACGCTCAATACGTATGCTACATCTGGTCTGGTACATAACATCGCATACATTATAGAGACTACCGCAGAAGTGTAGGGTATAATTGACATGCAATCCCTTTCCAAATCAGTCTTGGGAGACACCTCTTTGGAGAGGGTGATCCCGAGACAAGCCGGTAAATTACCGCGCTTGGAATCTTCCATACTGAATCTTTTCAGTATGGTGTCGATGTACCTGGACTGTGAAAGTCCCAACATCCTCTTAGATCTATCACGATAGATCTGGATCCCCAGAATGTAGTTGGCATCGCCCAGGTCCTTCATGGAGAACCTCTGTGACAAGAATCCTTTGACTGACTGTAGCATAGGAATATCATTTCCTATTAGGAGAATGTCATCCACGTACAAGACGAGGAATACCTCAGTTCTCCCTACAATCTTACTGTAAATGCATGGTTCATCTGGGTTTTTGATAAAGTTGAATTCCTTGACAGTATCATCAAAGCAGATGTTCCAACTCCGCGATGCCTGCTTAAGTCCATAGATGGACTTGAGCAACTTGCACACTTTACCGCTGCTCCCACTCTGAATGAATCCCTCCGGTTGATCCATATAGACGCACTCCTTTAAATTTCCATTTAGAAAAGCCGTCTTTACGTCCATCTGCCAGATTTCATAATCATGGAAGGCAGCAATGGTAAGAAGGATCCGAATGGATTTAAGCATAGCCACTGGAGAAAAGGTCTCGTCATAGTCCAAACCAGGGCTTTGACGAAAACCCTTTGCAACAAGTCTAGATTTATAGGTTTTAACCTGCCCATCTACACCAATCTTCTTTCTGAAGATCCATTTGCAGCCTACGGGTTTTACCCCTTCTGGAGCAAAGTCCAAAGTCCAAACTTTGTTGGTGTACATGGACTCCATTTCGGTCCGCATTGCATCCAGCCATTTTACTGAGTCACCGCTCTGAATGGCTTGTTGGAAGCTAGTAGGCTCACCATAGTCAATAGTGTAATCCTCTCTATCCCCGTCTATGAGATATAGGGTTCCTAGGCACACTAATGAGGTCTCACAAGGCATCAACCATGCCAATTTCAAATTTAACAAGTGCCGAGAAACCCTAATACGGATCGTTAACTAGAATATTAGGCGAAAAATGAAACTAGTTAACAACTTAACTAAAAGAAAGAGGCTACAACCTTTGTAGATCCGGTCCTCCACCTCCATAGCTCCGCAATGAAGTCTCCTCGCTGTCTAAATGGAAACCCGGGCTCTAGCGTCGGCTTCATCGGAGAAATGGGCGGGCAAGGTCGTCGGCTTCGTGCCGAAGATGATCTACGTCGAGGCATCACAAGATCAAGCTCCCACTTCACCAAGTCATGAAACTTGTGAAGAAAACACCCTTTACTACTTGGCAAGAGGTAGAGGATGAAGAAATAGGAGGTGGGTTCACTTTAGAATTGGATTTCTCACTCATTTGCTCAAGTTGCCATTGATGGAGCAAAGTTTCTTCTTGAAGAAGAAGAAGAAGAAGAAGATAATTATCATAAGAATAATTAGAAAAATAGAAAAAAGATTATTCTTATCATAACTATAACCATGGTTAAGTGTAGAGAGAAAACTATGGTTAAGTGAAATTGTTAGAGTTAAGGATGAGACAAAATGGTCACTTTAGTCAAAGCTTCATGAAGCTTCATGAACAAACAAAGAATGCCACCATTTTTCTCATTATCATTTCCATAATAAATGAATAAATAATTAGATATGGAAATTAAAACCCTAACCATTTAAATAACCATGGTTTAATCTTTACACAAACTCAAGTGAGCATGTATCATCAAACATGATACAATCATGTGCACAAAAGTATATCACATATACAACTTGCACAATCCAAGTGAGAAAATCCATTTAAAGTGAACCAATACTAGTTAATGCAAAGTAATATATCAAATATATAATTATACATTAAATCATTAAATCAACACTTGATTTAACGATCCGGTCATATCGCATATAACCGACTAGTATCCTATGTATCGGCTTACCGAATCAATCCTTGATTCGATAACTAGGTTATATCGCATACAACCATTCGATACAATCATCGCGAGAATGGAATACGGTATCAGATACACGCATTATTCTCGGTCCCGCGCATATCTCATATGCGCTCCTATTTCGTTTCGCTTGAGCCAGGAAACCTCTGTGTAGGACTCTAAAGACTCGTCAATACGCCGGCAGTGGGTGATGATCATATCAAACACCCACAAGCCGCAAGCGGTCTGCTAAACGTAACGGCCACCCGGGTATTGAGCGATCAGAAGATCGACGAGCAAGCCCGCTCACACTCCTGAGAATCCAACCAGTAACACTTACCGTACAGTCCGGTCTGATCGTCTGATCTGTCGCATATCTCGCCTAGGGGTGGTAAACGTCAGACCCCAATAGCTCGATAAGTCGTGTCGATATGAGGTCTATAACAGTTCGAGAAACTACTGGTAACACTTACCAGTAAAACTCAGCAACCCTGGCCAGGGATTTCCGGTTATAGCCAATCGAACACAACGCAACATCAACCCCCTATACCGGGAGAGACAAATCCCCTCCTATCGCTCATTGCCTCCATGTGACTCGGGACTGTACCCAAAAACCACCGTTTTGCACGCCCTCTTGGACGTGGTAAGGTGGAAATCAAAGCACAGTGGGAACCACACAAGACTCTATGACGATCTCGGGTCAACAGACAACTCTGTACCAGTGTCACCAGAGAACTGCCATCTGACGTAAGGTATAATACCATCTGGGAGTTCTCGGCGAGTCCGTCCAGTGTACCAAGTCTCCACTGAGCACCTGTACATCATCTCTGATGTCAAATACCAATGGATATGGGATCATCCATCGCCCATCTGTATGGGTCGAGAAGGTATACGCTAGTCTACACTGGTATATCGATGCCCCGTCTCGATACACCCACGACTAGGGACTTTGAAGGATGTACTTATAGACTACCATGTCCCCACTAGTATGATCCGCATCACAGTCCAGGTAGTCAAGTACACATCCTAAGGGTTTTACCAACATGTAACAGAGAGACAATCAGTGTACACGTTAAGGTAAAGATCAACCAGATAGCATACTATCATGTCGAGCAAGAAAGTCCTCCCTATATATGTCCAAGCATCCAGTACAATATACATCCTATGTATAGTAATGGCCTCTAGGGCATACATATAACTAACAATCTCCCACTTGCACTAGGGCCATCTGATAGCAGTGGTTGTAGTATCTCATACTCAACCATCCCATAAAAGTCTCTCTCTGGGAAAAGGCCTTTGTGAGTGGATTCGCCGTGCTGTCCTCTGAGTCTACTCTCCTAACCTCGATCACCCTGGAGATCAACCATCTCCATGATCAGGTGATACTGCCTTAGAATATGTCTGGATCGCTGATGGGACCGGCGTTCCTTGGCATAAGCCACAACTCCATTGTCTCACAATGGTTGGAACGTAGTTCATCTCACGAACCAATATACACCCAAACATCCTCTTTGGTAGCATCTTAAGTAGCGATGTATCCTGCCTTTATCGTCTAGTATGCCACGGTATCTTGCTTGGAACTTTTCCAACATACCGTCCCTTTACTAAGGGCAAAGACAATGCCTGTGACTGACATTCAGTCGTCTTTATCACCTTGGAACCCTTCCAGTGATTCTCCCCAGGATCGATTGATACCATCTCACTACAACTAGTGAGAATCCTAACATCCAATTAGATCTATCTCACAGATCCAAAATCCAGGATTTAGGGGGTATCAGTTTGATCCTATATGGAGAATCATTGTGATAAGCGGAGATTGACCGAGCGTAGCATAGGAAATTCCTTCCCTATCTAGAGTATGTCATCCACGTACTTTACGAGGATCGTTACTATACTCCCTACTACCTTTTTGTTTATACAAGGTTCATCTCCCATTTTGATGATGTCAAACTCTTTGACTAATACATCAAAACAGATGTTCCAACTCCGCGATACCTGCTTTATCCTATAAAGAATCTTGTACACGTTTCCGCTGCTCCCACTGTCTACGAAGCCCTCTGGCTGTGTTCTTATAGACGATCTCTTCTAAATCATTATTTAGAAAAGTAGTCATGGCACCCAACCGCCAGATATCGTAGTCATGGTATGTAGCCGTGGCAAGTAGGATCTGGATGGACTTAAGCATAGTCACTTGAAAAGGTTTCATCATAATCCATACCTGGTCAATAATGTAGACCTTTAACAAGTCTAGTTTTGAAAGTCTCAACTCTTCCATGTACACCAAGTAATCTTCTCAAGATATACTTGCTCCTGATGGGGATTTAACCCTTCAGATATAGCAACCAAAGTCCATACTTTGTTGGTGTATAAGGATTCCATCTCTGATCGCTAAGCATCCAGCCATTCTTACAGAGTCCCACTCCTGATGGCCAGCTCGAAACTAGTTGGGTCATCATCTCATGATGCAATCCTCCTCCCACTGTCATAGAGTAACCGAAGTATCTCTCAGGTGGGTGAGGAACCCTACTAGATCGGCGGAGAGGCTGAGGTTCGTTGGTAACTATTGAATCCTTTGGTTTTATCAAATCATCTGCTGCAGTTTGTATAGCTGGAACATTTCCAGTTCTACATAACAGATCTTGCCTCGAGCTTGTTCCGATTTTGCTTTTAGACATAGGCCGGACAACCCAAAATCTTAACTAACTTAAGAGATGGGCTCTTCCCTTATCATATCAAATATGAAGTGGTAGGCAACTGATTTGATTTGAACCCTATTCAATAGGTATGCATCTTCTCAAGTGCATAACTCCCAAAAAGGAAATAGGTAACTCAGTAGTACTCATCATAGAGCACACCTTATCATATAGGGTGAGATTGCTCCGTCCCGATATACCATCGTGCTATGGTGTATACGGAGAAGTAATGCTGAGAGAGAATCTCATTCTCCTTTATAAAAGTCCAGGAATTCCATGCACAAGTATTCTCCTCCCTGATCTCATCATAGGACATAATACTTATACCCTTATTTTGGTTCTCTACTTCTAACTTATATTCTGTGAATATCTCAAAAGGTTTGGACTTGTGTTTCAACAGGAACATAGGTCTGAATCTCGAAAGATCATCAGAGAATGTAATGAAGTATAAAGGACCGGTCTAGGCAAGTGTAGACAGGGGACCTTACATACATCAACATGTATCATCCCAAGAGTTTAATAACTCTTTCTCTGTTTCCAATAAACAGAGCTGTAGTCATCTTATCTCTGTGACATGACTGGCAAGTTTCATAAGATGCAAATTCAAACAGATTTAAATATGCATCTAAATGTAACTTCAGCTAGTCGGGTCGCATTGATATGACTTAGTCTACAATACCTCAAGAAGAATTCGTTCATTTCTGAACTCTTCCTCTTGTGTGTGTTCCGTATACTAAGAACTGTAGTTTGATTTAGAACGTCAATGCTTTTAGATAACGTGCCTGAACTGATCAACTTTTGATATAGGAAATGTTCAAAACATAATCCAACAATACAAAATTATATCCTTTCTTTACTAATAAAGAGACTGATATGATTTTGTATATCAGGTTCGGTATCTAATAACATTCGTTCAGAATCAATGTATTGGTAATACAGGGTGACAGTGACCAACAGACTTGGCTGCAACACTTGCCCCGTTTTCTGTCTCATGAAACTTATCACCCGTTCTCAGTTTTTCTACCTTTTTGTAGCCCTATGTAACAGATTACATATCTGGGATCCTGATCCGGTATCATATATCCAGGATTCGGAGGATACTGAGAAACAGTTCTTTGTAACGAACACACCCGAAGATGATGCATCAACATGCATTCTCTTCGTTTGGGCGGCACGGGAAATCTGGTATTCCCCAATTTCCTGCTCTGTCTTATAACAATTATAAGTTGGAGCGGGACCAACGTTCCCAAGCTCAGTATAACAAGCGGGTTTGGTCAATACATCCGTATTATTATCTTGATTAAGGCGTGATATGGTCGCTACCTGGAGAGAGAGAGAAGAAAACACTCAGCGTGCGCTCTTGCAAGAATAGATTGGTTATTATTTTATCTAATCAGGATGGCTCCCACTGTTTTTATCAAATCTTCCTTCAAACCCTAAAAGGAAAGACTAGCCGGGATTAATTACACACTACAAGTTCGCCAATCTTTCAGCCAGGCCAGTGTCGGTACTTTGAGGGAGGTCCCCCGTGCTTTCGCACGAACCTAATTAATGTAAACCTCGTTTTCCCAGAGGTGTAACTTCGTTGACACCTTTCTAGACACCTACTTGATCGGCTAGTTGCAATGTGTAAAACTCTCCCAGGAGTAACTCTTACTCACAGCGGGTGTCGGAATCCAACTATCTCATAGAAGGTATGCAATCTCATTGCAAATTTCAACACTTGAAATTCCCGATAATATTTTGCCCCTAACGTGCTATGACCTTGACGAAAGCCAACAAACCATAGCCCGCTAGTCAAGTTCAACCCGTACATTTCTTGATTGAATTAAACCCACCCGCACGACCCTTGACGAAAGCCAACAAAGCCGCACGACTACCCTAATCCAATCGCATCGTATGCAGCAGATAAGCAGCATATAGCTACCGCACACTGCACCTTGACGAAAGCCAACAAATGCAGCACGAATACTATATACAACTTATCTGAAATGACGGAGGGCTACGACAGGTTTTTCTGAAAACCTATTGCGTAATGAACTTGATATCGTTGTAGAATCAAATGATTTTAAAATGGAGTGTTTTTGAGGCTTTTCTAGTTTTGCTAAAGGAGTCACTCCCGGTGAAGGGATCGTCGGTCCTTTCCTCGTCGAATGAGGTGCGGGATATATCATATATATCACTGTGCAAAGCAAAAACTCTTAAAAGCAATCAAAAGACAAACCGAGTGTGTAGCATCTGCCAATTATTGCTAAAGGAGTCACTCCCGGTGAAGGGATCTCGGTCCTTTCCTCATCGAATAAGGTGCAGGATATATCACATATACCGCTATGCAAAGCAAGAACTGTAGCTACCTGTTTTATTTTTGAAATTCGATTCTATAACATCTTTAGGTTTCTTTTTTTTTATTTCATTAATCACATTAATGAAGTCCCATCATTTAAGTACCTAAACATCACAGATAAATACGACATACACTTATGCCATCCGCATTCGCCTCGATATCCCCTCGTGCACCGTTAGGTTAGGTATCTAACGACAGAGCGGGGCAGGGCTAGCGCGGGTGTAAAACATAAGTAACGTCTATATAATATATCATATATACTATATACTGTATCTATCACAGGACATCTCACATGATCACATCACAGATATCGCAGCAGAAGAATCATATGAAATATTGGATATACTAGGACGTCCGTGTTTTCAATACGAGGCAGTATAAAACACGGATTCCATGGTCGCTATGAATAGACAAACCCACACCCCTAGACCCCTACGAGAGCGGCAAGCAACCCTACCAATTCTAGAGTTAGGAGACCCGGACTCGACTCCTCGAGTTGGTCTCCCACTGGACTCCAGAACCCGGTTACTTGTGCTCCCCTCCTTGGGTCTATCCTAGTGCGGAAAAGTAAATAATATACAAAGGGTGATATCTTCCGCAACCTGGAAGTGCCCCAATAAAAGAATATTACATACAAGTTTTTACATGAATGAAAATGAAAAACACTCATCTCACATAAAAAAAACCCCGGCTATTCAAACACGACGATCCAATATAACATATCCAGCAATACATAACAGCACATGCCATTAACGTAAGTAAATATGCGCATCCCAATTGTCGTTGACATATAGCAACGAAACCGGCGATATCACATATTACACTTACGGTCACAGAAAAGAAAGTGTAAAACTACAACAGTTGGAATCCGCAACCTCCTTAGACATCGCATGCCTAATCAAATGAAATACTTAGACATCACATGCCTAACAATTATAAACCCCGCATTTTAGTCTCAAAATCGAAAACACTTTTCAATATCAAGTCGGGCAATTCAACAAGATTCCCGACATCCTGATCGAATACTCGTCGCAAACTTTAGTAGACGGCCGCACCCCCGATACCGTCGACAAAGTGCACCAAGGCGGAACACCGCTGCTGCGAGCACCTGGACGGATGCTTTCGGCGACGGGGTTCTCCTACAGTCACTTGGTCGGGGCTATGGGGTGAGGCTGTCTATTAAGTTTACCCGGCGAGTATCCGTATACGCTACGTGATTGCGACGGACTTTTGATCACATCAAAATTCCGTGGCAACCGATCAAGTGAGACTAAAGTGCTATGTTTATAACATTCATTCAGTTATCTCATAACTGCTTGTGAATTCCAATTATTGTATCCCATTCCAGATAAATAGAAAATGTTAAACTTTCCGATCGAACATTCAAACACCCAAGATTTCCCGATACAGATCAACACATGAAATAAGTTCAAAAAACATTCAGTTCGTGCCTCAGTACCAACGGTCCAGCCGTAGAAGGGTCAAGCCAACGCCTCACATGTGGCACGCCGTACTGCCCCAAACCCTAAGGTTCAAAGGGCAGTTCAAGACGGTCACATAATCGAGTTAAGGTTTGCTGTCTTCTAGAGGGTCCATCGCGTTACTTGCACTACTTAGAACGTTATTAAACCACGGAAAGATCCAACATTTGGAAATTTCCCAACAGGGGAAAAAGTGGGTATTTATATCCGGTCAAACTTTTTAACATATTCTAAAATTACCCGGAAAAACACACACTGACAAAATTAGACAATCCGGTCGAAACACCGAGACTCCAATACAACCCAGAAAATTCAACTCTTGAAAAAATATTAAAAATTCCCAGGAAAACCAGCACTGCAAACTAAGAATTACTGTGCAAAATTTAACACAAGAAGAGACCACATGGCCGCGGAACCGCCGCATTAGCCATGCTAATGCCGCGGTTCCGCCGCACTTTGGTGGATTCAGGGGTACGGGCTTCTCAGTAATTCTTATAATCTTCTGCTGGTTTTTCTGCAAATTTTTAATCTGGAAAAAACCCAGTTTTTCAAAATTGTCCAGAGAGCAAATTTGGGTTTGGGTTTTGATTCGATCGGACTTCTAATTCCGTCAACGCGTCGCCTAAGGCTCTAGCTAGGCTCTGATACCACTGTAGGGTTCCTAGGCACACTAATGAGGTCTCACAAGGCATCAACCATGCCAATTTCAAATTTAACAAGTGCCGAGAAACCCTAATACGGATCGTTAACTAGAATATTAGGCGAAAAATGAAACTAGTTAACAACTTAACTAAAAGAAAGAGGCTACAACCTTTGTAGATCCGGTCTTCCACCTCCATAGCTCCGCAATGAAGTCTCCTCGCTGTCCAAATGGAAACCCGGGCTCTAGCGTCGGCTTCATCGGAGAAATGGGCGGGCAAGGTCGTCGGCTTCGTGCCGAAGATGATCTACGTCGAGGCATCACAAGATCAAGCTCCCACTTCACCAAGTCATGAAAATTGTGAAGAAAACACCCTTTACTACTTGGCAAGAGGTAGAGGATGAAGAAATAGGAGGTGGGTTCACTTTAGAATTGGATTTCTCACTCATTTGCTCAAGTTGCCATTGATGGAGCAAAGTTTCTTCTTGAAGAAGAAGAAGAAGAAGAAGATAATTATCATAAGAATAATTAGAAAAATAGAAAAAAGATTATTCTTATCATAACTATAACCATGGTTAAGTGTAGAGAGAAAACTATGGTTAAGTGAAATGGTTAGAGTTAAGGATGAGACAAAATGGTCACTTTAGTCAAAGCTTCATGAAGCTTCATGAACAAACAAAGAATGCCACCATTTTTCTCATTATCATTTCCATAATAAATGAATAAATAATTAGATATGGAAATTAAAACCCTAACCATTTAAATAACCATGGTTTAATCTTTACACAAACTCAAGTGAGCATGTATCATCAAACATGATACAATCATGTGCACAAAAGTATATTACATATACAACTTGCACAATCCAAGTGAGAAAATCCATTTAAAGTGAACCAATACTAGTTAATGCAAAGTAATATATCAAATATATAATTATACATTAAATCATTAAATCAACACTTGATTTAACGATCCGGTCATATCGCATATAACCGACTAGTATCCTATGTATCGGCTTACCGAATCAATTCTTGATTCGATAACTAGGTTATATCGCATACAACCATTCGATACAATCATCGCGAGAATGGAATACGGTATCAGATACACGCATTATTCTCGGTCCCGCGCATATCTCATATGCGCTCCTATTTCGTTTCGCTTGAGCCAGGAAACCTCTGTGTAGGACTCTAAAGACTCGTCAATACGCCGGCAGTGGGTGATGATCATATCAAACACCCACAAGCCGCAAGCGGTCTGCTAAACGTAACGGCCACCCGGGTATTGAGAGATCAGAAGATCGACGAGCAAGCCCGCTCACACTCCTGAGAATCCAACCAGTAACACTTACCGTACAGTCCGGTCTGATCGTCTGATCTGTCGCATATCTCGCCTAGGGGTGGTAAACGTCAGACCCCAATAGCTCGATAAGTCGTGTCGATATGAGGTCTATAACAGTTCGAGAAACTACTGGTAACACTTACCAGTAAATCTCAGCAACCCTGGCCAGGGATTTCCGGTTATAGCCAATCGAACACAGCGCAACATCAACCCCCTATACCGGGAGAGACGAATCCCCTCCTATCGCTCATTGCCTCCATATGACTCGGGACTGTACCCAAAATCCACCGTTTTGCACGCCTTCTTGGACGTGGTAAGGTGGAAATCAAAGCACAGTAGGAACCACACAAGACTCTATGATGATCTTGGGTCAACAGACTACTCTGTACCAGTGTCACCAGAGAACTGCCATCTGACGTAAGGTATAATACCATCTGGGAGTTCTCGGCGAGTCCGTCCAGTGTACCCAGTCTCCACTGAGCACCCGTACATCATCTCTGATGTCAAACACCAATGGATATGGGATCATCCATCGCCCATCTGTATGGGTCGAGAAGGTATACGCTAGTCTACACTGGTATATCGATGCCCCGTCTCGATACACCCACGACTAGGGACTTTGAAGGATGTACTTATAGACTACCATGTCCCCACTAGTATGATCCGCATCACAGTCCAAGTAGTCAAGTACACATCCTAAGGGCTTTACCAACATGTAACAGAGAGACAATCAGTGTACACGTTAAGGTAAAGATCAACCAGATAACATACTATCATGTCGAGCAAGAAAGTCCTCCCTATATATGTCCAAGCATCCAGTACAATATACATCCTATGTATAGTAATGGCCTCTAGGGCATACATATAACTAACATGAGAAAACCGTAGTATCTCTCGGGCGGATGAGACTGCCTACTACTCCTGCGGAGCGGCGTAGGAATGTCCTGTTCCTTCGAACCCTCTGGTTCTACTAAGCTTTCAGTAATAGCTCGTGGTTCTGGAATTTCTTCCAGTTCTATTGCGCTCCCACTTATCTGATTTTCCAAAAACTCGGTTTCCAAGAAGCGGGCATGACGAGAAACAAAAACCTTTTGTTCCTCTGCGTAATAGAAAAGATACCCCTTGGAGTTCTTTGGGTATCCCACAAACATACACTGTACTGAACGTGCCTCGAGCTTGTCCGCATGCTGCTTTTTAACAAAAGCTGGACACCCCCATGTCTTAAAGCGTTTAAGACAGGGTTTCTTCCCACTCCACATCTGATATGGTGTGGTAGGCACTGACTTAGTAGGAACTTGGTTCAAAAGATATGCAGCTGTTTCTAGTGCATAACTCCAGAAGGATCGCGGTAACTCATCCTTACTCATCATGGAACGAACTATATCCAATAGAGTTCGATTCCTCCTTTCCGATACACCGTTGTGTTGTGGTGTGTATGGAGGAGTAAGCTGAGAGAGAATTCCATTCTCTTTTAAGTAGCCCAGAAACTCGGCACTTAAGTATTCACCACCTCGATCAGATCTCAGTGTCTTGATACTTTTGCCTGCTTTTTTTCAACTTCATTCTTGTATTCCTGAAATTTCTCAAAGGCCTCGGATTTATGCTTCATCAAGAAGACATGTCCATACCTAGAGAAATCATCTGTGAAAGTAATGAAGTATGAATAACCACTTCACGCATGTTTAGACATTGGACCACACACGTCACTGTGTATGAGTTCCAAGAGCTCGCTTGCTCTTTCTCCGTGTCCAGTGAAGGAGTCTTTGTCATCTTTCTCATGAGACAAGATTCACAAATGGCATAAGACTGGTACTCGAACGGATCCAAGTATCCTTCTTTATGTAACTTTGTTAACCGTGTCTCATTAATGTGACCTAGTCTACAATGCCATAAGGAAGCCTGATTTAATTCCGGAGACTTTCTTTTAAGTGTGTTTTGGACACTGAAAACCTAAGCTTGATTCAATACGTATATCCCGTTTTTCAATGTACCTGACCCAATCAGAACTTGATTTAGGTGGATGTTGACTACATCGCTTACAAAAGTAAAATCATATCTTTCCTTAGAAAGTAAGGATACAGATATGATATTACAAGTCGCACCTGGTACATAAAAACAGTCACACAGAATCAATATATACCCAGTTCTCAGTCCAAGATGATATTCCCCTACGGATTCAGCATACATGCTCATTCCGTTAGCAACCCTGAGAGTCATATCACCTATCTTTATAACCCTACGGTTTCTCAGAGCCTGTAACGAATTACAGATGTGGGATCCTGATCCGGTATCCAATACCCAGGAAGTAGGGTTAATTGACATACAGTTCTCAATTACAAACACACCCGAAGCCGAAGCCACAACATGCTTCGAATTCTGGCAACTGGCTTTGCTAGCCCTGCAATCCTTCTGCCAATGTTCATTCCCGTAACAAGAGGAATGTCCTTTTTTTACTACATCCAGTCCCAAAACTTCTGCTCTTTCCTCTCCTTCTACTTCCCTGGTTTCTTTCAGGGTAGAAGGTAGAGACTGTAGAATCAAGTCATCATCTGACCCGTTCTTCAACGTGGTCTTCAGGTCCGTAAGCTCAAAATAACTGGTCTCTGTAAGGACGTTGCCCCCTACAGATGACCCGATAGCCAACCTCGCTGGAAGCAATTCGTTCGAGGTCTCATATCTTGCGATACGAGATTGCTCTCCATATAAATCTTTGTTATGGAGGAAGATAGAAACTTAGTCCATCTTCTCGTGCTGCCTCTGGTATGCACCATCAACTGAGGCTAACACGAGGCACTTGGCTTTTGCACAGTCTTTTTCCGATGTCTTGCGGATATGAATATCCGTGACAGGGGAAACTGGACCTGAGACGGCAAGGGTTGGATCAGTCAAGAAGTGTCCCAGCTTGTCATGGGCAATGGACATCTGGACAGACCTTTGCTAGTTATAACAGTCAGATTCAGTCATTTTATTATCTAGATGTAACCTAGGTGTGGTCACTGGGTCGCTGCAATTAAGAGAGAGAGAAGAAAACACTCAGCATGATACTCTTGCAAGTTTAGATTGGTTTTTAATTTATCTAAACAGGATGGCTCCCACTGTCTCTCGAATCCCTCCTCAAACCATAAAGGAAGAATTAGTCGGGATCAATCTCATCGTACAATACTTGCTTAACCGTTCAGCCAGGCTAGTGTCAGTACTTCGAGGGAGGTTTTCCAACACTTTCGCGAAGTTCCTTAATTAAGTAACCTCTTTTCCCTGTGGGCGTAGCCCCGCTAACACCTTTCTAGACACCTACTTGGTTTATAGCATTGATCGTTAAGTGAGAAAGTTCCCGAGGAGTAGCATATACTCACAGTAGGATCGGGATCCAAATATCATCGCGTGACAAAACTGAAGGAATCTTACCAGAATCATCACAATCCAAATGGTATGCAGCGCTAGCAAGTTTCAGTTTCTTTAGAAACTCCCGATGTGGATTTTTGCCCCATGCTCTTATGACCATGACTAAGGCCAACAAATCATAAGTCACATGTCAAGTTCTACCCGTCGTTGTCCAGGTTGATTTGAACCCACCCGTATATACCCTTGACTATGGCCAACAAAGTAATATGACTGTCCCAAACCAACGTATCTATCTATGCAACATATGAATACCCACCAGCTACCAAATACCGTGCCTTGACTAAGGCCAACAAACACAGCTTGAATACTGTTGGATATTCATATGAAACGACGGAGGGCTACGGATGGTTTTGGCGAAACCGTGAACGTAGTGAACTTGATATAATCGATGGAACGAGATAGCTTTTAAAAGGAGTGGTTCAAGCTCCGCGTTTAAAAGTTGGTTTTTGAAAAGAACCGAGTGGTATTGAAAGTGTTCCAACGACTTTTACTTGGTTTATTTTCTTGCATTAATTTTTATGCGTCCCATCATTTAATCCTACCATTGCAGAAAACAACGAAAATATGACGTACGCTTATGCCATCCGCATTCGCCACGGGGCCCGTCATCACCCGTTAGGTTACTTAACTAATGACAGAACGGGGGCTGGACTAGCGCGGATGCAAAACATAAGCAACGCCTAAATAGATATCATATATAGATATATACATTCGTCACATGTAATGATAGCCATTCCAGATCACAGATGAACACATTGGATATACTAGGAATCCGCATTCCGTACGAGTCTGTAACGAAGAACGGATTACACGGTCGCGATGAATAGCCAATATCCCACCCTAGACCCCTACGGGTGCGGCAAACTACCCGCCAATTACCCGAAGCAAAGCAACCTCCCTCAACAACGTGAGTAGGCCACTCAGCACTTCGAGATACCCGGTAGTTTGTGCACCCCTCCTTGGGTCTATCCTAGGAGCAAAACCAGTAAAAAGAAATTATACAATGGCGGCTACAACCTGATCCCGAATGTGCGGCAAAACAAATAACATTACATCAATTTACAAATTTTACATGAATGAAAGAAAAAGAAACTCTCATCTCACATCCACCCGGCTATCCATCCGCGACAATCCAACGAGTTCATATACACATACCATCAACATTACAGATCACAGATATGTATAACCCCCACTAATCGACGTATAGCGATTAGCAGACGTTCAATACATATATCACATCACAGATAATATCCATTAGCCAAAGTCTACGGAATTTCGATCAAAATACGGATTTGTAACCACCCCAAAAACAAATTTGTTCTCTGGAAAATCTGGGCAGAAACAAACTATACTAAAAATCCCAAAACATCCAACTAATAACACTGCACCAAAAACGGTCCACAGCCGAGTCAACTCGGTCGCGGATCCGCGGCAAGAAGCATGTTCTTGCCGCGGAACCGCGGCGCTTTGACCGAGTCAATGGATCGTTTTTGGTGGGTGTCTTTAGAAAACCCTGAGCTGATTTTTCATGTATGTTAAATTACTTTTTGAACAGATCTGAAAATCAGCAGAAAGTTGAATTTTCCGAACTTGTTTTGCGAATTTTTTCCGATCGAAATTCTAAATAATTTGCTAATAAGCTAGTTTGTGTTTAGCTAGGCTCTAATACCACTGTAAGTCCACGTTGCTCACCCTGGTTCTTACGGGGAGGCGGAAACGGCGAAAAACAATTTTTGGCGCAAAGGAAATATGGACTAAAAGAAGGACCTTTGCTAAACTACAAACTAGCAAAATACAAGAGGTGCTATCTACTATGCCATAGAGATTATACCTCACGATACCGGTCCTTCGGGTCTTCTCTCCGCTGTCCGGCTCGTCCATCTATGCTCCGAGGGTCGATCCGGATCTTGATCACCTCCGCGGCCTTCTTGAGTCGAAGATGATCCACCCGAGAGTTGTACTCCGAGCTCCACCTCGAGCCGAGGCAACTAGGGCAACAAGATCGCTAGTCTTGATGTCCTAGGATGTGTAGAAGAGGTAGATGGAAGTGTTTGTCTATTTGGATCCTTTTTCTCTCAACACATGAGATCAAAGGATTTTTCAAGAGGAGGAAGAAAAACTAGCAACCATGGAGCTCTTTTCTTTTCTTCTCACAAGAGAGAGAATGAGAATATGAGAAATGAAATTATCAACTAAAGAAAAAGCACCATGGTTTAATAATCCATAAACAACATCATTACCAATGTTTTCATGATAAAGTTGATGGCTACTAATTGAATTGACCATTTTCATAACTCAAAAATAAAAAGAAAAAGAAAACCAAAGAGGAATCTAGACCTCACATGAAGATGCTAATCAACTTTGGTCAAACGGTCAACAAAGTCAAGTGTGGTCAAATGGTCAAAGCAATTAACTATAACATAATTATCACTGAAAAGATTAGTAAATAATGTCTCCGGCTCATAATGGTTTTGACCGAACGAATTGCCAAAACCCTAATGAGTCCGCCTCAAAATGGTTTTGACCGAATCAACTGTCAAAACCCTAATGAGCCTGCCACATAACGGTTTTGGCCGAATCAACTGCCAAAACCCTAATGAGGCACCTCCTCCTTCTTCGCTCCTCAAAACTGTGCATACACACCGGCATCCACATTCCGTAGAATGCGAATGTACAAAAGACAAAACAAATCCATCCGTGCAATACTAGGATCCGGCTTAAACCAAATCCCTCTAGTATTGCCTACCCGAACAGCATATGCACACAAGTGTACGTAAGTGATTGTAGCCCTGCCGTAAAACCATACGGCCTCTACACGTTTCGCTCAGTGCAGGGAAACTCTCTGTGTGGGACTCTAAAGACTCGACACTACGCTAGTAGTGGGTTTAACCACAGACCGAAAGCGGCACTAGCTGTACGTAACGGTCCCCAGGTAGATGTCGATAAGAAGGCCGATGAGATAAACCCATCCGAACTCCTACTGAGCCTGTATGTGACAATCTCCGTACAGTCCGGTCCGTTCGTCTGAGAATATCGCATGGCGGGCCTAGGGGGTGGTAAACGTCAGTCTCCTAATAGCGGTACAAGTCGTGTCGGAGTGTATCCCAGAACACCCTGAGATAACACTGGAAACCTACCAGTATATCTCGCTTTCCCTGGCCAGGGACTACTCGTGTAATGGCTCTCCTAGACACAACGCGATATCAACCCCCAATATCGGGAGAGACGAATCCTGTCTAACCGTCACTGCCTCCAAGTGCTTCGGGACTGCACCCAACTACTACCTGTTTGCACGACTCCTTTGAGCCGTGATAGGGTAGTAATCTAAGTACAGTGGGAACACACTCGAGACGAAGTGACAGTGTCAAGTCAGCGGACTAAGCTGTACACATGTCACCTGGGAACTGATAACCGACGATAGGTATAATACCAACCAACAGTTCCCGACGAGTCCTGTCCAGTGTAATCGTAACCTAACGAGCACCCGCATACTATCTCAAGTACGACGTACTGACGGCTGTGGGACAGACCGTATCCCGTGCTGGGATGAGAAGCGTATACGCTAGTCTACTCCGGAGTATCGATGCCCTGTCTCGATAATCCTACGACTAGGGACCTGTATAAGGATGTGCTTGTAGATTACCAAGCCCCCACTAGTGTGACTGCCATCACAACGCTGGTAATCAAGTAAAGATCCTAAGGGCTCTACTAATATGTATAAGCGACACATATTGAAGTAGAGACAAACCAAGTAGCATACTACCATTTTGAGCAAGATTGTCTATACAACTGTGAATATCCCAAGCTTCCATCAAGTAATATACAAACTAGTATGATACAGTAATGGACTCTAGGGCATATACACTAACAACAAAACCCTCAGGTTACTTCATGAAGATCCTATCTTCCAACTCACCATGCAGAAATTCCATTTTCATATCCATTTGCTCTAACTTTAAATGTTGAGTAGCTACCTTCACCAACAACATTCGAATAGATATATGCTTGACTTCTAGCGAGAAAATCTTATTGTAATCAACCCCTCCTTCTAAGCAAAATCCTTTACAACTAAACATGTCGTGTATTGCTCATTTTTCTTTTTCCTGAATACCCACTTGTAGCTAATAGCCCTTTTGCCTTTCGGTAGCTGTCAATCTCAATGTACCATTCTTTTCAAATGACTCCGTCTCCTCTTGCCCAATAGCCTCCTAATAAGAACTGAGATCTCTACTTTCAATGAATAAAACGTATGCGAGCATGTCTTCGAAACCGTGCCTATAACATTTCAGAAAAGTAAAATATTATTTTTGGAATTTAAATAAATAAAATAATAAATTTTATGAATATTATAAAAATATGGAAATTGATTTTAATGAAATGGCATGATTATATATGTATAGCTTGGAAAATATTTGGAAATTAATAATAATTATTGATTTTTAAAGAATTTATGTGATTTGGACATTGTATAAATTATTATACAATTATTTGTATACAAGTTTAATGCTAAACTTGATTAATATTTCACTAATTCTGTATTAATCATGTTTATGTATTATGTCATGCAACATGATATGTTGCAAGACTTGTTACATTTTTTATTTGAACCATGGCTCACTTGCATTTATATGGTTTTGGTTTTGTTTTATATAAAAAATAAAAGATGAAAAGTGAGGGGACAAAAGGATATGATAAGAGAGAGAGAGAAAGAGAGAGAGAGTGAGAGGGGGTGGGGGGGGGAGGTCTTCTCACCACCATAGCTCCATTCCTCATTATCCTTTCCTCCTTCATTTCTCCTCTTAATTCTTCTCCTCCTCCTTCATCCACCTCCACCTTCTTTACTACCCTCAAACACCTCCAAATCTTCACCAAAATACCATGCCGCTTTTACTAAAAATAACCACAAGCTCACTACAAACCACTTGGGTGTATCAAGTTGGGACTTTGAGCATTTTGGGCAACCCTAAAATTTTCCTTAGTTGCTACATGAGATAAATTCTACACCTTTAGTTTAGAATTTGAGTTTTCTTATCTCCTATTGTAGTTTAGAGTTAAAATAATGTAGTTTAGTGATGTCGGAAAATTTCAAGATGAGGTTTAGGAGATTTGATGAATTGAAAGGTGTAATTGAGGTGTAATTAGTGACCACAACTCCTATAGTACCAGATTTATTGACTAAACCCGAGACTAAACCCCAAAACTTGAACTTGGAAATGCACCGATCTCGGATTTTGTGGAATTTGTGATGATATTCTAGGATCTACTAAAACTCTTGAGCTCTGAAAAATAAGTAGCGATCACAGAGAGATCAGCAGGTGATTATGAGAATACCCTACAGACCCGAGACCTAAAATACACATTTAGGCCGCAGATTTAACCTCAAAGGCCGCAATTGGCGACCTGGTTTGGGTAGGTAGGCCCCAGGTTTGGTCCATGGCTCCTTTATCTGTTAAGTTGACCTATCCTATATGCAAAATGTCCCAATTAAACCCAGGTTAAAATATGGAGGTGTTTTCTCTAGTTGTTGGTTTCATTTACGACTTTTAATGACTTGAGTTTTGGTATTTGAGGTTTTGGCTCGGTCGTTTGACGTTTGTACGTCGGCGTCGAAAGTTTTTGGTTATTCTTGCATGCGTAGGCTGTAGGTTCTAACCTATGTGCCCTCCACATGCCGTATCGATTTTTGTATTCGATTCTTGTTTATTATACGACGTATTTGAACTGTAGGTACCTTCGTGTGGACTTCGGGACGATAAGGGAGAGCAAGGCGTTCATCGACTTCGGCAAAGCGAGGATTGAAGGTGGGTAGATGCATATCTACGGGGAAAGTCGTGTGGATGACGTATAGCACCCCTGCAACCGTAGAATAGGATATTTATATATTATATATCTGTTAATGCGAGACATGTATACTTAGCAAATAGGGTTTTAGGAGACCGTAGGATTGAATAAGCGTACTCGTAGGAAGGTAAAACCTTAGCCTCTTTTTTCTTAGTAACGAACCTTTAAGGTATATGTTGTCACACACACGCGCACACACACGTGATTGTTGTGTGTATATGTGTGTGTGTGTGTGTGTGTGTGTGTGTGTGTGTGTGTGTTTATATATATACATATACATATACATGTGGGATGAGGATATAACATGTTAAAAAGGATATGAGTTGATATGATCGGATATGATGTCAAGTGATTATGATATATGATTTGAGTTTGAGACATCGTATACGATATGATGTATATTAAAGGATCGTTGGGCGATATATATACATAACATGCGATAACATGTGATTTGATGAGATAATAGAATGTACGTGACCTTAGATCCGTACTCTTAATTATGATATCGTACGACAGATGATACCGTACGAATTATGATATATATGATAATTGACCCGTACCCTCGATTTGAGGATGCCGTACGATGGATTTTACCTTACGAGATATATATATGATGATTGATCCGCACTCTTGACTCGAGGATGCCGTACGACAGACTATACCGTACGTGATGCTATGAGACTGGATCGCCGACTGTTAGATATATCGACTCAGAATGCTATAGATTTTCTAATCACTTTCGACTTAGATTTAGTTTAGACTTTTAATCTTTTAATTACTTAGTAGATGTTAGAGTATAACTAGAGCCATACCTATTTTCAAAACTGACGAATCGTATGCACTTTCTAAAGACAAAATCCGAGGGGACGCTACGGAATTTCAAAAGGTATCTCTTTTTCTCAAAAACTACCGTAGCCCCTACTTTTCTAAAAACAACGATTCATGCTATTTTAAATACGATAGCTGTATGGTTCTTATATAGATATGTATATCTTATTGTTTCTTTTATTGTTTACTTTCTGCTATGCTCATACTATTCTCATTGCATTATAGATTTATACATGTGTTTTCATTAGCTATTATGATCTCGCCTAGGACACCTGCACCATTACCGATGATGCGTATGTTGCACGTACACTTGTTTACCGGCTCACACACATCATCATCGGTAATTGCCATGTCACGTACACATTAGAAAACATTACTTCACTTGTATAACCTGATAGCTTGTAGTTAATAGTACTGTTTAGCATACATGATCTCACATGCTAGTTTAGACATTGCATTTCTTACTTAGATGCTACATGCATTCATATGCATACATTCTGGTTATGCACTATCGATTGGCTATATGCCGGTATTCATTGCTTCATTATTGACTCATGGTATTAGATTTCGGTTTTTCATGAGATTTCTGGATTTGGGAAACTACATGCGTATTTGAAAATTTTTGATCATTTTAAAAAGAAAATGCGGTTTCTCATGATATGATATATGGCATCCATGATGATATTTCTCGGTTCTTGATCCATATGTATACCCGATTCAAGAAGAGAGGAGGCACCGTCTGCGCGTATATGGTGGACCCGGTGCGGTACTCTGGGGCAAGAAGATCGTATAGAGAGACGTTGAGCCCGACAGGGGAGTACTACCGACCGGTGATAGTTTGGCGCGACGGATATCCGGAGGATACCGACCATAGTCGTGAGATCAGATGATATGGGACCGATCCGGACAGACGGAGCCTGAGATATGAGGATGATGTGTCGCTGCTGGACACGACTTTCATGATGTTTTTGAGTGTCGATGCTGGGTACTCAGGTTTTATCATGATTTTTGTGTGTCGTTGCTGGACACACGTTGGATGATGCATTTATTCATTAAACATATGACATGTTACTATTTTATGACACGGACACGTGTATATTGGTAACACACTTATGCTTATACTTTTACCCTAGCTATCACTCGATGTTACTGTATTATTATTGTTATATTATCGTATAACCTAGGAGAGCGTCATACGTTCGATTTCTACTCGGTGATGTTTTTTACTCACGAGTTGGCAACTCACCCCCATTGTGCCACAGTTTTCTTGCAGGTTTGACCGTATAGGTTCCGTTGCGGCTTGCCGGTACACTGCCATCTTCCGGGTGATTGCTTTGGTAGGTAGGGTTTCACTTGCATATTGACCACCATTTTGTATTTGTATATTTATTCTGTTGTATCTAGTTAAAAGCTCTATCAACCAGACTATGTATATTCGTAGACATAGAACCACAGTTTTTATATTCTTTCGGATTTAGAGTCATGCTCATGTATTTATTCTTGTTTCTGGTTTCTTGATGATGCTTAGTTTCTTTGCTTTCTTTCTGTGTTTTGATCCTCGCCTTTGGCGTTGTATATTTATATTATTGCGTGGTTGTTTCCGCTAATTGGCGAAGAGCTAGCTCCCACTTGGGGATGCTTATTATTGTTAATGCTGTATTTTTTCGGTTTAAAATATACAAAGGAGGTGCTGCCCAAATTTCAAATGACGAAAATGTTTTCAAAATAGGTATAAAACATTGCATTTTTATAGAATATAACTTATGTTTTAAAGGAAGAACTTGATTTCATTATACCGTTATTTCAAAACTTCACCTCCACTATTTTCCCTAAAACGGTTTAGATTTCTGGGTTTTTGGCTTACTTGAATTAGGTGCGGTCCTATAGACTTCACATGATTCAAGTGCTAGTCACGTGCCTTTTCTGGGTCGTGACAGTACCTGACTGGTGCCTTATGAGTATATGTTGATTTCCTTAATGCCATTTTCTGTGGGTCTTGTTGGGATTGGTTCTCACTTTCTATCTTCGTAATATGCCTGTCTAACTCCGCATCAATAGGCTGATATTATGCTTTGGTGTTCATATCCTTATGAGCGCCAGATAACTCTATCTCTACTGAATCATTGTCCCTTAATACTCCACCTGCTTCCTTATTATCTCCAATCACGTCTTTCAATATGGAATCCTCATCGAAGATTACAACTCGGTTAGTGAACGCCCTTTTGTTTTTGAGATCTCATAATTTGTAGCCTTTACCACCAAGTTTGAATCTCAAGAAAACACACTTATTTGATTTTGATTCCAGCTTGGTCCTATCCTTTTGATTCACTAGCAAGTAGATAGGGTACCAAAACACCATAGAGAATCATAACTGACTGGCTCTTCTCTCCATACTTTTTCTAGGATCTAAATATTTATGGCCGTTGATGGAGACCTGTTGACCAAATAGTATGCATGACTCACTGTCTTTGCCTAAAGTTCTCCGTAAGACCGAATTGCAACCGTATACTTCAGTCTCTCTCTAATAGTGTCCTGTTCGTGCGCTTCGCTACCCTATTCTACTCTGACTGTCCTGGAACAGTCCATTGCCTCTGTATTCCCTGTTCTTTACAATAATCTATATATCCTTTTAGGTGTATTCACTTCCATTGTCTGCCGGCAAATACTTCACCGATCGCCCCTTTTGCTTCTCCCCGGCCGCTTTCCACTCCTTGCAACTGGCAAACACATCTTATTTGTGTTTGAGAAAGTAGACCCATACCTTTCGTGAAAAGTCGTCAATGAAACTGACGTAATATACGGCACCTCCCTTTGATGCAACCGGCGATGACCCCCATATGTCTGAGTGAATGTAATTGAGAAGTCTCTCAGTCTTATACACGGCTTGCTTGAATCCGACCTTATATTACTTCTCGATCATACAAAATTTGCAGAAACTTAAGTTGCACGAGATAATACCTTTTAGCAACTTCCTTCTGTGCAACTCATGAAGCGCCCTCTCACTCATATAGCCTAGATGCCTATGCAATAGTTTTGTGGTATCCTCCACCTGTTTCTCCGTAGCTATGGCCGCACCACCAGTCATCGTGATGCCGTCTAAACGATACAAATTCTTCAGTGGTTGTAACGACCCTAAATTTCATATTCCAACCCTTTTTGTTTTGATTAATATGAGAGGTGGTTTTCTGTTCAAGTTTCGTGTTATAAGTAGTTCTTGTTAAATAAGAACAAGAAATGATTTGTAGCTCACTGGTTAAGTCTCTACGCTGCTGTCCCATAGCCCATGTGTTCGAATCCTCGCATCCCAATTATTTTATTATATTTTTCTTTTGACGTTTTTGGAATCCTGAAAATTCTATGGAAGATTGACAGTGTTTACAAAAGTGTTAAGACAAAAAGATATATGTTTTTGATCTAATCGAACCAACCTGAGACCCTAACCCGAACCCCGACCCGAACCCACATGGTGGAGCCGACCAGGTTGGCCCAACTAAGGGTTCGGTCGGCTAGACTTTGGTTGAACGAGCCCTGCTCATGTACGTACGACTCTTGGCCTGGAGACTGTTCATTTTCATAATTTAAAACAACTAGTTCAATCCAGAGAGCTGCCAGTCTCTTCAGCTACCTATTTATCACCTTTTTATTACATTTTAATTCTCTTTATATTTCACATACATCTATTTTCCTTCCCTATAAAAACCAAGCTATCCTAACTTATCCCCCTCTAAAATTATTCTGAAAAATTCCTCTCAAAGTTCATCTTCAAGTCCAAGTTCCATCAAGATCAAGTTCTTTCTGTCACAACCCAAAAGTGGCATGTGAACGGCATTTAAATCATGTGACATCTAAAGACGTCGATGTGATCCAAGTCAGCCAAAAACCCAGAATCTAAACCTTTTTACGAAAATATTGGAGGCGAAGTTTAAAAATAGTCATTAGATAGAATTAGTTTAAAATAATCATTTAAGTCTAAATAAGTGTGTTTGAAAAGTATCTATGATGTTTTAAAAATCGGCAGCATCTCCTTTGTAAATTTGGAATAAAATCCGATACAAGCATAATATATAAAGCATCCCAACGGGAGCTAGCTTCTATGCCCAAATGGCTCAGCAACCATGCAGATAATATACGACGTCCAATGTCGAAGAAAAGAAAAGCGAAACAAAATCAAAAAGTATAAAAGAGTCGACTCCAACGAGTGCGACGCCCAAAACGCATATACTCTAAGTCTCGCTTCTAAGTCCACAATATACAATTTCTAGGTCGATGGAGTTTTTGTTGGGTTATGCCAGCGCCCCGGCCATCAATCCGTGGCCAAATACGGAACAAAAACTTTTAGAAACCGACGCTAACGGAACCCGATTTCCGGATCGTACCATTAACCCTACAATAGTTGTATGTAAAAAAGTTTAGAGAGGTTATACCGATCGATCCGTGTCCTTCGGTCTTCAACCTCTGTCCCAAGCTCCTCACGGCTTCCTTGATCATGTTTGATCTCCGGTCTCCCCCCATCGAAGACGATCCACGTTGAGAGTTTGTAATACGGGCTCCAACCTCAAAACCGAAGCAACTCGAGTATATAGTTTGCTAGCCTAGATAGGCAAGATTAAGTAAAGAGTGTGTGTGATTACTTTGTCTCAATACACCCTAGGTTTCTCAACACATGAGACATGTAGGGTGGAGGTTGAAGACGATGCCATGAGGTGAAGAGTGTGAGCTCAAGAAAAAGCAAGTGAAGAAAATAATGTGGCTGCCTTTTCTTGAGTTGTTTTGACTTCATCTTTGTGTGTTATTTTTTGAGCACTTAAAGAAAATTCTCAAAAGAAAAGATCTTCCATCTCACTACAAAAAAAATCTCACATAAATATCTTTGCCAAAACAAAGCCTATCCATATCACAATGAATCACCTCATGACTCATTACCATGAGTCACCAAGTGCATGCATGAACCATGACTCACACTTCCACTACAATTAAACATTTAAACTAAATGTTTAAAGCAAAAAGGATAAGGCAACTCTAAAGTGATCTATTAATAAATTACAAGATTACCCCTCATCCGTATATACATACCCGCATCCGTATTCCAATTGAATACGAATACTACGAGATGAAAATAATCCAACAATATAATACCAGGATCCGGCTTAAACCAAAGCCCACTAGTATTATCCATCCGATCATGATCCGTGCATAAGTGTACGAATATGATCGAACCCTGCCATAAAACCATACGGCCTCTACAACGTTTCGCCCGAAGTAGGGAACCCTCTGTGTGGGACTTTAAAGACTCATCAATACGCTGGCAGTGGGTTTAACCACAAGCACGTCAGTGGCACTAGCTATACGTAATGGCTACCCAGGTATTGAGCGAAAGTGAGGCCGATGAGCAAACTCATCCTGAAACCCCTACTGAGCCTGACAGTGATAATATTCGTACTGTCCGGTCCGTTCGTCTATGAGTATAGCATATTGAGTCTAGGGGGTGAACAAAGTCAGACCCCTAATAACTTGACATTTAGTGTCGGTATGAAGCCTTCACCACCTGAGAAACTACTGATCTGAATCAGTAATTCTCGACTATCTTGGCCAAGGATTTCTGGTGATGGCCACCCGTGCACACCGTGACATCAACCCCTAATACCGGGAGAGACAAATTCCCTGACGATCCGCTCACTGCCTCCATGTGGCTCGGGACTATACCCAACTAAAAGCTGTTTGCATGACTCTTTCAGCCGTGGTAGGGTAGTAATCAAAGCACAGTGGGAACTCACATGAGACAAATGACGATCTCAGGTCGATAGACTAACCTGTATACATGTCACCTGGGAACTGCTATCTGACAATAAGTATAATACCAACTAGCATATTCCCGGCGAGTCCGTCTGGTGTACTCATACCCAATGAGCACCTGTATACATCTTAGATGAACCAACTGGCACCAATGGCTTGTGAGACCGGCCACCGCCTCTTGTCAGGGTCTCGATCAGTATACACTAGTCTACTCTTAGAGTATCGATGCCCAGTCTTGAAACTCCCACGATTAGGGATATTTTAACGATGTGCTTATAGACTACCCAGCTCCCACGTATATGATCGCCATCATACTGCAGGTAGTCAAGCAAGAATCCTATGGGCTCTATCAACATGTAATAGTGATCTGCAATGTCACCTAAAGCATATACCCGATGATAAAGATAAACCAGATAGCATACTATCATCTCGAGTAAGACTGTTCTACTGGTATAGGTCCTCCTTCAATCATTGTAATCATGCGCCTGCGATCCAATAATTGACTTGAGGACACTATAGCCAACAATCTCCTACTTGCACTTAAGGCTAATTATTGCGGTGTCTCATACTCACAGCCCGTGTGATACCGAACACCCAACTTCTCTACTAATCAGTTTCACAAAGCTCGTTTATAAAACTATTGCGTTCGAGAAATAGCCTCAGTGAGTGGATCCGTTCCAATGTTTCTTTCTATGTTTCTCTTTATCTTAAGTTCACGGAGAAAACCATCTTCCGAAATGAGCAATACCTGTCTTAGAATATGTCTGGATATCTGATGGGACCTAGTTCACAAATGAACTCCAAATCCAGCAAACTTCTTAGACTGTATCGTCCACTGAATTTAATCAGTTTCCTACACCATGCCTCCTTCAGTATCCGCTTGGACCATCTGTCCAAACTACTGCCCCTCAAAAGAGGGAAAACTATAATTCTAACAGTCACTCCGTCATCCAGGTCACCTTGGAAGCCTGGAATGATAACCGTCTTCCGAAGGAGGCCGCCGTTACGAAATCCCTAGAACATTCACTTATGTTTATAAACTGTTTCCGAACGTTTCTCCAGGATTGGATTAATATATGAACTTATTGCAGCTAGTGCAAAAATAACATCTGATGTGGTACTTGACATCTCATGATTGATTCAATTGCCTAAGCAAGTTATATGTCTATCATGCACATCCCTCTCCTCTTTATTCTGCAAGACACCTTTAGAGAGGGTGACTCCATCACTTGCAGGTACACCACCATGCCAGGAGTCGTCTATTCTAAAATACCTTTAGAATAGTGTCAAAGTACCCAGATTGGGAAACTGCCCAAATCTAGATCTAAAATCATAGATCTAGTAACCAGAATGCCTGATATAATATCCATATCCTATGTGGAGAAACTACTGTGTGACAACCACAGTATAACCGATTGTAGTATAGGAATCTCACTTCCTATAAAGTGCATGTTATCCAAATACCAGGACATCACACCCTACTACCTTCGTAACAGATCCATCTCCTATTTTGATGAAAGCAAAGCCTATGACTATCACATCAAAAATAAATGATCTATCTCCACTATACCCATTTTAGTCTATAAATAGACACAAGCAACTTTTACACTATGCTTCCGCTGCTCCCACTGACTAAAATAACTCTCTAGCAGAGTTATATACACGTGCACTTCTAAAGCTAGTTTAGAACGACACTATACACATCCTCCTGCCGGGTCTCATAGTCTAGAACAGCAGTAATGACATGTCTGGGTAAACAAGAACCTCCCTGTCACCGTCTTTGAGGATACTGAAGTACCTCTCGGGCGTCTGAGGTTACCCACCATATCTGCGAAGTGGCTAATGGAATGTCAAACCCTATTGAATCTTTAGATTCTATTAAATTTTCGGTAATCTTTTGTGGTTCTGGAATCATTTCCATTTCTACCATACTCCCACTACTGTTTTCTGAAAAAATCCATTTTGCTAAAACTGTGGCGAGTCAAGAACAATATCAATATTGATCTTCCAGATGGTAGAAAGTTAACCCTCATCATAGCCCGGGATAACCCACAAACTGCCATTACAGAACCGTACCTTGAGTATGTCCAGAGTCTGGTTTTAAGCATAAGCCGGACAACTCCATATACCTTAACGTTGTTAAGATATGAACCAATCTATATTCAATATAGAAACAGAGGCACTAATTTAATTGGAACCAGATTCAAATCATGCAGCTGTCTCCAGTGCATGTCAACTAAATGGAAGGAGGATGATCAACATTACTCAACTAGTAGTGCATCCAAATATGAGTAACCTGAAAGAGAAGTAAGTTCTCAAAACCATTACTATCAACTGAATACCAAACACAAGTATCTACATCTTCGATTACCTTGAAGAATCATGATACTTGCAACACATGGTTCTCTACTTTATTCTTGTACCTATAACTTCTCAAAACTTGGATTTTGTATTACTACGAAATACTTGTATAAAACTGGAGAAGTCACAAGTAAACAGAATATAGTACGAGCACCAACCCCTTTGTCCTAATGGACACTGGACAACATACAATACTTTGTATAAGTCTCCTGAGTTGAATAACTCAAACCCTGTGCGTCGTAAGTTGAAAACTGTACTATGGTTAAGAAGAATTACATCGCTGTTTAATGCTCCTTACCCAATCATCAACTGATATAGGTAAATGTTATGGACATAATTTCAAAAAGTTATATCTCACTTTAGAAAATAAACGTACAGATATTTCAGTTTGAAATTGGTGCATAACAACAGATATTCAAAATCAAATATTTGCTGTCAAACAAAATCCCAGGTGATGTCCACAAATATCACCAATTACAACGAATTCCGATATAAAGAGGATATAATCACCTAATTCTCAATAACTTACTCCCATTCATCATCTGTAAAACCATACAGATGTAAGAATTATTCCTGGTAAATACATACCCTGGAGTAAGGATCTAATTGGGAAATCAGCTTTCAATTAACAACGTATAGTGAAACTGAAACATGAAAATGTTTTGAAGGGGTAACCGGGTATTCCTAGTAATAATGCCTCTTCCATTATCCAAATTCATGAATGTGACCGTATATTTCCTTGCCATCTTTCTAAATCCCTTTATTCGTTTTTACTCATTACCTTCTGTGCACCATCCTTAGGCTAAATGGTTTTCTTTCTTCCCTACCGTTCGGCACCCGCCTATGGTTTGGAAGAAGACTATCCAATAAGTGTAACAGGTGTACTTTCCTAATCCTAGGAGCCCTCGCAACCTGAGAGAAGGTAAAGATAAAAGACAACTGAATAATCTTTATTCTATTTCTCCTGAACCAGAATCCATTCTCGATCTGGAACAAGTTCCTTCGAGTTCATATATAACTATACGGTGGATTATCCAATAAATATGGATCTTCATAGTGATACGGGGTGTTCTGGAGAAATTCAAAGGTGAAGTAGGAGTGGCGATAATATACGCGGTTTCGTCATGAATGACAGCAGTCACAATTTACTTTGCCCTCTTTCTAATCCCTTTATTTGTCTTTACTTATTACCTTATGTACACCACACTTAGGCTAATTGGTTTTCTTCCTTCCCTACATTTCGGCACCTGCCTATGATTTGTTAGAAGACTATCCAATAAGCTGTAACGTGTTAAAAATGATTAAATAAATAATTAAACGAATAAAAGTGTTTAAGTGAATTTTAGGATTTTCGGTAAAGTAAAATGTATTTTTCGTAAAACCAAACCGTGAATGTTTTCATTATAATTTTTAAAATATCTATTTTAATTATGAAATTACTAGTAAATGGTGTTTATTTAGCCACTTATAAATTTTTAGTTTAATAAAATATTTTTCCTAAGTTAATTATTTTAAATATTAACATAAGCTTTATTTATGCATTAAATTAGTGTAAATTACAAATTTGAATGGTTTTAATTTGTAAAAATGAGCCATGGTATATTAGAATCAAGTGTGTAATATGCAAAATCTTTTCCAAAATCTCTCCATGGTTCTAGAAATTTCTAGGAAAAGGGTTAAATTGAAAAAGTTAGATAATAAAGGGTTTAAGTGAAAAAAATGCATTATTTATGAACTTTCTACACAATACCACACATTTTTTCTCTCTCTCCACCCTCCTCCCTCTCCATGGCCGGCCTCCCCTCCATGGGTAGCCTCAAAATTTTTCCCCCATCATTTTTGCATTAAAAATCATCAAAAATCATCAAAAATTCCAAAAATAAATCTCAAAAATCAACATTCAACCTCTACCATTTTCCTTTGACCTATTTAGCATGGATTTTGGAGATGGAAGGCATGCATTTTGGAGGCTCATTTCTTGTTTGGATTTCATATTTTGGGAGGTATAATTTCTTTCTTTTGATTTATTGTTTTAGATGTTCATTTAAGCTTAATTAGATTTAATGAATTAATTCTATGTTTTTTTTTAAAATTCAAGTTAGGGTTTGTAAATTCAAGTTATGATTTTTGTTAATTATTTAGGGTTATAATAGTTAGTTTAACACTTTTATAATTGGAAAATATTGCATGGTTGTTGAATTGTAAAATTTTCATTTAAAATTGTTTTAAATTAGGAATTTAGTTAACTAGGTTTTTGCAAAATGTGTTTGTGGTTAATATAAAATTCTAATTTGGGTTGTTATCATTGGATTATAGTTTTAGTGGAAATGTTAGCATGTTAATGGAAAGAAAAACTTAGTTTGATTGCTAGTTTCAATAGATAATTGATAAATTGTGATAAAAAAATTTGCTAATTTTGTAAACTAGATTTTAGAAATTCCTATATAAATGAGATTAAAAATATAATTATGGTTTCATTATATCATTATCATCATAAATTATGGTTTAAGTCATTAATTTATGCAAAATCATGTTTTGAGGTGGAATTGTGGTATTTTGCTTGGAAAATGTTGAAAATTGTTAAAGGGTGCAAACTAGAAATTTCAAATTACTACAAATATGTGTAATAAAAATATAGTAATAGTTTGTATAGTCTAGTTATGCTATTTAATGAGTTTTATGACCTTTGGTTTCATTTAAATGTCAAGTTTTGATGAAAAACGGTAAATTGGCATTTTCGGGTTTTTCGAAAACGGACGATTTGATCGATTTTGGTGTTTCGATGAATTTGATCATGTTTTACAATATAAGTAATGTGTTTTAAAACTACGAGTTAGTTGTTAATGTTTATCTCGATCCATCGGAGTTTGTACGCCGATATCGAGCGATATTTGGTTCTTTTGCGTGGACGGGACATAGGTTTTAACCTATGCTTGTTCTTTGTATCGTTTGACTTTCGTATGTGATTCAGTTTACGATACTATTTATATGTTTGCATTTAGGTACCCCTCACGTGGACTGCGGGCGATGAAGAGGATGATGGCGACACCGTCTTCGGCAGACATGGACCAGGTGAGTAGATGCATATCTACGGGGGGAAGTCGGGTGGATGGCGTTTAGCACCCCCGCAACGTAGAATAGGAATAGTACTTATTGACATTAGGAAACCAGATGTGACCCTAGATTCTTAATGAGTAGGACCCTAGTAATGACCCTAGGCTGGACCTGACTGATTTAGGAAAACCATATCTGAGGATGAGTACCTTGGAAGAGGTTCGTAGGTTTCAGATAGAAACATACACACGCACACACTGAAACTCGACATGGGGTATACGTGTATGTGTGTATATATATAGAACTAGGTATAGGTATATACATATATATACAACACGTATGTGGGATTCATTTATGTGAGATGATATCCGAGGTATGATGAAATAGTGTAACTGGGCTTGATGCCGTGATTTTTGGCAATACAGTCGTATAGCGTCGTGCATTCGATTCCAAAAATCACTAGATGATTAGGATCTAGTAGTGTATTATTATGACCTAGGATAGCGTCGTTCTTTCGATTTCTTTTCGTAGATGTCTTCTACTCACGAGTTGGCAACTCACCCCGTTGTGCAAAATTTTATTACAGGTTCGATGTACAGGTTTCCCGGGCAGCTTGCTGGCACATCTTTTATTTCAGGGTGATTTGCACGGTAGGTTGGTTCACTTGTATCTGAACCACCATTGTATTTTATTCATTCGTTGTATCTAGTAATCTCCATCAACCATACTTGTATTACTTGATAAATTTATTGGACCAGTATTTTTTTTATTTCGACCTTAGAGTCGCGCATGTTTTATTCTGATATGGTGGTTTTGTTTTCTTTGAGTTTTGAGCCTCGCCCTTTGGCGTTGTATATTATTGTGCTTGTTGTGGTTGTTTCCGCCTGTTGGCGTTGATGCTAGCACCCGTTCGGGGATGCTTTTTATTGTTTATTTATATTATACTTGTTGTACCCGTTTGGGGGCCAGTTTTTATAGAGGAGACTTTGCCGAAATTTTTGAGAAAATTTGCTGATACTTTTAGACTTGTTTTTCTTCATGTTTCTTTTACTTCTTCTTCTTTAATATGGTTTAGATTTCTGGGCTTCGGCTTACTTAGGTTGCGTTGCGCCTCTAGACGCTTCGTAATCTAAGTGCCGGTCACGTTCCGTACTTTCGGGTCGTGACATAAGCGCAATAGATGTACCCTCTCATAATCCTAGGAGCCCTCACAAGCTGAGAGAAGGTAAAAGGAAAAGACAACTGAATAGTCCTATTCAATTTCTCTAGAACCGGAAACCATTCTCGAATCTGAAACAAGTTTTTTCGAGTTCGTATGTAATTATACGATGTCATATCCAATAAATGTGGATCTTCGTAGTGATACAGAATATTCCGGAGAAAAGCAAAGGGTAAAAGTAGGAGTGGTAATGAAGTATGCAACTTTGACAATCCAAAAGTCAATGTGTTTTAAGAAAGTTTGGTTAACTTGGTTTATGAGTTCTAGTCTAGGGTCGGGCGATGATCGCTGCCAAAGAGAGAGAGAAAAGAAACACTGAGCGTGCACCCTAATCTAGATCAAAATGGTTAATCACTTTATATAATCAGGATGTCTCCCACTGTATCCTCAAATTCTCCTCCAAACCCTAAAGAAGAATTAGTCGGGATCATCTAAAATCACCCGAGGAGTAAACCAACTCATCAGTGGGAATCGGGATCCAACTATCATCGCATGATAACTTGATGGAATCCACTCAAGTTATCACACTCCAGAAGGTATGTGCATATCTGGCAATTTTCCTGTATGTTTGAAACTCCCGCTATGATTTTTACCCCATACTCTTATGATCTTGACGAAGGCCAACATATCAATAGTCACATGTCAAGTTCTACCCGTCATTGTCCAGGTTAGTTTGAACCCACCCGTACATACCCTTGACGAAGGCCCACATAGTAGTACGACTGTTCCAAACCAACGCATCTATCTATGCAACAGAAAAGTAACAAATAGCTACCATACACTATACCATGACGAAGGCCAACAAACATAGCATGAATACTAAGTGCTACCCGTCTGAAATGACGGAGGGCTACGAATGGTTTTTGGCGAAAAATCTTTAACGTAATGAACTTGATATCATTGAAGGAACTGGATAGCTTTATACAAATATAGAGTGGCGAAAACCTTTGCTAAAGAGATCATTCTTGGTGAAAGGATCTCGGTTCTTTTCTCGTGCAATGAGGTGCAGATATTCCAACTGAATACCTCGATGCAAAGAAAAAAAGTAATCGACTATAGTGAAGTTATTACCCTGACGCAAACTTCTGCCCAAGAGGTCACTCCCAGTGAAGGGATCTCGGCTCTTGCCTCGTCGAATGAGGTGCCGGATATTCATAACCGAATACCGCTGTGCAAAACAAAAGAAAACGTTTTTGTAATAACAGTTTTTTGAAAATTGTTCCAACAACATCGAATTGGTCTATTTTCCTTGCATTGATCCGAATCAACACAGTCCCATCAATTAACCACATCAGAAAAGAACGAAAATATGATGTACGTATATGCCATCCGCATTCACCACTGGGCCCGTCATCACCCGTTAGGTTACTTAACTAACGACAGAGCGGGGGCTGGACTAGCGCGGGTGCAAAACATATACAATATCTACTAGTATATATTTAACAATATATAATAATCGCTCCAAGCATGATAAATGCAACATCACAGATAATAGATAAGCATCACAGAACAATACTAATAATCTGGGAGCCCCGGGTTTCCTTTGAGCCGCAAGTGAAACTCGACATTCTCCCGGTCGTATGGATAGCCTGTGCAATGAAAAACTAGACCCCTATGAGCACGGCAAGTTACCTGCCAAAACAAGAAGTGAGGAAACCCCCTTCATCAAAGTGAATGGGCTACCCGGCACTTCACGGAATCCGGCAACTTGAGCACCCCTCCTTGGGTCAACCTGTACCCCCTACGAATGCGGCGAACAGCCCGCCAATTCTAGAGTGAAGACCCCTCCATCTCAACGCCATGAGACGCGGACCCGTTGCCCTCTAGAACCCGACTATCCGTGCACTCCATCGCGGGGTAATCCTAGTACAGAAAAGAAATATGTACAACGGTGACATCGACCTAAACTCGGTCGTGCCCCAAATAAATAATATACAAATAGGCAGTGACGGCAGTCCACATGTCAGATGCTCGTCCCGCGATATCAAATGTACAAATAAAACTAAACTGTACTAACATTGCACCCAAGCTATCCACCACGACGATCCCGCCACAACACAGCACAACACAGAACATCAACGTGAATGTCATGTTCGCAAACCTGTCTAAAAGAACTATAGCAATTAGACAAGTTGTACCGCTCTAATGACATTCACGATCGCAGATAGTAATGCATGTACTGTAAAACTTTAAACAACGTTAGAAGTATCGACTTCGAAACACCCCAAATAGCCCACAAACCAAAAGATAAAACTATATCCAAACTGGGCTAAACAAGCAATTGTTAGTTATATGTATTCCCTGGAGGCCATTACTGTACATGGGATGTATATTGTAGTGGATGCTTGGACATATATAGGGTGGACTTTTTTGATCGATATGATAGTATGCTATCTGGTTGCTCTTTGTCTTAACATGTTGACTTGTATACGTGATGCTGTCTTGCTCTCACATGTTGACAAAGCCCTTAGAATGTGTACTTGACTACCAGGATTATGATGTAGATCATACTAGTAGGGCCAAGGGTAGTCCATAAGTACACCCTATAATTGTTCCTAGTCGTAGGAGTATCGAGACAGGGCATCGATACTCCAGAGTAAACTAGCGTATACGCTTCTCGGCCAATGTGATGAGCGATGGATGATCCCATATCCATTGGTGTTTGATATCAGAGAAGATATATGGGTGCTCAGTGGAGACTGGGTACACTTAACGGACTTGCCGAGAACTCCTAGATGGTATTAAACCTATCGTCGGATAGCAGTTCTCTGGTGACACTGGTACAGGTTAGTCTGTAGACCCGAGATCGTCATAGAGTCTTATGTGATTCCCACTGTGCTTTAATTTCCACCATACCATGGTCAAGAGATCGTGCAAAAAGATGGTTTTTGGGTACAGTTCCGAGTCACATAGAGGAAATGAGCGATATGAGGGGTTTCGTCTCTCCCGATATTGGGAGTTGATGTTGCGCTATGCTCGATTGGCCATAACAGGAAATCCCTGGTCAGGGTTGATGAGATTTACTTGTAAATGTTATCAGTACTTTCTCGAACCGTTATGGACTTTGCATTGGCATGACTTATCAGGCTATTGGGGTCTGACGTTATACCACCCCTAGGCTATGATATGCGACATATCAGACGAAGAGACCGGACTGTACGGTAGTGTTACTGATTGGATTCGCAGGAGTACAGCAGGCTTCTTGTTGATCTTCTGATCGCTCAATACCTGGGTGGCCGTTACGTTTAGCAGACCGCTTGTGGCTTGTGGGTGTTTGATATGATCATCACTTACTGCCGGCGTATTGACGAGTCTTTAGAGTCCTACACAGAGGTTTTCTGGTTCATGCGAAACGGAGTAGCACATATGTGATATGCGCGGGACCGAGATTAATGCGAGTATGTGATACCGCATTCTATGCTCGCGATATGTGACATTCGTCGGTTATATGTGATATAGCCAAGTTATTGGATCAAGTGTTGATTCGATAAGTTGTTACATTTGATATTAGTCGGTTATATGTAATATAGCCGGATTATTAAATCAAGTGTTGATTTAATAATTTAATGTATGATTATATATTTGATATATTGCATTACATTAACTAATATTAGCTCATTAAAGTATTATTTTTTCTCACTTGATGATACATTGATATATATGTGATATATGTTAATTGTATTATTTTCTTTTTGTACACAAAATATATATGTGATATATATTGTTGTGTCATGCTAGGTTACACTTGCAACATGTATGTATGAGACTCACACCATGTTAGGGTTAAGTTAGGGTTTATATTTATTTCAAGAAAATTCAAAATTGTGGAGATATTTGTCATGGTTCAAAGCTTGTAGAAGCTTGTGGTCTTCATTGACTTAGTCCACTCCTTTGTCTTGCTTAAGATGTTTGTTAACCCAACCCTTAACTTTAGACTATGATTTATTCTCTACATGAGTTAGGCATGACACTAACTCACCATGGTTGCAATTCGAATCTTACTCTCGCATTCATTTTCTTCATCACTTCTTCTTCTTCCTCAAGAGAAAAAGATTGCGCAAGCTTTTTTTAAGTGATGATTTATTATGTGAAAAATAAAACTAAAGTGAGCCCACTTCCTACTTCATCATCCTCTACTATTACCCATTTAGTTTAGGGTGTTTGCTTCACTAATCTCACCATTAGTGAAGACGTAGCATGAGCTAGTGTCTCCTCGACGTAGATCATCTTCGGCCTCGAAGACTTCGATGCAAGCTTGTTCATATCTTCATGGGAGCCTTTCTAGAGTCCGGGAGTTCATGATCGCAGTGAAGGGACTACTACACGGAGCTATTGAAGTGAATGACCGGTCTACAAAGATTGTATTCCTTGTTCACTTTAGTTGTAAAGTGTTTACGTTTAGTTTCGTCGTATTTTCTAGTATCAATTCTAGGGTTAGGGTTAGCTAGAACGACAAAAATTTAAATATGGCATGGATGATACCTCCCGAAATCTTGCTGCCGTGCTAGAAAACCCAACAGTGGTATCAGAGCCATGCTAGAAAATTAGACGATATTTGCTAGGATTACGAAACCGAAACTACTCCGAAACACCCGATACGAAAACTTGGTTTCTGTCGATTTTAAAAAGTATTCAAAATTTTTTTAAACAACTGCAGAATATTGTATGAGATATGACATGAACACTGAGAAAATTTGAGGGGGTTTTATGCAAATATGGCCGGCCACATAGGGAGAAAATCCGGCCTCCTTGGTCCATTTGTGGAGTTTTTGTTTCAAATTTTCACTGTGTTCCGGTCTCTGGGTTTTCGGGTTTCAGGTGTTGTTTGTTTTCGCTAAATTTTCATGTGATGTTAACTTTCTGCAAAAGCAACTCGGAGTGTTTCATAATCGTAATTCTAACATGTATTCGGATTATTTAGACAATGTTAAAAAGTTCGAACGGATATCAATAACCCAATTTTTCCCCGCTGGAAATTTTTCAAGAGTTGGATTTTTTCCGAGTTTAAAATTTTCAGAAAATCTTGCAAGCGATTCTGTGGACCCTCTAGAAGAACGTAACCCTAACTCGATTCTGTGACCGTCAGAACTCCCATTAAACCCTAGGGTTTGTGGTAGTTTAGCGGTGCCACATGTGAGACATTGGTTGACCCTTCTACGGCTGGTTCATAGATGCTGTGGCATCTTTCTATGTACTTTTTGAACTTCGCTTAAGTGTTGAGCTTCATGGGAAATTTTGGGTGCTTGCTTATTCGATCGAAAAGTTTAACTTCATCTAGTTATCTGTGATTGTGATACAATATTTGGAATCCACAAGTAGTTATGTTATAACTAGTTTGAATTTTATAAATCTAGCAGTTTAGTCTCATTTGATCGATTGCAACGGAATTTTGATGTGGATCAAAAGTCCGTCGCAATTACGTAGTGTACGCGGATACTCTCCAGGTAACCTTACTAGATAGCCACGTCCCATAGCCCCGACCAAGTGACTGTAGGAGAACCTTGTCGCCAAAAGCATCCGTTCGGGTGCTCGCGGCAGCGGTGTTCCGCCTTAGTGCATTTCGTCGATGGCATCGGGGGGTGCGGCCGTCTAATAAAGTTTTCGACGAGCATTCGATCAGGTTATCGAGAATCTTGTTGAATTACCCGAAAGGTTATTGGAAAGTGTTTTCAATATCGAGACTAAAATGTGGGGTTTATAATTGTTAGGCACGAGATGTCTAAGGAATTCATTTTGTTTGGCATGAAATCCAAAGTATGTGATACATTGGGTTTATGATGTCTAAGGTGGTTGCGGATTCCAACTATTGTAGTTTTTCATTTTCAAAATGTGGTGTATCGCCAGTTTCGGTGCTATATGTCAACGACAATTAGGATACGCATATTTACTTACGTTGATAACATGTGATGTTCTGTGTTGCTGTGATATGTTATATTGGATCATCATGTTTTGAATAGCCGGGGGTTTTATGTGAGATGAGAATTTTTATTTTCATTCATGTAAAATTTATTGTATGCAATATTCTTTTATTGGGGCACATCCGGGTTGAGGATGATATCACCATTGATGTATATTATTTACTTTTCCGCATTAGGATAGACCCAAGGCGGGGATCACAAGTAACCGGGTTCCGGGGTCCAGTCGGAGACTATCTCGAGGAGTCGAGACCAGGTCTCCTAACTCTAGAATTGGTAGAGTTGCTTTCCGCTCTCGTAGGGGTCTAGTGATGTGGGTTTGGCTATTCATCACGACCGTGGAATCCGCGTTTTTACTGGCTTAAATAAAATACGAAATTCCTAGTATATCCAATATTTCATATGTGATTCTTCTGCTGCTGATATTCTGTGATGTGATCACTTGATATGTTCTGAGACGAATGCTTATATTATATATATGAGATATAATAAATATTGTTGCTTTCGTTTCTTGCGTGATGTTTGAGAAGCATAATAAACGGGACTTCATTAATGAGATTAATGAAATAAAAGAAACCTAAGATGTTGTATAAACTTGTTTAAAAACTGGTAGCTCTAGTTCTTAGTTTGGATAGCGGTATTCCTTGTAGAATATCCAGCACCTTATTCGATAAGGAAAGAGCCGAGATCCCTTCACTGGGAGTGACCTCTTTAGCGAAACTAGAAGATACTACAAACTTGGTTTTTCTTTTGATTGCTTTTATAGTTTTTGCTTTGCATAGTGGTATTTGTGAAATATCCTATACCTTATTCGATTAGGAAAGAGCCGAGACCCCTTCACCGGGAGTGACCTCTTTAGTGAAACTAGTAAAAGCCTCAAAAACACTCATTTTCAAAATCACTCGATTCTACAACAATATCGAGTTCATTACGCAAAGAGTTTTCTTAAAAATCTGTCGTAGCCCTTCATTGTTTCCCCCAATCAGAGCAAAGCTCTGTTCAAATTTCGAAATTTGAAATGAAGCAACGCTTCATAAAAGCGCTAGTGCTAAGAGCGCCAGCGCTAAGAGCCAAAGACTCTGACACAGCGCTTACGTGCAAAGCACGAGAGCGCTCGCGCTAAATGCGCCAGCGCTAAGAGTCAAAGACTCTGATGCAGTGCTCCCGTGCAAAGCACGAGAGCGCTAGCGTTAAGTGCACCAGCGCCAAGAGTCAAAAACTCTGATGCAGCGCTCACGTGCAATGTACGAGAGTGCTAGCGCTAGAACTAAACGTTCTCCACCCTTGGTTTAAAGATCCAACGAAAATGATTAAATCATCAAATTAACAGAATAAAATTCTGTTGAGAAAATACACCTCAAATCTTTCCAAACAAGAAAAATTGTGCTCTGTAAATCAGAGCTCCGTTGGGTCAAAGATCCAATGGTGATTAAAAATCACCAAGATACAGAATAAGTTCTGTATGGGAAAATATTTTCCCAATCTTGTTAAAAACACGAAGATTGTCTTTTGTAAAACAGAAGCAGCAGGATCAAAGATCCATTGGTGGGGAAACATCCCCAAATCAATCAGAGAAAGATTTTCTTAACTGATTCAACAAATCAGCCTCCCTATATAAAGGACCCAAGACTTCAAGTCTTGCAGAGAGGAACACCCCATAAACTTCAATAAGAAAAAGAGAAGAGCAAGCTTTAAGAAAAAGAAATTTTCTTCAAGGTAAATGATAATAAGTGAGATCATAAAATCTCCTCGATTTTTTAGAGTTTAACTTTCACATCAAAAGAACTAAGTTCTTTTTCTAGATCACAGATCTACAAGACAAAGTCTTTCACAAAAAACAGAAGAGATCATAACATCTCTTCATAAAAAGAAGAACTTAGTTCTTAGATCTATGAGACAAAGTCTCCCATAAAGAAAAACAAAAGAGATCATAGCATGTCTTCATAAAAAGATGAACTTAGTTCTTAGATCCATGAGACAAAATCTTTTATAAAAGAGAATTTAATTCTCAGAGCACAGAACTGACTAAGAACTGCCAAAGAAACGCTTCAGCGCTCAATGTCTGGCGCTCAGCGCGAAGCGCACCACGTGCTCCTTACGTGTGCGCTATTTCAAAAGAAGCGCTTCAGCGCTCCAAGTCTGGCGCTCAGCGCCAAGCGCACCACGTGTTCCTCACGTGTGCGCTATTTCATAAGAAGCGCTTCAGCGCTCCAAATCTGGCGCTCAGCGCCAAGCCCACCACGTGCTCCTCACGTGTGCGTTATTTCAAAGAAGCGCTTCAGCGCTCTAAGTCTGGCGCTCAGCGCCAAGCGCACCACGTGCTCATCACGTGTGCGCTATTTCAAAAGAAGCGCTTCTGCGCTCCAAGTTTGGCGCTCAGCGCCAAGCGCACCACGTGGTCCTCACATGTGCGTTATTTCATAAGAAGCGCTTCAGCACTCCAAGTCTGGCTCTCAGCGCTAAGCACACCACGTGCTCCTCACGTGTGCGCTATTTCACAAGAAGCGCCTTAGCGCTTCAGGTCTGGCGCTCAGCGCCAAGCGCACCACGTGCTCCTCACGTGTGCGCTAAGGGAATACAAAGCGCTCAGTAAATAAAGCCCCAGCACCATAAAGAGTGTTCAACACTTAGCAAAAGACAATAAGAAAAAAGGGTGTCAGAACCCAAATCAATGCTCTGCATTGTTGAATAAAAAGGGACTGAGCCCAAATAAATGTTCAACATTTTATTTAAAACCGAGTGGGTTGAGCCCAAGTTGGCCACAAGTCCATAATTCAGATTAACTGAGCCCATGTGCTCACAATGGGTCTTAGACCCAAACCTGACTAGAGATCTCCCAACCAACACTGGTTCAAGGGTACATCTTTCCACACCTCTGATACGTGTCGTTGTAATTCTTCAACGTCCTCACAGAGGTGGAGGGTCCCAATAACCAATAACTTTTGGTGCATCCCCAAATTGGCTAAACCAGAACCCCACAGATTATGACGTCTTTAAACCCTACAGACTATGATGTCTTTATACTCCATGGACTACGATGTCCTTAAGCCCAATGGACCGCAATATCCCTAAACTAAAACGATAGAGTCCAAATACTCATTCGTCGAATCTAAATGATCCCAAAATCCTGTTGAGTAGATCTTAGTCTAAAATTAGACTAACATATCCTGAACAAACGTTTAAGTTGATCTTAATCTCAATGAGATTAACGATCTTTAAATCCAAATCTAAGAAAATACGGATTTGGACTAATCCACGCCCTACGGGCGACAACATAAATTAGTCTTCGTATACAATCCACGGGCACCCGAAAATAAAACAAACACACACGACACTAAGTGACCATCTAGAAAAGAAGAAAGTGGTTACCGCTATGCGGTAGGGTAATTAACTGCAGGGGCTTGCACCTGCAGGGAAGAGCGTCCCCACAATCAAAAACCCCTCGTAAACGAGGGGGAATCTGACGAAGTCTGCTACAAAGGCCGCATCTATCAAAACCTCCGATACATGGTGCCATAAATCAACTTGGCATCTTCGTAGAGGTGGATAGATAAAACCAAATAGTATCTGCCCCCAAATTCAGGTGAGACGTTTTTCTTCCTGGCTTTCGGCGGCGAACATATTCTGGCACGCCCGATAGGACCTTTTCTTCTTTCTACTCCACACTTCGTGTGTCGTGTTTCGCGAACGAATCGCGGTTTAGTATGGTTGCCCTGGATTCAAGGTACTAAGATTTGGTGTCTTGCTCCCGTGCAGAGAAAATGGCTTCCAACTGCACCAGCTGCAACAACAACTCCCACTCCGTCCTCGCCGGAGGAATGACTTATGGGCCCCAAGCGGCCTCCATCTTCGCCATGCCAGTGGAACAGGTGACTCAGGCAAACACTGGACTGTTCTTCAGGACCCTGCTCCCACCAATGGGCTTCAATGCACCAGTGCCATCGCCAGAAGCTGCAAAGAAGTCGGTCTTTGATCGACTTGGAACTACCGCGGCCCCTCTCAACGGGTCGCCCAGATCCAACGCATCGTTCTTTAACAGACTAGGACAAAACTCCAATGAGCCCATGAAGAAGCCCGCATTACATGAAGGGGCTATCCCGAAACGGATAGCCATCCCTGCTCCAGTAAATGAAGTCATCAGAGAGACTTCTCCTACTAAGGGGTCGGTCTTCACAAGACTGGCCGTTCCAACTCTCGCTCCGGGCGAAGTCACAAAGGTTTCTACCCCTGCTCGAAAGTCTGCCTTCGACAGGTTGGCTATCCCCTCTTTACGGATGTCAGTCTTTGACAGGCTAACACCAACAACAGTTTCTCATCAAAGCAAAAAGCACGATGCAGCTACCACGACGACAGAGGTGATCCCATCTGCAAGACGCGCTCGACGTCGCCACTGGCGCCGAGTGAGGAAAGCTGGGGGCAGTTCCCCTTCTGGACTGACTCCACCAGCTCCAATGGTGGAAATTGATGCTGCTGTTCCAACTGGGAACAGTTTTGAACCACTTAGGAGGGTGCACAAAAACTCTCCAACTGCTGTATTGAAAAGATCTCCTCCGCCTGTGGAGAATTGTCACGATCCGAAAGTACGGAACGTGACTGACACTTAGATTACGAGACGTCTAAAGGCGTACCGTAACCTAAGTCAGCCAAAGCCGAGAAATCTAACCCAAAAGCAAAAGAGAGTGAAGGAAAACCTTAAATGAAAACGGTTTTGAAATCAATTAAGTTGCATAGAATCCAAAAAAAGAACATCAAAAATTTCTGAAAATTTCGGCAGAGTCTCCCCTGTATTTTCTATCCCCCAAAATGGGTACAACAAGATAATAAACCTGTAATTATAAAAATGGCATCCCCAAGCGGGAGCTAGCTCTTCGCCCAAGGCGGATCACAACCACATGCAATATAATAGTAATATCAAGAAAAAGAGCGTAAAAGAGATGCAAATACCAGAAAACACACGTCGGCTCAAGTGAGCTCGACCCAAAGCAACCACAAATATACAAATCTCTCAGTCTCATCACTAGGTCGCATATACAATACAAGCGGTAGATGGAGAATACTAGATACAATGATAAAGCAAAAAGGAATAAAGTATACTCGCAACCCACCTACGGGCGATGTCGCGAGTCTGAGCAAAAGGAACTGATGACAAGATAGCCCGCCGCTACAAGACTGACGGGTCCGACCGGCAAGACACTGTGGCACAACGGGGGTGAGTTGCCAGCTCATGAGTAAATATAACATCTAATAAGGCAATCGTAAGAATGCACGCAATGCACCACAACATGCATGTCCATATGTGCTATGATATCTCTAGTATGCATGCACAGGTATGCAATGTCATTATTAAGTCTTTAAGTGTTTTAACTGCTAAGGTTATTGAATTCTTAACTTTAGAACATGAATATCTGTATAATAGCTAAATATCATCAAGAAATCATCTGAAAACCCATGTCAAGCATCGACACCAAAAAGGAATCATATCTGTCTCAATATCGGGCTCCGTCAGTCCGGATCGGCCCATATCATAAATCTCACGACAACGGTCGGTATCCTCCGGATATCCGCCGCGCCAGACATCACCGGTAGGTAGTCTTCCCCTGCCAGGCTCATCGTCTACAACTCGATCTTCTTGCCCCGGGGTACCATACCGGGCCCACCATGTACCCGAGACGGTTCATCCACTCCTCGAATCGGGTCTCGAAATCCAACAGAAAACATGAAAACTCATGGTGGACGATACATACATCACGAGAAAACCGCAACTTTTGTTTTGAAAAGGATAAATATAAGGTTTTGTTAAATTCTTGCGGTTTTCCCCAAAAATCCAGAAATCGCAGCAAAACTGAAATCCTCAAGAAAATCATAATGTCCACATGTTATATATAAGACAAATGTCTATGATATCAATGTGTATGATGTAAATTTTGGCTAGAGTTCTATGTAAATATGATGATGATGCGAGATATGTGCATGCGATGCAGTTTCATATATCAAGTATGAATGCAGGTGATGATATTAAGATAAACAGGTTCTATCGTGCACGTGGCATGTCAATTACCAAAGGCGTGTGTGTCACATGAATAGTGCGCATGCAACATATGCCAATGGTAAGGTTCTCCTGTCCTACGAAATGATATCGCATAGGTAGAGATGAATGTCCATGCAATTTAACATACTGTTCGCTATAAGGGTATGCAGTGTACATGAATGGATAAGCTAACTAAAAATATAATCTTGCAAAAAGTAGGGTAATCCTAACTAGGGGGGGCACCTCGCGCCATCCAGACGATTCCCCCATAGATGAATACATCTACTCACCTGAAATCCCCGCTAATCTGATCCGGCCACCGCTTTGCCTTTTCGCGCCGTATCCGAAGTTTCTCCGACCGATCCTATATTTGCACAATATCAAGCATAAGATTACAAAACCTAACACAATGCAAGTCACAACATACAATTATCCACGCTCTCAAATTAATCGTAGCATGCACTCAGTGCGCGGAAAAACGCACGAAAATCGCAATCTTTTCACTAAAATCGTCATTTCGGGGAAATCGATAAAACTACAACCCTACAAGACGAAACCCCGCGTTCGTGCATTCTAATAATCCTATACGAAGCTAATAATATTGCTAACCTAACGCAAATTGATCGCATTCTATTTTCTACAAAAATCTAGTAAGCGAATTTCTAGCCGATTTGATACAACATCGAAATTTGTCGATTTAGCAAGCATATCATTACACCATTAACCATTCTAATCAATTAGATAACCATCCCTAACATAATCCAACCATTATGCTACAAACCCTAATTTTTAAAAAATCAAAACCTTCTCTTGATTTTTCATGAACAAGGATTTACACTAAATTAATACTTAGAATTTCGATTCTAGCATAATTAAACCACAAGTTAACAAAAGGATTAAAATTTTCACCTTTCAAGCTTGAACCCTAGCTTGATCAAGTCTCCAAGAAGCCTCCTTTCATCATGTTTTTGAACAAATTTGGGTTGAAGAGAGAAGAGATTAGGGTTTTGCTTTGAATGGAGATGGAAAAATGTGAATTTTTATTGATTTTTAGCAAGAAAAAGAAGCAAGAGTGAAGTGGGAAGTGGGGAAATTCTGCAGGTGAGGGGTTGGCTGCAGCAAGAGGAGGAGGTGGGGAAATTTTGGGGAAGTTTCTAGCTAATTACAACATCATATGATATCATATCATGCTTTCATATCAACCTTTTTCCAAAAAAACCCCTTTTTAAGCCATTTTTTTCATAATTTTCCCACCAAAAATCTAAAAGTTTGCAAGACATGATATAATTTTATTAACACCATATTTTAGCTTATAAAGACTCCTAATTAAGAAATTTACCTAATTAAATTTGTATTTATCCCTAATTAAATGTATTTAAAAAGGCTTAAAATAATAAAAAAAATTAATTAATTACGAATTTTTTTTATTTAACTAGATAATTATAAGTGACATTTTAGTGACAAAATTATAGTAATATCTTATCTAAATTTTTTATAATTAGGTCTACAATGAAAAATATCAATTTTTGACTTTTTACCGATAAAGCCGAAAAATTTGCCGATTACCGAAAAACTGCCTAAACGATTTTCGAAGGGTTACAATCTTCCCCCCTAAAAGAAATTCGGTCCCCGAATTTAGAATTTAATTACGCGTACCTTCAAAAAGATGGGGATATCTATTCCTCATCTCGACCTCGGTCTCCCAGGTGACCTCCTCGCTGTTCGGGCCACGCCAAAGAACCTTGACAGACGGTATGACCTTCGACCTCAATTTCTTCACCTGCCGATCCAAAATGACTACCGGCTGCTCGGTGAAAGAAAGATCATGCTCTAACTGGATCGTCTGGTGCTGAATCGCCTGGGAAGGATCATGAAGGTACTTGCGGAGCATCGAGACATGGAATACGGGGTGAACATCGGGGAAGCTGGGCGGAAGAGCTAACCGATAAGCGACTGGACCAACACGCTCTAGGATCTCGAAAGGACCAACATATCTAGGACTCAGCTTCCCTTTCCGCCCAAATCTCATCACACCCTTCATCGGAGAGACCTTCAGGAAAACATGATCGCCAACAGCGAACTCGAGTCGGCGACGACGCCTGTCAGCATAAGATTTCTTCCTGCTCTGTGCCGTTCTCATCCTGTCCCGAATCAGCTGTATTTTCTCGGTCGTCTCCTGCACAATCTGCGGCCCCAAAATACTGCTCTCCCTGAGCTCTGTCCAACATACTGGCGATCGACATCTCCTCCCATATAAAGCCTCGAAAGGTGCCATCTGAATCGTCTCCTGGAAGCTATTATTGTAGGAAAACTCGATCAAAGGCAAATGACGATCCCAGCTACCACCGAAATCTAAAACACAAGCTCTGAGCATGTCCTCAAGAGTCTGAATAGTACGCTCCGACTGACCGTCAGTCTGAGGATGAAAGGCTGTGCTAAAACTCAATCGGGTGCCCAAAGCTTCCTGGAGTTTCTGCCACAATCGGCTGGTAAACTGGGTGCCACGGTCGGACACGATGCAAGTCGGAACACCATGCAGTCGCACTATCTCATCAATATAAACCTGGGCATATTGAGAAAATCCAAAAGTGGTCTTCACTGGCAGGAAGTGAGCCGCTTTCGTCAGTCGATCCACAATCACCCATATAGAGTCGTACCCTCGACTGGTCCTGGGTAGACCCACAACGAAGTCCATGGAGACCTGCTCCCACTTCCACTCAGGGATGGGCAAAGGCTGTAACTCGCCGGCTGGCCTCTGGTGCTCAGCCTTGACTTGCTGACAAGTCAGGCATCTCGACACAAAGTCTGTAATATCCTTCTTCATCCCGTCCCACCAGTAAACCTCTCTCAAATCACGATACATCTTGGTGGAACCTGGATGCACACTGTATACGGATCTATGTGCCTCCTCGAGAATATCACGCCTCAGTCCCTCTGAATCTGGCACACACAGTCGAGTCCCAAATCGAAGTATCCCCTGATCATCAATCACGAACTCAGAAACTCTGCCCTGTCGAATTTGCTCAATGATCTCTAATGTACGGGCATCGCCGGACTGTGCCTCGTGGATACGGTCAAGTAACTGTGGGCGTGCTATGAAATGGGCTAGCTGTCCCCCTGTAGGAGTAAACTCGAACTGCACTCTGCTATCACATAAAACCTGCCAATCCGCCGTCGACTGCATCTGTACTGCGCTCAAACAAGATAAGCTACCTCCGGGCTTCCTACTCAAAGCATCTGCCACCACATTCGCCTTGCCCGGATGGTATAAAATCTCGCAGTCATAATCCTTCACCAACTCCATCCATCGGCGCCGTCTCAGGTTCAGATCTCGCTGCTGGAAAATATACTTCAAACTCTTGTGGTCAGTGAATATCTGGCACGACTCACCGTATAGGTAATGTCTCCAGATCTTAAGTGCAAATACCACTGCAGCCATCTCTAAATCGTGGGTGGGGTAGTTCTGCTCGTGTTTCCTCAGCTGCCGAGAAGCATACGCGATTACTCTGTCGTGCTGCATCAATACACATCCCAGCCCCACTCGAGAAGCATCACAATATACCACGAACCCGCCTGATCCTGAAGGCAATGCTAACACTGGTGCAGTAGTCAGACGAGTCTTCAACTGCTGGAAGCTATCATCACATGCCTGGGTCCAATCAAAAGGAACCCCCTTCCGGGTCAACCCGGTCAATGGTGCAGCAATGCGGGAGAAATCCTGGACGAAACGTCGATAATAGCCGGCCAGACCTAGAAAACTGCGAACCTCTGTAACTGATACTGGTCTAGGCCAACGCTGAACTGCCTCGATCTTCTTCGGGTCCACGCAAATACCATCTCTCGTCACCACATGACCCAAGAAGTCGACACTGTCTAACCAGAATGCGCACTTGGAGAATTTGGCGAACAGCTGATGCTCCCTCAAAGTCTGCAATGTGATACGTAAGTGCTGCTCATGCTCCTCCCGGCTCCGAGAATAAACCAAGATGTCTTCAATGAACACAATGATGAACTGATCGAGATACGGCCTGAATACGCGGTTCATCAAATCCATAAAAGCTGCCGGGGCATTGGTGAGCCCGAACGACATCACCAAGAACTCGTAATGACCATAACGAGTACGGAAGGCGGTCTTCGGAATATCCTCCTTCCGAACCCGCAACTGGTGATAACCTGACCGTAAATCAACCTTCGAGAAAAACCCTGCACCCTGTAGCTGATCAAATAAGTCATCAATGCGGGGTAGGGGATACCTGTTCCGCACAGTAACCCGGTTCAGCTGACGATAATCAATGCATAAGCGCATACTTCCGTCCTTCTTCTTAACAAACAGGACGGGAGCACCCCAAGGTGACACACTCGGTCGGATAAGCCCTTTGTCCAGCAAGTCCTGTAACTGATCCTTTAGCTCTCTCAGCTCCGCCGGGGCCATCCGATAAGGAGGTATAGAGATAGGCCCCGTGCCGGGGATCAAGTCAATACAGAACTCAATCTCGCGCTCTGGTGGCAGACCAGGCAGCTCATCAGGAAATACATCAGGAAACTCTCTCACAACAGGGACCTGGTCCAACGGAACCTCTGTGGAGCTAGTATCACAAACATAGGCTAAGAATCCCTGACACCCTTTCTTTAAGAGCTGACCAGCGTGAAGAGAAGAAATCAAGCTGGGAAGGGTAGCGCTACGATCTCCCTGAATAATAAGAACCGGCTCACCAGGAAAACTGAATCTGACTGCCTTTTCACGGCAGTCCACAGATGCATAACAGGTGGCTAGACAGTCCATACCAAGAAGAACGTCAAAGTCTAGCATATCGAGGAGAATCAAATCTACTGAAGAATCTCTCTCCCCGATACGAACGGAACAAGATCGGTACACAAAACGGGCAACAAAAGACTCGCCTACCGGGGTAATAGCGACAAGCGGCTGATCTAACAGAGATGACTCTCGGCCCAACCTCGGTGCAAAATACGTGGAAACATAGGAATGTGTGGAGCCTGGATCAAATAATACCCGTGCATCAAAAGAACATACTGGCAGAGTACCTGTCACGACGGCATTGGATGCCTGTGCATCCTGAGGAGTCAATGCGAACACTCGGGCCTGTCCACCACTAATAGCTGGCTGTGCTCTGCCTCTACCTCGGCCTCTGCCTCTGCCTCTGTCGCCTCGTCCTCTCTGAACCGGACCGCCACGCCCACGGCCTCTAGAAGCATCTGGCTGGCGTGAAGCATCATCAGGAGTAGGAAGTAAAGCTCTCTGCGATGGTGGTGAAGGTGGTAAAGTCACATGCGGGACTGTCGCCGCGCCCGGACGTCCCATGGTACAGTCTCTGACACGGTGATACTGACTCCCGCACCGAAAACATCCTGGAGACGACTGCTGGGTCTGTGGATATGAACCAAATAACTGACCTCGTCTCAATCCTCTGCCTCTGCCATCTCCCGGAAATAATCTATCACGATGTCTGCCCATCTGCCGCTGAGCTAGCGTATCAGTACGGATCCTCTTCGGCCCAGAAGCGACCGGAGTCTCAGAAATAAGCTCCTCCAAAAGTAAGGCTGCATCCATCGCGGCTGCGTATGTATCAAAGTGCTGGGTGCCGATGGCAAGGAATTGCTGTGTATCAAGCCCTCGCACAAACCTCTTTATTCTCTTCTCTTCTGTGTCGACTAGGTACGGAGCATATCGAGACAACTGGGTAAACTGTATATCATACTCCGACACTGTCATCCCAGGAGTCTTGCGCAGAGACTCAAAACTGCGGGCTCGAGCATCTCAGACACTCTCCGGAAGAAAACGGGCAAGAAATGCAGCTGTAAACTCATCCCAGGTCATAGAAGGCAGACCTGCAGCTCGGCCTCTCTCTACTGAGTCGTACCATGTCTGGGCAAGACCCTCCAGACGAAAACTCGCAAACTCCACCAATCTATCATCAGAACACCTCAACGAACGGCAAATCCGAGCCATCCTATCAAGAAAAGCCTGTGGGTCCTCTGTCGCATCTGTACCGGTAAAAGCTGGAGGTCTCAATCTCATGAACTCCTGTAGTGAAACAGGGATAGTCTCCGTAGTAACAGCAGGAGTGACCATCTGTGCAGCAGGTACGATCGTGGTCTGTGCGGTGGAAGGAACGTCCTCGGATCTCTGTGCCCGGCTGGACTCAACTAAAGATCCCATCATCTGCCGCAACTCTTGCATGCCGGCCTCTAATCTGGCAATACGGTCAGGATAAGGCGGATCAGTGGGACCCTGAGGGGTAGGCGTATCCTCCCGCTCGATCCTCGCCTCAGACAGGCCCGCTCGAATCTCATCCCTAGCGGCAGCCCGCTGAGCTCTCGTAGTCTTTGGCGGCATCGAAGCTGGAATAAGAAACAGGACTGATAAGGACATTGCAATTGGATCAAGGAATGCAAGGAATCAAGAAAGGAAATACAAGCAATTATGTCCTAAGGTTACTTAGGCGGAGTACCGTATCGTAAGTATGCCGCGGATCATACCCACGCTACGCAACTCTGCTTAAGTCACCTACTCCATCTACCAAGGTCGTCCTACACTCAGAAAGGTAAAACCTACGCTCTGATACCAACTTTGTCACGACCCGAAAGTACGGAACGTGACTGGCACTTAGATTACGAGACGTCTAAAGGCGTACCATAACCTAAGTCAGCCAAAGCCCAGAAATCTAACCCAAAAGCAAAAGAGAGTGAAGGAAAACCTTAAATGAAAACGGTTTTGAAATCAATTAAGTTGCATAGAATCCAAAAAAAGAACATCAAAAATTTCTGAAAATTTCGGCAGAGTCTCCCCTGTATTTTCTATCCCCCAAAATGGGTACAACAAGATAATAAACCTGTAATTATAAAAATGGCATCCCCAAGCGGGAGCTAGCTCTTCGCCCAAGGCGGATCACAACCACATGCAATATAATAGTAATATCAAGAAAAAGAGCGTAAAAGAGATGCAAATACCAGAAAACACACGTCGGCTCAAGTGAGCTCGACCCAAAGCAACCACAAATATACAAATCTCTCAGTCTCATCACTAGGTCGCATATACAATACAAGTGGTAGATGGAGAATACTAGATACAATGATAAAGCAAAAAGGAATAAAGTATACTCGCAACCCACCTACGGGCGATGTCGCGAGTCTGAGCAAAAGGAACTGATGACAAGATAGCCCGCCGCTACAAGACTGACGGGTCCGACCTGCAAGACACTGTGGCACAACGGGGGTGAGTTGCCAGCTCGTGAGTAAATATAACATCTAATAAGGCAATCGTAAGAATGCACGCAATGCACCACAACATGCATGTCCATATGTGCTATGATATCTCTAGTATGCATGCACAGGTATGCAATGTCATTATTAAGTCTTTAAGTGTTTTAACTGCTAAGGTTATTGAATTCTTAACTTTAGAACATGAATATCTGTATAATAGCTAAATATCATCAAGAAATCATCTGAAAACCCGTGTCAAGCATCGACACCAAAAAGGAATCATATCTGTCTCAATATCGGGTTCCGTCAGTCCGGATCGGCCCATATCATAAATCTCACGACAACGGTCGGTATCCTCCGGATATCCGCCGTGCCAGACATCACGGGTAGGTAGTCTTCCCCTGCCAGGCTCATCGTCTACAACTCGATCTTCTTGCCCCGAGGTACCATACCGGGCCCACCATGTACCCGAGACGGTTCATCCACTCCTCGAATCGGGTCTCGAAATCCAACAGAAAACATGAAAACTCATGGTGGACGACACATACATCACGAGAAAACCGCAACTTTTGTTTTGAAAAGGATAAATATAAGGTTTTGTTAAATTCTTGCGGTTTTCCCCAAAAATCCAGAAATCGCAGCAAAACTGAAATCCTCAAGAAAATCATAATGTCCACATGTTATATATAAGACAAATGTCTATGATATCAATGTGTATGATGTAAATTTTGGCTAGAGTTCTATGTAAATATGATGATGATGCGAGATATGTGCATGCGATGCAGTTTCATATATCAAGTATGAATGCAGGTGATGATATTAAGATAAACAGGTTCTATCGTGCACGTGGCATGTCAATTACCAAAGGCGTGTGTGTCACATGAATAGTGCGCGTGCAACATATGCCAATGGTAAGGTGCTCGTGTCCTACGAAATGATATCGCATAGGTAGAGATGAATGTCCATGCAATTTAACATACTGTTCGCTATAAGGGTATGCAGTGTACATGAATGGATAAGCTAACTAACAATATAATCTTGCAAAAAGTAGGGTAATCCTAACTAGGGGGGCACCTCGCGCCATCCAGACGATTCCCCCATAGATGAATACATCTACTCACCTGAAATCCCCGCTAATCTGATCCGGCCACCGCTTTGCCTTTTCGCGCCGTATCCGAAGTTTCCCCGACCGATCCTATATTTGCACAATATCAAGCATAAGATTACAAAACCTAACACAATGCAAGTCACAACATACAATTATCCACGCTCTCAAATTAATCGTAGCATGCACTCAGTGCGCGGAAAAACGCATGAAAATCGCAATCCTTTCACTAAAATCGTCATTTCGGGGAAATCGACAAAACTACAACCCTACTAGACGAAACCCCGCGTTCGCGCATTCTAATAATCCTATACGAAGCTAATAATATTGCTAACCTAACGCAAATTGATCGCATTCTATTTTCTACAAAAATCTAGTAAGCGAATTTCTAGCCGATTTGATACAACATCGAAATTTGTCGATTTAGCAAGCATATCATTACACCATTAACCATTCTAATCAATTAGATAACCATCCCTAACATAATCCAACCATTATGCTACAAACCCTAATTTTTAAAAAATCAAAACCTTCTCTTGATTTTTCATGAACAAGGATTTACACTAAATTAATACTTAGAATTTCGATTCTAGCATAATTAAACCACAAGTTAACAAAAGGATTAAAATTTTCACCTCTCAAGCTTGAACCCTAGCTTGATCAAGTCTCCAAGAAGCCTCCTTTCATCATGTTTTTGAACAAATTTGGGTTGAAGAGAGAAGGGATTAGGGTTTTGCTTTGAATGGAGATGGAAAAATGTGAATTTTTATTGATTTTTAGCAAGAAAAAGAAGCAAGAATGAAGTGGGAAGTGGGGAAATTCTGCAGGTGAGGGGTCGGCTGCAGTAAGAGGAGGAGGTGGGGAAATTTTGGGGAAGTTTCTAGCTAATTACAACATCATATGATATCATATCATGCTTTCATATCAACCTTTTTCCAAAAAAACCCCTTTTTAAGCCATTTTTTTCATAATTTTCCCACCAAAAATCTAAAAGTTTGCAAGACATGATATAATTTTATTAACACCATATTTTAGCTTATAAAGACTCCTAATTAAGAAATTTACCTAATTAAATTTGTATTTATCCCTAATTAAATGTATTTAAAAAGGCTTAAAATAATAAAAAAATAATTAATTACGATTTTTTTTTTATTTAACTAGATAATTATAAGTGACATTTTAGTGACAAAATTATAGTAATATCTTATCTAAATTTTGTATAATTAGGTCTACAATGAAAAATATCAATTTTTGACTTTTTACGGAAAAAGCCGAAAAATTTGCCGATTACCGAAAAACTGCCTAAACGATTTTCGAAGGGTTACAAGAATGTTACAAAGTCGAAGCCGGAGCAGCCCCATCAACGGCTGTCTTCCAAAATCCACAAGGTCTGGCGGAGAGTCCAGGATTCTGTGATCGACAAGGACTACTCCCGCTGATAGAAGGGAATGAAGATTCGGCAAGAAGAGAATCGCATCTCCATCGTACCATGGAAAGCATCGGCTGCAACAGCCCCCGCAATTTCCACCGCCCATAAAAGGAGAAGGCCGGAGAAGATCCCTGTGTCTCCGACAAATCTCAAGGGTGCTGAATCCAATGCCCCAAGTCTGGGGGCATGGTAGTGCACACTATCTACATGGCTTCCAGAAAGGAGGATAGACGTATCTCTACGGGTCATCAACCACTCACCTGATCTGTGACAAAAGTCCAGGAGCAACGGCAAAAGCTTCAGGAAATGCTAACGGAGATGGCTGCGCTCACTGGGTCGAAAGAAAGCCCGGAGACGTCGTTAGAGCAGCGCTAAGAATAGGAAACTGATGCCGAATTTATCCGAAGAATGCTCGAGAAGAAAGACAAAGAGGCCGCCGAACAAGCGGCCAATATAAAATAAATGGCGCTATTGTTCTAAGATATAGTGGGCATGATGATCTAACCAGACCACCCAGCCGAAGATCCTCCTGTAATAATTGAAGACGATAGAGGAGAGACATCAAACCTTCTTCCGGCCTCTTCAGCTGCAAAAGAGGAAACAATCTCGAAAGCTGCGCTCGATGATTAAATAGCTCAACAGATACGAGCTCATCAAGCGAATGAAGCTGTTGGCTAAGTCGTCAGAACTAGACGACCATATCTTAGCTAGTACGATCAAATTAAGTATCCACCAGGATACACAATCCCTAAATTTCACGTATATAAGGGGATCGGCAATCCTCATCAGCATGTCGCCCAGTTCAGGGCTCTCTGCGGCAATACTGGAGGTAACGATAAGCTACTGGTTCACCAATTCGTCGGCAGCTTGGCGGAGACGGCATTCGAATGGTATTCAGAGCTTCCCAACAACTCCGTCAAAACTTTTACGGAGATGGAATTGCTATTCACCCGGCGTTTCGCAAGCGCCAGCGAACGCACCCCAATCACGGCATTGATCAATGCCAGGGTGAAGCCGGGAGAAATATGGGTTCAGTATGCAATTCGATGGCGGAACCTATGGTCAAAGTGCGAACAGCGCATAGAGGAAGCTCCTGCTGTGGGCATGTTCGTAGGAACCCTCGATCCTTAGACGACCATATCCCAGTTCATGATGTTTTTCAAGCTGACTACCTTCCAGGCCTTGATTGACAAGCCGGCCTAAATGGACCAGATGGGCCATAGACCGTCTTCCTCGAAAATGGAGCCTCGAAACAAAAAGGGGAAAGGGAAAGCGACCTTTGTCGCCAATGCTCAGCAGCAGCCCAGTGGTCCAAAACCAACTGATCGCCAAAACGATAAACATCGATTCTTCAACGAGAAGCTAAAACGCCCTTATTCGTTTCCCTGGGATAAAACGAGAAGATTGTTCGAGCTGGCGGTGCGCTACAGGCTCATCACCCTGCTGGATCCAAAGCGCCCACTGCAGCCCGGTGATATCGACATTCCCAACTATTGCCCCTACCATCGAATAATGGGCCATCCAATCGAAGATTGTTTTTTCTTCAAAAACTGGATTGAGGACCAATACCATTAAGGCAAATTCGCGTTGTCTGAAAACTGGAGGGTAAACCCTCCACAACCACACGCTCCGAAAAAGATGGACACGCCGGGGGGCATCATGCTCATTTGTAGAGGAAGCTCCATGGGAAGTTGTTTTTTCGACAAAAACTAAAAGAATGCTGAATGATCTCCAAGAATGTCTGGCGATTAGGTGGAAGAGCCCGCTGGATCCCGAGATTATTATGGGGATGCTGAAGCCGCGCCGAACGCTAAAAGTTGGTGAAGGTGGACAAAACATTCAGGCCAAGCCTCCAAATTCTTTAAAGAAAAAGAAGAAGGCCAAGAAGCCCGTCCAACCCGAAGATAGCCATACATGTCTGCAGAAATACATCGATACACTGGAAGAATATAACTAGAAGGTACGGACCCCAATCACATTGGACAAATTCTTTAAGCATGTTCTTGAAAATGTAGACGATGACGCTGATGAAGGAGACAATTCTTCAGAAAAGCCCGAGGATTATGTGGCAAGCTGCCACATGACCTCTCACTCGTCCATACACGGTAAAGAGGATCCTGATACAGAGAAACTGGGGGTAGATCCAGAGTGGAACCAAAATCCCTGGAGCCATCAGATGAATTGATTGACAGGCTGCTGAGCGAAGCTCTTCAGGAAAGAAAAGCCGACAGAGAGCGGGAAACAATCATATACGAGAGGGCCAAGCGTCGGCGTCAAGTTTAAGAAGCTCCGGTATTGGGAAACCGTAGAGTACCCTTACCAGATTGAAGCATGCCTACAGCAGACAAAAGAAGGCTTAAGACAAGGAAGCAATTCGCCAAAGCCTTGTCAATGGGAATGAAGCTGCCGCCTTTTAAAGGAAATACTCCTGGCAGCATGCACCTTGACGAAGCGGATGCACATCCAAATTACTGCTTATACCATCGGAGGATCACGCACACTACCGAAGAGTGCAACGCCTTTCAAAACTGGTGGCAGGGATATGTTACCCACCGACAACACATCAGGCGATTGAAGCACAAGGCTCGTCGGGAACAGAGAAGCACGACAGATGAGCATAAAGGAACTGCCGGCAACTGTCACATGGTTGATTCCTGGGGATCGCAAGTTCTCACCTTCGGGAGCGATCCCGATGAAGAAATAGCCCTCGGCCCTCTCTTCAAAGAATCCACCTTAGGAAAAGAGGAAGAGGTGAAGAACTGTGAGAATATTCAGCTGCGTAACCGTACGTTGCCCAAAACGAATCTCGGACCTGTAAACAGGGGATCGAATAGAAAAGATAAGGGGAAGGAAAAAGTCCCTGAGGATATCGCCCTCGATGATCGAGTCGTCGGAGAGATGGTAGCTAAGAACCTGCCCAAGAAAAGCAAAGTGGATTACAACGTCCTAACACACTTGAGGAAGATACCTCACAGCTAAGCATCTTGGATGCCCTTCTATTGTCTAAAGAGGCACGAGATTCCCTGATCAAGGCACTACAAGAGCCCGAACAGTTTCAAGCTTTCCTCGCCGAAGAAAAGATGAAGGACGAGCTCGAAGAGGTTCACACAACTGATATCACTTTCGGCGATGAAGATCTCCTCCTCGGGACGTGCGAGCACAACTGTCCCCTCTATGTCACCGGATACTGCCATGACATCAGGATAGGGAAGATCTTAGTTCATAATGGGTCCTCTGTTAATCTCCTAAATGTGAGGGTGTTAAAAGAAATCTGCATGAGTGTCCAGCACCTCGCTCGGGATAAAATCACTATCTCCGGGTTTGACTCCCAGTCATCACGGACGCTCGGGTCTGTGATACTGACATTACGCTTCGGGTTGCTCGTCACTGACATCAAGTTCCATGTCATTGACGCCAAGACTTGCTACAACGCCTTGCTCGGTAGGCCTTGGTTGCACGAGTACAACATCATCTTTTCTACGCAACATCAATGTATGAAGTATTTCAAGGATGGTCTTGAGTACACCATGACAGGAGAGCTGAACCCATTTTCTATGAATGAAGTCCGAAAGTACGAAGATGCAAAGTATTTCCTACCAGACTTTGAAAACACGGAAAGATGCCATAAACCAGAGAATAAGCAGAAAGCTATCACCACTATTCCGGTCTTTGGGAGCGATACCGAGGAGGAGGAAGAGATAGTCTATTCAGGACCTCCCCAATGCAACAAACCGGGACCGTCTACCCCTATTCTGGTCTTTGGCAGTGACTCTGAAGACGAGATCAACGTGGTATTCTCGGTCCGTCCATCAGCACAGGCCTTCGCTGGAGATGATCAGAATTTGCAAATCACTATGGTTCCATAGCAGCACTACAAAGAGCTCAACACACTTGATACCTATAGTGTGCATGAACTGCAGATGTTCTACATCCCTCCCAGGCGGAAAGATGAAAAGACGATCCTCTTTTATCGATCCGCGGAAACCAAAGTGGAGAAAGAAATCTGGCATGGTCCCGATTATACTCTTGACAGGCTCCAGCCCATCCGTCTGCCCAAATATTACACAGAAGGATTAAAAAGGCTATTGAGGCACCAAGGTATATCCTTCAAATAGACAGCTCGACAAGCTCAGTTCTACAACAGGATCTGGAACGTCCCCGGAACACAGCGAAAATTTCCCAACAGGAGAATAGAAACGTTCGGGCTTGGATATGTTCGATCCAAGAAACGGGAGCGATTCCATGGCTGCTACGTTATACATGACTTCAGTAAAGAAGGAGATGCTCTATTAGAAGACACTACGTTTGAACCAAAACGAGATCCAAGTCCATCATTTGAAGAACAAATGGACAAGCTAATAAGGGAAGCGGGTCAAAAGGCCCGGGATGACCACAACCGTGAAATGGCCATTTACGAGAAAGCCAGGACGCAGCGCCTCTTTCAGCAGGCTACGGAGAATAACGATGCCCTTCGTCGCCAGCCCGTCATACAGAAGACTCGACGCGGAGGCAAAAGCAAACTAAAGAACGGAAAAAACGTTCGACAGCGGCAAAGCGGTCCAAGAAGCCATGCGATCGAGAATTGAGCAACCGGGATCCGTCTCTTATAAAAAAGATGGATTGAGCATATTCTTTTCCCCAAGATAAGACAAGGAAGATATTCGATCTTGTCATGAAACATCAAATGATTACTGCTTGATCGTTTCCGATTGTGTAGTTGGTTTTTAGAAAATAGAATTTAGAAATCACAACCAAAAAAAATATTTTGACCGCAATCAATAACGGTGTCGGATGTAGATCGTTAGCGAGTGCGGATCGTCCACAGGGAAAGTGTAATCCGTTTAATTTCCGAATTAGATGAGTTGAAAATTTAAGGCAAGAAAACAATTCATGATTTGTAATTGAAGATCAAGAGTAAGAAAAATCTAGATCTAAAAGAAACATTAAAAACAAGAATTGAGATGAGAGATAATTTCCAATCAACACTCAAGATTATAAGTATGGCTCGTAGGAGTAGATCGGATCTATAGATGTGACGAGATCTAATGATTACTCATTCTTATCCATTAACGAATTGATACTAGATCGATGCAAATTCATCGAGGTTTAAGGATCATGCGGGAAAATTAGGGATTCCGCAACTCATCCTTTGTCCTTTCGATAGATCGCATTCAAATTCTAGCTTCTAGTTAATCAAATGGTCAATAGTTGTTCCCTAGTTTCGAGTGAACACGATCTAGAAAGTATTATCTCGAAACTAGGTCATTAATCATTTGATTCACTAGAATTTCAAAGCATTATAGGATTTAAGAATTGTAAGAATATCTAAATCATCATCATCTAAAGATCGTCACAACTCCTACACGAGCGGAGATTACTCAAACATCATGATCATAAACACAATCACCAATTAAGATCTAATCATTATGCTTGAATGAAAAGATAAGCAAGAATATAGAAAATTCACCTTTATTTATCGACAAATTTCGTTACAACTCTCTTGAATTTACAAAAGGTAGGAACTAGATCGTCGATTTCGGCTTCGCTCGGCTCCTTGAGTCGCGGATCGGCGTGGATCTCTTGCTCTGTTGAAAATCCGGCGTCGCTTCTAAAGGTTGAAGGTATTCTTGCTTGAATTGATCTCGGGATCTTGATCTTGAGGTTGAATTGGAATTTGGCACAAGTTTTGTCACTAAACTTGTGGAGGGAAGAGGGAGAGATGAAGAATTGAACAACCTTCACCCTAGATCTAGGCTCTCTTATATAGACCTCCAAATTCTATATCTAGGGTTGAAATTTGAATTCCCTCCACAAGTTTGTTAGCCAAAAGATTTAAATTTCCCTCCAAAAGTTAGTTAAGCCTAAAAATTTGAATTTCCCTCCAAGAGTTTGTTAAGCCGAGCCTTCTAGATGTGCCACGTGGAGCTTCTGGGGTCTTCTGGAAGCTTTGGCCATTAGAGGTAAGCATGTGCCAAAATTTGACGCAATGATCTCATTATATGGCCGCGGATCCGCGGCGCCAAGGGGGTTTGGGCCGCGGATCCGCGGTCCTTTGGTGGCCCCACTGCTTGGAATTTCTTCTGTGGACTTGGGGCTGATTTATGGGCCTTATTTTCATATGTTGATTTTTGTTTGGCCTTCTGTATTGCTACCAGATCTTTAGCCTTTGAGTTGGCGTTTCTTTTATCATATCTTTTCCCAATTTTGGGCTTTTGCTTCTGGAATTTCCTGCATTAGACCCCAGACAAGAGTTGCGCAATACAAGGATGATGCGATGCCATGAAACACAGTCAATTTTCCTAAAAGTGCCGGTTTTAGTCTATAGTACAAGTAATCCAGGATTTTACATGTGTTTTGCTAATATGTGCGATATGAATACCGGGTACCTATACATGAATGCAAAAGGTAGGGAAATTGCCGTGTTAGAAATGCAGTATTTTCGACTGATCAAATTCCCCCAAACTTATTTTCGATCGTCTCGATCGAATTGTTTTATCACAAAGAGAAGGAGAAAATAAAGAAAGAGAAAAGCACACTTTCGTAGGCAACACGATTGCACTGGGCACGTGCAACAAGCCTTTAAACCTCTAGGTGTCCCTAGTAGGAGTGTTGTCTCCTGAGGGTTTTCAGCGGATTACACCCACAAAATCCAATAATAAAAGAAAGATCATGAATATTACATTTAAAGAAAAGAATTGTAAAAGAAAAGCCTTGAAAATTAGGGTTTCCAACTAAGCTAGCTTTTCGGTTGTCATGAGCCTTATCTTAATGGTCATGAAAAAATGTCAGAAATCACGTCCTCCCTCAATAAAACATCATCTTATTCTTCATTCCTATCTTTCTTCCAAACATCGATCATATCACCCTGCGTGTGTGTAAAGGACATCCCTATACCCGGAGAATTCAATTCAAGCTAGCATACTCTTGCCCATCAGCCTCAGTACTTTTTAATTAATGAATATCTAGATGTGCTCACACACTTTCATGCGACCGTTAATAATTCTTGAGGTACTAACCGACCGATTACTCATGTGCTTTCTTATTTGGTGTATTTTCCTCGTCTTGCACCACCTTAGGCATAGCAGTGACTCCCAGACCAGTTGGCCTTAGGGCACTAGGTGAAGAGGCACCTTCGCTATATATTTTTTATTGCCCTCGGTGATAACAAAACCAGTGTCCATTTTTCTCACCAATTTATATTTTCTTCATTCACTTTTTTTTATTTCCTTCATACATCGGTTTTAAGACAAGAGAATTTCAAGGTATCCTCTACTATCCCAGGCTTCAAGACGTGTGTAAGTGCGAATAGCAGGGTATCAACGTTCAAAATGTTTGGCTTCCAGAATAGAAACTATTTTTCAGCCTTATTTTTATTCTCAGATTAGTGACGTCCTTCATCTTACTAACCCTTGGGACAACGGCTCATAACTACTTATTACTAGTTCGTATAAGAAAACTTCTAATTTTCTTGGTTTTCTTAAATTTTTCTAATCTCATGGATGTAATTGTTCACTATCCAATCTTTTATTATCATAAATATTAAATATTTTTATATTTTGAATTTTTTTAAATTTTTATGAGTTTTGAAAATTTTCGAATTTTTATAGATTTTAATGGGTTTTGAAAAATTATTTACAAAAAATGATAAGCTAAAAGAAAAATATTTACACAATTTTTTAAATATATTTTTATGGTTTTTAAAGAAATGTTTTGTGCTTATGATATGCAAATGATGCAAAACTAAGCACAAACCTCCCCTAAACTTGTTTTCAACATTGTCCTCATTGTTGCCAATCGCTATATCTACAAAACCTGTAAGCCTGGGAGGAATTTATTAGTGGGGGGCAAAATATATAAGTGAAGATCCTCCCCCAAACTTATTCTTTTCAAAATTTTTGTAAAAAATTTCTTTCCAAGAGCCAGAAAAAAATGTCCCCCCCAAACTTGAGTTAAGCTATGTTAATCTTTTGAAAATCACATGAGGGGGTCAAAAATCAGTAGTCGATGCCAAGCTTTGCAAAGACCGAAAATCAACACCAACCATTCGAAGATTTTATCAATGCAGTGCTCTGGTTGGTGGAAGACGAAGTGGGGAATGGTTAAGTGGTGGAACAGAATGTGTGTGTGTCTCATTTTGGAGAGACGATGCAGTGAATGTGATGGATTACTCGCATTCTTTTTACAAGTCAGAAGAAGGGGTGGAGGTTCAATTTCAATGATTGGGAGATGATTCATCTCAACACCCGTGTCATTCAAAAATGCGAGTTCATCAGTGAAGATCTCCTCAAAAGTTTCATCAATACCCCGAAGAATAATGTCATCACAAAGTGCGGGGTGATCTTCAGACTCTAAAAGCAGTTCATAATCGGTGTTAGTTGTTGACCCGGACATCTCGGTGGAAGAGTCCGTATGTGTATGATACATAGTTGGGTCAAACAACAACGTATGAAAAGAGTCAAGATCGGTATCAGGAGGATTATCAAATTCGCTGCTGTCGACATCCATTAAGTCGACAGAACAGACATGAGCAGTAGGTTTGGAGGGTACACTTTCCAACTTGTAAATGTTCAGTTCTATCGACCTATTCTCGAAGGATAGGGTCATAGAACCATTATGACAGTTGATGATAGCGTTGAAAGTGGCCAAAAAGGGGCGACCTAAAATCACCGGAATTTGATTCCGTGGGTTCGCTACAGGCTGTGTATCAAGTACAATAAAATCCACAGGGAATACGAATTCCCCGATTTTAATTAACACATCCTCTAGTTCACCCCTCGGTTTGGTGATTGATCGGTCAGCCATCTGGAGAATGCAATGGGCTGGTTTCAATTCTCCGATCCCTAGTTGCTCATAGACTGAGAAAGGAAGCAGGTTAACACTGGCGCCAAGGTCTAAAAGAGCACGATTGATGTGTTTATCCCCAATAGAAATCGATATCGTAGGACATCCTGGGTCCTTACGTTTCTTTGGTAGCGGAGGGATAAAAGCAGTGCTAATGCTATTGGACATGAAGATCTTCTTTGGCACTTGAGTCTTCCTTTTCCTAGTGCACAAGTCCTTAAGAATTTTCGCATAAGCCGGGACTTGTTGAATCGCATCTAGGACAAGGATGTTGATGTTAACCTGCTTGAACATGTCCATAATCTTCTCCATATATGGACTCGATGTGTTAGCCCTTAACCGATTAGGATAAGGTGCTTTAGCAATAAGCGCTGGGTCCATCATAGGAGAAGGAAGTGGGGGTAGACGTGATCCCGAAGTAGAAATGGGGATCGTCTGTGGAGGGATAGAAGAGATTGTTAGTTGTATGTATGCCCTAGAGGCCAGTATTGTACAGATGATGTATATTATATTGGATGCTTGGACATATATAGAGATGACTTTCTTGCTCGATATGATAGTATGCTATCTGGTTGCTCTTTATCTTAACATGTATACTGGTCTCTTTAAACTGTCTTATAGTTACATGTTGGTAAAGCCTTTAGGATGTGTACTTGACTACCTGGATTATGATGCAGATCATACTAGTGGGGACATGGTAGTCCATAAGTACATCCTTCAAGGTCCCTAGTCGTGGGTGTATCGAGACGGGGCATTGATATACCAGTGTAGACTAGCGTATACGCTTCTCGACCCATGAGATAGGCGATGGATGATCCCATATCCATTGGTGTTTGACATCAGAGATGGTATACGGGTGCTCAGTGGAGACTGGGTACACTGGACAGACTCGCCGAGAACTCCCAGATGGTATTATACCTCACGTCAAATGGCAGTTCTCAGGTGACACTTGTGCAGGTTAGTCTGTAGACCCGAGATCGTCATAGAGTCTTGTGTGATTCCCACTGTACTATGATTTCCACCTTACCACGTCCATGAGGGCATGCAAAACGGTGGTTTTTAGGTACAGTCCCGAGTCACATGGAGGCAATAAGCGATAGAAGGGGTTTCGTCTCTCCCGGTATCGGGGGTTGATGTTGCGCTGTGCTCGATTAGCCGTAACAGGGAAGTCCCTGGCCAGGGCTGATTCAGAGATTTGCTGGTAAGTGTTACCAGTAGTTTCTCGACCCGTTATGAGGCTCACATCGGCACGACTTATCGGTTATTGGGGTCTGACATTTACCACCCCTAGACTTGATATGCGACATATCAGACGAGGAGACCGGACTGCAAGGTAGTGTTGCCGGTTGGCTCGACGGGAGTTGTAGTAGGTTCGCTTGTTCTCTTCTGATCGCTCAATACCCGGGTGGCCGTTACGTTTAGCTGACCGCTTGCGGCTTGGGGGTGCTTGATATGATCAACACCCACTGCCGGCGTATTGACGAGTCTTAGAGTCCCACAATGGAGTTTCCTAGTCCAGGCGAAACGTTGTGGTGCGCGTATGCGATATGCGCATGGACCCGATTGAAATGCGCGTATAGGATACCGTATATTGATCGGGCGGCTTGGTTTTGGTGGGGTCATATGTGATATGACCGGATTGATAAATCAAGTGTTGATTTATTAATTAATTATTAGTTTCTCACTTGAAATCCTTTCTTGAGTTTGATGGATGTATGCATGCATGTATGCCTTCTTTTTGATTCATGCACATATGGATGTACATATACACATACATACATACATACATCCTTCATGGTTGCTTATACAAAGAAAATGGTGGCAATATAAGACTCACACCATGGGTTTTCATTTGGATTATTATTTGATTTTTGGTTAAAACAAAATGGAAAAAGGAAAAGATAATTCATGACTAGTTTCTACATCCTTCTTGACCTAACCATTCTCTCCAACCATTTGACCATGGATTACTTTTCCTTTTGTGTTTTTAACTCAAATTCAATAATATCCTAACCATGGTTTGATATGAGAAGAGGAAAATATATATTGATATATTTTCTATTTTCTTTTCAAGGGGTTGAACTTATCTTCTTCTCAAATTGCCATCATCTTCTTCTTCCTCTCTCATTTTGCTCTCTAGTTTTTTGTAGTGAGCAATATACTCATCAAGATTGGATTTTGAAGTGAGAATAAGAACCACAACATCATTCTACACAAGTTTAGCCAACTTGTTTAGAGTGTTATCTTCATTCGTTCTTTTGAAAAGTGAAGTTGCAAGCTTGGACTAGGAGCTTCGGGTGGATCGTCGTGGACACTAGGAAACTTCAAGTGAACCTTCCTCCAACCCTCAAGTGACCAAGGAGTCTAGCATAGGGAGCTACAAAGGTTGTACTCTCAAAAACCCTAGCATTTCTTTCATGTGATGATGTGTAGTTTATAAAACCCTAATTTTTCTAGGAACGATCCGATGCTTGTTAGCTTAGCACCCTAAAGACTCCACTTTTGGTTCATGTGATGCTTCCAAACCCTTCATGAGGTGCTAGGCTAACCCAACAGAGATGAGCTGAGGTGTCGAGCCTAGTGGGAAGTGGAGAATAGGCTCGTGAGAAGGCGGTGGGGTAGAAGAACAAGAATCAGAAGCAGAAGTGCGTGTGTGAGGAAAGGTCTCAGCCGAGGTGTTGATAAGATTTTCAATATCATCAACTTCTTCCCCAACATGGGTATCCAGCACTCTCCCAGATCTCAACGTGGTGATTGCATTCATATGATGTGAATAGCCAGGATTGGGTAAAGGTTGAGCTGGGAGTTTCCCTTTTTCTCTTGCACTCATTTCGGCCTTAAGTCGTGCAATCTCAGCTTCCATCGTTTTGATACTCTTAGCTTGGGACGCTGAGTTTTTCTTTATCTCACCAACGGAAGACTTAACCTCGGCCGACACATACATGAAATTTGACAGGAGTGATTTCATGGTTTGAGCGAATTGAGAGAATTCGTCAGAACAGGTCGACTGCATAGGATTAGACGGTGCAGGGGTGTTGACCTGGTTTTGGAAATTTTATGACTGGTAGGGGTGCTGGGTGAGTTGAAGTGGTTGCTGTTGTGGAGGAAGGACCCGTTGGAATTGATTAGGGTTTGGAACCGTGTTTTGGGATTGGTTCCAAGCAAAATTCGGGTGATTCCTCCAACCCTGATTATATGTGGAAGAAAAAGGGTCGTTTCCAGGTCTTTGAAATGCGGCATTGGTATGCTCGAGACCTCGAAACTGAGAGTTTAATGGACATTCTTCCGTCAAGTGAGAAGGATCAGAACAACACCCACAAACAGTTTTGGGGAGCGACATTGGGTTTAGGGAGGCTGCTAAGAATTTGTGTTCCATAGTGTCGAGCTTCTTTTGCATTGTTGCCATCTCAGCTCGAACAGCTATGGACACGTCTGTTTGGTGTACGCCACCCCTACTGGATGGCTGGGTTCCAGTCTCCCACTGTAGTGACTTTTCAGCGAACTCTTCTAAAAATTTCCATGCTTACCTATCATCCTTGGTCATAAAGGTGTCTTGACACATGTTTTCAAGGTTTTGTTTAGTGGTAGGGTTACTGCCCTCATATATGATTCAGCAAAGATCCCATCTCGGGATGCCGTTATGTGGGCATTGAACCAAAAGATCCTTGAATCGTTCAAAGCATTTAGAGAATGGTTCAGCTGGAAGCTGGGAGAATTGATATAGTTCGCTACGGATTCGAGCTGTCTTTTGCATAGGGTAGAATTTCTTAAGGAATGCCGCAACGAATTCTTCCCAATTCGTGATGGAGTGTGCGGTGGTGTTATACAGCCACTTCTCGGCTGTATCGCACAAAGTAAATGGAAGAAGTCGTAGACGCATGGCATCCACAGAAAGTTATGATGTAACCATCATTGCGCATACGTTTTCAAATTTGGTGATAAAAATGTACGTGTCTTCAGTCTCGAGACCGTGGAATTTGGTTAGAAGGTTGATGTACTGGGGCTTAATCTCAAAGTTATCCCCGTTGGCTGGTGGAATGGATAAGCATGTCGAGAGAGGACCTCGCAAAGGGTAGCACCTCTCTTGGAGAGAGATGCGGGGAGGATTCTGCGCACCAACGGACGGTGGCAGAGTAGCGGTAAAGAGGTTTGATGGAGACTGATCCATCGGTGTGGGTGTGGTGGGGTAAAAGAAAGGTAAATGGAGAAATACCGACTTCAGAGTCGATCGAGGGGACGCGGACAAGACGGGCACTAGAATCCCGTGTCCAGCCTATCTTGCACTAAAAAGGGTAGTATAATTGGCAGCGTGATTTATAATTAGGGGAAATGAAGTGAATGCGGTGTTTGTTTTGAAAAATGATACGGATTTTGAAAATATGATGCGATCACAACAAATGCAACAAGCAACCCTAAAATTTATGGTCACCTAGGTCAAAGCTCTAGACCGCTCCTAATTGCCAAAAGACAAGTCGCAGGATAAAATCCTCCACTGCCTCTTTGTCCCCCTGTGGCCAGGTAAGTGCCAGGTAAGTGGGAAGGTACTCCACTACGTAAGTAGTGGGCCTAATTAATAACCACCAGCCTTCGACACACTTGCCTTAGACACCATAAGAAATCGCGGATAAGCAATGAATTACCCACGACCTTCTTCTGTCCTAAGTGAGCGCGACGGTCCTTAGAGTCATCTCTAGATATTTTTTAAATAATGAGGGCAATGCAGATGCAGGTTTGTGATTTTTGGGGCCTAGGAAGGGTAATGAACTCCCCACCTAATCTGGATTTGGTCGTTGCCCCTTAATGTTCGTATTAATTATGCAAACAACTACAAATTCAAAACACGCACAATTTAATTTTGTTTTTTGCGCGGCGCTGCGATTATTTGCAAAGAAACCTGCACAAAATGTTAATTGGAGCAGATGAGGAAGGAGATAAGAAAGTGAGAAGCTTACAGAGAAATTTTGGTTGATTGATGACGTCACCACGCGGCGGATCCGCGGCAAATGCTTGCTAATGCCGCGGAATCGCGGTCATATGAAGAGATCACTTCTCTGAAATTTTTGGTACTGTTTCCCTTGAACTCCTCAGCTCTCTGGTAATTTCTGAAAAAAATTTCCACAGCTCCAATAATTCCAGATTTCCTCGCACAAATCACAACAATTCGTATTAGTGTTTGCGTGAATTTTGATCTAAAAATTTGGATGGAATAAACTTTTCAACTCAAATTTCAAAAAATGAACAAATAGCACACGATCCCCGGCAACGGCGCCATTTTGATTGATCATTTCCGATTGTGTAGTTGGTTTTTAGAAAATAGAATTTAGAAATCACAACCAAAAAAAATATTTTGACCGCAATCAATAACGGTGTCGGATGTAGATTGTTAGCGAGGGCGGATCGTCCACAGGGAAAGTGTAATCCGTTCAATTTTCGAATTAGATGAGTTGAAAATTTAAGGCAAAGAAAAGAAAACAATTCATGATTTGTAATTGAAGATCAAGAGTAAGAAAAATCTGGATCTAAAAGAAACATTAAAAACAAGAATTGAGATGAGAGATAATTTCCAATCAACACTCAAGATTATAAGTATGGCTCGTAGGAGTAGATCGGATCTATTGATGTGACGAGATCTAATGATTACTCATTCTTATCCATTAATGAATTGATACTAGATCGATGCAAATTCATCGAGGTTTAAGGATCGTGCGGGAAAATTAGGGATTCCGCAACTCATCCTTTGTCTTTTCGATAGATCGCATTCAAATTCTAGCTTCTAGTTAATCAAATGGTCAATAGTTGTTCCCTAGTTTCGAGTGAACACGATCTAGAAAGTATTATCTCGAAACTAGGTCATTAATCATTTGATTCACTAGAATTTCAAAGCATTATAGGATTTAAGAATTGTAAGAATATCTAAATCATCATCATCTAAAGATCGTCACAACTCCTACACGAGCGGAGATTACTCAAACATCATGATCACAAACACAATCACCAATTGAGATCTAATCATTATACTTGAATTAAAAGATAAGCAAGAATATAGAAAATTCACCTTTATTTATCGACAAATTTCGTTACAACTCTCTTGAATTTACAAAAGGTAGGAAATAGATCGTCGATTTCGGCTTCGCTCGGCTCCTTGAGTCACGGATCGGCGTGGATCTCTTGCTCTGTTGAAAATCCGGCGTCGCTTCTAAAGGTTGAAGGTATTCTTGCTTGAATTGATCTCGGGATCTTGATCTTGAGGTTGAATTGGAATTTGGCACAAGTTTTGTCACTAAACTTGTGGGGGGAAGAGGGAGAGATGAAGAATTGAACAATCTTCACCCTAGATCTAGGCTCTCTTATATAGACCTCCAAATTCTAGATCTAGGGTTGAAATTTGAATTCCCTCCACAAGTTTGTTAGCCAAAAGATTTAAATTTCCCTCCAAAAGTTAGTTAAGCCCAAAAATTTGAATTTCCCTCCAAGAGTTTGTTAAGCCGAGCCTTCTAGATGTGCCACGTGGAGCTTCTGGGGTCTTTTGGGAGCTTTGGCCGTTAGAGGTAAGCATGTGCCAAAATTTGACGCAATGATCTCATTATATGGCCACGGATCCGCGGCGCCAAGGGGGTTTGGGCCGCGGATCCGCGGTCCTTTGGTAGCCCCACTGCTTGGAATTTCTTCTGTGGACTTGGGGCTGATTTATGGGCCTTATTTTCCTATGTTGATTTTTGTTTGGCCTTCTGTATTGCTACCAGATCTTTAGCCTTTGAGTTGGCGTTTCTTTTATCATATCTTTTCCCAATTTTGGGCTTTTGCTTCTGGAATTTCCTGCATTAGACCCCAGACAAGAATTGCGCAATACAAGGATGATGCGATGCCATGAAACACAGTCAATTTTCCTAAAAGTGCCGGTTTTAGTCTATAGTACAAGTAATCCAGTATTTTACATGTGTTTTGCTAATATGTGCGATATGAATACCGGATACCTATACATGAATGCAAAAGGTAGGGAAATTGCCGTGTTAGAAATGCAGTATTTTCGACTGATCAATTACGCTTCCGGAGTCCAAACACCCCGAACAAGCATACGAGGTCTCTCATTCGGATTATTGCTCCTATCACTGAGCGATAGGACATCCTCTTAATGACTGCTTCACTTTCAAAAACTGGGTCGAAAACTAATATCAGCTCGGCAGGTTCACTCTATCCAACAGTTAGAGGGTATCCCCACCGCAAAAGCATATGCCAAAGGCAATGTATATGGCGAGGGTAAAACCAGATCAACCTCGGTCCTGGAAACGATCTCGCACCTGCCACGCAATAACGCTACCAGAAGAAGGAGTGCCCGAGAACATGGATAACCTGTCTTTGTGCTTCAAAAATGAGGGTGAAGAGGAATTGATCTCGGAATTTCCACCGGCGCCATAAGAATTGGAGGATGGAATACACACTACGGCGGATAACCTAAGGAAAATAGACTTGGGGACGGCACACGATCCGCGGCCTACGTTCGTCAGTGAGCTGCTTTATAAAGAATAGGTAGCTACGCTATGAGACGTGCTTATGCAGTATAAAGACTGCTTCGCATGGAACTACTCCGAGATGCCGGGGCTAGATCCGGAAATAGCTATGTATAAATTGGCAATATCCCCGGACGTCAAGCCAGTCAAACAAGCACCGAGGAGAATGCAGCTCGAACTTGAAATGAGCATCAACGCCGAAGTCAAGAAGCTAATCGACTCCGGCTTTATCCAAGAAGTTCAGTATCCTGACTGGATCGCCAACATTGTCCCAGTGATGAAGAAAAATGGGACGGTGCGCATCTGCGTAGACTTTCGGGACCTCAACAAAGCTAGCCCGAAAGATGATTTTCCTGTACCGGTTACCGAGCTGATGATAGACAACACGTCCACTCACGAAGTCTTCTCCTTCATGGACGGATCATCAGGGTACAATCAAATAAAGATGCACCCCGAAGACCAGAAGCATACCACTTTCTTAACTCCCCTGGGAATATTCTGCTATAAAGTGATGCCTTTCGGCTTAAAGAATGCCGGTGCTACCTATCAGAGGGCCATGATAAAGATTTTTGACGACCTCATACATTAAATCGTCGAATGCTATATTGATGACCTTGTGGTGAAAAAAAGTCGTATGAGGAGCATTGGGAGTATCTGAAGATCGTGTTTCAGCGCCTTCGGAAATACAACCTGAAGATGAACCTTCTGAAATGCGCGTTCGGAGTTTTCTCGGGCAAATTCCTAGGATTCATCGTGTGACACCGGGGCATCGAGATAGACCCGTCGAAGATCAAGGCGATCATGGAAATGCCTCCGCCAAGAACTCTCAAGCAACCGCGGTCTCTCTAAGGAAAGCTCGCATATATCCGACGATTCATAGCCAATCTCTCCAGCAAGTGCCGCCCTTACATCCATTTGATGAAGAAGGGGACCCCGTTCGTCTGGGATCGCAAATGCCAAAGCGTACTGGACGAAATCAAGCAATACCTGCAGAATCCACCGATACTGACCGCTCCAGTCAAGGGAAAGCCCTCATCGTGTACACAACCGTTCTTAAAGGTTCTTTAGGCGCGCTATGGGCACAGGAAAATGACCAAGGGAAAGAGAGAGCTCTCTACTATTTGAGTCGAGTTCTCCTGGGGGCAGAAAAAAACTACTCCTCTATCGAAAAATACTGCCCGGCGCTAATCTTCACAATAACGAAGCTTCGGCATTATGCTTTGATGCATGAGGTCCATCTCCTATCAAAAGTGGATCCTCTTAAATATTTGATGTCAAAAGCCATTTTGATCGGACGGCTCGCTAAATGGGCCCTTCTCTTGATGGAGTTATCGATAATCTATCGACCCCTCAAAGCAGTGAAAGGTCAGGCCATCGCCGACTTCCTCGCTGACCATCCGATACCTGCCGATTCATCCCTAAATTGTGAATTGCCGGACGAGCACACGTTTGACACGATCGACAGGGAGAGAGGAGGGGGTGATACCCGATGTGAACTCTACTTCGATGGGGGCATTTTCCATGAAGAAGAGAAAGTACAACACCCCTATAATCAAATCTGGGATATGACTTATCTTCGTGACTCCGCAAGGAGAGATAGTACGCTTTGCCTTTTCCTTAACAGAGGCGAGGACAAATAATGAAGCGGAATATGAAGCCTTGATAGCAGGACTTGAGATCGCTATCGACATGGGAATCGAAAACCTCTTTATATACGGAGACTCCCTGTCACGACCCAAAGTTTGGCCCGTGACCGGCACTTAACCACGTAACGTCTACAGGCGTAACGCGACTAAGTGAACCGAAAACCCAGAAATCAAACCAATAAAAGTATAGAGTGTTATAAGTTAAAAAATGAAAGCACTTACTAACATGTTAAGAAATCTAAGTAAAAAATCACCAAGATAGCAATATACGACGCCGTAGCGAAGATCAAGATCCACATGTGGGAACATCACAGATAGAAATAACTGCAAGTACAGTCGGCTCACAACGAGCTCGACACCAGAATACAAATAATATACATCACCGTCCTCACACCGTCTCTAAGTCAAATACATATATGGAAGATGGAGAATACTAGATACAACAATATACATAACTGGAAGATAAACAGATACCGCACAAAATCAACCTATCAGCAAAAGAGCTAGTACACCAACTATGGGGGTATCTGTGTCAAAAGATGCAAAGCGCAGCCTGCCGCGACTACTCCAAAGGGCAACCTGCGAACACTGTGGCACAACGGGGGTGAGTTGCCAACTCGTGAATAGAGAGAACATATAAAGGTAATCGCGAGCATGCACGTACTGCGCTACTCTATCATATGCCAACAGATGATATCAATATGTGATAAGCAGTATGTGCAATAATCATGCAAGTGCTCTATCAGGTAATATAACTACAGGATGAGGTACAATAATAAAATGCTGAGCATGGGCAATATAACATCTACACGGAATGTCAACGTGGAATATATAATCGGTGTCCATCAATGCACCCAGGTCCCCCAAATAGCTCAGGCGCTGGCACTCTCATCGGCCCTCTAATCCTGTAAATCTTTGAGAATCACGAGTGCCCAACATCGGCACCCAAATATCAAAAATACTCGTGTCCAGCATTGACATGCAAATCCTCATCCATCGTGCCCCGTCAGTCCGGGTCAGCCCACGGGCTCCGTCTGCGGTATCGGCCCTCGGCCCCGGCAGTACGGATCACCCCGCATCCATCTATCGACTCTGATCAGTATCCTCCGGATAACTGTCAGGTCCAACCAATCACCGGTAGGTAGTAGTCCCTCTGCCAGGCTCACCGTCTACTACACAGCGAAACCGTTCTCGCCCCGGGGTACCATACCGGGTCCACCATGTACCCGTAATCGGCCTCAACCAGCTCCTCGATTCGGGTTCACATATATCACTCTAGCACCGAGGAAACACATGGTGGACGCACCGAAATATCATATCAAGGGAACCGGGTTTTTAAATGATTACATATTTGAAATAGCCACGGTTCCCAAATCCAGAAATCACATATAATCCAAACCAATATGATATGTGCATCAAGTATGAATATCATGTCAAGTCACATGAAGATAAGCTACAACATAATGATCCGATGTGATATATGCATCAAGTATGAATGTCATGTTAAGTCACATAAAGATGAGCTACAACATAATGATCCGATATGATATATGCATCAAGTATGAATGTCATGTCAAGTCACATAAAGATGAGCTACAACATAATGATCCGATGTAAATTCTACAGTGTGGGTGTCATGGCAATTACTAACGGCGTGTGAGTAACATGCAGGATAGTGCTCGTGCAACCTGAACCGTTAGTAATGGTGCAGTGTTCTATCAATTCTAGTTTATATCCATATAGCAGGGAATGCTGTACGCACTAAATAGTAGCCATGAACAGTCAATGTATGTAAATGTAGCTATAAGGTCCTATCAGCCCTGACGTAGAACGCCATGCGGGCGATATCCCCGTAGATGTTAAATCTACTCACCGTAGTCTCTCGCTAGGTATAGCCAACAACTTGTTTCCCCTTCTGCGCGGCGTCCGCCGTACTCGCCTGCGAACCTAGAATTTCACAATATATCACACATAAGCTTGAAGTCACACAAACACGACATTAAAGCCGAACTAGTAATTCGTGTCGTGAACCAAGCGCGCGTGTGCGCGATACGCTAAAACGTGTGATTACGCGCCTGAAGCCACTCCGACGCGTCGCGATACGCAGAAACCCAAAACCCATACACACGTATCACGCGTGTCGCGAAGATTAAAAATACGGGAAAAATAGGTATTCACCTTCAGATTTAAATACAGAAATGATATTGTAAAACTATATATACCAAAATAACCCACATAGCAGCAGACTCCAGTGGCCCAAACCCCAAATCCCAACTCACCCATCTGGCCGCAAATTGCGGCCTGAATGAATATTCCGGCGGCCTGGGTAGGGGGTGGGCTCCTAGGTTTGGTGTGTGCACTCAATACCCCCCATACATGCTACAGTAATATCTAGTTTTGTTCTGGAACATCTCGGGTAGTAGTGTTAGTGTATATGCCCTAGAGGCCATTACTGTATCATACTAGTTTGTATATTACTTAATGGAAGCTTGGGATATTCACCTTGTATAAACAATCTTGCTCAATATAGTAATATGCTACTTGGTTTGTTTCTACTTCAATGTGTACATGTGTTTATTTTGCGATATCACCTATACGCATTAGTGGAGCCCTTAGGATCTTTGCTTGATTACCAGCGTTGTGATGGCAGTCACACTAGTGGGGGCTGGGTAATCTATAAGCACATCCTTATACAGGTCCCTAGTCGCAGGACTATCGAGACAGGGCATCGATACTCCGGAGTAGACTAGCGTATGCGCTTCTCATCCCAGTGTGGGAGATGGTCTGTCCCACAGCCATCAGTACGTCGTACTGGAGATAGTATACGGGTGCTCGTTAGGTTACGAGTACACTGGACAGGACTCGTCGGGAACTGACAGGTTGGTATTATACCTATCGTCAGTTATCAGTTCCCAGGTGACATGAGTACAGCTTAGTCCGCTGACTTGACACTGGCACTTCGCCTCGAGTGTGTTCCCACTGCACTTTGATCACTACCCTACCACGGCTCAAAGGAGTCGTGCAAACAGGTAGTGGTTGGGTGCAGTCCCGAAGCACTTGGAGGCAGTGACGGTTAGACAGGATTCGTCTCTTCCGGTATTGGGGGTTGACATCGCGCTGTGTCTAGGAGAGCCATTACACGAGTAGTCCCTGGCCAGGGCAAGCGAGATATACTGGTAGGCTTCCAGTGTTATCTCAGGGTGTTTTGGGCTTCACTCCGATACGACTTGTACCGCTATTGGGGGACTGACGCTTTACCGCCCCCTAGGCCCGACATGCGATATATCAGACGAACAGACCGGACTGTACGGAGAATGTCACATTCAGACTCAGTAGGAGTTCAGATGGGGTTCACCTCGTCAGCCTTCTTATCGGCATCTACCTGGGGACCGTTACGCACAGCTAGTGCCGCTTGCGGTCTGTGGTTAAACCCACTGCCAGCGTAGTGTCGAGTCTTTAGAGTCCCACACAGAGGGTATTCGCCTCTGGGCAAAATGAGTAGAGGTCGCATGGTTTTGCGGCAGGGTTCGTTCTCATCCGCGCACTTGTGCACGTTTGGAGTCCGGACGGATTATACTAGCAGGCTCTGGTTTGAGCCAGATACTGGTATATGTTTTGGGGTTGCTTTTATATCTCGATATTCTTGTTCCTCGGAACGAGAATGCAGGTGTGTATGCACAGTTGCTTGAGGCGGAGGATGAGGTATTTCATTAGGGTTTCGGAACGGGTGCGTATGCACAGTTGACAGTCGTCATTTTCCAAACCCTAATAGATTTATGAAATATCAATTAATAATAGTAATTAAATGAAATATTGTTATGGTTGATTTTTTGTTGACTTGTTGACCATGGTTGACTTGTTGACCATGGTTGAATGTTGACCACCATCATTGCTTTGCAAGGATACTCCTTGATTCTTGCTTACACTCATTTATTGAAAGTATGATAGTGGTCATTCCAAAACAACCATCAACTATTCTCATTTCAATTATTATTATTAATTTGATAATTCCTTTTCTTTTAGTTATGGTTGCAAAAGAAAAGAGCTCATTCTATCATAATCATTCTCTCTCCTCACTTCATCTTCTTCTTCCTCTAGCCAAAGGAGAATCCTTCTCATGTGTTGAGAATCCCTCTCCTTAAAAGAAAAGCACCCCTTAGACACTCTCTACTCACTCTAGGATCAAGGGTTTAGCAAGCCGGAGATTCTAGTTCACTCAAAGTTCGAGAAAGAGCCCGAAGGTTGAACCCTCAGGTGGATCCATCTTCGACGGAAGAAGGCGACGAGAAGAGAACCATCAACCTCTACAAAGTTTGAAGAAGAAGGAGTTCAAGTTTAGGTATAACCATCTTTCCGAGTAGCTAACTCTCTTTAGCTTGTTTGCTAGTTTTAGTTTAGGAAAAGATCCCGACTTTGTTAGTCCATGTTGCCCCATGCGCTAAAAATTTGATTTTTATACCGTTTCCGCCTCCCCGTAAGAACCGGGGGTCGCAACGTGGACTTACAGTGGTATCAGAGCCTAACTAAACTTAAACTAGCTTGGTAGTGAAGTGTAACGAAGTTCGGAACCGAAAAAATCCAAAATCCAAACTTTTACAAAACCCTAGTTTCTGTTAAAATTTTTTCTGGTCAAAACAAGTTTTGTTATACACCTAAAATCGGCTCAGGGTTTTGTGTGAACACCCAAGAAAAACGATCCCCTGATTCCTTCAAACCGCCGCGCATCCGCGGCCTCATCTATTCTCATGGCCGCGGATCCGCCGCCGTTTGGGCCCTTCTTGCGATCGTGTTTTGTGCCGTGTTCTTCTGGTAGGGTTTTGGGATTTTTCAAATATGTTATATGTGCCCAGATTTTCCAGAACAGAAATTTACTTTTGGGGTCCTATAATTCCGTATTTTTTTCCGAACTTCACTGCACTTTGACTATGATGGTTATATCTGTGATGTTTGCATGTATTGAACGTCGGCTAATCGCTATAAGTCGATTAGTCGGGGTTATACATCTCTGTGATCTGTGTTTGATATTGGAATGTGTATATGAATGTGTTGGACTGTCGCGGGTGAATAGCCGGGGTGGATGTGAGATGAGCTTTTGTTTTTCTTTCATTCATTTGTAAATGTAAATTGATGTAATAATCTTATTTGTATGGCCGCACAACCGGGTCGGGGTTGTAGCCATCATTGTATAATTCTTTTTACTGTTTTTGCTCCTAGGATAGACCCATGAAGGGGTGCATAAACTACCGGGTACTTGGCGGGTAGTTTGCCGCACCCGTAGGGGTCTTGGGTGGGGTATTTGCTATTCACCGCGACCGTGTAATCCGCTTTTCGTTGCAGGCTCGAACGGATTGCGGATTCCTAGTATATCCAATGTATTCATCTGTGATCTGTAATGTCTATCATTGCTTTATATTTAGGCGTTGCTTATGTTTTACAGCCGCGCTAGCCCAGCCCCCACTCTGTCGTTAGTTAAGTAACCTAACGGGTGATGACGGGACCCCGTGGCGAATGCGAATGGCATAAGCGTACGTCATATTTTGGTTGTTTTCTGCAATGGTAGGATTAAATGATGGGACGCATTAAAAGAACTAATGCAAGAATATCACGCATTAAAAGAACTAATGCAAGATAATAAACCAAACTAAAAATCGTTGGAACACTTTCGAAAAACCACTCGGTTCTTTTCAAAACTAACTTTTAAATGCGGAGCTTGAGCCACTCCTTTTTAAAAGCTATCTCGTTCCATCGATTATATCAAGTTCACTACGTTCACGGTTTCGCCAAAACCATCCGTAGCCCTCCGTCGTTTCATATGAATATTCAACAGTATTCAAGCTGTGTTTGTTGGCCTTAGTCAAGGCACAGTGTTTGGTAGTTGGTGGGTATTCATATGTTGCATAGATAGAATGCGTTGGTTTGGGACAGTCGTATTACCTTGTTGGCCATAGTCAAGGGTATATACGGGTGGGTTCAAATTAACCTGGATAACGACGGGTAGAACTTGACATGTGACTTATGATTTGTTGGCCTTAGTCAAGGTCATAAGAGCATGGGGCAAAAATCCACATCGGGAGTTTCATAAGTACTGAAACTTGCTAGATTTGCATACCATTTGGAGTGTGATGATTCTGGTAGGATTCCTTCAGTTTCGTCACACGATGATATTTGGATCCCGATCCTACTGTGAGTATATGCTACTCCTCGGGAAATTTCTCACTAAACGATCAATGCTATAAACCTAGTAGGTGCCTAGAAAGGTGTTAGCGGGGCTACGCCCCCAGGGAAAAGAGGTTCTTAAATTAAGGAACTTCGCGAAAGCGTTGGAAAACCTCCCTCGAAGTACCGACACTGGCCTGGCTGAATGGTTAAGCAAGTATTGTGCGGTGGGATTGATCCCGGCTAATTCTTCCTTTGTGGTTTGAGGAGGGATTCGAGAGACAGTGGGAGCCATCCTGTTTAGACAAATTAAAAACCATTCTAAACTTGCAAGAGCATCGTGCTAAAGTGTTTCTTCTCTCCCCCCTGCAGCGACCAAATCGAAATGACTGGACTTAAGTTACTTCTAGATAAAAACATACTGACAGGGCCAAACTACAAAGATTGGCTCAGGAATGTAAAATTGGCAATCACTTACGACAAGCTGGGGTATCTTCTTACCACCAAAGCTCCCCCCGTCCCAGGTCCCACCTCCAGCGTCGCGGATAAGGAAATCCGTAAGACTTGGGAGATTGATTGCGCGAAGGCCAGGTGCCTCGTGCTTGCCTCTATGGACAACGAACATCAGAGGAGGCATGAGAATATGGACCTCGAGTCCATATTTCTCCATACAAAAGAACTGTATGGAGAGCTGTCTCGTATCGCAAGATACGAAGTGTCGAAGAAGTTATTTTCGACAAAGTTGGCCGTCGGATCATCTGTAGCGGACCACGTGCTTAAGATGATTGGCTACACTGAGGAGCTCGCGGAACTTGGGACCACGTTGGACAGTGAACTCTATACGGATTTAATTCTCCAGTCCCTTCCATCCATTTACGCCCAGTTTATACTGAACTTCAACTTACAAGAAAAGGAAGTTGAACTTTCAGAACTCCTCAACATGCTGAGGAGCGCAGAGGGCACCCTACAGAAGGATAGGGAAACACCCACTTTGTTTGTAGGAAGATCTTCTTCCTCTAGGTCCAAGGCGAAAGCCAAGGGAAAGAGGAAGAAAGCCCCCGCCAAACCAAGAGGCGGTGTTAGTAAAGTGGGTACGAAGGGAAAGGAAAAGGCAACAAAAATAGCGGGGAAGCTTGTGGGTAAAGAGGAATGCTTCTATTGTCACAAGAGTGGACACTGGAAGAAAGATTGCAGGGCTTGGAAGGCCAGGACACAGGAACTGAAGCAGGTTGCGGCTTCAGCTTCAGGTGTGTATGTTATTGAAAACTGTCTTTCTATAAACTCTACTTCCTGGGTATTGGATACCGGATCAGGATCTCATATCTGTAATTCTTTGCAGGCGTTGAGAAACCGTAGGTTTTTGAAGGCAGGTGACATGACCCTCAGAGTTGCGAACGGAGCTAGCATGGATGCTAAAGCCGTGGGGGACTATCACCTGGGAATGTCAGATGGGCATGTTTTGGTTTTGCGTAATTGCTTTTTTGTACCCAACGCAACTTGTAATATCATTTCTGTATCTTTGGTTTCTAAAGAAGGTTATGAATTTGCGTTTGTAAGTAATGTTGTAAACATTCACCTTAATCAAGTTCTGATTGGGTCAGGTACACTGAGCAATGGTATATACGTATTAAACCAACCACAGATTTTCAGTATCCAGAATACACACAAAAGAAAGTCTCCAGATATCAATCAGGCTTTCTTATGGCATTGTAGACTGGGTCACATCAATGAGACACGGTTGACTAAGTTACATAAAGAAGGATACTTGGATCCGTTCGAGTATCAGTCTTATGCCACTTGTGAATCTTGTCTCATGGGAAAGATGACAAAGACTCCGTTTACTGGACACGGAGAAAGAGCGAGCGAGCTCTTGGGACTCATACACAGTGACGTGTGTGGTCCAATGTCTACACATGCGCGAAGCGGTTATTCATACTTCATTACTTTCACAGACGATTTCTCTAGGTATGGACATGTCTTCTTAATGAAGCACAAATCCGAGGCCTTTGAGAAATTTCGGGATTACAAGAATGAAGTTGAAAAACAAACAGGCAAAAGTATTAAGATTCTAAGATCGGATCGAGGTGGTGAATACTTGAGTGCCGAGTTCCTGGACTATTTAAAAGAGAATGGAATTCTCTCTCAGCGTACTCCTCCATACACTCCGCAACATAACGGTGTATCGGAAAGGAGGAATCGAACCCTATTGGATATGGTTCGTTCCATGATGAGTAAGGCTGAGTTACCGCGATCTTTCTGGGGATATGCACTAGAAACAGCTGCACATCTCTTGAACCAAGTTCCTACTAAGACAGTGCCTACCACACCATATCAGATGTGGAGTGGGAAGAAACCCTGTCTTAAATCCTTTAAGACATGGGGATGTCCGGCTTTTGTAAAAAAGCAGCATGCGGACAAGCTCGAGGCACGCTCAGTACAGTGCAAGTTTGTGGGATACCCAAAGAACTCCAAGGGGTATCTATTCTATTACGCAGAGGAGCAAAAAGTCCTTGTTTCTCGTCATGCCCACTTCTTGGAAACTGAGTTTTTGGAAAATCAGATAAGTGGGAGCGCAGTAGAACTGGATGAAATTCCAGAACCTCAGACTATTACTGAAAGCTTAGTGGAACCAGAGGGTTCAAAAGAACAGGACATTCCTACGCCGCTCCGCAGGAGTAGCAGGCAGTCTCATCCGCCCGAGAGATACTACGGTTTTCTCATAGACGGGGATAGAGAGGATTGCATCATAGATTATGATGAGCCTACTAGCTTCCAATAGGCCGTTCAGAGCGTTGACTCGGTAAAATGGCTGGATGCAATGCGGACCGAAATGGAGTCCATGTACACCAACAAAGTATGGACGTTAGACATTGCTCCAGACGGGGTAAAACCCGTAGGATGCAAGTGGATCTTCAAAAGGAAGATTGGTGTAGATGGACAGGTTGAGACCTATAAAGCTAGACTTGTAGCAAAGGGTTTCCGTCAAAGACCTGGCTTGGACTATGATGAAACCTTTTCTCCAGTGGCTATGCTGAAATCCATTCGGATCCTTCTTGCCATTACTGCCTTCCACGATTATGAGATTTGGCAGATGGACGTAAAAACCGCTTTTCTAAATGGAAATTTAGAGGAGTGTGTCTATATGGATCAGCCAGAGGGTTTCATTCAGAGTGGGAGCAGCGGAAAGGTGTGCAAGTTGCTTAAGTCCATCTATGGACTAAAGCAGGCATCGCGGAGTTGGAACATCTGTTTTGATGAGACGGTCAAGGAATTTGGCTTTATCAAAAATCCAGATGAACCATGCATCTATAGTAGATTTGTAGCGAGAACTGTAGTATTCCTCGTTTTATACGTGGATGACATTCTCTTAATAGGAAATGACATTCTTATGCTACAATCTGTCAAGGGGTTCTTGTCACAAAGGTTCTCCATGAAAGACCTGGGTGATGCTTCGTACATCCTGGGGATCCGGATCCATCGTGATAGATCCAAGAGGATATTAGGACTTTCACAGTCCAGGTATATCGACACTATACTGAAAAGATTCAGTATGGAAGATTCCAAGCGCGGTAACCTACCGGCTTGTCACGGGATCACCCTCTCTAAAGAGATGTCTCCCAAGACTGATTTAGAGAGGGATCGCATGTCTATTATACCCTACGCTTCTGCGGTAGGCTCTATAATGTATGCGATGTTGTGTACCAGACCGGATGTAGCTTATGCACTGAGTGTGGTAAGCAGGTATCAGTCAAACCCTGGGGAGAAACACTGGATAGCAGTAAAGAACATTCTCAAATACCTGAGAAGGACTAAGGAGATGTTCTTGGTGTATGGTGGAAAAGACCTCCTGATCGAGGCCTTTGCTGACTCCAGCTTCCAGAGTGACAAGGATGATTCCAAGTCCATGTCGGGTTTTGTCTTTACCCTCAATGGAGGGGCGGTGTGTTGGAAGAGTTCCAAACAGGAAACCGTTGCAGACTCGACGATGGAAGCGGAATACATCGCTGCATCTGATGCCGCAAAAGAAGCTGTCTGGATAAGGAAGTTCTTGAAAGAACTTCAGGTGGTTCCGTCCATTGTTGACCCAATACCTCTGTATTGCGACAACAACGGGGCTATAGCTTTAGCGAAGGAACCCAGGTCCCATCAGAGATCCAGGCACATCTTGAGGCGGTATCACCTGATCAGGGAGATCGTGGATCGCAAGGAGATCGAGGTTCGGAGGGTTGCTTCAGAAGAAAACACTGCAGATCCATTAACCAAGGCCCTACCCCAGACTCAGTTCGAGCGGCTGATCGAGATGATAGGTCTTCGATACGCCAGTACATGGCCTTAGTGCAAGTGGGAGATTGTTAGTGTATATGCCCTAGAGGCCATTACTGTATCATACTAGTTTGTATATTACTTAATGGAAGCTTGGGATATTCACCTTGTATAAACAATCTTGCTCAATATAGTAGTATGCTACTTGGTTTGTTTCTACTTCAATGTGTACATGTGTTTATTTTGCGATATCACCTATACGCATTAGTGGAGCCCTTAGGATCTTTGCTTGATTACCAGCGTTGTGATGGCAGTCACACTAGTGGGGGCTGGGTAATCTATAAGCACATTCTTATACAGGTCCCTAGTCGTAGGACTATCGAGACAGGGCATCGATACTCCGGAGTAGACTAGCGTATGCGCTTCTCATCCCAGTGTGGGAGATGGTCTGTCCCACAGCCATCAGTACGTCGTACTGGAGATAGTATACGGGTGCTCGTTAGGTTACGAGTACACTGGACAGGACTCGTCGGGAACTGACAGGTTGGTATTATACCTATCGTCAGTTATCAGTTCCCAGGTGACATGAGTACAGCTTAGTCCGCTGACTTGACACTGGCACTTCGCCTCGAGTGTGTTCCCACTGCACTTTGATCACTACCCTACCACGGCTCAAAGGAGTCGTGCAAACAGGTAGTGGTTGGGTGCAGTCCCGAAGCACTTAGAGGCAGTGACGGTTAGACAGGATTCGTCTCTCCCGGTATTGGGGGTTGACATCGCGCTGTGTCTAGGAGAGCCATTACACGAGTAGTCCCTGGCCAGGGCAAGCGAGATATACTGGTAGGCTTCCAGTGTTATCTCAGGGTGTTTTGGGCTTCACTCCGACACGACTTGTACCGCTATTGGGGGACTGACGCTTTACCACCCCCTAGGCCCGACATGCGATGTATCAGACGAACAGAACGGACTGTACGGAGAATGTCACATTCAGACTCAGTAGGAGTTCAGATGGGGTTCACCTCGTCAGCCTTCTTATCGGCATCTACCTGGGGACCGTTACGCACAGCTAGTGCCGCTTGCGGTCTGTGGTTAAACCCACTGCCAGCGTAGTGTCGAGTCTTTAGAGTCCCACACAGAGGGTATTCGCCTCTGGGCAAAATGAGTAGAGGTCGCATGGTTTTGCGGCAGGGTTCGTTCTCATCCGCGCACTTGTGCATGTTTGGAGTCCGGACGGATTATACTAGCAGGCTCTGGTTTGAGCCAGATACTGGCATATGTTTTGGGGTTGCTTTTATATCTCGGTATTCTTGTTCCTCGGAACGAGAATGCAGGTGTGTATGCACAGTTGCTTGAGGCGGAGGATGAGGTATTTCATTAGGGTTTCGGAACGGGTGCGTATGCACAGTTGACAGTCGTCATTTTCCAAACCCTAATAGATTTATGAAATATCAATTAATAATAGTAATTAAATGAAATATTGTTATGGTTTATTTTTTGTTGACTTGTTGACCATGGTTGACTTGTTGACCATGGTTGAATGTTGACCACCATCATTGCTTTGCAAGGATACTCCTTGATTCTTGCTTACACTCATTTATTGAAAGTATGATAGTGGTCATTCCAAAACAACCATCAACTATTCTCATTTCAATTATTATTATTAATTTGATAATTCCTTTTCTTTTAGTTATGGTTGCAAAAGAAAAGAGCTCATTCTATCATAATCATTCTCTCTCCTCACTTCATCTTCTTCTTCCTCTAGCCAAAGGAGAATCCTTCTCATGTGTTGAGAATCCCTCTCCTTAAAAGAAAAGCACCCCTTAGACACTCTCTACTCACTCTAGGATCAAGGGTTTAGCAAGCCGGAGATTCTAGTTCACTCAAAGTTCGAGAAAGAGCCCGAAGGTTGAACCCTCAGGTGGATCCATCTTCGACGAAAGAAGGCGACGAGAAGAGAACCATCAACCTCTACAAAGTTTGAAGAAGAAGGAGTTCAAGTTTAGGTATAACCATCTTTCCGAGTAGCTAACTCTCTTTAGCTTGTTTGCTAGTTTTAGTTTAGGAAAAGATCCCGACTTTGTTAGTCCATGTTGCCCCATGCGCTAAAAATTTGATTTTTATACCGTTTCCGCCTCCCCGTAAGAACCGGGGGTCGCAACGTGGACTTACAAGTAGCAGATCCCACAGAGCCTTAAATCAAGTCAAAAATCCACACTTTTGCACTAAAATGGAACTTTATGGTATTTCTGTGCAAACTGAAACAAAACTTGGCCTAAGATAGCTCTAATAACACATAATACAGCTAACTCAATTAACAAAACCCTAATCTAACATGTGAAACACAAATATCCTTTAATATCACTAAAAATGCACAAAAAAGAGATTTTTGCCAAATAATTCAACAAGTTTAAGGAAAAGGAGTGCTAGCATGAGTTAATACCTTCTAAAAACCTTATAAAACACCAAAAGTCTCAGCTTTTGCACCAAGTGTGCAGATTTGCCTTCGAACACCCCAAAAAGCCTCTTTTTCCATGGTTTTGTGAAGGAAAAGTGTTGATTTGTGTAAGGTTTTGTTTGGGAATCAAGGAGAAGTGAAAAAAAGAGGAGAAGATGAAGGAAAGCCAAGGTTTTCTGCTGAAATCTCCAGAATTTTCTGAAGTGAGGAGAAGAGAGAGAGAAGAGAAGGAAATGGGGTCAAAAAGTCAACCTATTACCTAACACCATGCTCATTTGTTTATTAGGATTTTGAATTATGAAAAAGGGTTATGATATAATTTAAAATGGTGGGGATAAGTTAGCAACCATGCAACAAAAGAATGGTTAATATGCTACCAAAACCCTAAGTCACAAAAATGGCTAGTGTGCAAGTGTACACTACAAAGAAAATTTTCCAATTTGCTAACACGACTAAAATAACTAATAATCCTATGTACACATATAATAACACGTACAATTACTAGTTATCACGAAAAACACTCTAACGGAAATTCAAAGTGTTACACTCCCAGTTAGTCGTTAGTCAAGTAAACGACGACTATCAAACGTGCAAACCGAAGTTGGTAAAATATGGCGAAAGAGTGCAACAATTGCTGACCCAAATCCCTTCCTACGCTTTGGAAAGAATACAGCGAGCGGAGAATAGCAAGACGGATGCATTAGCCAAACTTACCAAAGAACCGGCTGACGAAAATCTCGATGATGAGAGGATCGTTGTACAAAGTCGTCGGGTTCTTGCACCAGCAGAAATGTCTACGAAGTCGTCTGAAGAAATGGAAGCGACCAAGCAAAAGGCTCTACAAATAGAGAACTAAGAAAAGGCTAAAGATTGAAGAGAAGTCTTTATAGACTACTTCAAATCCCATTAAATGACGGAAGATGCATCCTCAAGACATCAGCTCATGAAACGAGCTCTGTCTTTCGCCTTCGTCAATGATACCCTATATAAGAGATCGTTCGACTCTCTATGGCTGAGATGCCTGGGACCGGAAGAAGCGAGGAGAGTCATCCAAGAAACTCACGATGGACTCTGTGGTTCTCATCAAGCCGGGCCAAAAATGAAGCTGAAGATCAAAAGGATAGGCTACTATTGGCCTACGATGATTCAGGACTGCCTCGAATACGCGAAGCAGTGCCACTCATGCCAAATTCATGGAGACTTCGTCCATCAGCATCCGAACCCGCTACATCCAACAGTGGCTAGCTGACCGTTCGAAATGTGGGGAACCGACATAATTGGGCCAATAAAACCAGCATCGTCGAAAGGACATCGGTTCATATTGGCGGCAACTGATTACTTCTCCAAATGGGCAGAAGCAGTACCGTTAAGAGAAGTGAAGACAGAGAATATTCTCTATTTCTTCAAGACACACGTCATCTATCAGTTCGGTACTCCGCGACGGATTATCTCTGATAACGGGCCGGCCTACAGAAGTCACAGAATCAGCCGCTTCGCACAATAACATAATATAGACTGGAGATACTCATCGGTTTATAATCCCAAAGCTAACGGTCTAGCTGAGGCTTTCAACAAAACCTTGACGAAGATCATAAAGAAGACGGTGTCCAAAAATAAGAAAGAATGGAACGAGAAACTGCATAATGCTCTCTGGGCGTATCAGACCACGTTCAAAACGGACACAAACACAACGCCCTATGCATTGGTATTCGGCGCTGAAGCAGTACTCCCCTTGGAGATAGAGTTACCCTCTCTACGAGTGGCAGTTCATTACGAGCTAACAGACGAAGAGAATGCTCATCTTCGGCTCGAGGAGCTTGACGCCCTCGATGAAACTCGGCTCATGGTGCAGCAAAACTTGGAGGCTTACAAAGCGAAGATGACGCGCTCATACGGGAGATTGACTAGGCCGAGGACATTTCGCCAATGCGAACTCATGCTAGTGGTCAAAAGACCTATGATCCCCAATCGTGCCAAACGTTGGAAGTTCGAGACGAATTATGAGGGCCCGTACATCATAGACAAGGTCTACCAAGGTGGAGCTGAATGCTCATGAATATGCATGGCGAAAGATCCTTCAGGCCAATAAACGGTCGGTTCTTGAAAAAATACTATGCCTGACTGAAACGTCTGTAAACTACTACAAACCGCAGCATCCTAGGGCTGACAATAAAAAATGGTACGTCCACAAGCAAAATGGGTACGGATGAAAACCCGAAAGGGCTCTGTGAGTAAAAATAGCAAGGCTACCAGCGATGTTTGTAAAAACCCGAAAGGGCACAGACTCGTAAAAAAAAGGGTACGTCCATAAGCAAAATAGGCACGGATGAAAACCCGAAAGGGCTCCGTGAGTAAAAACAGCAGGGCTACCGACGAGTTTGTGAATACCTGAGAGGGCCCAGGTTCATAAAAAAATTCGTGCACATTTGCGAGGTCTTCTCGACCTTGTAAGGAGAAAATACCTGCGTGGGATCCTTACGACTCACAAGGGAGCAACACACCTAGGGATCCCCACGATTCCTAAAGAGAAATTACACTTACGAGATCCTCACGACTCGTAAGGAGAAATCTCTTATGAGACCCTCACGGCTCATAAGATTCAAAAGCCTTAAGCTATAGGGATCTGAACCTGTTCTTAAGCCATCACCTTTCCTAGATTGCCCTACAAGCGGCTCAACACTGACCCTTGTATACAATCCACGGGCACAAATGAACGTCCCCCCCACCAAGTCCCACCAATGACGAGGAATTTCCTCATTTGGTGAACAAACAGTTGTTGGTCCTTTCGACTTGCAAGGAGAAAATGCTCTTATGAGATCCTTACGACTTATAAGAGACCATACACTTAAGAATCCTCACAATTCTTAAAAAGAAAACGCATTAACGAGATACTCACGACTCGTAAGGAGAAACATCTTTATGAGACCCTTACGGCTCATGAAGTCAAAAGCCTTAGTCGACAGGATCCTAACCCTATTTGCTAAGTCATCTTTGTTCGAATCGACAGAGGCAAATGATGATTCACTCCTGGCAATGTCCCAGTGGTAGCGATGCTGATGCCTAAATCGTTATCAAATTCCAAGTCCTTTCACGGCAAATGATGATTTTCTCCTGGCAATATTCCAGTCGCAGCGATACTGATGCTAAGATTGGTATCAGATCTTGAGTTCCATACTCAAAAAAATACATATGAAATAGCTAAAATGATAGGGCAACTTGCAACGAAATCAGCAAGTAAAATATATGCATACAAAAATAGCCGAAATGATTGGGCAACTCATAATAAAAAGCAGCGAGTAAAAAGAAAAATAGCCGAAATGATTGGGCACCGCGAAAAATAGTCAAAATGATTGGGCAATCGCGACTTTCGCGATATAAAAAGCTGAAATGATAGAGCATCATGGAAAGAAATAAAAAATGAAAGAATGAAATTTTTCCAGCAGGTAAGTCCATACTGACCACTGTATACAATCCATAGGCATAAACAAAAAGGGAACCACATGTCCAAACAAACTCTATCAAACGGAAAGTCAGGTCTCAGCGGCAGTATCTGCATCCCAGAAGACCAGCAACGGTGTTCCTCCTTATGCCAGCAGGACACGGACGCGACACTACCAATCGGAGCCACGACAAAGTCCCCAGTTCCAAGACTCTGCAGTTCACAGACAATCTAAATTCAACCCCGACACCGTAGAAAACGGAGAAAGTCGATCCCGACACCGTAGAAAATGGAGAAAGTCAACCCTGACACCGTAGAAAATGGAGAAAGTCGATCCCGACACCGTAGAAAATGGAGAAAGTCGATTCCGACACCGTAGAAAACGAAGAAAGTCGATTCCGACACCGTAGAAAACGAAGAAAGTCGATCCTGACACCGTAGAAAATGGAGAAAGTCGATATCCCGATACCGTAGAAAACGGAGAAAGTCGATATCCCGACACCGTAGAAAACGGAGAAAGTCGATCCCGACACCGTAGAAAACGGAGAAAGTCGATCCCGACACCGTAGAAAATGGAGAAAATCGATCCCGACACCGTAGAAAATGGAGAAAATCAATCCTGACACCGTAGAAAACGGCGAAGGTCGATCCTGACACCGTAGAAAACGGTGAAGGTCGATCTCGATATCGTAGAAAACGGAGAAAGTCAACCCCGTCACCGTAGAAAATGGAGAAGGTCGACCCTGACACCGTAGAAAATGGAGAAAGTCGATCTCGACACCGTAGAAAACGGAGAAAGTCAACCCTCGACCTCCCCGTCGAAGTAATGCTTCGACTCGAGAACAAGTCAACTCATCAACCACTTACGGGTCCTTTCGACTTGTAAGGGAGAAAATTCTCTTGCGAGATTCTTACGACTCTCAAGAGAAAGCACACTTAGGGATCCTCACGATTTCTAAAGAGAAAATACACCTACGTGATCCTCTCAACTCGTAGGGAGAAAAATCTTTATGAGACCCTCATGGCTCATAAAGTTGAAAAGTCTTAGGCGGCAAATCCCAACCCTGTTTCCTAAGCCATCGCTACCTTATAAAGAGTTCAAGATGGACTGTTATCTATCGTCTACAAGTTACACTTGCTGAAATCACATGCCAACAACACAGCAGCGAAAAGAAAGCGATAGTCGGAGATAAAAAAAATGTGTCCTTTATTCATGAATTCAATTGAATACGAGATACATCATATAAAATAAAAAAAAGAAATGAATACATGTTATTCATAAATTACAATCGATACAAAGACGTCTATTGAGAAGGAGGCGATTTTAGCAAATCAGCAAGCCGCTCGCGCACTCCTCTCAGCTCCTTTTTATGAGCAGCCGCCGCGGCCAGCTCCGCTTCGACTCGGGCCCGTTGCTGCAAACAGGATGAAACTTTCTCATCGATTTCCCGCTGAGCTGCCTCACGACTCTGGGCATCCCGCTCAATGAGATCGAGCTTCTGCCTCAGCGTTAGCCCGTCAGAAATACATCATAGGAGGCCCTCAAAGATAGCTTTCAACTGTACAGCATTCACGTCAGCCTGGGCGCTCAGCCGGGCGGATTCTCCTGAAGCCTCCTAACGTTCCTTCCGCCTTAAGGTCTCTTCTTGTTCGAAATGGCGGAGGAAGGGAATGCTCTACTCAACCCACGCAGCCCGCCGGGAGTTCAGAGCCAGAACCTCTGGAACAGGACGCTTGAGCTCAATCTCATGCAAGCAGGCTTCGAGCTGTCTGCAATAATTAACCCAAGACTCAACGACGCTCTCGCTGTGGAAGTGCACAAGCGTCACCAGTATGGGATTAACCTCAGCAGCAAAATCTGCAGCGAATGCAGGGGCCTCTGCGTCATGCTCCTTGATGAATTCATTCAGCATACACAGGCTGGTTGTAGCGCCCTTGGAAGATGGACGTCTAGAAAAGGGCCCTGCCGGAATCAGGATGCGAGACTCGAAGGAAGCTTGAGCTTGTGCGATTGCTGAAAGACAAGTTATGGTCAAAGGTAGGCTCAAGAGATAAAGAAAATGCACGAGCAACGAAGTTTACTATACTGGCTGCGACAGGTGGCAAAGTTGGGAGTACCGGTGGCGTGCCTATTCTCCCGTCCCCTCCTTCAATTTGTAACGCTGAAATCAATTCAAAGAAGAATTAAAAATGACATGGTCACCCATAAAAGGTGTTAGTTATATGTATGCCCTAGAGGCCATTACTATACATAGGATGTATATTGTAGTGGATGCTTGGACATATATATGGAGGACTTTCTTGCTCGACATGATAGTATGCTATCTGGTTACTCTTTACCTTAACGTGTACACTGATTGTCTCTCTGTTACATGTTGGTAAAGCCCTTAGGATGTGTACTTGACTACCTAGACTATGATGCGGATCATACTAGTGGGGACATGGTAGTCCATAAGTACATCCTTCAAGGTCCCTAGTCGTGGGTATATCGAGACGGGGCATCGATATACCAGAGTAGACTAGCGTATACCTTCTCGACCCATACAGATGGGCGATGGATGATCCCATATCCATTGGTGTTTGACATCAGAGATGATATACGGGTGCTCAGTGGAGACTGGGTACACTGGACGGACTCGCCGAGAACTCCCAGATGGTATTATACCTTACGTCAGATGGCAGTTCTCTGGTGACACTGGTACAGAGTAGTCTGTTGACCCGAGATCGTCATAGAGTCTTGTGTGGTTCCCACTGTGCTTTGATTTCCACCTTACCACGTCCAAGAGGGCGTGCAAAACGGTGGTTTTTGGGTACAGTCCCGAGTCACATGGAAGCAATGAGCGATAGGAGGGGATTCGTCTCTCCCGGTATAGGGGGTTGATGTTGCGCTGTGTTCGATTGGCTATAACCGGAAATCCCTGGCCAGGGTTACTGAGATTTACTGGTAAGTGTTACCTGTAGTTTCTCGAAATGTTATAGACCTCATATCGACACGACTTATCGAGCTATTGGGGTCTGGCGTTTACCACCCCTAGGCGAGATATGCGACATATCAGACGACGAGACCGGACTGTACGGTAAGTGTTACTGGTTGGATTCACAGGAGTATGAGCGGGCTTGCTCGTCGATCTTCTGATCGCTCAATACCCGGGTGGCCGTTACGTTTAGCAGACCGCTTGCGGCTTGTGGGTGTTTGATATGTTCATCACCTGCTGCCGGCGTATTGACGAGTCTTTAGAGTCCTACACAGAGGTTTCCTGGCTCAAGCGAAACGAAATAGGAGCGCATATGAGATATGTGCGGGACCGAGAATAATGCGTGTATGTGATACCGTATTTCATTCTCGTGATGAATGTTTCGATTGGTTGTATGCGATATAACCTAGTTATCGAATCAAAGATTGATTCGATAAGTCGATTCATTTGGATACTAGTCGGTTATGTGCGACATGACCGGATCGTTAAATCAAGTGTTGATTTAATGATTTAATGCATAATTATATATTTGATATATTACTTTGCATTAACTAGTATTGGTTCACTTTAAATGGTTTTTCTCACTTGTTTGTGCACATTGTATATGTGATATATTTTTGTGCATAAGTTTGTATCATGTTTGATGATGCATGCTAACTTGGGTTTGTGTAAAGATTAAACCATGGTTATATGAATGGTTAGGGTTTTGTTTTCTTATTCATTTATTTATTTATTTATTCTTTTTGGAAAATAATAAGCATAAAGAGAAAATGGTGGCTTTCTTTGTTTGTATATTGAAGTTTCATGAAGCTTTGAACAAGTCCACCATTTTTGTCTCATGCTTAACCCTAACCATTCCACTTAACCATGATTCATTCTCTACACTTGACCATGGTTGGTTTATGATAAGTATTCATTTTATTTTCTATTTGGAATAGACTTATCATAATATATTCCTTCTTCTTCTTCTTCTTCACATGAAGAAAAGCTTGCTACCAATAATGGCATCTTGAGAGAAAGAGTGAGAAATCAAATTCTAACGTGAACCCACCTCCTATTTCTTCATCCTCTACCTCTTGCCAAGTAGTATAGGGTGTTTTCTTCACAAGTTTCATGACTTGGTGAAGTGGGAGCTTGATCTTGTGATGCCTCGACGTAGATCATCTTCGGCATCGTAGTCGATGACCTAGCCCGCCTATTTCTCCGATGAAGCCGACACTAGAGTCCAAGATCCGATTTGGACAGCGGAGGGACATCATCGCGGAGCTTAGGAAGTGGTGGACCGGATCTATAAAGGTTGTAGCCTCTTTCTTGTAGTTAAGTTGTTAACTAGTTTCTTTTTCGCCTAAAATCTAGTTAACGATCCGTATTACGGTTTCTCGGCACTTGTAAAATTTGAAATTGGCATGGTTGATGCCTTGTGAAACCTCATTAGTGTGCCTAGAAACCCCACAGTGGTATCAGAGCCTAGCTAGAGCCTTAGGCGATGCGTAGACGGAGTTAGAAGTCCGATCGAACCGAAACCCTAATTCAAACTTTCTCTCTGTACATTTTCTGAAATCGTGGATTTTTGAGAATTAAAAATATGCAGAAAACCCAGCAGGAGATTCTAAGAATTACTGAGAAGCCCGTACTCCTGAGTCCATTAAAGCGCGGCGGAACCGCGGCATTAGCTTGCTAATGCGGCGGTTCCGCGGCCCTTTAGTCTCCTCTTGCTTTGAATTTTACACAGTAATTCTTAATTTGCAGTGCTGGTTTTCCTGGGAATTTTTAATATGAACTCAAGAGTTGAGTTTTCTGGGTTGTATTGGGGACTCGGTGTTTCGATCGGATTGCCTAATTTTGTCTGTGTGCTTTTCCGGATAATTTTAGAATATGCTAAAAAGTTCGACCGGATATAAATACCCACTTTTTCCCCTGCCGGGAAATTTCCAAGTGTTGGATCTTTCCGTGTTTTAATAACGTTCTAAGTAGTGCAAGTAACGCGATGGTCCCTCTAGAAGACAACAAACCTTAACTCGATTATGTGACCGTCTTGAACTGCCCTTTGAACCTTCGGGTTTGGGGCAGTACGGCGTGCCACATGTGAGGCGTTGGCTTGATCCTTCTACGGCTGGACCGTTGGTACTGAGGCATGAACTGAATGTTTTTTTTAAACTTATTTCATGTGTTGATCTGTATTGGGAAAACTTGGGTGTTCGATTGTTCGATCGGAAAATTTAACATTTTCTATTTATCTGGAATGGAATACAATAATTGGAATTCACAAGCAGTTATGAGATAACTGAATGAATGTTATAAACATAGCACTTTAGTCTCACTTTTGATCGGTTGCCACGGAATTTTGATGTGATCAAAAGTCCGTCGCAATCACGTAGCGTACGCGGATACTCGCCGGGTAAACTTAATAGACAGTCTCACCCCATAGCCCCGACCAAGTGACTGTAGGAGAACCCCGTCGCCGAAAGCATCCGTCCGGGTGCTCGCGGTAGCGGTGTTCCGCCTTGGTGCACTTCGTCGACGGTATCGGGGGTGCGGCCGCCTACTAAAGTTTGCGACGAGCATTTGATCAGAATGTCGGGAATCCTGTTGAATTCCCCGACTTAATATTGAAAAGTTTTTTCGATTTTGAGACTAAAATGCGGGGTTTATAATTGTTAGGCATGCGATGTCTAAGTAATTCATTTGATTAGGCATGTGATGTCTAAGGAGGTTGCGGATTCGAACTGTTGTAGTTTTACACTTTCTTTTCTGTGACCGTAAGTGTGATATGTGATATCGCCGGTTTCGTTGCTATATGTCAACGACAATTGGGATGCGCATATTTACTTACGTTGATGACATGTGATGTTATGCGTTGCTGGATATGTTATATTGGATCGTCGTGTTTGAATAGCCGGGTTTTTTTTATGTGAGATGAGTGTTTTTCATTTTTATTCATGTAAAAACTTGTATGTAATATTCTTTTATTGGGGCACTTCCAGGTTGCGGAAGATGTCACCTTTTGTATATTATTTACTTTTCCGCACTAAGATAGACCCAAGGAGGGGAGCACAAGTAACCGGGTTCTGGAGTCCAGTGGGAGACTAACTCGAGGAGTCGAGTCCGGGTCTCCTAACTCTAGAATTGGTAGGGTTGCTTGCCGCTCTCGTAGGGGTCTAGGGGTGTGGGTTTGGCTATTCATCACGACCGTGGAATCCGTGTTTTATACTGGCTCGTATTGAAAGCACGGACGTCCTAGTACATCCAATATTTCATATGATTCTTCTGCTGCGATATCTGTGATGTGATCATGTGATGTTCTGTGATGGATACTGTATATAGTATATATGATATATTATATAGACGTTACTTATGTTTTACACCCGCGCTAGCCCTGCCCCGCTCTGCCGTTAGTTACCTAACCTAACGGTGCATGAGGGGACATCGAGGCGAATACGTATGGCATAAGTGTACGTCGTATTTATCTGTGATGTTTAGGTACTTAATTGATGGGACTTCATTAATATGATTAATGAAATAAAAGAAACCTAAGATGTTGTAGAATCGAATTTCAAAAATAAAACAGGTAGCTACAGTTCTTGCTTTGCACAGCGGTATATATGATATATCCTGCACCTTATTCGATGAGGAAAGGACCGAGATCCCTTCACCGGGAGTGACTCCTTTAGCAATAGCTGGCAGATGCTACACACTCGGTTTGTCTTTTGATTGCTTTTAAGAGTTTTTGCTTTGCACAATGATATATATGATATATCCTGCACCTTATTCGATGAGGAAAGGACCGACGATCCCTTCACCGGGAGTGACTCCTTTAGCAAAACTAGAAAAGCTTCAAAAACACTCCATTTTAAAATCATTTGATTCTACAACGATATCAAGTTCATTACGCAATTGGTTTTCAGAAAAACCTGTCGTAGCCCTCCGTCATTTCAGATAAGTCCTATTTAGTATTCGTGCTACGTTTGTTGACCTCCGTCAAGGCGTAGTATGCGGTAGCTAACTAGTATTTATCTGCTTATGCATATGATGCAGATTGGATTAGGGTAGTCGTGCGGCCTTGTTGACCTCCGTCAAGGGTCGTGCGGGTGGGTTTAATTCGATCAAGAAATGACGGGTTGAACTTGACTAGTAGCCTATGGTTTATTGACCTCCGTCAAGGTCATAGGGTGCTAGGGGCAAAATTATCGGGAATTTCAAGTGTTGAAATTTGCAATGAGATTGCATACCTTCTATGAGATAGTTGGATCCCGATACCCGCTGCGAGTAAGAGTTACTCCTGGGAGAGTTTTATACATTATAATTAGCCGATCAAGTAGGTGTCTAGAAGGGTGTTAACGAGGTTACGCCTCTGGGAAAACGAGGTTTACATTAATTAGGTTCGTGCGAAAGCACGGGGGACCTCCCTCAAAGTACCGACACTGGCCTGGCTGAAAGATTGGCGAACTTGTAGTGTGTAATTAATCCCGGCTAGTCTTTCCTTTTAGGGTTTGAAGGAAGATTTGATAAAAACAGTGGGAGTCATCCTGATTAGATAAAATAATAACCAATCTGATCTTGCAAGAGCGCACGCTGAGTGTTTTCTTCTCTCTCTCTCCAGGTAGCGACCATATCACGCCCTAATCAAGATAATAATACGGATATTTGACCGAACCCGCTTGTTATACTGAGCTGGGGAACGTTGGTCCCGCTCCAACTTATAATTGTTATAAGACAGAGCAGGAAATAGGGGAATACCAGAATTCCTTTGCCGCCCAAACGAAGGAAGTGCATATGATGCATCTTCTTCGGCTGTGTTCATTACAAAGAACTGTTTCTCAGTTTCCTCCGCATCCTGGGTATATGATACCGGATCAGGATCCCAGATATGTAAACTGTTACATAGAGCTACAGAGAGGTAGAGAACTGAGAACGGGTGATAAGTTTCATGAGGCAGAAAACGGGGCAAGAGTTGCAGCCAAGTCTGTTGGTCACTGTCACCCTGTATTCCAAATATATTGATTCTGAACGAATGTAATTAGATACCGAACCTGATATACAAAATCATATCAGTCTCTTTATTAGTAAAGAAACGATAAAATTTTGTATTGATTGAATAATGTTTTGAACATTTCCTATATCAAAAGTTGATCGGTTCAGGCACGTTATCTAAAAGTATTAATGTTCTAAATCAAACTACAGTTCTTTAGTATACGGAACACACACAAGAGGAAGAGTTCAGAAATGAACGAATCCTTCTTGAGGCGTTGTAGACTAGGTCATATCAATGCGACCTGACTAGCTGAAGTTACATATAGATGCATATTTAAATCTGTTTGAATTTACATCTTATGAAACTTGCCAGTCATGTCACAGAGATAAGATGACCATAGCTCTGTTTATTGGAAACAGAGAAAGAGTTGGTGAACTCTTGGGATGATACATGTTGATGTATGTAAGGTCCCCTGTCTACACATGCAAAGACCGGTTCCTTGTACTTCATTACATTCTCTGATAATCTTTTTAGATTCAGACATATGTTCTTGTTGAAACACAAGTCCGAACCTTTTGAGATATTCACAGAATATAAGTTAGAAGTAGAGAACCAAAACGGGTATAAGTATTATATCCTTTGATGTAATCAAGGAGGAAAATACTTGAGCACGGAATTCCTGGACTATTCTAAAGGAGAATGAGATTCTCTCTCAGCATTACTCCTCCGTATACACCATAGCACGATGGTATATCGGGGCGGAGCAATCACACCCTATATGATAAGGTGTGCTCTATGATGAGTACTACTGAGTTACCTATTTCCTTTTTGGAAGTTATGCACTTGAGAAGCTGCATACCTATTGAATAGTGTTCAAATCAAATCAGTTGCCTACCACTTCATATTTGATATGATAAGGGAAGAGCCCATATCTTAAGATGGTTAAGATTTGGGTTGTCCAGCCTATGTCTAAAAGCAAAATCCGGACAAGCTCGAGGCAAGGTCTGTAATGTAGAACTGGAAAGGTTCCATCTATACAAACTACAGCGGATGATTTGATAAAACCAAAAGATTCAATAGTTACCAACGAACCTCAGCCTCTCCGCCGATCTAGTAAGGTTTCTCACCCACCTAAGAGATACTTCTGTTTCTCTATGACAGTGGGAGCGAGGATTGCATCATGAGATGATGACCCAACTAGTTTCGAACTGGCCATCAGGAGTAAGACTCTGTAAAAATGGCTGGATGCTTAGTGATCTGAGATGGAATCCATGTACACCAACAAAGTATGGACTTTGGTTGCTATATCTGAAGGGTTAAATCCCCATCAGGAGCAAGTATATCTTGAGAAGATTGCTTGGTGTAGATGGAAAAGATGAGACTTTCAAAGCTAGACTTGTTAAAGCTTTTCGTCATCGACCAGGCGTGGATTATGATGAAACCTTTTCAAGTGGCCATGCTTAAGTCCATCCAGATCCTACTTGCCACGGCTACATACCATGACTACGATATCTGGCGGTTGGGTGTCATGACTGCTTTTCTTAAATGATGTTTCAGAAAAGAGAGTCTGTAAGTACACAGTCAGAGGGCTTCGTAGACAGTGGGAGCAGCGGAAACGTGTGCAAGATGGTTTATGTGATAAAGCAGGCATCGCGGAGTTGGAACATCTGTTTTGATGTGTTAGTCAAATAGTTTGACTTCATCAAAATGGTAGATGAACCTTGTATATACAAAAAGGTAGTAGGGAGTATGGTGATGATCCTCGAAGAGTACGTGGATGACATACTTTTGATAGGGAAGGAGTTTCCTATGCTACACTCGGTCAATCTCCGCTTATCACAATGATTCTCCATATAGGATCAAAGTGATACCTCCTAAATCCTGGATTTTGGATCTATGAGATAGATCTAATTGGATGTTAGGATTCTCACTAGTTGTAGTGAGATGGTATCAACCGATCCTGGGGAGAATCACTGGAAGGGTTCCACGGTGATAAGGACGACTGAGAGTCAGTCACAGGCATTGTCTTTAGCCTCAGTAAAAGGGACGGTATGTTGGAAGAGTTCCAAGCTAGATACCGTGGCATACTAGACGATAAAGGCTGGATACATTGCTACTTAAGATGCTACCAAAGAGGCAGTCTGGGTGTATATTGGTTCATGAGATGAACTTCGTTCCAACCATTATGAGACAATGGAGTTGTGGCTTATGCCAAGGAACGCCGGTCCCATCAGCGATCCGGACATATTCTAAGGCAGTGTCACCTGATCATGGAGATGGTTGATCTCCAAGGGATCAAGGTTAGGAGAGTAGACTCAGAGGACAACACGGCGGATCCACTCAGAAAGGCCTTTTCCCAGAGAGAGACTTTTATGGGATGGTTGAGTATGAGATACTACAACCACTGCTACCAGATGGCCCTAGTGCAAGTGGGAGATTGTTAGTTATATGTATGCCCTAGAGGCCATTACTATACATAGGATGTATATTGTAGTGGATGCTTGGACATATATTTGGAGGACTTTCGTGCTCGACATGATAGTATGCTATCTGGTTACTCTTTACCTTAACGTGTACACTGATTGTCTCTCTGTTACATGTTGGTAAAGCCCTTAGGATGTGTACTTGACTACCTGGACTATGATGCGGATCATACTAGTGGGGACATGGTAGTCCATAAGTACATCCTTCAAGGTCCCTAGTCGTGGGTATATCGAGACGGGGCATCGATATACCAGAGTAGACTAGCGTATACCTTCTCGACCCATACAGATGGGCGATGGATGATCCCATATCCATTGGTGTTTGACATCAGAGATGATATATGGGTGCTCAGTGGAGACTGGGTACACTGGACGGACTCGCCGAGAACTCCCAGATGGTATTATACCTTACGTCAGATGGCAGTTCTCTAGTGACACTGGTACAGAGTAGTCTGTTGACCCGAGATCGTCATAGAGTCTTGTGTGGTTCCCACTGTGCTTTGATTTCCACCTTACCACGTCCAAGAGGGCGTGCAAAACGGTGGTTTTTGGGTACAGTCCCGAGTCACATGGAGGCAATGAGCGATAGGAGGGGATTCGTCTCTCCCGGTATAGGGGGTTGATGTTGCGCTGTGTTCGATTGGCTATAACCGGAAATCCCTGGCCAGGGTTGCTGAGATTTACTGGTAAGTGTTACCTGTAGTTTCTTGAAATGTTATAGACCTCATATCGACACGACTTATCGAGCTATTAGGGTCTGACGTTTACCACCCCTAGGCGAGATATGCGACATATCAGACGACGAGACCGGACTGTACGGTAAGTGTTACTGGTTGGATTCACAGGAGTATGAGAGGGCTTGCTCGTCGATCTTCTGATCGCTCAATACCCGGGTGGCCGTTACGTTTAGCAGACCGCTTGCGACTTGTGGGTGTTTGATATGATCATCACCTGCTGCCGGCGTATTGACGAGTCTTTAGAGTCCTACACAGAGGTTTCCTGGCTCAAGCGAAACGAAATAGGAGCGCATATGAGATATGTGCGGGACCGAGAATAATGCGTGTATGTGATACCGTATTTCATTCTCGCGATGAATGTTTCGATTGGTTGTATGCGATATAAGCTAGTTATCGAATCAAAGATTGATTCGATAAGTCGATTCATTTGGATACTAGTCGGTTATGTGCGACATGAACGGATCGTTAAATCAAGTGTTGATTTAATGATTTAATGCATAATTATATATTTGATATATTACTTTTCATTAACTAGTATTGGTTCACTTTAAATGGTTTTTCTCACTTGTTTGTGCACATTGTATATGTGATATATTTTTGTGCACAAGTTTGTATCATGTTTGATGATGCATGCTAACTTGGGTTTGTGTAAAGATTAAACCATGGTTATATGAATGGTTAGGGTTTTGTTTTCTTATTCATTTATTTATTTATTTATTCTTTTTGGAAAATAATAAGCATAAAAAGAAAATGGTGGCTTTCTTTGTTTGTATATTGAAGCTTCATGAAGCTTTGAACAAGTCCACCATTTTTGTCTCATGCTTAACCCTAACCATTCCACTTAACCATGATTCATTCTCTACACTTGACCATTGTTGGTTTATGATAAGTATTCATTTTATTTTCTATTTGGAATAGACTTATCATAATATATTCCTTCTTCTTCTTCTTCTTCATATGAAGAAAAGCTTGCTACCAACAATGGCATCTTGAGAGAAAGAGTGAGAAATCCAATTCTAAAGTGAACCCACCTCCTATTTCTTCATCCACTACCTCTTGCCAAGTAGTATAGGGTGTTTTCTTCACAAGTTTCATGACTTGGTGAAGTGGGAGCTTGATCTTGTGATGCCTCGACGTAGATCATCTTCGGCATCGTAGTCGATGACCTAGCCCGCCTATTTCTCCGATGAAGCCGACACTAGAGTCCAAGATCCGATTTGGACAGCGGAGGGACATCATCGCGGAGCTTAGGAAGTGGTGGACCGGATCTACAAAGGCTGTAGCCTCTTTCTTGTAGTTAAGTTGTTAACTAGTTTCTTTTTCGCCTAAAATCTAGTTAACGATCCGTATTAGGGTTTCTCGACACTTGTAAAATTTGAAATTGGCATGGTTGATGCCTTGTGAAACCTCATTAGTGTGCCTAGGAACCCCACAAAATGAAGGAAAGGATGTCGGTTAAAAAACTGTACTCACCGACACCAGCAGGCAGACCGACTTCTGACTGGAAGGAGAAATGTGGGTTCAGCACATGATACAGATGATCAAAGAGAACTCCTACAAGGTTGCAACGATACATGGTCAGTACAAGGAAAATGGTACCCACAATTTAAATTAATCGCAAACCCATACCTTTCAGCATTTGAGAGGACATAAGAGATGGCGAAGGGACGACGACCGTCAGAGCAGCAACTGGTGACGCTTCTTCGGGTGGCACAACCTCAGCGCTCACCACACCTGCATTTGAAACAAACAAAATGTCATCAAAAGGGACCGAAAGGGATTGCGAAACAAAAAGTATACAGCGACTCGAGACCTATCTGATGGGTCATCAGCCAAAATTGCGACGGAAGCATCACTGGGCGTTATGGTTTCTTCGCTCTCCTTCAGTGGAATAGTTTCGGCGCCAGTAGCTTCATCCCCTGACTCTACGAGGGCCGTCGTGACACTCGCAATGCCCACTGATGGTAGGGAACCACAAGGAGAAAGAGCGGCAATTAGGGCAGTTCCAGACTCCTAAGAAAAAGTAGTCGCTTCGGGATCGGTGGTTGCCGTCATCTCACCTGCCACCTCGTCGCCTGGACTTGGCCCTACAGGATATGATATATAGAATTTGAAGATCAAATTCTAATAAAAAGACCCAATATCACGTTACCTTGGGGCGTCTTTTCGGTTTCTTCCCGAGCCGTGCGCACAACCTGTCTATGAGCGGTAGACAGGGCAACTGGAGCATCCTCTGAAGGGATGGCGACAGAGGGAATGGTACTTGAGCCTGCACCCACAGCCAAGCTGGCATCACGTTCCCTCGCCGCACACTTCCTACGCTTCCTTTCGGTCTGAGCGGTGAGAAGCGATCTCCGCAAGACCTCCATCAAAAGGGACGTCATCGTCCAAACCAAGTTCTGCCTCTGGAGCCGCTACGGCATCCGTCATCGGCTGTTTAATGTAGGGTTAGCATAGCTCCTTGTGAAGGTTTTGGCAAGCATCAATCATGCTACTTTAAAATTTTTGGGGTGCTAAACAAACCCTAACCAAGATCTTAACTAGAGAATTATGGTTAACATGCAAGTAAATAACCTTACATCTAAGAGAGAGGGATTACAACCTTTGTAGTCCGTTCCTTCACTTCATAAGCTCCGTGTCGAGGTCCCTTCACTGCGATCAACATGAACTCCAACTCACGAGTGGCTCCATGAGGTAAATGAGACACCTTGCTTGTACTCTTCATGATCTAAGACGATCTACCTTGAAGAATCTCAAACCCAAGCTTACACTTCAATAAACAACTTATTAGAGAAGTGAACACCCTAATCTAAGTAGCTAGAATAGATGAGGATGATGAAGTAGGAATTTAGCTTTATTTTGTTTTCAATTTCTCACACTAATTCATCACATGCAAAAAGCTAGCAAGCTTTTTCAAGGAGGAAGAAGAAGAAGAAAGCTTTTGTGATGAATAATGAATTATTGTTGTGGTTACAATTGCAACCATGAGTTAAGAATGAAAGCATTAACTCATGTAGAGAATAGACTATAGTGAAGGGTTTGGGTTGGGTTAACAAATATCTCCACAAAATATCAAGCTAGAAAACAAAAGAAAGCTTCACGAAGCTTCATGAAAAAGCTAACCCAAAAGTTAACCCAAATCCAAACCCTAACTTGTTTAAACTTCACAAAACATGTTGCATTTGTAACCCTAACTTGTTACAATATTATATATCACATATATAATATATTTTTGTAACAAAAGAAAATAATACAATTAACATATATCGCATATATATCAATGTATTATCTGGTGAGAAAATGAATCAATAAAAATAGCTTATATTAGTTAACGCAATGTAATATATCACATATATAATTATACATTAAATTATCGAATTAACACTTGATCCGACAATCCGGCTATATAGCATATAACCGACTAATATATCATGTACCGATTCATCGAATCAACACTTGATCCGATGACTCGGCATATCACATATACCCGGCCGATATCATATATCGTGAGAATAGAATATGGTGTCTCATATCGTAATATTCTCGGTCCCGCACATATCACATATGTGCTCCTACTCCGTTTTTCCTGAGCTAGAAAACCTCTATGTAGGACTCTCATGAATCGTCAATACGCCGGCAGCAGGTGATGATCATATCAAACACCCACAAGCTGCAAGCGGTCAGCTAAACGTAAAGCCACCCAGGTATTGAGCGATTAGAAGATCAACAAGCAAGCCTGTACATTCTCCTGTGAATCCAATCAGTAACACTACCGTACAGTCCGGTCTCTTCGTCTGATATGTTGCATATCTAGTCTAGGGGTGGCAAACGTCAGACCCCAGTAACCGATAAGTCGTGTTGATGTGAGGCTCATAACAGGTCGAGAAACTATTGATAACACTTACCAGTAGCACTCCATATCAGCCCTGGCCAGGGACTTCCAGTTATAGCCAATCGAACACAACACAACATCAACTCCCTATACCGGGAGAGACGAAACCCCTCCTATCGCTCATTGCCTTCATGTGATTCAGGATTGTACCCAAAAGCCACCGTTTTGCACACCCTCTTGGACATGGTAAGGTGGAAATCAAAGCACAGTGGGAATCACACAAGACTCTATGACAATCTCGGGTCTACAGACTAACCTGTACCAGCGTCACCGGAGAACTGCTATCTGACGATAGGTATAATACCATCTAGGAGTTCTCGGCGAGTCCGTTCAGTGTACCTAGTCTCTACTGAGCACCCTTACACCATCTTTGATATCAAACACCGATGGATATGGGATCATCCATCGCCCATCATATGGGTCAAGATGCGTATACGCTAGTCTACTCTGGTGTATCGATGCCCTGTCTCGATACACCTTCGACTAGGAACAGTTATAGGATGTACTTGTTGACTATCCTGGCCCCACTAGTATGATCTCATCATAGTCCGAGTAGTCGAGTACATATCCTAAGGGCTTTATCAACATGTGAGACCAAGACAGTAAACTAATACAAGTCAACATGCTAAGACAAAGTGAAACCAAATAGCATACTATCATATCGAGCAAGAAAGTCCTCTCTATATATATCCAAGCATCCACTATAATATACATCATATGTATAACAATGGCCTCTAGGGCCTATATATAACTAACAATCTCCCACTTGCACTAAGGCCAGCTGTTGTAGTATCTCATATGCAACATCCCGAAGAGTCTCTCAAACTGTGTCTAGGGAATAGCCTTCGTGAGTGGATCCACAGTGTTGTCCTTCGTATCAACTCTCGTGACCTTGATCTCCCTGCGATCAACTATCTCCTGGATCAGGTGATACCGCCTTAGAATATGTCTGGACTTCTGATGGGACCTGGGTTCCTTGGCCAAAGCCACAGCTCCATTGTTATCACAATACAAAGGTATTGGATGCTCAATGGACGGAACCACTCCAAGTTCAGTGATGAACTTCTTCATCCAGACAGCTTCTTTGGCAGTATCGTTGGCAGCGATGTATTCAGCCTCCATCGTCGAGTCTGCAACGGTTTCCTGTTTGGAACTCTTCCAACACACCGCCCCTCTATTGAGGGTAACGACAAATCCTGAGTGCGACTTAGAGTCGTCCTTATCACTTTGGAAGCTCGAATCGGTAAAGGACTCCACCTGGAGTTCTCCATTACCATACACCAAGAACATCTCCTTAGTTCTTCTCAAGTACTTGAGAATGTTCTTCACAGCTATCCAGTGACTCTCTCCAGGATCTGCTTGATACCTACTCACTACACTTAGTGAGTATACTACATCGGGTCTGGTACATAGCATTGCGTACATGATAGAGCCTACTGCCGAAGCATAGGGTATCCCTTGCATGCGAGCTCTCTCCAAATCAGTCTTGGGAGACATCTCTTTGGAGAGAGTGAGTCCAGAGATCGTGGGTTGGTTCCCACGCTTGGATTCTTCCATACTAAACCTCTTTAGTATGGAGTCAATGTACCTGGATTGGGACAATCCCAGTATCCGTTTAGATCTATCTCTATAGATCTTAATTCCCAGTATGCAGGAGGCATCACCTAGATCTTTTATTGAGAATCTTTTCGATAAGAAGGGCTTGACCGAGTGCAGCATAGGAACATCATTTCCTATCAAGAGTATGCCATCCACGTACAATACGAGGAAGACAACCTTACTCTCTGCAACCTTCTTGTATATACAAGGTTCATCTACGTTTCTGATGAAGTCAAACTCTTTGACTACAACATCAAAGCAGATGTTCTAACTCCGCGGTGCCTGCTTTAACCCGTAGATGGATTTAAGCAGCTTGCACACCTTTCCGCCGCTCCCACTGTCTTTGAAGCCCTCTGGCTGAGTCATGTACACGCACTCTTCTAAATCACCATTTAGAAAGGCGGTCTTAACATCCATCTGCCAGATTTCGTAGTCATGGTATGCAGCAATGGCAAGTAGGATCCGGATGGACTTAAGCATAGCCACTGGAGAAAAGGTTTCGTCATAATCCACACCTGGTCATTGACGAAAACCCTTTGCAACAAGTCTAGCTTTGAAAATCTCAACTTTTCCATCTACACCAAGTTTCTTCTTAAAGATCCATTTGCTCCCAATGGGTTTTACCCCTTCAGGAGCAACTTCCAAAGTTCATAGTTTGTTGGTGTACATGGATTCCATCTCAGATCGCATTGCATCCAACCACTTCACAGAGTCCCCACTCATGATGGCCTGCTCGAAGCTAGTTGGGTCATCATCTTCCATGATGCAATTCTCGCTCCCACCATCAACGAGAAAACCGTAGTATCTCTCAGGAGGATGAAAAACCCTACTAGATCGGCGGAGAGGCTGAGGTTCGTTAGGAACTACTGAATCATCTGGTTCTACTAAATCTTCAGTTATAGTTTGTGGTGCTGGAAATTCTTCCAGCTTTACCTCTTTGCCAATAATTTTTTTTGCAAGAAATTCCTTTTCTAAAAAAGTGGCGTATTGAGAAACAAACACTTTTTGTTCTTCAGCATGGTAGAAAAAATATCCTTGGGAATTCTTAGGATATCCCACAAACTTGCAAAGAACTGATTGTGCCTCGAGTTTGTCCGGATTTTGCCTTTTGACATAAGCCGGACAACCCCATATCTTAACTCGTTTAAGATATGGTTTCTTCCCACTCCATATCTCATATGGTGTGGTAGGTACAGATTTAGACGGAATTTGATTCAATAGGTATGCCGCTGTCTCAAGCGCATAACCCCAGAAGAAAATAGGTAACTCAGCAGTGCTCATCATAGAGCGCACCATATATAATAGGGTGCGATTCCTCCGCTCCGATACACCGTTGTGCTGTGGTGTATAAGGAGGAGTAAGCTGAGAGAGAATCCCATTCTCTTTTAGATAGTCTAGGAACTCATTGCTCAAGTATTCTGCTCCTCGATCAGATCGAAGGATCTTAATACTTTTGCCCGTTTGGTTCTCTACTTCGTGCTTATATTCCTAGAATTTCTCAAAAGCTTCAGACTTGTGTTTCATCAGGAACACATGTCCATATCTTGAGAGATCGTCAGTGAATGTAATGAAGTAGGAAGAACCGTTCCTGGCATGTGTAGACATGGGACAACATACATCACTATGTATCAGCCCTAAGAGTTCTGTAACTCTTACTCCGTGTCCACTAAACCGAATTTTGGTCATTTTGCCTTTGAGACATGACTGGCAAGTGTCATAAGATGAAAATTCAAACGGATTCAAATATCCATCTAGCTGTGTTGTATTGATATGACATAGTCTACAATGCCACAAGAAGGATTTGTTCATTTTTGAACTCTTCCTCTTGTGTTTGTTTTGTATATTAAGTACTGTAGTTTGGTTGAGAACGTATATGCTATTATTTAACGATCCTGATCCAATCAAATTTTGATTTAGGAATATATTCATAACATTATCCTGTACTGCAAAATTATATCCTTCTTTGCTCAATAAAGAAACTGATATAAGATTGCATATCAGGGTCGAAATGTAATAGCATTCGTTCAGAACCAATGTATTACCATTTGGTAATACAAGGTGATATTCGCCAACTGCCTTGGCTGCAACATTTGCAACATTCCCTACTCTTACGGAATGATCACCCTCTCCCAGTTCCCTACCTTTTCGTAGCCCATGTAACATATTACATATGTGGGATCCCGATCCGGTATCGAATACCCAGGACGTAGAGTGAACTGAGAAACAGTTCTCGATAACTAACACACCTGAAGAAGATGCATCAACATGCTTATTCTTCATTTGGGTGGCGTGAGAATCCAGATATTCTACTATTCCCTGCTCAGTCTTATAACACTTATAAGAAAGAACGGGATCAACGTTCCCCTGCTCAGTATAATAAGCGTGTTTAGTCAATACATTCATGTTATTATCTTGATTAAGGTGTGACATGGTCGCTACCTGGAGAGAGAGAGAGAGAAGAAAACACTTTAGCGTATGCTCTTGCAAGATTAGATTGGTTATTATCTTATCTAATCAAGATGTCTCCCACTGTTTTTATCAAATCTTCCTTCAAACCCTAAAAGGAAAGACCAGCCGGGAATAATTATACCTTACAAGTTCGCCAATCTTTTAGCCAGGCCAGTGTTGGAACTTTGAGGGAGGTTCCCCGTGCTTTCACACGGACCTAATTAAAATAAACCTTGTTTTCCCAGAAGCATAACCCCGTTAACACCTTTCTAGACACCTACTTGATCGGCTAATTGTCCTGTGTAAAATTCTCCCAAGAGTAACTCTTACTCGCAGTGGGTATTAGGATACATCTATCTTATAGAAGGTATGCAATTTCATTGCAAATTTCAACACTTGAAATTCCCGATAATGCTTTTGCCCCTAGCAACTTATGACCTTAACATAGTCAACAAATCATAATTGCTAGCCAAGTTCAACCCGTCATTTCCCTATTGAATTAAACCCACCTTGTCAGGACCCGAAGATACGGAACATGACCGGTAATTAAATTTCGAAGCGTCTAGAGGCGCAACGTAATCTAAGTAAGCCGAAGCCCAGAAATCTAAACCATATAAAAGAAGAAGTAAAGGAAAATATGTAGGAAAACAAGTTTAAAAGCAACATTAAATTTTCTTAAAAATTTCGGCAGAGTCTCCTTTGTAAAACCTGGCCCAAACAGGTACAAACAAGAATAGTATATACAAACAAAAAATAGGCATCCCCAAGCGGGAGCTAACTCTACGCCAACAGGCGGAAACAACCACACAATGCATAATAATATACAACGCCAAAGGGCGAGGCTCAAAACTCAAAAGAAAACCAAATCCACCAGAAACCATAATAATACAAGCGCGACTCTAAGGTCGGAATAAAAACAACCGGTCTTCTAAACTATCAAGAATACAAGTCTGGTTGATGGAGCTTACTAGATACAAATGAAATAATAAAGATATAATAGTGGTCCTGATACAAATGAACCAACCTACTAAGAAAATCACCCTGAATGAAATGATGTGCCAGCAAACTGCAAAGGAAACCTGTACATCGAAACCTGTAAGAAAAATTTGGCACAACGGGGGTGAGTTGCCAACTCGTGAGTAGAAGACATCTGTAAGAAGAAATCGAATGCACGACGCTGTCCTAGGTCATAATAATATACTTATATATCACTAGTTATCTAGTAGTGCAGGGTAATAAACTATGCGCAAGTGCAATACTCGGTGCTCGTGTCAGTACCTCATGTAGTAACATATCGTGTGTATGAGTATGCATGCACCATGAATGTAAAACAATCAACCATGAAATCTGGGTATATCTGTATAAGAAATCTTTAACTGTATCATAGTAAAATTTGTATGGTAATCTGAAACCTCAATGAAAACCATAGAAATCCGTGTCAAGCATCGACACAAAACATGTAAATCTCAAAGTCTCAATAATTCATAGTCTCAATATCTCGGGCTCCGTCAGTCCGTATCGGCCCATATCATCAAATCTCATGACAACGGTCGGTATCCTCCGGATATCCGCCGCGATAGACATCACAGGTAGGTAGTCTTCCCTTGCCAGGCTCATCGTCTACAACTCGATCTTCTTGCCCTGGGGTACCATACCGGGCCCACCATGTACCCGAGATGGTTCATCCACTCCTCGAATCGGGTCTCGAAACCCAACAGAAAACATGAAATCTCATGGTGGACGATACATACATCACGAGAAAACCGCAACATATATTTTAAAAAGAGAGGAGAGAGAGAGAGAAGTTTTTATATATATTCTTGCGGTTTTCCCCAAAATCCAGAAATCTCATAAAAATCCAAAATCCCAAAATCATGAGTGAGTAAATAATAAGTATCGGCATAAGCCCCACAATACTGCATGATAACATGAAAATGTGAATGTATGAAATATCTAAGTAATAAATGCAATGTCTAGACTAACACCTGAGAGCAATCACAATATTATTTTGATCTAGCCTTTAGCTGATTCTATCAATAAAAGATAATATGTTCTAAAGTGTACGTGACATAGCAATTACCGATGATGATGTGTGTGAGCCGGCAAATAAGTGTACGTGGAATATGCGCATCATCGGTAATCGTGCTGGTGTCCTAACAGGCAGAGTTTCATACTGACTAAAAAAACATATGTATGAACATGCAACTTGATGATTACAATCTGAATGTAAAGATGAATATGTATTTCCAACTACAACTATATGACTCAAGTTTAAACTAGTATCTATCTAACCAACTAAGGAACTAAACTAAAGGAACTAGTCGATAGGAAATAAGAATCCACCTACAGTCTGAGTTGATATCTCTAATAGTCGGCGATCCAGCCTTTATAGCGCCACGTACATAGTACGACTTTCTCGAGTCAAGAGTGCGGATCAATTATCACATCTACGCCTCGTACGGTAAAATCCATCGTACGGCAAAATCCATCGTACGGCATCCCAAAATCGGGGTACGGGGCAACTATCACCTATGTACATCATCATTCGTATAATATCATCATCAAATAATGTCATGATCAAGGGTACTATACTGTAATAGCATACATCCCAATATCATCAATCATATATCTTTGTCTGCATGAATATATATCGTCAATTGGTCCTCAGAAATATCATGCCACATATATCTGTTCATACCAGAATATTGCATTTTATACCGCCCATTCTTACGCTCGTTTGGTTATAGGCAGGTGCTTTTAATTAGTGTTTGTTACATATTTACAGGATACTGGTTCTCATCTCTAGACAGTGAAATTCATAGAAAAGTACGTCAAATTCTGGATTACTGCCAACAACAGATAAAACACGGGTCTCCGCTCTCTATCCGTATGTTGCCACACACCAGTTTAAGGGACAAAATGGCAAATCGATGTCATTTTCGTGCACAAAGCTCAATGTCAACACAAGATCCAACATATCTACGCGGAGCTCGAGGAAATCTTGGCAAAACATCCACATCACATCACCTTTTGATCTACTGAAATTCTGGAAGAAATGGGAAGAGTTTCTGAGAAAAAGTCATATACCACACTGAAGAGTACTAAAAACTAGGGAAAACCACCAAATTTCATGGCCTAACTCCTCTAAACGGCCACGGTTCCGCGGCATAAGCACGCTTAGGCCGCGGAACCGCGGCCATTTAGTCTCCTCTCGTTGTCGTTTTTCAGGGGCATGTTGGTCTTTTCTTGTAGGGGCAGATTCTTGCCCTAGGTTTCCAGTTCCCCTCCTATAAATACCCCAGAACTGAGCCAAACCAAGGTGTTAATTTCTTTAGCCTCTTTTAGTGTAGTTTTGTTCTTCTTCTTCTTCTTCTTCATCTTTCCTCCATGAAAATGTAGTGAGAGTATTGAGTGGATGTTAAATTAAGATGAGAGTTTTTGTATCATTCTTGTTTGTTTAGCTTCCCCTTGAGATTCTTGCTTTCTCTTGATCTTTCAACCTCTTCATTGAGCTTGAAAGTTTAAGGGTTTGTTATTGATCTCAAGGGTTGTATCTTCTTATGGAATTAGTGCTTCATTTCACATGAGTTCTTTACCCTTCTCTTGATCTTGCAACCTCTTGATTGAGCTTGCAAGTTTAAGGGTTGGCTATTGATCCCATGCTTGTCTTGAGTTCTAGTTTCTAGTTCTTTTTATTGCTTATTTCTTTCTTGCTTTTTATTACCATGCTTTACCTTCTTGCACTTAAATTCCATGCACTTACTTACTTGTAATCTTTTCTTTTCTTTTGCTCTTTTTGGTTCGTTTTTGTGAATGGTTGTAATTATCGTTGTTAAGAATAAATACGGTATTGTAAGTTAATATTTCTTTGCTCATTTCCTTTTCCCGTTATTTTCCATTGAACTCCGCCCAAACGTTAAGCAAGCGCTCCGTTAGGTACCCTACCCTACCAAGGTAATGGTGATTCCTAACCGCGACCGGTTGCGTTCGGTTTGGCCGGAGGCGAAAGCAAGAGACAAGAACGGACGGACAAGGGTAAATAATCCGGATTCCACGAATACCATGCTTAAATCCTCTAATCCACGTTGTTGCCGATTGCTCTAGCTTCAATTGATCAAGACTCGGCTCAAAGGTTTTGAGTACGGATTTCTTTAGCTTACAATTTCTTATCTTTTTCTTAACAACTTTATACTTGCATATAAAACACATAGGTTAGTTTGAACAAACACATACAAATTCTTTATTGACTCGTCTAAAACTCGAACGGACATACAACCATCTCCCTGTGGATCGACCCGTGCTGAACCGGCAAGCTGCATAGCGACACCGTCCTGATCGCGGTTATAACTTTAGAACTTTGAACATCCGACACGCCAAAAGCGTGCGATCAATATCATATCGTGATTAAGTCACATATATCATGTCATGATTAAGTCACATATATCATATCATAATCAAGTCACACATATATCATATCGTAATTCAGTCACCTATTACAGTCCGGGTTCTATTCTAGAGTCTCGTATATCTCAATGTCATCATCACCTATTATCGTTTATGTATACATATCCATTCTCTCATTTTCCAACGATCCGATAATCATCACAATACGACTATATGGCCAAGAGATCACGGCATCAAGCCCAGATATATCGTCTCATCCCCATGTATCATATAATATCCTTATATCACATATACATGTTGTGTATATATATATACCTACACACATTCCTATATATATATATATACAGACACACACACACATACACATATACACCAAGTCAAGTTTCTGTGTGTGCGTGTGTGTGTCTACCTGAAACCTACGAATTCCCTCCAAGACATTCATCCTCTGGTAAAGTCTTTCTAAATTAGTCTAGTCCAACCTAAAGTCTTTAATAGGGTCCTACTCGCTAAGAATCTAAGGTCACGTCCGACTCCCTAATGACAATAAGTAATATTCATATTCTACGTTTGCGGGGGTGCTAAACGCCATCCACCCGACTTTCCTCGTAGATATACATCTACTCATCTGGTCTTTGTCTGCCGAAGACGATGTCGCCCTCCTTTTCTTTCTCGTCCGAAGTCCACGTGAGGGGTACCTATACGCAAACATATATAATATCTTAAACTGAATCACGGACAAAACTAAAACAGCGCACGAACGTGCATAGGTTAAAACCTATGACCCGCTCATGTAAAAGAACCAAATATTGCTCGATACCGGCGTACAAACGCCGATTGATCGAGATAAAACACCAACAAATAATTCATAGTTTCAAAACTCATTATTTATAATATAAAACAGGGTTTAAATCATCGAAACCTTAAAATCGATCAAATTGTCCGATTTCGTAAAACCTTGAAAATTTCAATTTACCGTTTTACTTTAAAACTTGATATTTAAATGAAACTAATGGTCATAATATTCATTAAATAACATAACTAGATTATATAAACCATTACTATATTTTTATCACACTAATTTGTCTTAATTAGAAAATTCTAGTTTGCAATTTTAGCCAAATTTAACACTTTTTAATCAAAAATTCACAATTCTACTACTAAACTTGATTTTACATATTTTAAATTATTAAACCACTCAATGAAACCTTAAGGATGTGCTAAAATCCTAACTATATTTTTTAATCGTACATTTTAAATTAATTTCTAAAACCTAGTTTACCAAAATAGCATATTTATCACATTATATTAACTAACAATTTGAAACTAATAATTAGATTAGGTTTTTCATTCCTTTAACAAGTTAATATTCTCATTAAAACCACAATTTAATGATAAAAACATTAATTAGAATTTTATCACACCAATATATATAATTTATAAAAATCTAGTTTGCAAAATTGTTTAATTTAAACAATTTTGAAAGAACAATTTACAATACATCAACCATACTAGATTTTCCATTTCTAAAAATATTAAACTACTTATTATAACCCCACTCAATTAATAAAAACCCAAACTTCATTTTAAAACCCTTTCTTGAATTTTTCATTTAGCAATTGAACCAATTTAAAAATTAATTAAACACTTAATTAAGCTAAATTAAGTAATTTACAAACATTCAAACCAAGGGCTTAGGATTATACCTCACATATGAGATCCAACATGAAAATATTCCTCCAAAAGATTGGTTTCCTACTCCAAGATCCATGCTAGATGAACAAAGAATAATTGGTAGGATTTTAATTAGGAATTTAGGGGTTTTTATTTGAATTTTTGTAGAATTTTTTTATGATTTTTGAAGGTAAAATGAACTTGGAAAATGGGGGGGGGGGCTGCCATGGGGTGAGGCCGGCCTTGGTAGGGAGTGAGGGAAGAGAAAGAGAAGTGTGTAGTATGATGTAGAAACTTCTCCAATTAATTACTTCTTATTAGCCTTTTCATAAATTTCTTTATTTTATTAATTTTCTTAATTCAATTCATCATAGAAAACTCTAGAATTTTAAAGACACTTCAAGAAGAGACTAGCATGCTAAAAACCTAATTCTAATATGTCATGGTTCACTTTTGAAAAAAAAAAACCCCATTGCAAATTTGTAATTTACACTAATTTAATGTATATTTAAAAGTTTATGTTAATTTTTAAAATAAATAATTAAGGAAAAATATTTAAGTAAAATAATAATTTATAAGTCACTAAATAAACACAATTTACTAGTAATTACATAATTAAAATAGGTCTTTTTAAATTTATGATGAAAATAATTTATAGTTAAGTTTTACGGAAAATATGGTTCATTTTACCGAAAATCAGAAAATTCACCTAAAGGATTTTATTTATTTAATTATTTATTTACTTATTTTTAAAACGTTACAATCTTCCCCCCTTTAAGAAATTTGGTCCCCGAATTTAAATTAAACTTCCCTCAAATACTAAAACATGTAGCAAAACACTCAAATCGTCGGGGCTCCGAAATCATCAATACGTAAAACACATCTTAGCGCAATGCATGCGCATGAAAAACGAATACATAACTCAAATTCAAAACTCCGTCAAACATAACGCAATCATCGGAGTTATGGTGAGAATAAAATATCAAAGCCCAATTCAAAAACCAACATGAAAGTCATTAAAACTATAACTTGTATATAGGGCGCATCGTAGTAAAATCGGCTAAACATCTTAATAAAGAACACGCAAAAAACTCCCTTTTTAAAATCGCCGTGTGATACGCGTGTCACGGCATAAGTAGCGGACGTTTATTTAAAATATATATATATGTATATATATATATCTTTTTTTAACATACACGTCCCGCCTGGTTACTAAGTCAAATAGTAATGATTATAAAAAACATACTGCTCAAAATGAGATCAATCCCAATCACATCATAAAAATATCATGTGCGTCCGGTGCGCACTGAAATCGAAACCAAATACAGATACCACGAATACACACAGAAACAAAACTGAGTGCAACGGGTGTGCACCAAAAACATCTGTCAAGTGCAACGGGCGTGCGCGAAAATAATATCAGGTGCATCTAATCTGCACAAAACCCCGATTTAGTGCATCTGGTGTGCACAAAATCGCATCAAGTGCGCCAAGTGTGCGCAAGAATCTCAATCAAGTGCACATGGTGCACGAAAACATACACCGAATATCAAAATCGAAATCATAGTACGAAAAATGCATGAAAACTATGTCGAAGCATACGTCAAAATTATGTGCAACCCATATGCACAAAATCAAATCAATATCTCAAAATGTATAAAACCAAATCGAGTGCACTGGGGTATGTACAAAACAACATCAATACAACTGATATATGAAACACGAATAGAGTGTAATGAATGTACACATAAGAAATACCAATCGTAGAACAAAATCCTTAAAATACCAAAATCCAAACAACGGAAATATGAAATTCAAATCACCAAATCACAATCGTAAACACTATCGTCAATGCGTGCCTTTTCTAATGTCGACTGATTCGGACCCGTCTCCTCATCGCTGTGCTGACTGCGCTACAAACGGATATGCTCATATCGAGAGCCTCCCACGTAATCTATCACTTCACCTGATATCCGGACTACGTTAAACTTTTCGATCGATTCATCAAAATCCCATAGTTCCCTGAGAGTTCAACACTCAAGTACAGTTTAAAAATACCCAGTACATGCCACAGCATCTGCGGACCAGCCGTAAAAGAGCAAACCCAAGCCTCACTAATGGCACAGCGGAACTGCCGTAAACCCTATGGTTCAAAGGCGTTCTCGTGGTCATTATGTCGAGTTAGGGTTTCATTCTTCTAGAGGGTCTATAGAAATACCTGCATGTTCTTCCGAATACATTAAACTTGGGAAAATGGGTTTCTGACAATCGTTCGAACCCTTTAACTTCGTCTGGACGGCATGTGAATACCCTTCGTCCGCACGCTAAACAACGCTTCAATCCTCAAGAATAAGCGATACATTAATGGTCATCATATTCGAGCCGTAGCTCCCTCTGCCCGTGCGACCATGGTACAGAAACCACGATCCGATATCGACGAAGATAGATCAAAGGAACGAATAGAACACGGTGCAAAGAAATGTACATCCTAAGGCTTCTTAAGCAGAGTAGCGTATTGTAAGTATGCCGCGGATCATACCCACGGTACGTCACTCTACCTAAGTCACCTACTCCATCAACCAAGGTCAACCTAGACTTAGACAAGGGTTAAACCTAGCGCTCTGATACCAACTTTGTCACGACCCGAAGGTACGGAACGTGACCGGCAATTAAATTCCGAAGTGTCTAGAGGCGCAACGTAATCTAAGTAAGCCGAAGCCCAGAAATCTAAACCATATAAAAGAAGAAGTAAAGGAAAACATGTAGGAAAACAAGTTTAAAAGAAACATCAAATTTTCTCAAAAATTTCGGCAGTGTCTCCTTTGTAAAAGCTGGCCCCAGACGGGTGCAAACAAGAATAGTATATACAAATAAAAAATAGGCATCCCCAAGCGGGATTTAGCTCTACGCCAACAGGCGGAAACAACCACACAATGCATAATAATATATAATGCCAAAGGGCGAGGCTCAAAACTCAAAAGAAAAACCAAATCCACCAGAAACCATAATAATACAAGCGCGACTCTAAGGTCGGAATAAAAACAACTGGTCTTCTAAACTATCAAGAATACAAGTCTGGTTGATGGAGCTTACTAGATACAAATGAAATAATAAAGGTACAACAGTGGTCCTGATACAAATGAACCAACCTACCAAGCAAATCACCCTGAATGAAATGATGTGCCAGTAAACTGCCAAGGAAACCTGTACATCGAAACCTGTAAGAAAAATTTGGCACAACGGGGGTGAGTTGCCAACTCGTGAGTAGAAGACATCTGTAAGAAGAAATCGAATGCACGACGCTGTCCTAGGTCATAATAATATACTTATATATCACTGGTCATCTAGTAGTGCAGGGTAATAAATTATGCACAAGTGCAATGCTCGGTGCTCGTGTCAGTACCTCAAGTAGTAACATGTCGTGTGTATGAGTATGCATGCACCATGAATGTAAAACAATCAACCATGAAATCTGGGTATATCTGTATAAGAAATCTTTAACTGTATCATAGTAAAATTTGTATGGTAATCTGAAACCTCAATGAAAACCATGGAAATCCGTGTCAAGTATCGACACAAAACATGTAAATATTAAAGTCTCAATAACTCATAGTCTCAATATCTCGGGCTCCGTCAGTCCGGATCGGCCCATATCATCAAATCTCACGACAACGGTCGGTATCCTCCGGATATCCGTCGCGCCAGACATCACCGGTAGGTAGTCTTCCCCTGCCAGGCTCATCATCTAAAACTCGATCTTCTTGCCCCGGGGTACCATACCAGGCCCACCATGTACCCGAGACGGTTCATCCACTCTTTGAATCGGGTCTCGAAATCCAACAGAAAACATGAAATCTCATGGTGGACGACACATACATCACGAGAAAACCGCAACTTATATTTTAAAAAGAGAGGGAGAAGGAGAGAAGTTTTTATATATATTCTTGCGGTTTTCCCCAAAATCCAGAAATCTCATAAAAATCCAAAATCCCAAAATCATTAGTGAGTAAATAATAAGTATTGGCATAAGCCCCACAATACTGCATGATAACATAAAAATGTGAATGTATGAAATATCTAAGTAATAAATGCAATGTCTAGACTAACACCTGAGATTAATCACAATATTATATTGATCTAGCCTTTTGCTGATTCTATCAATAAAAGATAATATGTTCTAAAATGTACGTGACATAGAAATTACCGATGATGATGTGTGTGAGCCGGCAAATAAGTGTACGTGGATTATACGCATTATCAGTAATGGTGCTGGTGTCCTAACAGGCAGAGTTTCATACTGACTAAAGAAACATATGTATGAACATCCAACTTGATGATTACAATCTGAATGTAAAGATGAATGTGTATTTCCAACTACAACTATATGACTCAAGTCTAAACTAGAATCTATCTAACTTACTAAGGAACTAAACTAAAGGAACTAGTCGATAGGAAATAAGAATCCACCTACAGTCTGAGTTGATATCTCTAATAGTCGGCGATCCAGCCTCAATAGCGTCACGTACATAGTACGACTTTCTCGAGTCAAGAGTGTGGATCAATCATCACATCTACGCCTCGTACGGTAAAATCCATCATACGGCATCCCAAAATCGGGGTACGGGTCAACTATCACCTATGTACATCATCATTCGTATAATATCATCATCAAATAATGTCATGATCAAGGGTACTGTACTGTAATCGCATACATCCCAATATCATCAATCATATATCATTGTCTGTGTAAATATACATCGTCAATTGGTCCTCAGAAATATCATGCCACATATATCATATCGTGATTAAGTCACAAATATCATTTCATGATTAAGTCACATATATCATATCATAATAAAGTCACACATATATCATATCGTAATTAAGTCACCTATTACAGTCCGAGTTCTATTATAGAGTCTCGTATATCTCAATGTCATCATCACCTATTATCGTTTATTTATACATATCCATTCTCTCATTTTCCAACGATCCGCTAATCATCACAATATGACTATATAACCAAGAGATCACGGCATCAAGCCCAGTTATATCGTCTCATCCCCATGTATCATATAATATCCTTATATCACATATACATGTTGTGTACACACACACACACACATATACCTACACACATTCCTACACACACATACACACACACACCCCAATTCATGTTTCTTTGTGTGCGTGCATGTGTGTCTACCTGAAACCTACGAATTCCCTCCAAGACATTCATCCTCTGGTAAAGTCTTTCTAAATCAGTCTAGTCCAACCTAAAGTCTTTAATAGGGTCCTACTCGTCAAGAATCTAAGGTCGCATCTGACTCCCTAATGACAATAAGTAATATTCCTATTCTACATTTTCGGGGGTGCTAAACGCCATCCACCCGACTTCCCCCGTAGATATACATCTACTCACCTGGTCCTTGTCTGCCGAAGACGATGTCGCCCTCCTCTTCTTCCTCGTCCGAAGTCCACATGAGGGGTATCTATATGCAAACATATATAATATCGTAAACTGAATCACGGATAAAACCAAAATAGCGCACGAACGTGCATAGGTTAAAATCTATGACTCGCTCATGCAAAAGAACCAAATATCGCTCGATATCGGCGTACAAACGCCGATTGATCGAGATAAAACACCAAAAAACAACTCGTAGTTTCAAAACTCATCATTTATAATATAAAACATGGTTTAAATCATCGAAACCTTAAAATCGATCAAATCGTCCGATTTCGTAAAACCTTGAAAATGTTAATTTACCGTTTTACTTCAAAACTTGATGTTTAAATAAAACTAATGGTCATAATATTCATTAAATAACATAACTAGATTATATAAACCATTACTATATTTTTATCACACTAATTTGTCTTAATTAGAAAATTCTAGTTTGCAATTTTAGCCAAATTTAACACTTTTTAAGCAAAAATTCACAATTCCACTACTAAACTTGATTTTGCATATTTTAAATTGTTAAACCACTCAATGAAACCTTAAGGATGTGCTAAAATCCAAACTATATTTTTTAATCCTACATTTTAAATTAATTTCTAAAACCTAGTTTACCAAAATAGCATATTTATCACATTATATTAACTTACAATTTGAAACTAATAATTAGATTAGGTTTTTCATTCCTTTAACAAGTTAATATTCTCATTAAAACCACAATCTAATGATAAAAACATTAATTAGAATTTTATCACACCAATTTATATAATTTATAAAAATTTAGTTTGCAAAATTGTTTAATTTAAACAATTTTGAAAGAACAATTTACAATACATCAACCATACTAGATTTTCCATTTCTAAAAATATTAAACTACTTATTATAACCCCACTCAATTAATAAAAACCCAAACTTCATTTTAAAACGCTCCCTTGAATTTTTCATTTAGCAATTGAACCAATTTAAAAATTAATTAAACACTTAATTAAGCTAAATTAAGTAATTTACAAACATTCAAACCAAGGGCTTAGAATTATACCTCACATATGAGATCCAACATGAAAATATGCCTCCAAAATAATGGTTTCCTACTCCAAAATCCATGCTAGATGAACAAAGTATAATTGGTAGGATTTTAATTAGGAATTTGGGGGTTTTTATTTGAATTTTTGTAGAATGTTTGATGATTTTTGAAGGTAAAATGAACTTGGAAAATAGGGGGGAGGGATGCCATGGGGTGAGGCCGGCCATGGTAGGGAATGAGGGAAGAGAAAGAGAAGTGTGTAGTATGATGTAGAAACTTCTCCAATTAATTACCTCTTATTAGTCTTTTCATAAATTTCTTTATTTTATTAATTTTCTTAATTCAATTCATCATAGAAAACTCTAGAATTTTAAAGACACTTCAAGAAGAGACCAGCATGCTAAAAATCTAATTCTAATATGTCATGATTCACTTTTGAAAAAAATAAACCCATTGCAAATTTGTAATTTACACTAATTTAATGTATGTTTAAAAGCTTATGTTAATTTTTAAAATAATTAATTAAGAAAAAATATTTAAGTAAAATAATAATTTATAAGTCACTAAATAAACACCATTTACTAGTAATTACATAATTAAAATAGGTCTTTTTAAATTTATGATGAAAATAATTTATAGTTAAGTTTTACGGAAAATACGGTTCATTTTACCGAAAATCAGAAAATTCACTTAAAGGATTTTATTTATTTACTTATTTTTAAAACGTTACACACCCGTACGACCCTTAACATAGTTAACAAAGTCGTACAACTACCCTAATACAATCACATATCATGTTTTAACAGATAAGCACTAATTAGCTACCGCACACTACGCCTTAACATAGTCAACAAACGTAGCACGAATACTAAGTAGTACTTATCTGAAATTACGGAGGGCTACGCAGGTTTTTCAGAAAACCATGAACGTAATGAACTTTATATCATTTTAGAAACAAGTGATTTTGAAAAAGAGTGTTTTTAAGGCTTTTCTTGTTTCTCTAAAGTGGTCACTCCCGGTGAAGGGAACTCGGCTCTTTCCTTATCGAATAAGGTGCAGGATATTTCAAAAATACCGCGGTACAAAGCAAGAACTATAGAATCAATCAAAAAACTAAACCGCGAGTTTGCAGCATCTGCCAGTTTTGCTAATGAGGTCACTCCCGGTGAAGGGATCTCGGCTCTTTCCTCATCGAATAAAGTGCAGGGTATATCATATATACCACTATGCAAAGTAAAAAACTGTAGCTACCCTTTTTAAAATTTGATTCTACAACATCTTTTTAGGTTTCTTTTCTTTTTTTAATCTCATTAATAAATCCCATCAGTTATGCTTCCGAAGCATCACAGAAGAAACGAAAGCAGTAATATTTATATATCATATATATATAGTATAAGCATTCGTCTTAGGCAGTAATATGATCTCATCACAGAACATTGCAACAGAAGATAACATATGAAATATTGGATATACTAGGACGTCCGTGTTTTACATCGAGCCTGTATAAAACACGGATTCCACGGTCGCGATGAATAGCCAAACCCACATCCCTAGACCCCAACGAGAGCGGCAAGCAACAGTGCCAATTCTAGGGTTAGGAGACCCGGTTTCGACTCCTCGAGATGGCCTCCCACTGGACCCTAGAACCCGGTTACTTGTGCTCCCCTCCTTGGGTCTATCCTAATGCGGAAAAGTAAATAATATACAATGGTGACAACATTCTCAACCCGGAAGTGCCCCAATCTAAGAATATTACATATAATGAATTTTACATGAATGAAAATAAAAACCCTCATCTCACATAAAATCCCCGGCTATTCAGAACACGACGATCCAATATAACATATCACAGTAACACATAACAACACATGTCATCAACATAAGTAAATATGCCTATCACAATTGTCGTCGATCTATAGAGACGAAAACGACGATATACCACATATTACACTTACGGTTACATAAAAGAAAATGTAAAACTACAACATTTGGAATCCACAATAACTTTAGATATCTTAAATTCGAAATATCACATACTTCGCATTTCATGCCAAACTATATGAATTCCACATATTGTATCACCTTCCAGATAAATAGACAATGTTAAACTTTCCGATCGAATAAACAAACACCCAAGATTTCCCAAATGGCTCAACACTTGAGCGGAGTTCAAAAAGTCCCAGAATATGTCATAGCCGCTATGAACCAGCCGTAGAAGGGTCAAATCAACGCCTCACATGTGGCAACGCTAAACTTACCAAAACCCTATGGCTCAGTGGTGGTTTTGACGGTCACATAATCGAGTTAAGGTTACGTTCTTCTAGAGGGTCCACAGATTCGCTTGCATGATTTTCTGAAAGTTTTAAACTCAGGAAAAAATCCAACACTTGAAAGTTTTCTGACAGGGGAAAAAGTGAGTTATTGATATCCGTTCGAACCTTTTAACACGTTCTAAATTACCCGGAAAAACTTAAACGAAGTTAAACTTTCCGATCGAATCAACGAGTTCCTAATAGATCCTAGAAAGCTCAACACTTGAGTAGAACTAAAAATTCCCAGAAGTATGAAAAAGTACCCAAGAATAAACACTTGAAGTATTAGCCCCCAACTCCCAAAGCTGGCCACGGAACCGCCGCCAAACACATGGTTTGGCCGCGGTTCCACGGTCCCTTGAGTGAGCTATGGCTTCGTACTTCATAGTAATCCTTAGAATTCCCTGCATGATTTTCTGAGTATTTTTAATATGAAAAATTTCAACTTTTGAAAAAATTTCCAGGAAGTGGGATTTATCGGGGTTTCGGAGTTCGATCGGACTTCAAACTTCGTCTAGACAATTCCTAATGCTCTAGCTTGGCTCTGATACCACTGTAGGGTTAGCATAGCACCTTGTGAAGCTTTTGGCAAGTATCAATCATGCTACTTTAAAATTTTTGGGGTGCTAAACAAACCCTAACCAAGATCTTAACTAGAGAATTAGGGTTAACATGCATGTAAGCAACTTTACATCTGAGAGAGAGGGATTACAACCTTTGTAGTCCGTTCCTTCGCTTCATAAGCTCCGTGTTGAGGTCCCTTCGCTGCGATCAACATGAACTCCGACTCACGAGTGGCTCCATGAGGTAAATGAGACACCTTGCATGTAGTCTTCATGATCTAAGATGATCTACCTTAAAGAATCTCAAACCCAAGCTTACACTTCAACAAACAACTTAATAGAGAAGTGAACACCCTAATCTAAGTGGCTAGAATAGATGAGAATGATGAAGTAGGAATTTATCTCTCTTTTGTTTTCAATTTCTCACACTAATTTATCACATGCAAAAAGCTAGCAAGCTTTTTCAAGAAGGAAGAAGAAGAAGAAAGCTTTTGTGATGAATAATGAATTATTGTTGTGGTTACAATTGCAACCATGAGTTAAGAATGAAGGCATTAACTCATGTAGAGAATAAACTATAGTGAAGGGTCTGGGTTGGGTTAACAAATATGTTCACAAAATATCAAGCTAGAAAACAAAAAATAGCTTCATGATGCTTCATGAAAAAGCTAACCCAAAAGCTAACCCAAATCCAAACCCTAACTTGTTTAAACTTCACAAAACATGTTGCATTTGTAACCCTAACTTGTTACAATATTATATATCACATATATAATATATTTTTGTAACAAAAGAAAATAATACAATTAACATATATCGCATATATATCAATGTATTATCCGGTGAGAAAATGAATCAATAAACCGAGCTTATATTAGTTAACGTAATGTAATATATCACATATATAATTATACATTAAATTATCGAATTAACACTTGATCCGACAATCCGGCTATATAGCATATTACCGACTGATATATCATGTACCGATTCATCGAATCAACACTTGTTCCGATGACCCGGCTATATCAAATATACCCGGCCGATATCATATATCGTGAGAATAGAATACGGTATCTCATATCGTAATATTCTCGGTCCCGCACATATCACATATGTGCTCCTACTCCGTTTAGCCTGAGCTAGGAAAGCTCTGTGTAGGACTCTCAAGAATCGTCAATACGCCGGTAGTGGATGATGATCATATCAAACACCCACAAGCTGCAAGCGGTCAGCTAAACGTAACATCCACCTAGGTATTGAGCGATCAGAAGATCAACAAGCAAGCCTGTACATTCTCCTGTGAATCCAATCAGTAACACTACCGTACAGTCCGGTCTCTTTGTCTGATATGTTGCATATCTAGTCTAGGGGTGGTAAACGTCAGACCCCAGTAACCGATAAGTCGTGTTGATGTGAGGCTCATAACAGGTCGAGAAACTACTGATAACACTTACCAGTAGAACTCCATATCAGTCCTGGCCAGGGACTTCCAGTTATAGCCAATCGAATACAGCACAACATCAACTTTCTATACCGGGAGAGACGAAACCCCTCCTATCGTTCATTGCCACCATGTGATTTGGGACTGTACCCAAAAGCCACCATTTTGCACGCCCTCTTAGACGTGGTAAGGTGGAAATTAAAGCACAGTGGGAATCACACAAGACTCTATGATGATCTCGGGTCTACAGACTAACTTGTAACAGTGTCACCGGAGAACTGCTATCTGACGATAGGTATAATACCATCTAGGAGTTCTCGGCGAGTCCGTTCAGTGTACCCAGTCTCCACTGAGCACCCGTACACTATCTTTGATGTCAAACACCGATGGATATGGGATCATCCATTGCCCATCATATGGGTCAAGATGCGTATACGCTAGTCTACTCTGGTGTATTGATACCCTGTCTTGATACACTCTCGACTAGGAACATTTATAAGATGTACTCGTTGACTACCCTGGCCCCACTAGTATGATCTCATCATAGTCCGAGTAGTCGAGTACATATCCTAAGGGCTTTATCAACATGTGAGAGCAAGACAGTAAACTAATACAAGTCAACATGTTAAGACAAAGTGAAACTAAATAGCATACTATCATGTCGAGCAAGAAAGTCCTCTCTATATATATCTAAGCATCCACTATAATATACATCATATGTACAACAATGGCCTCTAGGGCATATATATAACTAACATTTAAGTGAAGCCTCTTGTGATACTGACGGGGGAGCTGAGGCCACGATAGCCGGCTCTGGAAGCGTCGCCGCATCACCTCTCGGGATCGACACCGTGCTTGGGATAACCCGTGTCAAAGTAGTCCCTGCAACAAAATGAAAGAGGGGGTCTGACTACAAATAAAGAAAAAGGGAATGAAGGCATAATAAGCCGAATTATACCAAGGCCTAAAGAAGCACGGAGCCTCTCTTCCTCTTCAAAAGTTTTGAGGGAAGCAACGAGAGCCTCTTCGGCAGAGATACCTGTTGAAGAAGAAAGCGTCAGTCAAAGCATAATAAAAGAAAGATAACAGCGGAAAGATGCGACTGAAGTCTACCTGACTGCGCGATAGTAATCAGCGCTGCTTCATTACGAGCCAGTCGCTCGGAAGCCACAAGGGCATCTTGAAGATCGGTATCATCTGCAGGCGCGATGAATAGACCCTCATTAGTCCCGTACTCACTTAGGAGTTCGCTGTAGGGAGTATAGGGCTCCTGGCCGAGTACGACGTTGGCAGAAAACATCGACTTCTCATTTTTCTGTGAGCGAGTGCCGGCAGCTGACAACACGATCTTGCACTTGGCTGGAAACTTTGGTTGACGAGTCCCGATCTTTGTACCTACGCCTGAATCAGGAGACGCTGCAGCCACCGCTTCTACAGGCGCATGAGGTAGACATTTATCAGGAAAGGCGTGCGAGACCACCGCCGTAGCAGCCTCTCTCAAGGAAGGACATACGATGGTTCGTCGCTTCAAAGGAACGACTGGATTACCAGCTGGGACAACGCCCTTACGATCAAGCAATAATCATTTTTCCTCCCTGATAACAGCACACATCGCGTGCTGATACCATGCCACGTGTACGTTCAACACCTTCGGGACGCAGCTCGGCTCACAGATAAAGAAGTTAGACCCGGTGTTGAGCCGCATGAAATGGTGTAGCGCGTTGCGGATACCTTCTTCTGTGGCAACTGACTCAGCTAGGAAGGCCTCGAGCGTATCTTCTTCTGTGGCAACTGACTCAGCTGGGAAGGCTTCGAGCAGGATGACCTGATTATAGCTTGATTGTTGGGCGAAACGGTGCAGGTATTATCTCATGAACAACGCCGAATTGTTCTGCCTAAACACTAGAAAGCCCGGCCTGATCGAATATAAATGAAGGATCTCCCGAGCTTTCAAGGTAGAAGCCCCATCTTTAAAAATGTCGGGCAGAGGCTGCACCGTTTTTGCGGATTCTTTACCGATGGTTAAGACATTATCGACGAAGGTCATGCCATCCCTGACCATACGCGGGCGAAGAACCAAGCCCCGAGCCTCTCGCTAAGTCGGTTCTAAGGCGGCAGCGTCAACTAGCCACATAACCCGAGGAAAATTATAACTTTCGTAGAAACGGGGCCGCTTGTGGACTCCAAAGGCGCCGAGCATGTGCAGCTCGATCCATGAAGTGAAATAGTGCAGCGAGAAGTTTACGGGTTGCACCCCTCGCTGAGTGGTGTCAGCCGCCAAGCTAAAGCCATGATATAGGTGAGCCAGCCCAGCGACCCCGACGGCCATTCGCATCCCAATAGCCTTTCGGTAAGTTGGGTAGAAGACAGATGGCCTCATATGGCGAGGGTGCATTGGGAGCACAAACCAGCTTAGCCATAACCCAAGGAACCCCAAAAAGAATGCCTCTTCGTCAATGTCGGAAGCTGCGAGCTCTGCGAAAGAGACGACCGGGGTATCAAGGCGAAAGAAATTCTTCCGATCCGCCTCCGCTGCCGGCTGGTTGTCCAAACCAAAGCCAAAAGGATTATCGAGTTTAGCGAATTTCGCGGCTTCCTTCGACCGGACTTTTGAGGGGTGAAAACGAGCGATGAAATCTGTGAAGTTAACCCCGTGCCTTCCGGATTCGAGAAATAGAATTTCATAAATATTCAACACCTTAATCAGACTTAGGCATTGATGTTGAATGGCATTCTCCGGGATAAGGCCCATCACCACTGACTTGGCGGCAAAGATGTACTCGTCAGGAGGAAGTAGCTCCTCGTAATGCTCTCCCCTGATAGGCAAGCCAGAGATCTCCACGAATTCCTCCAAAGAGATTGAGACTTCTCGATCTGCTAGAAGAAAGGTATGAGTCGGAACGTTCTATTGTTCCAGGAAAGCTTTTATCCACCATAAAGGGGGCGTAGAATACTGGAAGTGAGACGCATAAATCGCGGGGTACAACCCGAGCTTCAGCAGCTACGATTTCTTGGCCGACAAAATGTACCGGGCCCACTGCAAGTACCCGGCTGGATGGCGAGGAGTTAAGCAAATCATATACATCTGTCCCCAAGGGCATGACTCGCCTTAATATATACGTCGTCCTAGAGTATCTAAAGCCATCGGCGGCTGTATGGATATCACGGCCATAGAGGGCTGAAGGCAACCTTCCGAAGTCCAGTGGACCTCCTCTATGCATAGTTCACTAGGGGTGAGTCGGCGTAGGAGATCGCCGAAATGGGTTCCGAAGGCACCATACAAGAAAAGCTGCATCGACCCCAGATGATTTGATTGTACCATGCCCCCCATAAATGAAGATTCTTTTGCTCCGGGTCGTGATCGTTGATTAATGCGAAGACTTCCCTATCCACAGACGCTTCTGGGAATCCGCTTTCCGAACGAACAAACGGGAGAGATGTTTCGAAAGACATAGTACCTGCACGAAAAAGAACAAGAGTTAGCTATCAATGCTACAGTTTAAGTTCTAGCACTTGGTACTTTAAATTCGTACCGCACTGCAATGCAGTGGAAAGGGACCAAAGGGGACCCACAAAATCAAGATGACGGCTCATCATTGATGAGACAGTCACTCATTAAATAGAAAATCCTAAAAGGATTCTCATTTAATGAGGGGGCCCCTCGGGCCAAGGAGTTAATCTCCCTTGAGAGCAGTGCTCTACAACAGAGTGACATCTGTCAACTCTAATGATGAAGGGAATAAAATTCCCCTAAAAAAATTCTGATGAACGATGCTCTATGAAGATGATGGAGTAACCCATCAGAAACCCTAAAAGCAAAGCTTTTAATAAATTAAAAATTCTGAGATCTTCAAGATCTATGAACAAACTCTAAGAGTTCTTCATGAAAGATTAACAAATCTATATGATTTGAAAAGAGCAAAGCTCTGTTAATAGATTAAGAAACACTAGGAAAGATCTCTTTAGATCTATGATTCAAGAAGAGCAAAGCTCTGTTGAGAAAACCCTAAAAAAAATTTTAGATCCATGATCCGAAAAGAGAAAAGCTCTGTTAATGGGTGATGATTGAAAGAATTTTAGTTAACGCAATCAAGACGGTGTCTCTTTGTAGCTAGCCGCGATGAGTACGGGTCGATCCACAGGGAGACAGAGCGTTTTACATTCTTGTTCTGACGAGTTAATGCTTACGTTCTTGTTCTGACGAATTAATGCACGTGGTGGAATGTTCGTATCTATCCTATGTGTTATATGCAAAGTAAACGCTTGTTAGGATAAGATAGGATAGTGTAAGTTAAGGAAATCTGTATTCAAGTCCTTTGATCCGAGTCTTGACCAATTGAAGCTAGAGCAATCAGCAACAACGTGGATTAGGGTACTTAAGCACGGTATTTAAGAAATCTGGCTTATTGACCCTTGTCCGTCCGTTCTTGTCTCTTGTTTTCGCCTCCGGCGAAACCGAACGCAACCGGTCGCGGTTAGGAAATACCGATAGCTTGGCAGGGTAGGGTGCCTAATAGAGCGCTTGTGTAAGGTTTGGGCAGAGTTCAATGGAAAATAACGGGAAAAGGAAATGGGAAATGGAAACCTTAACTTACAATATCGTATTCTTTTCCTAACAACACATATTCACAAACCATTCACAACAACAAACCAAAAGAGCAAAAGAAAAGAGAAAAGAAAAGAAAAACAATACAAGCAAGTAAGTAAAGGGCATGGAATAAAAGTTGCATGAAAGTAAAGCATGGAATGTAAATTGCAAGAATATAAAGCAAGTAATAAAAGAGTAAGAAAGAAAGAACTAGGAACCATAGAACAAGTTACAAACCATGGGTTTAATAACCCAAACTTAAACTTGCAAGCTCAATTAAGAGGTTGCAAGATCAAGAGAGAGCTAAAAACCCAAGGCAAAATGATAGCACAAAAGAGAGATTTATTAATTCCAAAAGAAGATCCAACCCTTGAGATCAATTGCCAAAACTTAAATTTGCAAGCTCAGTGAAGAGGTTGCAAGCTCAAGAGAAGGCAAAGAACTCAAGGGGAAGTTATGCTATATACAAGATAACAAAAAAGAAACAAAAATGAGAACTTGTAAAGAATAAAACTTGGCAAAAGTGAGACCCTTAACCCCTTGCCCACTGCCTGCTTTTATAGGCAGAAAAGAAAAATAAACAAACAATAAAAACATGATGAAGTGGCAGCAAGGGAGGGCCCACAGAAGTCTTGAAGCATTTGGGAGTAGGGGGGCCGGCCAAGGGTGTATTGTGCTCGGCCCAATTCCGAGCTCTGGGCTCATGCTTGGTGTGATGGCTTATGTGCTTCCCAATATCACTTTGGTGCTGTTTGTTTTCTTTAATTTGATCTGGTCTGCACCCAGTGTTTTGGAGGGAAACATGAAACTTTGGATCACATCACAACTTTATGCATTAACTACCCATCACTTCCATGCCTACTTGTGCCATGATTCATGGCTGCCCCATCCATGGTCCATGTGCCAAAGAGCATGTGTACACACTTGTATTGTGTTGGACCAAAATATTGTGCACACATTTTATTCGCAAAATCACTTTGGATATCGGTCGGTTTCCAGTTCTGGTTGCAGTGTCGACTCACATATGATATATCCGTGATTTTAAGTGTATTTCCAGTATTCCGTCACGGATACCTGTAATCTGTATTAACGAGCAGACACTGGTTAATAGTACCGATATATACAAAAATAGATATTGAATGAGCGGTATTAAAATGTAGTTTTAACCTATATTATAAAGTAATCCCTTCAAAGATTTAATCTTTACCAAAAAATTTCGACAGGGTTCTCTCTCTAAAAGAATTCTTAAGACAAAAAGCTATGCTCTGAAGAGAGATTATAACTCTCACAAAAACAAGAAATCAAGAAGATGAACAGAGGCCAAAGGCTCTATTTATAGACAGGGGAAGCCGGTTCAACTTCCAAGATTGATCCAACGGAGGAAAAACTGCCACCGCTGCACTCACATGTGAGCCACTGAGCGCAACGGTGGGGGGGGCATTTGTTTCCCCCAATCAGAGCAAAGCTCTGTTCAAATTTCGAAATTTGAAATGAAGTAGCGCTTCATAAAAGCACTCGTGGTAAGAGCGCCACCGCTAAGAGTCAAAGACTCTGAAGCAGCGCTCACGTGCAAAGCACGAGAGTGTTAGCGCTAAGAGTTAAAGACTCTGATGCAGCGCTCAATGCTCACGTGCAAAGCACGAGAGTGTTAGCGCTAAATGCGCTAACGCTAAGAGTTAAAGACTCTGATGCAACGCTCACATGCAAAGCACGGGAACCCTAACGCTAAGTGCACCAGCGCCAAGAGTCAAAAACTCTGATGCAGCGCTCACGTGCAAAGCACAAGAGTGCTAGCGCTAAAACTAAACGTTCTCCACCCTTGGATTAAAGATCCAACGAAAATGATTAATTCATCAAATTACCAAAATAAAATTCTCTTGAGGAAATACTCCTCAAATCTTTCTAAACAAGAAAGATTGTGCTCTGTAAACCAGAGTACCGTTTGATCAAAGATCCAATGGCGATTAAAAATCACCAAGATACAGAATAAGTTCTGTATGGGAAAATATTTTTCCAATCTTGTTAAAAACACGAAGATTGTCTTCTATAAAATAGAAGCCCAAGGATTAAAAATCCAATGGTGGGAAACATCCCTAAATCAATCAGAGAAAGATTTCCATAACTGATTCAACAAATCAGCCTCCCCTATATAAAGGACCCTAGAATTCAAGTCTTGCAGAGAGGAACCCCCCATAAACTTCAAAAAGAAAAAACGAAGAGCAAGCTCTAAGAAGAAGAAATTTTCTTCAAGGTAAATGATAATAAGTGAGATCATAACATCTCCTCGATTTTTGAGAGTTTAACTCTCACATCAAAAGAACTTAGTTTTTTTTCTAGATCACAGATCTACAAGACAAAGTCTTTCACAAAAAACAGAAGAGATCATAGCATTTCTTCATAAAAAGAAGAACTTAGTTCTTAGATCCATGAGACAAAGTCTCTAATAAAGAAAAACAAAAGAGATCATAGCGTCTCTTCATAAAAAGAAGAACTTAGTTCTTAGATCCATGAGACAAAATCTCTTATAAACGAGAATTTAATTCTCAGAGCACAGAACTGACTAGGACTGCCAAAGCAGCGCTTCAGCGCTCCAAGTCTGGCGCTCAGCACCAAGCACACCATGTGCTCCTCACGTGTGCGCTATTTCAAAAGAAGCGCTTCAGCGCTCCAAGTTTGGTGATCAGCGCCAAGCGCACCACGTGCTCCTCATTTGTGCGCTATTTTATAAGAAGCGCTTCAGCGCTGCAAGTCTGGTGCTCAGCGCCAAGCGCACCACGTGCTCTTCACGTATGCGTTATTTCAAAGAAGCGCTTCAGTACTCCAAGTCTGGAGCTCAGCGCCAAGCGCACCATGTGCTCCTCATGTGTGCGCTATTTCAAAAGAAGCGCTTCAGTGCTCCAAGTTTGGCGCTCAGCGCCAAGTGCACCACGTGCTTCTCATGTGTGTGCTATTTCATAAGAAGCGCTTCAGCGCTCCAAGTCTGGCGCTCAGCACCAAGCGCACCACGTGTTCCTCACATGTGCGTTATTTTAAAAGAAGTGCTTCAGCGCTCCAAGTCTGGCGCTCAGCGCCAAGCGCACCACGTGCTCCTCACGTGTGCGCTATTTCACAAGAAGCACCTTAGCGCTTCAGGTCTGGCGCTCAGCACCAAGCGCACCACGTGCTCCTCACGTGTGCGCTAAGAGAATACAAAGCGCTCTGTAAATAAAGCCCCATCACCATAAATAGTGTTCAACACTCAGCAAAAGACAAAAAGAAAAAGGGATTTCAGAACCCAAATCAATGTTCTGGATTGTTGAATAAAAAGGGACTGAGCCCAAATAAATGTTCAACATTTTATTCAAAACCTAGTGGGCTGAACCCAAGTTGGCCACAAGTCCATAATTCAGATTAATTGAGCTTATGTGCCCACAATGGGTCTTAGTCCCAAACCTGACTAGAGATCTCCCAACCAACACTAGTTCAAGGGTACATCTCTCTACACCTCTGATACGTATCGTTGTAATTCTTCAATGTCTTCAAAGAGGTGGAGGGTCCCAATAACCAATACCTTTTGGTGCATCCCCAAATTGGCTAAACCAGAACCCCACAGACTATGACGTCTTTAAACCCTACAAACTATGATGTCTTTAAACTCCATGGAATACGATGTTCTTAAACCCAATAGACTGCAATGTCCCTAAACTAAAATGATAGAGTCCAAATACTCTTTTGTCGGATCTAAATGATCCCAAAATCCTATTGAGTAGATTTTAGTCTAAAATTAGACTAATGTATCCTTAACAAACTTTAAGTAGATTTTAATTTTAATGAGATTAACGATCCTTAAACCCAAATCTAAGAAAATACGGATTTGGACTAATCCACGCCCTACCGGCGACAACATAAATTAGTCTCCGTATACAATCCACCGGCACCCGAAATAAAACAAACACACATGACACAAAGTGACCATCTGAAGAAGGAGAAAGTGGTTACCGCTATGCGGTAGCGTAATTAACTGCAGGGGCTTGCGCCTGCAGGGAAGAGCGTCCCCACAATAAAAAAAGTCTTGTAAACGAGGGGGAATCTGACGATGTCTGCTACAATGGCTGCATCTGTCTAAACCTCCGATACACGGTACCATAAATCAACTTGGCATCTTCGGAGAGGTGGACAGATAAAACCAAATAGCATCTGCCCCCAAATTCAGGCGAGACGTTTGTCTTCCCGACTTTCGGCGGCTGATTGATCTAAAATTTCGGATAGTGTTTTGAAATGTAATCACAACCAAAGAATTTATAACCGCAATCAATTAACGGTGTCGATATAACTCGTTAATGAATACGGATCGTCCACCGAGATGCAAGGATTTATTCGATCTTGCTTTAGATGAGTCGAAATGAAAATACAAAAGAAAATTCAAGAAATTATTTCGAGATTTAATTGAGTTGTCATTTCAAGAAAATCAAGAATACATTCAAGAATTAGAAATCAAGAAAATGTCCAATATCAATTTGAATTATCAAGAATATGAAGGATAGCTTGTAGGAATCGATCGAGTTAGTAGCAATGATGAATACTACAAATTACGAATCTTATCTATTGATGAATTGTAGCTAGAACTATGGTGATGAATGAAGATTAGAGATCTATTGAAGAAACTAGGGTTTCTCCTTCACTATCTCTTGTCTTTTCATTCATCATCATTCAAATCTAGCCTCTAGCAAAGAAAATCATCAATTGTTTAATTCCTAATTTGCAACGAAATTAGCAAGAACATGATCTCGATCCAAATTAGGTCATTGATGATTCTTTTTCCTAAAGTTCACAAATCTCATAAGACTTAAGATTAGTATTAGGATTTCATCATCATTAGATCTACCGATTCTCTCGATTCCTTTACAAGCGGAGATTTCATTCATACATCATAAAAATTAAAGAATCAAGTGTTGGATATAGTGCCCTCTAAGTCAATTATTGGATCGCAGATACGTGATTGCAATGATTGAGGGAGGACCTATACCGATATGAAAGTCTTGCTCGAGATGATAGTATGCTATCTGGTTTGACTTTATCATCGTTTACATGCTTTAGTTATCTATTGCATATTGATAGAGCCTATAGGATTCTTGCTTGACTGCCAGCAGTATGATGGCAATCATATACGTGGGAGCTGGGGTTTGTAAGCACATCCTTAAAGTTTCCCTAGTCGTAGGAGTTTCGAGACAGGACATCGATACTCCAGAGTAGACTAGTGTATACAGTCGAGACCCCGACGAGGGGCGATGGCCGGTCTCATAAGTCATTGGTGTCAGTTGGTTCACCTAAGATGTATACAGGTGCTCATTACATTATGAGTACACCGGACAGGACTCACCGGGAACATGCTAGTTGGTATTATATATATTGTCAGATAGCAGTTCCCTGGTGACATGTGTAAAGGTTAGTTTGTCGACCCGAGATTGTCATTTGTCTCGTGTGAGTTCCCACTGTGCTTTGATTACTACCCTACCACGCTCAAAGGAGACGTGCAAACATGTTTTAGTTGGGTACAGTCCCGAGACACATGGAGGCAGTGAGCGGATCGTCGGGGATTCGTCTCTCTCGGTATTGGGGGTTGATGTCGCACAGTGCACGGGTGACCATCACTAGAAATCCTCGGCCGAGGTAGTGGAGAATTACTGATTTGGATCAGTAGTTTCTCAGGAGGTGATAAGCTTCATACCGATACGAATTATCGTGTTATTAGGGGTCTGACTTTATCCACCCCCTTAGACTCGATATGCGATACTCTTAGACGAACGGACCGGACTGTATGAATATTGTCACTGTCAGGCTCAGTAGGGTTTCTGGATGAGTTCGCTCGTCAGCTTCCCTTCCAATCAATACATAGGCAACCGTTACATACAACCAGTACCTCTGACGTGCTAGTGGTTATACCCAGTGCCAGTTTGTTGATGAGTCATTAGAGTCCCCCACAGACAGTTTCCCAAGTTCGGGCGAAACGTTGTAGAGGCCGTATGGTTTTATGGCAGGGTTCGGAAAATGCACGTGCCTTTACGCACGTGTCATATTTCGGGCAGATAATACTGGTCGGCTTTGGTTTAAGCCGGATCCGAGTATTATACTGTGTAGATATAATATCTTTGTCTTAGTTGCATTTATATTCGGTCATAATACAAATGCGGGTATGTTTATACTGATACGGGGTTATCCTGAAATTCGTTTCAGGATCACTTTTGGAAGTTGCCAGTTTCCAGTTTTCTATCAACCGTATTTGACATTCGGTTAAATACGGATTTATCTTTTCGTCACTTGGGTGAGTCATGAGGGTGAGTCGTGCTTCTAGAAGTTTCTAGATTATGACTAGGATGGTGAGGTGTTCTTAGTTCATTGGTTGCATTTAATGAAAGGGTGACTAGGTTAGATGAATCATTCTTGCATTAATGTTAATGCAAGGTGTTTATTTGACTCACCCATTCATTTATTGTTATGGTTACCCTCCTTGCTTCCTACACTCAGCCCCCCACCTCCATATAGTGGCCGGCCATTCTTGGTGATGGATGATGGTTGCATGAAAAAAGATTTATGATAGCTTTGGGATTCATGGAAATTAGATAGGAAAATTTCTCATTTCATTCCAATCCATAAAGGCAACTTCTTTAACCGTTCATCCATGGCTTTGGACGTAACGAGACAAAGTGTTCTACTCATTCTCTACATCAATCTTGGTCATCTCTTTTAGAAAACCTGATGATCGAGTTTCCTCGGTTCAGAGGCGGGAGCCCGTTTAAAGATCCGTCGACGTGGTGCCACCTGGACAAGAAGACTGGAGATTCAGGAGATCGGAGCAGCCGCAACAAAGCGTGGGATGATGGTTGAAGACCGAAGGACTCGGATCATTCGGTATAACATTTCTACCCACTTTGTAGTTTGTTAGTTTAGCTTTAATGGCAGATCCAGGTGATAGTATACGATAGCGCCAGTCATAAAAGTTTTGTTCCGCATTTGGCGTCTGTTAGACGGCCGGGACGCTACCGTGTAATTACAGTGGTATCAGAGCCTCACCATTAAGATTTACTAACTTGTGCTAACGCGTTTAAAAGATCAATCGAACGGATTTTCGAAAACCGCAAATTCCAAGTCTAAAGTTTCTGTCGATTTTAAAATGGGTCTAAAAATAATTTTACATATCACAGAAAACAGAGCAGGCTTTTCGAAGAATTCTGGGAAAATTTTGGCACGTGATCCCTCATTGCCACCGCGGATCCGCGGTCAAACCTAGGGTTTGACCGCGGAACCGCGGACGTTTTGTGGGAACAGTGCTCCAAGTTTTTCCATTGAGCTTAACTTTGGAAATTGTGGTTTTTGGTACTATTCTTTTGGGCCCAGATTTTATTACTGTACAGCAGATGTTTGTAGGGCCCACTTCGGGAAATTTTGTCGATCGAAATTTTAAACCTGTTAGTATGCAGTATTTACATTATATCTCCGACCGGGAATGTCATTTGAGCGGTAAATTGCGTCTAATTGCTATAGTCCTTTTAGACGGATTTGCGAACGTGACATTCGCGTTGATGTTCTGTGTTATGCTGTGATGTTGCGGATATGTCGTGGTGGATAGCAGTGTGCAATGGTAGTGCAGTTTGGATTTATTTGTACATTTGATATTGCGGGACGAGCGTCTAACATGTAGACTGCCGTCATTGCCTGTTTGTATAATATTCTTTTGGGGCACGACCGGATTGAGGTCGATGTACCCGTTGTACATATTTTTATTTCTGTACTAGGTTTACCCTGCGACGGAGTGCACGGATAGCCGGGTTCTGGAGGGCAACGGGTCCGTATCTCATGGCTTTAAGAGGCAGAGGGGCCTCACTCTAGAATTGGCAGACTATTCACCGCACTCGTAGGGGGTACAGGTTGACCCAAGGCGGGGTGCTTAAGTTACCGGATTCCCTGAAGTGCCGGGTGGTCCATTCATTTTGCTGTAGGGGGCTGCCTCGCTTCAGGTTTTGGCGGGTAACTTGCCGCACCCGTAGGGGTCTAGGTTTCATTGCACAGGCTATCCACACGACCAGGGGAACGTCGGGTTTCAGCAGCGGCTCTGTGAAACCCGAGGATCCCAGATTATCTGTATTGTTCTGTGATGCTTATTAGTTTTCTGTAATGCTGCATATTATCACGCCTGGAGCGATTATTGTATATTGGTATATATACTATTAGGAATTGTATATGTTTTACACCCACGCTAGTCCAGCCCCCGCTCAGTCGTTAGTTAAGTAACCTAACGGG